>CM076609.1:61898000-63396423 GCA_038502775.1 Hippodamia convergens | reverse complement strand
ATTTTCAAAATTCTTGTTTGGGTACTCGCATAGGGCTTCAATTTATTCAATACAACAATTGGTCTTTTAACATCTATATTTCGGTCCTTAGTTTGGGACCTTCATCAGGATGCTACAAAATCACGTCAATGGGCAAAATTAATACAATTATATGAAAAAAATCTTACATAGGACAAGTTGTGGAATGAATGGCGAAAGGCAGCAATCAATAGAAAACACTTCTCATTAAGATTGAAACATGAATAATTCAACTATCCCGAAAAGTGCATATAAAAAAAAATAAAAACTAAAAATGACATAGCAGAAATGGTCGTGACAGATAATATGACATAGAAATCGTCATAAAATTGAGAGAATCGGCTGGTGGTGGCGCATCTTGTGGAAAACACAGAAGGCTGTGTTTGGATCGATCAGTGATCTCGAGTGCACAAAAGCAGGTCGTGTTGGGGACGATACGGATAGTGAGAAAGATCTTGCAAGGGATGTAGCATCTTTATCTGTCTTGGCAAACAAGCCCGGCATATGAATTGCGCCCAATAATAGTGATCAAAAAAATATATATATATATATATATATATATATATATATTATATATATATATATTTTTCAATCCACCGTCTTTACGCGGGAGAATGCTGCATGCGCCGGGCAGTCGCCAAGGCATGTGCAGCCGGTACGGACCTTGGAGAAACCTTCTAACCATTCTCGCCGTGCCCAATATCACCTGCTTCTGCGAACTCGATATAACACTGCGATCCAGGCAAAGCTTCTCAGTGTTTTTCAGGTAAATGTTTCTCGACCAGCCATTCACCGAGATTATCAGTGGGAGAACACCGACGGATTTCAGCTTATGAATCTCTCGAAGTTGGTAAGCCAGTTCGGAATATTTCGCTATCTTCTCCGAGTATGTTTTCGCTAGATTGTCATCTGCTGGCACCGTGAAGTCCAGCAGGGTACACTTTCTTTCTCCTTATCGAATAACGCAACATCTGGTCTATTGTGCGCTACTCCTCTGTCTGTTACAAGCGTTGCATCCCAGTACAACTTGTAGCGCTGGTTCTGCAGGAGCGTTTTCGGCTGGTATAAGTGCTGGGGTATCTCATCCTGCAGCAGCCCGAGCTTTATAGCAATATGTTGGTGGTATATCTTCCCCATTGCATCGTGCCTATCGAGATAATCTTTGGGAGCCAATATCGGGCATGATGACGTAATATGTTGGATGGATTCGCCTGTTCGGGAGCATTTTCGGCATCTATCAGATGGGACCTCTTGCTTGGCAATATGTTTCATATACAATCTAGTGGGTACCACCTGATCCTGTATAGCCAACAATCTCCCTTCCGTTTCAGGAAAGAGGTACCCCGCCCGCAGGTAAGTAAGAGATTCCACCCTATTCACATCTTCACTTTTCAGGTGAGCTGGGTATCTGCCGTGCAAGGCCTTGGAGTTCCATACCTCTATACGCTCTCCTCAGTACACCTCGGGACCCGATACTCTGGATCAGATAGCCTCAATGCTGATGTTCTATCATCTGCGTCGCGGATAGCCCTAAACAAAGGTGAGTTATTCCTCAGAAAGTGCTGCCTTGGATCGCACATGTTCTTGCCATGGACGTCTTCCAAACTCAATAGCCCTCCCCCTCTCCCCCTGGTGTCTGGGGAGGTAAAGTCTCATGGTCGATGAGTGGGGGTGGTGGACTCCATATTTTGTTAGCATAGATCTTATCTCCCTATCTAGACCCTGGAGCTCAGTTAATGACCAGTTGAGGATGCCGAACGAATACGCCATGCTGGAGATCGCCCAGATGTTGATGGCTGTGAATAGAGATTTTGAGTTGAGCTTGGCCCTAAGGAGGAATCCAACCCTGTTCATCAGCTTTGCTTTGGAGGCTTCCTTCATCTCTGGCGTTTTTATTTCGAGTGCTTGCTTGATTCCTAGATACTTATACGCGGTATCTTCACTCAGAACAGGTATCGTGATGTTATTCATTAGTGTTGCTCCCTGCGAAGCTTCCTGAATTCGTCCCTTTTGACGTCTAGGACTGCGCATTTCTCGACTCCCATCTCCATTCCGATTGACTCACTAAAAGACGCCACTATTTCTAGAAGTCTTTTTAGTTGTTCGTAGTTTGCTCCGTATAATTTCAGATCGTCCATGAACAAGCGGTGGTTAACAGCGACTTGTCTGTTTTTGTTGATGACATATCCATATTTAGTATTCCTGAGGAGTACGCTGAGTGGGTTGAGTGCCATACAGAACCAAATGGGGCCCAGCGTGTCTCCACTGAAATATGCCCCGGTTTATTTTGATTGGTCCCGTTTTAATTAAAGAGTCTCCCGAACGCACGGAGAGCGAAGTCCTCCAGGTCTTCATGAGGTGTTTCATCAGCCCAATAACCTCCTGCGATATTCCATGCATTTCCACACCGGACCCTCAAGAGCCACGTATGGGGACGGAGTCAAATGCCTTCTTATAGTCCACCCAGACAACAAGATGTTTGCTTTTTTCGTGCTTGTTTAGTAATGATGTGGTCTATAACCAGAAGCTCCTTGCAGCCTTTTGTTCTGGATCGGCAGCCCCCCTGTTCTTCAGTCATGAGATTGTGTTCCCTAAGGTGTCTGCTAATGTATTTCGTGAGGACACCTGTGAATATTTTATAAACTGATGGCAGACACGTGATGGGTCGGTAATTTTTAGGGTTTTTTCCATCGCCCTCTTTCGAATTAGGTATGTGGTCCCCAGCGTGAAGAAATCAGGTACCCGGGAGGGGGGTTGTTCAAGGCCCCCTGTAGAAGCGATGCGAGTTTTTCATGAACATTAGTGAAATATTTCCACCAATAATTGTGGATTTTGTCTGAACCTGGAGTTGACCAGTTGTTACTGCCCTTCAGGATTTCTCCTATGTCTAATTGTTGTACCTCTATATCGCCCATCGTTGTTTTGGGAATATTCGACTCGGCTTCCTCCATCCAGTACGCCCCCTCGTCATGCGCACCCTGACTAGACCACACCCCAGACCAAAAACCATGGCATCCTCAGGTCTCAATTGATCAACATTCCCTCTGTCCTCGCCCTCCAACGTGCGGAAGAATTGCTTTTGATTTTTAAAAAACAGGTTATTATTTTTGTAGCGCTTTACTCTTTCATTGTACCGTCTAATACGGTTCTCTAATGCCTTAATTTTTTGTTTCAGTTGATCAGAAACAACAGCTATTTTTTCCTTGAAGGATGGATCCCCTACGTTTGATACGTGCTGCAGATGCTACTTTTCTAACAGCTTTAATTACTTTGTTATTTAGTGATCCAGAGTTAATGTAAGTATGAATAAGCCCAATTTTCTTTCTTAAAGCTGTAATCTCTTTTCCAGGCGGAATTTCCACGGGGGCATCGTGGGCGGTCTCGATGTATCCCGCTGGTGACCAATCTGTTGCCCCAGTGCTTCACATACTCTCGCAGCACCCGCATAAACCATGTCCACCAGCTCCCTCAGCGTCCCCACACCCGTCAGATGCTTCAGTAGGAGTCAACCTCCTAACCAATTCATAGGCAATCTTAGAATACTTAAGCTGTGGAATCTCAGGCCTGCTCTCAGCTGCTACTCCCGAAACCTCATCAGGTTCCCTTCAAAGGAACGTTCAATCGCGCCATCATCATCTCCTGCGGAGAAGACAGCACTTCTCCTTATTCCATAGGATGATTTCCTTCTGCCTATTTCTGATGGATCAGCAGTCTCTTGAAGTATGATACTTGGAAAACAGCCCGCTTTGATGTACTCTAGTTCAGCACGAGATAGTTTTTGATTACCAAGTATCCATCGCACCCTGTTAGAAAGTAGCTGCGCATAGATCGGTCGTTCGCGGCAGATGTCATTCCATATCTCCACAAGAAGGTGTCTATAGGCGATGTTAAGTCTCCCTGCAAGTTCCACAGCAATAAAATGCGCACGCATAACCAAACAATTATCATCCTTTGACCAGCGTGTTCGCCCATCCCGCTGTTGCCTCTCAGTAGCGGGGTGAAGAGTTTGTACACCCAAGCCACCAGAGTTTTCTCCTTCCGGAGAAGCAGATCTGGCCTTGCGGTGCCATCTCGAAGGGGTGTATATATACAGGTATATATATATAATATATATATATATATATATATAATATATATATATATATATATATATATATATATATATATATATATATATATAATATATATATATATATATAAAACACTTTTATAAAAACAACTCACCTCTCTTCCGGGCTTTGTGTGAGGCTGACGATGACATCTCTGCACTCAATTTGGCCCAACGTGACCAACAACTGCCTCCCATATTAACAACTGAGGAGCTAACATCAGAATGGAGGTCCAAAGCCCTCCATGGCAGGTACCCTAGCCACCTGGAAAATACTTATGTGAGTAAGCTGGAAACACTGGAGTACTTACGAGCAGGATATCTCTTTCCGAAAACGGAGGGTAGACTTGTTGCAATCCAGGACCAGGTGATGCCCACCAGGATGTACCTGAAACATATAGCAAAGAAAGATATACCATCTGATCGGTGCCGAAAATGCCTTCAAGCTCCCGAATCAATACAGCATATGACATCTTCATGCTCAATTATGGCACCTAGGGAGTATCTCGAGAGTCACAACGCCATGGCCAAGTTGTATCATCAACAGATCGCACTCCGGTTTGGTCTGATTAATGATGAGGTTGAGCAACATCTATACCAGCCTCAGGCTTTTCTGGAAAATGATAGGGGCAAACTTTACTGGGATGTCACAATGATCACTACCCATGGCGTAGCTCACAATCGACCAGATATAACGATTTTCGATAAAAAGGAGAATACGTGCCTGCTGCTTGATGTAACTATACCAGCAGATGAGAACATCGCTAAAGCTTACACCGAAAAGCTCAGCAAATATGGAGATCTGGCATTCCAACTGAAAGAACTCCACAAATCGAAATCTGTGAGCATACTGCCCCTGATAATATCAGTGAATGGGTTGGTTGAGAGACATCTTGTCGAGAACACCGAGCGACTTGGGTTGGATAAGAAACTCATATCTCATGCACAGAAGCAGGTCATCCTTCAGACTGTTCGGATAGTGAGAAAGTTCTTGCAGAATTCGTAGCGAGTTACTGGCGGCCTTGGCATTTACCGCCCGGCTGACGGTGAATAAAATCCCGAAGAAACGGTGAAAAAAAAAAAAATTTCATTTTTTGTTTTCACGAAACCCTCCCCCTAATAATCTTCAGAGTATCCATAAAGGACCTCTGTGAAAATATCAGCAGCCTATAATAATATTAAAGGTCGCTCATCGATTTTTTCTATTTTCCCTACTAATAGCAGGGAAAAAAATTCTTTTTTCAAAAAAAAATTCCTAGAGCACAAACCAATGGACGGATTTCATTGTGTGTTACATTTTCGAGTAGGCAATTAGATACTCTACAAAAATGTTCCCCACGATATTTCGATAAAAGGGCCCGTTCAAAAGTAATTCGATTCGATGCTGATATTGAGGTATTTTTGAAGAAAAAATTATTCAAAAAAAATCGACTTTGTTTGTATTCACGAAACTCGACTCCTAATTATCTTCAGGGTGTGGAAAAAAGGCGTCTGTGAAAATATTAGCTTTGAATATTAATATTTAGAGGTCGCTCATCGATGATTTCTATTTTCGCTGCTGTTAGCAGAAAAAAAATTTTCTTTTTTCAATAAAAAGTTTTTTGTTCACGAAGCAATTGACGGATTCCACTGTATGATACAGTTTCGTGTAGGGAACTAGATACTCTACTAAAATGTCTCACACCTTATATGGAGGTATTTTAGAAGAAAAAGTTCGAATAACTTTTGAACGAGCGGTTTTATCGAAATATCGTATGGCACGTTTTCGTAGAGTAACTAGTTCCCTATACCAAAATGTATCATAAAGTGTTCATGAACAAAAAACCTTTTATTGAAAAAAGAAATTTTTTTCCAGCTATCAGCAGAGAAAATAGAAATCATCGATGAACGACCTCTAAGATCCGTTTGCACCATCTTTCCTTAAATATTTAAGTGACGTTTCGATGCTTAAACCTAACCTCAAATTTAAGGATGGAATTATAACCAAAAATAATTTGTCAAACTGACTGAAAATTTGTTGTTTTCTATGAAATTATAGCAAAAAATTGAAATTTCAACTAGCATGAAATCGTCAAAATGACAGTAAAGCTATAGGTTAAGGAAATGAAAATGCTTTATTGAACTAGGGTGAAGTTTAAACAACATGAAAAACTGAAATATCACTAGATAAAACCATTTGAGGGTCCCAACATAGATAATAAAATATTGTTCTATATTCTAAGGTCCCTTACGTAAGAATTCCATTTGAGTGACAGTCATGCAACTGTCAATATTTAAGGGATCCTTAACTTTAAGGAACGATGGTGCAAACGGATCTAAATAATATCGCTTAATATTTAAAGCTAATATTTTCACACCGACGCCTTTTTTCCATAATGTGAAGATGATTAGAAGGCGCGTTTTGTGAAGACAATGTAAGTCGATTTTTTGGAATAATTTTTTTCTTCAAAAATACCTCAATATTAGCATCGAATCGTATAACTTTTGAAGTGGCCGTTTTATGGAAATATCGTAACAGACTTTTTTGTAGATTATCTAATTGCCTACACGAATATGTATTACACCATGAAATCCGTCTATTGGTCTGTGCTCTAGGAATTTTTTATTGAAAAAAGAAGTTTTTCCCTTGATATTAGTAGGGAAAATGGAAATAATTGATGAGCGACCTCTAAATATTATTATCTGAAGCTGATATTTTTCACAAGCAGCCTTTTTTCGATACCCTGAAGATAATTAGGGGGGTCTCGTGAAAACAAAAAATTTTGATTTTTTTGAATCAGTCTAATGTATATATATATATGGAAAAAAATCTAATGGACATAACCCTCAAGGATGAAAAATAACCGTAGACACGTGTTTCCGGCTTTAGGTCCTCATCAATACGGTGAAAAGATGGTAAATCAAAAAGCATAACGGAGTCAACACAAGGAAGCCAGCCGCACATTTGCGATTTCGGTTGGAAGACTCTGCATTCCAGGGCAACACATATATATATAATATATATATATATATA
The DNA here is from genome assembly GCA_038502775.1 of Hippodamia convergens. Classification (NCBI taxonomy): domain Eukaryota; kingdom Metazoa; phylum Arthropoda; class Insecta; order Coleoptera; family Coccinellidae; genus Hippodamia; species Hippodamia convergens. The sequence continues at coordinate 63,389,284 of CM076609.1, read as the reverse complement.
TACATATATATTATATATATATATATATATATATATATATATATATATATATATGTTGCCCTGGATCGAATTTTGGAAAAAATTAAAGAATCTCGCTCGATTTTTGCTGAGAAAAGCTCATAATCTTAAACGAATTTTCGAGCTTTTTCCACAATTATATTGCAGATAGTGCTTTCATTTCCAAAAACGAAAAAATTCGAAAAGTTTAAGAAAATACAGTTTCCGCCGGCATTAGCGTTATAGAAATCATACCTACCACGTGCGGAGATTGGGCGGTCGGATTTTCGCTCCAATGTATGTGTGTGTGTTTTTGTTTGAAACGTTGAGGTTTCGAAAAAAAAAACGTTTAATGTATTAATGAAAAGTATGGAAAAACAATCTACGAAAAGATCGTGAAAAAGAACGAAATTCAGTTAGAGGTATTAACCTTTTGTTCAAAAATCGATTATAATATAATATAATAGCAATGCAATGGCAGAAACGAGTTGAAAATATAAGTTCTTCATTTTTGCTGAAGGCTGAGAAACGTTACGCCACTGGTATTGAGATTTATCATACAGGGTGGCCATTTGAAAACGAAACAGACGAGATTACAGACGAAATAAATTTTTTCGATAGAAATGCTCGGACAGGTCGATTTCTGTTTCGAGGGGGATAACTTAAGATGTAGGTTACGGACGCATAGCGCTTCAACCCTTGCTACTACAACCCTCACCCCCAATTTTTGAATAGGGAAGATGGGGTGAGTGATACCTCATTTGAAAGGTATTTTTATACTGATTTCAGCACAGTAATTGTTTTTTTCATTTTATGCATTAGTTCTCGAAATATTCTTAACTAAGCATTTGAAAATGTGGTGTTTTCATGGCACTTGTAGTGTTTTTTTTTTGTGAAAAATCGACATTTTGAGCTTCAAAACAACCATGACTGTGGCTTCCTTCCTCCAATCCACTGACATAGAAATCTTTAATCAAGATGTCGAACAAACAAAGCGTATTGCGAAGTAGCTCAATCTTGCAGTATTTCCAATAACATGCGGTAACACTTGATCGATAGAAATCTCCAAAAAGTCCAAATACGTACATATCTCTAATCAGATTACCAGGTAGGAAAATCAAATCATTAATGATGCCACAGAAATATTCCAGTCCCAATTTGTGAAACGATTTCCGACTCAATTATGAAGTGTTTTCTCAGTTGGCTTCAATAATGTTTTCATTTTGTTGATTATTGAATTAATATCCTTTTCAAAAAAATGAGGATTGATAATTTTTTATTTATTACGAACAGTTGGCTTACTGGTTCTTTGACATGTGAATTATTCTTAGTTTTGAATCGAGACTTGTATGTGTTCTAATTCATTGTTCGACATGGTTTATTCAATTGCAGAGCGGGTGGAAATAATTGCACTTTTTTTTGCAATCAATGTGCGAATAGAACCACAGAATTCTTCAATCAACGACATTCAGATAAACATGTTAATAGGAAGTATGTTTTGGAATTAGTGTCAAAGTTTCAAGAAACCGGGTCCGTGGCTAATAAAAAACGAAACATGGAAAGAAATGAAGCAGCTGAAGTAGCTGTTCTTGGACAGATTGCTCTGAATCCAATGACGAGTACGAGGCAGCTAGCATATGAATCTGGTTTTACACGAACTCGAATTGCAAATATTTTGAAGCATAATAAATTTCATCCTTACAAAATCCATCTTTCACACGCACTAAACGAAGATGATTTTGACCGTCGTGTTGAATTTGTGATACAATGAGTGAACGAGTAACTGCTAATCCCAATTATCTGTACAATGTTTGTTTCTCCGATGAGTGTTCGTTCTTTCTAAACGGCACAGTAAATCGACACAATTGTCGTTATTGGGCCGATGCTAATCCGAGATTGTTGCACGAAGTTTATACTCAACAACCACAAAAACTCAATGTTTGGGCTGGAATATTTGGTGACAACATTGTCGGCCCGTTCTTTTTACCTGGTAATCTTACTGGAGATATGTATTTGGAAAATCACATTGATCCAATTTTGACGGAAATTATTGAAAACAATGCTGGAAATTATGTGGAAAATCAGATTGTGTTTCAGCAGGATGGAGCTCCTCCACACTACGCCTTACCAGTTCGAGAATATCTGGATCAAAGATTTCCAAATCGGTGGATTGGAAGAAGGGGTCCCACTGAATGGCCAGCCAGATCGCCAGATCTGTCACCACTAGATTTCTTTCTTTGGGGCCACTTGAAGAGTAAAATTTACTCTACACAGCCCGATTCCATAGAAGATTTAAGAAGACGTATAGTGAACGAATGTCGTCAAATCACATCTGAAATGCTGCAAAATGTGCGCCATCGTTTCGAACAAAACTTATTTCATTGCATGGAAGCTAATGGTGAACAATTTGAATATTTTATTAATTGATGTGAGTTTTTGATAAATTATTTACTTTACTTTGAAAAGTCTTATTTCTTAGATCAATACTTCAAATCGTTCTGATACCGTACAGTTGGAGAATTATTTCAGTGAATAAAACAGCTAGTCGAATATCTGACCCTAGTATAGCATTAACACATACGGTATGACTTCATTTGCCCAGTGGTAGATGTTTTGCAAATTCAAATACAAGTACGGAAATTTTGGTGTTTCGGAAGCACGAAATGTCAATTATTCGCAAAAACTTAATTTAAGTGATAAAATTAACTAACGCATGAATATTTCGAGAACTAATGCATAAAATGAAAAAACAATTACTGTGCTGAAATTTTTGAATAGGGAAGATGGGGTGAGTGATACCTAATTTGAAAGGTATTTTTATACTGATTCCATCACTGTAATTGTTTTTTCATTTTATGCATTAGTTCTCGAAATATTCTTGACTGAGCATTTGAAAATGAAGTGGTGTTTTCATGGCACTTGTAGTGTTTTTTTGTGAAAAACCTTTCAAATGAGGTATCACTCACCCCATCTCCCCTATTCAAAAATTGGGGTGAGGGTTGTAGTAGCAAGGGTTGAAGCGCTATGCGTCCGTAACCTACATCTTAAGTTGTCCCCCTCGAAACAGAAATCGACCAATCCGATCATTTCTATCGAAAAAATTTATTTCGTCTGTAATCTCGTCTGTTTCGTTTTCAAATGGCCACCCTGTATATTGGTTTCAGATGGTACGAAAATACTCAAGAAAGACAACTTGTCGAAATTGGTCCAGAGTTAATGCAAGAAGAGCGCCAGAAATGTGTTTACCGAAGCCCAAGAGTTAATGATTGTAAAATAAATAAAAGAGATCATATATAACTAAGAGTTTTTGTATTAATAAAATATATTCTTTCGCCTACATGTACCTAATACATTAACCCAGACAGAATGCCCCATTTCGCCCCCCGTATACGAGACAAACCAGGGAAAAGCCTGTCTTTCGAAAAATACAAGAAAAAACTACTTACGTAAGAATTTTTAGTTGGTTATCTAGTTGGCTGAAGTCTAAGAAAATATATTTACCTAGCTGAATTCAAAATGACTTTGTTAAGTTATTTTGTTACAAATACAAAAATCAGGATCTTAAAGTTAGGTACCATCATATTGCCCCGGGTTCCAGCATATTTTTGAAAGCTTGATTTCGTCAAAGTAATGAAAGCGAAAATCAGCGCAGGACTATGACAGAATTGCCAAAAGCTGCTTTCGATAATCACGAAATGAAATAATAAAAAAATAACTCTATTTAATGCCATTGACCCCAAAGGCCGGTTGCACCAATCTCCTTTAAATATTTAAGTGACGTTTCGATGCTTAAACAGTATGTATATTTTCTCTGGCTTAAACCTAACCCCTTCCTCAGGATGGGATTATAAACTAAAATAGTTTGTCATACTCATAAACTGACTACAGAATATTTGTTGTTTTCTATGAAATTATAGCAACAAATTTGAAATTTCAACAAGCATGAAATCGTCAAAATGACAGCCTTGTTTATAAACAAGGATGACAGTGAAGTTGGGTTAAGGAAATGACAGCTATAATCTGTAGCATACCAGCTAATGAAATGCCTTTATTGAACTGGGATGACGTTCAATAACATGAAAAACTGAAATATCACTAAGGGTCCCTTACGTAAGAATTCTGTTTGAGTGACAGTCCAGCAACTTTCAATCAATTTAAGGGATCCTCAACTTTAAGGAATGTTGGTGCAAACGATCCCAAGTCCATCAGCCCTATCATGAAATATTTTCAAACATTTTTGTGTTTGACGTCACCGTTGCAACGTCATAATACGTATCCTTCAAAAACTACGAAATATTTTCGAAAAATTTACACGCCAAAATACAGCTTTAATTTGAAAATTGATAGGATCGGAGGTCAGTATTGACAAACACAAAAAAAAATATAAAACTCAAAACAATGCTGTAATGAGCTCATCACAGCACCACTTTCAGTACTGTTATAAACTCATTACGATACTGAAATACAGAATAGTATATTCTAAAACAAGTTGCAGAATGAGCTCCTATTCCAACACGAATGCGAAATTCGAAGACGAGCGACGAAGGAGCGAGTTTTCGAAAGCATGAGTGTTGGAATTGCCTTCTGCAACGTGTATTAGACGATATTTTCTCTATTTCAGTAAAGTTTGGTGGAAAACTTTCGAAATTCAAATAAAAATTCAGATTAGTGACTTTTGTATTGTATCTTGGCAGTTGGTGTCACTAACGAAATTTGACAGATTGCGGAATTTGAATTGATTTGATTCGAAAATTGAGTGGATCGGAGGTCAGTAATGACAACCACAAAACGAAAAATATAACTGAAAACAATGCTGTAATGAGTTTCATTACAGCACTACTTTTAGTACTGTAATGAACTCATTACGATACTGAAATAGAGAAATTGTTTTTCTTGTTTTTTGTTATATTTTTCCTTTTGTGGGAGTCAATTCTGACTTCCGATCCCATTAATTTTCAAATAATAGTATAGTCTAAAACAAGTTGCAGAACAACTGCCGAAGTGTTTAATCTGTCGAAAGCATAACTTCAATTGGAAATAATGAAGATGTGTCTTCGCGAATGTATAAAAGTGTATGCACTGAAAAATTTTGGGCCAAACATGTCCGAGAAAAATATGAAAATTGTAAAAAAGTAGGAATCGATTTGACACGTTAGGCTTGACGTACTCATGTGAAACATCTTTCTCAAAGATGAAATTTTTGAAAAACGAATATCGTTCGAGATTAACAGACGCCCATGGAAGACACACTTCGAATTTGCTGTTCTTCCCTTGAACCAAACTACAAAAAACTGGTTTAAGTCCGCGTCGATGCAATTTCTCACATTAATTTTAATACGTTTTTTTTATTCAGAATTTAATTCGCAAGCATACAATAAATAGGAAGCACTTTTTTTCTGGACCTCGTTAAAATTTTCCTACACTATCCGGATCCCACTACTTGCCGAACCCTGCATACACTAAGGAATAATAGACATTCAGAACAGGTGATAGGGAAAGACTATTTTTTATTCGACGTATTGCATAAAAGGAGGAACTCAGTTTCCCACTTATATGATCCTTCATCCTTACGAAATTGTGAATAGTACGTTGTCATTACTGAAAGTAAAAACACTGGCCAGCAAGATTTGAGTAGTTATTTCTGAAAATTCGTTCATGATAAAGCAATATTTTCCATCTCCTTTTTTTCGATATTCCAAAAAGAAATAATATTTTTACGTATTCGGAAAATATAACGGAGCATAGGGTTGTATTTGGCAGATTAACTCGATGCTGGAATTACTACCAAATTGTTTATATTCTCCATAAGATTTTTTGAAACTGGATAAAATATTTTGATAACTATTTACATCTTAGGAACTGCCAAATCCAAAATAATTTACACACATGGGATACTCGAAAGTAGGAATCAAAATGAAAACATTTCAAATGTAGTTAAGTTCACTTTATTATCAGAATTAGCTTGGGTACTTGGGTTATGTAAATTTGATTCATTTTTTGCTGATAAGTCCCTCCTTATGTTTCTCACGAGCAGTAATCACTTTTGATGAAATAAATGTAGAAGAATATCGCTCCTATCACAATGAAAACAAATATTCCAATATTGGTCCAACCATACTGTTCTATAAATGAATCAATTGCTGATATTCCAGTAACAGTCCCCATTTCTTTGGTGTTATTTCGATTACTTTTCCTTTTTTGTGTGGAAAACAACTAAAATTTAAAAATCCAAAAGTGAAATTTTGTTGAATGACAAAATGTCAATGTGACGTTATCCAATTCGTTGTGTTCATAGGTTGGATAGATCATTTTATTTCGGTTCTGGTTCTTAGAATTCATCCACGATTAATATTTCGAATAATTTGTACTTGTATATCAAGTACAGAATCGCGGCAGCGATAAGACAACATAATGGAATGCAGAAAGGCAATGGACAATTTAGTTTTCGGAATTCCTCAAGAAACATCGGATAGATATATCGTCTTATTTTGATGGATTTTCTCGTGAGCTAGAGACGACGTTTCTGACATGGACAAGCTCGATTTTTTTTGTCGTCAATCATGTAACAAAAAATACAGTTATCGACTGAAACATATGTTGCGACAATTCTGCAGTTTTCAAACTATTTTGGGTTTTCACGATTTTTTGTGATGAAGGAGTCTGATATACTTTGAGCGTAACCTACTTGTTTTGATATCAATGTACGAATATTTCTTCCCACTATGCTGAAAATGAAAGGAACTAATTGTCTCGAGAAACAATGTGAAATTAATTTATTTTTTAATTATGTAAGCGACGTTTCGGCCAATTTATTTCCTTCTTCAAGCTGAAAAACAGATAAACAATATTTATGTCATTTGTAAATCGGATTACACATCATACAGATATAGGTATGTGGAAACTATGAATCAAATATTAAATACAACTCAACAATTAGGAACATGAACACTTAAGTTTCCATTTTTGAAACATAGATGAATTCAAATCATCGAAATGAATACCATTTTCAATTCCCAGGCTCACAGATCTTTTATCATGTGGTTGGAAAAATGACATTAGATTTTGTCACTGACAAAATAATAATAATAATATCATTACTCCAACCACATGATAAAATATCTGTGAGCGTAGGAATTGAAAATGGTATTCATTTCGATTATTACTATTTTGAATTTATCTATGTTTCAAAAATGTTTTCGGTGTGGCTTCCGTAAATTTTTTTTATAACAAAGTTGATACAATTTTGTTTCTTATTTTGATATCTACCCATGGTAAAAATAATCAATGCATTGGTACCACTACAAAAATTTTGATATTGCCAGCATATCGTCGGTCCAATGCCAAAGTCGCAAATTGGCTTTTAGGTGAATGTGCATAGCATATGCCATGGATAAATTTTGGAAGATCATAAGATATTGCTGGCAGATCTTTCATGGTGACCTCGAATATGCCTGGAATCTGCCAGGCTTATGCCTTGGGAGATATGGAATATTCTTGGAATATTTCAATATGCCAGTAGAATATTCATTGAATATGCATGGAATATTTCTGTGCCATTTGGGTACCTAATTATTAAGTACCTTGCCCAGTTGTATTTTTTTGTGTGATCTTGAGGTAGGGAAAATGAACCTAACCTAACCTTACTTAACCTAACCTGAATTGCGGATCGATGTTTTCTTTTTTTGTCCAATTTTTTTTTTAAATAAAAAAAATTTTTTTTCAACTTTAGGTAGGGAAAATGAACCTAACCTAACCCAACATAACCTAACCTTGTTAAACTAAACTATATAAGACTATATCAGAGCCGTATCCGAGGTAAATTCAGTATATTTATGAGTTTCATTCATTTTTTTCTCTCGAAAATTACTGCCTCCCCAGAGCCCTAATTGAGACTGTAGTATCAGGAAGTCCTATAGATTCACTGTGCAAAATATTTTTAAAATCGGTGACGGGGCCTATAAAATAACCGGTACTGATGAATAATTTCACGACTTTTTTGTATTTTTGTTTTTTTTTAATTCTACATGCCTTCTAGAGGTTTCCGTGAAACCCCCCAGAAGCAACTTAGACCTTGTGCGATTCAGAATGATGGGTCTGTTCTGTGTAGGCTTTGTTACTGTATCCCAACGCCACCTTAGGCACAGCACAGCACTAAAATGTTTACGCAACAGTGAATGGAATTTTGTGGGAATTAGCATATCATGGACTGAATAATTTCAAATTCCTCAACAATCAATATTTCTTACCTTTATTGTAGTCTCTTCATGTTTGATAATAGATACTGAAAATAGGACTTCATGAGTAAATATTGATTTCTTGTTACATAATTTTATTATTTTTACATCAGCCTAATTGAATTCTAAGTACACTATCGTGAGATAGATTACTGTGAAGGCTATAACCATGCAGAAAATACCAACTAACCATCCTGGATCACAAAATTCTCCACACATGCCCTGTTTTTTCCTATGGTGCCTTCAAAATGCAACTGAGTAACCCATTTTTGGATGTTATTTCCATTAATCTGATAACACGAATTTTTATTTCAATCTCTATCGCTTGAAAAACTAAAACAGATTCAGAAATGCCTGATACTGAACTTCATTTTGTCAATTGACCTGACACAATTTGACATAATTTTCTATGATATATATACAGTGCATTAGATGAACATGTGGCAAAAATTCAAAAAATGGACTCCTAGTACCTCACCACACAGTTTTAGCCATTTGGCAAAAACAAACTAATTCTGGTATTCCAGGCGACGAAAAAAATTCGGGTGAAAAAAATTCATAACATCAGAGGAATATCCAATCGTAAACAAGGAAAATATCCAGCAATGTATCATCATCAAAGACGCCGACGTCCTATTATTTATACTGGTAGGGACACTTTCTTATTTATAACAACTTATTTACGATATAAGCGTAACCCCATTACCAATATGTAGTTGTTTTGGTTTCAAGGCGGCTCTGCTGGTTATATTTCAGAAATGATTTTTTTCAATTCTCCAATCCAAACACATTGTTATTTCCGAGAGGAGCGTAAGATAAACAAACTTTCCATATTGTTATTCATTCTTCAGAAATATACGAGGGACCCATATTATATCTTGGAGATTCAAATTTATACATTACCGTCAAACGGGGTAATTTCGATCATGCGGGGTAAAATCGATCAAATCTCTGTGAAAATAATAGCCCGAAAAAAGGAATGGTTGCTTTTTTTTCAGTCTACAGCAGTCACAGAATATACCCAACTTTGGTATGTTCTGTGTTCTGTGACAGCCGTCCATTAGCCATTAGCAGGTCTTGACACCTTCCTACCCCCACCCCAAATAGTATTTTTAGTTGAGACAACAAATCCTCGTGTCGCTGCATACGCCAATATTTAGTGATATCGTCAATAGATGACTCTGTTTGAGGTTTTTAGTCGTGTTTCGTGTTTGTCGAACATAATGTTTTATTGACATAATTCACACAATTATTGATCACATTATGTATTTACATTCACAAGATCAAATGGATATGAAGCATAGAAAATATACTAATATAGATAGGAAAGTCAGTAGAAATTTTGGAACCGTGTTTACAGTGACATCTATCGGCCTGGAAGGAAGTACCAATCGTTTCGGATATCATTAAATAGCCGAAAATAGGCATTCGATAGATCAAGATTGGTTGCACAATAGATCTATTGGGAAACCAATCCAGATCTATCAAATTTCCTGCGATTGATTGAGATTGGAAATGATTCGTACTTCCTTCCAGTCCGATAGATGTCGCTGTAAACACACTTTCATATTTTGAGAGAGTTTTCAATACATGGAAAAGCAATCAACTCTCCGTTACAAACCATTTTTGAATTGCTTGAGAATGTTTAGGTCGCACATTAGCATATCATATGGTAATGGAGTCTTGATCTTATCCTTCAAATGTGCTTGGTTGAAAAAAAACAGATTTCTGCTATTTTTTTCTAGTGTCATCGATTGACTTTTGTCAAATACAGATATTAATTGTTTCCAGGTTAAAAGATGGCGCCAAAATACGGTTCCGGCCATAACTAGGCCAGTTTCCTATCTATATAAGTATATAGTATTAATCTATGATATGAAGAAGATAGTTATTAGTTATTTATTAAATATTGGAGAGTTATTATCCACTTTCTTCATCATTGTAAAACACAATTTGTGACAAAATTCCAAGAAATGAAAGAGAGAAGAATTTCTTAAGGTGAGTACAATAATTATAATTTTCCACATTCATCTCTTGTCCTTTTTTATTGGCTGAATCTTTCAGTGATTAAGAAAAAATTTATTCTTTACAGGTAAAAGAGCTGTGATACTTTCGAAATTGAACTGTTTGAGACAAACACACTTGAGGGCACAGGAACAGATTCTCTACAACATGATTTACAAACTGAAAATACAATTAAACCAGAAGCAGTATCAAATCAAGAACTATCAAGAAAGATTAAGTGCTGCACTTGTAAACCCGAAAAAAATTCAGGCAAAAACTCTATGAGGAAAAAGGGAACAAGCAAATCTTGAGAAGCCAGCTTTTTTAAATGTACACTGTGTCCCAGATTGGGTGTGACTGCAGTGTATCTCAGCTATTATTGAAGATAGAGACATGCACTTTTTGCGACCCTGTGTCACTTTTGGTAAAACTTTTAAATATACATATATGTTTATTTTTGGTAATTGTCTTGACTGATCCGAAAATTGACGAAAAATTCAGTAAACACTAACCTTAATATGCAGAAGAGGAATCTTATTTCAGATTTATCTGGTCGGTCTTGGTTCTTCTAAAAAAAATTCTCAAATTCATTGACGGTCAAATCAACACTTCAATTTTCAAGTCCGTTATAATATTTCAGTTTCGTGGCCTTTTTTTCATTATGAATACAAAATTCTCGATTTTTTCTTAATTTATAGCCTTCTTTATCACTGGATTTCCCTAAAATTTGATGATTTCTAAGTGTGTACAATCCGGTGATATGATGGCCATCTTCATTGCTACGTCATACGAATCACGTTATATTGCGCTGTTGACGTAGAAATGAAGATGAGTAGATGACAAATATCATTCATATCACCGGTTTGTAAACACTTAGGAATCATCACATTTTAGGGAAATTCAGTAATAAAGAAGGCTATAAATTAAGAAAAAATCGAGAATTTTGTATTCATAATGACAAAAAGTTCACGTCACAGACTTGAAGAATGAAGTGTTCGTTTAGGATAACCCTCAATAACTTTGAGTATTTTAGAAAAAAAAACCAAGACCTGAAAACAGATTCTGCATATCAAGGTTAGTGCTTACTGAATTTTTCGTCAATTTTCGAGATTTTCGGGTCAGTGTAGACAATTACCTCATTTTCTGTATATTTATATTATATTTGTATATTTTTGTATAGAGAACAGTAATAAATATATATTTGTGAAGGACTATTGTTTTCAATTGCTTAGAATTCAGAAAAGGTTAGCCTACTGAAAATCCTAAAACGCAAAATAAGAACGTAATTTGAATTTCGCGCCAAGCCTGCTGAAAAATGTGATAAAGTAGTAACCTGTACTATACTAGTTGAGACAACAACCGCTTGGGGTTTAAAAATGTTGTTTTCATCATAGAACGTCAGTGTCCGATCTATTATACTTTGTTATCTGTGGCCATTAGTACATTGAGAGTGAGAGTGCAGTAGTGCTCGAGTGAGAAGTGTTCAGCGATACAAAAGGTGAGAACGTGTGGGCAAATGTGTTTATAGAAGGTTGATAATTGGCAAAAATTGAAACATGCGTAAACGATTGATACGACAGCTGACAGCTTGCGCGAAGGAAAAGAATTAGTATTTATACGGAATAACATAGTTATTAATGAATGTGAATGAACAGAAATAACACTGTAATTTAAGTTTTTTTAAGGTCAATTGGAAATTTTTAGAAAAAATCCATTTCTATCACTTCAAGGCTCAGAGATATGCTTTTAAATTTCGATTTAATTTGGGATGTCCCGACACTACCAAAAAAAGTTTGGACCCCAGAATAAGAAATTATGAAGAAATATTTCTTCAGAGGGCAGAGGTGGCGATTAACCAAAAAAATATCAATGAGGGCTGCCGCAGAGCAATTTGCCATTTCTTATTCGACAGGCAATGGTCGCGTTCACCGAACGAAGATTTTGCCACCGCTCCGCTACCGCATAAATTGAAAGCGCTCCCAAAATGCCCGCTTCTCCAGAAGTTTGTAGCGTATGTGCCACCGGGCGATTCCGCAACAGTTCCACAACTGTTACGTTCGATGAACGCGCCCAATGAATCTTATCACGGACAACATAAGCTCAAGTATGGACCACCCGCTCTAGATGCAAACGAAAAGAAAATGTTGGCTGAAGGCCTGAAACTTAGCGCCAATTGGGGATTTCCCTTACAGCCAATCGACATCAAGCCTATAGTTAGGCAATAGTTAACTAAGCGTGGGGTGACAGAACCAAGGTTCATAAAGAGCTTACCTGAAACAGACTGGTTTAATGTTTTTTTTTACTATATGTCGATCGACATTACCCTCTAAGAGGATAAAGTCGATTTCTCTATGCTTTAAAATAGGTGATCTCCTTTACCCAATATGAGGGGTAAAGTCGATCACCCTTTGAAGAAAATTAAAAGTTGAATGGGAAAAGTTGAAAAAATAGTAATGGATTGATCAAATTGCTCGATTTTTGAGCTTTCTACAATTTCACTTTCATTTAAAAGAATTCAATCGATTGGGCGCTATGCTATGAAAACATTTATTTTTGATCGACTTTACCCCGTTGGATGGTGATTATTAAAAAAAAATCTGGCATATATTAGAAAAGTGCGAAATCTATTCTTGGAATATTATTTATGAAAGACACATTTCCGTAATGGGACCTCCTTCCGCATTTCTTCTTCCTCTCTTTGATGGGTGGGTATCGTGAAACTCTGGGAGGGGGGCTGCACCGTAAAACTCCCGACTGATTGACTTTTCACTTATGTATTATTCGTTTCTCTATTTCAGTATCGTAATGAGTTCATTACAGTACTGAAAGTAGTGCTGTAATGAAACTCATTACAGCATTGTTTTCAGTTATATTTTTCGTTTTATGGTTGTCAATACTGACCTCCGATCGAATCAAGTTTCGAATCAAATCAATTCAAATTCCGTGATCTGTCAAATTTCGTATGTCACACCAACTGCCAAGATACAAAACAAAAGTCACTAATCTGAATTTTCATTTGAATTTCGAGAGTATTTCACTTAAATTGACTGGAATAGAGAAAATACCGTCTAATACTCGTTGCAGAAGGCAATTCCAACACTCATGCTATCGAAAACTCGCTCCTTCGTCGCTCGTTTTCGAACTTCGTATACGTGTTGAAATAGGAGCTCATTCTGCAACTTGTTTTAGAATATACTATTCTGTAATCCTCTTGTAGAGAAAAATCCAACAATGCAATTATGTAAAGAGTGTTCCATTCGAAGAATTGGAAGGAGAGTCCACAGGAAAGAAGGCATCAATTTTACAACGCCTTTGTATCAGAAAAAGGATGTCCCTCACTGATTTTTGGCGTGTTTTTTTCATAAGAGTGACAACTGCAAAATCATGTGGAGTGGATAATGTTCATTGAAATACTCTGTATGATAATTTAAATATAGCCCATTTAAAGAACACTGGATTAGGATTGATGAAATAGGGTTGTAGGGATAGTATTGAAGAAATACTGACAACGATCGAATATGACTCAACTCATACTAATGTTCCATGTTTATATTTGAAATTCTCTATGCGTGAGGAGCTTCGGCCTGAGAATTTTTCAGATTCAAGGGTTTGGAGTTGAGATTCTCTAAGCAGTTGAATAATTCATACAAACGATTTTTAGTAATATGACTTAATTTTATGAGTTCTAATAATTAGAAGAACTTAGGTTGAATATTTCCTTTTTAGCAGTTTCAATGAAGCATAATCAAACAACAATAAAAAAATAAACTATATTCATAAAAATAAAAAAATAAAGTGTGTATCAAGAGAACAGATCTAATTACACCAAGGATAATCATCAGCCCTGTAGGGTGTTAAAGGTAAATCATACATGAAAGGAAAGTATTTCGAATGATGGTTGTTCTCATTCTGCATGATCTCGAAGTACTCTTCGTTGAATAGTTCTGGTACAAACAACACACCAACCTCATAGGATCTTACATAAACACTCTGATCCTTTTGAATGTTACCCCCCCAAGCAGATTTTGATAAATTAGCACTTGTGAGAAGATAGTATGCAAGCTTAGTGAGACATGGTGATACTCTAGTATAAGATTTGATGTGAGGCATGGCCCGACTCCTTTGAAGTGAATCAGCTTTCCATTGACTGAAAAGAGAAGTCTGTTATTCATTGCTCAAAAGTAGAAAAAAATAAGTGTTTCATTCTAGGGTTTCATTTCATGCACAGAATTTTGTGTGGATCTAATCTTCTCATAAAAATTGAAGGAACAAGAAAATTCTTTGGTGATTTTCAACAGGCTGTATTTCAGTGAAAAATGGTCATACAGAAAATTTAAAAAAAAACTTCTGAAGCTTTAACACTCTTGTTTTTGAATTTATTCATTGAAAATTTTTCGGTGCATCAGTAGAAATGCAATCCGTGGATAAAGCAGGAGGAAAAAAATTTTCAAAATTTTTACAACGCATAGGCTCTTACACTGAGTTGCAGCAACGTCCATTAAAATTTAATTCTCCCTTAAACGGAATATCCATAGACGGTAGCCATGGATACTCTGTTTAATGGAGAATTGAGGGATCATTAAATTTGATGGACGTTCCTACAACTCAGAGTTAACCTGTTTATTCAGCGTTAATTTGCTTTTCACGCGACTCGGACACAACCATTTGTCTTCGAGATATCGAATTTTGAATGCAAAAGGATGCTTTTTCAATAAACTACCGATATCTCTGGAACTTCTCTGGTCGACGAGCGAGCCGTCACGACAGAGGGTTCTTTTTCTGCTGTTTTGTTTATTTAAAAAAATTGTTCTCCACCTTAACGTAAATATAAAAAAAAAGAGCAAAAGAATGCAATTTGGACTTTTATTGGTTGCTCGACTGTATCTTCGTCAATACTGGGGGGAATGCTTAGGTTAGAAGAAAATTTCACAGTTTGATGTACTTTGTTAACCAAAAAGGCATTTTTTGCTCTTTTTTTACATTAATGTTACAGGTGGAAAATCTTCCTTTTTAATTAACCATTACAGATTTATGTAGGAAATTCGCTGGCCCACCAGGAGTTCCATAAATTTCGACACTTGAGTGAAGAAGTATCCTTTTGCATTGAAAATTCGATATCTCGAAGACAAATAGTCGTACATGAGTCTCGCAAAAAGAAAATTAAAGCTGAATAAAGGAGTTATGCGATCTATGCATTGGTCTAGCCCGGAAATTTTTTTCCATGTCTGTAGAGCAAAAATAAATTATAAAAATTTCTTTTTTTATGCTTCATTCAAGAATAACATGGCTACCGGTGCTCCGAAAAATTCGAAAACGAGAGTCTTCAAACTTTAACTTCGTTATTTCATTTTCTGTACTACCATTTTTCACTGAAAACAGTTTGTTGAAAATCACCAAACAATTTCGAAAAGTGTATGATAATCCATCATAAACCTCTTTCACTTAAAGAACATTCGTAATCAACTCGAGTGCTTATTCTAAATCAGGGGTCTTTAATGAATAGAAATTCAAACTAACATTATGTAACATAATGCAGTAAGTTCATGGTTAAAGAAGAATTAAAAAATCAATATAAAAAAGCACATGAGAGATTTGAATATTAAGGCCTTATAATTGAAAATGAATTTAGGTGAATAGTTATTATACTCACTGTAAATACTCATGGAACCATTTCTGCTTTTCATGTACACTTTTGGAATAAGGTAAACAACCACCACTTTCAGGGCCGAAATATCCATTCATTACATTATCAACAGTAGGATAGACGAAACTCAATACTGCATTGGAATTGGAAGTTAATGAGGCTGCCTTATGAGCAGCTAGAGATCTTAATACTGTGGATCTAAGCCATTCCCCAGCATTTTTTCCCAAACTTCCAATGCTTGAGGATTGAGCCATCACTCCCCAAGAAGAAGGTCCTTCACTTTGAGGTGTTGTTTTTGCAGGTAAATTGCAATGCTTTTTGAGTAATCTTGCAACTGTTTGGACATGTGAGCCTCTGTCATCTGGGTAATGCTTACCAGGAGTGGACGTTACAAGAAAAACTCTGAAAAAAGTTGAATGAACCATCTAAGCTCTCATCACATATGATAACACACTATAGTAAATAACCTATTCATGAATAAATTACCTAATTTCACTGAAATCTATTTTTTCAATTCTCTCTATCCAAGGTTTCAAACAAGGAATGTTATAGGTGTTTAAATAAGACAGGAGATCAGATTTGAATCTTGTTGGAGATTCCCCATTTTGTGTTGAATTTCCAGTCATAGGAGGACACCTGGGACTTATCCAAAGCCTGAAAGTAAATGAAATATAACTAATTTACAAAATATTAGAATGAAAAATAACCTTACCCTTGATTATAATGGTTCCAGTCTTCATAGTATAAATTTGCAGTAGAAACTATTACCCTCACACTGTCATCATCATAAACATATATTCCAATTTTGCTAAAAAAAAAACAAACAACTCCTTACATATTTGGAGGAAAGTGTTTGAAAATGTTCAGATGATTTCTGAATAATTAGCTAGCAAATATAAAAAAAAATGCAATACTCAGACTTACGAGTGATGTATTCCAAAGGGATCCTTCATTTTCATTTGATGATAAGTGACCTGTTTGAGAAATTTGTTCATGAACTCTTCCATTTGTGGAAATTCATATCCGTACACGATGGTCATAGGTAGAGAACTGAAAAAATCAATTAATGGTACTTAGAAGTTTTATACCTTTTCTCAATTTACCTCACATTTCTTGCTTTATATTGTTCCATCAACCACATTATGTCGATCATGAAATTTATTTGTAAACTGCATGCCAATTTTCCAAGACTAGGACAAAGAATATCTGAAATATATCGGAAACTACAAAAATCCTAGGCATTTTGATATTCCATTACCTGTAAAAGTTATACAGTTTTTTTGTTTCAGCGTAGCTGGAGATTTAGGAATGGTTGTGTAGAAGATGGAATATGGTGAATTTAGCTTCAATCTATTCAACATGCTGTTTTTTCCTGAAATTAAAGCAACACTTGTTTCTGCATTCAAAGACTGATGAGTAGGTTTATCCCATAATTTGTGTGAATTCCCTTTATTATTAGAGATTTTATCAACTTTAATTTTTTTCTGAGATCTTCCCTCAGAGGAACCAGCCTTGCTCGATTCAGCCAGTGGAGCGCTCATTTTCAAAATGTCCTTCAAAACACCCAGTTGTTCTAAGTAAACACTTTTAGGTTGGGGTAGATTTTCTGGAAGGTTTTCTCCATTTGGCAAATATTCGAGTACTAAAATATCATAGGAGTGTATTTAAAGTAAATAGATAAAAAGATCCAAAAATGAAAAATTACAATGAGGATGTTGATATTCTTTGAAATGGTGAATATTTCTCCTATAACATTTTTCTCCATGAGGACAGTTCTGTTTACTTGAATCATCCGTGATATCAGCTGAAAATTTATTTCATTAAAAGTTTTTTGCCACTTCTGAAGAATATGTGTTGAAATAAGAACCTTTCCTCTTCAAATAAGATTCCATTTTTTCATCCACTTTTCAATTACTCAGGCGTATTAATCGCTGAAAGCCTGAAAGTTGTAGAGCGATTCCGATTACATACTTTCAATCTGAAGTATGTGGACAGTGGACATGTTTTTGGTGACTGTCTGACTGTTGACGTTGATCTGTTAGGGCCGGTTGTTCAATTGAGGATTAATCCGCTGATTATTGGATCCAGGATTAAGTTGTAACTCTGGATTAGAGAAGTCGGTCGTTGTTCAATGACAAACTAACACCGGATTACCTGATCCAGTGTTAACCTCGGAATTCGCTGTTTTCTCGAAAGCATGTTGGCTACACTGCTATTACCGATGAATCGAGCCGTCGTTCTTCATTGAAAGAAGAATTTAAGATCTATGTCGATAAGCCGACACGATGAAAATTTCGAATTCAAAATATCATTCCTTCAAAATCTTGAGTTAGTAGTTGAAAGTGAAAACGGTGTTGAAAAAATTGAAATGGAAGGGATTAAGAAGGGAACTTCAAACTTCAATGAAGGGGAAGAGGAAATTTTGAAAGATCTTGTGAACAAATATCAGCATATAATAGAAAACAAGAAACTGATGCTGTTACTAACGAGGAAAAATTAAACACGTGGAAGGAATTAAGCAGGGAATTTAATTCAATTTGTGGTGGTTACAAATCGTACCAAACCCTGAAAACCAAATTTAAAAATTTGAATCGATTGAAAAATTCTTTTTCTGTCAATTCTTCCCAATAGTTATGACGCTGCTTGAATACCGGACTCTTTCGCATTGGACAAAGTACATCAATCACTTTCAAAAAATCTTCATCGTCAGTGATATTTTCATTCTCCACATTCGACATTTTCAGTTTTCACCAAAAATACGTTGATCTCATATCAAAACAAAACAACAGATTGTAGAAGTGGAACTGTCAAATAAGTTAGGTTATAATCCGTGAATTATCTCCGTAATCCCTCGAATTCCATGGGTTAACTTAACCCTGAGTTAATCCGGTGTTTTCTCTTGATCCTTCATTGAAAAACGGCACCTCGTTCGTAACCCCGGATTACCAGTAATCGCGAGATGATCTCCTATTGAACAACCGGCCCTTAGTGTCAGCATCAGTGTCAACTGACAAACACTGACACTGGCGACATTAGAACCATTGACCTATTATACATGGACGCCTTTCTAGAGAGAGAAAGTGGACTTCTGAATGAGATGGAGTAATTTAGGGTACTGTCAAACACATAAACATAACCAAGTTATTTTAAACTTTCACGTTCACGATCTATTTGAACGGTTGGATTTGTGTTGATTAGATTTTTTATTCTGAAGGTTGAAGATAATTCTTTCAAATTTCTTTTAAGAACTATTAATAATAATGCCGGATAGTTGTGCTGCATATAACTGCACTGCCAGATATAAAAAAGGAAGCAATTTGAAATTTCATGCGTAAGTATATATATATATATATATATATATATATATATATATATATATATATATATTATATATATATATATATATATATATATACAGGGTGTTTCCTTAACATGCGGCAAAAATTCAGGGGGCTGTTCCTTGGACTATTCTAAGAATATTTTGTCCTTTGATGATTTTTGAAAAACCTCTTTGTTTCGAAGATACAGGGCAAACAAAATTTTAGATAATAACATTTTATTATGAAAAATTACATGAAAATTTAACTTAAAACAAAAACTGTTGAAAATGACCACCTCCAGCCAGCATACAAGCATCCAATCTTCTCCTCATTGACTGCCGAACCCTTTCAAAAACACCAGGATCATTTCTTATTAAGTTACACCCAGCAATGATCCGATTTCGCAAGTCTTCCACATTTTCTACTGGAGTGGTATAAACTAATGATTTTAGATGGCCCCATAGGAAATAATCTAAGGGGTTTAAGTCCGGGGAACGAGCAGGCCATAAATGAGGTCCACCTCTTCCAATCCAGCGATCTCCGTATGTTAATGTTAAAAACTCACGAGCAACCAAACTAAAATGCGCTGGTGCACCATCGTGCATAAACCACATTGCATGTCTTATTGCCAATGGTACATTCTCCAAAAACAGAGGTAACGTTTGTTCTAAAAAGTTGCGATACACGTTCCCGGTAAGTCTTTCTGGTAAAAATATCGGCCCTATTAGCCAGTCACCCACAATACCAACCCAAACATTCAATGAGAACAGGTGTTGAAAACGATCTTCAATTATCTCATGTGGATTCTCGTCGGCCCATACATGGTTGTTATGAAAATTTCTTATTGCATTTCTTGAGAAATTCGTTTCATCGGTAAAAAGAATCAGCGTCAGTAATTGAGGAATTTGAACTAATGTGGTTAAAAGCCATTGACAAAATGCAATACGTGGGGAAAATCAATAGGAATAAGTGCCTGAACGCGTTGCATATGGTATGGATATAACAAATTGTCTTTAAGAATTTTCCAAACAGTCTTATTACTCACATTCAAAGTATTGGCAATTTTTCGAGTAGAAGTTCTAGGGTCTTCTTCGATCATGTCCAGCACATTCTCTTCCAGTTCCACCGTTCTTACTGTGTTTGGCTTTCCTGGTCCCCCAATTTGTTTCAATGTGCCTGTTTCATGCAGACTTTGATGAATATTTTGAAACAATTTTCTGTCAGGAATATTACGCCCAGGAAATCGTTCAATGTACAACCTCCTAGCTTTTAATGAATTTCCATCAGCAAGTCCATAAATGAAATGCATGTCAGTCATCTCGGCATTTGTATAGCGATTCATAATAGTGAAAGATAAAATGTTAATTGCTAATACATCACAAAACGAATTCAAATGAAAACCGTGTTTAATCTGTATTCCTTTACCATCTGAACTTATCAATTTTAAGTCAAAAAACTGGCCGTTTTTTATAGTTGTCAAACACATTTGAAAATAAATTGTACCTACTTAGTAAACACAGTGCGGTACGCATTTTTATTTATACTATTATCAATTTTAAAAATATGAAAAATGTTGTTCGCCCTGTATCTTCGAAACAAAGAGGTTTTTCCAAAAACATCAAAGGACAAAATATTCTTAGAATAGTCCAAGTAACAGCTCCCTGAATTTTTGCCGCATGTTTAGGAAACACCCTGTGTATATATATATATATATATATATATTTCGATTAGTAGCCTCCATGAATTTATTGAAATTGCAGGTTCCCAAAACTCGAGAGCTTGAGGAAAAAATGGATTGATGCTGTAGGAAGGGCTGATTTCGAACCTTCTATGTGAACCCCAATGGGACTGTGATACTAAAAAAAGATGCTGTTCCTTCTTTGTTTTGCTTCATATTTCCTACAACATCTGAGAGGAAGGAGAGAAAGAAAGAAATAATTTCAACAACTGCAGATGGTAGGACAGGTTCATATTTATAGAATTCGTGGAACTTCTTTGTGATGAATTCAGTAGTAATTCGCAGATTAATTATAATGAACAATGTTGTATCATTCAGTTGCTTGTTAATTTTTTTGCAGTAGTTCTGTTTTTGGAAAGCCCCAACTTTTTCATGAATTAAGTAGAAAAAGAATCGCTCTGTTTCTCACCAGTAGACATACAACCTAATTCACACGAGATTCAGGATGTGCAGCCCCAGGTAGAAGAAACCAATATCAGGAAAAGGTGAATGAGAAATTTTGCATTCATACTAGATAACAAAAATTTTATAAAAGAATCATTGCCTTACATAATTTTTCTCCAACTTCTTTCATTCCTTCTTTAGAAAAAGATCAGTTCCTGTGTATGTAGGAGATTTTTTAGAAGTTGACCTATATGACACATATCTGAAAAGTATGTTGAAGTTATCTCTCAACTTTCTTATGACATTTCATTGCCTATTATGAATATCTCCAGGGAATAGGACAGCTGAACCATCCCTTGAAGGATAACATTGAGCACCATTAGAGAAGAGGACCAGAGGCAAGAGAGATCAATCCAATTTTCATATACATACTGGACGAGAGGAGGTTCTTCTTAGTGGTGAGTGTGAAAGCAGACTGCGAAAAAAGGTTTTTACACATTGACATTGAATTTCGAGAATCTTGGAGAAGTCTTACTGTTTTTTTTTCAACAGATGTTTATGACAAGAAGAGATGTCCTTCATTGTTGGAATGTAGCAGCTCATTAGTCTGGACAGACACAACATTCTACTGCGGTCTAGGGTTGTTTTTGCTGAGGTTTTTTCCCTATCTTTTATATAATATTTATAGTACCCCAAACCTCAGCTAACACTTTTTCTAACACATGCTACATGCTGTATTCTTTGGATTATTGTGTTGTATTATTTTGTGTATTATTATATATATCATCATATTATGTATATTAAAGTGTTTTCTTTTTATCAATTGATTAATTTTCTAAAATGTGTTATTTATTATAATGTCTATATGTAGATATATCTCATCGAATAAAGGAAGGATAAACCTCATATTTATTTTTCTAAATTCTATGAAATTAATTTTATGGAATAGTTCAATCCCACAGAGGTAGTTGATTCAAAATTTAAAGATTCAATTTACTAATTTCACAAATATTGACCATGATTAATGATCTCAGCTCTGGAATTTCAAAACCTTCGAATAATATCCAATCAATAAAACATGCTGACCAAAGTTGAGGGGGTCGGTCAATTCAATTTACATATACATACTGGATGAGAGAAGGTTCTCCTTAATGGTGAGTGTGAAAGCTGACTGAGAAATGAATAATTGCAGAGATAAATTACAACACCAAAAGTGTTTTCTTTCATCAAGTTCGACAATGGTATAGAATTCCCCTTTTGAATACTTACTCCGAATTCCAACACCATGGAAATTCCTGCATTTACAAATTTCATAAGAAAACCTAGCATGATTATTCTCTTTTCAAACACTAAAACCAATATTTACTCTAACGGATTGGAAACCAGTGAAAAAAAACAACATTCCTTATTAAGACTCCTTTGACTTTTAAACATTTCCGAGATCAAACTCAACTTCAGAAATATTTAACGGAATTCGCCCAAACTTTATATTTTTAATCTAGGATATCTGCTGAAATGGTTTTTTGCAAAAAAAACACTAGTTTCATTCAATATTAATCACAAAACTATGACAATATCATGGTGTTTATATAACAACATTGTTTTGTTTCCAACACGTGCTTTTGACAGTGCCCTAAGTTGGATCCTCTCTGTTCGTTTCATGGGAACTGTATGCGTCTTTCTTTCTCTTATGGAGATTGCCTCGGATTTCTTCTAAAAAGTCACGTGACAAGGAGTCCATAGTATAATAGGTCAATGATTAGAACCGATTTCAAGCGAATAACCTGGTCCTTATTGGTAAACATTGCGAAATACGATTCAAATATAAAATTTGGTTATGTATTTGTTTTGTTTCCAACGCTAACGTCAACTTTGGACTTGAACCGTATTCAAGCGATATTTGGTTATTCCTTAGAATATAGAAAACCAGGAAGGAGCATATCATAACCAATTTCAAGCGAATAACCAGTAATGACCGCGGTTATCTACGGTCCTGCCTGCGGTTATCTACGGTTATAGTCTTCAGGGATATTCCTTGTAAAATGATTATAACCTACAATGACCGGAGTCGCTTGAATGCAGTTGGTCCTAGTTGGTAATTACCAATGAGGACCAGGTTATTCGCTTGAAATCGGTTCATATCATGCATTCTGGGCGGCGTTCGGAATCAACGTCGGATAAAGTGCGTGTGTCGAACGCTGGGCGCACTCAGTTGTTTGAAATGTTGCCGATCGTTTTCGAACGACGTCGGGTGTTATCTTCCCTCTCTTTCTAACTACAACGTGAGGTTAATTCAATATTTTTCAGATGATATATCAAGAGTATGAAGATATCTTATTTAATTCAATTTTCTATCAGTGAATACTAAAAGTGGCTATTTTATTAAAATTTCTAGAATGAATGCAGAAGTAGCTGGATGATAATCGCAGGAAATGAATAAGATTGAGGGTTTTTATTGACACTACTTTGAAAAAAATGAAATGACTCTCATTCTTTAGATTTTCCTCCTCTGGAAAGCTGCTAATGTATTTTGTATTCAAAAGTATCAGTAGATTTCACACCAATAAGCAAATGAAAGTCTTCTAGAGTGCTTGACAGTCTGTAAATAAATAAAATTTTTGGAGCAAAATATTCAATTGAAGGAAATGTAAGTAAACGTAATACATTACTGTAATATATGTAATAAATAGACTTTCCATTTTTTTGAGGTGGAGCATTCACAAACGAAATAAGATACAGCATTGATGATGAAGCTAAAAGTATCAACTGTGGCCATTGAACTGGCCTGGCCGATCTTGAGGAAGTATGCAGTCTTGTTCATGCTATTTTGTTTGTAGCCAAATTTGTTGTAAAATCCAGGATGAGCAATTGTCCTGATATTCATTTATTGAGGAATGTACTCAAAGTCAGTAAGGTAAGTGGTATTTATATTGGAAGTAGGTATTATCAGTAATGAAAATGATTTTAGGTTGATGCATACCAGTTACAGAAATTAATTTTGATAAAACATTCTGTGGAGCAAGACCACGCCTGATGACGAAGCAGCTATCCTCAGAAGAGAAAATAATAATAATGCATGAATCATAGTGGAAACTGCAATATGTCGTATGTCCAACATTCCAAGTTTTCAGGAGAGACAGCAAATTTTTCCAATACGCTTTATATTTATTTCACCTCTGAATGATAATACCATAGTTTTTCGAAAATTTATTGCCTCATGATTCTTGTTGACATTATGACTTTTTGTATACAAATTTTTTCTGTTTTCATCGATTAAGACTTTTTCTGAGTTGTTTTGAAAATGAATGATTCAATTACATAACACCTATTGCATGTTGTGTAGATTGACAAGTTGGCCAGAGTGGTGCAATAAAATAATGCTTGATTCTTTTGAGATACCACATACTGCAGTTTCCATTATGATATATTAATGTGACTTAGTATTTATTAAATGTTCTTCAAAAGGTACTGTTTTATTTAAGAGCTTTATTCACTGTAAAAAACACGGTAAAAATATAACATCCATTCATGATTCTAATTTTTAGTGTTTCTATCATGTCTTGCATATTTCTCAGCATTAGGAGAACTTCTATTGCCTGGATTATTTGTCGACTGGGCACCCAATCAATATTTTCTAGATAGCCGTCAAATAAACCAGATTTTCAAATAATCAGAGAAATAATTAAGAAATAACTGGATTGGTATCTGGAATAGAAATAATTTCATTTGATAATAACTTGTTTTTGAAAATACTTACTTGCTTTTTTTAAATACTTACCTTGAACACTGAATTTGGATTTGTAACAGATGAATAATAAACTCACCACCATATGTATTTATCAATGTATATGAAAATATTTTTTTTTACCACAGACAAGTGCTTGGCACTTTTTCTCCTGTATTGATAATGGTTAATAAACATAATTCATTTTTAATAAACCTTGAATATTATGGAGGTGTACTTCATTTTCCTTGTGAATAAATTATTCCATTATCCTAGACTATCACGTGTATAAAATTTGACATTACACTCATCTTGAAAAATAAAAATAATAAACTACCTTAAGAAACTAAATACTCGAAATTCCTCCGTAAAACAAACTTTTAAAATTCAAATGTGTAAATAAACGATATCTGCGCAAGACGAGTAATTGTTACCTACCTATTTTCTTGGTTGCAAAGTTGTACATCCGGACGTTCGTCCCAAGTGATTCCGAACGGGGGTAAAATTTACCCGACGTCGATTCCGAACGGCTTGGGCTGGCTTCGGCGCACACCGGACAACGTTCGACGTTGATTCCGAACGCCGCCCTGGTGCGACGAAAATGGTGCACTCAATATGGCCGATACTCGTTTCCGTTTCGCAGTGGCGTAGGGCATTTGAATTTTTAATTACATTTTATTAACGAAATGGCATATTCTAAATCGGTCTAAAAAATCTTAACGAAGTAGGGGAGCAAAACACAATGCAATTTTATATTGTTTTTATTGATTCCTTAACAAAATTAATCTGTTATACAGTTCTAATTCTTTCATCATCAACCGTATTTTTACAAATATAATTCAACCTGGTGATGAAAAAACAATTAGTTGTACTTTTTATCAGAAGTATCAGACGATATATTCATTTCATGGTCCTTTATTCTTTACTTACATATTCCAACTGATCGATTTCAATTGTTGGAAAGCTGCTGGAAATAACCTGATAAAGGCCACAGATGACCGATTAGAACAATCGCCTGGAACATAAAAGGCTCCTGTCGTTAGGACAAAATCCAGGTTTCTTTACGAAACTCATTCATATCACTCTCTGTTTTTCATCTCTGGGAAATCTGGAAAAATAATTGAACTTATAAATTGTGAAGAAATGAATAAAAATTAATTCAACGATACAATCATGGTTTTACTTCCGAAATGTCCCTTAAGACGAAATTTATAGCGCTACCAACTATCAGTGTCAGTTGGTTCAATGAAATTGATTACCGAACATCACCTACGCCCATGGTTTGTTACGGATAACCTCCAAATTCAGCAAAATTGAAATCCCGTGTTTTTCAGGAAAAAATTAATCATTTCAATACCAATATCACTTACCTAAAAATGTTACACCAAATTCTTGTTTTTTTGGTGTTTTGAAATTGCCACACTCTGCACAACTAATCATTTTGTCGAAAATGTTCTAAACTTGGAAAATGTCTTATAGCACCAAATTACGTGTATAAAATAGTTAGAAATTCACGGACGCACCTTCAAACCTCGCCTCAATTTCAATTCAATACAGTTAAACTGCGAAAATATCACAAAAACCAAATAAAAGTACAATTTGCTGAGAGCACCACTTTCTTATTTCAAATTCAAACCAAACGATGACTCATTCGTGGTGCACTCTTGTCGCACTTCCGCTCTTGCATTAGGTGCGCATAGGCTCCTTCCTGGTATTTTATATTCTAAGGGTTATTCGCGGTTATCCCGTAGATAACCGCAAGGCAGGACCGTAGATAACCGCGGTCATTACTGGTTATTCGCTTGAAATCGGTTTAGGTTTGTTCGCTTGGGAGTTCTTGTAACCTGGGTTCTGAGAGAACCGGGGTCTAGAATTGACCATATTCGTTGCAGCTTTTTTAAGTGTTTTTTTGGTTGACGACATTGTGAGATTAATCATAATGACATTCATGGAGTTGTCAATTATCATTGTTTATTTACTTTTTTCAAAATTTGAATTTTGAAATTTTTCCAATCATCTATTGGCGAATCCAACCACCGTTGAGGGCGCTGTAAATACTTGTTTTCTAGGTTCGAAATTTAGCCGCCAGCCTGAGTGGCGCTAGGAGTTTTTTGTGAATTTTTGAGTGACAACGGGATATTTATATTATTTTGTGAAATAAATGAATAGATTTTCATTTTAAGAATGATTTAAAGGCTATTCAAGGTTGTGGTGTGTGTTAATGGATTTCTGATTGTACATTAAGTGTAGCGAATTCAGGAGTACAATTTGTTTTCACAACGAATAATGAAAAAAATGTATGCACAGATATTTAAATTACTTGGAAAAACAATTATTTGGGTCAAATGAATATGTATTACACGTGAAATAACATGATTGGAAATATTTCCTATATTCATGACATTCGTAAATGAATGGTACTACCTCCAAGTAATATCCAATTGAAGCAGAATCATTCGTGCTGCACACAGGTTCAGATAAATATGTTAAATTTGGAAACCTACGACTTCATTGTTATTAAAGTTTATCGAAATCATTTCTGAAAGTGAGTGATTCATTTTATGAAGATTAAAAACAACATTTGATTGATTTCTTTAATCGTATTACAAAATGAATAAATGATTCTGAAATTTTTTATAGTCTTTATTTGTGTTCAAGTGGTTTTAAAATGGAAATTGGTAAACATTTTCCATCACACACTATTAACATAACAATCAAATATAGATAGAATATATGAAAAGATTTAATGGACATAACCCTCTGAAACTATAATGAACCGTAGACAGCTATTTCGGGCTTTCGGCCCTCATCAGAACGGTGAGAATTTGGAATTCGAAAACGCATAACGGAGTCAACACAAGGGAGCCAGCCCCACATTTTTCCAGGTTATGTCCATTAAATCTTTTCCATATATTTTACCGATCCCTCATTATTCATAGGGTAAGTGCACCGGTTGTGGTCACTTTAAGACATTTTCCAACTTCACATTGTGATCATTTCACTATTCATGCACACCTTAACAATTAAAAATATGAAAACGCTCCGTATGAATATTGTGATTAGTGGGTTGCCAAGCAAAAATTGTCTTTATGGCGAATAAAATAATTAAAAAATGAAAAGGAGAGCGAGTGCAATTTATCCAGTTGTGGCCATATTTTCCACCAGTTGTGGCCACACAATTTTCCATTTGTGGCCAGTCACGGTTTTGGTTAAACTTGCACAGTTTGATACTCACTTCCAACGAAATTCAACAAACCTTCTCATAAATAACAAAAAATATATTAGAATTTTATGAAAATATAGATACAAATAAAAAAAATTATAATCTTTCTTATACTTAAATAAAAAAATTCATCGAAATATTTAGGTTTCTAAAAAAAAATTTTTTCAAACAAAACATGGTCCGCGATCATCAGCAGCCCTATGTTCTTCAATTTTCGTTATGATCTTCTTTCTAATACCACAGAAGTTCTGGAGATTCATGCCATTTTCAGTTTTCCACTTCTGGAGATTGCAAAGAACTATACCCTTTCAACTTCAAATTGAGATTAATCACATTCAAATTAGGATTGGTGATCATTGATATTTTTTTCTTGTAGGGTACAAAGTATTTTATCATAAAGATTAATTTCGGAAAAATGTTAGCAGACTTGCTCGACTTCAGCTCGTTATATTCATAGCCCCATCCTTACAATGATATTATAATATATCTTCTTTCTAGTCTTTCCCAAATTTCTCTAGTTTTCGGTCTCATCCATTTGTCAATATAACAACTTTGTGTTTTATCATTAAGCCTTTTTTATGAAGCTTATCATTTTCATTCGCTTCCAGATACTCCAATTCATTTATCGGACGATATTGTTAAGTTTTTCATCTTTGTTTGTTACATACGATGCAGTATTATCTATCCTTTACTATCTAGTGGCCACAACTGGGTTTGTACGCTCCGTTTCTGGCCACTAAGTGGCCACAAGTAGCGAATCGTACTTTTTTGTGTTCCAGTTGTGGCCAGCACCATATTATTTAGTTGGAATCTGAAATTTTCAATTTTTTATGAAAAATATAGAAGAACATGATATAAGAATGATAAAAAACATTTACTTTTTGTAACGCATATGTTTAAATAAAAAAAAAACATTGGAAACACACCCTGTGTTTCTTAATCGCACTTCTAAGCATTCGCCTACTAACCCGTCATATCACGAACTAAATGAAAAAGCAACGAATTTCGTTATCTCTTTTAAGAAATGACCTTGCCAATTGGTGCAGGAATAATGGAAGATGGCAAAGAAGGCAAATTTCAATGGCTAATTCGAATGTACTACGTTTTATTCAAGAAAATGATCTCTAGTGGCCACAACTGGAACGATGGCCACAACCGGTGCCCTTACCCTATCTTTCTCATATAGATAGAATGTTTGTTTACATCGGAAAATTTGCCAGAGATGATAGTAAATAGTCAGGAGAGATGTATGTAACTGCAAAGTCAAAGTGAAACAACTAAAACAAAATGCTGACATAAATATACAATAACCCTTCAAAAATTCATACAATATTTAAAAATTTTACTTGTTCGAAAAATTATTTATAGCCAAACCAGTGCATGAGTTCAATTCTTTCTCATTTTTAATGGCGTAAGCAAAATTTCACATCAAATCACCAGTGTTCACTTAAATCCCGTTGTCTTCAGATACTTTCTCTGCATTTTCAAATCTCACAGATTGCATGTTGAATAGAATAGCAGCAGATTGTTCCTCTTCACTCAAAACAGACATTACTGCAACATTTTTTTACTTGATTTTCTCATCACTTTCAAAATCATGGAAATGATTACACTGAGTGAGGAATTATATGTTTCTCCCTGAGAGTATCATTCCTGGATTCTCTCCTCAATTTACATTGGGCCATACAAGCCTTATTCATTTCTTCTAAATATTGACGTGGCAAATTTTGAGAAGTAACAGCCGTAGCTTTAAGCTAGAAGCTTTCATTTGCTGAAATTTTGAGATAGCCTAAAAGGATATATAAACCACTATGAGATATTCACAAAGTTCTTTACAACAGACCTATTCAAGTCCCCTGTCGTTCGAGTTCCGAACGGTTCCCACCTATTCCGACCCCTTCCTGATCTGTAGATGGTACAATAAGGAATTAACCCCAAAAGTGTAATTTAAAATTTAATTGACACATATCTTGATCACATTTATGTTATGTGCAACATTATGAAGGATCTTTTACAATAATAGATGAAAGTACGTATATTAATTTTTTGTTTCTTTGTTGTGAAGTGGTTGTATGGTAATATGATGAAATAAATCAGGATTTTTTTTCTTATGTAGTTTCTTATTTAGAAAATAAATAATTTGATTTGAAAATTATAAGGTATTAATCGATGCTGGCATAAAGTGTTGATAAAGTATTAATTATTATTATTATTTATTATTAATTAGTAAGCACGATGGAGCTCAACCTCGCTTCGATAGAAGGTGTCGTAATTGGTCGAGTAACCATTTTCCGAATGAATGGATTGGTAGAAGTGCAGAAGCTCAGATTCATCGAACTCGCCGGTCATGCGATTTTCATCTCTTGGATTACACAGTTTGGTCGTAGGTATCTCAAAGAAAAAGTTTTTGATGCAGAGGTAAATTCACCTCAAGAATTGAAAGACAGGATTCAACGTCACTTTAATGAAGTCATAAGCTGACTCCCAAACGTTTTGAAAATGAATAGATTCTTTAGAAAAAAAGAATATACCTTCTTGTGAGTGAGACACAGTGAAAACAGAGGACATTTTGAACATCTA
This sequence comes from Hippodamia convergens, assembly GCA_038502775.1. Lineage (NCBI taxonomy): Eukaryota > Metazoa > Arthropoda > Insecta > Coleoptera > Coccinellidae > Hippodamia > Hippodamia convergens. The sequence continues at coordinate 63,358,436 of CM076609.1, read as the reverse complement.
CTCTAAATGAACTCTATTTTATGTTATTAGCCCTTGTATAAATTTTCATCTTGTGATTTTTGGTTTAATTACTACATTCATCATCACTTCATACCACCATCGGTTATTACTGCATAATTCTCAGAACAAAATATTCCGAAAACAGTACACCGAAGCAAGTTTTTTGGTGTGAAATTAAATGAAGTTTAAGTTAGTTTGAAATTTTGCTTTATCAATCTAATATTGAAAAAAAGTAATGGTCAATACTACTTGGTACGAACCCTGTAACTAGCGCCCTCTATGAGAGTCAGGCATAAAGACAAATTCATTGGATGTATCAGTTTCCAAAACATGTTCCTATAAAATTTCATTATACCATGGAGGTAAAGAGAGGGGAGGTAGCATATCCTATGTTTCCCTTGCTAAAAAAGTGTCACCAAAAAATCCGCCATGTTACGGAGTCAAACTTGTGGTTTGAATTTGGGATATTTGAATTTTCACAATTCGAAGTTTGTAGGGTTCGCTTTTAATGACCAAAAGATGAATGATCGAAACAAATCAAATATCAAAATGTCATGAAATATTGCTTTTAATGAATTAGTGAGCTGAATTACCTCCCAACTAGCAAAATAGACCCCTAAAAGAACGGAATTGTTTTATAATTATCCTATAGCGCCACTAGAAAGAATAAATTTTTTTTAATGCATCTGAATACGACAATTTCATCATGAAACAGAGAGGTTTCTATAATGCTGTTCTATAGACGTTCTTACAACCCATATTATACGACAAAGAAATAGCGTACGCATGCAAATTTTATAAAAGTTGCATATAATTTTAAAACAGTGTTATACACATTATAATACGGTGCATAGCTATTGTATTACTTATAATAGCGACGTTAAAAGTTGGTTGTAAAGGGAGCTGTATAAAAAGTTGTATTAGAGTTTTTTAAGAAAAGTAATAAAATTATTGCTTAACGCTGAAGTAAAACATTACACAATAAATATAAAAGTATTTTATAATCATTTTATAACTTCAACAGTATTCTCTCTTATGAAGAGCTTAAGGAATAAATTCATCTCAAGTTCTGCGTTATAAAATCTATTTCTCTATTTCAGTATCGTAATGAGTTCCTTACAGTACTAAAAGTAGTGCTGTAATGAAACTCATTACAGCATTGTTTTCAGTTATATTTTTTGTTTTGTGGTTGTCAGTGCTGACCTCCGATCCTCTCAGTTTTCGAATCAAATCAACTCAAATTCCGCAATCTGTCAAATTTCGTTAGTGACACCAACTGCCAAGATACAATACAAAAGTCACTGATCTGAATTTTCATTTGAATTTCGCGAATTTTCCACAAAACTTTATTGAAATAGAGAAAATATCGTCTAATACTCGTTGCAGAAGGCAATTCCAACACTCATGCTTTCGAAAACTCGCTCCTTCGTCGCTCGTTTTCGAATTTCGCATTCGTGATGGAATAGGAGCTCATTCTGCAACTTGTTTTAGAATATACTATTATATCATCGATCTCTAATAATTATTATTATTCTACGAACATATAAACATAACCCAGTAGTGATAGAAAAATTACTCGGGCTTCCCAGCAGGTTTCATTTACAAAATGAATTCGGCAATATCTGACTGGAAAAAAGCAAAGCAAAGTGGTTACTTCAAAAAATCAGTTAAAAAAAGGTACCATAGAATACTTTCTCAGAATTGCAGTTCGCGTGATCAACCTATAGTTGAAGTGGCAAATAACGAAGAGGCTAATCTAGAGGAACCACCAATTTTAGCTTCAGGAAGGAATGTTAATACTGAAGAAGAATATGAAAGAAATAGCGACCAACATGACATGACAAATGAATGAGTCGAAATCAAAAGTTCTCATGAAGAAAACGCGGACACCGAGGACGAAAATTTGATTCATTCTCTATCTGAAATCGAAAAGAAGATTGAAATAAAGGAAATACTCAAGATACGGCCAACATCTTCTAACATAAATCATTTTGCATTGAAGGAGCTTTTCGTTATATGGAACCTGGCTATTCCTAATCTTCTCCCGACAGATCCAAGGACATTCCTGAAGACTCACAAACAAGTTGAATTGGTACCACTTGAAAATGGAACTTATTGGCACAATGGTCTGGAATCCAACTTGAATATTTGTTTGGAAAAATACTCCCACGTAGAATCTATTTCCTTGAATATAAACATGGATGGGTTTCCAATATATAAAAGTTCGAAGTTCGAATTATGGCCCATTTTATGTAACATACACGGAATCCCAGAAGTTAAATCACTTGTTATCGGGATCTATAGTGGCACTGGGAAACCTTCTAATGTTAACAGCTATCTGCGAAACTACGTGAGAGAGGCTAAGCAAGTGCTTGAAAATGGAATTTCTGTTGAGTGTCACAAAAAAAAATGGTAGAATATTTTCCTGTCGGGGATTCTTTGCATCTCATTGATCTATGAGTAATGAAAAGATGTCTGACACGGTGGAGAGACGGAAATATTGGCATATACTCAACAAAATGGTGTGTAAATGACACATTTTCAAAAAATCGTATAATGCCTTCAGAAATACATCGCGCTGTCCGTGGTCTCGATACACTTGCTTACTGGAAAGGCACTGAATATCGTACCTTCCTTTTATACATTAGCATAGTAATTTTGAAAAATGATTTGTCTGGTGATGTTTATGAACATCATCTAATAATTTGAGGTTAGCTCACGCTTGGGAAGAATCTGTATACTGAAGTTATTCCAAACACAATACAACCAAAGAATCCTTTACTGTCGTACCGAACGTATGTTAAGAGATACTTCTGTTCTATTAAGTAGTTTGCCTACACGCTATACGATAAGCCGGAAAGCTCGAGTCCAGTGTTGCTAGCTTGGGCAGTTAGTAGTTATATCAACATGCATAAAATTAGTTGCAATGAATAGGAAGACTACTTAATTTATTATGATATCTATCTTGTAGATCCTTATGTTCTGCGCATACAATGTATGTTTTGCAATGCAATAATGAAAAGTCATCTGTTCGAAACTGAAGGAAGGTTTGTCCTATAAACAAACACAATATTGCGTTAGATCTCTTTTATTTTCACTGAGTAAACAACTTTCATTGAATATTAACTGATAATTATTGCGAACATTGTTGTATAGCCTACACTTTATGCAAAACATTGACTTGTATTTTTTGCACACACTCTGTTTGGCCACTCACTATACCAATACACACTTTTTATATGAGTATATTCCTTTTTTTTCTATAAAAAACAAAATGCTATTGGAAATTTTTCATTAAATCTTGCAACATTCGAAATTGGTCAAGAATCAAACTTCACCATGACTCCCGAGATTGTCAAAAACAACTTCATGGCGCTGCATCAAACAACATTATAAAACTTTAATATCGTATATAGCTCATTTTTAATATTACCTATTAAATGTATGCTAAACTGAGGCGCTTTAATTTTTCATAAAAAAAAAATATATACATATATATATATATATATATATATATATATATATATATATATATATATATTGTCAGAAAATTTAGCTGGGCAAATACATTTCGTCCCTGAAGTAGCGATATATTAGGTCTTTAATATCTGCAATATGATGAAATAATAATCACCCACCGCCATAATGCCTGATGTTGGATCTTAAACCTACACAAAACGCAAAGATTTATATAGATATACCTTATGAAATATTCTTGTGACAATTCTATTCCGAATTTCTACAGTAGAAAATAAAATTATCGTATTAGCGATTCTGTCTGCATTATAAAATACTTATGAGATACTATCTAAGTAATTATATAAATGTTCGTTAAATACTCTTAAACCTCAGAATAAGAGCTGCTATAAAATAGTTCTTTAGCAGTTCATAAATAGTTTTGTAAATGAATTGTATAACTGATCCTGAAGACATACTTATAGGACAGTTATATAATTATCATATTGATGATCCTATAACGGTTGCGTAGTTTACTACAGGATGTCCCAAAAGAACGGAACTGTTGTGTAAACGTGGGCCATTTTTGGTTGTAAAGACATTGTATAAGGGCTTATAGCCACATTATAAGATTTTCACGTTTCTATAAGATATGCTGTATAGCAGTGCTTACAGCCCTTATAAAATTAATTTTGCTAGTTGGGCTACGGAAAAATTCGTTCCTATAATAATTATATATTCTAGTTTTTTCAATTCAGATGATATACAATGAAACAAAATTATATCGTATTTAAAAATGTCATCAAAGTTAGCTTTCCACCATTCATTGGCGGAATCGATCAGGTACTGAATGAAAAATTAAGAGTTGTGCTGATTCAATTTATCAACATAAAAGTGTGAGATATCAAAAACAGGCCTTTATCACAATTAGAAGTTTTTTAATGCGTCGATATATATATATATATATATATATAATATATATATATATATATATATATATATATATATATATATATATAATATATATATTATTTCATGTTATTTTTTACGGGGTGGCAGGTTTTTTCGGCTGAGGTTTTTTTCCCCTGGTTCTATAGTATCGTATGATACTAGTGATGATAGTATCGTATGATTCTAAAGTATCATACGAAGAGTGATATGATACCCCGTTCTTTTTTTACCTCAGCTTAGGTACTTTTTGTTTCAACATTTATTGTATTATTTTAGCTCTCTATTTTCATATATATATATATATATATATATATATATATATATATATATATATATCGTTTGTTATATATCTATATAAGTTTCGCTTCTTGGCAGAATTCAATTAAGGGGCATTCACAATCAACTCGCACGAAAGCTAAGCAGATGGCGTTCTGTAGTAGGTACCATTCGCAATTAAATTTGAAGCCGGCACGGAATTCGACGTCAACAAAATTTCTTGCAAGCTTTCACTTCAGCACGGAACTCGTGCTGGCTAAAGTTCTTGCGCAGTGCTTTTGTTTTGGACAATCACATGTTTAACTGCCATTCCAGTTTTAAATTTGGTTATAGCGGTTATCGAAGTTTATTGTGAATGGTAAATTGCGTGCCAACTTTCGTGCCGAAGTGTACTTCGGCACGCGAGTTGATTGTGAATGCCCGTTTAAGATGAATATTTCCTTCCTGTCGAAAACTTCATGTAAATATCCGTGTAAATAGAATGCAGCTATCGAAAATTACAGCGATAATGGCATTGTAGAAAGCGAAAGATCCCTCTGATAATTGCACTGTTCGTATCCATGGGGAATATTCCCCCAGAATACACTGGTGCATCAAAATGACCCGATAATTGTGCATTCCAGAGTGTTGTCTTTGAAAAACTTCATTCGGTCATTGTCATTTTAGGAAAAAATTGAACTCGTGCAGTTTTTAGACAATACGCTGTCATGCGAAATTATCGCTAATCTACATACACTTGTGCTATTACTTCAAAAAAGAGCAGGAATTATTAAAAAGTGCAAACAATAAAATTAATGAAATTTATCATGAAGCATACAAGAAAATTATTTACAAAAACATACAAGAATATATTTACATATAATTAGATATAAAATCTAATATACAGCAATAATATATACAATATAATATGATATGTAAAAAAAAATAATATAAAATAAAATATAGTCCAATTTATTGAAGATATATTATGCCACAAGAAACCAGTCTCCCATTTGCACCTCTGGACACAAATTTTGCTCTGAAATGTTTTTCAGTCAGATAACAAATTTTCACGACATCACTGGATGGATGAATGAGACCACCTTTACTCTTCAGGCACACCAAGTTATTGGTCGTGGAATTATTATTTTCTAATGTGGCAATGCACTCCTCACACATCATTTTTTTCTTAAGGTGATGTACAACAAAACCTGAAATATAATATATGATGCCATTTGTTATTTCAGACAAATTCAAATTCTCAGACACAGAAAAGTAATTATGATCAAACAGAGGATCAGTTTCTTGCTCATTCGAGCTCTACTATTCTCTACTCTACACAATACCAGAAGTTCTCAAAGAACAACATTATTTAAATAGTAATGAAAAAACATGATGAAGAGACTCGAAAACTCAGTGATCATGAGTATAAAAAGAAATGATGGAGAAACTCGATAATCGATGAAGTCTCAATGATATCACATGTTTGAAAAAGAAGGCATTAGTTTGTCAACATTTCTTGAATTGAACTTATCAAATTTTAAAAGTGGTGTGGTACTGTCACAATCTACAATAGCTTGGTGAATCAGAAAAAAAATACAAATAACTATTTGATAAACATAAGAAGGAACTTACCTGTGAAATGTAACTGCAGGATTTTTATTTTTCGATGTATTGGAACAACCATATACCGAACAAGAAACCATTCTTATTTATATTTTTCCACTGCATACAACTGCCACAAAGAACGAACGAATAATTAATAAGGCAAAAATTCAAAAATTGTAGAAACTACATTTTAAATACCTCGAGGGCGGCCATCTTGGGGAGCCACGTTCAAATTTGTTTTGGTGACACATTTCAAACGTTATGCCCCCTCCACTTCCTTTACCACCATGCATTATACAATAGGCGCTCGATAATCCAGCGCTCGTCAATCCGGCACGGTCGGTAGTCCGGCACTATGTGACTCATGTAACGCGCTCTATAATCCGGCATTTTATACATCTGAACGCCGGACTACCGAGCGGTTCGAGTAGTTTCTAACGCACAGCAGTCCGGACCTAACCTCAACATTGATGTCACGTATTTGTTTTCCCTTGTTTCATAGCGTCCCTTGACAAAATAGCGGTCAAATTTCGCGAAAGTATGATAGTGGTGAAAATCATATGAAGTTAGCTTTTCTTTTCCTGTACAAATTCGATAATCCGGCATGAAAGGAAACATCGGGTGCCAGATTATCGAGCGCCTACTGTATATATACAGGGTGACACAGACTCATGGTACACCCCCATTTTCTCCCTCGTTTCTGTAGCTATATTTCTGAAATTTGGAACATTGAATATACTCACTATAGGGCACTTTTTGACATATTTAGAAATAAATCCAATTTCCGGTTTTTCCGGAAATGACATCAAATTTGGATTGAATATTTAGATGTCGCTCATCAATTATTTCTATTTTCCCTAACAGGGATAGCAGGGAAAAAATTTCTTTTTTCAGTAAAAAAATTCCTAGAGCAGAAACCAATAGGCGGATTTCATCGTGTAATACATTTTCGTGTAGTCAATCAGATACTCTACAAAAATGACTCTTACGATATTTCGGTAAACCGGCCCCTCCAAAAGTTATTCGTTTCGATGCTAATATTGAGGTTTTTTTGAAGAAAAAAATTATTCAGAAAAATTGATTCTGTTTGTTTCCACGAAACTCTATTTCTAATTATCTAATATTTAGAGGTCGCTCAGCGATGACTTCTATTTTCGCTGTTGATAGCAGGAAAAAATTTTCTCTTCTCAATAAAAAATTTTTTCTTCACGAACCAATTGATGGATTCTATTGTGTGATACATTTTCGTGTAGGGAACTAGATGCTCTACGAAAATGTCTCATACGATATTTCGATAAAACCGCTCGTTCAAAATGATTCGAACTTTTTCTTAAAAAATACCTCTATATTAATACCTTATATTGAGGTTTTTTGGAAAAAAAGTTCAAATAAGTGGTTTTGTCGAAATATCGTATTGAACATTTTCGTAGAGTATCTAGTTCCCTACACCAAAATGTATCATACAGTGGAATCCGTCTATTGGTCCGTGAACAAAAAATATTAATATTCGAAGCTAATTTTTTCACAGACGGCTTTTGTCGATGCCCTGAATATGATTAGAAGGCAGGTTGCGTGAAAACAAGTAAAGTCGATTTTTTTGAATAATTTTTTTCTTCAAGAATATCTCAATATTAGCATTTAATCGAATAACTTTTGAAGCGGCCGTTTTATCGAAATATCGTAAGGGACATATTTTTTATTGAAAAAAGAAATGTTTTCCCTGCTATTAGTAGGAAAAATAGAAAAAATCGATGAGCGACCTCTAAATATCAATATTCAAAGCTGATATTTTCACAGAGGCCTTTTTCGTTACCCTGAAGATAATTAGGGGGAGGGGGTTTCGTGAAAACAAAAAATGTCGATTTTTTTGAATTAGTATAATATATATACATATACAGGGTGAGTCGGGAGGAACGGACCAAACTTCAGGTGTGCATTCTGCAGGTCGAAATAATTTAAAAAAACTCATATGTTGTTATCCGATTCTCATTTGTTTTCAAACTATAGGGTAATTAGAATATTTCAAATAAATAATTTTTTTTTAGTTTATCGCTTCTTATCACAAATGCTATAGGTGCTGACTCATTTTTTTTGCGGAATTATTTAATAGCATTACTGGAGGACGTTCCTTTAATCATCCGAATGCAAATGAATTATCAGCACGATAGAGCTTCCGCGCATTTCGCTCGTCAGGTCAAACAACATTTAGATCAAGAGTTTCGCGGACGATGGATTGGTCGCGGTGGTCGGTGGTCCTATTAGATGGCCTCCAAGAGCTAGAGACCTCACACCACTGGACTATTGTTTGTGAAGCTGGTTCAAGAACGAGGTATACAAAGTAAAAGTTAACACTCGGGATGCCCTAATTCGACGCATCAGAAATGCGGCATTGCTTAAAGAAAGACACGAATCAATCAGAAAAGCAACAAGAGCCAATCGCAGACGAAGTCAAATGTGTTTGGAGGTTAATGGCGGAATTTTTGAGCATTTATTAAAATAATGCTATAAATGAAACCATTTTAATGTAGAAAATGTTGTTTTTTTATAATGACGCTATAGTTTGAAAACAAATGAAAATCGGATAACAACATATGAGTTTTTTGAAATTACTTCGACCTGCACAATACACACATGAAGTTTGGTCCGTTCCTCCCGACTCACCCTGTATATGAAGATAATTAAGGGGAGGGGGTTTCGTGAAAACAAAAAATGTCGATTTTTTTGAATCAGTCTAATATATATATATGTATAATCGACATTTTTTGTTTTCACGAAACCCCCTCCCCCTAATTATCTTCAGGGTAACGAAAAAAGTACTGTGTGAAAATATCAGCTTTAAATATTGATATTTAGAGGTCGCTCATCGAGTTTTTCTATTTTTCTTACTAATAGCAGAGAAAAAATTTCTTTTTTCAATAAAAAATTCTTAGAGTACAAACCAATAGATGGATTTCATTGTGTGATACATTTTCGGGTAGGCAATTAGGTACACTACAAAAATTTCTCTTAGGATATTTCGATAAAAACGGCCCGTTCAAAAGTTATTCGATTCGATGCTAATATTGAGGTATTTTTGGAGAAAAAAATTAAAAAAAAAATCGACTTTGTTTTCACGAAACTTGACTTCTAATTATCTTCAGAGTATCGAAAAAAGGCGTCTGTGTAAATATTAGCTTTGAATATTAATATTTAGAGGTCACTCATCGATGATATCTATTTTCGCTGCTGATAGCAGGAAAAATTTTTCAGTAAAAAGTTTTCATTCACGAACCAATTGACGGATTTCACTGTGATATATTCTCGTCTAGGAAACTAGATACTCTACAAGATATTTCGACAAAACCGCTCGTTCAAAAGTTCGAATAACTTTTGAACGAGTGGTTTCATCGAAATTTCGTATGGAACATTTTCGTGGAGTATCTGGTTGCCTACACGAAAATGTATCACACGGTGGCTTCCGTCAATTGGTTCATGAACAAAAACTCTTTATTGAAAAAAGAAATTCTGTTCCTGCCATCAGCAGCGAAAATAGAAATCATAGATGAGCGACCTCTGAATATTAATATTCAAAGCTAATATTTTCACAGAAGTCTTTTCACGATACCCTGAAGATAATGAGAATCGTTTTTTTGAATAACTTTTTTCTTCAAAAATACCTCAATATTAGCATCGAATCGAATAACTTTTGAACGGGCCGTTTTATCGAAATATCATGAGAGACGTTTTTTGTAGAGTATCTGATTGCCTAGACGAAAATGTATCACACAATGAAATTCGTCTATTGTTTTGTGCTCTAGAAATTTTTCATTGAAAAAAGAAATTTTTTCCCTGCTATTAGTAGGGAAAATACAAATAATTGATGAGCGACCGCTAAATATTATGATTTGAAGCTTATATTTTCACAGAGGTCTTTTTTCGATAATGAGGGGGATAATGATGTGTAGACTTGATAGTATCAGTAATAATCCTCATAGAAAAATTTAGTTGGGCATCAATTTTTTTTACATGAACTGTTCAACCAAACAGGGCAACAATATTCAGCAGCAGAAAAAACCAAAGCAAGCGCTGCCGTACGAATAATATTGTTGCAATGTTTCGAGTTTTAAGCTTCAAACGCAGATCATCTAAATGGGCGTTGAAATTTAGGGAGGAATCAAGTTTGATTCCCAGGTATCTAGGATTGAAATTATGTTTTAAGGGAGAAGTCCCGAAAGTTACACTCAATTTTCTATACTTCTGATGATTATTCAAATGAAAACACGAAACCTCGGTTTTAGTTTCATTCGGGCACAGACGCCACTTCAAAAAATAATTTTTCATTATATCCAAATCTGCGGAAAGGGTACTTTCTATTGATTGAAAATTAGAATGATGAAAAGCCAGAGCAATATCATCAGCATGAATAAATTTCTCCGAAGAAGTAGTTGGAATGTCACACAAATATAAATTGAATAGAAGAGGTGCTGAAACTGAACCTTGTGGAAGACCATTATTCAAAGTTTCGAAATTACTCCTATTATTATCTACAAAAACTCGGAACCTTCTGTCGGATAACATATTTTCCAATAGTCTAACCATTTTTCCACATTTCAAATGATTATAGAGTTTATAAATTAATCCATCTTTCAATACTGTATGATATGCAGCTGATAAATCCACAAATGCTGTCCCTGTTTTTAAGTTTTTATTGAACCCTGATTCAATAAATGTGGTGAGGCTAAGAACCTGATCGCAACAATTCCTATTTTTCCTAAAACCGCCCTGACAATTCTGTAATGATTCTTCAATAGTTGATTCTATTCTAAATAAAATTTTTTCCACGTTTCAAAATTGCTACTACTTTAGCTTTGCAAAATTCGGTCGGAACATTGCCGGAATTCAATATATCATTATAAAAAGATAATAACCATGATAGGGCTTTTTTTCTCAAATGTTTGATGAATTCTGGATAAATTCCATCAAAACCGGCTCCTTTTTTAAATTTTGTGCTTTTGATCGCTGAAATTAATTATTCCATATTGAATGAGTTAGAAATAATATTCTCGGTATGTCCTAAATTTATGTAATTTCAACTTCATATCTTCGATTTGGAATTTCGATATTTTAACTGAATCAGAGACATTAACAAGACGACGAGCAATCAATTTGGGGTTAATTTTCGAGGATGATATCGCCAGAGGTGCAGCTTCACCTAGTTTTCTCAAAACATCCCATGTCTAGAATGAAGTAATATCTTAATATATAAAACTCAGTCGGCCATATTGTTGGTTACACCATTTATAACTCAAGATTGGATGAACTGTTTGTTATGAAAGTTTTTTTGTCAGATTCTTCTCCGGTGGGGTTAACATAAAATACATTGAAAACTATGAAAAATTTGATGAAATGGTAAAAAAGTAGGAAGTAATTTTTCCTTCTTGCGAATAACGCCAGTAGATGTCGCTGAGGTTGATAGCATTTTTGTGTAAGTATTATATTTGATTCGGTGACCTACATTTAATAATAATTCTAACGCATCTGAGTCCATGTGTTATCACACCTTTCTTTTTTCCGAACACTACGGAAAATTTTATGAAGAAAAAACTGAAAATGTGGTTCATCATAAGGTACAAAAATGAGACAATTTTTAAATAATAATAAGGTACCGCTTGAATAGAGTGAAGTCTATTCATGTAAATAACAATGTACATACCTACCTTTTTCAATGTAATTGAATTTTTTGTATATTTTGTACTTTAATTTTGTCTCATTTACCTCCTACTTGAAAAAGTACCAGTTTTGTTGATACAACTTTATGAATCTCTGAGGCGAAACAAAGTTCGCCGGGCCAGCTAGTTACAGATAAAAAAGAACTCTAACAGCTAGATTTTATTCAACAGATTTTACATTTAGAGTGTTTGAGAAGCTAATGAAAAGGAGAATTTTTCACAGGGGAAATAAAATATATACGAATTATGATTGTAAATATAACTATCACAACTTTGCTAAACCTATACATAAAATAACATGTTTCTGAAACTCATAATTATATATACACTTTTATATACAGTGAATACTCGAATAGGTTGAATAATTTATTTTGTTCCATGAGTGGATTGAATATTTAAAAAGCCATTTTTCATTGGGAATAGAGTTTACAAATTCACCTACAGTTTCAACGAATTGTTCATTGTTTCTAATTAAATAACACTTTTCCTGAACTCGCCAGTGGAACCTTCTCGGAAATTATCAGTTGAATCATAGAAACGACATGGAATATCATCCTCGTCTAATTTTTATCATTTGGACCAGGCAGAGGAAAAAGTTAATCTTATTTTAACTAAGTGGGGTTTTCTGAATAATTCATAGATATCAGGAAGTAAGAAGGTAATCAACAGGAAGATATGTTGGAATCGATCAATATCTCCAGATTACATGAAAAATTTCTGATTACAACTGGAAGAAATTCGAAAATATGGAACAGAAAGTTCCAATAGGAACTTTGAATATAACAGATTCCTGATGTCGATAACAAGAATTACCGAAAAATTTAGGTATGTTCATTGAAAGAAGGATTCGTGCATCCATTGATTTCCACAGCCTTGATATTACTTTGGTCGATACTTTCTTTGGAAATATTCGTGTTTCCGTTAACTTCTGTCACATGAGTCAAGTTTCCATTCATCTCGGTGGTATCATTGCCGGTAGTTTTCGTGTTACGCAGCAATGCGCTGGATAACTCGTTGTACTCTATCCATTTTTTCAGCAAGGGCGACAACTGAGGTTTCTCCCTTTTTGCATTCTCTATATCGCCATTTTCAGGTACCAAAAGGGCTTCGTTCATCATAGCCTCGACGTCGCAATTAGCTATGCGGGTTTTGCATAGTACAACAGCGCTGACGAAGTTGTCTGAAGAGGATATGAAACGGTGCTCCATATAAAAACTGCAGTCATCCCAATAAATTATCTGAAACAAGAGTGCATTAAAATTTTAGTTCATTAGAATGTCCAAATATCGTGCCAGTAGACTATAATCGCGGACTTTTGGCAGTGGTTTCACAGGTATTTTCTCATGAAATTACAGTAGCAATGGTTTTTCGTATATTCCGGAGGGCCTACACAAATGCATAGAAGGCACTGACATAACCGGAAAAGTTGTACACTCTGACAAAAAAAATATACACATAAACAGACTCCAAATCACATTCCAATATACATGAAAAATTCCATATTGGAAATGATATTAGATGATAATGACAAAATGACCAAATAACAAGTCAGGTTAGCAGCATAAAAATGAATCAATATAATACAAAAGACCCAAATAAGAAAAAAGTTCAAACTGACTTCAGACATTGGCATAATGCGTGTAGCCAGATTCTTTCGATATCATGGATGTCTATAAAATAGTATTGAAGAATGAAGTTAGTTCGCTCGCAAGGGTGTGTAACTCTATTCTGAGAACTGTGCGCATTTTTTTTCTAAGGATCATATAATGTATCATTCGATGACATTCGATTGACAACTTAACCTTAATGAATTGGTTGAGGCTTTCGCGGCCATCATTCAATGAAACATGTCCTGAAGATGCCAGACACTCGAACTGGCGAAATGTCGGGAAATAAGAGATTTTTGACATACCATGTGAATTATTTTTAATATATATATATATATATATATATATATATATATATATATATTATTTATATATATATATATAAAACTGATCTTCATATTGAAAGTAATTCGCCTCAAAAAGAAATTTCAACAAGCTTATATATATATATATATATATATACACTGGAGAAATACTAGTCGGAGAAAAATACGTTATCTACCCAATTAGTCGAAACACCCGTATCCTTTTCGTTATATATATATATATATATATATAATATATATATATATATATATATATATATATTTATATATATATAATATAATGTTTCGTGGGATAGCAACACTAAGTAGGTTTAGACCAAGGTAAAAAGAACTTGTTGATATTTTACCTTTTTGTGATTGTTAGCTCATCCCCCTTTTTTCATTTCTTTGTAGCTCCAGAAGATGGAATAAAGCATTCCGAAAGCTCGAGTGAAAGTACTAAAAAAGAGTTTTCTTGATTCACCACCTACTTAGTGTTGCTATCCCACGAAACATTATATTATTATTACTTTTCAACACCGAATTATCTCACAATATATATATATATATATATTTATATATATATATTTATACCTAGATGACCGAAAACGAATTGAACCGTTCTATTCCAATATGGGAGAAAAACACATTTCTTTTCAATGAGTCCAATTTTTCCTGGTTTTTTCGGACTTAAAAGTTCCGAAATGTTCTTCCGCTGAATAATCTTTTTTTTGAATCTATATGTGTTAGAAACAATTTCTTTCATGATCATGTTGACACTAACCATAAAATGAAGTATATAATGGAAGGAGAATATCGTATGGTGATTTCATACTTTTTGCATCGTTCATTGTTATTAATTAATGTTTGGAATTGAGGATAAATTGAGTGTTTTGAACGATTTTTGTTGTGTTGTATTCAGATTTGATGAATTTTTCATAGCTTATATGCAAGAACCATTTCGGACAACAAAAAAATACAAATCCTCCTTCTTTCAGATTCTATATTCTATGGCACTAACAGTTTTATTCAAAATAATGCACATGATATGTCCAAAATTTACAAATGACACAAAATTCTACATTGAATGGTGGGTACAATGGAAATGTACCCGGTGTGCCATTCGAAAATACCAAAAAAATTTTTTTTCCCGTGTAGCTGGACATGATTAAGTGGAACAGCTCGGACTTCTCTTGCAGTAGTCCAACCTGGACTTAGCCATTTTTTAAAAATTGATAATTCTTACTAAATAAAGATGTCAACTGTGGCAAACTGTACAGGGTGGGCAAAATTGGTGATACCTGAACTAAAATTTTTTAACCGAGAGAGATAGAGGAAAATGAAAAACACGTTACGGTGGTCTTTTTTAGAGAAACTGATAATGCCATCAACTGCATTCCTCTATCTTCTTTTGTTTTCGAGTTATAGGCCAAAATTGAAATTTGGGCGATTTCAACTTTGACCATTATCTCCGTTTCTGTTTGTGCTAGGATGTTGAAATGAAAACATTATACATGCACTTTTTTCATAGCAATCTAGTAGCGTACTTTGATTTTTCCCAAGAGGTTTCCTTGCTGAGCTATAACATAAAGGATGGATATGGAAACAACAGTTTGAAATGGCTTAGAAAGAATCGCCATTTTTTTCCCGTTTCAGAAATATATCATACATCATACAGCTCCCTCAGAGTCATTCAGATATCATGAAAAATATAGTTTGTATGTGTCGGTTTCAAAACGTCTTCTGACGTTGTCCGATGCCCAATTTCCACGCCAGACGATCATTGCATTGATCTTCAGAAATGTTTCTCTCATTCATGGCCCTCGATATTCCTTCCTTCCAATTCTTCCTTGGTCTCCCTCTCTTTCTCCTTCCTGTCGGTATCCACTCCATAGTTCTCTTAGGTATTCTTGTAGTTGGCATTCTCTGGAGGTGTCCGTACCAAATCAGTTGTTTTCTTTCGATGTCTGTTGTCAGAGATCCCTCTATACCCATTCGGAGCTTCACTTCTTCATTCCTAATTCTGTCTCTCCGAGATATTCCTAAGGATCTCCTGAAAACGTCCATTTCTACTGCTTCCAGTTTCTTCTGTTACCCTCCAAGTCTCGGCCCCATATAAAAGGCTGTTCTTAATGAGTGTTTCATAAATGTTATATTATTATTATTGAGTATTACGTAGGCTAAATCACAGAGTAATGTCTCTACGCATGGTGTCATTATGATTTTGTCATCGAATACTTTATTCAATTCTTCGTGGTTTGATCTATGTTCAGAACATCTGTCAATTACTAGAATTTGAAGTCATTATTGCCGGCAATATGGAAATGTTCGAAAACAACGAGAAATATTAGTCTAAGATCCCAGGGCCCCCAGACGTTACTTATTTTTGAAGCAACGAATTTCACAGTATAGATAGTCATATATGTGTTTAATAGTGTGTGCATACTCGCTATCTTGGCTAGGCGGCCCGTTCACAGGTAGCAGGTAGAAAAAGTGGACAAAAACATACCGAACTTTTCTTGAATTCGAAGAACTGATTTTTATATATGTCACGCAGAATATTATGAAAAATAAATATTTCATATTGCCAGACAGTTTCCGTAGGCCGTAATTCCTCCCAGACGCTTCAAATTTCAATAAAAAAATGACAGGTTAGAAACATTGCGTCATTTTGACAACTTTCGAAATCAAACGACAAAATTTCTAGCTCCTCCAAGGATGAAGGTTTGGTCGTTGGGCCAGCAACACAACACCAAAAAAGTTCACAATGTTGCTAAATTTCTCATTCAACAAGCCTCGGAATAGGACTGGTAATTTCCATCGACGTGAGTGAATGAACTGAAAATGAGAATGATTACTTGAAATGTACAAGGACTACTGAGCACCAGGAGATCATTTTTGCTGGAGTTGTTTGTAACGTAAGAGTTAGATTGGAGATTGAAAATGAAGTTGCAGGACAGTTCGAAGAAATAAAAGGATTGAAAGGCTTGATGAAGAGAACTGGGTATACGGCTCCAAGCTGTTTCTTGATGATATATTTTGTAGATTGCATATTGTTAAGCCCAGAATATACATATACATACATATAGTCTGTTTCAAAATGATTGTCATCAGAGCAAGCCATGGAATTCCAGCCGGGGCTTTATTTCTAGTTACAAAAAGTTACTAAAAATTTCTGTGGGTTCATCATAGATTGAAGTATATCAATATAACCTATAAAATGATTGAATATATTTCTCAAGGCAAATAAATTTGAAAATTTTTTTGTGAAATAATATTACTTTCGTCATTGTTGTATTGACACATTTTCAAACTTAGCTTCAATTACAAAAGAAAAACAAGCTGAGATGATGACTAAAATATACACTCCCACACCATTTCGCTGTAGATCAAGGATCAAGCATGGAATTGGAAATTCAGGATTGATAATACAAATAGCGTGGAATACTTCAACATGAAATCTTGCAGGCTTTCGAGGAACTCCAAAGTAGAGATATCATTCATTAAATAATTAAGGATAACTAAAAGTTCGTTCTCTATGAAGACTCTTCAGCCAATTTTGAAATCTTGATTACTATCGAAAATTCAGCCAAGTTCTCACCCTGTGTCATTTTTTCTGAGTATTGAGAAAAAAAAGTATAATAAAGCTGACATAACTTTACGATTTCATAGCCAAGTTGTTGAAACAAATAGAAAAAATTTGTTGACAAATTGTGAATCATTGGAGGTGTGATTTGCTATAAAATAGATCACTATTATTTGTATTTTTTATTAATACTGTCTATTTCATGATTCATTAAATAATATACCAAATGTTGATTTTGATTAAAACTCAATCTGATTTTAAAAAGAATAACGTCGTATAATGACTCTTTGAAGGTATAATAATGTGAAATAGGTTTCCATCTGTACTGCTCACTTCTGACCGTAATGACTTGTCTTGCCTTCTTTCTTCTTCAAAATTCATCCAAAGTAGAGATATCATTCATTAAATAATTAAGGATAACTAAAAGTTCGTTCTCTATGAAGACTCTTCAGCCAATTTTGAAATCTTGATTACTATCGAAAATTCAGCCAAGTTCTCACCCTGTGTCATTTTTTCTGAGTATTGAGACAAAAAAGTATAATAAAGCTGACATAACTTTACGATTTCATAGCCAAGTTGTTGAAACAAATAGAAAAAATTTGTTGACAAATTGTGAATCATTGGAGGTGTGATTTGCTATAAAATAGATCACTATTATTTGTATTTTTTATTAATACTGTCTATTTCATGATTCATTAAATAATATACCAAATGTTGATTTTGATTAAAACTCAATCTGATTTTAAAAAGAATAACGTCGTATAATGACTCTTTGAAGGTATAATAATGTGAAATAGGTTTCCATCTGTACTGCTCACTTCTGACCGTAATGACTTGTCTTGCCTTCTTTCTTCTTCAAAATTCATCTGACAGTTCTAGGTGAAAACTGAAATTGGAGACTTATTTATTTATTCGAAAAAGTCGAAAACACCTCGGACAAGTAAATTATTGTTACCTGAATAACTAGCAAAACGCGATAAATACTGACAGAAACCTGCTGAATTGTTGAAAAACTCGCAATACCGATGATAAACTGCTTCACGTTTCCTTGTAGTTAGTTCTTGATGAATTCCAGCCATGTTCAATTCGGTAATACTTGAGAAATATTCAAATCAAAAACTTATTTGTCGATTTGATCAAGAACATAAGCATACAGAAATAAATTCGAAATATATTCAGGAGGTTAATTCAAACTCTGAAATGTCAAAACTTAGTGTTTTCAATCAACACCAAACTAAATCCTAGAACTCAAAAGTTACTGATGGGATATTACCAACATATTTTCTAGATTCCTCAGCCGCCCGAGATGCCAATCATTTTGAAACGGACTATACATAGAAACATTGTTACGAAATGGCCAGATTCAGCACTTTTGTTAAATTCGAAGCACTGATTTTGATATATATCATTATATTCATTTTTTTTTACTTGTGTAATTCATCTTGAACTATACGAAGGAAGTTTCTTCAGGTTAAGTTGATTAGCATTTCTGCTAGACATCGCCTTTTTGGTAGGTAGTAAATTGATAGTAATGTAAAATGTCTTGTAATATGGTGTTATATTGCCTACTGAATAAAGTCAATTATTATTATTATATGTAAAGTAAAATATTGTAAATGAATAAATATTTCATATTGCTAGACCGTTTCCGTGGGCCGTAATTCCTCCCAGACGCTTTAAATTTCAATAAAAAAAATCACAGAGACATTGTTGCGAAATGGCCAGATTCAACACTTTTGTTTAATTCGAAGCACTGATTCTTATATATGTAACGCAAAATATTATAAAAATAAATAATTCATATTGCCAGAACGTTTTTGTGAGCCGTAATTGCTCCCAGACGCTCTAAATTTCATTGAAAAAGAAAAACTTTTTTACAGTCGGGGGATCATTCTGATACTTTTTGTGGAAAGCCAGACCAATCCCAAGGGCCAAACATTCTGCCAGACACAATCAAAATTTTGTTAGGTCCCTAGAAAATATTAATTTTTTTGGCTACAAAGTGTATGTTTTCAACATCAAATTTTGGTTATGACAATTTATTATTATAATTATAACAGAAATAAAAAATATGATCTTTTTCTTCTTAATCTTAATCTTCATTGTCAGCTTCACTCGATGGTTAACTCGTACCTGGCGTTTTAGAATATTTTTATTGATAGAGGTTTCGTAACTATGGGTTCTTCGAATTTCCTCAAGTTGGTAGAACCTGCCTTGTGGGCCGTAATTCCTCGCATACACTTTATAGGCAAAAAATTCATAGTTTCTAGAAAACTAATAAAAATTCTGATTGTGTGCTGGCAGAATATTTGGCCCTTGGGATTGGTCTGGCTTTCCACAAAAGAAATTAAAAATAATTCCCCAAGGATTATATTCAAAATTGAAGACTTCAAATGTAATAAAAGTTCATTTTTTAATGAAATCTAAAGCGTCTGGGAGGAATTACGACCCACGGAAATGGTCTGGCAATATAAAATTTTTATTTTTCATAATAATCTGCTTGACATATATGAGAATCAGTGCTTCGAATTTAACAAAAGTGCCGAATCTGGCCATTTCGCAACAATGTTTCTATGTATATGTATATCAGGGACGGCCTTAGCCATTGCGAGGCCCCGGGCGGGAAGTCTTCGCGAGGCCCTTTCTCCTTCGTGAAAAGTATGTGATGCGAAAGTCCGGTTGTTCTGTATAGGTTATTGTCATATTTTATAAAGATATGAAATGTGAGTTTTAATTAAATTATAATATAACATATAAATATAATTTAACTCTGGAAGATTCACAAAATTAACAAATACAGAAATGATAAATTTAAAATTCATGTTTGTGGCTTTTCCTAGCACTGAAATCTGATCGAAGAACCATAATCGATCGAATGAGCTACGTTATTTTCTATTGTCTAGAAAAACTTTGTTTGTGAATAAATCATCTAACGCCTGTCAAGCTTTCTTTTGATTGCTCGTTTCCTTTTTGAACTACCCAACTCGAACTTTCTACCGTCATCTCGATCACGCGAACTCATTTTGAAAATCTTGTTGAATTTCGCCCAGAGTGTCAGAAATAATTTTCAAGTAACACACAGTTTTTTCACACTTTTTCGGCTCTTCACTATGAAATGACCCGTTTGTTCATTCCGTTCTAATGAACCAAACCAATTGAACCATAAGTAGTCTTAGACTTCGGATCTACAGCAGGGGTTGAAAAAAAGACGGGTAGTTGAATTCCCACAGATGGTGATAATAAATGATGAAAGTACTATTAGGTATTTTAAAAAGAAATTCTCGGTTTTGAAGAGGAGACCATAAAAAAATGTTTATTTTTATGATCCAGATGAACAGAATAGAAAGTTTCTTGAGAAACGGCGCCATCTTGTATGCATATTTCTATTAGAGACAGTGGTTTTTTACGATATTTCATGGAAAATTTTTCTGCAAAATCCACCATATATGACTTTTCATGGGATTGTCCGAGCGATAGAGGAGCCACTAATTATGAGATTGATTGAGGGCGTGAACGTGAAGTCCCAGTTGTATCGAGTCCTAGAGCTCTGAGCAGTTCGTGATAGTGCTGTGCAACTTGGATACTTTTGAGTTTTCGATATAATGAATGGAGTATTATGTATTGAATAAATTCATTGGATAGTTGGTATCTAAATTCATACTTACCAAAGCCACACTAAAAAGAACGGCTTGAGAAACTAATGAATTGAATTATATTCTCAATTCAATGACAAAAAAATTTTAAGTTATTCGAAAAATGTGAATATGACCTCTGAATGTAAATGAAGAACCGAAAACAATGGAAGTTTTCCATCACAAAAAACAGAATATAACAAAACTGAACACAATATTCTCATCTCTAATCACTAGGTTTGAAAAAAAAAACAGATTTCGTTCTCCTCCTTCCGTAATTCTCTACAATGAAATAAATTCATTCATAAGACGATAATTCAACGAATATTTCATTTACGAGGTTCGAACATCTGGAATAAGTAAACATTGTACCTAAATACTTAGATAATTCTCACTCTAATTGTGTTGAGTGCATTCTTTTCTACCTACTGATCTGGTGGATCGGATATCTGGTGCCTCAATTACCCATTCGGACGTTCCAACAAAGTGTAATATTCAAAACCTACAAAATGGTTTCTTCAATTTTGTTCTGAATGAATGTATTGGTTAACTAACTTTTTTTCGAATTTACCTTCTTTCCGAACCATTATAAATAATAAGGGATCTAAATCAATATCAAAATTTGAACGGGTTGTTGCACTCGAGGCCCCACCAAGAGCGAAGCCCTGGGAGATTGCCCCGTTCGCCACCCCCTAAAGCAGCCACTGATGTTTATTCTGGGCTTAACAATATGCAATCTACAATACACATCATCAAGAAACAGCTTGATGCCGTATACCCAGTTCTCTTCATCAAGCCTTTCAATCCTTTTTATTTCTCCGAACTGTCCTGCTACTTCATTTTCAATCTCCAATCTAACTCTTATGTTACAAACAACTCCAGCGAAAACGATCTCCTGGTGCTCAACAGTTCTTGTACATTTCAAGTAATCATTCTCATTTTTAGTTCATTCACTCACGTCGATGAATACTACCAGTCCTATTCCGAGGCTTGTTGAATGAGAAATTCAGCAACATTGTGAACTTTTTTGGTGTTGGGTTGCTGGCCCAACGACCAAACCTCCATCTTTGGAGGAGCTAGAAATTTTGTCGTTTGATTTCGAAAGTTGTCAAAATGACGCAATGTTTCTAACCTGTCATTTTTTTATTGAAATTTGAAGCGTCTGGGAGGAAACGGAAACTGTCTGGCAATATGAAATATTCATTTTTCATAATATTCTGCGTGACATATATAAAAAATCAGTTCTTCGAATTTAAGAAAAGTTCGGTATGTTTTTGTCCACTTTTTCTACCTGCGAACTGCCGCCTAGCCAAGCTAGCGAGTATGCACACACTATTTAACACATATAAGACTGTCCTATACTGTAAGAATCGTTACTTCAAAAATAAGTAAGGTCTGGGGGCCCTGGGATCTTACTCTATATGATATGTTGAAATTTTTTATTTAAGCGACAATAATGACTTCGTTCTGAACAGAGATCAATCCACAGGGAGTTGAATCAAGAATTCAATCGTAAAATAATAATGACACCATGTGTAGACATATTATCTGCGATTCAGCGTACTTGATACTCAATATCAGATTTCACATACAAACTATATTTTTCATGATATCTGAATGAATCTGAGAGCGATGTATGATGGTATGATATATTTCTGAAACGGGATGGGAATGGCTTTCTAAGCCATTTCAAACTGTTGTTTCTATAAGAAAAAACACAACTTTATGTTATAGCTCGGCAAGGAAACATCTTGAGAAAAAACAAAGTACGCTACTGGATTGCTATGCAAAAAGTGCCTGTATAATGTTTTCATTTCAACATCCTAGCACAAACAGAAACGGAGATAATGGCCAAAGTTGAAATCTCCCAAATTTCAATTTTGTCCTATAACTTGAAAACGAAAGAAGATGGAGGAATGCAGTTGATGGCATTATCAATTTCTCTAGAAAAGACCACCGTAATGGTCATTAATTTTCCTCTATCTCTCACGGTTAAAAAGTTGTAGTTCAAGTATCTCCAATTTGCCCACCTTGTACATTGTGTTTCTGGAAAATAAATTTATTAGTATTATAATAATTTTGTCGATGTCAAGTTATGCCCATCTGAACTCATTTTATACTACAAATAAAGAAGTCGATAACTTCAACAATAAACAAACTTGAGCATGTTTCCATAATCTGTTTTTATTTTTTTTCGAAGAAATGTTCGTTCTTTTGAACTCTTAAATAGGTCCTTCGTATTTAATCCTTCAGTAGTTTGGAACAAATTCATAGTTGCTACGGAATACCGAGTTATCGTGACTCGGAATTTTCTATGGCCGAATCTGTGACTATCTCGCATGTGAGATTCTTTTACCAATAATATCGTTCTAACTAAAAAAAAATTTAAAAAAGAGAAGCAATGGAATTGCTCATCTTACTTTCTCAATTGTTTTGTTGAAATTGAAACCTGATAAAATTCAAAAGTTCATCGCAATAAAAAAAAAAAAACGAATGTTTGCAACGTCCTTGTGAGGCAGTGTAGCATTCTATTATTCTCGACATTGAATTTCTTCCTGCTATTTGTTATTGTGAGAACCAATTATTACGAATAGACCAGCAAATTGAAGAAATACATTGGATTCAAGTTTTCTTAATCAAATTTGCAGTCCATCTTGACATATCTTACTGTTGACATAAGCGCTTTTCAAATATGGTAAGCGATAAAATATGAAAAGTGGGCTTTCCAGTTAGGCCGAAAGTTAAATGTCCATACATTGCGGAAATTCATTTCTTTAACTGCGACAATTCCATTCATCCCGCCACATCTTGTAGAACAAAATAGTGCGAGAATATCTTATTCGCGCACATTTGTTGTTTACATCTGTCAAATTTTCGAGCGTGAAAACAGTTCTGATAATCAATATTCTTCAAGGCAAAAAATCACTAAATGATATTCATGAAAATATTTCAATAAAAATTCAATAAATAAGAGAAAATAAAGTATGAAACTAGTACAGAAATTATTCTACCACTCGATCATTCAAAACTAGCCACTTCGTGGCTCGAATTCGAATTTTGAACTTGTGGAGGAATATGAGTGCCTTCTGCATTTGTATTACAAACAATAATGTTTTCAAATTCTATAATAAATTTGATCATTCTGCCACATCGTGTATAACAAAATCAAGCAATGAAAGAATACCTCAGTTTTGTACACTTTTCATAGTTATATTCGAACATTTAATGTTGGCGCCTTATTGAGAATTTATTTACTATCAAATTAGTGTCAAATTTTTTATACAGGAGTTTCCCCAACCAACATTTTTCAATGCAAAAATCATACAATATACGAAATTCATGGAAATTTTTCATTGATTTCAATGAAAATTCAGTTAATTTGAAAAATAATGGGACCCTGTGTACCAAACTTGTTCTATTTTTTGGACAAGAAAAAGTAGGTTTCAATTTGATGATTCATCAACATTTTGATCCTACATTAAAAAGGATATTCCATACATTAAACATTAAATTTATGATGGGGTTGAGTTGGTGCCAATCAAGCCTGTAATATTTGGACACCTGTGTTCGATAGTCATCTTATGTACGAGTATATGATTCTTTGTGATTTCATTAACAAATTTAATTTTGATTTAACACAAAACATTATCCAAAATGTATTTGTTTGATCCTCGAACGCTGAATTTCTGACACTGACGTGTTCGAACCGGAAGTGTTATCTACACCCTGGTTTATGGAGGGAAAAGGTGGTGAGGTTACGTGCGCGATGCTGATTAGCCCATCAGTCTTGCAACGTATCGGCCTTATCTTTGTTTTTTCTAAGATCAGCAACTAGGCGCTATGTAAAAAAGGAGTTTCTTCTTTTCTGGTCATGTTGTTTTTGTGGTTATGTATTTCAATGGCTGACATGTTCAGCTTGGGATAATTTGATATTGAAAATAATCTCCGCCTTTGAGAAATCTATATTGTGTCCATCTGCATGCTCCGCTGGTGCGAATTTAATTCTCGTATTGACACTTCGTTTTGTTATACCAATATAGACTTTGCTGCAGTCACAGGGTATCCTGCAAATACCGACCACCGGCCTGCGAAAGTTGGTCGTCTCTGGTAGTTCTGATCATTTGCCCAAGTTTTTGTGTCGGCTTATAAACGGTCTCGATCCTCTGCCTTTTCAGTATTCTACCAATTCTATCTGTGGCCCTCATTACTTATTATACGATTGATGACAAAGTAAAGGTCCAGCCGAAAATCCAGCTCCATATATAACAACAAATATGTTAAATAATGATGACTTTGTTTCTAGAAAGGACACAATAGTTCAGTAGAAAGTGATGGATATCCGAAAAATATGTCTCTACCAGAAACATTTATTTAACGCGAATTAGTGGGATATGAAGCTGATGCACCTCTTGTTGAATATTCTTATAACAAATCAATCGTTTTGGAAAAATGGGAAGACAATTTCTGAAATTTTTAAATGAAACACCCTGTACTTCATACAGGGCCATCTTGTATAAAAGCGAATTCTTCATATTATGACAACAGGAATCCATACTTGAGATATTTTCAATAAGTAAGTCCCTTTATAGAACTGATAGTTAAAATCAACTTTCGGGTGAACTTTCGAAAATTTATAATTCATAAATGCTAATAAATGCAAAAAAATACATGCTCAACAAAAATAACTGAGGATGTTATATCGAAGGATGCCTCAGACGCGTTTGCTTGGCGAAATTTTCAGTGAAAAATGTGAAAGGCTAAATTATCCTCTACTGGTGAATATGTGAATGACAATAAATTATTTAAAGATAAGGAATACTCTTTTTCAACTCACTCTTGAAGTTATCCTATAAAACGAAAATAACTTAATGAATCTTCTATATCTAACAGTTGTGGCTCCAAGGCAAATTGAACCCTTATGTTTTCTGATCAGGTTGAACAAACCAGTCCGCTCGAGAAAGTCGATTTTTGCAAAGTCCAATTCTCTGAGAAACCTGGCGTTGTTCATGTGTGTGAGCAAAGTGTCGATGTCCGAAGTGAGACATATTCCTGGAAAAGAATAACAATTTTTAGCATTCAGAGTTCGATATAGGTAGGTACATTGGTACATATATTACATAGGACAGGATATTTTCATTTCATCATTTCATATGCAAATGCTTGAATTTGACATAAATTTAATGAATAATTTCGTGAAATTACGAGTGATAAATTCTGCTGTTGTAATAAATTATCATTCAAACCCTTGATTTCATTTCTCATTCACGTTGAATATTTTGATTTTGAAACTTTTTTATGACGGGCCATAACAATTCAGAATGTTCGAGCAAGAAGAAGAAAGCAAACATCTTGCTTTGATATTTTAATTCTGCTTATAACCGTCACCGACACGAATATCTGACGACATTTTCCATAAAGCAATAAAAGTCTTTGAATTTTTCCGTTGTATTGAACGTTGTTCTCAGATACCTGGTAGTAAACACAAACTCGAATTTGACAACAAGCTGAGGTAATTTCAGAACCATCACCATCATGACTGTATTCTTGAGTCAAATTTTATATCGTTAAAAATACTTATTTATGACTAGAAATTACTTGAATCAGGAGAGAATCACATAGGTAATCAATAAGAGCGTTAATTTGCTTTTTATTATGTGCCTAAAAACTGGTTTGATATTTTATATTCGTATGGAGAGGAGTTGGATAATTTTTGCTTCTACTTCAATTATCCTATAAGGTACAATATATTCTCAATGTTTTCACAGGATGTTGGGAAACGTGGATGGTCAAAAAACTGGGTTTCTGGTCTGAATTGTTCATTGAACTCTGCTTGAGATCCACTAGGTGAAAAACATAATTTCAGCTTTGTCCTGAAGTAGTGGAAACATTTCCACGAACTGTTCTGTTTTTTGATCATCCACGTTTCCTGACATCCTGTAAAAAAATCTATAGAGTATGATTTCACGAAGAGATGAAACACTTGCTCTTCAGGTATAAAAACTTCACCGTGAAAATTTTTTATCTGAAGATACTATTCGAAATGGAAATTCAAGGAACTGAAACGATATTTGATATTTCACAAAACATAAAAGAAGAATTGAAGAATAAAGTAAAGAGTTGAATTTAATTGAAAGAGATTTGTCTATTGAGATCATGACGATTTCCTTCGGAAAAAAATAAAAAGAACGCTAAAATAACCACTTGGCAAAATTCTGATTCTTATGAAGATTATTTATTATATGAAATATTATCAGATTACTTCTTCGACTACCATACAGACTGACACTTGGCTAATGATTGATTTGTACAGTTGTAATGATAATTTTACAATATCATTCATTGTTCAAGAAGTACTGCATATGTGTTGTTCATCCCGGATATTTCTCGACATTTTTACAATAATGCCTCAAAACTGTTTATGTTTCTCAAATGAATAGAGCTTCAGACATGATGTAATAGTAGTATGGGAGCTAGCAAAGTCGGAAAAACAAAAGAATTTCAGGTCGGCCAGCTTTCAGATAGGTATGTTGATTCTCTTAGTTTGCCAGGCTTAGTTTCCCAGGCTATCTGGCAAACGGTAGTGGTTGCGTTTATCATCAACAAATCGTATAGGTATAGGCCAACCAAATTAGCTTAAAAAAATGGTGTACCTGGAAATAATTGGTGGGGTTCAAGAAACTGTTTTAATCATTCTTTTAGGTCTCTAATAAGAGTATTTTGAGATTTGCCCCAATTTCCCAGTGGAGCGTATGTCGTCACGTTCGAAAAACCTCGAAATTTTCTGACTATTTTAGGTTTTTCTCGAATAGCTCCTAAACTAAGCACTTTATCAAAAACTTCGTTGTATTCAAAAGTATTGAGCATTAAATTCTGCTTCTAAAAAGTTTTACGACATTGTATTTGAACAAGTTGTTTTGTAGAAATCATACGTCGAAATATAGCAAATTTTTACACTTTTCGAAAAAACATATTTTTTTACTATAAAACGTAAAATACGCATGAAACTACGAACTTTAGATAGGAATGTTATAGAATGAGAGTTGTAGACCATCAAATTGTGATGAAAACGTAACCCACCCCCTCCCATTCACAATGTAAAATCGCGCAGTAGATCATCCTACTGAGGATGCTGATTATTTAAACGTAGCTAGTGCTGTTGAAGTTGCTCAGCAGTCTCATGAGAGTGTGGTTATTGTTGGGGACACTGACCTTCTTGTAATTTTGACTGCTCCAGCTCCTATGTGCACCAAAATTTTCTTACTAAAGCCTGGCAAAGGCAAGCAAGACGATAAATTGTCTACTCTCCCTTGCACTACAAGTTCTTCTCTGTTTCGAAAAACAACAAGTTATTCCTTCATTCATTTAAAGGCTGCGACACTAAGTCATCATTTTTTGGTAAAGGAAAAATGAAATTCCTAAAGACGTTTGAAATCAACATAAACCTTCTGAAAGCAGCAGAATTGTTTAGCAAATCTAATGCTTCTGCCGATAAGGTCGACGAGGCAGGGAAGAAATGCATGATAGCCCTTCATAAAAATGATTTCAAGCAATTAAATGTATTGTGGTACGAGATTATATTAATTTTTTTTTTACTTGTGTAATTCATCTTGAAGTATACGAAAGAAGTTTCTTCAGGTTAAGTTGATTAGCATTTCTGCTAGACTTCGCCTTTTTGGTAGGTAGTAAATTGATAGTAATGTAAAATGTCTTGTAATATGGTGTTATATTGCCTACTGAATAAAGTCAATAATTATTATTATTATTATTATTAGATTTTTTAAAAATTGTTAAGCAAAACCTCAATTAATCCTGCCTCCCTTCAACTGAAGCAGCACCTAAACATCACTCGCCAGGAACGTCTTTACAGGTAATAAAACTATGTAAAATATTGTTCTTGGTAACGAGTTGTATTGTTACTTATTAGTTTATGAGTCCCACGTTAGTTATTATAATTTATTTAGTTGATTTTCAACGTCTTCAGGAATTTCAGTTGTTCTTTACCAAGGAATAATATGTTGTTTTTCTAAACAGAGAAGAACTTGTAGTGCGAGGGAGGATAGACAATTTATTATCTTGCTTGGTTTTGCCAGGCTTTTGTGAGAAAAATTTTGGTGCAAATAGGGGGCTAGAGCAGTCGAAATCACAAGAAGGTCATTGTCCTCCCCAACAATAACCACCCTCTCATGTGACTGCTGAGCAACTTCAACAGCACTAGCTACGATTAAATGATCAGCATCCTCAGTATAGGATGATCTACTGCGTGATTTTAAATTGTAGATGGGAGAGGGCCGGTGACGTCATTTCAATTTGATGGTCTACATCTCCCATTCTATAACATTTCGTTCTAAAGCTCGTAGTTTCAAAGATATTATACGTTTAGTAATGAAAAAATGTGTTTTTTCAAAAAGTTTTAAAATTTGCCATATTTTGACGTATTACTTCTATAAAGCTACTTGTTCAAAATATAATATTGTAATACATTCTAGAAACAGAATTTAATGCTGAACACTTTTGAATATAACACAGTATTTGATAAAGTGCTTAGTTTAGGAGCTATTCGAGAAAAATCTATAATAGTCGAGATTTTTCGAAAGTCACGACATACACACTGGGAAATTGGGGCAAAACTCAAACTACTCTTATTAGAGGCCTTAATAAATTATTGAAACTGTTTCCAGAACTCTAACAATTATTTCCAGGCAAAAGTCTAATTTGCTTGGCCTAATATTATTTTAGTGTAACTTCGACGGTCAATAGCGCAAGCGAGTCGAAAATATTGCCTTCTGAGTGCAATTAATCGTCGAATTTACACTAAAATAGTATACCATGCATTTGTTTGTCCCAAAAAGTACAAAATAAATGTTCGCTACTGCATATTTATATAAATTTTTTGTATGGGAGCCACTATATCCAAAAGGGTGAGCCATAAATATAGTTAATTTGGATTCCATTTTAACAATGCACATTTCATAGTAAAAACCAAATTTCTATCAAAATAAATAGTTTTCATTTAAGCGCGTACTATGATATGACATCCCGCGTTACAGAAGTCATCATTGAAATTCACGTTTCATCGGTCTTTATAATTGCCCGAAATTCAGGATATCAGATAAGCCGTGCAACATGCCAGTAACACAAAAAATTCTGTAAAAGTTCATACCACGATGAATTGTTGATCGGCATTGTGAGTTACTTCATTTACTTTGGTCGTATCTTGACAAAATCTATGATGAATTATGAATTGGCTTTACAATGAATTCAATCCTTTTGATCCGGAAGTTTTTGTGACGTTCAACCGTTTCATTCTTCCGCAGAAATACTCTTAAATTAATTCAATCCGTCGTAGGAATAAGGTGGGAACTTGACCTCTACACCATAGGAAAATACCCACGACATCAGGAGTTCGATGAGAAAACCGGAAAGTTATAAAGCTAACATCCACACTAGAATTTGCGTTTCTTTCTTCATCTGAGTATATATTCAATAATCATTTCCATTGATATATATGATAATCACTTCGAACATTTAGGCAACGGCTTAGAGTTCCAATCATAGATAAAGAGCATTCATTGTTCACAAAATGATAAACAATTGCATAGCATAATAAAGGGTCTCCACATTGGCTGTGAAACTTTCTGAAAATAAGAAGTTGTGATGATAGTGCATTTCAGCAAGAAACAGTTAACAGAAAACTAAAACTCATATTAATTCTTCCAAATATCCGTGAGAAATTTTACCTTGAAAATCTATTCACGAAAAAGTATTACCTACTTTGAAAAGGATGAGGTTTGTATCGCAAGTATTTTAATTTTTATTCAGTAAAACGTTTTCGGCTAAACAGCCATCTTCAGTACCGCTAAAAATGTAAATAAATTATTAATTAGTTTTGACATTCTGGGACCCCAACATGTCATCCACTTACTCGTCAAAGATGTGTTATTTCCATCATCTGAATGAAGCCGACACTGAGTGAGTTCCCAGAAAGTCAAATTACACCTTAACAATTAAAAAACAGTCAAGAGGAGAAAATGATGAGATTACTCGTCAAAACATAACCTATGTCAAGCAGAACAAAGAATGAGGAAAATTCCTTTTCATTGAATCAGTCAAGTACAGGGTGATTCACTTATCTTGGTAACCCCAATTTTCTCGGAAACCTATGAATATTTTGTCATTGTGTCAATGTCGACTTGAGATGCGCATAAAAATCTGCGGAATAAATAAGGACGCCAGGCGTCGCGGCGCTATCAAACATTTTTTCTCCAGGGACATACCTTTTTTATAATTTCATTCGAAAGATATTTTCATTCAGAATTTTTTTTCGAATACAATTTTTATCCATTTCTAACCGTCAGCGAACTGCAGTGTGTTTTATGTTAATTCTACTTCATTTATTTTTTGCTGTATTGTGGTAGTTTGCCTCTATTTGGAGACATAGATATAATTTTGTGCCTTGAATTCATGGAGGCTAGTTTTCTAGTCAATTTGCCTCTTCAAATAAGATGGAATATGTGACTACAGCAAGATGGGGCTCCATGTCACAACGCTGCCGTTGTGAAGAGATATTTAGATCAAGAATTCAAAAATAAATGGATAAGAACCAATGGACCTATCAGATATCGCCAGACCTAACGCTCATGGATTTCTTTCTGAAGGGTACCCTGAAAAATATGGTATACCAAATTGATTCTAATGACTTGGACCATTTGTAAATAAAAGATAGGAAACGCATGTGCCCAAGTAGACCCTTATATTTTGATCAAACTAACTTATAATGAAAAAGAGGAATGATATAACTTATGTATGGATCATAATGGCCGGTATATAGAACATATGATTCGAAATGTTTCGTTCGTTATTAAAAAAAATGTTTATTGTTATAAGATATAATATTTAATGAATATAATAATAGAGAAATAGCCTCCTTCATTTCAGGAAACAAAATCATGTCTAGTTCATCTAGCCATTATCATCCATACATAAGTTATATCATTTCCCTATTTCATTATAAGTTGATCTCAATATCTCTTCAAAATGGCAGCGTTGTGACATGGAGCCCCATCTTGCTATACCACATATTTGATCTTGTTTGAAGAGGCAGATTGTTTAGAAAACTAGCCTTCTTCAATTCAAGGCAAAAAATCATATCTTTGTCCCCAAATAAAGGCATACTACCACAATACAGAAAGAAATAAATGGAAAAGAATTAACATCAAACACGCTGCAGATCTCTGACGGTTAGAAATGGATAAAAATTGTATTCGAAAAAGAAATTTTAAATGAAATTATCTTTCGAATGATATGATAAAAAAGGTATGTCCCTGGAGAAAAATTTTTTGATATTCGGACGTTTTCGAGAAAATTGGGGTTTCCAAGATAAGTGAATCAACCTGTACACAGCCAAAAACATCAATAAATTACCTACTTTGTTTTTAATCGCTATTTATAATTCTCCATCCCGGCTTTAACGCAATAATTGGCCCGTTCCTATTTTGACTTGAAAATGAATCTTATAATTTTCAGGTGCCTAATAATCTTAGACTGTTTTATGAATCCCGCAACGGGCACCAATAGTTGTATTTTCGATATATGTATTTCTATATATTTATATCATCAAATGGAGTCTGATTTGTAGGTTGTTCAAATATAAACGAATGGACTGACAGCAACTTTGACCACATCATACCATCTCACCTAAACTGTTCAGTCTGGCATTGGGAAGATGTGATAAAAAAATAGCTTACGATGGGAAAGGACTGAAAATCGATAGCACATATTTCAGATATATTACTTGAGATTTGATGATAGCATAGATGAACTTAGACATCCATTAATTTCAATAGATCCTGAACAACTAGAATGAAAAATCAGATTAAATAGGATGAAAGATTAATCTCAACACAACCAAAATAGTGGGCCATAGCCCGGAAGATTATTATAGACAAGCTCATACTCGTGGTTCCGCTCGCGATATATTCCAATTTAAAACGGTACTGATAGGTTCGCAACCCCACATTCATAACCTCGTATCGAAGGAGAGACAGGCACGTGTATACATGACAAAACGATGTCGAGTAGATTCAATAATTTCTTGCTCAAATTCACACTCGTTCAACTTGCTGTAACTTTCAAAGTATCCAGTAGAAAACAATACTATGAAAAGCATTTTTCATCAGGAATAAATCTAGCAGATAACAGTCACATTCATTTTTATATTGATTCATTCCATGCCAGTCGTAAGCCCTTTTCAAATTGACCATTATTTTGGATTGAATTGAAAATGTTAAAAATGGCTATCGTGGGTTGTCTTCGGCAGTTAAACAAATGCCGATGCAGATTTTTTCATAGGATTTTTCGAGCACTACAAAATTGTCTTTGACCATGTTTCTCTATCTTGTATAGTTTAAGCAGCGTTGCCCGTAAAAGCCGGAAAGTAACGGGATTTTTCATGAAAAATCGATATTTTTTCTAATTTCTTTGTTATATATGGACGAACCCTACATGAAAACCTCCAAAAAAAAATTCTCTACAATATAGTTTAATTAACTTCATCTGGTTCCTGAGTCCATAGAGGACAAACAAACACAAAAACTAACACACGGACAATCACATTTATAATAATAGTATGAATATTACCAGTATGAAGAAGTTTATTTAGATATTTATATTTTTTCATTAATTCACAAATACATACAACAGACTACAAGGGACCACTGCAGTTTTCACATATATAATAACTTGAATGTACTAACTTTCGAGTTGCATGAGTTTTGTCGGTGTTAATGAAAAACCCCAACTCATGATATTTTCAAATTTGAGATTATCTACTGAAATATATTTCGAACGTATTTCTGTATGTGATGTTTTTAATTTGATCGACAAATACGTTTTGGATTTGAGTATTTCTTGAGTCTTACCAAATTGCGAATGGTTGGAATTCATGAAGATACTTCTCACCTCTCGAGTCTCAAAATTTCAGATTTCACAAATCTGTCAGAAAAATTTTGGAGAAAAAAGGGGGCAAGTCAGTACAGCCAGGAGTGAGAAGTGGAAGAAAACCTATTCCACATGATTATTACGTTAAACGACGGTATTTTTTCTAAAATAAAAAACAAAGAATCTATCAGTTTGAACTGCCTGTGATTGAATTTCAATCAAAATCAATATTGGGTACATTATTTGTTGAGTCAAGAAATATAAGAATCAACAAATATTTTATATTTGTTTCAAAAACTTAGCTATGAAATTTTAGAGTTATTTCAGATTCGAACTTTTCGTTTCTGAATACTCAGAAAAAATATACTAAAGGTCAGAACTTGGCTAAATTTTCATAAGTCACCAAGAATGCAAAGATTGCTGAAGAGTCTTCATTGAGAAGGAACTTTTAGTGATTTTCAATAAAGTCTTCATTATTTAATGACTAACATCTCCATATTAGCGTTTCTCGGAAGTTTGGATAATTTTATGTTTAAGCATTATACGCTATTTTCATTATAATTCCTGAATTTCCGTGCCTGATCTACAGGGTAATGTCTGCTTTTTGAAAAATTGTCAATATGTATTCTTTAGCAATGATAATATCCTGCTGCTGCACACCTTATAAGCATCATAAAACAATTATGAATATCATCAATAATTTTCAAATTGATTTGACTTGAAAAATATATTCAATAATTTTATATTTTTATATATCTTGATATATGATGATGGAATTTCATGGCTTGCTCTGATGACAATGATATTGTAACAGTGTAAGGACAACGTATACAGGGTCTTTCACGAGGAACCTCACCCATATTTATACGAGAAACTACTGAACGTATTTTCATGAAATTCAGCACTCATAAGTATTTCACGATGCTGATGAAATCTAAAATATTTTCAAGGCATGAGCACCTCCGGTTTTTCCGGAAATGACGTCAACTTCCGTTTTTCAAATGAGAACACCATTTTTTTATTGCAGAAATAGATTCCTTAGAAAATTTCAAGTTATTTTGATGTAACATTTTTCAGTTTTGGTTGGAAAATTCTCTCTGAGCGGGAAAATTCGAAAAAAAAATCGAAAATAGAGCTCCACTGAAACAAGAATAACTTCGAGGTTTTTGAATGGAAAATTTTCATTTTTGGGATTTTTCAAGATGTAAGATTGATGTATCCACTTTGAAAATCGAAATCGCGATTCATGATACAGGGGGTGAAAAAATCGCTTTCAAAGTTAGGGATGACAAAATCGTGAAAAATCAATTTTTTCAAATAAGAACCCCATTTTTTTATGGCAGATATTGAATCTATGTTAAAAAATAATGTGAGTGTATGCATCACACCCTTGCCCTAAAGTGGATATTTTCTGAGTTATTCACAAAAACTGTTTTTCGTCTTGAATTTTCAGCTATTTCTTTTCCCTTCACGCCAAAAAGATGAAATTTTCAGGAACTGTTACTTAAACCATGTTTTAGATTTTACTACCCTAATATGCAAGAGAAAAAAGTTACAGGTTGTTCCTAAATAGATGGCGAATTTTGATTCGAATTTGTATCGGAAACCTCTTTATTTCAACTAATCGGCCATCGGTTTTCTCTCCAGTGATAAATAAATAATTCCTTATGAACCATATGCAAAAACTTATCATGTTTTACATTCTTTTTTTTTAATGATAGATATCATTAATTACATCTGCCAAATTCCTCTTTATTCAGTAGCATTTTGTGTTTACTATTAATTTGGTGATAATTCGTATTTAGTTATAAAATCGATCACTATGCCTAATTTTACCAATGAAGATTATTTAAATCTCATTCTACTTCATGGAGGATGTAATAAAGTTGTAGATAGAACGATTCGACTGTTCATTGAGAGGTTTCCTGACCGACCCAGACCAACGAGAGATACCAGAACCATGACAAACTTGAGAAATGTCGGATCTTTCGTTAAGAAAACTATACACAGAGAAAAAAGTGTAGTAGAAGATGAGAACAACGAAATTACAGTTCTTGCATATTTTCGTGTGAATCCTCAAAATTCTCTCAAAGATGCCGAGATTGATCTGGGATTATCTCAATCGAGTGTTTGGAGCATATTAAAAAAACATAAAATGCACCCATATAAATTCAATAGGGTACAGCATTTGAAGGGAACTGATTTCGTCAGGAGAACAGAGCTTTGCGAAGCTATGATGATTCGATATCAAGAGAATGAAAACTTTTTGGACTGTATAATTTGGACAGATGAATCTAAATTCACAAAGAATGGTTCTTTCAATAGGCATAACAGTCATTATTGGGATGAAGAGAACAACCACCACTTCAGACAATGGAACTTTCAAGAGACCTGGAGTTTCAATGTTTTTTGAGCCATCAAAAATAATGCAATTCTCGATGTTCACATTTATGATGGGACTTTAACTGGTAAGATAGAACACTACACATGTTTGCATTATTTAAAGAATGTTCTCCCTTAGGAGATAGATATTCTGACATATTGACTCAAATAATTGAGCCGCTAGTACAGAACCATAATGACTTATGGTATCAACAAGATGGCGCGCCTCCACACAATTCACTCAATGTGTCAAATATCCTCTACAGGCTATTTGATCGATGGTTGGCGAACAATGGTCCACATCTTTGGCCACCACGTTCTCCCGATTTAACTCCTTTAGACTATTATGTTTGGGGTAGGATGAAAAATATTGTCTACTCAACTCCCCTGACGAGTCAGAAATGCGTTCAGGTCTGTTTAGATTTTTAGATTCATAGTTTTGAAACTCAATTTGGTTTTTAAACACTTTTGCAGATCTTTTCCTGCCGATGAAATAAGAAGAGCAACGCACGAAGCATTCCTGAGACGTATAAATAAATGTCTAGAAATTAACGGTCAAAACTTTGAGCATCTTCTCTAGTTATAACTTCTAGAGTTTGCCATGGTTCTCCTAATAGTAACTTGAAGTCGGTTTCAAGAAGGGGTGAAAAATCTACAGCATAGTTCAAATAACAGTTCCTGAAAATTTCATCTTTTTGGCGTGAAAATTCAAGACGAAAAACAGTTTTTTGTGAA
Source organism: Hippodamia convergens (assembly GCA_038502775.1). Lineage (NCBI taxonomy): Eukaryota > Metazoa > Arthropoda > Insecta > Coleoptera > Coccinellidae > Hippodamia > Hippodamia convergens. The sequence goes on along the minus strand of CM076609.1, from coordinate 63,321,275 downwards.
TAACTCAGAAAATATCCACTTTAGGGCAAGGGTGTGATGCATACACTCACATTATTTTTTAACGTAGATTCAATATCTGCCATAAAAAAATGGGGTTCTAATCTGAAAAAATTGATTTTTCACGATTTTGTCATCCCTAACTTTGAAAGCGATTTTTTCATCCCCTGTATCATGAATCGCGATTTCGGTTTTTATAGTGGATACATCAATCTTACATCTTGAAAAATCCCAAAAATGAAAATTTTCCATCCAAAAACCTCGAAGTTATTCTTGTTTCAGCGGAGCTCTACTTTCGATTTTTTTTTCGAATTTTCCCGCTCAGAGAGAATTTTCCAACCAAAACTGAAAAATGTTACATCAAAATAACTTGAAATTTTCTAAGGAATCTATTTCTGCAATGAAAAAATGGTGTTCTAATTTGAAAAACGGAAGTTGACGTCATTTCCGGAAAAACCGGAGGTGCTCATGCCTTGAAAATATTTTAGATTTCATCAGCATCGTGAAATACTTATAAGTGCTGAATTTAATGAAAATACGTTCAGTAGTTTCCCGTATAAATATGGGTGAGGTTCCTCGTGAAAGACCCTGTATAGGAGCGGCAGTCAGGACTACCAAACATGAGGTGTCCGAATCAGCGTTAGGTACCACCTCCGGTAGATTTCCTTTTCTCCGATTCGGACCAAAGTTCAGTGGTCAAATCTTATCAGTAGATTTTCAGTGAATTTGTCCATTTTCATGAATTAATTATTGATTTTTCAATATCTAATAATAGTTAAAATATATTCCATAGAACGCTCATGGAAGAAATGGAAATATTATATTGTCAAACATGGAGCCATTTCAACATATGGAAAAGCTTGGTCATAATGAAGTCTCAACAGGTTCTATGCTGGTACGAGCTGAAGTTGGTAGTCAGCGCTCTACCTGTATAAATTATTATTTGTTTGCACATTTAAATCGAGGTTAATACCTCGATTTACTGAATTCGATAACTGAATTCGCTTTTTGAAAAACGACCCTACTGTAGAGAAAATGTCTAGGAAAATAGTAGAGGTGCTGTCATCTATTAGAATAAAAATACTTATCTAGATATGGGACATTTTGAAAATAGAAGAATTCGAAATGCAAAATACAATACACCTATTTCCATTTGGTATTTATATACTTTTTTTAGAAAACAATTTTTTATTTTATTTGTAATATCTTTCATGACATATTTTGTATTTGAGGAATGCAAAATACTTTTCGATAAGTTTTGTCAACATCACTGAAATGAACTTGTTTTTGAACCACTAAATAATCTATGGTTGAAAATCTAAATAGAATGTAGCGCTCGTGATTCAATTCGATAATATCAAATGAGAAATTTTGTTTTTAGAGACCACAATCATCTGTTTTCCCATGTGTGAAGATATTAATTCATAATAGAATACCGAAAAATTATAATGGTTGAATTTCAATTTAGTTTTTCTTTTTCTTGTGAAACACAAAAGCTTCATTCAGTCAATTACTGGTACTGTCAGAATTTTGGGCAGTAAATTTGTTCGCGTTCGCGTTTTTGGTAACTGTTTGAGGACTGACTTGTTTTACGTTTGGGTTTTTACGAACCGTCCTTTGATAGCCCGAGAACAGTCCGAAAGCAGAATCTGCTCTTGATCAGGTACTGTTTTAGGATTGATTTGGGTGTATGCTTTTAAGCATTAGACATGCAATAGTTGTTTCTGCTTTAATTTCGATTTGAATACATACACTACAACTTCGAAATAGTATATCGTAGACAACCTCTTAATATCTTAATCGTTAGATGCATTCGGGATTTCAAAAACTTAAACGAGTACTAGAACAGTCAAAGGTATCGAAACGAGTGCGTATCAGTTCAGCGAAGTTTTGGAACTAACCTGGGTCTGAAAATTGTAACCCGAAACAAGATATGAAAAAATATGCAGAAATTTAGAAAGGATGAAGAATCAAATTATTGATTCAAATGATGTTCAACACCATATAACCTAATGCTTGCAAATAGAAATGCGAAGTAAAACAAATTGTCAGATATAACCACAGCATCGTAAATTTCAACAAAGCCGAATATTTATTTCTTTCTGAAGATCGGTATATTTTTAAGTAACAGATATTCCGGATATGAATATATCTGCGCTACCTTCTTGTTGACAGAATTTTCCACCTGAAGTGGGATTTCCAGATTGAACCGGATTAGGAATTTTTGCGGTATACAAACTGGTAAGGATTCAAATAGAAACAGAAACACCTCCAAACAAATAGAAAGATGCCTTGCTCCTAGTTGGGGATTTTTTCAATACATTGCCAGCTATAAATTCACAAAACATATGTTATTTCTGTAGTTGTCCACTGGACTTCAGTCCAAGTAGTAACTTTTTTTTTTATTTGATTAACATTAAAAATTCAACGATACCCACAGATTGAAAAAACATTTCAACAGCAATCCCTCAGTACTCTTAAAAAATTCCCTTCTTCTGATGGATTCCTTGGATTAAACAAGACCTTTCACTCAAAGTGTGAAAATTCAAGATACATTTTCGAAGACAATAATAAAATGTTAAAAAAATATCAAAAATGAATTATCAAATACGAAAAACCGAAAATAGTAAAAGAATAAAACACGCAGAAAAACCAGGGATGCATGATTGAGAATAATAATATTATACTCAATATGTTATGCGCAATTTATTTCTTGAATAATTTCTATACCTACATATATGTGTGGATAATATGCAAATTTTAAAGAAACTATCGGATAATATGAATAATTAAAGGAACAGAAAATTTTCTGAATTTTTTGATGATTTTCAACAAGCACTATCTCAGTGAAAGAATAAATTGCAAAAAACGCCATTTTGCTATTTTTTGGTTGATGGACTGTATCTTCGTCCATTATTTCTTCATTCTTCACTCAAATTGTTTTTTTTAAGATAAATTAACAGAAAAAATTAAAAAAAATTTCAAGAATTTCGGTAATTCGAAAAAAAAATTGAATTAAAAAAAATAAGAGACCATTACTGCTTCACCTCCACTGGGGCTATTTATACATTCAAACCTTCAATTTCCTCAGAAAAAATTCGGTTTACTGCAAAGCCTCAACGTATTAAAAAACAATTTTCTTGAGAACTTTTCGACTCATTCGGTATCCGATTTAAAAAGATTAGTTAAGAAAACAAAAATCTTGTTCCCTTTTTATCGAAATTTCAATCAATCGGTCCAAGAAAACCGCTCGAAACGATCGATCTACCGATCCAAGAGGGGACTTCGATGAGAATCAGGCTGTAAAATTTCCTTATAACCTTAGCTTTTCTCTCAATATTGACGAAGATACAGTCCATCTACCATGACAGATATTGCGGCAGTTGAGTGAAAAAGGATGTTTTTGCATTCAAAATTGGATATCTCGAAGACAAATTGTCATATCCAAGGATTTTACAGAGCAAATTTGAGCTGAATAAACAGGCTATGCGACCTTTGCATTGGTCCCATTCAAAAAAATTTTTTATGCGCGTAGAAAAAAAAAATTGAAGAATGTTGAAAATTTTTTCTCTTGATTTATTCGAAGATAGCATGGCTACCGGTACTCCGAAGAATGGTTTACCAATAAATTAAGAAACTAGAGTCTTCAAGTTTCAAAAGTAGGTTTTTTCCATTCCCATACGACCATTTTTCACTGAGGTACAACCTGTTGAAAATCACGAAAAAAATTGGTAAATTTTTCTGTTGCGCGAAGTGTATAAATGATGCCATTGAATTCATTTAGTGACTATAATAAATTAAAGAGTTACCTTTTTTAAACGTACGTTCTAACTTCATCATCTCCGAGAATGACAGTGAAAAGGATTTGATGCAAAAAGTCGATTTGTAAAGAAAGATATGAATCCTTCCCAACGATTTCGCTCAAGCCAGTGTGTTTGTTATGGGGCCCACAGACTTTGTGCATTTTCATCCGATCGAATCGCCGCGATTCGAATCGTCGTACCAAATATCAAGCGCCGACAGGTATTACCGACGACGGTTTTCACCACACATTTCGGTTTTTGATAATTTTGAAACGACGTTCGAATCGTGACGATTCGAACGGATGAAAATGCACGAAGTCTGTGGGCCCCATTAGATTCAAACGGTTTCCGCGGATATATAAAAGAATCCTTGCGTGGCAGGGATTGGTATCTCGGATGAAAGAAGCAATTTTTTTTTAGAACATTCAAATAAATGCTTTTCTCCTGTTTCTTTACCTTATTTGTGATTTATGTTCAATGTGATGAAAATGTTCAAAACAGTGGCGTTTGGAAATTTCCACGATAACTATTAATGTTAAAACGGCACTGTAATTGCAATCCTTTTTCATAATTCAGTACCCACAGACAGAAATTTGAAAGTTATTAAAAAAAATGTTAATTTTCACACCATTGAAAGTTTGTATGCTTGTATGAAATTATCCCGTACCGTATTCGCGCATTCGCTATTGACCAAGTCCAAGGCAACCTACTTCGAAGAACCTTTTCTAAATTAGAAAAAATTCGTTTACAAAATGAACTATAATTATCCCAATTGCATTATTATTGAACATCGCTACTTGCGTGAAATAGAGCTGATGGTTCCGTAGAGATTTGCATTTTCAAATGGTTAAATAGCATGCTAATGAATAGATTCACATCTGTTTACGAGGATATCAGGTTTTGATTTTCCGTTATTGCTTCAATACTATAGACATAGACAAAGAAACTCATTATGAAGAAATGTGAATGTTTATAAAATAGGTCATTCCATTTTTCGTGATTATGATGATACGATCTTTGATTATCGTATGAGCACATTCACATAGATAAACCAGGAAATACTTCAAATTCCTCTCATGCTTCGAGATCATATTCTTTGTTCGCAACGCATAAAAGAAATAACTATCTGATCATGCGAAATCGCCAAATTATTCATATTGTGATTCAAATTCTCGTTTCTGTATTCACTAGCGGTAATCTAGAAGTAGGAAGAAATTCGTACGATCAGCAAACAACTTTCAATATTAACAATTCTTTCCGCTTTTTGTGGAGACTCACCTGGTCTGGACTATAAATTTGGATTGTTCAAAATTCATGAATGAGGAAGATTGAATTTCTCGACTGCTCCATTTTAAAAGATCTAATGAAATAACTCTTTCGAGAGAGCCTGGATCAAAAAACGTTTCAAATGAATGATTTAAAGCCTTCAGGCACATCGAATGTAGATCAATCTCACCTGGAAGTTAGACTTCAAGGTCAGGTAGAATTTTTGAAAGGGAAATATAAACATTGCTCTTAAGAATATTGTTTTTCGTAAAAAATAAAGATTATTTTGTCATGTTTGTTTTTGTCATAAAGTTTTCATGGAAATCTTCTACGCATGAACTTCTGAGTATATTTTGAGAAATGAGTACATATTCATGGTGGGACAAATAACGAATCAGATGTTTTTTCTCTAAATGGGCAAACATAATAAATGAAGAGATGAAAACGAATGAAAAAACTGTAATGGAAAATTTTCTGAAATTGCGCACAATCTAAAATTTACAATTATATACCAACTTCACTGTTTGGAGTAGTAACAATTTCGAAATTCGTCATATGATGAAATTTCATTATCGCGGTGTCAATTCATGTGTTTGAATTTCCCACGTAGAATTCAATTTCTAAATTCCCTACATTTATTCGCGCATAACATTTTCGGTTCAATTAAGCGACACATGTTGATAAGTCGTCCATCTCTTCTCGATTATCATTGATCGAGTATCTGTATGCATATGCACATGTAGAATTGTTCGCTGTATCTGAGAATTGAAATACATTCAAATACTGATATCTTCATCCCTGAAGACAGTGTTTTCTTGTGTAAACCCCCTTTTATGTACGATGTGCAATTTTCCTTACATCATGTAAGATTCCAATACAATTGAAGTACTATATCATCACTATATTCAGCATGTAGGTAACACTTACTATCTTCAGAGAAATTTTATGGAAAAATAGAAGAGACAAATTTTGTTTTTGTTTTTCACGAAGATTAATATTCTGCAAAGAAGAATGTATATTTCTGCTTAGAGAAGTCTACTGGATCTTCCGAAGGAGATAATTCAGTGGGTTACTCGGTATCGGGTTCTTAGGTAACTGATTATCATCAGGCATATCAGATCCATCTGTATCATTTGATTACATTCACCGTGGAAACCAGTCATATAATAAAATTCTTTAAATCAAAATTTTTTGAATTATAAAAAACACTGGGGTACGAATACTTTTGAATTTAATGGTCAGCTCTTCGAGCATAATTTTAAATGTACAAGGTGTTTCGCGCATTATAGTCCGTTCTAAATGCCGTCCGTTGAGTGGGAAGAATTTTTTTCAATATATTCATGTACCCACATTTTTCAATTGTAAGAAATCTTTTAACTTAGTGTTTAACAATTTTTCAATTGAGTTTCAGAGACTATTCGGATTTTCATGAAGTTCATAAATATGCATATAAGCATAGAACAAGAGTTTTTTCTCAATTGTTTAGCAATTAATCGGTCTCTTAGAATCCGAAGGTCAATTCCTTCCAATTCGAACCTATCTTTGTTTAATTTGGCTACTATCGAAAATGAAGAATCACGATCATAATTTAAATCAGGAATGTTTATTTACTCATTCATAGATATTAGACCAGTTTGAAAATGGTAAAAAATATTAGTATGATCAAACTCTTTAGGAAAGGAAGAGAATATATCTAAAATAAAGGAAAAAAACGAGTAGTGTTAGGACGGAAAGCAGAAGGGTTTTGAGAGTTAAAACAGTTTATCTCGATTATCGGAAAAACTACAAGTTGAATAGCACGTAATGAAAAGAGTCACAACTTTCCTATTATACTTTTTCAACATAATCAGGAAATTCACGTGAAAATTTCAATTAACCTGGTTGTTTTTTTTTTTTATCTTATATAAAAAATATTTTTTTCACGAAATTTGGTGAAAACTCACATCTTCATGTCCCAAATATACCTACTGTAATTTTTCATTCAAAATATTCAATTTTTCACCTCATGTCAGCCTGATTTTCAACCGAAAAATCTCACGTCAATATATCTTCCTTTTCCTTCATTTTCTTATAGTGTAAAAGGAACATAACTATGTTGAATGTATTATGAAACACAGATGAATTCAAAATAGTAATTATCGAAATGAATACCATTTACAATTCATAGGCTCACAGATCTCACATCATAAGGTTGGAGAAATTATATAAAATTTTGTCACTGAGAGGAGAAATATACCAGTTTAAGCCTTATTTGGCATCATCAGTATCCGAAACTTTTTTTCGATTTATTCTTTTTCTTAAAAAAACAGATGATGAATGTCCTCAGAATGTCCAATGATTAGTAGCTATTCGACGTTTTCAGATACATAAATTGAAAGATCTTCGGAAAAATATTCTGAATTGGTTTAACACACTCGAAGTTACGGCGGTTCGATGCCCTGTTCTTCGGAAAAACTTAATACATACTTACTACTCTACTCTACTACTCTCTGACTTGGGTAGCCGTTCTTTTCCTTTCTTTCAATAATTAGGATACCTAGACCATTCAGTAGACAATTCGGAATAAATCGCGCTTCAGAATTAATTCTGATATTAATTTATTCGGTATTAATACCGAAACAATACCGGTAATGTATGATTGAGAATTAACACATCTGTGAGTTTGACCTCTTAACAAACAAACCGTTAGGTGCAAAAAACCATACCTTCGATACTGATCCATACAAAGTCAAAAAAAGTTCACTGGCATTGGCTCTTCTGATAAAGAGAACCAGTTCCAATTTTTCTCTTATAGTAGTGCGGAAACAAGAATCAAGTGTGTATGGTAGAAACTTTATGTGAATGTTGAGATATATTCCCAACCGATGTCAATATTGCCAATAATAATTATTGGACTATAATCGTTCCGTTCTTATATCGAAGTAATTTTTCAAAAACTTGACCTGGTAGATGGAGAAGATGGTAAATTCACAGTAACCAAATTTATTTCAGATCATTTATGCCGCAATTTTCTACTGAATTCGAGAGAAGGCTAATAATAATAATTTGAAGAAGAATATTGCAAAATGGAAACGAAAATGAAGCTGAAAACTGTCAAAAGTCTTAGGTGCTAGAAATTCGCGGTCAATGCAATTCGCAAAATGGCGTCACTTCACTTGGCGAAGCCTATTCGTGTAAGGGTTTAGTTGTATTTGGAAAAGTTATTTATGATAAAGGGGAATCCGGGGCAAAACGGTACCGCCTTTTTACGTGAATTTTATTTGACTAAACCCCCAAAATCTAAGACGCATTATTTCTACTACCTTTCCCTGCATTTTTTCCGCCATCGCGTTATGTTGAAAAAGTTTATCATATCGTTATCTTAAGGTATGTAGATTTTTCTAGAAGTTATTGATGTTCTGTTTATGCCATATTGACATTGCAAAGTATTGAGATTTATTGTATTATTGTATTGGATTCAGATGGTACGAAAATACGCAAGAAAGACAACTCGTCAAATTGAAAGAAGCACCAAAAATTTGTTTACCGCAGCTCAAGAGTTAGAGATTGTGAAATATAATAATGGAGATCATATAACTAACACTTTTTGTGTTAATAAAATACGTTATTTCACCTACACGTACCTAATACACGAAGCTAGATACAATACCCCCTGGGTAAGGCCTGTTTTCTGAAAATACATAAAAAACTACGTAAAAATTTTTAGTTCGTTTTTTAGTTGGCTAAAGTCAAAAGAAAACTTATTTAGCTAGCTAAATTTAAAATGTTTTGTACAAAAATCAGGATCTTGAAGTTAGATACTCCATATTGCCCAGGATTCCCATAAGTGCAGAAGGCATTTATATTTTTACCAGAGTTCAAAATTCAAAAACGAGCCACGAAGTGCCGAGTCGCCTTATTGTCTGGTTCAATCCGGAGCCGTTATTATTAGCTCAGATAATGAAGAGAGGGAAGGCTCATCGCTTCCACTCCGTATCGGTTTTACTCGGGTCCTTTCCAAGATTGGCAACTATGCTCCATGTACCAAGGGTGTTCCTTATTTTCTGTTTATGTTGTTCTCATGTTTTTACATATCTTTGGCTCCAATGTTCATCCTAGGATAGAAACTTTGGATGTTTGAAATAATGTCTGTGTTCAAAAACATTAAGTTGTGTTAATCAATTAGAGCATGTTCTGCTTGTGAAGATTTTTCTGTCTGTTTGAGTCGACAGCAATATTCGGGATCCTTAATTCTCTCATTACTTACTTACTCACTTCAATATTTCGTTTGGTATTACCAATGTAGAGTTTGAAGCAGACGCAAGGTATCAGGTATATACCAGCTTGTGAAGGTGGGTTGACTTTGCCTTTGGTAGTCCTGATCACCTATGGTTTAAAGTTTAAATCTTCAAACTTGAACGAAATTTGGGGCGTTGCAAGATGGTGCGTAGGAATTTGTACAAATAATGTAAATGTTGAATTATCACCTCGTTTCAAAGTAAAATAAGTCTAATACCTATTCTATCAGGAACAAGATGCAACCTTTTACTTTGAATAATTCATTTTGATCCGCTCCAATTATTTTCGAACCGATACTAGGAATGTACGATATTGTGGCGAAAAATCGCATAAATTAATTATCACTTGATGCATATAACTAGAGAAAATTAAGGTAATAAGAAATGTTTCAAGTCGCCGTTACGTGAATCGATAAAGGTGAAATACATGTATGTAGGGAAAGAATTATGAAATTATACAGATATCTCAAATCATAATTTTTCTCTTGGGAAAAATGGTACACGTTGGTCCGGGCATTTCAATTAGTGAATAATGAGATTACGAAATGCATTGAACGAATTCAAGCAGGATGAATTAATTATAACTCGAGTCATATATTATGAAATCTAACAATTATGACGATTCTGCTTATTACCATTTTCTAAACTAAATATAAGAAAAATTACCGATTATGCGCTTTCTCGCAACGGTTGTAATATTTAAAATCGGTAGAAAATAACTGTATTTCGGTTACTTTTCCTAGGCTTGATGATGTTGGTGAAAACTCAGAAATCACCTGGCATTGACTCTCACCGCAGCGAGACCAGGATCGTAGAAAATCTAGAACTGAAAAACTACGATGATTGAGCTTGTGATTGAGGCACTTCTGTATTGAATGGAATTTCATCATTATTTCTACTGGATGGTATTTAGTATTACAAAGACTTTTGAAAATTGGGTTGATGAAAAAACGAATCTCTTTCTCGAATACTACAAAGGCAAATTTCGAGTAGCACGGTACGAGAAATAGTGTTGCATTTCAGCATATCGCCTGACATCGAGGAAAAAAAGTAACATTTTTCAGACACGAACTATCTACAATATTGGATTCACATTAGTAAATTCTAGCTAGTGGAACACATTTTTCACTCCCTAGGTATATCAAGTCTCCGAATAATGGCAGAAAACATTCTTTGAAACAATAATCGAACTGAAAAATCTCTCTTTTGTCTAATTTTCATATTATGACTTAACACACTTAATCTCTGGGGTGCTGACATTAATTTCACATGAAAAGCTTTTATATAGAAAACTGTAACTTCTATTTGACAGAATGAAAAGTACATATTATCTTTCCATAAGGGTAGCGAGACTTCTATAACTATAAGTAGATGCCAGAAAACGTTTTGAAATGTATTGAAAGAACTGTGCAACCCGAATACTTCACTCATGTCGAGAATGAAAAGTCAGTTTTTTTTGTAAGCGTACCAAAAACCCAAACTATTACGAAACGCGTTTTCTCAATTGTTGAATCTAATGAAACAATATAAAATGTATATGCCTCAAGGCAGGCCTACAGAGCAGTACACAAGGCCGTTGTACTGTACAACCAGATAAAAAAAAACATTTGGCAGAAACTTGCCTGCCTGAGAGTACCAATAGTTAGCGGAGTGGATGACAGAAAACTTTTTGGAATGTATTGGAAAATCTGGAAGCTCGAATACCTTATACCGATTTCTTTGAAACATTTTTTTCGAAGTATAGAAGAATTGATACGAATATTACCATCCATCTGTCATGACCATCATTTAGTCGAATATTTAGAGCAGAGCTCAAAAGGATGTCAGACACAAATTCCAAAGTTGTCGCTGAAGAAGATATAATATTTATTCATGAGGCACCGAAACGGAAGATTTCGATGTACGAAGTCGGTGTATTTGGCACATGCCGCTGGCAAGAATTTATGAATATGCAAATTATTCATGTAGAAAATGAAAAGTCATTTTCTTTTGGTAAATGTACCGAAGAACAAAACTAATATAAAGCGCATTTTCTCAATTTGTGAAGGGGACGAGATGAACAATTCGAATCTGATGAGACATACAATATGTCTCATAACCTATAGACCTCTGAATGAGGTCGTAATAAGTTACAACCAAATGAAAAAAAAAGATTCATTTGGGAAAATCTTCTGTACATTTTCGAAATATTTGGGTTCGTGCAATCCTGAAAATGTACAGATCAACTTCCACGAGGAACATCAGAAACTCTTCTGCAAGAAGAGCCAGTAAATGGCTACACTGAAACATCATAGTGGATGGAAGAATAAGCCTCTTGCCGAAGATAGTGTTTATCTAAAAAAAACTGAGGTTTCGAGAATGCTGACAAGCAAACCGTCTGAATCTGGTTTTTGTTTACAGAAAGTGAATAACCATCAAATGAACATGAATCCATGTTCCTTGTCACGTGTTTTCCTATTGATTAAAAAAGATGCTTTTGAAGCTCAGAAAATGTCTGCCGAAATACATGTTGAGGATATACCTAATATGAATAATAAGATCTTTCTCATGGATTGCTTTTATTTTTTAAATTCAAGTCGACATTTTTCAGGAGTCCAAGAAGAAATTAACACTTTCAACAGCAAAAAACAATCTACATGTCACGAGTAGGGCATAATTATCAAACATGAAATAATTAACCTAGTTCGACTAGACAGTGGTATTTTTTATTTGTTTTGTCTGTTACCTAATTACCTGAAAGAGGATCACTTTGGCTGAAATTTAAAAAAATTGAATCAATCCATGAGTACAACTACCAAAATGAACGTGTTTCAAATACATAAATCGTAGACAAAAAATTAAAAATACGTATTACCAATGTCATTTCATGGTGGTACTTCAATCAAATAAGGAGAATTTTTCAGAAATATACCTCTCGAAGGAAGTCAACGTCTAATTTAGACAAAGTGAATTGATGAGAAAACTAATGTGAACATCATATTTGTAACTACAGTGTACTGCATGTGAACTTAATTTGAATAAATTAAGACATTGCTTAAGTTGTCAAAAACGAACGGGAATAATGTAGATTTACTCAGACACATTCAATCGTACTGTCCTTTATATTTGAGGGTTTGATATAACTAAAAAAACTGCAAACTAACCGAAATCACAAAAACTCAAAAAAAAAACGATAGAATTGTCTTTAGAATTTAATGATTCTATAAAATTAATTTTTCGTTCATCGTTGCTTGATAATCATGCTTAATTGTTGACGAGTCAGTTACTTCTTGTTATCTAGATATCTTGTTTTTTCTGTTTCTTTTGAAGTTTTGATTTTTTATTGTATTTGAAGTTGAAAAAGAGAAACATGTTAAATTCAATATAAAGAATAAAAGATATGAGTACGTGTTCTTATCATTCTAGGCCTCTATGTATTGAATTATATCCATAGACAAAATTCACTGTTGTCGAAGTTCTACTGGTCATCATTATAAAACTATTGAAAATTCCCCTCCAAAAAATAACTGGTTCAAAGGCTCATCCCAATATACAGAAACAAACGACATCAACATCAACGACAGAGATTTTATAAGAGTGATTTCAAGGCTGCGTAGCGGACATTCGATATCGCCGGAGTACCTATATAGGATTAAAAAAAAAGACGACCCTAATTGTGTATGTGGTCTATTAGGCACCATACAGCATTGCATCATGGAATGGAGAATTAACGAAGACGATAGATTGGATCCGTTCGAAAGAGTGTATGACAAAACGAGAATTTATCAGCCCTATAGTCTTGAACAATTATTGAGCCTGAAAAATTCGGGTGTGTATTGTTCCCTATATTTTTACTTACGAAAATCACGGCTCCAAGTGTGAAGTGAATGAGAGTAGATAGTTTAAAGGAAATTTGAAAAATAGTGGAAGGTTTTGGTAGGTTGGAGGTTGTGAGTGTACCCTTGTTGTTCCCTGTGTGGTTATAACCTGTCTATCCGAGGCTTGACTCAGTTTGTCTATGAAGAGAAAAACGCTTTGATGAGCCCCACTGCGTAACTGTGTCCCTGTTTTTCCTTTGTTTTGACGATTTGACTGATCAGGTTAGTTGGTTGGATTGTTTCCGGTGGTGATGTTATGCGGAAAGGTAATAAATCAGATGGCTAATGCTGTAAAGGCAAGCCAACATCCCTCAAAAAAAAAAAAATTCACTCAATCATGAAATTCATAACTGAGCAATAAAACTATATTAGTGGTATGACAAAAACATGTTATAGTCAGTCAACATGTTAATTTTGCAATTTTAAAAAAGTTAACGAAATCGTTAAGGAAAACATTCAAGAGATTTTCAATGATTCAATAATGATAACGATAAATGGTTGCTTAAAGCAGACACCCAAACACCGAAAGGTAAAATGGGAACAGATTAATATATGAAAAAGTTTTCTTGAAAAAACGAAAACTTCAAGAAAAATAACCTCGGAAATAACTATTGAGTGCATAAGATTCTTGATGTTTTGATTTGTACAGCTATCGAATGTTAGCTTTTTAAAGTTGAAAAAAATGCGATTTTAAGGTGAGCATTTCCATTTCTTTACAACAACAAAGAACTTTCATTGCAAGTGGATAGATGATACTCTATTTTATAGATATTTACTATGTTTATAAGGGAGAAAAATTGAATTTCTCCCCGAATTTTTTAACAGTTCGATAAAATTTCGGCAGGTTGTTAATTCTTATCCAAGAATTGATGCGCAAAATAAAAATTATGGCAAGCATTACGTGATATTGAAAATAAATATTTATCTCTATTTTCATATTTAACGAGATATTTAATGTAACTTTCCAAGAAAATAAAATGGGTGAGTATTTGCTCGATTCAGCTATCCTCACTATTAATGTTTACATTTCCAGTGATTAAAAAGACAATAATATATAGAACGTTTTTCAATTCATGTTTTTTGTTCCTGTTCAATTTAAACCCAGGATTATAATCCACTGCCAATTTCTTACTGAAAATCACAAATTATGCATCTATTACCAAGACTTAATCGCATAATCAATGAGCTTAGACACGTGATTGAATACCACTTCTTGTGATATTCAGTTCACATAATATTAGATTTTTTGTGATTGTTTTTCTTTGGGATAATTTCATCAAAAACGATGAAGCATTAAGCAAGTGTAATAGTTTATTTGTCGTTTTAGATATCACAAAGATACAGAGGATATATCAAAGACTTCCGTAGAAAAATTAAAATTTTTATCGTCTTCACACTTATTCTCAGTTCCGGTGAAAATGTATACTTGATTGGCCCATCTATATAAAAGCGAAAATAAAACCTTATAGAAACATTGAAATCTAGCTTATTTTTTTAAGATATTTGCCAAATCCTCTTAATATATTTCGAAAAGTATTTCTATTGTATCTTGAAAAAACGTTTGGAAGAAATAAATGAAATTTCAACAATATGTCAAAGTGAAGCAAAGTTTCACTTACTTATAGAAATATTGCAAATGTTGATTCTTTCATGAGAGTTTTCTATATAACATTTCACACAATTGATTTATAAATCAGCGTGAATTTAAATTTTTTTAAATAAGCGATTCTTGATCAGACTAAGCAATTTGCTTTGAAAAAGATAATATATCGACACCACATATACTACATTTTTTGAAAAACTAGTGTACAGTATACGATGTATACGATTTATTGAGGGTATTCACCTAGCTTGAACAATGGAATGAAAAAATTTACATTATGGACCGCCAATCATGATTAATGCATATATATAAGAAGGTTTAGTGTCAAAAAAGTGCTTGAGTTTCATAGATGAAATTCATAGATGAGAAATTTGAGAATTAAAATAATATATAGCGATTCTGATATTTTACCTGCACAGTGGATTGGTGTTGAGAATTTCACTAGATCCTCGATAAAATCTAGGGACTAGAACAATTCTGAAGATTTTCATGAATTTCACGAATTGTCTGATGAAGTTGTATGATATAGACTCCGAAAAGTCACAAAGTTTAATAGTTCCTATTATTTCTCGGGTTATTTCTTGTTTCATTGTTAGGCTCTTGGTTAGGCAATAATTTCTCGAAGGATTTGAAAAATATCTAATTGATTTTGTTCTAGAGCCTAGGAGAGAAAACCCTGAATTGAAGTTCCGAATGATATTAAATTTCACAGTGTTTTTTTACCCACGAAAGTTCGTTATGACTATGGGTTTGCCTCAAGCATCAGTCATGAATATTTTCTTCTAAGAATATTTTGAAGAAACCTACCAAGATACTTCAGCACCAGAGACGTTTTTTTTTCATATTGATAACAGAGAGCCTACAATAAAGTTCTCGATGTAGTCAGAACAGAATAATTAACTTACTCTCTCAGATATTTAAATGAAAAAATTTCAAATAATTTGAAAACGGATTTTTTTCGAAAAAAAACGCCAACGAATAGATCTTTATTTTCTTCCTCATCATCAAGCCAGTATGAAAACAGGAAGTTTACATTTTCATGATAGAACTCTCTCAAGTTCATCTTCACCTAAGAAAAACCCCATTGAATTTATTAAAAGTGATCTCGAATATAATCAATATTATTCAGATTCTGGAGATTAAACGATATAAATTTGGAAAGGATTATAAAGGTGATCAGCACTCGTATCAGGATCAACCAGATAATCGTCAAGAACAATCAAATTTATCGAATATGAATCCAGATGTTCATTGCCTTTCAGAAAAAATAAGAAGAATGGGTTCCAAATTCAACATGAGAGCTGTTTTTAAAACACAAAACGAATTGAGAACTATTTTGACCAGAAACACACTTTCGAATAAGAAACAAAGTCAAAAAATTGTGTTCACAATATTTCTTGTATTCGTGGAAAAACTTATACAGTCGCATAGGAGGATTTTCACCGATAAGAAAGCGTGAACATAAAAATAACATAAAAAATAGAGATTGGTAAATCGCAGATTGAGGATCATGTGTGTTTAAATACCGCAGATCACTAATGAATTGGAGTAAAATAAGATTCTGATGACAGAATCTGATCATTATACAAGTAAATTTTAAGTGTCCACTTGTATTTTGTTGGATGAAGGTGGTATAATGTGGCCAATTATTCAATGTAATGCAAAAATACTTTTTTGGTAGTTCGAATTTTAATTTATGATTCGTTGTCGGCAAAATTTTTTTCCAACTAAGTGTAAGAATTTACGTAGCGTAGACACAATTCCATTATTCAAAAATTTCTAAATTAATTTTGTTTCAGAGATTCAGAGTAAAAACAAAAGGATCACACCTCGGATCCCACATTGATGAATAAGAAAATACTCAAAGGAAGGATGTCGAGCTCTAAGTGTGAAATGCCTTGGCGTCAATGTCGCGGCACACCCCCCTCTGTCATCTGTCAGTGAGGACTAACTGATGACACTTTGAATAGCTGAAGTATTTCCGATGAACTATGAAAAAGGTAATGCATAGGTACATGGCCATATGATTTTCAGCTCTTTTTCAATTCATGATAATCCTCAGTTTTTGAATCTCTTAGATTATATCAATTGGAATTCAGTAAGTAAGTAAGCTTAGGTAATCCACTCATAGCTAGAAGAAAAAGAACTCGAAAGTTGGAGTGGTACAAAAAGTCGAGTAAACTTTCTTTAGAAAGATTTTTGCGAATTTTGTCTTGATGGGTTCATGACGTGGGTTAGGTCGAGTATTAGGCCGGAGGTTAAGTAAACTTTATCAGATCTACAAAAACTCTAAGATCAGAGAACCACTAAAACCGAAGTTTTTCGAGATCAAAATAACTATTCAACTTCTCATGAAATATTACATTTGAAGAAACCATTAGAATCAGATATTGCCCATAAAGAAAATCTGGATGAGATTCAGCTCAAAAACAACAGAAAATATTGTCCAAACTGAAAAAAAAATTCTCGGGATCTGGATGAGTATCCATTCTTTTGTAAAATTCTAATGAATATCTATTCAATCATGAAATTTCTCTACTGATAAGAACAAAAATCCCTTGAAGGGGGGAACAAATGGCTTGGAGAGGCATACAATGTTTTCTCAAAATTCACATACCTTTAATGCTCGTCTCATCCAGCACATGTACTTTTTTCTTGCATTTGGCCAACACAACACTGAGCAGAGACCGTCCAAAATAATGCAGTTCGAAAAACAGATAACAAAAAATCACAAGGCATGCTAAACCGAATCCGATTTGGAAAAAAAGGTCCATCATTATGACAAGAATCACAGACTCACATCTTGGACATTAGAAAAATTGACGACATTGTCTCTGTAAATACGTTTTTTATGCTCGACATCATTTCAACAATCAATCAGAACGTGCTTAGTTATTGATTCTTTGTGGAATTTTAAGCTGACTCATATGTTAATTTTTCAAGAGACAAACAAGCTACTCCTGTGAGAAGACGGTGTATAATTCTTGGCTGACTTGGAAAGCACTGTTTTGTTTGGGTAGGTTCAAACGCGGATTCAAACTATTGAGCGGAAAGCGACGCATGCTCGGTAACCGGTGTTTCAGAAAGAATTGGTAGTATATCCGTATTCTCCATTCTCCATTGGGGAGTTTCCGTCTTTATCCATTTTCCTGACATTAATGTAGATGAATCCGGGAAAAGCAATGACTTGAAAATTAGGGCAGGAACCTTTGCACGCTTGTTCAAAGACTAAACGACATACCGACAATCGTTGAATTCAAAATGACGAAACATGTTATTTTCTTGTATCATTCTTCAGAGAAAAATCACAGAGCTGATACACTTAATTTTCCCGACAAGATGTAATCATTTGTAATTCTTATAAATTCAAATGTATGGGACTATAATTAAAACGTTAATAAGTGGTTTGGAGATTTCCATTTCCATTTTTTCTTTTTGTATATATATATATATAATATATATATATATATATTATCAGCAAATTGTGGAACTTTTTCATACAGGGTGTTTCATTGGTAAATTAACATACGGTCCCCTGAGCTAGAGCTACCCTAGGCGAGTCCAAAAAACCTATAAATGATGGGTCTAATCAATTTCGTAACCGAGATACAGGCTGGTCAATGTATTCACCGAAAATTTCAATTTCTCATAACTTTTGAACCAACCGGTATATTCAATTGATACTTGGAACATATGGACTTCTTCCAAGTTGAGATTCAATACCCTATATATTCAAAATTTGGAATTTATCTGAGATATTTGAAAAGAGCAGGAAATTTTCTATGGGGTTTGATAGATTTCATTGTCCCGCAGGTGATTTTACTCAAAGAAAGCTTGAAGGAAAAATCCAATTGAATGTTGAAATTCTAATAATTCCGTGGAAAACTTTTTCATTGCAATCAAATTGGAAAAATTTCATTCCGAACTGATAAAGTATTTGCATTTTTTAATATTCGCTCAGATTTTCAAAAAACAAAAAGGTTTGATTGAGAATAATTGAATTGTTTGTATTGTATCTCACAATAGTGTTCATCGTTGTTGAATTCAAATAATTTTTTTTCAGTTAATAATGTTCATCCGAAAATATATTGAAACGATTCCTCAGAATAATATGAAATACGTATGTGCAATAAGTGGGAAAAAAAATTCAATTCGATCAAAATGTACGATTTTTCTGTGAATTAAGTGGATTTCCAATATTCAATTGAAGATTAACTGAAGATTTCTTTAGACAAAATCACCTGCGGGATATTGAAATCTAATATTCAATTGAAGATAACCTGAAGATTTCTTTAGACAAAATCACCTGCGGGAAATTGAAATCTACCGAACCCCACAGAAAATTTTCTGCTCTTTTCAAATATCCTAAACAAAATCCAAAATTCCCATATACAGCATGTTGAATCTCAGTTTAGAAGATGTCCCATATTTTTGAAACATAGATGAATTCAAAATAGTAATCATCGAAATGAATACCATTTTCAATTCCCAGGATCAGAGATCTTTTATCATGAGGTTGGAGAAATGATATTAGATTTTGTCACTGAGATGAGAGATATACCGGTTTCGGCCTTGTTGGGCCTCATCAGTATCCCGCACATCTCAGGACAAAATCTTCATAAAAAACTTCGAAATTTGAAGCAATTGGTTGTGAAGTAATGAGTAAAATATTACAAGGTACTAAGGTGGTGACATACAATTGCGTCAAAATGAAGTTTCACATCTCAATGGTTTCCTTTTTTCAAAACCAAAAACTCAGTCGATTCGATTTCAAATTGATACCGACGATTTCGCGACTTATTGAGAATGTACGAATTCATCTGGCGGATTCAGATCTCAAACTTACCCTGAAACTCTAGGCGATCTCATTAATCTCATTCCTTTTCTTGTTATAATTGTTAGGAAGGAGCGTAGCACTTGGCGGATAGAATTGAATTTGATTACGAATTTTTCAGTCCTTCCTAATCGTTTGAGCGCTAAGAGAAACGGAATTTGGTTGAAAACTTGATATAACGGAAAATTACAAAATCGTTTATCTCTATGAGTGGAATGTAAAATTCTGTTCAAGGTTGAAAAACGTGAGGAATCCAAATTTGGATTAGAAAAAAATCGCCAACTTTTGATAGTTCATTATTTCGAAGAAAGAACTGCCGAAATAAGGCAATTCTCTTTGCGACGTCAAATAAGCATGAAGAAATGATAATTGTTCATTTTGATAGAAATGAGAGCTTAAAGAAGGTAAAAGAAACAGATCTTAAACGAAAGAACTACGGAAACATTTTTATTTCTGAACAATAATCGAAAATATATAGTGTACGGTCAAACGGGGTGAAGTGGATCAAAAATCGAGGTTGAAATGAAGAAAGGGTCTATTGAAACTCCATGAAGTGCTCTTGAATAGAAACTGAAATCCCAAAAAAAAAATTTTTTTTTATGAGTGAAAAAAAATCATTAATTAATTTTTTATCATTCATACAGAAAAGAGCCGGGGTAAAACCTAGCATATCTCTGGGACTGGAAGGCGAGCTGTAAAGCTTTGTCGTGGGGCACAATAGACCATAAGGTCGCAGTGGACTACAACCCCTAACTATCAACTATCAAAATCTAGCATCTAATTATAAAAAATTAACACATAATTCGTAACGAGTGAAAAGCACAAAAAAAAAATAAACAAATAACCTTGTCATGACGCAATGGAGGCCAATTAGATACTACATCAATTAAAAAGTAAATAACTATTTTTGGAAATTAACTAGTAATTTGTCCCAAAAGATCCAAACATGTTCCGTTTCTGAACAAAATAAGATAAAAACAACGTAAATGAAACATCCTTTGTAGGTATGAAATTTTCGCAGAATGAACCGATACCCATTGGACCCGCTTCCACCGGTGCAACTGCTCTTTCCGTGTAAAGAAATAAATAATAATAATAATTGGTTTCTTTTCTGCTTTTGTCTTTTTTCATTTCAGATTAAGAATTGCGAGTCGTTGTGTGAACAACCGATAACATGAGGATGTTCTCTTAGATCACGAATATCACGATGATCGCTGATGTCTTTCAAGATTTCTCTGATATTTAATATTTTTAGTAATTTTTTTCACGGACGAGCTAAGGGTTTTTTTCAGCTGAGGTTTTTCCCTTTCCTGATTTAATCATACTGCAGACTTGTATGGTTTACCTTTGTTGCACAGACCTCAGCTAGTTATCTTCTTGTTTCAATCTCGCGATAGACGGCTTTGATTTTATACGCCTTGATAGAGGTAGTCGTGGCGGAAGGGTTGGCATGAATGTTAGGGAAACAATAGGATGAAAAGTATTGAGATGTGATGCGGCATGTGACGAGATTTGGTTGGTTTTGAGGATCGGTAGTGTTAAGTTGACTATTTCTTTCGTCTATAGGTCCCTTTCATATGACTATATATAATTCTTAGATGGTTTCGAAACCAAAGTCACAGAAATCATCCCAACTGTTGACTATGTTCTATGTCTTGGAGATTACAATATGAATTTTTTCAATGAATCTAGTGTCGAAATAAAAAGGTTGTTGGAGGTTTTAGAGAGCTTTGGCCTTGAGCAGATAATTGAGGAGCCAAATAGAACTCCCCTCAACTCCTCGACATTAATAGATTACGTCTTAACGTCTGATCCAATCACCGATATGATTGATTCTTTGAATCTGGAAAATATGTGGTTTCTGATCTTTATCATATCCCTTAAGGTGTCAGTTAGCCACGGAGCATAGTTTTTGGATACTTTGAATGGCGCATGAAAATCCAATTCCTTACCACGAATATTTTAACATTATTGGATTTTCATGCGACATTCAAAGTTTCCAAAAACTATGCTCCGTGGCTAACTGACACCTTAAGGGATATGATAAAGACCAGAAACCACATATTTTCCAGAATCAATCATATCAGTTATTGGATTGCTCATAAGCAACAGAGAAAAATCGTCACTGATGGAGTTAGAAAAGAAAAAGTTATACTTCAGTGGGTTCATAAATGATTGCAATAATTTAAAACTTTCTGAGGCGCATTGATAATATTAATCGTAAAAATACAGATCCATCTCTTACAGATAACGACATAGATGATATAGATTCATATTTTCTGAATTCTGTACCAGATTTATCTCCTGATGATGACTTATTGTCATTTTATACCAATCGGGAAAACTGTATTGCTACCAGTCTTTTCAAATTTGAAGATGTAAGTGAGACTGAAGTATGAGAAATTATCAAGTCTATTAAAAGCAGAGCTACTGGTCATGACGTTGTCAACATATTCACCTTACAATTATGCGTTCCTCATATTCGTTCTCATATCACACATATATTTTGAATTTCTGCTTAAAATATTCTGTATATCCAAGTCAGTGGCAGAGAGCCCTTGTTATTCCTGTGGCGAAGGTCCCCAATGCGATGGATATGACTAATTTGCGGCCTATCAGCATTCTGCCAACATTGTCAAAACTCTTAGAAAAAAGTCGATTTCGAATGGCTTTTTTTGTTGGTTAACGGTTGACCGCTCGGTTCATAAATGACAACGTCAAACGAACCGCGCTTTCGAATAAGGTTCAAGTTTCGGCGAAACAGCTGATTCGAGACGTCATCAATTTGTCATTCGAATGCGGTTGGTCAAAAACTGACGGACCAATCTATGAACCAACCAAGAACCAAAGTCAATCGAAATCGCCTATAGTCATATGTAAACGAATCTGATCGCATTCAAATCGAAACAAAATCATTCCATCCATTCAATCAGTTTATAAAGCTGGTCATAGTTGCACAACAGCATTATTGCATATTACCGACGATATTATCAGAGCAATAGATCAGGGTAGGTTGACATTGTTGACACTTCTGGATTATTCTAGGGCGTTCGATAGCCTGAATCAAAATATCTTCGAGGCTATTTTAAAACATATTGGTTTTTCTGTAAATGCGGTTGCGCTTCCGTCCTCTTATTTGGCGGATCAGTGTCAGGCGGTTCTTCGTGCCGATAATATGTCATCCTTTTCGACAACCACAGGGATCCATCTTGGAACCGATCATCTTCATCATTTATATATCGCAGTTCATTAAATTTGTTAACTCATGTTCATTGAGAAAAAGAAAATTCTTTGCCTTTACGGAGGCCACATCGAGAACATTTTTGTAACATAGATGAATTCAAAATAGTAATCATCGAAATAAATACCATTTTCAATTCCCAGGCTCAGAGATCTTTTATCATGAGGTTGGAGAAATGATATTAACGGAGGCCACATCGAGAACATTTTTGAAACATAGATGAATTCAAAATAGTAATCATCGAAATGAATACCATTTTCAATTCTCCAACCTCATGATAAAAGATCTCTGAGCCTGGGAATTGAAAATGGTATTCATTTCGATGATTACTATTTTGAATTCATCTATGTTTCAATCATGTTCATTGCATTACTACGCTGATGATGGACAGTTGTATATCTCCTTCTTTACGGATGAAGTTGACCAAGCGGTTGCAGCTTTAAATTACGATTTAAATATTATTCATGAGTTCAGCACAAAGCACTGTTTGTATCTTAATGCCAAAAAAACAATCGCAATCTTTTTTGGCAGAAAGAATGACAGAATAAAATATCTGGCGAGTGGTAATCTTGTCACTCTCGGTTCAGAAACAGTTGAACTGCTGGACAAGTTCAAAGATTTGGGCTTATGGTTGGACTATGGAATGCGGTTTAGAGAGGGCATATGGCACGTTGGGGATCATTTATAGGAATAAGGAGTTTTTGACCAGGAGGCAGGGGCGGCCTTACCCTTTGCGGGGCCCTGGGCGGGAGGTTTTTGCGAGGCCGTTTTTCCTTCGTGTTTCTAGTTTCACAAAACGGTGTTAGTAATAAGACTTTTACATGATTCTTTAAAATCGCCCACTTTTGTAGCAAACCAAAAAAAGATTTTGGTTGAACAAAAGACGGTGCTGCATCTCCTAGGATGAGATTCCAGCTATGACTCTCACAAGGTGAAAAGTAAGCAAGTGGGTTCATTTCAAGAATAAGGGTTTTGGAGACCTTTTTTTCACCACTCATATTGGCTCCGTTATCATATCCTTGACCTCTCCATTTTTTCAATGATATAACCAGTTGGTTATATCAATGAAGAATTAGAGCAGTTGCTCTAATTCTTTTATTATGTAATCAGTCAAACTCTCTGTGGTTTTTACGACGGCTAAAAAAACAAGTGTTCTTCAATTTTATTTGTATTTGTATAACATTTTCTTTTTCGAAAAGATGATCATGAAAATTGAACTATTTATTTTTATGATCCAGAATATAAAAAAAAAATTTGCGCTCTTCCTTCCGTAATTCTCTTCAATGGAATAAATTCGTGCATAAGCCACATATATAATAGAATTTCAATAATAGAAAGATTGTTCAATCGAGAGAGAATATTTATATTTTGTTTGAGAAAATAAGTGAAATTTTTCGCGGTGATGCAGGATCTTGTCTTTGACTTGCTCGATAAAATAGGCAGAACAACACGGTTGATCCACTTCACCCCGCTATATATACTTCACCCCGTTTGACGGTACCCCATCATGAAACGCGAAACAAAATTTCTCATAGATCATATTCAACCCTTTCTCGGAAAGTTGATTAATATCGTTCAGTCGTACAGAATATTATGATAGCAATATGTTCCAATGTGATGGTTAGATACCAATAATTCTCAATTCAATAAAATTTGAAATTCTTAGCTGAATAATTAGGGTGGGTTTCACAAAACTTTGATTGTGCGACTAAAAAAATTACGTAAATTCGAACCAATCGAATCACTTGTTTTGGAATTTCAACAAATCTCCGTAGCTTCAATTAATTTGACGGTGCAATCAAAATTTTGTGGAACCGACCATAACCCTGAGTTGCAGCAAAGTCCATTAAAATTTAATGCTGCCTTGATTCTCCCTTGAACGGAATATCCATAGACGGTAGCCATGGATACTCCGTTTAATGGAGAATTGAGGCAGCATTAAATTTAATGAACGATCCTGCAACTCAGGGTTAGTCTTTTGAATCGGAAGATACCTAATACCTTTAAGCTAATCCCCGGGTTTGAGTAACATGATGAATATCGATATCTAATTTTGAGAACTTGTCTTCTTAACATAAATAAACCCGAAAACGAACCTCAAAAATTGAAATAGTTTTAAAAAATATTCGATTCTTCAACTCAAAAACTCGAGTATATAAATTAAGGGTTGAGGATGAAATTCAATAAATTCAAGCCGGAATATTTTCTTTCGAATGAAGAACAGGAATGAACCTCGATTGTTTCACCTTATGGCAAATTGTTCTAATCTAATTATTTTAGCTTTTATATTCTACACAACGGAAACGAAAAGATTGTACTGGGGAATGTCAAGGATGCTCAACTGTTCTTACTTCAGCAGGCTGTCGGCTGTCGTGAACTTAAACTTCGGAATATTCCACAGTCAACAACTCACATTCAAAGAGAAGAGTCGATATACGATCATGGGTATTCACTAATGGAAAGCCCAGCAGGAATAAAATTCCAACGATGAGGAGTCGATGTTTTTGTTGTTATTCCGTCTGGTCCACCATCCAGTTCAGCGACTACTATCTTCGAGGTCATAAGAGAGTTATTCTTGAAGGTATTCATGCGGTGTTTGTAGTTGTAACTTTATATCAACTTCGAGAAGGACTTCCTGGAACAACCTCCGCATTTGCATTGAAATGGGGAAATAAAGATGATGTGCAACCCGATATTCATTATTCCTCTCCCATCATTGTTTGATTTGCCATATTAATAAGGAGTTTATACATATTTTCATATTAAATAGTATAGGAAATGCAGAAATGATTTTCTAAAGGGGAAGTAGTACCTTGCAGTTCTCCCTTCCTTTCTTCTATTTCAAGCTTGAAATTCTCCACACGAGGACCTAATCTTTTTTTAAATGGAAGTTGAATGATGTTTAGAGGGCCATCTTATTTTCGTTACTGTTAAAATTGTTTTTCACATGAAAACTTTAGACTGATCTTGAGAGACCATGAAAATTGACACCATAATCGTTTTTCGACGATATTGAAAATAATTCGGAATGCCTGAAACCGTAGAGAACTATCTGAAATCAGGAGAATACTCTTTCAAAGGAAGGTAAAGTCAAAACGGTTTTTTCTACCTGATAATAACTATTTCATTTAGTTTTCACACAGCTACAAAAATATATAAAATTCCATAATTGTAATTTTCAGGGTATATTATCAAAATTAAATACAGCTAATTAATTATATTTTTTGATTGTAAATTTAATTTCTGTCATTCTAATCGAATAAATATAATGTTTGTGATTTCAATTTTCCTGAAATTACAACGTCCATATTCGATTTACGTGAAATGTATTCTAAAATTCAAAATTCTTTTAAAAAAATATTTCACAAAACAGACTAAATTTGAAAATGATAACAAAAAAAACTATTTCGTGTCAATGGCCTAGCTCTTTCAACTTAATAGATAATAACAATTTTATTCCTTCAGACGTTCGTACTATATTTCTTTTCCATAATAAAAATTTATGTTACGCCACTGCAAACCGGACACAATTAGCAGCCATTGCAACAGGGCCGGTCTAGTATGGTTGGAGCCCACCGGGAAAAATATTATAGGGGCCCCAGAGGGTTTGTCGCGGGCGCCTCCTGAAGTTAAAAGCCAGCGTACCTACTGTTTCAGATTCGGTCAGAGTGACGTAGTCTAAGGTAAACCCGAAAAAAGCAGTAGAAAGGCAACTTTGTCAAGATGTGCCTTCTCTAGTCGAGTTCGAATATTTGAGACTAGGAAAAAGTAGCAAAATTACAAAAATACAACACATTTGAACTAATTATTAAAAAATATATATAATTAAGTAATCAATAGTTTGAGACTTTCACGACCGGATATACTGATATTGAAAGAGTCTTCCGGGTTTATTGGCCGTGCTCCATCAGGAATAATTTCACCTAACGTTTCACCTACAACTGCGGTAGGCATCTTCAGAGGATGGTTCGAACACGTCAGTGTCAGAAATTCATCGTTCCAGGCACAATCTTCGACCAAGAATCCTCTGAAGATGCTTACCGCAGTTGTAGGCGAAACGTTAGGTGAAATTATTCCCAATGGCTCACGGCCAATAAGCCTGAAAGACTCTTTCAATATCAAATAATGAGCACTATAAACAAATCAAAACACTAACATAGTCACATAGGGGTTTCAATAAAATAACAAACATCAAAATTTGATGTTGCAAAATATCTATACAGGGTGTCCCATCGGGAGTGCCCATTAGAAGTTTATGGAGAAATAATTAATTATTCGATCGATTTCCAATTTTGCGTTGATATATAAGCCAAGTTGACCTTCATTTGTGATATATTTTCAAATATCAATGACTTCCGCTTTCACCGGAAATGGTATCAACTTATTTATTTCAATTGGAACACCCTGTATATTATGACTTCTTCGGATAGATCTTCGAATGCTACATTCATTTCATGTATCACTTCCTATAGCCATCTAAAGTCGTTTTCGAGTTATTTCACTGTTTTGTGAAAAAAAATACAAATTGAGCCTTGTAGAACACTGAAAATTCAATGAAAGCGCAACGCACAATCTCAGATCTGTTTTTTGAAATGGGTTACCGAAAAGATATTCGACGTCACTCTGTAGAGAATATAACGTTTCGATATACTGGGAGGTAAAATGAGAGTGTCAAAGTTGGAATTCAAAAAAAGCCGAAAACTCGATTTTTTCAAATGGAAACCGTATTTTTTTTACTCACATATGAATTTGTGGGGTAAAAATAAGAGGAGTCTATTCAGGGTTCCCTATATGTAAAATGTACCATTTTCGAGATATTCAGAAATAACGGCTGCGAGATTAATATTATTATAATATGATCTATGTTCGCCCTTTCATGAAAATGTTTGACTTTATTCAGAATATTTTTCCATGCTCTTGTTGTTGATATTCCTCAAAACTTATTTCATTGTTCAAAGAAAACGACCACTAGTTTTTTTACTGCTCATAATGAAAATAACGAGTTATTCTTCGAAAAATATGTCATACATATCGAAAGCTTAAATTGTAATGCAAAACTCATGAAACAAGCCTTGAAACTTCCCAAACTTTTATTCAGATATATCAGAATAGAATATTGAATCATAACACATTTTGAAAATTTCGTCACCTACTTCCGAACATTTTTCGCACCTTCTCATTATTTCTTGGTTGGTGAATTTCCTTATTTATTCTGGAACAGAATTCTGCCAATACATTGCACGATAAATTCTTCAGTTGGAACAAACCTGGATTATTTTGAATAAAGTCATACAGATTCTTATGAAAGGGTGAACATAGATCATAATTGATACCTCACCTATTATAATATGCTCGTTGCTAACAGTTATTTCTGAATATCTCGAAAATGGTACATTTTAGATATATGGAACCTTAAGAGACTCTTATTTCTTCCTCACAAATTGAAATGAATGAAAAAAATACGTCTTCCATTTGGAAAAATCTAATTTCTGCCTTTTTTGGAATTCAAACTTTGACACTCTAACAGTTTTTCCTGAATATCTCGAAAATGGTACATTTTGGATATAGGGAACCCTGAATAAACTCTACCTATTTTTACCTCACAAATTGATATGTGAGTGGAAAAAGTATGGTTTCCATTTGAAAAAATCGAGTTTTTGGCTTGTTTTGAATTACAACTTTGACACTCTGATTTTACTTCCCAGTATATCGAAATGTTATTTTCTCTACAGAGTTATGTTGAATATCTTGTCAGTAACCCATTTCAAAAAAAAGATCTGAGATTGTGTGTTGCGCTTTCATTGAATTCTCAGTGTTCTACAAGCCCCAATTTGTAAATTTCTTCGAAAAACAGTGAATAACTCGAAAACGGCTCTAGATGGCTATAGGGAAAGATACATAAAATTAATGTGGCATTTGAAGATCTATCCGAAAATGTCATAATATACAGGGTGTCCCATTTGAAATAAAAAAGTTAATACCACTTCCGGCGAAAGCGGAAGTCATTGAAACTCAAAAATATATCATAGATGAAGGTCTTCTTGGCTTATATCTTCACACAAAATTTGGAAATGATCGAAATATTGAATTGGTTGAGGCTTTCGCGGCCATCGTTCAATATGACATGTTCTTTCGAGCATTTAGGCCGTCGTCGTAGATTAGTTCTCGACGTTTCGCCAGTTCGAGTGTCTGGCATCTTCAGGAGTTATATTTCAGAAGATGTTCTCACTGGACTGAACACTCAGGCAGTTCAGTCCAGTGAGAACATCTCCTGAAATATAACTCCTAAAGATGCCAGACACTTGAACTGGCGAAACGTCGAGAACTAATCTACGACGACGGCCTAAATGCTCGAAAGAACATGTCACATTGATCGAAATATTATTTCTCCATAAACTTCTAATGGGCACTCCCGGAGGGACACCCTGTATAGCTCAACATGAAGAGATAGTTATTCTAATAAACATACAAAATGAACCAAAAAACCTGTCGATATTAATAGTTATAACACTTTCCACATTCATCAACACCACTACCTACTCCAAAGGTTTTCTGACTGATGGTGGAACGTATCATGAATTTCATCAATATTAACCCATTAGTGCTCAGAACTATTTTTTTCCTTCTTTCGAGACTTTTCTGTACCTACACATATGTATTAGCTAGAGAAAAATATTGAAAAAAATTTTTTCATCTTCAGATCACCAGAAACACGTGGCAACTTAGGTTGCCACTGAGCACAAACGGTATCCAATAGTAAGGATCTTTACGATTGACGACAATAGAGAGTTATCGAAACGCAAATAGAGGCCTAACTTAAATAAAGTTTCCCTTATTTTGACATTTACTCATGCGCATTCGCAAAAGATTTTAAGGCGGCCTGTAATAAAATACGGGCCTCCTCTACTTAACTTAAATAAAGGACAGCCGTATTTAAATAAAAGATCCCTTATTTTGACAGTTCTCGCAATCTTCTAGGTTAACAGCATACAGCATCTCACAACTGTCAAAATAAAGTTGTCAAGATACAAATCGTTGCGATAGCTCAAATATTCGACCAACGTTAAGGGATCTTTTATTACAGGATCCTTTAATAAAGTCAGGCCTGTATTTGTGTTTCGATAACTCTCTAATAGGTGTAATGAAGTAATATTTATGCTTATTACTATACAAAAGATGATAACAAAATAAAAAATCTTTAATTTCATTACCTGTGAAAAAAGTCAACAAACTTGAATGATTGAAAATATTGGGAGTAAAGTGGCACTTTGTATTTTGCATTTATACAGTTCTATTCGCCTGTATTTGGACTCTCCTTTTATAATATGGCCTCTTCAATCTTTTTTGATATCATCAAGTGCAATTGATTTAGCAGCAATATGACGATGATGGTTCCGGTCTCATGCTTCGTGCACCATATATGTATTCAGGATTTGCAAAACGAATTCTAATGGTGTTCTGCGAAAAGTTATTAGTAAGAGGAGCACAATGTTTTTCCATGGGTGGTAATTTCCAGACGTGCTAAGCATTTGAAGACAAATTTGATTCGGAAGGCTACACCCTTTTCTTCTTTTCAAGACTAATGCGTTTCGATGTAGACTCAACAACCCTCTACATTGTAGAGGGTTGAGACTCTTGGACCTCTACTATCTCAGTTTCATCATCTTTCTCACTTTCAGACTCTTCATAAGTAACTATGGCTTTGCCTCTGAGGATTCTGCACCGTAGTAATCCCCATGAGCATTTTACATTTCATTTACGACGAACATGCCTTTTTCAGTTTAGTACTAGAGTCACACGATATTATTTGAATCTTAGTATAGTCTTAGGCCACCTCATTTTGCATACATGATGCAATAAAACTAAAAAAGAAAATAAACTGTCAATCATGAAGTCATACAGAGGAATGCCTTAGTAATTGATTTTAGCCAATTCATATAATTTTTTATTATAAACATAAAAATGTACTAACATTTTCAAGGGAGTCGTGTTCCTGAACTCTGAAGGTTTGTGACTATGGAAGCTCACAGCCTGAAACCTTTGGTGGAATAATCACTGTATTCTTGGAAACACTTAAGGGTATTAACTGCCTGACACATTTACAATGAAATTAGAAACCTAACTTAAAAATTTTTGCCACTCCTGCCTTTAAAAAAAATTGTAACTGAAGTTGCCAGTGAGCATTAACTGGCCTTCTTCTAGATTTCGTTGCTCCTTTGTCCACTTGCTTCTCTTCTGCAATTCTGGTAAATATTCTCTGGACCATCGTGACCAGAATTGTTGCAGTAACATTTGCAGATGCTGATATCTGGAGAGCCTGTTCATCGGAACATGCTGCAAATCTGGATCTGGCAAGGAAGTGAGTGGACGACCAATGAGGAAATGACCTGGGGTAAGGGCTTCAAAGTCATTAGGATCTGGGGAAAGCGGAGTTAAGGGGCGGGAATTCAATACTGCCTCAATTTGAGTTAAAACAGTACTCAAATCTTCATATGTGAGTACAGCGTTCCCTAAAATTCTTTTTAAGTGGAATTTACACGACCGTACTCCGGCTTCCCAGAGTCCACCAAAATTGGGTGATTTCGAAGGAATAAATGACCAATTTACTCCCTCACCATTAATTTTATTGCTCAATTCACTCGAGTTTTTCTTTAAAAATGTGCATAGCTCTTTCAGTTCTGTATTCGCACCAATAAAATTAGAACCGTTATCAGAATAAAGTTTTGAAGGTTTTCCCCGTCTCGCTGAGAATCTTCTGAAACATGATATGAATGCCTCAGTAGAAAGGCCTGTAACCAACTCCAAATGTATGGCCTTTGTTGTGAAACAAATATATACACAAATGTAACATTTAGATGTTTTTGAACCTCTACCATATCTATCTTTGACAAGAAGGGGACCAGCGTAGTCTACTCCACTGACATCAAATGGAGGTGCAGGATTGACTCTGTCCCTAGGTAAGTGACCCATTATCTGCTCCAATGAAATAGGTTTTGCCTTGAAACATTTGATGCAGTTATGAACACTGGCACGAACCAAATTCCTACCACCAATTATCCAATATTTCTCTCTTAATGAAGAGAGCACCAATTGAGGACCAGCATGCAACAGTCGCTGATGTTCCATTTCCACCAATAATTTTGTAAATGGATGTTTAGACATCAGAAGAAGCGGATGCTTCCTTGAGTAACTAGTGCTTGATAACACTAGACGTCCTCCAACCCTGAGCATTCCTTTGTCATCGGTAAATGGACTCAACTTCTGTAAGGTTCGACCTGTCAACGTTTTGTTTCTTGACAGTTCTTCCAACTCTTGCTCGAACATTTCTTGCTGAGCTATTTTCACCAACATGAGCATAGCATGTCCCAGCTCTGAAGAAGTCAGGAAACTTTCTTCTGTCGACCTTGGATTTCTGAATCTTCGTATGTACCTAAGTATATGACAAATTGCCCTTTGCAACCTTGATAAGGAGCTAAACCTTTCAAATGGGAACACCTGTTTGCTGAGAGAAACAGAGACAACATTAACTCTCAACTCAGGAATCTCCTTCAATCTTATCGGTTGCGAGAATCCAGACCATTCTGCATTATCCAAAAGTAACCAAGTTGGTCCATTCCACCATAACGAATTTCCCATCAGCTGCTCTGGGTACATTCCTCTGGATAAAATATCAGCAGGATTCTCCTTGGACCTGATGTACCTCCAGCTGTTGAGGTTTGTCAAGTCCTGAATTTGGGAAACCCTATTGCTAACAAAAACCTGCAATTTGTGTGGTGCAGTATTGATCCAACTCAATACCACCGTTGAGTCACACCGAAGCCAAACACTATCAACGTCCATAGTCAAAGCACATTTGACCTTATCCATCAACTTGGACAACAAAAGTGCACCACATAATTCCAATCGAGGTATTGTCAGCTTCTTGAGAGGACTTACTTTAACCTTAGAACATAACAACTCAATACTGACATTACCATCTGCCAGTAAGCTCCTCACATAAACACAAGCTCCATATGCTTGCATCGAGGCATCACAGAATCCATGCAATTCAATTCCTGAACACTGATGACCTACAACCTTTCTCGATACACTAAGATCCTTCAACATGGACATTGCACCTTTAAGTCGAAGCCATTCTGTTTCCAAAGTGTCAGGTAATTTGTCATCCCAACCAACATTCTCCTGCCATAATTTTTGAATGAGAATCTTTGCCATCACGACTGACGGGCCTACCAAACCCATGGGGTCAAAAATCTTCGACACTTCTGACAGAATACTTCGCTTGGTAGCCTTGTGATGGTCAGACGAAAATTCAACACAATACCTCAGTGTGTCATCTTTGAAATGCCACCATAAACCTAAGGTTTTGTTTGTGTGCCTTTCACCAAACTCCTTTTGTTCTGGTTCTTCACCAACACCATTCAACTTATTCCGAACAAAATCATTATTCGAGACCCATTTTCGAAGAACCATACCACCTGACTTAAGAATGTCAGTTACCTTGTGACAAATGTTCACAAGATCTTTTGGTGAACTTCCTCCTGTCAGCAAGTCATCAACATAGAAATCCCTCAGGATGATTTTAGACGCCTCGGGACATTCGTCTGCATTTTCTATACCCAACTGTCTGAGACATCTTATGGCTAAATATGGAGCTGATCGAGTACCATATGTCACAGTATTGAGTGTCCATTCAGTCAGTTTATCATCTGGAGAAAATCTCCAAATTATTTTCTGCAGTGATCGCTGCTCTGACTTCACCCAAACCATTCTATACATCTTAGCAATATCAGCACAAACGACGATCTGATGTTGCCTAAACCTAACCAAAATCAAAAATATATCATCTTGCTGTTTCGGACCATTGAACTGAAGATCATTAATCGATACCCCAGTGTCGCTGCTGGCACTTCCATCAAACACAACTCTTAGTTTTGTTGTCTGGCTATTTTCATTTAGTACACCATGATGAGGCAAATAATATGAAGCCTGTGCCAACACTGGATTTTCAACAATCGACATATGACCCAGCTGTTGATATTCCATCATGAACTCCCTATACATTTTTCCCATCCGAGGGTTTCTTTCCAACTTTTTCTCCAAATTGAGAAATCTTTTGATAGCTAACCGACGAGACTCTCCTAATTTCACCACCGAGTCCTTTAATGGGATTTCTACAACAAATTTTCCATCTGACCCTCGGAATGCTGTTTCCTGAAATATTCTTTCACATTCCTCTTCTTCAATGGAGGCATATTTGTTTTCATTAGGAAGTTCCTCTATTTCCCAAAATCTCACAAGGTCACCCTGTAAGTCATCCAACCCAACATGTAGACTTGTCAGTCTCTTAGCTTCCAATGATACCAACGGACCAGTGACCAACCATCCCAATTTAGTTTCCTGTAACGTTGGCTGAGTCGATCCCAGTTTGATCTGCCCAATACATAACAAATTATAGAACAATCCAGAACCAAGTAGTAAATCAATTTTTCGTGGTTGATTGAAGGTTGGATCTGCCAACTGTAAAGTTTTGGGAATTTTCAAATGATCAATAGCTAGATGCCGACTAGGGGTTACACCTCCAATACTGTCCACCACCAAACATGACAAACTGGTCCTATAATTTGTTGTATTTGAAAGTAAATTCACCTGACATCTATTACCTACTTTTGTCGATTTACTTCCAATACCAACAACTGAAATTTCCACAGCCTGTTTGTTCAACCCCAACTTCTCAACCAACGAAGTGAGAATCAAATTTGGCTGCGATCCACTGTCCAGGAGTGCCCTACAGTTGTGCCACCTTCCATCAGCACCTTGAATCCGAACCAAAGCAGTGGACAACAAGACTTCACCTAATACCTCCTCACCGTCATTCAAGAAAACGGATTTTACCTCTGTAGAAGGACCTTGAGTCGACTCTGCACCCCCACCATGCTCATTCAATTTTGGAGTATCGACACGACTCTTAGAGTTAGCGTCAGGTTTTGGTTCATAATGCAACAGTTCATGATGCCTTTTACCACACTTAGCACATCCTGAAGAATCGCAATTTGCACTTATATGATTCACCTTGAGACAATTCAAACAGAGTTTCAATTTCTTTGCTACTTCGTATCTACTATAAGTTTTCATTTTCAAATATTTTTGACATTTACTTATATTATGATTCGATTTACAAAAAGAACAACATACGCTTTCTTCAATTGAAACAAAACTTCTATGGGGTTTCCGACCAGTAAATTTGTAATCATTCTTACTAATGTTTTTACCGTCCATTTTTCGTTTTTTCTCGATATTCTTCAACATGTCTATTCTCTTATCGAGAAACTGTTTGAATTGTTCAAGGCTTGCCAACTCTTTCTTAGGTCTAGCCTCCTCCCATTTCAAAAATGAAGATTGATCCAATTTCTTAACCATCAAATGAATGATAAGAGGATCCCAAGAACTAATATTCACACCTAATTTTTCCAAATGATGAAAAACATCTGTTAAAGTATCCAACATATTCATCAAATCTGTTGCAGATTCTTTATGAACATCACCAATGCCTATTAAATTGTCCAAATGACATTCCACCAACATTGGCATATCATCATATCTATTACACAACAACTGCCAACTAATTTCATAATTCTCAGAAGTGATTTTTCTCGACTGAATCAACTTTAAAGCATCTCCCTGTACCGCTCTTTTCAGGTAATGGAATTTTTCCACATTTGAAATCACATTATTTTTATGAACCAATGTCTCAAACATATCTTTAAATTCCAACCAACTTTCCACTTTGCCTGAAAAGGATGGTAAAGGAATAGCTGGCAATTCTGGCCTCGAATGGGGAGCCAACGCAGAACATGAGGAACCATCCACACTTTTAATATCTTCAACTGTCGCCGTTTCGAATTTACTACTACATTGTTTTATCAAAACGTTAGCTTTTGACAGAACACTAAAATAGTCATTTTCAAAGTTTGTTCTTTCTGAAAGAACACCCTCATATTCGTCATCCCCAATTAATTCTTCTAATTGGCCATTTATCTCGTCAAATTCACCCAAGAGATTTTCACAAGCAATACGTCTAGTATTCAATTCCACATAGAGAATCTGAGTAACCTTATTTGGATCATCAAATTGACTCAAAAATTTCTTAAAACTAGTCAATTTGCTCTTGACTGATCCTCTCTTCCTGATAAGATTTTTTATCATATCGGAATTCATCTTAATTAATCAAACAAGCAAACAGAACAGGGATAATAAGGAAAGATAAGGACTTTAAGGAACTCACCAAGTTTTGCCAACCAGTACCTGCAATGATCCTTCACTTTCAAGCGAATTCTGCTCCAAACACTGCTCGTATCACTCGTCTGTTACGCCACTGGGTAACTGCCGTGATCAGGTAGATAGACGCCTTCCACAGGTGCTCAGCGCGCCGACTCCTTCTTAATCCAAATTCAGGTACACAGGTATCTCCAACTAATAGCACCTAGTCTCGTTCCAACTTCCAACTGCTTTCAATCAAATTTCCAATTTCCAGCAAACACTTCGATTTCACTAACGCCGTTTACCAACAAGATGGCGTTTCTTCGGTTTCCAATATTGTATCAATCCGGCTCGTTTGGACCAAATTTATTGTTGGGTATTTAACCAGTTACCCACGAATTTTTGTACTTAATATACCAATAAAACCATTAACCAATAATTGTGATTTGTTTATTTTCACCAAAGTCAATATAACCAATTGAGAACAACCAATATTTCTCTACATTGACTCAAATCACATTCGTCTTAACGTTACTTACAGACTACTTGTACTATTCTAACACTTTTTCCCCCGCGCTTGGGCACGCTAAGGCCACAGCTTAATAAACACACAGCTAGGAAACTCCGTGTGGTGGGGGTAGTTAACGCAGATTCTCGCGCATCCCCCACTTTTGGGGTAAAACCTATCAATACAGTGGTGCCGATCGGGATGACAATGCCTCCGAATTCATGAACTCATAGGCGTAGTCAACTATTTTATGTTGTGTTGACTGGTGACCTCTGATGCATTGAAACATATATTTTTCTTCACATCTAAACTAAAACAATAAAATTAATATCGACATGATATGTAGTATTGAACATTCCCTTCTAAAAATTCCTGCACATTTCAAGAATTTTATTTTTTCGCACTGAAATCTCTGGAAATTCTTATACTTTCGATCGCAAGTTGTTTTCGCGAAAATTTCATTCGAACTGCAATTTAAAAAAATTTTTTCGAGATTCAAATGAAAATATTAATGACAATTATTTCATTTCAATGAATTTTCAAAAAAGGAGGGTAAATTTAACTTTCAATTCGGGAAAGAAGATTTATATAGGCTTTCAAAAGCACTAAAACTGCCTCATATTCACAACTCCCTCTTCATTGAGGAAGACTTCTGAGTACCATTCCAGGTTGATGACAGTGAAGTTTCAAGCGTTTTAGAGACCAGAAATATGTGAAAAACAAATTAATTATTTTATACAATATGTAGTATTATTTTAAAATTTTATTAATAAAAATGATAAATAATGATAATTGTGTTTGTAAATTCATGAAGTACGCTCCTGTCAGTCTCCCTAAAAATATTTTTAATCCTACCCTGACTTTTACCCCCGAATGGCTTCTTCAAGGTCACACCCGACTGCTTACTCCGAACGGCTGAGTTTCATAGCTGTGTGTTTATTAAGCTGTGCTAAGGCCCTTGAAGAGCGTCCTTTTCTGTCTTCGTCTTATGTGCGCGGGGTACGCCGTTTTATGCAGTTCCTACGCTTTTGCACATAACGAACTTTACGAACTTCTTATTGCCTTAATGCGACCGAACAAGCATTAATGGGTTAATTTGGAAAATACCGTTTAAATTGTATGAATTCTGGTTTTGAGTTGTGACACACTGTATTGTATAGAATTTTGAAACAGGAAATGCACCAAAAATATTGAAAAAAAAATTACTTTCTGTTTATTTGTAGAATCATTCATGACAGTACGATATCAGAAAGAATAGTGAATCTATAACTCACCTTGATTGAATGTATGAACATTCACAACCAACCAGGGACGGGCCGAAACGAAA
Organism: Hippodamia convergens; assembly: GCA_038502775.1. NCBI lineage: Eukaryota > Metazoa > Arthropoda > Insecta > Coleoptera > Coccinellidae > Hippodamia > Hippodamia convergens. The sequence goes on along the minus strand of CM076609.1, from coordinate 63,283,302 downwards.
TTTTGGGGGGGGGAAATCCATCGAAAATTTTCCAACTTGAAATTGAATTGACAGGAATTCGTTATATATATTTCGGTATAATATTTGTTTCGGTAAAAAAAATTCAAAATTACGAATTTTAACAGAGTGAGGAGTAATTAACTTTTTTCCATCTACCGAACATTCAATTAAGTAGATTTTATGGAGATTTTTTTTTCATAAAGAGTATCTTGATGTTGCTTGAAACTTTGAGAAACACTACTTGTTTGTTTCTTCAGTTTTGTAGCTTTTCTCCATTTCGTGGAATCTGGGAGCGAAGGCACGGCTCATTTTCATCAGAGAAAATATTTTTTCTGAAAAATCTATTCTTTCCATGCCGTGGAAGGAGTAAATATTGGGAATCAAAGTGATGAGAAATTATCGTTGATTCTTTATTTTATGGAATCGTTTTTTTTTTTGTGAGGACTACTTTGAAATATGTTCGAAACTTTGAGACACACTTTTTGTTTCATTCTTTAATTTAGTTCAGTTTCATTATTTGGTGTATCTCAAAATTTCAAGCATCATAAAACAAAATATTTTTCACAAAAAAGCAGATTCCATAAAATGAAGAAATATACATGATTGAATGTTGGGTAGATGAAAAATTAAATATATTTCGTTTGATAAAAAATAAGCATTATTTTTGCTTACCGATTTTATGAAACAAAGAAAAGCAAAATAACTCCCTAGTTTACACAGAAAAAGTGTGTCAAAGTGTGTGTCATAAATCAAGATCTTTCTTTAAAAAAAACAGATTCCTGATTTGGTAGGGAAATGGTTTTGACCTATATAACTCATATTGAAGAAACAATTTTGAACAAAACTTCCTAATTTGAGTTGGCGATTTCGAACTCTTTTGCGGCGTTTATTGCAATTAGTGTTTGGAATTGAGGATATATTTGGTGTTTTGAAAGATTGTTGTTGTGACTTCCGATATTCTGTGGTCACCACCCAAAATTTTCTATCACACTTCTTTTCCTTCGTGCATTTTCTATTCATAAATTTTTTAAAATTTTTTTATAAGGCACCACATAACTTAAACTTCACTTTGAATCTTTTTTGGTTCATTATTTAAATTTATGTACAGGGTATCCCAAATTGCTTGATCTTGACTGTTTTAGGTACTTCTGGACCAGATGGCTCGATTTTCGTGAAAACACCATTAGTGAAAACCGTTTCACGATATCTAAATTTTTTTTGATTTTGCGAAAAATTATCAATTTCGAAAATGTGCCCTAACTTTTCTGTTTACGAAAATGTCTGAAACCAAATTTGAAATTTCTAGAAGCCCTTTTCCACCGGAAATAAGGAACTATATTCAATTTTTTTCTTCTCGTGGAAAAAACCATTTTTTTAATTCAAATAATAACGAATTTTTTTTTCATCTTTTGTCATAAAAAAAAATTCAAAGATGAAGAAAATTTGAAATAATGTCTTATTCCGGATTTTTATCTTTTCCAGATATTTTCGAAAATGGAGAAGTTATGGCACATCTTCAAAATAGAAAAAATTTCAAAATTTTATTATATCTTCGAAACTAATGAAGATATCGTGAAACGGTTTTTACTACTAGTATTTTCACGGAAATCGAATACAGGCCTACTTTCAACGTTTTTACCTATATAGTCTAGAAGTACCTGAACCAGCCAAAATCAAGCAATTTGGGATACCCTGTACACATATTGTTTATTCGCAAAACTATAACACAATATATGTACGAAGAGCGTACCTAATGGTGATTCTGCTTATCTGAAAGTTACAGCTTAAATTTATGATACCAGATGGTTTTTTTATGACACGGTCTATGCGACGTAACTGAAAAATTTACAACTGGGTGCCTACTTCTTGAGGCCGCATCTCTTCCAACACTTGATGGTAAAAATATTGGGTTGAATACAATTTATTGCCGGCTATACATATATTGTCAAGTACTGATTGCAAACTTGTTTTTTCTAATTCAGATTCCTTCGTATTTCATAACTCCATTAGAATGATGTATTTCAACTGCTTGGAAATTTTACCAACTGTTTTGAAATTTTACCAACTGCTTTGGAGTTTCTCCAACTGTTTTGGAATTTTTTTCCAATGCTTTGAAATTTTGCCAACTACTTTGGAATTTTTCCAACTCTTTTGAAATTTTTTACAACCTCTTTGAAATTTTTCCAACTGCTTTGAAATTTTTCCAACTCCCTTGAAAATCTTCCAACTGGTTTGAAAATTTGCCAACTTCGTTCAACATCCCCCCCCTTGGGCCCGTCCCTGCAACCAACACAGTCACAATTAAGACTATATCTGTACACGTACAACGATTTGCAGTATGAAAAATCTAATTGGGAAGGTCAGTCGCTCTGCACTCTTCTTTATGAGTAAACTAGATCTGGCAGAAACTCACCACTTGAGACTTTCTAGACGCCGAAAAATATTCGGGTGTGAAAAATTCATAGCATAGGAATATGCAATCGTAAACAATATCCATAAATGTATTATCAACAAAAGTGCCGCCGTTCTATCATACTGGTTAATATGAGAGTAGGCCTCTCACGGCAATGGACACTTTTATAACAACTTATTTATGATATAAGCGTTACCCCAGTACTCATCTTTGTTTGGTTTCGGGAGGCTTCGGTGGTATTTCAGAAATGAATTTCATTTTCAATTCTCCAATCCAAACACATGGTTATTTCCTAGAGAAGCGCATGATTCAACAAACTTCCCAATCTTTCCATATTGTTTTTCATTCTTCACTAATATACGAGTGGCTCATATTATATCTTGAAGGCCCAAATTTTTACATCCATTATTAAAAAATAATCCGCTTATATTAGGATGGTGCGAAATCTATCTCTTGAATATGATTCATTAAAGACACGTTTATGTAATGGGGCCTCCTGGCACCATGAAAAAATTTTTTAGTAGAACCGTCAACCAAAAGAAATCAAATATGTTTCAGTAAGTAGCATTGTTTTAGACAAGGGCCCCCACAAACCAGGGGGCTCACCGGGGAATTCCCCGTACCCCGCCTGCCCAGTCCAGCTCAGCATTGCAACCATATTGGAGGACCTTCAGATACTTCTTCATATTTCACTTATTCTCCTTATTTTCCTCATTTAATCAATGGGTTATAATCGAGGTTATAATTTACAGGTATTTCTAGTGTGAGACATTTGGGGGCATGCCTTTTCACCAAAGATTTATATATTATCGCAATGCTTTACACAATGCTTCACACTGAATTGAATTTATTAATTTATAAGTTGAACACATAGCTACTAATTTGTGCTCTGAATATTGCACTGAATATGCGCACGATTCGTGCGATTTTTAGTACTGAATTCAGTTCTGGATTTAGTGTAGTACAAGCAGCTCTGATGCGAAACCTCTTTGTTTTCTCATAACCACGAAGTGTTAATAGTAGTGGAGTCCCTTATTTCGAATTTCGACCCTGAATAAAAATAACATAATTCTTTTATGATCACTTTTTTCGGAAAATTTTGAAACAAGAAGTCAGCATTTCAGTTCTGAAATTGTTGAAGCTTGAAAAAATCCTTGCTTAATGTCACTTTGGGTGACCTAGGGTCGGTTTGACAAAACTTTGTTTGGACCGTTAAATTAATTGAAGCCACCGTGATTCGATTGGTTCGAATTCACGTAAGGTTTTTTAATCGCACAATTAAGGCTTTGTGATACCCGCCCCCAACCCTCAGATTTTCTGCTCACCAATCACATGTTTCATCTTTTTTCCCTCATTTGAAAAATCGACTGTCCGTGTTGTATCCTCATTAGGCGTCATCGTACGCGAAGGTTCGATTAGTTGTGTTGGAAGGAGTCGAAGCAGAGAGCTTTTCGGATTTATTCCACTTTTTATTCGAAATATCGAAAGACTTTGACTTTGAGATATGGGGAATGGTAGTTAGACACAATTGCGGTCATAAGTATGTATCGTCTTGAAGTATTTGAAGGCGGAATTGGTAATATTTTCTGCTCCGAGATGATTTTTAGTAACTGAGACATAATTATGTCCGATCCGTAATTTTAACTTTTGAATAGACTGGGAGAACATAAAATCGTGTCAGGTAAGGAAAGACACGCTTGAAGAAGTCTCACTTTGCATGACTTCATTTTACAGATACAGATTAATATAAGAATCTCCTACGTTCAAAATAAATATGGTATTCTATATTAAGATATATCTATCTACAAGATGATTCACACAATTTGAAATTATTGAATGCTGGTTTTTCTATAAAATTTAATGATAGATTGTACAATTCGGAGAACCTAGACGATCAACTATTGATTTAAGAGACTTTGATTATACAAAAATAGACTCTCGAAATATCTCTTGTCCAAATTGGGTATCGTTTGAGATATACATCTGATGCGTTATGATGCTAAAATTTAAAATTTTTGTTTATACAATCACATCTTTCAATTTGTTAGGAACATGAAGTTGAAATTTCATTTTTCACTTAGGTACCTACTTATCACCAATCGATATTAACTTTTGTGATAGGTACACCTAAGATTTTATGCTTGTGTAGGACATACTACATGTAGCACAATTCATAAATATCGAGATGTTCCAACTGCATACACGTTGCATACGAGTTTAGGAGCAAGAGCTATAGGCGCTAGGCACTCTCAGAATGCAACAACAAAACTATAGAGCATAAAAAAACTCATTGGTAACATTAGTCCGTTTTTATATTTAGAGAAACGGGGGAGATCGTATATGTTTAGAACCAGTTTTGTAAGTTACATTTTACATCTCTGAAGTCCACGATTTGAAAATATTGATATTGTCGTAGAGAGATGGACAATAGTGATAAGCATCAGTTCTCTGACGTATTGGAATCTTTACTCCTTTTTAAAGTTTATAAAGTTGTCAGATCTCTTGTTGGTTGATATCAATGGAGACAGAATGCATAAGCGATAGATTTTGTCGCAGTTTTCGGGTTTTTCCAATTTCACTCATCTTGTTTTTTCATTTTTTCAGGCCCAATAATATGAATCCCTCAAAAATTAATTTATATTAGTATGACTAAATCGGGAATACCAACTCTCTCACATAGTGTTTTACATTGCAAAGGAAGGAAATTAATGAATCCATTCGTAATGATGTGACCATAAGAAATTCGACGATATAATCGTAAACAGCTCAAATATTCTCCATAGCAGTTATTTATTAATATGTGTGAACTCATTACAATATCGGTTTCCGAAAGTTTCCACCGAATCTTGAAGGAAATTTCATTCTTTTCTTCAATGAATACTTTTCCAGTATTTGTAAGCCTTAAGCAAGAAGGGTCTCCAAAAACTTCAGAAGTGTAGGAGATCAGCGCAAGGGGGTCGGATGGGTTTTTGTTGAGCTTACACAAAAGGATAATTACGTTGTCTGTGAGAAAAGAGAAAACACCCATTCAAACTGTACTCTGAAGGCAAAGAAAGTATTCCAGCACTGTTGAGAAGTTTGGATAAAAAAATTTCAATCATTCCCCACAATTCACATAAGCTTTTTTCGTTCGTATACGTTTCCGATTAATCTAGTCCTTTTTTACCGACAATTATTATGGAAGCCGTGTTCGGACAGATAGATAATCTACCTGATTATTAAATTTTTTCATTCATCAGTGACTCTTCCTTATAAAATTACAAAATTTCAATCATTTACAAATGATGCTTTTGGTTTATAAAGCGAACACGCAAAAAGTGGTGGGTCAACTCACTCCACCTTTAATTTCTGAGGATTATCGATTGAATGGGAAGCTCTATAACTTTTTTGCATTTTTAGTAAGAGAACAGGAGCCATATAATCTGAAAGATTACCTGGGGCTCGATTCTTGAAAACGAGGGAGTAGAACACAAAAGAGAAAGTAGGCGTGTCCATCGTTTTTGGTCGAAAACTGTATTCTCGAGATAAATGACAGTAGAACAGCGCATCCCAGGGAGTCTGAGGGAGTAGATCATTCATCTCTTGGTATTTGTGATAGAACGAACCAGGGAACGCTCGATCTTAGGTTATGTTTATGTATTGGTACTATTCGAAGAAGAAAGTTTCGTTTGATCCATTGACTTATTAAACACAATAAGTCAATCTGAGATGATTGTTTATATATTTTAAATGGTTTTTGAATTAATTGTTATTCAGAATAATCACAATTTGATTCCGGAGTAAGTATTGTTGATTGGTCGATTCTCCCATTTTATTTATTTATTTATTATTCTTTAGGATACAAACACTAAAGTGAATTACCAACAAAGTATCCACATAGAATTATAGAAAAAATCGAGTTTACTGTACATTTTGTGATATAAACATGGATATGGCGACTGCAATAATATGGGATCAAATTAATGAGGATGTAGATGATGCCGAGATGCAAAACAATATAGGTGTAGATATTCTCCCTAAAAGAAATCCTTTTGATCTGTCAGATCAGAAATTTGTGAAAATGTTCAGAATTACAAAAGAACTTGCATGTCAACTGATTAATATTGAGCATTTCCGTCAATTCACTCCAGTTTTGTTTCATTTTTTCTTTCGTATAAGCTGCCGTTAATCTGCGTATATACATTTTTTTTTTTTTTTTTTTTTTTTCATTTCTTTCAAATTTTGTAACATTTCTGTCATAAATATTTATAAACCTCCGAACATTATTTGGCCAAGAAATCTTAATGTTGATGTTTTTTAAAGTAGCAAATGCATTTCCAAAATGCATTCGATTTATTCTGAATAATCGGTTTCTTTTCTGCTTTTGTCCTTTTTCATTTCAGGTTAAGAATTACGAGTCGTTTTGGGAAGAATCTGTGCATCCGAGCCCATCGACGGATAACATGAAGATGATCACACTGATGTCTTTCAAGATTTTCCTGATATTTTGATATTTTATGTTATTTTGTTTACGGGGAGGCAGGTTTTTTCGGCTGAGGTTTTTTCCCCTGGCTGTATAGTATCGTATGATAGTAGTGTTGATAGTATCGTATGATTCTATAGTATCATACAAAGAATGTTATGATACCCCGTTCTTTTTTTACCTCAGCTTAGGTACTTTTTGTTTCAACATTTAATGTATTATTTTAGCTCTCCTTTTCATAAGAATATATATATATATATAGGCCTTTCTGAAATATATTCTGTCAGTAATTCTTTTTGTTTGCCATTAATTGGCAGAGATCTTCTTTTCTCCATTGAATTTGCCATTATGGAATTAGTTCACCAAAAACGAACGTATAACCAGAGAAACACAACTTACTTCACCGAACTGAACGAGGAAAAGAAAGCATGCTGGAAATGAACACCTGATTTCAAAATTGTTTTCAGGTTGCTATGGTTACTTCCTGTCAAAAATGAAGGTCTGTGATTGGCCAGCACATTTGGCAACAGCGCACATCGAGGAGCTCTTGTTTCTCTGGTTCCCTGACGGTCAAGAATACGGTGTTCTCTTTTTGAAACTAGGGAGTAGAAACTAAGAAGGAACGATCGCCGGGGAACGTTCCCTTCTATCGCCGTCAAGAATCGAGCCCCTGGAGTGATGGGTTCCCCAACTTTTTTGCTTATTCGTTTTTGTATAATTTTTCTTTTGAATTTTTCACACAATTTCAATTCTGTATTAGTGGATATTGGAAATAATCCGTCCAATCCGAAATACAGATGAATCTTTCAGTTGGTTATAATAAACTATTTAATATGCTTCACATTTTTTCATAGTCAGTAGTTATTTCGCGAGTGCCTTGTCCAATACTCGATAGGGATAATATTCGATAATTTGGTAAGCAGAAGGGTTATATGATGAAGGACTATTTCCCGAAAAAATCCAATTATAATAATATTATTTCCGTTGACCTCATAATTAAAGATCAATAGTTACTCATTTTCTTGTTTGATTTCTGGATTTCTCCTATGTTGTATGATTGTCACAGCCATCAAGTTATGTTAGAACTCTATTGGAACTTCATTCTTTATGAACATAGAAATTAATATTATGTCAAATATGTCTGTTGTGCAAAATGAAAATTTATTTCAATCGAGAATTTATAGACATTAAGAGAGTCTTCCGGGCTTATTGGCCGTGGTCTATTAGGAATTATTTCACCTAACGTTTCGCCCACAACTGCGGTAGGCATCTTCAGAGGATTCTTGGTCTTGGATTGTAACTCGACCGCTGAATTTCCGAAAGTGATGCTGGATTCGATCCGTTGGTCCAACTCATACCCTGATCATTGGCGGGAGAAGGTAGTGGGTTTACGCGCGCGATGTTGATTGGTCCATCGCTTCCACTTCGTATTGGCTTGATTCTAGTTTTTTCCAACACCGGCAACCATGCGCTATGTACCAAAGGAGTTTCTTCCTTTCTGTTCATATTGTTCTTATGTTTATATATCTCAATGGCTTCCAGGTTCATCCTAGGATAGAAACTTTTGATGTTTGAAATAGCTTCTGCCTTTGGGAAAACAATATTGTGTCCATCTGTCAGAGCATGTTCCGCTAGTGCGGATTTTTCTGTCTGATTGAGCATCGTTCATGCTCCTTGATTCTCGTATTGATACTTCGCTTCGTTGTACCAATGTAGACTTTGCCGCAGTCACAAGGTATCCTGTAAATACCGGGTTGAGAGAGTGGGTCGACTTTGTCTTTGGTAGTTCTGATCATTCTCCCGCCAATGATCAGGGTATAAGTGGGGCCAACGGATCGAATCCAGCATCACTTTCGGAAATTCAGCGGTCGAGTTACAATCTAAGACCAAGAATCCTCTGAAGATGCCTACCGCAGTTGTGGGCGAAACGTTAGGTGAAATAATTCCTAATAGACCACGGCCAATAAGCCCGGAAGACTCTCTTAATGTCAATATATCCGGTCGTGAAAGCCTGAAACGAGAATTTATACTCAATTCATAATGGGATCGACGGAAAAATCTTGTAATCAACTCGTTTATTAATCTAGCAATTAATAAACTAGTTCATTGAATGACTATTATTGTTCAAATATTAACTGTAATTTAAAGAAATAAATTCTTTGTGAATATCATCCCGAATGTTTTCGATAGTTTTAGCCGTCACAAAAAATTCACTAAAGGCACACGTGCAGATTCCCGGATGTTTTCCAGCTCCATTAATATCAAAAAATATTAGTTCCTTGCTTACTGATTTGTATCATATGAACTAATTTGTTTGGTTTGAATTTTCGAGGCGAATAGTCAGAAATATCTGAAAAATATCATCTTGCAGAAGTTCATTTGATTTCATGTGGATATGTCGTTGAGTCTGCCAGGAAAAAGAAAAGTAGGGAAATAAGTCTCTTCAGTTAAAGCTCTATTGAAGATGCACCGGAACTAAAGAGAATTCTACTTTGGCCTCGAGTTGAACCTCCTTCGAAGCCCATATTATCGAATCGATGAAATCACCTCTCCCAAGACAGCCGTATCAGATATATTCAGAAGCAAGATCTCACAATACAGAGAACATCATAATACCTTTTATATTTGCAGACTAGAAAACACGTATTGATCCAGCCAGGGTTCATGAATAAGGCTTCCCCGTATTTAGTTTTGTGTGTTGAGAAATTTGAAAGCGGAATAAAACAACAGAAAATAATTAATTCGGGCAAAAATCAGGCAATTTTCATCAAACCTACAGTTCAATTAGACAGAAAACAGTCATTTTCGGTTGCATGTAGAATTTCATTTGTTTAAATTTGAAATAATGGGGATGTAAAAATAGTAGAATCCTTCTGACAATTCCCAAGTTCACATTTCAGGGAACCACTACCTTTCGAAGAGAATATTTATTTATGATACAAGTACAGAAGGCATTGATATTCTAACACGAGTTCGAAATTCAGAAACGAGCTAAGAAGTGCCGTGTTCTTGAATGATCGAGTGTTCTTCTGTACGAATATCATACATTATTTTCCCTAATTCGTTGAATTTTTATCGAAATTAATGAAATATTTCCATAATTATCGTCAAGTGATTTTTGAATTGAAAATTATTGATTGCCGAACTTTTTTCTGCCTCCTCATCATAAATTTGAGTTATGATGAATAAATCCGTGGAAAGAGGCCAAAATGTAATCAATAAATATTAGGTACCACGAAAACTATGCTAAAATGAAATATTTTCGCATTATTTTGTTCTACAAGATGTGGCAGAATGAATTCAGTGAACACAGAATTAGAGAAAAAAATATTTCTGTTATGAGTCTCGATTGACAATCTTTTTCAACTTTTCAACTTTTCCCCCGTTTTCTCTTTAGCGCATCCGCCATTTACGAACGTTCTGAAAGTAGGAATTTATCGAAACCACAACCTAGTCCATTAGAAGTTTACCTGATTTTGACGTCCAGCGCTTCCGAGTATGAAAACAAAGATATAGATTTAAAAAATTATTTCAGCCATGAACAATTACAAGAACCAAATTTTGCCAAAACGAGTATTCTAATATTTGAAAAAGGCACATTTCGTTTAATTACTGTTCAACTGGATTCAATAATGTTTTGACACCTATTCATTCTCCAATACCTTCCAATCATGTGGAACAAGATGTAAAAGCCACCAGTTGCACTATTTATGTCTGTTCGATGTCCGAACAGAAAAACAAAAACATAAACATCCGACCGATTTCTTGACGTACATGCCAGTGATCGAGCACCCAGTGCAGGCGTTCATTTCAGGAATTCGTAGAATATCCTGCGAAGTATCTATTTGTAGCAGGAATCTTGTGAATAGTGAGCAATTCAAAAAGAAGGTATTTATTGGGTGGAGAGCTTTCAGCCCGAAATATTACGTTCGGTAGCTGAAACCAGCTGAAACGCAAGCGCCGTTGCAGCAATATTCCTTTCAGTAGTGTCTGTCATATCGAACAAGCCAACATCAATTCTGTATTAAGATTTCAATTAAATAGTCGGAGCAGAAGCAATCTAGTTCAGATCAGACCGACATTATTGAAGAAGCCCAACGATATGGATCCATATATCGAAAATTACGAATGTCAATGGTTTACTGATGGTGCGATTTGGATAAATTTGAGCTTCACTTTGGATTGATAACAGCGAACATTAGAGATGAAACCTTGTGTGTTATCGTATCATTTTTGCGTTCATCGATTGATGTTTGTTGACAAAGTGTGAAGGAATTGAAATTTATATAACGAACATTATATGGACGCCGGAGTTTTTTCAATATGTACAGGAAAAATCTTATTTTCTATGAATATACAAGTCCTGGATGATATGTTCGGTTCCGATTTTGAATGATCACTCCTCAGAAGATGTCTCTGGATTTCTTGATAGAAATATTATGAAAAGTGAGTATGAATTTCACTTTATTACTCCTAGTAATATTCTTAACTCAAACATTCACCAGCATGTTGTACAGGAACGATCTGAATTATTTATGTTAAATATTATGGACGGGTTTCCAAAAAAAAAAAAATTCGTCGAGAGTAGAATGAAGCACGAGAAGTGTGGCCAGATAGATCTCAAGCAAATTTACATTTAATATTCGAGGTTGCGTAGTAAGTATATTAGATTATCATTAATTCTTTCAAAAGCGCATTTGAATATATACCTTTTTATTTACCAATATAAAGAGTGTCGGTGAAAGAGCACGAAGGATGAACAATGATTTTTCGATGACTATCAACAGAAAATCTCGATACAAAATCATCTTGACGAGTTCACGTTTTTTCTTATTTTTACGATTTCGGAGAACACGAACTACACAATGTTATTTACCATGTTGATATTCTTCGAAACCCCTTCAACTTATTCATTATTAGACTTTGACTTTGAAAATAATAACCCCACCATCACCTTCTAGGCTCGCTTCTAGGCCCTTGGAGCTGACTCGGAAAAGACGTGATTTCGGAAAAAATTATAAGAAAAACCCCTTCTAATTTTCATCGAGGAACTAAGTCCCAAATTCGTTCGATATTATTTACAGACACTATTTATTTCTACGCAACTCTTAGATTAGGTGTGAAAAACTGATGGGAAAGATAGTACCAGAGCGACGATACTACAAATGAAAAATAGAACATATTCCCAGCAAACCCTGGGTGCGGGTCCCAATATCTCCCCATTTCTGAATCATAGGGTATTAAAGTTGGAAATATTAACTCTATTTTCTTCCAATTATTTCAAAGTAGTTGAAGATAATATCATTCGGATAAACGCACTGCTGGCTGCAACTCGATTCCTAATAATTTTGTATGTTTCAAACATTTTACAGTGAAGTAGATAGAGAGGTCCCTATTTATTATCACAGAGTCCAAACTCGAACTCTCGCTCGAACCCCACTGACATTTCAACAAATTTTTTGGAAGATTTCTTGAAGATTATTCCGAAACGTTGTTCCAAGTCCAAATTTTAAACCTCATTGTATTCGTGAAAATCGGGCTCGAGATGTAAGTTTTTATGGATTCTTCAATATTTGAGAACAAACAGGATTTTCATAAGAAAATTGTAAAAGAAAAAAAATTAAAGTAGGTGTCTACCAGTTTTCCGATACAAGCAGTCACCCCTTGCCTTCCCAAACTAGTTAAAAAATTTCAATTATTTTGATTTTGTTATATTCCAATGCGCTCTAATTCAGCTACTCTGTACGTAATTGACTCCAGAGTTAAACAAATACCAGTTCACAAGCTCTGAATACGAAGAAAAACTATTGCTAAGCTACACGTAAATACAATTTCTTTGGAAATATCTAACAAGGCTTTGTTCTCACATTTAAATTTGAAAAAGAGGAAGTTACAAACGGTTCGACAAAAGTTCCTAAGTTCACCACATTATTCTCATGAATAATGGTAGTCATATTTAACTTTTTTTAATTTGCTTTTTTTCAGTATCTTTAATATTTCTATAAAATGTGTTCCAAGGATTCCTGTTCTCAAGACCTCAAAATGTCGATTTTCTCGAAGGCAAGGTTGAGAGCTTTCTACCAAGAAAAATAATTCTTGGAGAATATTCTAGAAGAGTTAAGTTCTGTCAAAATATTCTCGAAATTGTAAGGCACATCGAAGACATACGAAACCTGAAACACATTTCATGAAATTATAAAACACAATTTCGAATGGGAATCTGCACATCAGATAAATGCATTTCCAGCAACTTTATTGAGGAAGAAACTAAGAAATGTGAAATATATTCTATTTGGCAGGCTACACATCGAAGAAATATGAAACTTGAATTAGAAAAATTAAAAATATTTTATAAAAAAATAACATAGGAAATAGTGCTCTTTTTTTTTTTTTTGTTACTATGTACGGTTATACTCAAAATGTAAAAGATGAACTAGGCTGAAGGACCCCAGGTCAATGGCCTTTTGCTTGTCAATAAATGACAGTTATTATTATTATTATTTTTATAAAATTACAACATATGGACTCAAATGAAAATCCGCACATCAAAGAAACGTGTTTCAAATTACATTTCGGTGAAAGAAATCGTTCTGAAACTTGAAACACGATGTTCAATATCATGTTGTGAATTTTGTCTTTCCATCCTCAATTTGCTCTGAGCCATGGTAACCCTATTAATTTCTTTTTCTGTTGAATCTCTAGTAGATTTTGGGAAGAAACAGCAGTAGCCTTCAGTTTGGGAGCCTTCATATGATATGCCGTAATAGAGGCTGTAATGTTTACCTGAGAAGATGAAGGAATCATTAAAAAAAAAAAAAAATCATTTACCAGTAGCAAGATAATCAGAATGAAGCTAACTACCTTATTATACGTAACATGCGTGATTTTTGCAAAAAAAGTTCTTTCGGTCCTCTAACAAGGGCATCAGTAATATAACCTTCCTTTGTGAATTGATGAAAATGTATATTCATATTGCAGCCTTTCATTGAGGAATAAGTGAGAACACAACAATTAGTGTTATACACTCTTGGTAATAGTACTTTTATCTTTCATTTCAATAATTTTTCCTATACACATAGTCCAAGACAGATTCAAACCTGAAACGTGAAAAACTCTCAAAAATCACTCAAACTGAATATCGCTGATATAAATACCTTTAGCATTATTTTCCAAGGTTCGATTTTCATCCTCCAGGTGACGTCTAGTTATTTGGAATCGCCAACAGAAAAGTATTTTATATTCTGTGACAAAAACAAACCATTCAACATAACCTCACAATATACCTTTCGATATGTTTCCTGTAAGCTGCAGATTCATAGAAAGCGTCGAAAATCGTAATTTTCCTGTAATGTTATGGAAAGTTGCAGATTTGCTCACAGATGAAAGCAGAATACTGCCATAGAAAAGAGAAATACATATACCGAGGATAATAACTTCACCACTTTTCCGAACTAATTTCGGAAATAATTTTTTTTTAATTCTATTTCTTTGTTTCTTTCTAATTCAATCAACTTTGATATTCTCATTTTCTTTATTGCATATTATTATTGAAGATAATATCTTTATTGAAATATTATTTGTCGATATGTGTTGAACATATTTCCTTCAAGTATGCTGAGGAGGTGTTGAAATAGTCAAGCCCTGAGATACTTTTGTTGACAACATTTTTTTTTCAGATGGAAATTTACATTTTGAAAAACATGACTGAGAAGCCTAATTCTTTTCCTACTTTTTTATACCTATATTTTTTTAACCAAAAAAAAAGTTCTAAGAAAATATATCCTAGGGATTTACCTCCTCAGACTCTATTTCCAATATTTCAGGGAAGATAAAATTCCAAAATGTATAGTTTTCAGACGATTTCACACCAAATTCCTCTCTTGATTTTGATCACAGAATCACGATTTACTTATTATTATTATTCAGATGCACCCTGTATAACAGACACGTGCCCTATCTTTTGCCACGGAATCACTAGAATTTTTTCATCGTTTATCTTTATATGGCCGATAATGAGCAACAATTATTATGATTCAAGAATATTGTCTCGAAATTGAATATGCCGCACAAGGACAGGATAGGAAGACATCTGTTAGGTCAGCCAATCATATTATAAACCAAATAACAAATTTAATGCAATGATAATCATGAGTTTGAGAACTTCAGAAAATCGTAAAATTTAACCATTTTCTAAAATTTGTTTCAGTCTTCTTGTGGTCAAGAGCAGATTAGTTTGAAACAATATTATTACCTGATAATGCACGAACGATGATACACACTTGGATCTCACACAACTATCAAATCTTTTTTCAATTACACATTTTTAATTTTTTTTCAATTTCACACTTTTGTTTTCTTTTCAAGCTATGCCTTCATGAAGAAATTACCACGATCACTTCTATTGAATGAAATGTTTCAATAGATTTTGTTTCACAGATTAGAAACGAAAACTTTCAAAACTTTCATAAACTGCAGAATCCTTCCATATTATTACGATCGATAACTGGAATCTGTCCAGAAACTGACTAAAATTTCCACGGTTTAATTATACCAAATTGGATATTAATCTGCAAATAATCCATTGTAGGAAAAGCAAAGTGACAGTCAACAATGTACGGTAGGAATCACATTTCATTTTTATTAATTCAACAATGCTGTTATTACAGAGGTATCTGTGAATGCTTTCGACTATCCATTGCTCATATAACGCAATTATTGTTTCATTGGACTATCCAATAGTCCAATTCAACTAACTAATGTCTGCAGTTGGGAGAATTTGAGAGTAATCGGCGAGCCGGAATTGCAACCACGTAGTTTCAATGCTGGACAAGGTCCCCAATGTAAAAACATAAAACAGGCTTGTGGTACTGATTCTCGGGAATGTTTGTGAAGTTAACCCATATTTTCTAAAAAAAAATATTTTGATGAATCGTTCGTTGTGCTGCTCAGTGTCGTTGAATTTTCTTCTTAATTCAATGTGGTTCTGGATATATTTCAAAAACCCAGCACTTTTCGAAAAATTGAATTCATCTAACTGAGGAAAATTGTGCTACTCATGTACTGAGTTGTGAGGTTGGCATTTTTCCGAAACCCTAATTGAAAAATTTGTGATACATATATGCTGTATTGTGCCGTGCATATTTCCACGAAGTAAAAGAGAAGCCAGCCGAGCACTCTTTACTCACCTACCACGCCCAGTTTCATGGACGTATGGTCTATGGTGTAATTCTGTGGGGATCGTCACGAGATGCCCAAAGAGTTTTCGTGAAACAGAAGTGTGCCCTAAGATTGATAGCAGGAATCGATCAAAGAACAAGCTGCAGGCCATACTTCATCAAATATCGAATACTTACCCTGCCATGTTGCTACATTCTGCACTGCCTCTTGTACGTCCACAACAACAGAAATGAATTTGTGAAACATACACAGATTCACAACCATCAAACTAGATCTAGAGAAAAATTTGTGGTCCCAAGAAATCGTTTAAAAAGGACACAAAACACGCATGTTTATAATTCGTTGAGAATGTTCAACAAACTTCCTGAACAAACAATATCGCTTGGTAGCGTGGCTTTCAAGAGGAAGATTAAGGCTTTGCTCACCGACAATGGGTTTTACTCTGTGGAGGAGTTCATGGAATATAAGTTTTAAAACAGTTTATACAATAATTTTAATTGTATTCAGAACATTTGTAACATATGTTTGTTTGTTAGTTAGTGTTGTGACACATCCTGTAATTTATTGAGGAAATTATATATTACTATTACTATTACTATTACTATTACACTTTTCTTTTTTCATGTTCAAGAAATCTTTCTACTCATACAAAAAGTCGTCCCGTTGAATTTTCACGAATATCCCGCTAATTCATCCAAAAAATAAGAAAATTTGCTGGGTTAGCCCGTTTTTTCGAATACCTCATGGAATTAAGAAATAAATTCAACAACACGAAGCAGCACGAAATTGCAAGGTAGGATTTTCAGCAAACGGACAAGATGGCAACAAAGATAAACTCGATCCCAACAGAAACGCAACTTTTCAGAAACATTTCATCAACAACCTGACTCTCTCTGACAATGTCTAAGGGTTTTTATTTGACTACGCTCGCAGTACATGCTTCAACACGTCTGTTCTGATTCCGTGTTCTGTATATGAGGTGCGTGTCTCTTCATGTTAAAAAAACACCAACATTAAGTAGAATTTAGTGCATACTTTGATCAAGCTAGTAAAAAATTCGTTTATTCGTTTGTTTGCAAGAATGTTTCTGTGTTTTTCATGAGTCTGGTGTGAATCAGCTTCAATATAACTCAAGTGCTCCTCGGTTTGGTGAAACATTTCAGGAGAATGTTTTTCGAGTATTTCTATTAATAAACCTTCTTTTTTCTAGGTCATTACCAGAGAAAATATACCGAGCAATGTCCGAACGCCAATCGATTATTTTCATTTACCGTTATTTATAAATATTTGGTTCTCAAGCGAAGACTCTGAAAACTGAACCAGAGTACGTTTGCATTGGAAAAGAAAATTCTGCTGTTAGGAATTACTTTCTTGTCAGGAAGTTTTATACTAAACAGTTGATTGAATACATTCGTTACCGAGTGCTAAAATATAGTTGAATCAACTTTTCGATAACGAAATAAAATAAACTGTTGGGACAGTCTTCAATTTTCACATCATAGTGTGTTCTTATACTTCTCTTGTTGGGGCTAAAAATTATTTTTCGTTTGCCTACATTTGACAGGAAAATAAAACAAAATCATGAGTAAAACTCAGATTTATTTTCAAGAATTGGTTACCTGACATCAATCTGGATCAATTTAAACACTGAATGTATATGCGGATTCGAAGGCAACCTTAATTTAAAGGCTGAAGCGGAATTTGAATTTCTGCTCCAGCTACTTCATAAGCTGCGACAGTCATGACATAGGACATTTATCCTTGTATTAAGCGTTTAGTTTAATACTGTGCTGATAAAGGGTTGAAACTCTGTCAAAATTTTGGATTCGCGTTTACAACGGCATTTGTCTGTCTGGAAGGATCTCAACAGATCTCAAAATGTATAGTGAAAAATCAATCTAGATCTATAAAATTCATATTTCTCGCGATCTATTGAGATCTGATACGATTCAATGCAATCGAAACTCATAAAGGGTTGAGTGGGTCCCATTGAAAAATTCTTCGTTCTATTGGAATCGGACCAGTTGTGTTGTAACCCTCCGAGGCTTGGGGTTGTAGTTAAGTACACCATGATGACATGGAACTCTTGAGAAATTTTGATACTTGGATCTGTCTTTTAGATTTTCATAATCATCACGAGCCAGCCACTCGTTAGGTTTGAAGTATAATTCCTTCGTTCATAAAGGTTCTGATTCCCGATAAAACTGAATCAACCATAAGTTATTCTTTGCATTCTCTGTATTTCGAATAGCCTTTCTGATGAGTTGCACTGATTTTGTTTTTTAACAATGACTGAGAGATGCACGACATTACCACTTTGTATATTAATGGCATTCATGTTATTGGCCTATACTTTGAGGGATCCCCTGTACTTCTATTTTGTCAGCATATATTTCATACCATGTGATATGAATTTTGGCATATTTTCAGGATTGTTCGGGTTCAGTTTGTTCTGGTCATGAGTTTACAACTATATTTGTTTTATTTGTCATGTTCCAATTTTGTGAGTATTCTGCGCGTAATTACCATTTATTGATGGGATCATTGAACTAGGCGTTTCAGAATTTGAATATTAAATATCTCTAAACTTGACAGGATTCAACGCTAAGCAGCTTTGATCGCGGTACCAATGAATCAAAAGTTCGCGAAAGCTCTGTTTTCATGACAGCGATTTCTTCGCAAATGGTTTATATTAAATTTGTCTCCGTCGAATTCCTTTCTTTCAAATATATGGATTAATTTTCGTGGGAGTGGAATCTATTTTTGGAAAAAAGACGCTATAACTTTCCTTCAAGCGACGTTTCGCAACTTTATTGTTGCTTCTTCAAAGCTCTTGAAAGCGGCCAACGTCCGTCAACTTTCCATTTGAAATTCATAAATATTGGATCTTCAAAAAATGTTCACACAGGTCAACGGATTGCTAAGTCATATGATGGAATAATATCATTTACGTGTTTCGCTAGAGCAAATAGACGCTCTATAGTTCCGTGATTATTTTTGATTTGTACGGGTATTATTTGTGTGTTTATTAAATTGTATGTGATAATTAAGGTTGAAAATTTTATATGTAACATGGTCTTTTGTAATGGGGTTGATCCCGTATAAATAAATAAATAAATTTTAAAAGAATATCCGAATGTTTGAACAGTTTTCGTGAAAGATCTCTAATTTTTATTTTTTTCTCACCATTATCCCATCAAACCAAAGCAGAAATGGTGAGCGATAATGGATATTTTTCATTTTTAGTATGAACTTCAATAATTTTTCAATTTTCAATTCATTTCAAGAACCGGAAAATACTTTTTCATAACATATCTGCTACCAATTTCGGTTAACTTAGAAAAAGAACACCTCTTTCTGTTTAATTTCATAATACCTAAATGGTAATGCGTCCAGGAAATTTTTCATGAAGATATTGGACCTAAATGATACTTATGGATATAATTTATGATTAGCATTTCCTAGGTACATGAAGCTTTCGAAACATCGTCATTTGCGCACTTGACTCTATTAACAAGGCGCGGCAGTAGGAATCTGTCTCCGTTGCCAACTTCAATTTCTGCTTGAGATTCGGTTCTACCGTATTGAAATCGATTCTCCTGATGCTAGAGTTTGTCAGAGTTTGGTTGCTGGAATAAGAGTCACCAGGGGCGGAACTTGGGTCGAAGTAGCTTCAGGGCAGAACTGTATATGGGACCCCCTCTATCTACAATTTTGATGCTCATACTTAAGAAATCCTACTAGAACTTCGTTATATTATGTAAGCATTCGTCATAATACATAATTCACTCTAAGCATTGGGAAACATGCTCATCGACTAAATTTATTATGGGATCATTATTCTTCTGAATACCCAATACTATGAATAAAGAACCTTTTTTTTGTGCTTCTCGAATAGTTAGAAATCAATTGACTCTTGTTTTTTTGCGGGTTGGTCATGAACATGATCGCCCTGTCCAAACTTGTATATGAAATTTTCATATTTCGAACGAAAAATTTTGAAGACTAAAAAGAATCGAGAATTCATGGTCAAAATCAATTTCTAAAGCGTGGAAATTCAGAATCGTCCAAGTGCTACATAAACTGCCTTAATAATCACTGCTCACTAGTAACTGTAGAAAATTTATTTCAAAAAACTTCAAGATCAGGAAAGTTTTGTTACAAAAAATAACCAAACTCATAAACGAGCGGTATAAGTACAAAACTAACATAGACTCAGAAGCAACATCATGAGTCAGAAAAGTTGGAAAAGGCTTCAATCGTTGATTGAAGTATTATATATACTTCAATCAACGCTTCAACGAAGCT
This sequence comes from Hippodamia convergens, assembly GCA_038502775.1. NCBI lineage: Eukaryota > Metazoa > Arthropoda > Insecta > Coleoptera > Coccinellidae > Hippodamia > Hippodamia convergens. The sequence goes on along the minus strand of CM076609.1, from coordinate 63,262,942 downwards.
TAATCCTCTTGATATCTAAGATATCTGGGATGACTGAATGTTCTTTTGGAGGAGAGTCTGAAGGCTATTAGGATTAGGCAAAAGCCATAACAAATATCTGAATGGAATGAAAATAAGATTTTTTCCTGCTGAATATTAGAATTCATATATTATATCCAGATTTCCATAACCACAATGGCGTAGTGGTCAATGAAATGTTGTTTTCTGTTAGATATTACAAATAGGAATTTTCTCTATTTCAGTATCGTAATGATTTCATCCCAGTACATAAAGTAGTGCTGTAATGAACTGATTACAGTATTGTTCTCACTTATACTTTTCGTCACATAGCTGAGCACAAGTGTCAGTGAGAAGCGCCGGCCACAAATTTCACGTAGATCTCGGCAAGGTGTATTGTTCGATAATTTCCACTTCGGATATTGCTGGGAATATGTCGGGGCGGACTACTTGAGGAGATGGAAAGCTCTCGATAACCTCTCAGTGAAGAACAAAAGGTATCAAAAGTTCCTGAAAAGATATGGCTGAGATATCTATAGGAACTTTTCATTTGGCTGGGGATATCTCATACATTTAAATCTTCTTTTAATGATAACTTCTAAAGAACAACTATCAAAAATTCCTCCTGAAATAAATCAAAAAAAAATCGCAAAATTTAAAGATACAATTCGAATTCTTTTCAATGCTATTGTTCAAAATAGGGAGATTTTGGCAAACTACTGTTGTGGACTGTAACCAGATAGATAGATAGATAAAGCTCCTTTATTAGATCTTACGAAATTGGTTAACATATAAAAAATGAAATGACGTCCAATTATAATCCAAATACACTCACAAATTGGAATTAAAATATTCATCTAGATTATACGGTTCCAATCGAACCAGCATTTTGCTTATCATGTTCTTATATTATCACATCTCTTGACTTTGTCAGGCAGTTTATTGAACAGTTTAGTATGTTGCGGAAAAAAAAAGATCTAGATTTCTTGTATCATAATACAGCTAATACAGTAAAAATACTTATATTAACATCATCTACAGACAACAGTGTAACATTATTCAACTAAGAACAGAGGTAATCTAGAGCAGTTCGAATAAGAGGTCATGTGAAGTCAGACTTAGACTTTTAGACAGTTCAAATAACTCACTATTAAACACACCGTTTACAGTGGTAGAGCAATCATGAAATTGATTGCGCGAACAGAAAAACTGAAGGTTTGAATAATAATTTTCACGAGATGACCGAGTTGTACCTAATAATGATGCAGACCAAGAGAGAAGCACAAGCGTTGGAAGATACGTTTTCTGTTCATCAATGACATCAATGCAGTAAATATGAGTAGAGGAATAATATCATAATTAATATTAACAATATTACAACGTTGGTCTGAAAGAGTGCAAAATTCATCGATGAATACAACATATGAGACAGATTGTGTCCGAGTGCTCATGATTAGAACGTTCATCAGAAAAATAAAAAATACAATTTATAAAAATTAGAGTACTGAATGAGTTGAACCTCTAAACGCAGAAGCTAGAGCGGAAGTCTTTAGATCCAACTTGTAAGTAAAATCAGATTAGTGAACTGAGGCTTATAATGAGTAGATCACACCGATTGATTGAGTTCACCATTATCAGATGGAACCTGGATGAGAGAATGTGCATCACAATTTACCGTTAAACCATATCAGAGAAGTTCACACCGTGTTCTGTAGGAGATCAATCAGATCCAGGGTTCATCCTGGAGGTTTTTGGATTCATTCATCTGAAACCTCGAGAGCAATACGTTATAAGAGCTTAACAGTAGAGAAATGAAATTAACTGATTGAAATAATGAAATGAGCATGAGAAAATAATAAATCAGTATTCATTATCAGAGAAAATGTTCAACTTTTGTGCAACATCACCGTTTGAGAAATCTAGATATGTCTAATTATTCTGTGTGAAGTATAAAAATATTATGAAATATACATCTATGGGAATGCACATGAACGAAGTGAATGGAGTTGAGTAGAACACTTGAGGATTATCAATATTTTTGTAAAGTCTTTATGACCTGGCACGTGGATATATTTCGTTATGAAAAGCAAGAAAAGGACATGGAAATGGAATAATTAATAATTCAGTGGAGACTGAAAATACATACTTATTTGAGTAGAACTAATTTGCATCAAAATTAAAAGAGATTGGGAGAAATGTGTCATAATTCAATGAGGTGAACAAAGAAAAGCCTAACTACAGTTTTCAACATAGGAAGAGTTGTGAACACTATCGAGATAAAACGAGAGGGTATTAATTCCACTTGTTTTTTCGAGAATTTGGGCCGTCGTCGTAGATTAATTCTCGTCGAGATGTTCTCATTGAATCGAGCTGCCTGATCAGAGAGAACGTCGCCTGAATGTATACCTCCTGAACATGCCAAACACTCGAACTGGTGAAACATCGAGAAGGAATCTACGACGACAAAATGCTCGAAAAAATAACATTGAACGATGGCCGCGAAAGCCTCAAATAATTCACTGGTTATAGAAAATAGGATACTGAAAAAATCAAACTGGGGGTAATAAATTTTCAAAAAGGTTTCAATATATTAAGAAAGATCCACATGATATCTGAAAGTTTCACATAACTGTTCGCTAACAACTCTTCAAATTTCCAAATTCCACTTGTAGAAAGAGGGTCCTTATGGTTTCCGTTCGTACTTCTGTCTGTAATTCCGCAATTCCACAGGCTGGCTATATTCTGATGACAAACATTCATCATCTTGGGGTAGCAAATTAAAATAAATGCAATGCGAGGAACAGCAAAGTTAATTAAATTGAACTCCCATTAGCTAAACCGTATAAAATGAAGAAGAGTAGGGGAGGATTTCATGCGAAATAGATTTGGATTTACTATGAAACGACTTATTTTCTATATATAAAAATGGAGACTTCGTATTTTTTCATCTTGTAAGAACCACTGGTCTGAATTACTTGGATGTAGGTACTTCCAACTCATGAACTCATAGTCGTATTTCGATATTTTGCATCAATCAAAGATCGCGAATATTTCGGTGATGTCACTACAACCTTAGTTTTATCCCGTAGCAGACCTCGAGTACTTCCGATAGTTTTTTTTTTATAGATCTTGAAGGATCAGTGTGAACTTGGCAGACTGTTTCCAGTGGCCAGTTTGACGGAAACACCCGAACAGCGAGATCAGTGGTTTGCAGGCAGATTGAAAATTATTAACTGAAATTTGTGAAAATTCGATATCTCAGAGAATATCTGTCGGAGCATATTGGTATTTCGCGTGCCCCAATATCGGTATTACCAGAAGATGATCGACTTCCCGTGGGATTACGGGCTTGTTTTTCAACCGTTCACTTTGAAAATTTTATATCTTGGAAAATATTCTTCGGAACACATACAGACTTCGCATGAGGGTTGATTATATCAATATCAATATCTACTGAAAAAATTATCGACTTCCAGTGGGATCACGAGGTTGTTTTTACTTTTTACAACCCTTAACTTTGAAAAATTTATACCTCGTAACACAGAATTCGCATGTGGTTTCATTATATCAATACTAATATCCACTGAAAAAATGATCGACTTCCGGTGGGATGACGGGGTTGTTTTTTCAACCCCTAACTTTGAAAAATTTATATCTCGGAAACTATTCTTCGGAACACATACAAATTTCGCATTTGGGTTAATTATATTGATACTTATATCCACTGAAGAAATGATCGACTTTTGGAGGGATCGTATGAGGGTTCCTTATATTGATATTAATATCCATTGAAAAAATTATCGACTTCTCGTCGATATTGATATTGATATAGTCAACCCATGGTGGAAAAATACGAGGTATGTTCTTGCGTATCTTGTTGTACACTATGACGTCAGTGTGGTCACGGATTTGAATCAGGGTTTTTGCGAATATTCGCCTCCGCATCTGCAAATGCGTATCTTCCGCATAAGTTTGGTCTTTTGCATCCGCATCCGCATCCGCAAGAATCTATGCGGATTTCATGCGGATGCGGATGTGATACAATTTGCGAGTTGCGGATTGCGACAAGAAAAATGGACGCGGCCGACGATTTGCGTGTGCCGTTCGCACGAGACAATAGCCAATGGGGGCGAAAAAATTGGTGGACAAGATCCGAAGCGTTTGTTGTGGTGAATCATATGTTTGTCGTAAATGAACGTATTTTTTTTGTCTTGTAGATTACTTGTCGTATAGAAAAGTATAGATATATTCTGAATAATATTGTGAATATTGTGAGTATTTGAAATATTTTTTATTGGGATATATTCAGGTAAATGTCATTATGTTTCACCGGTAGTACATTTTATTGTAGGTGAAGTTTATCGTTTTAAAATAGTATTTTTCATTTTTCCAGCAAGGTTCTCGTTTATTATTGAATAAGGTATCTAAAGTTACCTAATTAAAAATGTCACCACCGACACAAAGTAATATATGGAAATATTTCGAACCAAATGAAGAGGGCAATGATAAGGGTAATTGTGAAATATGCAATTAAAGCTTCTCTCGAAAGGGCTGTTAATATTTTTATCATTGTTTCAATTCTTGACTCATATTCTATATTTATATAAAGTCTTAAACATCCGCATCCGCAACCGCATCGCACCGCATCCGCGGATGTGGGTCTCCAAAAATCCGCATCCGCATTCACATCCGTGGATGTGAAAAAATCGACATCCGAAACATCCCTGATTTAAATTCTCCAGAACCTTATCAATGAATTTCTCTATTGTATTATCAATTTAAAATTTTGGTGGGTTTTATTGATTTGAATTTCTCATGTGAAATACGTATGGGAACCAGAAACTTATGAGTCGTTTGAAGGATCTTTAACTAATTTTTGATGAATGTTCTTCATATTATTTCACAAATAAAAGAAATTTGAACTAGAAAATTTTCCTTCAATACAATAATTTCTCTACTCTGGAAGGAAATTGATTGAACTAAGTAAAAAACTATGGTGTGCTTTGACTTGAACAAACTCAAATAAAGAGCTTTTATTTGAGAGATCGTACAAATATTTCGTACATGTTTTCCAAACAAGATAATAGAAAAGGATAGAATATTTCAAAAGAAAATATGAAAATTAATCATTTTCACCTCAAATTGTTTATTGAATTAGTTTATCAATGCTTCAGTTGAATTTGAAAGATTATATTCAAAGGCTCTCAAAAATATATATAATTATGTTTTTCGGGAGGAAGACTTCATTTTAAAAAAAAAAACTACTTTACTTTATTCAATACAAAACAACTCAAATACTTGGTAGAGCTACTAGATCGATTAATTAACTGACTAGAAATTGTCATCCACGGATATTTATAACATTCTCTTATCTTACTCTTCCTGCGTATTAACTGCAGATGTTCATTGCTTAGTCTGCAAAATATAACATAATAATATATCGAATGAATAGCATATAGATAAACAATGTATCTAATTACTATGGGGCCATTTTATGTAATTATATGTTAAAAATGAAATGTCTGCTGAAATAAATCGAAAAATTCATTTTCAAGTGATGAGTTTATAGTTCATTGACAAATTTCAAATAGGTTTTTTTATAACCTATATAGATATAAAAGTATACTTCTATCATATAGTCGTCCCAGTATGTGCAGGTATTTCATCCGAAAATCAAAAATTCGAATTAATGAACAGAAGATTAAGCTTAACCGCATCAGCTACTTTTCTGAATTCTCAATAATCATCCGTTCGAATACACAAACAGATACACGTGATTCTAATTTTCACCTCAAAAACAAGAAAATTTCACAAAATGCCGGTAAAGAGGTATGAAAGATCATTTTCAAGAAACAGAGGTAGACCATTTCAGAGTGACACCTTGTATTCTTCCACCATGTAGTCAACCCACATGCGAAATCTGTATCTGTTCCGAAGAATAGTTTCCGAGATATGAATTTTTCAAAGTTAAGGGTTGAAAAACCAACCCCGTGACCCCACGGGAAGTCAATCATTTTTTCAGTGGATATTAGTATCGATATAATGAACCCACATATGAAATCTGTTTGTGTTCCGAAGAATAGTTTCCGAGATATCAATTTTTCAAAGTTAAGGGTTGAAGTAACAAGGTAAGTACTGGTAGGTCTGCTGACGGGACATTGTCGATTCGAATATCTTTTGTATCGCATGGGAAAATCAGCAGATGAAACCTACAGGGTATGTGGATCAGAAAAAGAAACGGCTGAACACTTTTTTTTGCAAGTGTCCAGAGCTGGCGGACCTAAGAACCATTCACATGGGGAAGTCGGTTCTGGATCCTCATGAGGTAACAGCTAAAGCTCCTAAGGATGTCGTTGGATTCATCAATGCCAATGACGGCCTCCTTGGGATTCAAATGAACGAGTTGGGTAAAGAACAAAAAATTCTTGCGGTCGAAGTTCCCGTAAGGCTGAATGAAGCCTCGACGACCCCTGTTCAGGATAATAATGATAATAATAAAGTTAAGGGTTGTAAAAACAACCCTGTGAACCCACGGGAAGTCGATAATTTTTTCATTAGATATTGATATTGATATAATCAACTCTCATGGGAAGTCTGTATGTGTTCCGAAGAATATTTTTCGATATATAAAATTTTCAAATACCAATATTCTCCGACAGAAAATCTCCGAGATATCGAATTTTCACAAATTTCAGTTAATAATTTTCGATCTCTCTGCACGCCACTAATCTCGCCGTTCGGGTGTTTCTATCGAACTGGCCGCTGCAAACAGTCTGCCAAGTTCACACCGGTCCCTGGTGCTATGTAGCACATACGGAGTGTTAATTCATGCATTCAGGAGCTGAATGCTTGTATGAAATCAAGATGGATCTTTCCTTTAACAAAATTTCCTCCACCCACCCCTTTCCGAGCGATTAAAAACAGATTCTACATACCAAAAAACATTATGCGTCGACTCGCGTCGACAAATACCAATGCATCTCGAAGTCGCGAATCATTCACACAATTCTTACGGTGATAATGGGCGCATTCACCGAACGTAACAGTTGTGCAACTGTTACGGAATCGTCCGGTGGCACATACTCTACAAACTCAACATGTTCTGGGTTAGTGCGCATTTTTGGGATCGCTTTCAATTTATGCTAGGTAGCGGTAGCGAAATCTTCGTTCGGTGAATGCGGCCATTGAGAAACGACCTTTTTGGCCATTCCGTCCGTTCTTCCTGATTCTCGCCGAGGCGGTGAAAGTACGGCAGCCAAGCAAGAATATTATCAGCTATAAAACTGATTTTTCATTACTGGTAAGGAACTGTGACTAACTGTGAATTTTTTATATCAGTGATGCAATCACAGTTCGTGAAATATCGCTCATCTCCAAGCGTAAGCAGCGATGGAGCAAACCGAATCAGATATTCTCAAGCAAGATCTGCTGCAACTCTGGAAGAATCCCTACTATCGATTTCCGGCGAGAAACAATGAGAAAGAAGCTCCAAGGTTTGGAATTTGAATATAACCCCTCAATCGATTGTGCTGGCCAATAAATTGGTCGATTTGGGAACAATGAGCACTCTCTGGAAATACTGCAATGCCCTGTGATATCGAACAAAGCCCCCAGTATTTTACTGTACGAACAAAAAAATTAAATTGCTAGAACTGACAACGCCTCACAAACTCCTCAATTTGTTATTTCCAGGACAAGGACCTCTTTAGATAAATTTTTATCATTATAACATTCTGGAAACCCTATCATAACATATCGATTCAGAGTATCGAAATTTCCCCTTCATCCGTGTGGCCACACCGTAAGAAGTTTAACGTTGCGGTGAGTATATCCTACTTCCTCCTGAACTAATATTATAAATGCGAAAGTTTGTGAGGATGTGAGTATGGATGTTTGTTACTCTTTAACGTTAAGACGTAGAACAGATTAAGATGAAACTTAACATCAATATAGTTATTCATCAGAATACCACAAGAGCAACAATTCATGAATATTTTGTGTGATTTGACCATAATACAACAAGATATCAAGCTAGTTGGAAAAATTCCTACCCCCTGAGAGCTACTTAGGCGTACGCTGCCTAAACCATTGAAGTAACACGAATATAATGTACCACATGTTTATTTTTCTCGAAAAGTTCTAATTAAAAATAAAGTCAGTTATATTGGAACTTAAATGATAAAAGAAGACAAAAGGAACTTGGCTAAAATTTCACGATTTTATTTAAAAATATTCGTTGACATATATGTTTCGGGTTTTATCCCATTTTCAAAACTGAATACACAAATACAGAAAGTACACATTGAAATTATTATCAGATATCATATGTAAATATCAGAGATAGGCGTAAATCATTTACGATTGGTAGGTTCTTTCTTAGGGCTGAAGATATCTCTAGGATTTCCGGAAGGTCCAAGCGTTTACCTTTATTACCTTTATGTAAGATTTTCATATTATTGAAGTCAATGAAGTGGTTTAAAGTTATGCAGCGATCTGAAAAACCAGTTGTTGATTTATTTTTCAGATAGAACTCTTATCTTCTTCAATTCTGACCGCAAGAGAACTGGCCAGTCTGACCTATATAGAATGCAGGGCACTCATCACATGACAGCATATACACACCACTCAACTGTGAATAATTCATTCGATCCTTCCCATTGAAAAAATTGGCAATATTGTTTGAAAACTAGCCTCATCGAACTGAAAAATCTCTCTTTTGTCTAATTTTGATATTGTGTTGTGACTTAACACACTTTACCTCTGGGATGCTGATATAGAAAGTTTGGATATCCAATTTGATATGGTAGGTGGTGTTGCAATCAGAATCTTGGTGTTTTCAAGATCTTTTGTATTTCAAAATAAAATTGAAATTATAATAACAATTGTGATAACTGCTTTGACCGGGCCGGTTACATCCTTGTTATCATTATACACCGATTGATAATACATGAAATATGAACTTTTAAAAATTATGGCGTGGATATACTTCCCCTTGATCTCATGGTCAATGTTTGGTAGTTTCAGCGATTAATGACATCTATGTAACAATTCTAAATACGCTGTATTATTATGCCCCGATGAATAGTTATGGAATTTTGAAAATAAGGATGTGGATATTCACCAACCAGATAGCATGGTCAGTGTATAAAACTTTTATCGACTAGTCAGATCCATATAACAATTCCGAATACCAAGTATCATTATGCGCCGATTTACAGTTCCCGAAATAGCGAAATACTGATATTCTACTGGAACAACTGTATAAAATCAATCTCATAATGAACCCCGATTAATGAAAAATGAATTTTTAATTTTTCATTGATCAACAGAATTTACATCAAATTATTATGATCATCCTCATTTCACCATAAGTTTTATCACCGCTCCGTACACCACTGGTCACCGCGTTCTAGTGTTGCCGTCAAACGGTCTGCCAGGAACAGTCTGCTAGGTTCACACTTGTGTATGAATGTGACTCCAATTGCATTTTCATCATGAACATCATAATCATATTATATTTTTGTTCCTGAAACGGCACCTCCTCCTAGTTCATTCTCATTGTTCTTCTCCACTTTCCAGATACCTTTCTTTTTAGCTTCTTTCAATGACATATGTGTTTTCTCCTTTTACTTTTCTTGTCATTCCTAGCATGCTCCATTTCATCTGGTAAAAAAATCTATTTTATTTTTCATCATGAAAATAATTTCAGATCACTGCATCCTTGTCTCAAAATTCGCCCCAAAGAACGTTCAGTCATCATCGACTTGTCCATTCTTTCATAGCCTGAATGCTAATTAACTCACCGGAATGGATTTCGCGCTCAATATATTTGAAGTTAACCCCCTACTCGAAGCGGAAGAGTGAACAGAAGGAAATGAATTAATCTTGTCGGTATGAGATTGAAAATTTATTAAGTGTGAAAGCATCTGGAGAATATTTATGTTTCCCAAAAGCCAATGAATTTCTTCTATATCTTGACGAAGACATTAGAAGTTTTGTTAAAACAGAAATCCATTAATTTAAACTTAAACCTTCTATGTTTTGAGGAGAAAATTAATTCTATGAAAATATGAAAATCGAGAAAAACAAACTTCTCTATTAACTGGAAGCTTATGGTGATTGGCCACAATATCGCAGCTATAATAATTATATGAGGAGAGTCAATTGGTGGAACCATTATGAGAAGGCTGGATCGAATAAAATTGAATACCCACATAAACTTCTCAACTGCAAATCATTAGCTCAACAAAGGCAGTTGGGATAGAGGAGTGAACACCTGCAAACAGATTATACTGGCTCTAAATCTGCAAAGTTCAATCAACACATCTAACAGTACACATAACAGCAGGAGAGAGAAAGAAAACAAAGAAGCTTACAAAATGAGTTGAATATGAGAAACTGATACCCACATCGCACAAATCCTCCAGATCAAACGTTTTACGAACGAAGCTGTCGTATTTATTTCTGAAAATGTTTGCAGAAGAAGCACCAACAATCTTCCTGGCGTCCGAACACTTGATTGGAAAGGAAAATCTGACGAGGGGTGGTTCTAAACTTTTCCTTGTGTAACTTGTACCCATGGCCCTGCAGATCGATATTGTTGAGTGGGAACAAATAAGACAAGTTCGTGCCAAACTTACCATGCAGAGCTCTGTAGTTCACAATAAGATTCCCTCTCGCGTCGGTCCTTGACACTGGTTAGGCCGAATATTTTTAGCCGATTGCGGAGACGGGGTAACGGATCTTTGGAGCTTCTCTAATTTATCCATATCATCCTCGAAATTAGGACACCAAACTGGTCCTGCAAACTCAAAAATGGGCCTTACATATGATTTATAAATTTTGGATCAAACTTCGGAGTCACAGTTATGATTGGACTTGGAGGTCATGTAAGTCGGCCTCTTCGTCCGGTCTGCTATTCTCTGCACATGCATCGACTGGGAAAGATCGTCCGAGATCGTCATCATGGTGTTTAGATGAAGACAATATTTTCAGATACGAAGTATAAAGGTGCGTACAGACATGCTCCGAATGCCGTACCGCACCACGTCGATTCCTAATGGTCCCTATACACGATCCGGCGGCCTGCAGTCCCAGGACTGTCGATTTGAACTGACAGTCAAGGTCTGTAGCGCACTACACACGATACAGTTAAAGACCTGATCTGATAATAGAAAACTGACCGTCCGCGGACTGCAGTCCATCCTTAATTGACTATACACGTTCAGTTCAGATCCTCAGTTTTTCAAGTGAGGAACTATTAAAAGTATGAATTGGTTGAGGCTTTCGCGGCCATCGTTCAATGTGACATGTTCTTTCGAGCATTTAGGCCGTCGTCGTAGATTAGTTCTCGACGTTTCGCCAGTTCGAGTGTCTGGCATCTTCAGGAGTTATATTTCAGGAGATTTTCTCACTGGACTGAACTGCCTGGCAGTTCAGTCCAGTGAGAAAATCTCCTGAAATATAACTCCTGAAGATGCCAGACACTCGAACTGGCGAAACGTCGAGAACTAATCTACGACGACGGCCTAAATGCTCGAAAGAACATGTCATATTAAAAGTATGTCTCTTGAACGTTAACGAAAATCGACTTCTGCCATGATTGTGTTATTAATTGAAAATGAAAAATCGAAAAAGAGATTATGGACTGAAAAATGGTTGTTGAGACGTGATAAACTATCGCATATGAATTTATTAAGAGAACTGAGAATCAGTGCAAAAGAGTCTACTGTTGTATTTTCATCAACAGTTTTGTAAAAGTTCACAAGTTTTTCATAGGCGCTATTCTTTGTTCGCCTATTGGAATATTCGCCTATTCGTATTTATTTTACATTTTATAGCCCATTTTGGCTGTAAAAGATCGAACATGTTGGAAGTTCTGAACAGTCGATGGGATCTGAAGGATTTGCTCTACACACGGCAGTTTTTCAAACGATTTGCCGAAACTGTCGGCCAGGACCGTGCATGTGTAGTGATAACACAATTATTGAAGATCTACGTTTCTGCAGTCCCGGACTGCAGTTCGCCGGTGCGTGTATATTTACTTCAAGTGTGGACGGCGGGGTGCAACAGAGTATCGCACCTCGCCGCGATCACGGTGTAGATATTGGCGAACTTTTGTTGATCGCGTCGATGTACGCGACGTGGTGCGGTACGCCATTCGGAGCATGTCTGTACGCACCTTTAGGTTTTCTTGGTTTCTTTTTTCGACACAGTACTTCCTTCCAAGTTCAGCAGAAGCAGAAAGTTTCCGCACCACTAGAAAACAATGTCCAGATCACGTTGTAAAGTTGCTGAACAAATATCTGCGTCATTGTAAGGCGAACTGAGAACAGGAAGACTCTAGAAGAAGAGTTGAATCTGCCGTATATAACAAAAACAGAATCGGTCCCAAGATTGATCCCTAAGACATACCGCTAATGGGATCGTGAACGCAAGATGCCATCGGGCACACTGACGAAAAAGTCCCTGCCGCTGCCCTGCCACATCACAAGTTTACCTCTGATACCTAGACTCAACTTTGGAGAGGAGTCTTTTTATAGGTACTCGGTCAAATGCTTTAAAAAATTCCAAGTAGACCACATCGATAGAGGTTCCAACATCCAGGGATCTCGGCCAATCGTTCAAATACTGAAGGAAATTAGTTTTCACTACATGGTAGGTCGCCATGTTGCTGTCGCGGAATTATGTCGTTGTCAAGAAGAAAGTTTAATATCTGATTAAGTATCACCCAGATCTTGGAAGCTACAGCCGTAAGACGTATTGGCGATAACTGGTTGGACAAAGTTTATCGCCTTTCTTGGATGCTCTCAACCACGATAAAGTTTTAGTTTTAAAAGACTTCTCGAAGGCTCGGAGAAAGAACAAGAGCAATTTCTGAAAATTCTCGGCAAGAAGCCATAAAATCCGGGTGAAGAGCCGCATTCAACGCCATCAGTTCTTTCTCAATCTCTTCCAGAGAGAATGAAATATCGCACACCAAAACTGAATCTCACAGCTCGGTCCATCAGGCTCAAACTTAAATGAAGAGGGAACTACTTCTAGATAAAGAGAAATTTTTTTAGTTTTCCAAAAGACCACTTAACGGAGCCCTTTATCCTGTATTTACAAGACTTTCTGAATATAGAATGAATAGTGGAGAGAGATGTCTCCTGAACAAGTTTAACTGCCTATGTGGAAGGTCGGTCGAGGAACTTGATTTTTTCAATCATAAAGGGATAGTTCTGGAAGTATTCTTTAGTTTATCATCTTAGTAATTGGGCTCAGAGATTTGGTTTCAAATATTTGGCAGATCTTTTTCGTGGTTATGCTTGCTGAGGAATATGCTGGATAGCAATATTTCAGTATGAGACGACATATTGCTTTGTATTCATGAACAGTTGTTTTTTATATTCCATCGTGTTTATATGTAAAACTTCTGAAGTATGGACTCCTCGAGATATTTTTGCTTTCGGGTTGATTGATACTACTTTGGTGAATGCTTGACTATGACTACGTTTCGAAATCAGCAAATTAGGGACCTAACTCTGGTCATCGAATGGTAACGATACAGAAAAAAATCATTTTCGTCATTGACATTATTCTGTCTATCTACTTTCGTATGTTGTATTGTGTTTATATATTACCTCAACTATAATTTTTTAAATAATAATAATAATCCTATTCGAAGAAATTCGTAAAAACTCTCTCAAATCAAACGATATTGCCATAATTATAATTTTCATTGCTAAGGAAAAGCATAGGGTACCGGATGGTTTCAAGAAAAGATTGAGATATTTTGATTTATGATTAATTTATTTATTTATTCAAATTAATTCAATTCCAGAACTCTCCAAGTGATGGGGGTTGGGCCAAATGGCTCGTCAACGGAAGCTACCTCTACGTTCCTACCTCCTGCCACCACAATCGACCCAATTGAACTGAACAAGACCCGAATCGCTGAAGAATTTTACAGTACTTACGATGTCATGACAGGAATTCGCATTGCAATGACGCTCGGTGGCTTTTTCGCTTTCATGGTGATTTTAGTATTATATAAATCCAAATCTGAAACAGAAAAAGCCTTAGAAGATCCCGCCTTCACCGCTGCTGCCGTAGCAGATGCAGAAGAGGAGGAAGAACGTCAATTGGCGGCAGTTATTGAGGCTGAAGTGTTCCAGAAGTTGAATCCGAGGAGGAGTAGACAGTCCATCGATAACTCCAGTCTTTCTAGGAGTTGGATTAGGTCTGCGAGAAAGTATTCTTCTCTAGGTGGTTACAGCAGTTTAATGGATCCACCACTAAGGATTGGGATGCATTCTCAACTTCCCAGTTTCGATGAGGATTCCACCGAAGACGATCCCTCTGTATTTGATGATGTTATACACAACAGGTGAGTTGATTACTACTCCATTCGTACTACTTTGAAACGCCGTTATTGCGGCTAATTTTTGTGAATGATCTGGGTTTTCCTTACTTTTTTTACTTGCAGACATTTACACGTTCCACGAAGATGCAGCAACATAACTTGTTCATCTTCAGGCAGTTCGTACCTCGAGAGACGAGATTCTGCTTTTCTTCTAGGAATGCCAGCAATACCAGCTCACAAAACTAGGAGTAGAAGACGTCAGTCCTCACCACTTCCTGAAATTTATGATTTCTATTATCCCATAGACATCAGGGTGATTCAACCGACTCCTGGGGGTTCTCCATGCGGCAGTGATAGAACCCTTTATGATCAAGTGAAAGAGTCGATGAACCTCGAACCGCGTTTAGCCCCTCTGGCATCTATAAGCAGCTGTAATAGCTCGTTAGAGACTGACTATCCTGAGGTAGAACCTCCTTCGTGTGGTGCTAGTGATTCAATCTTTGAAAATCCCTGTGATGACACAGACAACGAAGTCGAGGAATTCTCGACGGACAGTGATGTTAATGAAGAACAGGGTGCTTGTTGTAGCCGACAGCTGTTCAGTGTTCCTCGTGATTTTACAGATAAGAGCCTAAGTTCTTCATTTGTTTCCCTAGGTACTACAGTGAGACCTAGTTCTAAATCATCTCTCACAATTCTTGAGAGCCCAGAGGAAGAATTTGGAGCAGAATGTGTGGGTCAAGTGTCGACCCCTTCTAGTAACGATGATGACAAGTCTTGGGTGCAAGAGATTCTTTTTTAGCGACTATTTTTGATAGATTTGTTTTCTTGTGTATTTTGAAGTATTCGAGGAACGTCGACTCGAATATGCTGAAGATTTAAGAAAATCTGTTTCCATGATTTGATCCTCATGAAATTCCAAATACGATTGACAGGAAACCACCAGTGTTTTCAATGGATCGAAAAAAAACGAATTTAGCTATTGCTCTCAACGTTCTTATCCCAGTGGAAAATAACACTGAACTTGAGTAGGACGATATAGAACTGAACTCCACTTTCCTCTACGAAACTGTTAACACTGCAATCGTATTATTGTTTATCCAAAAATTGAACATTCAAAAGAGAATTAGTAATTCAAATGAGAGTCCCGGGATCTGATGCCTGAAGTAAATTTCATTCTACAGCCCCAAGTAGATGTTTTTTGTCTTTGGGTCTCTTGAAAATCACGATAACATTGATATTGAAAATGTGCAGAGAAATTTTGCATTTTTTGGTCCAGATGAGTTCACAGCGTCAAACATTGTAAATTCAAACAAATTACGTAGGGATTATTCAAAATATCCACCATTTGAGTACTATCAATGGAACATCATTTCATTCGTTATCGCAATTGGACCTTTATTTCTTCTCTAAATAAATACATAATGTATCTATCTGAATTGCGACAAATGAATACTTGACTCTCTTTTGGATACTTGGGTATTTCAAAATTTTCATGCATCTATTGGGACCTACTAGAAAATCATTTGACTATGTTGTTATGGATGAATAAGAAAATGAATTCAGTATCTTCCAAGAAGAAGAATGGTTCTTGAAAAAATAAGCATTTATTTCAAGTAGATCGGACTAATTAATATATTTATTATCATAACTGTAAAATTAATCGGTTGTTATTCCTAATTTTCACAAAATATTTTGATTTTACATTTGTGTTCTGTATCCATGTACCAACTGAAAAAGCAAGAAAACAGGAGGATGTTTATTTTTTGATGCATGGATAGAAACAAGTTTTTCGAGAAGTGCACCTTCTCCATAACTTCATTTCCAATTTGATCAGTTATCCTGCGTCAAAACATGAACATCTTTTCATTCTTTCTTTAAGAAAACCGAAAAACTGTAATATTCAATTTTGTGTTAGAATAAATATATATGTATGATTGTTTATCTGCAGTTTTGAGTAAGAGAATCACAGGGAAGTTGAAGACACCAACAAATAATTAAAATTTTTAATCTGAAACAGTATATAAATAGATTTACAATTCTAGTATGAAATATGCTATAGTCTGGACAGATTGGCCTTTTTGTCATCACAATGTATAGTATAACACTGAAGGAAGCGAATTTAATAATGTCCAAGCGTTAAGATTGTTAGTGATCAAATTTTAAACACACTGCATAGGATGAAAATGATTCTTCAATAGTGAGCTGAGTATGGTGAGTGTCTTATACCAAAACTATGGGCTGGTGAGTTGTCCAGTACAACCTGAAATTCGGAAAAAAGTGATGAAACTTAAAAATCCTGACTGCCACAATTAATATGATGAAATAAAATAAAATTTGGAACTCGTATTCTGATATGATCACTATTTCATGCAGACATTAAAAAAAATGTTAAGGATGTGTCCATTTTTGTGCATTGACCAAAAGTGCTTTTCCAATTTCTATAATTATTACCTCAGAAAAGCATCGAAGTAGATCCCGGTCTCTGAAAAACCAATTCTGATCCCAAATAAGGCGAATGTTTTATACCGAAAGAGTATTTCGGAGCTTGTTTCAGATGCTCGGTGACCTGAGTATGTGAGAGGGCGAGAAAATATGTAAGATTATTCAATAATGTCATAATGATTGAAGAAAAGTCAAAATGAATTCGTTTGTTAGAATGAACATCCGAATTTAATGAAATTCATTTCAGAAACTGTATTTCGTTTCAGAAACCATATCGTCCACTGAATTTCGGTTATTTGTCCTCATGATCATTCTTGCTCAACCAAAATTACCATGAAAAAAACTAGGTTTGATTTTTGCATGAAATTCATTTTTTATTCGTTATATGGGCTGATGAGAAAATGTAAACTATATTCAGGTTTCTTTCATATTAAAAAGTTGTTTTTGGTGGCCAGCATCTAACACTGGGTAATCTTTCTGTCGAGGGAGTTGAGAATAATTCCGGATATGGGGTGATGAGAACTCTATTACAAACATTTCTGAGATTAGCCGGAAGCTTGGGAATTTTTTCTGCCAATTAAATCGTTCATTTCATCATTCAAGCTCATGAATACTCTGATTAAATGGGGTGTTGACGGTTGGCCGGATCTCTAATGAAAATTTTTTGTGTGCTCATTGTATTTTTTACTTTTTCTAAATAGTTATTTATTCGCTTTCAGAACACTGACAAAATATGGTGTGAGATTGGCACAATCCTCAAATCAAAATATTACCACCGCCATCTCTACCTCGATGCTAGATCCCAGCAAGGACAAAAACATCTCCCAGATATTCAAAGTAAGAGATTTCGGGACGTTGAACAGCCATAATATCCGTTATGTCATGCACATAATAAAATATTTCCGAAGCATTTTGCGCACATTGATTCTGTTAATAAAAGTTTTCATGAACTTCCTGAATTTTAAGAAAAATAAATATTGCAAAATAAAAAAATCTTTACGGAGGCTTTAGGACAGAAGTTTTTGAATCATAGATACATCAAAAATTGTAATCATCGAATTGAATATCATTTTCAATCAATAAGCTCACAGAACTTTCATCAGCAGACTGGAAAGATGAATCAGATGTTGGGACTGAGAGAACAGATGTCGCCACAGATGACACAAATCAGAACAAATGAAGAATTCCAATGGCCTTTGAAGACTGGGAAGTGCATATCGATTGTCATACGAGGTATTGTTTACGCGCGATTTTGGACCTATTCAATTCAATTCTTCTTTATGAAATTACCTGTTACAAGCAAAAGTAACGTAAAGTGAAATGACGTCACAGCAAAACCCAACTCAATAAAAAATACTTGCTATATCAATACCTCCTTATAACTAAAATTTACCATCATGATTTCTTCAATACTGTAGCTTAGGGTTCAAGATTTATCAGGAATTGCTTCAATCAAGATCTCCTCTTTACTTTGTTGTTCTATTGTCTGATAGGTTTTCGCGTTACGATGTTATTGGCCAGTCAGTGTTTTGATTCCAATTCATATCAAATCTTAGATAAATATAAACAGAGTTCTATCTCAAATCTATCAGGTTGGATATCTTTTTTCATATTCCATTTTAGACTTACATAACTATTTTGATACCTACATTGGATCTCCTATCGGTTCATTTTAGTTCCAACTTGATAAACATACATTGTTGAAACATGACTCCACATATGAACATTAATAGAAAATACATTTTCGGGTGAAACTCCGTGTATAACGTGAATAAAGATTGTCAAAAAATTCTAACAAAAATACTGAGATGCCTAAATTTTTACGACTTTACAAACCTTCTCGGGGCAATAAACACCAGGACCAGGTATATTCATTTTGTCTCCAGGTATGTTTGTCCTTACACTTATGGTGTAAACGGGTGAATTGGATTTGTAAGTGTCAGGGTCAACGTTGCTATATTGTCCTGGACCTGGATTCTTCACTCGTTCATCTACAGGCTCCTTGGTTCTTCCTGATATCGTGTACGATGGCGATGAACGTAAGTCTCCAACCACAGAAGGAATATTGTAAACATTTGGAGCTGAAAGTACCAGAATGAGCCTCAATTGAAAAATAATGTACAGTAGAATCTCATTAATCGACACTTCAGTATTTCGGTATATACAATTCTCGCATATTCCACTGTAGCAAAAATGTGAACTAAATACTCATCAATTTTGCTATTTTTTCAAGTGGAAAGTGCTCTCCAAGTTAGTTAGGCCAAAAAAGGAGAGCAAACGGATGCATGCTCCAAAAGAAAGGAAAGGGTTTTTTGGTTCGGGGTAGTATGAAATGTTTCGTTTTGTCATTTTCTGCCTTTCGTTATATAATATTTCAATAATCCCGGAAATCCCCAGTTTTTATTAGTGCCGAATTGTATGAGACTCTACTGTATTGTTCAGAATGATTTGTGAATTTTTCGAGGTTCACCTGTTTTAAGGCCTCAATTGCGATATTGACTTTATCATCATCATTTTGGGAATCGTTATTGAATTGTGCCAAGGTGCGAAAAAGCTTGCGTGTTTTTATGCAAAAAGTGGTGCCTATGAAATTATATTGGACTTTTATTCAAAGTAATATGATAGATTCATAATAGTATATTCTAAAACAAGTTGCAGAATGGGCTCCTATTCCAACACGAATGCGAATGAGTGTTCGAATTGTCTTCTGCAACCTGTATTAAACGATACTTTCTCATTATTTCAGTCAAGTTTTGTGAAATACTGTAGAAATTCAATGAAAACTTCAGAGAACACATCCTAGTGACTTTTGTATTGATTCTTGGCAGTTGGTATGACTGTTAGAAAATCGACAGATTATGGAATTTTGATGGATGTTTGTTGAAAATTGATAGGATCGGAAGTCAGTGTTAGCAACCACAAAATATAACTGAAAACAATACTGTTCATTATAGCACAGCACTGCCTTTAGTTCTGTAGTGAACTCATTACGATACTGAAATAGAGAAAATAAAATATGCATGTCGAATCCGAATTTTTCTTTTTCGATTTTGAAAAATATATTTTTTAACCGTTCGGCGGTAATTCAAAATATTTTATACAATGTATATTGAGTAAATTGCTTGTATTGTTTTTTATTCATGACGAAGATTTATTTATAAAAATTAAATATGATGAAAATAAAATCAAATAAACAAACCGGGTATATCAGATGGTTTCTCCAATGGAGGTCTGCTTCCAAAACTGTATTTTGGAGCATGATCATGGAGAATTTGATCACAATGAGGAACATCGTATACGTTAGGTGCTAAAAAAAAAGAAATGTTGAGACAAAATAAAAAAATCATAGAAAATTTTCTGTGAAAATTATAATGTATTTCAGATATTCTAAAAACAAGAACAAAAATTAAAAAACGAACCGGGTGTTTCTGATGGCTTTTCCAAGTTAACCCTGTGTCCAAAAGTATACTGAGGAGCATGATCATGAATTAATTTCTCAGACTTTGGAACATCGTATACGTTTGGTGCTAAAAATCAGTTCAATTTAGAAAAATTGAAAATTCCGAAATAATCAAACTAACCAGGTGTATCCGATGGTTTGAAATGATTTACCTTCACCCCAAATGAATACTGAGGAGAGTGGTCATGGATAAGTTTTTCGGATTTTGGAACATCGTATACGTTAGGCGCTGAAATTTAGTTTGTATCAAAATAAACTATTCAGTTGTATTAAAAGATATCAAACTAACCAGGGGTATCTGATGGTTTCTCGAGATTAACTTTCACCCCGAATGAGTAATGCGGGGAATGATCATGTATCAGTTTCTCGGATTTTGGAACATCGTAAACATTAGGAGCTAGAAATTGTAATAAGAATAATATTAATGTTCAAAGCGAAGAATTTACATAGATAGATGATCAGAAAGTTTTATCCTTAGACTATATAAGTGATATTATTCCTATGGTTTTAACCCACCAGGTGTGTCTAATGGTTTTTCTGTGTTCGTTTTCACCCCAAATGAATATTTAGGTGCATGATCATTAATAAGTTTATCCGATTTTGGTACATCGTAAAAATTGGGTGCTGAAAAAGTTACTTTGTTAGTTTATTGAATATAATGTATCGAGCAACTGACCAGGAGTATCCGAAGGTTTCTCCACATTAACTTTCACTCCAAATGAATACTTGGGTGCGTGGTCATTTATGATTTTTTCAGATTTGGGTACATCATAAACATTAGGTGCTGCAAAATATGTGAGAATTGTGAAACTATTATCATTATGATTACCTACAATTTCGTTAACTAGAGTAGGCGCTGATACTAGAACACTCGGGAAATGAGAAAACTGACTACCATCAACTCAACAGGGTTGAAGCATTAAACAAACATTTTGAATGTCCCTTCTCTCATTCATAAAAGAAATTACGCATATCAAGTATGATATTGGCAATTTTCCTGAAGTTTTCAATAGAATCAATGGTGAGTAGGACTTTCAACAAGAATTTTGATTAAATAAGCAGATAGTTCTTGATCGGTAACCAAGATCATAAATCTTTGAAATGTGCTCTACATATGCCAAAAATTTAATGGGCAAGAGTGCTCCAAGTTTTTTCGTTTCTTTTGTAGTAGTGTTGTATCTCACCTTTCTAAATCAATCAGTTATAATTTTTTTTTAGCAAAAATGAAGAATATAATTGGTTCAAATTTAACATAAAGTCTATTGGGGTTAGTTGCTTGGTCATTGTGAAGCTTATTTATGCACTCTTCTCTATCAAAATCAGACTAGTCCGGAGTGTTTCATAGTTGTTTTCTCTTCAACCTTCAAACCTTACACATTGAATATCCCAGTGAAAGCGCATAGATTTAAAAATAGCTATTTTCAGTGGAAAGGCCAATTTTATGAGCAAATAGACGGTGTCGCCATGAGAAACTCTGCAATTGCAAATTTCTTTAGGAAAAAACGAACGAAGTGCTATCGAAAAGACATCCACATGGGAACCTTATGTAAATGATAGTTTTGTCGTTTGGAGTCATCTCAAGAATAGGCACCCAAATATTCATTTCACTATGGAAATTGAAAAGGATGGTGCTCTACCCTTCTAGACGTCTAATAGTAACTAGAAAGACTAATGGAAATTCGGATACAGGGTAAATATCATAGACTACTCATAAGGATAAAAAGTCTCTGTTGAATATAAAATCAACCCACTCTGACAGATATCTACACAAGGAATCCATTCATCTCCCGCAACAGAAACGAAGATTTATCAAGAAACTCGTAGAGAGAGCCAAGACCAAGAATCTTCTGAAGATGCCTACCACAGAAGAAGTTAGTTGAAATAATTCCTCAATAGACCACAGCCAACAAACCTACAAGACTATCTCAATGCACTTATATCCCGTCGTGAAAGCCTTAAACTATCTCATTTCATTGTGTTCAGAAAATATCTGATGAATAATTGAATATTATTTTCTGGATAGTTCATTTTATCAATAAAAAGTTTTGAAATAAAAAAAAATTTAAAACAAACCCGGAGTGTCAGAAGGATTTTGTAGTCTTGTTCGGCGTCCAAAGGAATATCTTGCACTACTGGATCTTCGCAGAGGGCTATATGTATTAGGAGCTGCGTTAAAAAATACCATCTGTTATGAAAAAGCTAAAAATATTATCTCATTAATAGCAATATTAGGGTAATATATTATAACATTACGAAAAATGTAGAATTCAATCATTGAATCAGTATAGTCGAATCAATCAACAAATGAAATAACCCTTGAATTCAAGGATAATTCAAATTTATTTGTTTTTCTAGTTGATGGTCAAGCAAAGCAAAGCTTCTGGTGAAACAACAATAAAGTTTGAAAAGTTTCTCCTAATTATCGAAAGTTATTGTTAAGTTTGAACTTGGGAGAATATTTCTCAACCTCTATTACTGTGAGTGTCAAAATTATTAGTTTACCATTCCCACAAACCTATTCCTACTCACCAGGAGTGTCTGCAGGTTTTTCTATGTTTGTTTTGAGACCAAATGAAAACTTTGGTGATGTATCATGAATCACTTTTTCTGCTTTGTCTGGATCGTAGTCACCAGGCGCTGGGAAGTTTTCCGGTTTGTGGTCTTTGGGACGGCTGTGTAAGCTCAGTGCTGGCGGTGTATCTTTACCTGTGATGCAAAATAACGAATGATGATATGGATCTGGATGATTGCAAGAACCTTTCAAACCAGCTACAGATGCTTACAATGTTTTATCTTCTGAATAAGTTTGAAGATTGCATCTGATACGTAATTATGAATAATGATCTCACCCTTAGCGCTTAATCCTGTGATGTTGTACTGTCCCGGGCCAGGTCCTAAGCTCTCTAACTTTCCATTCGTTCTAGATCCAAAACTGAAAGCAGGAGCTCTTCCACTTTTTGCCTCGAAAGTTTTTTTTCCTTGGAAAAAAGAATAGTCGAATTAAGTTACACTTCTATAATAGAGTCAAAACTATCGAACTCTAAGTATGCTCAATCAAGTTTCATAAGCAAATCATATTTTTGTGAACAATATAATAATAATGAATCTGTTTTTCCTGTTACGCGATCCACCAAACTAAGATGAATATTTTGTTGACGCAATATGTTGCAGAAACTGCTTAAACCGCATCTTTGGGTCTTCTATCTGAAAAATAGACATTCGGTTAAAAAAAACCTACGCCTAATTCACGAACAACCCAAGGCGGACAACGAAAGAGGCTTTCGGCAAGTTTATGGCCAAAACGTTCTATGCTGGGAGAAACTTTGAATGTTAGAAACAATATCGATTTTAGCAGAAACTACGAATTGTTGATATTGATCAAACAAAAAAAATTAGATATATCACAAAAGGTTCTCTACAAATAACATACTATATATGAAATAATTCATTACGAATGATTCTGAGAATATGATCAGGTGCTTTAAAAAACAATGATGTACAAGTTATGCGCTCAGAAATTTGGGTAACCAGGGTGGCATGAAATTAATGCAAAACACGCTCAAACGGGATATCCACTTTGATACGCAATGATAGCGCACACTTTCGAAACTACCTTTTCAAGTGATCTACAGAGCAATTCGACAACAAAATGGCTTGTTTTTGAATGAACGAATGATTTTATTGAAAATGATAGAATATTTCCATGAATATTGTTAAAAATTTTTGCATTGAAGAATGTTGGTTGACTGAACTGATTTCTTCATCACAAATTTGACAGGTAGGTAATTGTGATAGATTAATTTTTGACAGAAGAGTTCCGAATACCAACATATAAATAATAATGATAATAATAATAATTTTATTTACAAAAAAGAAAAGTACATCCACATGTAAACATCACAAAAAGCGCATTGATATTCTTACACGAGTTCAAAATTGAAAAACGAGCCACGAAGTGGATAGTTTTTGAATGTACGAGTGTTAGAATGAGCCTTCTGTACGATTATCATACATTATTTTCGTAAATATCGTTCAGTGATTTTTGCATTGAAAAATATTGATTAGCAGAACATACTCAAGCGGAGCCTTTAAAAACTGAACCGTTAATCGCTGTCATATATAAATTAGTTGAATCTATTGCATTTTGATTCTAATAAAATAAAATTCATCATGTTCAATTTCGATCATATTGAAGGAGAATCTGTCGTGGGTTTTGAGGTCGCCATTCTGGTAGTGGGTTTGATTACTGTTCCGGAGGTTCGATGAAGTTGTGTAAACCTTGCAGAGACCCTGACCTAAAAGTTGTTTTTCTCAAGACCAACCTGAATTCTGCAACCCCGCACTGGTTACCATGCAATAAAGTCTCAATGAACTTCAACTTAAGTTATTAATATTAGCATTTGTACCATTTGAGTTGCAGAATTCTGGTTGGTATTGATAAAAACAACTGACTTATAACGACACTTAGTTTTAATTAGCGGCCGGAAGATTGTTAACAATTCAGTTCTGTTTGTACATTATGTTCATGAATTAACTGAAACTGAACTCTGAATTCGAGTATTTTTTCAGCCCTGTGCAATTAAAGATGGCTATAAATGATGATCAGATGAAATGAAGTCAAATAGAAATTTGGCTGATGGATCCGTCGGTTGCTCTAATCAATTTCACAATGGAATCAAAGTTTCGTGAAACCCAAAACTTTAATTGCGCGATCAAAAAACTCTACGTAAATTTGAACGAATCGAAGCACTTGATTTGAAATTTCAACGAATCTCGGTGGATTCAATCAATTTGACATTTCTCAATCAAACCTGTAGACTTTGAATTTTTATTCTTTTGATATTTCATATTTGAGCTATTGAAAATTGATGAAATTGTATTCTTTCCTTGTGGTAAAAAGTTAGCTAAAAATAACCTGGGAACTCACATCACGTTTCTTAACACTTGAATACTTCCACAAGACCCTGTATTGCAATCTTAGTTTTAACCTTCCCTCCTCCCCACATTCAACATTGAATAGCCGTCACCGAATATAATTTCTATTCGATTATCATAATATTCCAATTTTGCTATGAACTGTAAATTTTCGTATGTTTCGTATGTTGCTGCCATTCGCATTAGAAAATCGAAATTATTCTGCAGATAAAAACAACGCAATAATCTTCAAAACAGCCAGGTTGTACTTTTCAATGTTCGATACTCACTCATGGCTCCTCGAATATAAACCCCTTTTTGTGGACGTGAAATTTTTGATAATAGCATATTTCGTATTGAAAGAGTCTTCCAGGCTTATGGGCCGTGGTCCATTACAACTTCGATAGGCATTTTCAAAGAATTCTAGGTCTAAGATTATACACAGAATATACCTTTTGGTATGTTCTGTGAGATTATACCTGAACGCTGAATTTCTGACCCTGACGTGTTAAAACCGGGAGCCTCATCTAGACCCCGGTTTATGGCAAGAAAAAGTGTTGAGTTGACGTGCGCGATGCTGATTGGCCCATCGCTCCCGCTTCGTATCGGCTTGATCTTTGTTTTTTCTAACCAGGCGCTATGCAAGAAAGGGGTCTCTTCTTTTCTGTTCATGATATTTTCGTGTTTATAAATTTCAATGGCTTCCATTTTCAGCCTGGAATAGTAACTTTTGATATTGGAAATAATCTCCGCCTGTGAGAAATCTATGTTGTGTCCATCTATTAGCGTATGTTCTGCTAGTGCGGATTTTTCTGTTTGATTCAGTCGACAGCTTCGTTCGTGCTCCTTGATTCTCAAATTGATACTTCGCTATGTTGTGCCAATATGGATCTTGCCGCAGTCACAAGTTTTCCTGTAAATACGGCTTGTGAAAGTGGGTCATTTTTGTCTTTGGTTGTTTTGACCATTTGCCCAAGTTTATGTGTCGGCTTATAAACGGTCTCGATATTGTGACCTTGGGGATGTATGGTAAAATGGCTCTTCCGTTAGGTGTGATTTGTGATGTGTTATCATCACGGGTGGAAGTTTTTGTTCTTATGCCCTCTGAATTTCTTTGGCATTATATCCATTGGCGATGAATGCGTGCTGTCAATGTTCAAGTTGATTCTCCAGAAATTCCGGCTCGCATAATCATTAGGCTCTTTCTACGAGTGTTTTGATAACTCCTCGTTTCTGTTTGGGATGATGATTGGACTCCTTATGTAGATATCTGTCAGTATGGGTTGGTTTGGTATAAACCCTATGTCCTAGTTTCCCATCCGGCTTTCTAATTACTACTACGTCTAAAAATGGTAGTGCACCATCCTTTTCAATTTCCATTGTGAATTGAATATTTGGGTGCCTACTATTGAGATGGGTTAAGAAGGTTCGCAGTTCTTCATCTCCGTGACTCGAAACGACAAAAGTTTCGTCTGCATAACGTAGCCACGTGAATGATTTCTTTGATGCCGATTCGGTGGCACTTTGTTCGAATTTTTCCCTATTTGTTCATAAAGCGAGTGTTACTGAAGTTGTAGGCGAAACGTTGGGCGAAATTATTCCTAAATGACCACTGCTAATAAGCCCGGAAGGCTCTTTCAATACCAGTATATTCGGTCGTGAAAGCCTCAAACTCTTTTTTAAAAGCATATTTGTTGAAAGATCATTTGGTCTTTTTCCATTCTCTATGTGGTAGGCATTCGCCTACATTCATCAGGATGTTAGTCCTGAAAGAAAGGTGTTTGCCAAACTTGTTTTGTCTGGACTTCTGCGCTAAATACCTACTTTTTCAATTTCGCAATTATCATGTGGAGATTCCAAAGCGACTTCATCCGAGGTGCAATTTCCGTAATTCCGAATTATCATACAATTTCAGCTTCATCTTACTCAAGTATAATTTTTGTAGTAGAGGTCATCTTGACTTTAATCCTTTAAGACACGCAAGTATATAGAGCAGGCATAAAAATCAAAATTAACTAGTCTCAATAGAGATCATAGAATCATAGAGATAGTCATTGACAGTAAAGTAACACTTACGAAAATAAAGTGATTTGATTCAAATGTTTTTTTTACTTATCGATACAAAGAGAGTATATAGAATATGGTAGATGATTAAACAATTTTTTACATTGGAATATCGGAGACATCTCAAACTTAGCTGTCCCAGGGATGAATAAAATTCCTTCATTCCCAGTGCTTTATCTGTTAAAACTGTTCAGCTTTCTGAATTTACCTTCGTTCACTTTAACATAAATAAGACATTTGAAGATGAAAATTGATGACATTGTGAAAATGTCATTTCCTGTGAACAGTGGTCGACAGGATGAGCGCGGAGCTATTTCGAAAATCGTTCGATATATTAATTTTTGTAACATAAATATTTTAACATTAGATGAGTTTATCCACAACAAAATATTGTAGGTTATAATATACGTTCAGAAGAGATTTGATAGGGATTAACTCTCTAAATCTACTAATTGAGTAAAATGAACTATTAAGTAGGTATCTTTCATCAATTTCTGTACCCGAAAAAAAATACAGACAGATTTACCATCATTCACCATAATGTCATTCAAGTGGCATCAATTGACGGAACGATGTCAAGGTAGAAAAAGCTTGCATAACTTCTGAAGCTGCTAAAAAGTCCGCGCCGCAACTACAACTGATGTGTCATTAGCAAACAAGATTATGCTGCAATTTTCTATCGAGGACTGAAGGCCTTGACAGTTGCAATTATCCGTTGATAACCTCCTAATATCGATTAGTAGATCATTAATAAATAGCAAGAAACAAAGCGGTCCCGAAACCGACCCCCTGGGTAAGCCCTTTATTAACATTGTGTTCAACAGATATGCAGATTTCAACTTAGACACGCATAAACAAAAAATCGAAAGCTCGATACAAAGCTCGGTTGGAAAACAATCCTTCCTTCTTCTTCTGATGCTCCTCTGGCTTAGAGAGTGTTCATCCCTCGATCATCACACCTCAAGCCGTCGCTCCATCGTTTCCTGGGTCGCCCCAGACTTCTGCATCCCCTTGGAGATCTATCTCGGGCTATCTTTACCAATCTTCCTTCCTCCATAATATGTTCATCCCATTCTTTTCGTCCTTTTAGCACCCAGTCATTTACACTATCTACCCCGCAAGCTCATCTTATGCTTTCGCTCGTGTTTCCGTCTATGAGTGTCTTGCCCGCAATTCTTCTATACACTCTCATCTCTGTTGTCTCCGTTAAGCGTTTGGTTTTCGCTGTTTCCGGCCTTGTGCCGATGGTGAATGTCATGATTGGTCTTACAACCGCCATGTATATTCTGGATTTGACCTCAGTTTCTATATTTTTGGTGCACCATTATTGTTTGACTAAGACAACTCGACCACTAGACAGCTCCACTCCCAGATAACTTCGAGTTTACACGTTATAGGTATTTTAGATGTGGTCATACAGTTTGTTTTGGTTCAGCTATAATCATGTTGAAATATTTAGCTGTTTGGTTAAACTGATATGAAGAAGGCTTCGCTTTCAGCAACCATTGCTGAGTCATCCACATAGCATATGATTTATTTCTTTGTCCCTCATCCTATATCGTCTCATTGTGCGTACCTTCCTTATTAGCTCATCTATGATGACGCAAAAAAGAAGCGGGCTTTGTGAGTCTCCTTGGCGGATGCCAGCTGATAGAATATAAAAGTGGTGAGCTCTCCATTCATTCTATCTTGGTCTTGATTTCTTTTATATACAATCCTGCTCTCCATTTTTTCTAGTTTGGACTTGATTTCTTCTATAAACAATCCTGCGGCATATAAACCATTGTCGAGATTTTGATAAACCAAATGAAAAAAATGAACAGGCCATGTTGAATTTATTGGGTTATTTCATCATTCTAAACAATTTTTTCAATGATTTTGGAGAAAACACTTATAATAGATAGAGTCAAGGTGACCTCTACCACAAAAATTATATTAAATATATAACTCAAATTGTATAATTATTCCCTGCTTCGGTAGACTAGTGGCTAAATGGAATTTCGGAAATTGCACCTCAAATAACACGCGTTTGAATCCATACACGACAAAACAAGTTTGGCAAACACCGGTCCTCATCAGGACCAACAAAACCATGAAGAAGGCAGACGAATGTTTGAGTAAACGTCGTTATCAACAACCAATCACATATTTAATAATTAAACTCAAATAATCTCTCAACTTCAACCTTCATGGTAAAATAATGTTAGAATGAAATTAAAGAGTTATTATTTACCTATGTAAGATGGTAAAGCAACGCAAGCTGGTCCTGGACTGTTGTACTCAGCAGCAATAGGCCCCCTTCTTTTTGTAGGAGTCCATGGTCTTTGCGTGAAACCTCCCATTTCAACGTTTGAATTGGTTAACTGCAAAAAAAGTTATCTCTATTATACATATAATAAAATCTTAACAGTTCCGACGTCTTGTTTGCTAGTTATCTGAAGGTTTATGAAGCCATCCCGGGTTCAATGAGAAGTGGATTTTCAAATCCATCCGCCAAAATTTTACTTCTGAATTCCTTCATTATTCATTATTTCATTTCCTCACGATATCCTGAATTTCATGGTCAATGTTAACGGAGATAAAATTTCACAGAAGAAATTGTTTTTCCCAGTGTGTTGGCATAATGAACGTTGCTTGAATGTATCTGTGTATTTGTTCATACATTCTCGTTGTTTGTAGTTGAATTATTAGCTATGAAATGGTTATACGAAGCTGGTTCGAATATAATCGGGACAAATGCTCTGACACGTTTATTTTTCATCAAACGTTTTTTTGAAAATTAACAGTTTTTCTAGGTATGAATTTATGAATTTAGTCAACCTTTCCGGAAGATTTTTGAAGAATTCCATGGCAACTCGTCGTCGTTGTTAAATCTTCAACCTGTTTCAGTACCTCCCAATCCAATTCCTATATCGTATCCAGAGTGAGACGCTCGGTATGAGGGCGCGCGGTAACCTGGAGAAGAATCGCACGTCGTGCTTGAATACTCCTCCGTTTCGAACAATGAGAGGATTTCACATGAGTTTATTTTTTTAACGGGGAGACAGGTTTTTTCGGCTGAGGTTTTTTCCCCTGGCTCTATAGTATCGTATGATACTGGTGATGAAAGTATCGTATGATACTATAGTATCATACGAAGAATGTTGTGGTACCCCGTTCCTTTTTTTACCTCAGCTTAGGTTCTTTTTGTTTCAACATTTATTGTATTATTTTAGCTCTCTTATTCAAAAGAATATATATATACATGAGTTTTCAGAAGGTGTTAGAGTAGTATGCAGCATCGTGGTACAATGGTTAAGCGGGATATTCGTAAGGGACCCAGCTATCACATACTCAAGCCACATACATGCGCGCTATCTATAGCATTAGTCTCGATCATATTTGAACCAACGAAGTATTTAGATTATCGGACTTTTCATTTTTATCTATTAAAAAAGTTATTCTTCATCTTCATCATTCATATATGTGAGACATTCGTTCTCTATCAAATAGGTTTGTACAAATACCGGTGTGAAAACAGCCGAACAAGATATCAGAATAATATTACCTTGAAAATGTCGTACGCCACTGTACAATTGGGCGGATTTGATGCAAAAAGAAATGAACTCTTGTCTACTAATGTGAAAACTTATGTGATGACAAGTCATTTGAATTGTTGTTGATTAGATTCAAAAGCCCTAGCAGAAAAAATTTCATTGAAGGCATCAACTTACACCTCTTGGGGGTGGACCGGAACACCTGTCCAATGAAAAATTTTGATTTCTAGGAAACTGTACAAACAATTGATTTCAAATTTGGTGTGGACTTTCGGTAGCAAAAGCAGAAAAAAAATGCATTAAGCGCATCCACTTACACCTCTTGGGGGTGGAGGGAGGACACCTGTCCAATGAAAAATTTCGATTACTCGGAAACTGTACATACAATCGATTTCAAAGTTGGTATGGACTTTCGGTAGCAATAGCAGAAAAAAAATGCATTAAGCGCATCCACTTACACCTCTTGGGGGTGGAGGGAGGACACCTGTCCAATGAAAAATTTCGAATACTCGGAAACTGTACATACAATCGATTTCAAAGTTGGTATGGACTTTCGGTAGCGATAGCAGAAAAAAAATGCATTAAGCGCATCCACTTACAGCTCTTTGGGGTGGAGAGAGGATACCTGTCCAATGAAAAATTTCGATTACTCGGAAACTGTACATACAATCGATTTCAAAGTTGGTATGGACTTTCGGTAGCGATAGCAGAAAAAAAAAGCATTAAGCGCATCCACTTACACCACTTGGGGGTGGAGGGAGGACACCTGTCCAATGAAAAATTTCGATTTCTCGGAAACTGTACATACACTCGATTTCAAATTTATTATGGACTTTCGATAGCGATAGCAGAAATTGCATTAACCGCATCAACTTACACTTCTTGGGGGTGGAGGGAGGACACCTGTCCAATGAAAAATTTCGATTTCTCTGGGGGTGTCCTCCTTCCACCCCCAGAGATGTAAGTGGATGCGGTTAATACAATTTTTTTCTGCTATTGCTACGAAAAGTCCATACCAAATTTGAAATCGATTGTATGTACAGTTTCCGAGAAATCGAAATTTTTCATTGGACAGGTGTCCTCCTTCCACCCCCAAGAGGTGTAAGTGGATGCGGTTAATGCAATTTTTTCTGCTATTGCTACCTAAAGTCCATACCAAATTTGAAATCGATTGTATGTACGGTTTCCAGAAATCGAAATTTTTCATTTGACAGGTGTTCCGCTCCACCCCCAAGAGGTGTAAGTGGATGCCTTCAATGAAATTTTTTCTGCTAGGGCTTTTGAATCTAATCAACAACAATTCAAATGACTTGTCATCACATAAGTTTCCACATTCGTAGATAAGAGTTCATTTCTTTTTGCATCAAATCCGCCCAATTGTACAGTGACGTACGACATTTTCAAGGTCATATTCTGCTATCTTGTTCGGCTGTTTTCACACCGGTTGTACAAATGTCAACAATGAATTGAAAAATGGTGAAAAAAACATTTTTTAAATGGATTTCGTTCCTCATCAATGTTATTGAATTTGACAAAAGCATGAAAAACGTTCTAGGGTATAGTGAACTGTAGGTATAGCAATGAAATCATGAGGACCGTATTGTCGAAAGATTTATTAAAATAAAGGGTAATCCGTTCTGAATTATTGATCTACATGCTCTTGGAGATCTGGGAGATACCTACTTGATCAGATGCAGCAATACAAATAAAAGAATTAATAAGTTTCTCGGATACCGCTAGAACCAAAATGTAACCACCAAATTCTAAATATTCAACGCGAAATTGAAATACTGAAGTTTTTCTACTTTCTCAAAACACACAGCGCCTAGAATATTTTGTCTCTTAGGGGTAGGACTCATTACTGAAGAGACCCTGTTTTTTTTCAAAAATGTTTGGTTTCATGCTCCAGAAGTTTGATAGACTATCAACTCTGTGTTTTTCTTCATGATGAAATTGTGACGCCCTAAATTTTAATCTCACAACAATATTAGGGTGTTTCATGCAGCCAAAAAATGTCTCACATTGTTTCTCACAATATTTTCTCATACACATGTTCACTCGTCACGCAGGATGTAGTATTATGATTATAGTATGATAGTTAGTTATGATAGTAGTATGATTATTCTGCAGGAGATCTAACTTGAAACCTTTCTTGGGATTTATTTCGAAGTAAGCGGTTTTCTGCCACTCCAGATAAGGTTCGAATTTTGACATCATTAAATGAAAGGATGAGATGAGTTACATTTTAATTGATTCATCAATAGAAACAACCAGTATACTTACCAAACATAGAAAAAAGTTCAAGAGCTATTCCAAATTTTCAATTTTATCTATTATCACTGATAAGTGTTCCATGTGGGTGCAGTAATAAAACTGTTTTTACCTTCTAATGAAAAGAGTTTCTTAAAATGCTTTCTTGCTCACAACTTTGTTAAGAGGGGTCGGTTTCAGGAAGTTCCATTATAATTTAATGGTTCACTGAAATTTTAATCTTTTATTATAATAGAAATCCTATTGGCAGTAGCTATGGGTGCCTTGTTTAATGATGGATTAAAAGTTTATAAATTGAATTATAATGAACCTTCATGCAAATCGGAATATAATAAGCTTTTACTAGGTTGCTCACAAAATCGTATATAAAAAATAATATCTGAATATTCTTCATTGGAAAACAACATGTTTAACTGTGAACTGAACTAGCAGAGCAATTTTAAAATTGGTAAGCAAATGTTGTTCTGTCACCAGGTGACGTTTAACTGGCTGTTTCTTTTCTAGGCTTATTTCAACTTTTGGTGACATACAGATATTTTGAAGTCCAATAACTTTCTCTCACGTTTTATCGAGAATATCAATTGAAAAATTCCAAGTAATGAATGTAATGCTCCTACATAAATTCTTTCCCTGAATTGTCAGGAACAGATGGAATAAAATTCCTTCGTGAACTCCCTCTTCTACTAACTCTTTTGTTAGTAGAAAATCAGTTCGATACAATTGTTGCCTTCGAACTATTGAAATATGTAACGCTCAAACTCTGCATCAGACTTCTCAATCAGACTAAATCTGAAGAATTTTCAGAGTCGTATAACATTTTGTAAATTTATAAGAACATTTATACTATTCCAGAATATTTCAATTGAGACTTATTCAGAGACTGGTAATGAAGACTAAGGTAAGTCGAAATTACATATATGTGGTATTTTCAATATAAACGCCCTCAAAATTCGAATCTGACAAACGGATTGTGAAATAATCAATATTTCCTAGAATAACCATAGCGTGTTGTGGATTGGGGCATTCTATTTTTGTCTTGAAAAATCTGAATAGCAGTACCTGGTACATGTAACTCCAATAATAGTATATTTCTTGTATACTTACTTTGTTCCGAAACAACGCTCATAAGATTCTGGCATCGATTGACAGTTTTCATTTATTTCAGTTAATAGGAACGTAATTGAATGAGGGCGTTTGTTAAATTTCTAACAGCCATTAGGTGATGAAGTGTGAATGAAAACACTGTGATGAAATACGAAGAATTCTGAAAGCAATTGTGAGAACAAGTGGGGTTTTTTTTTAAACAGGTACTTCATAGGATCATAACTCGGATCATATGAATATTTCAGGGAATTATGCGAACTATACAAGAATTCTCGTTCATAAAATAAATAGATACATCTATATTAGATTTTCAGAAGGTCAAAGTTCTTGCCTTGCTATATTGAAAATATCAAACAGGTTGCACTCAATTGTGTAGTCATTATGGTTATAATTGTCGGTGACGAAATAAGTTGTTCACTTCGCTACCTTGATTGGAAGTTATTGAAGAATATAGAGAACTATTTTATTCTTGATGATACTCTTAACGTAAGTTAGGTATAGGTCACTTGCAACAAAAGCAGAAAATATGCAACTACTTTTATTTCTCCGAATGTTACTCCCAATTATAAAGTGGACAAAGTTTGTATTTCTGAATGACATCGGTGATTGAGCGACATTTATGAAAAAATCAGTATAAGCTGTCCTTTTCGTAAGTTCAAGAACGAAATCAGCAAACATTGAAATTTTTATTTGTATGGTAATTCATCCGTTTATCACTGACGGATAACGATTCATTTGATGTGATTTTTATATTTTTTTTTCCTTTTGTCTAACTCAAAAAAATTGACATTTCTTTTACATACTTCCTCTGATAGGTACATGTGATATTTGTCAAAGAAAATGAGCGAACTTCAAAATTCGTTGTCCACAGAGGAACTCGAGAATGATTATTACATTCTACACGCATTTTTTCATCAGCAATTCATTCGAATATGATTATAATACTATTAAATTTCTTGATCTAGCCATTTTTATGAAACATAGGACAAGGATTTCTGATTTTTCAAGTATGAAATATAGTTGAAATTTTTTTTTTATCACTGCAAATGCTTAGATTATTTCATAAATATTATCATACCTATCTATTCACCTAAATAGGGTATGAGAGAAAATATAAAATTTTTCCTGCTTCCTGTCTCACTCTTGAATAACAAATTGCCGTTATACCTTAACGACTGTTAAATATGCATTTTTTCCTTGCTGGACTCAACATTATGCATCTATTTCTTTCGGAGTGAAGTTCCTTTATCTGATATCAAATGAAGAAAAATTCGATTCAAGTACCGTTTTATTTTTATTTTTGACTAGTAAATTCAGTGGATAATACTATTTAAAAACATCTAATCATAATGATTACTCTGACGTGAGTATAATAATGGGTCAGAGTCAAAAGTCATATAATTCAAAACATATTTTATCGGTATTGTTCAAATTGTGAACCATATTCTACTTTATTTAAATGCCAATTGCAGAACTTAATCCTTCTTTCAGAATTTCCATCACGCAATTAATCAATTTTTCGGATATGTTCAAAGCTTTTCAACGTCTACTTCCTGTTTTCCATATGAATTATATGGCTTAATAAATAGTTTCAGGCTTTCACGATCGGATATATTGACATTAAGAGAGTCTTCCGGGCTTTTTGGCCGTGGTCTATTAGGAATTATTTCACCTAACGTTTCGCCCACAACTGCGGTAGGCAGGTTGTAACTCGACCGCTGAATTGCCGAAAGTGATACTGGATTCGATCCGTTGGTCCAACTCATACCCTGATCATTGGCGGGATAAGGTAGTGGGTTTACGAGCGCGATGTTGATTGGTCCATCGCTCCCACTTCGTATTGGCTTGATTCTGGTCTTTTCCAACACCGGCAACCATGCGCTATGTACTAAAGGAGTTTCTTCCCTTCTGTTCATATTGTTCTTATGTTTATATATCTCAATGGCTTTCATGTTCATCCTAGGATAGAAACTTTTGATGTTCGAAATAGCTTCTGCCTTTGAGAAAACTATATTATGTCCATCTGTCAGAGCATGTTCCGCTAGTGCGGATTTGTCTGTCTGATTGAGTCGACAGCATCGTTCATGCTCCTCAATTCTCGTATTGATACTTCGCTTCGTTGTACCAATGTAGACTCTGCCGCCAAGGACGTCGCTAGAAATTTTTTCTGAGGGGGTAAAAAAAATTTAGGATATAGTATTTTGTCACGATATATTCTTATGTAATGATTGTTTGACTTATTTTCCGAACAAAATATTTTCCTGGGGGGGGGTAATTACCCCCATTACCCCCCCGTAGCGACGCCAGTGTCTGCCGTAGTCACAAGGTATCCTGTAAATACCGGGTTGAAAGAGGGTCGACTTTGTCTTTGGTAGTTCTGCGATCAGTTGGCCAAGTTTTTGAGTTGGCTTATAGATAGTCTCTATATTGTGCCTCTTAAGTATTCTAGCAATTCTATCGGTGACCTAGAGGGTATATGGTAAGATAGCTCTTCCATTGGGAATGAGTTGCGATGTGTTATCATCACGTATAGATGATCTTATTGCCCTCTGAATTCCTTTTGCATTATATCCGTTAGCGACGAATGCATGCTGTAGACTGTAGATGTTCAAGTTCATCCTCCAGAAATTCCGGCTCGCACAATCGTCGGGCTCTGTCTACGA
The DNA here is from genome assembly GCA_038502775.1 of Hippodamia convergens. Lineage (NCBI taxonomy): Eukaryota > Metazoa > Arthropoda > Insecta > Coleoptera > Coccinellidae > Hippodamia > Hippodamia convergens. The sequence continues at coordinate 63,226,141 of CM076609.1, read as the reverse complement.
GTGCTTTTATAACTTCTCGTTTCTGTTGAAGATGATGATTGGATTACTTATGTAGACACCTGTCAGTGTGGGTTGGTTTTCGAATCCATCATCACTTTCGGATGTTTCGGTCGAGTTACAACCTCAGACCAAGAATCTTCTGAAGATGCCTACCGCAGTTGTGGGCAAAACGTTAGGTGAAATAATTCCTAATAGACCACGGCCAATAAGCCCGGAAGACTCTCTCAATGTCAAATATTTGGCTTGATTGTCACAGCTCCAATTGCATCAAGAGTATTTTCATCTTCATTACATTTACACTGCATTGCATTATTTGGTGGTTTCGGTGGTTTCGTAAAACAACCATAATTTTTCAAATTATAATTATAATATATAAATGTAGATTTGAGTGATGGCTAATTTTCTTATTCGGTTGATGTCGTCCAGGATAATTTTTGAAATACTCTTCCTTTGCAACTAGAATATTTTCGATCGCTTGCATATGGCATCCCAACATGAATAATAAACATGGATTTCTGATCTCAAGAACAATCAGCAACACATTTTGCACCAAGATGAAATAAAGACATCTATAATTTATTCGTGAAATATCAGAATTCCTTGTCATATCTTGGAATTGGACAGTTCAATAATAGCATATTCCAATTACGCATAAAAAGTTCCTATAAATTGTAATAATCATCTCAGTGTACGGGTGAAAACACTCGAGTAGTTCAGCATCATTGAAAAAGTCCAATCTCAGTTTCGGTTTTTAATTGAAAATCTAGAAATGATAGGTTCGTTTAGGAGATCCTCATAGTCAATTTTGCCCACCCTGTTCATAAAAGCTAGTTGCGAAAAAAAGTGAGAAATAGGTGTGATTTTACGATTTAGTAGAAAGTAGGAGCCAAAATAATCGCCTTCAGAAACCCTGCTGTCCCTTTACAAGTCTAATGGTTCAAAGATCACACAGATACTAGGTACTGCATGTATTTTGATAAGATCTTAACTATTTTGTTTGAGAGATTTGACAGATTAAGTTTTTCTTATTCGCACTCAGAATGTCAATGTTGAATCTTATTTATTGATAGCTTGGATATTGTTTTTTATATGTGTCATTCAATAAATCCGTGGATAAGTAGATGAAATTTTTTTTGAGAAAAATTCGAGAAGAAAACAAAACAAAAAATTTCTTATACGGAGGCCACACCAAAAACATTTTTGGAAATTCAAAATAGTAATCTTTGAAATGAATACCATTTTCAATTCATAAGTAGTTCCCTTTGTGGGCAATACACAAATTAGAACGATATTTTCGTTGCCATTTTTGAATGTATGTATTTCCATGCATTCTGGGTTTCTGTGAATCCCCCATAAGCTACTTAAAGCTTGTACGAGTTAGAATGATGGGTGTGTCCTGTGTAGGCTTTGTTACTGTGTCCCTACGCCACCTTAGACACAGCACTGTTAATTGTTTTCCCAACAGTGAGTGGTTCGGCGAGTTCTCCCTACCAGAAAAAATTTCTACCCTGGGGGAGACAAGACCCCCGACTGGCCGGGTCCGAGTCCACAGCCTTTTCCACTAGGCTACCTGCAGATATGTTTTATTTCTTCAGAGAGGCCTCAGTGTCGGCAATTACTTCATTATCAGATCTTTTTCCCGGATTGTTTGATATATCAGAACAGTAATATGTGGAACATTGACAGCAGTGAAATGGATCGAAGTGTATGAAGGTGAAATCAGAATTAGGAATATAAAATTATTGCCAGAAAAGGATCGGTTGAACAACTTCATGAAATTATTCAGAGATCGTATAATTTTTATTATTATTTCGAATGGAATATTTTATGTCAACTCTCTACAATAACTGCACCAGAGAATGGATAGAATAACAGGAAAACGACACTAAGATAAACCGGTTTGCATCAACTCGTTTCTGGAATTTGCTTGTATTTTCTTCCTCTTACTCCATATTTGACGAATATGAATGAGTTTACCATCTGAATCAAAAACCTTGGATAATACGCCGATAAATTTTATCATTACGCATCGAAATATGTGAATTCATTCTAATACAATGAAAACAAGCGATGGAATAGAAAAAACCTCAAAATAGGTACATCAAATTTTCTTTGAAAACTCAAACCCTCTTGCACAGATCCAAAATTGTGGACATCTGCATATTACCATTCTGCCGCGAAATTAAAAAATTTCTTCAGTTCTATCATCCGAATATCACACCTATTGCAATGATTGAGAGATGTTATTACATGAAGGATTTAGAAGGGAACCCTTATACATGTATCTGATGAAATTTAAAAAAAAATCAGTGAAAGACATCGTTCGATATATAGGTATTCAGAAACAGGAGCATTTCCAGACTTCCCTAGTTTTAGGTATGAGTCGATAATTAATGAGTTATAAGATATCTGAAAGGGTATGCCATTTTCTAACTTTTCAATCGGTTCGAAATTTGAAGAAGCGTGGTAAAACATGGAAGAACTTTCAATTGAATGTGATAGTAGTAGATTATGTTATGTTATGTAGATCGCTAACCTTTTTGAGAAAAACATACTTTTCTCATGTCAAATACTTTCATCATTGAGTGGAATATCTGAGCAATATTCTGTCGACTAATATCTAACATTTATTCATAATAATCAAGACCAAAAATTTCATACGAATTTTGCAATCGTTTTCTAGCGAATGAACAATTTTTTATATTCATTATGTAAATCCTAGTTCAATCTGTCCTGAACTAACATTTTCATTGGCGCCACACTCTCATTTCACTCGTTTGGCTCTTCTTTAGTGTTTTATAGCTTTCGAATACTTTTATAATGAGCGCCAAGAAACACGAACTAAATCGATGTATTCTGCAAACTGGAGAAATCAAACAAACAGAAATATTGATTGCTGATTATTCCGACTATTTTTCAGCTTAATCAATTCCTCTTGAGTTGATTTCCGCGTCAATTTTCATTCACCTCAATCTCTTGCGATTTGAATATACTCACTCTAAATTGTTATTCCAAGAACCCGATTAATGAAACACCACCGTTAAAAGCACGAACGAGTACGTTTGTCGTCACACAACCAACTAATTCAAAATATAATAATTCCCGAAACTTTTCGAAATCGCCAACTCCAAAAGCTCCTCCTCCTCCCCACCGGTGACACCGCAACGTCGGTATCTTTCGCGGTGCCCTAGATGGCCTATCGATCTAAGGACGGCCTGGCCTGTTGATCCGCGATCGGCATTACCTTGTTTGTCGCGAGATCAATTACTGTCTTTTGGAGTACAATTGTTGGATCACCTCCTGTCTAGTTGGAAGATATATACACTGATGAATACTGCTCATCGATAGTTGGAAATTCAGAAAACCTCTAAAAATTCAACTACACCACATCCATTCACATGACAGAATCTATTGATACAAAGAAGGTCAACAGTAGCAAATTAGGCAGTTATTGCCAGATCATTATAGAATCAGTTGATGCTGGAGGTCAGATCGATGTAATATAAGCTAATTTTTACTTGCCATTGATTCCTCAGATCACAATGTATTCCGAAGTTATGCTGTTGATCCAGAATATGTCAACATTGTCAACTATGCAGAGACCTATTCATGAATATCTTTTTTGTAATTATAATTTTGACTTTGATTCACACTCATATCTCTTATATCACAAAGTTTAAATCCAATGGTGGGTGGTCCAACAAAATAAGTTGGATGTATTAGATAAAGAATAAAAATTGTAGCCAGCAAAAAGTGTGTATTTTCAATAAAAATTACCAGTGGTAGAAGAGCAAGGCTGGAAAAATAATAACGGGATTACGAAGAAGAGGTTTCGAAAGAGAAAGTTGATCAGAAGGGCAAGATCGAGATTGAAAAAGATTCAAGATCCAACATGTCGCTGAAATAGAAGTACAATCTGGTGCATTTGCCAGGAGAAGTCTTTAAGAATTGAAGTTTCCGGATGGAAATTATATTAAAAGATGCCGAAATATTGAAAGCAATTGAAGACACAGTATTCTCAAACTCAAATGAGTAATGAGAAAGAGGACGCCAAAGCACAGGCACTGAGCTGGCGTGAGTACCAGCCATTTAGAACCCCTACATTGAGAATGGAACAAATGGATTAAGAATGAAACAAATGCGTATAAGATGTTTAAGAATTTAGGAGAAAACTTCAAAAGGGGGGCTCTGCAAACACATCGGCTGGTAGAAGAACTTTGCCATTCTCGACCATCATGTAACTCAATTTAGAGTCGCACACATGTTGGATAATCCTGGTGTTCTAATTTCTGTACCTGCTCGACATGGTGAGGATTGTACCCATACATTTTTAATATTCTATGGGTGGTAGATCGTGAAATAACAGTTCCCTGATCGATGTTCGATGTTGCGAGTAGTGGGTCAAGCTTTTCTCCAATTATTTCCAATATGTGTCTTCGTCTGATGTTTGTGGTCTTCCAGGTTGATGACCATGGTCAACTCCGGGCATTCTGTCAGCTCCGTAAGGTTGGTGGGTTCTTCTAATGAGAGGAATGTTGGCGGTTTGAATAACGCTGGGCGTAAATCCTTGCTGCATCCCTTGCGTTGATGCCTACACCACCTCAACGGGGAGATGCATATCTGCATACTCTTTTGCATTGTGAACTACTCGCTTCATTTCTAATAAACACTAATCGCACACACAATTAATCAGAATCCAAATTAATACCAAGTCCTTATCTACATACATAGTCCAATCGTATCGAAAAGTCCGGTAGTCATGAAAAAAAAATTTACGCTCATCATTATCCAAACCGCCAACATCCCCTTATGGCGTCTTTATTAGAACCTCCCAACGTTACCGAGCTGGTAGAATGCCCGGAGTTGACCATGGTCATCAACCTGGAAGACCACGAACGTCAGTCAAAATAATTAGAGAAGAGCCTGACACCTCCAATCGCAACGTTAAGCGGCGAACTGGTATTACACGATCTACCGCCCATAGAATATTGAAAATATATGGGTACCACCCTCTACCATTACCATGCCCAGCGTACGTACAGAAATTAGAACCCCAGGAATTACGCAACACGTGTGCGATTCTGTTGCATCATGCAATTACCGAAAATCCCAATTTTTCTGATACCGTTTTACGAAGTAACGAATCGTCGTGACATAAATCTCTCTTGTATCCCAGACAGATTGAGGAAATATTGTTAATGTTATTCACCAATTTTGGATGTTCAGAAAAACCGTTTGCGAAAAAAAAACTTGGCATAAATTTTTGAAAATAGAGAGGGGTTATTCAGAGTAATAAAAAATATGTGTAGAAAAGAAAATGCTTCACATTTATTGATGTTATCGATTTATTATTCAGAATAATTTCAATTTGGAATGATAATACAATAATCTGAGATTGATATGGCTAAAATTGCTATCCTTAATCACATACTGGCCTTGCAATTGAAACAAATTGTTCGAAAATTGTCAATATTAGGTATATTCATAAAATTCTAATTACCTATTTTAGAAACGGAACATTTTTGCTCAACTAATATTTGTGTTATTCGATAGTATATGGTGTACTCTATCGTGGTGTGTCATTTGATTCACTCTATAAAGGCCATTTTGTTTTGATTAGTTAAGGAACTTTGGTTTAAAAAAAATTTCAGCCTTAAAATTTCATAGTTATGGCGTTGAAAGGAAATTCCGTTAATAATTCACCTCTTCGTCTCATAACCTGATCGTATGAAATGTAAAGCAGGGTAGGATGTTGTAAAGCTTAAAAAATCTTTATATGGAATAAAGTTAATCATCTGAAGTTTGGTTACGAACATTTTCACATTTAAGGAGATCTGGTTTTAATATATGCATTAACGATTATTATCTCTATCCTCTATATCAAAAATAACTTATACTTATACATACCTTAGTGTATGTTGATGATGTTTTAATCTTTGGTTCTGATATGGTGATATGTCAGAAATTGATTCATTAAAACAATTTCTGGACTTTAACCCTTTCCAGCCCAGTGATGCCATTTGGCATCATCAGAAATAAGTGCTTTTTCTAATCCCTAGATGTTACTGAAAACCTTCTTGTTGATATTTCTAATTCCTAGAAAGGGCATTAGTTGTATGGACATCAAAAGTTTCTAGTATAGAGTTCTGTATTTATATTTATGCACATTTGCAAGTTTGCATTTCCTACTGCTGGCATAAATTAGTGAACAGTGAACTTTCTAGTATTACTACTTTCAAATTGCGCTATATACAGAATTGAGAAAAATCGAGGTGAGTAATCATGCTTTAGTTTATTCAATAATAGTTTTTGTTTATAGAAATTAGCATCATAATTTACCCCACCACCCCCAAAAAGTTATGATTCCATTTGGAATCATTGGGCTTCATACTATACAGATATTGTCTTCCGTATTGAATATATATTTGAATGAAATATTCATAATAATATCATATTTGTAGAAATAATATTGTATTTGTAGAAATACTTTTTTTTTATCAATTCAGGTTGAAATGACGTGTGTTGGGTTGATGGAAAAAGAAGAAAAGCATCTACTTCTAATTCTGGAAGGAGATATTTCAGACATTCAGTTAGAAAACTCTGATGAAGATGTAGAGGTTGATGTAGAAGACAAAGAAGACATTTCTCCTCGAATAGAAAGTCAAATACAGATAGGAGAAGCTGCTGGTTGTATTGATTGTGAAGTGGGAGGGAATGTTGGGGACTCAGAAGATTATAGTTCGTCGGATGATATTCCACTTGCCCGATTACCTAATCTCCTGAAAAAAAAGGATCCAACTTATCGATGGCGAAAGAAAGATATGCGACAACTAGAAACAATTAGCAATAATTCTTTTTTCAAACCCCATTCTACTGAAATGACTCCTCTACAATTCTTCTTCTTCATGTGCCATGTCAGTTTTCTCCGACGTTGGCGATCACCATTGAGAAGGCTTCTCGATCTTGAGCTAAATGCAAAAGTTGTCCTGTATTTCTTATTCCGGTCCACTCTCGAATATTTTTGAGTCAGGAGGCTTGCCTTCTTCCAACAGCCCTTCGTGCCTCTATTTTTCCGCTGATTATCATTTGTAAAATGATATAATAGCAAATATTGCTTATCGAACAAACCTTTATTCTGTTCAACAAACTCAAACATCTGTGAACACAATAGAAAAAGAAATGGGAATTCACATTCAGAGTAGAATTATCAAAATGCCAAGTTACCGAATGTATTGGGCGGAAGGTACAAATATCCCTCAATCGCAGATGTGATGTCGCGTAATAGATTCGATAATTTCAGAAATATGGTTTATTTCAATGATAATTCCCAAATGAAGCCTAGGGATAGTCCAGATTATGACAAATTGTTCAAGATTAGGCCGGTGATAGATGGGACAAGGTCTAACTTGGCGAAGCTGGAACCAGAAGAGTTCAATTCAATTGAAAAACTTATGATCCCCTTCAATGGGCGATCATCTTTGAAACAATTCATGAAAAATAAACTTCATAAATGGGAAATAAAAATGTTTGCCAGAGCAGGCAAAATGAAAATGTAATTTTTTTTTGTCAAATGAATGTTTATACTGTTGGAATATAAAAAACTTTTAATTTCTTCGATGTTTGTGTAACTCCCAATGATGCCATATGGCATCACGAGTCCTGCAAGGATCAGGACACTTCTTAACATAAGTTACTCATATATTTGTGTTTTTGGAGCTTATCTGAACTTATTTCGGTGGGTAATTATTTTTTTTTTTTTAAATTGATAATTCGGGCTGGAAAGGGTTAATATAAAAAATGAAGGATTTAGGATCAGATGAAATATTTGGGATTGAGAAAGAGAACGATTGAAATTGATTGATCAAAAGAATTATATTAAGAATTTATTAAGTAAATAGGAATTTCTTGATTGTGTATAGGTTAGAACTCCTACGGATGTTAATTTCAAAATTCCTCAAGATTTGGCAAATTCTGTTCATTATTTTAGTAGATTTCATAACAAGCCCTCAGAATATCCATATCAAGGTTTAAAATAAATCCTCAGATATGTTAAAGCTACTCTGAATCTAAAATTGAAATTTATCAGGTTTAGGTCTAACGCACACGATCGATTGTCGGTGAACGACTATTTTGTAGGAGGTTAACGCACACGGACGACAGTCTACGAATAAAATCAAATGGAGCGCGCTCCGACAGTTTTGTAGGTACGACTAAAAGTAGTTCGTGTGCGTTGGTGCATTCACATACGTGTTCTGCATTTCGACCGACAAAATTGTAGCTCACCGATTGTCGGTCGTGTGCGTTAGACCTTAGCCCTACCGAGTCTAATATTTTCATTGGCTATATCAGCCAATCACCATTTCGATAGTAGGATTCTAGGGCTAGGGAAGTTATAAGAACTATTTTTTCATATCTTATAGATACCACAATCAAGATATGTATGTACCTACTTTTAGATGGTTAATGTATACTTGAGTAAATAGTGAATGCATTCCTCTATAATTTAGATTTTCCTCTGGAGTGAAGGAAAATTTCTGAAGGTAAGTTATGTAAATCGGTATTTTCCAAGCATTTTTAGGCACTGGATCATACCTACAAATGAAGCGTCGGATGATAAAATAAAATAGACCAATCGACGATCATTCTCATCTTGCTTCTGATTATGATTCGTTAATGAAGTACTATACAGAAAGAAAAAAAGCGGAGAGAGAAAAAATGTAAGCCAATCTCATGAATCAAATATGTAAAATCTAGCTTTGAGAGGAATAAATGATACTGGATACTGTATTTCGAAAAGATATGGCAATTTCTTGAAAATGCAGTTTTTGCCTTTTTTCGATCCTTAAATGAGTCATTATCTATTGCAAATTTTTTTTTGTTCTAGTTTTTTATATTATGCATGGATGTGTTCAGAAGATCATTAGGAATATCCAGAAGAGACCGAGTACGAAATGAAGATGTTCGAGCAAGAATGGGAATAGAAGAGCCTCTCATGACCGAAATTGAAAGAAGGCAACTGATTTGGTACGGTCACGTGAAGAGGATGGATAACACCAGATTACCAAAACAGATCCTGGAATAGGTACCATCACATCGAAGAAAAACGAGGAAGACCGAGGAAAACCTGGATGGAGGGCGTTTCCAAAGCCATGAACGTGAGAAATTTGGCAGAAAACCAATGGAGTCACAGAAGGTCATGGAAATTAGGCATCGGACAACGACGAAAAATGTTATAAAACCGATAAATATATATGCATATATTAAGTATTTCATTTGTAATAACGTAATGTATTTTAATTCTTGTTCAAGCTTGAAATTATTCAAGTTATTGTTTATTAATATCATCTTCGTTTTTTGATAAAAAATTTTCAAAAAAATGTCTTTTATCACACGGTTGAAATTCTGGATTATCGAATATTCAATTCTTGCATTCTTCAGAGGTGACTTTTGTTAGGGCGGTAAAATGAGTCTCTATCTAGGGTAGAAGTTTAGCTAGCGACGGAACTGGTTAATATGGCGATCCAAATGGCAATCTGTTGTAGCTCAAAGTACTACTAGAAAAATCTGCTAATAATCCAGGACAAAAAACGTTCAAGACACATGAAGGTAAAGTATAATCTTGTTAGGGAAGATGTTGAAAAGGGTCATATACAAATAAAAAACATTTGTTCACAAGATCAGGTTGCTGATATTTTCAACGATCCTCTTTGTGATTCATCATTTGTTAAAAGTAGGGCACTTGGGAATCTTGGGATGAATGTTTTAATATTAGTGAGTAGTTTATTAGTTATAAGTTTACGGTATAAATAGTTTACGGCTTTCACGACCGGATATACTGGTATGAAAAGAGTCTTCCGGGCTTATTGGCCTTGGTCCATTAGGAATAATTTCACCTAACGTTTCGCCTACAACTAAGGTTATACCCCGAATGCTGAATTTCTGACACTGACGTGTTAGAACCGGAATCGTCATCTGCACCCCGGTTCATGGCGGGAAAAGGTGGTGAGTTTACGTGCGCGATGCTAATTGGCCCATCGCTCCCGCTTCGTATCGGCTTGATCTTTGTTTTTTCTAAGGTCGGTAACCAGGCGCTATGCATGAAAGGGGTCTCTTCTTTTCTGTTCATGCTATTTTTGGGTTTATAAATTTCAATGGCGTCCATGTTCAGCTTGGGATAGTAACTTTCGATATTGGAAATTGGAAATAATCTCTGCCTTTGAGAAATCTAAGATGTGTCCATCTGTTAGCGCATGTTCCGCTAGTGTGGATTTTTCTGTCTGATTCAGTCGACATCATCGTTCGTGCTCCTTAATTCTCTTATTAATACTTTTTGTTGTGCCAATATACAGGGTGTTTCATCATAAACTGGACAAACTCATATGACGTATAGAGAACATCGGGAGAATCATTTTTTTCTTATGACATATTTCCCGTTTTCGAAGCATAAGTGAGATACACGGTGTTTAATGTCATTTTCGAGCGTTATTATATCGAGTGTGGTGGGTTATGTATAAGACTGGAAGTAATGGTTTCTTGTCATATCGTAGTAATTTTGGATGCTTCATTCAGAAATGGTGTAGAGCTCCGAAAAAAAAATTACAAAATGGCGGAAAACCTGCAATGTTCGTGATTTTTTTTTTCGGTTGGCAAATTGATTTTCATTTCCTAAATTAGCACAATTTTTAAAGGATATCTGTGAAAAACTTTTTTCAAAAATCGAACACAACTTTTTTTTTACATGTCTACAGCGAAAAAAAAATTTCACTCGAAATTGATGAAATTTTTCACGATTGTACTTACTTTTATACCTAACACGAATATGAAAACAGAATCGAAAAATATCAAACAGTTTCGTTTTTACAGCCATTCAAATGTCCCGTTCGAATATCTGAAATAATAAAAAACATGACACAGCTTGTGTTCTTAGGCCCATAATTTTTGAATTTGTATGTCGAAACATTCCAGATTGCAAAATGAATTAAAAAAAAAATCAGTGAAACTTCATTGAGAGTTGAACTCCCTACTCTGAGTTAAGTACCTATTAAAATAAATGTGGAATCTGAGTTGAGACTGTTCAAAGGTTTTTAATATTCGTTGCCAAGCAATGGCAGCTCATAGAATTTGACAGAGTATTTGAATTTAACTGAATATAATATTGCAATTATCCTGAAACCAATTTATGCAGTTTGAGTAGAAATTGGCGGTTAATACTTCTCAGATATTAATGGCATGGCATTATTGCGGAAATTTCTACGAATAATTCCACAATTTCACAAACGCAACAAAAAAAACCTATTAGTATAAAATTTATTCATAATTCGTTCTCAAAAATATTGCCATTTCTCCGGATACACTTTCTCGACCTTTTCGCCACACTATCCACCGCTGAACGTACCATTTCCGGGTTTCGGCGAATCTCTTCGGCGGCTGATTCGATTCTTTGAATCAGTTCTTCTCTCGAAGTCACTGGAGCTCGCTTATCATAAACAAGACTCTTCATATGACCCCAGAAATAAAAATCCATAGGTGTAAGATCTGGAGAACGAGGAGGCCATGCGACAGGTCCCAATCGGCCGATCCATCGGCGAGGGTATTGAGAGTCTAAAAATTCTCGTACACTCCTCACTGTGTGAGCAGGGCAACCATCATGCTGGTACCATATTCCTTGAAAGTGACTCAAAGGAATATCTTCCAATAGATCGGGCAGAGTTTCCCTCAAAAATTGATTATAGCCATTTCCAGTCAATGTTTCAGGAAGAATGTACGGTCCTATAATGAATCCATCCTTCATTCCCGCCCAAACATTGACAGAAAATCTCTTCTGGCTATTTTTTGCTACTGTTGCATGTGGATTTTCCCTTTGCCATATTATATTATTTTTGTTGTTGAAGAAACCATCTCTGTGGAATGTTGCTTCATCCGTAAACAGTATGAGACGTAGGAAATTCCTATTCTCACGTGTCCTTCTTAAAATAAATTCACAGAATTCTTTCCTCTTCTCAAAATCACCTTCTTCTTAGGTTTGACATGAACGGAAATGGTACGGATGGTAGCTATTTCTTTTCAAAACTCTCCATACAGTGGATTTACTCTTATTCACACTTGGATGATTTGCTAGAGTTCTCGTTGATACCATCGGATTTTCACTCACTAAATCCAGGATACGTTCTTCGTTATTTCAGATTGTTTCCTTCTTCTTCTTGCGGTGAAGAATACCTTCTTCACGTAATTTACGCACCGTTTCTATGAAAGTTTTAAAATTAGGAACGTTTCGGCTTGGAAATCTGCGAACGTAAATTTCCCTTGCTTTTCTCCCTGAGGAATTCGCTTCATAATAAGCCTGAACCATATCATTTTTTTCTAAAAGTGAATATTTCATTTTCGTTTGCTAAAAAGTCGTTTCAATATACTCGAATTATTCAGTAAAATTCAAATAACCTGTCAAACTCTATCAGCTACTGTTGCTCGGCAACGAAAATTAATATACTCAGAACCTTAGAACAGACTCATATTTCACATTAATACTTAACTCAGAGTAGGGAGTTCAACTCTCAATGAAGTTTCACTGATTTTTTTAATTCATTTTGCAATCTGGAATGTTTCGACATACAAATTCAAAAATTATGGGCCTAAGAACACAAGCTGTGTCATGTTTTTTTATTATTTCAGATATTCGAACGGGACATTTGAATGGCTGTAAAAACGAAACCGTTTGATATTTTTCGATTCTGTTTTCATATTCGTGTTAGGTATAAAAGTAAGTACAATCGTGAAAAATTTCATCAATTTCGAGTGAAATTTTTTTTTCGCCCTAGACATGTAAAAAAAAAGTTGTGTTCGATTTTTGAAAAAAGTTTTTCACAGATATCCTTTAAAAATTGTGCTAATTTAGGAAATGAAAATCAATTTGCCAACCGAAAAAAAAAATCACGAACATTGCAGGTTTTCCGCCATTTTGTAATTTTTTTTTTGGAGCTCTACACCATTTCTGAATGAAGCATCCAAAAATACTACGATATGACAAGAAACCATTACTTCCAGTCTTATACATAACCCACCACACTCAATATAATAACGCTCGAAAATGACATTAAACACCGTGTATCTCCCTTATGCTTCGAAAACGGGAAATATGTCATAAGAAAAAAATGATTCTCCCGATGTTCTCTCTACGTCATATGAGTTTGTCCAGTTTATGATGAAACACCCTGTAGACTTTGCCGCAGTCACAAGGTAATCTGTAAATACCAGCTTTGAAAGTGGGTCGACTTTGTCTTTGGTTGTTTTGATCATTTGCCCAAGTTTTTGTGTCGGCTTATAAACGGTCTCGATTTTGTGCCTTTTCAGTATTTAACCAATTCTATTTGTGACCTTGGGGATGTATGGTAAGATGGTTCTTCCGTTAGGTGTGATTTGTGATGTGTTATCATCACGAGAGGAAGTTTTTGTTCTTATTGCCCTCTCAATTTCTTTGGCATTATATCCATTGGCGATGAATGCATGCTGTAAATGTTCCGCTTCTAACACGTCAGAGTCAGAAATTCAGCATTAGAGGTATACCTCAGACCGAGAATCTTCTGGAGATGCCTTCGAAGTTGTAGGCGAAACGTTAGGTGAGATTATTCCTAACGGACCACGGTCAATAACCCCAGAAGACTCTTTTCATTCCAGTTTACGGTATGTTTGAACTCATTTTAAGTGATCATTGGGGGAAGGTGGTGAAGATTATTGTATTTCTAAATGATTTCTACATATTGTTCTGCGATTGCGTTTGGAATAGAAAACTCAGGTTATGTTAGTAATTCTAGAGTATTCGAAAATGTTAAATGAGTTGGATGTAGTCGTTAGGATGATAAAGAATGAGGTTTGTAGAGGCAGAGAGTATGTCTTTGTAATAAAAATTATCAGTTATCACTCCTATGGTACAGAAGGCAGTACCTATACATATATACACAATTAATCAATTGAGAGATTTCATCTGATATCTGAAAATTGATTGAATAATTATTATATCTATTATTTTTTTTTCTAGCAATTATAAGCAATTTTTCTCATTTTCGTTCATTCATTAATGATTGATGATACCGACAATTATTTCTCCTCACTGACAATTGGTACATCCTTTTTTTGGAGGCTGATAGTAACCATCTGTTCAATCTTCGTTAAGGCAAATAATTTTTTCAGTTTCCATTGGTCCTTTGTGGTACAATATCATAATATCAATTTTGAGATTGCAAATAGGTCCACTTCTCCAGAAACGTTGAATGAACACATACATCATCAATTAAGAGTAGAAATTAAAACCGAAAGCAGAAAGATCTACATTTTCGTTGATTATTCGTAGGTTTGCAGATTCAGATGAAAGTTGGTACGTTCAAATGATGGTGGGCTATGAATGAGTCATAACTCAGGTTTTGTCCATATTTGATTAGGGAACCATGTGCATGCTCGCCTTGAATTTCACGTCCTACATTCGATGGATACGGAGACAGTCCGACAACTTTAGAGGCAATGTGGGGCGAGTAACTTTCAGGGTCATGGATGATGCTCGTTTTAAATACCACCTTTTGTCGGAGAAGTTGTTTCGTAGGATGGTATTCGAACGGAAAAAACTGTGGTTTGTTGCCACGTCGGTCGAAAAATCTCTAGTAAAAACTACCGGATGAACTCTCCACTAGCCAAAAATCCAGGTGTTGGTACGACAAGATTCTATGACCATTTCAAAAATAATCTCAGCTCTGAACTAGTGCAAATATTTGATTCACCAGCACTACTTTAACGTAGCAACAAGTTTTTTTATTAATAATAATATTTATTTAATCCTGCTGACATTACATGAAATGTATAGGACAAGTCAAGTTGAAACAATAATAATCATACAAAATTTAAAATCAACGTAATGCAAACTCTCTTTCTTCCAAATATTCTTCTATTTTATAATAGGCCTTTTTCAACAGAATACTTTCAATCAATTTTCTGAATTTTATTTTATTTAAACTTTTCATTGAATCTGGTAGTTTGTTGAAAAGTTTAATGCCCCTGTAAGATGGGGAAAACTCAAATTTGGTTGTTCTGTGCTGTGGTAGACACAACTTTCTGAGATTTCTCGTACCATAATTGTGGAAATCAGATAACCCTGCAAATTTTTGTACATTCTCTTTTATGTACAAGAGACACTTACATACATGTATATAGAAACAAGGAACGGTTAGTATAGTGTGTTTAACAAAAAATGGCTTACATGAGTCTAGCGGTCTTATGTTGAAAATCATACGAATAATTCTTTTTTGAGCTATAAGTATGCGGTTTACTTCTATGGAAGAGCCCCATAACAAAATATTGTACTGTAGATGACTGTGAACTAAGCTGTAGTAAACATTTAGGATTGGCTCTATAGGCAGAGATCTTTTCAACTTACTAATAGCAAAATAAGATTAATTGATCTTTTTACAGATCTTATTTATGTGTTCATCCCACTTCAAAGTATTGTCCAGATAGATTTCCAAAAATTTAACATTTTCACTGGACAGAATTTCAGTATTTCCCAATCGAAGTAACAGTAAATTGACATTTCTGACTCCAAAAGAAATACAATTTGTTATTTCAATATAAACAATGAGCGCATTATCATGACACTACATACTAAATCCCTGTAGAAGTTCATCACAGCACTGAATTAATTTACTACTATTTTCGCAAGATATAGCAAATGATGTGTCATCTGCGAATAAAGTTATTATTATTATTATTATTATTATAAATTGTTTAGAGTAGAGGTAAACCTATAAACTCAAAAAATGAATTAAAATAATACATACTGAAACTGATAGACTATTCGAGAAGCTATATATGGAAAAAAAAGAGAAAATTAGAACAATCACATTCAATCATTGAAAAGTTCACAAACAGTTCGCAACTGATTCATATTGTCGCCTAGACCATCTATCTAATGAGTTCTTGAATGCATTCAATGTTCTTGATTCTACCACCTCATTGGGAAGTCGATTCCACGCCTCGAAGACTCTATTTGGGAGAAAATTGCTTCTTGATCTAGTTCTGAAATTCTCCTTGGCAAGATTGTAGGAGTGTCCCCTCAACGGACGTCCTTGATTGAGAGGAAAGAGGAACGCCATGTCTATACCAAAAAGTGAGTGGAGCGCTCTATATGTAACAATCAAGTCGCCTCTCGCTCTCTGGTCCGAAAAAGAAGGCAAATTGAACTGCCTCAATCTTGTTTTATAATCTGGGCGTATTCTGCCAAATGGAATGCGGGTGTTCCATCGCTGAACTGACTCCAGCAATTCTTGATCTCCTCTCAGGTTAGCCCACCAAACAGGGCCCGCATACTCTAAGATAGGACGCACGTAGGTGGTATAAAGTGTCCTGCTAGTAGCTATATCGCACCCAGAAAAAGTTTCCGAAAGCCGGTAGGTCAATTGCTTGGCCCTGGACACAACCACCGAAATATGCGAAGACCAAGTCAAGTCGTCAGTCACGACAACACCAAGGTCACAATGTTGGGAGACACAGGTTATTCTCTGGTGTCCGATAAGGTACGGAGTCCTAGGATTTCCTCTTCCAATATGAAGAACACAACACTTATCGATATTTAGGGGCAGCATCCAATCCCTACACCACACAGACAGACGATTAAGGTCTTCTTGGAGGTGACCTACGTTGGATAACGGACGGTTATATAGCTTTGTGTCATCAGCAAACATTGCACAATTGGATCGGAAAAGGCACGGAAGATCAGAGGTATACAGTACAAATAAAACAGGACCCAACACCGAACCCTGTGGAACCGCTCAGGACCTTTGTGGTGGAAGAGGAAAAACAGTCACCAACCCTAACCCGAAAAGTACGCAGTGTCAAAAAAGATCTTATCCAGGACAGCAGCATTCCCCGAACTCCCAAAAACTCTAGCTTTCTCAGTAGGCGACAGTGAGGAACACGATCAAATGCTCGTGCAAAATCGAGGTACACCACATCTATTGGATTGCCAGCATCAACCCATCTACTCCAGTCGTTGACACAGGAGAGTAAATTTGTGATGGTTGATCGACCTGGAAGAAAACCATGTTGCTCCTTCGGAATGATATCGTGATGCAGGGCAAACTCTATTAATCTTTCGCTTATTATTCTCTCGAGGATCTTGCAAACACTTGTTGCGTTGTTATTTTATCAGGACCTGGAGCTGAACTGCTATTGCTCTTGGAAATATAAGTGAGGACCAGCTCCTCACTCATCTCAATATCTTCCACTTCCTCCGCAATGGGTGGAAACAGAGGATCGGGCCCGAAATAATCAGACTCTAGTACAAAAGCTGATGCAAACGTCTTGGCCATCACGTCAGCAACTTCGACGAGCGTATCGCAAGGCTCACCAGAAGAGTTTCGTACGAATGGTATTCCCACTTTACTATTCATGGAGGAACGGAGGTACTTATAGAATTTTTTTTTATTTTTGGAAGAGGCTAAGTCGTAGTCGAATTTTTTCTTGGATTGATGAATAGTTGATGAGACCATGTTTGAATACACTCGATGGTTGCGGTAGTCCTCAACTGACCCGCTGCGAAAGTAACGTTGCCACAGTGACTTCTTCCTCCGAATCATAATTAATATGGACCGATTAATCCATGGTTTCAAAGGGTTTGATCTTTCAACTGAAAAGGTGGTGCAAGCGGATACAGCGTTATCATTATATTTGTGAAAACTCCCCAGATATCCTCCATTGATGTCTGAGAAGAAAGAACCGAGTGCCAGTCAAAGCTTGAAACGACTTCGCGAACCTGTGTGTAGTCAACTCTGCTCCTCATCTCACTATGCTTACAGTCAGTAACTAATGTATTGAGCTGAATTTGCGTTGATAAAACAACATGATCCGACTTTCCAACAGGTGGCAGATATTCAATGTCTGAGACTATGTTTGCATCGGAACAGATGAAAACGTCAAGTAAGGAGGGAACCTGGCCCTCCCTGTATCTGGTGGGTTGAAGAATCAGCTGTTGGAGACCACTATTGATTATTAGATCAGCATATGGTAGGGATGGAGCGTTTGGAGGGGGCTGCTGAATGATAGGCCACTTCAGATCGGGACAATTGAAGTCACCTGCTATGAACAACGTTTCATAATTCCTAGAGCTCTCTGACAGAAAAGCCGTTAACTCAAAGTCTTCAGGGCAGGGACGAGGTCGATAGATACATCCGATGAAAAGCAAAAAATTTTGTCTCGATATTTCGAAGAAAATATTGTTAATACTTGTCCAGTCCTTGCGAATTTCTTTCACTTTAAACGACGAGGTGATATTCTGACTCAAATAGACACATACACCCCTGTAACCAGGTGTAGTTACACTATCGTCTCGATATAGTGTGTAATTAGGAATATTGAATATGCTGTCTGGAATGTTTGGGTGTAGCCAGGATTCTGTTATTAATATTATGGAAGGTTTTTGTAATTGAACGACAGATAAAAATTCTGAAAATTTGGATGAAAGTGACTGAATATTAGTGTAAAGTATCGGCCAGATTAATAATTCACTCAGTTTTTTGAGGATTTGTTAGAAGATTGTGACGAAGGCACTATGGTTGGGACACCCTGTATATACTTTATAGTAATGTTGGTTTCACCAGCTTTCTGACGTTGCTTCAGCTCAATACGAAGGGCGTTGAGGGTAGATACCTGCTCCCTAGTCTTATCATCAAAGATGGTAACTTGTCGAAAATCTGGATGACCCCTCAATTTGGATTTATTCCTCAGAATATCTTTAACACATTCAGGTGTTGAGAAAACTGCTCGAATCCACCTGGGTTTGCTATTGTCTTTGGATGGTAGACGACTTGAACAAAGCAGAAATTGACTAGCACCCTTCCGAATGTGCTCCACGATATTACGTACATTGACTGTGTCTAGCGAGATGTCTGCTCTTTCGGGAACGTTACATATGATCAGGTTATGGGATTTTTCTACACGGTTCAGTATCTCGGTCATGTCATTGCGATCCGAAGGACAGGAAGAAGCAGAAGTAGCATTCAATATTGAAGTAACAGCAGCCACCTCATCGCGAAGTGTCGTGTTGGCCCTATGCAAACTGGCAATTTCCGACTGACAGCCATCGATCGCATTTTGATGCTTAGAAAGTATATCATTGTGCTCATGTATCGCCGCGGTGCAATCTGCTAATTGATGGAAGAGGTCGTCCTGTCGCGAGAGAACTATATTGTAAATATATGAAAGAAAATTCTATGAATCATCAAAATGCTTGTTGGAAATATGAACTCCAAGTCACCAATTAACGCAAATTTTCTTGACCTCGATATATGAACAGAGAAGTCGAAGGACTTACTTGTGTGAAACAAAACTGATTTATTTGATACACAAGGATTAACTGAATCTAACTGGAGAGCAACTCATGCACACGTCTGTACTTCTCGAACGTCTGAATTAAAAAAATGAATTAATTTAATTTAATGAAGGCACTCACATTTAGATGATCTGGCAAATCATTGACAAAGAGAATGAATGAAAGAGGTGTTAATACTGAACCCCCAGGGAGCCTAATAATTAAACAATGCTTTTGTGAATATAAATCACCTTCTCGACAAACAATTGTTCTATCTGTTAAATAACTATGTATCCATTCCAAGAATACTACTTCAAAACCAAGGTTATAGAGCTTTTCCATCAGGAACAGTATACATGTTAGTAGGATGTTTTGGAATGAGTATTTTAACTCAGTATTTTAACAAACACAACACAAGTACTTTCAACAAGCTTATTATATTTTTAATAACGTTACAAGTTACACGAGATCACAAGAGATGTTGTCTGTTAGCGTGGCGTGGGTGGAGAGAGAGAGAGAGTTCTACTATCATACATACACAATCTGTGTTCTGAACACAAAACTTGCTCTTCTTCTTCTCGGGGTTGCCACTTCACATACAGAATATTCGAGTTAGATTACATATACAGTCACAGATAAATAATATATACAATCACATAATTATATTTGCCTCTACATACAAAGACAATCAAATGCACGCGATAAGTCAAAAAACAGACCAGCAATGCAATTACCGTCATCTAGACTTTTATAGACAAATTCTACCAAGGAAAGAGCAGCTGTTTCAGTAGAACAACCAGATCTGAACCCGTGTTGACAATTTGTGATAATATTAAATTTATCCAAATAATGGACAATTCGCTTTAAAACTAATTTTCAATTACCTTTGATATTGTACTCAGGATGGATATAGGTCTATAGTTTAGTACATCGTTAACGTCATTCCGTTCATGGACAGGAATGATAGTACTCTTCCTGAGAAAAGATGGAAAAGTTACTGATGATACCGACATATTTAATAAATGAGCAAGATGATCAGCAACATAGTTTGCCGAGGCTTTCAGTATTCTTGAAGAAATTAAGTCGGTTCCAGTACTTTTTTTGCTTTTCAAAGAGATTATTACAGTTTGAACTTCGTCACTAGTAGCCGGAAAAAAATAAAAACTATTCAACACCATTTTCGATGTTGTACAAGATTGGAATATAGTATCCCCATAATATTGCTGAAGGCTAACAGTCGCAATTTTCGAGAAATGCTCAGCAAAAGCCTCAGCAAGTATTACAGGTTCTGCACACAGATTTCCATTCAAATTTAAAGTGATTACTTCTTGTTTTTTACCCTTTCTACCAGTTTCCTCATTGACAATCTTCCAAACAGTTTTATTTTTATTCTCCGATTTTACTATGATTTTAGCATAAGACTGAGATTTAGTATGTTTCAGTAGTGAATTATAATACCTTTTATACGTGTTATACATTGTCAATGTTTGTTCGGATTGCAATTCGTGAAGCCAGAATAAATTTTTCAAATGGGAACTTGCATGTCTAACTTCCTCTGTGATCCAGTTTTTATTAGAAGTGATTACAGATTTTAAAGGAAAATTTTCATCTATCAGATATGCCATAACATCCATGAATAACTGAAAAGCAGAATTTGCATCATAACTCTGATAAATATCATCAAAATTAACCTTGGACAGACTTGTAACAAAATTCGTATATTGATGATTTGTAAATTTTCTAATGATTCCTAAATGACTCAAACACGGATTTTTAATGTTTGTAACATAATTGAATACATATTCTAACGAAAGAACTTCATGATCACTAATATTTGGTTCTAGTACTCTTGTTTTACATGAGCTCTCGTTTGTATTACTCAGAATGTAATCAACTATTGATATTGACGTATGACCTGAAATATTAGTGAATATTCTACTTGCATTCTAAGACGTTACATGGAGATCGAAGCAAAAGAGTAAATCACACAAGACGCAATAACCTCAACAGGGAGACTAATCAACACCGACGACACCCGAGACCCAATTCGAAAGGAAATTCTGATGAGTCCTAGTAGCAAATCGTAAAATCCTCACCATCACCAGCTTTATTCGAGTTACAATATTCAGAACAGTCCTATAGGACAATAGGACTGTTTTAAAAATGCGCCGAACAGATACATAATCGTTTCGATCTTAGACTATATAGCCTAAGGTTTCGATACCTAGGACTGTTCTAGAACTGGTTCAAGTTTTGGAAAACACGAATGCATCAAACGATCCAAGTAGGAAAGAAAGAAAATAAATGCATTTCAGTTATGTGTGCAAGAAATATATATTGTCTACGATATACTATTACAATGTGTTAATGTACAGGGTGGCCATTTGAAAACGAAACAGACGAGATTACAGACGAAATAAATTTTTTCGATAGAAATGCTGGGACAGGTCGATTTCTGTTTCGAGGGGGACAACTTAAGATGTAGGTTACGGACGCATAGCGCTTCAACCCTTGCTACTACAACCCTCACCCCCAATTTTGCAATAGGGAAGATGGGGTGAGTGATACCTCATTTGAAAGGTATTCTTATACTGATTTCAGCACAGTAATTGTTTTTTCATTTTATGCATTAGTTCTCGAAATATTCATGCGTTAGTTAATTTTATCACTTAAATTAATTTTTTGCGAATAATTGACATTTCGTGCTTCCGAAACACCAGAATTTCCGTACTTGTATTTGAAATTGCAAAACATCTACCACTGGGCAAATGAAGTCATACCGTACGTGTTGATACTATACTAGGGTCAGATGTTCGACTAGCTGTTTTATTCACTGAAATAATTCTCCAACTGTACGGTATCAGAACGATTTGAAGTATTGATCTAAGAAATAAGACTTTTCAAAGTAAAGTAAATAATTTATCAAAAACTTACATCAATTAATTAAATATTCAAATTGTTCACCATTAGCTTCCATTCAATGAAATAAGTTTTGTTCGAAACGATGGCGCACATTTTGCAGCATTTCTGGAGTGATTTGACGACATTCGTTCACTATACGTCTTCTTAAATCTTCTATGGAATCGGGCTAAGTAGAGTAAATTTTACTCTTCAAGTTGCCCCAAAGAAAGAAATCTAGTGATCTGGCGATCTGGCTGGCCATTCAGAAATCTTTGGTCCAGATATTCTCGAACTGGTAAGGCGTAGTGTGGAGGAGCTCCATCCTGCTTAAACACAATCTGATCTTCCACATAATTTCCAGCATTGTTTTCAATAATTTCCGTCAAATTGAATCAATGTGATTTTCCAATAAGTCCAAATACATATCTCCAGTAAGATTAACAGGTAAAAACAACGGGCCGACAATGTTGTCACCAAATATTCCAGCCCAAACATTGAGTTTTTGTGGTTGTTGAGTATAAACTTCGTGGAACAATCTCGGATTAGCATCGGCCCAATAACGACAATTGTGTCGATTTACTGTGCCGTTTAGAAAGAACGAACACTCATCGGAGAAACAAACATTGTACAGATAATTGGGATTAGCAGTTACTCGTTCACTCATTGTATCACAAAATTCAACACGACGGTCAAAATCATCTTCGTTTAGTGCGTGTGAAAGATGGATTTTGTAAGGATGAAATTTATGATGCTTCAAAATATTTGCAATTCGAGTTCGTGTTAAGCCAGATTCATGTGCTAGCTGCCTCGTACTCGTCATTGGATTCAGAGCAATCTGTCCAAGAACAGCTACTTCAGCTGCCTCATATCTTTCCATGTTTCGTTTTTTATTAGCCACGGACCCGGTTTCTTGAAACTTTGACACAAATTCCAAAACATACTTCCTATTAACATGTTTATCTAAATGTCGTTGATTTAAGAATTCTGCGGTTCTATTCGCACATTGATTGTTTGCAAAAAAAAAGTGAAATCATTTCCACCCGCTCTGCAATTGAATAAACCATGTCGAACAATGAATTAGAACCGAGGGGTCTTTCACTGGCCATTTTTTGTACACTAAAATTCCAATTTTACATTTAATTCCATTAAATTCACCTCAATTCCATTAAATTCCCCTCAATTCCATTAAATTCACCTCAATTCCATCAAGTCCACCTCAATTCCATTCAATTCACCTCAATTCCATTTAATTCACCTCAATTCCATTCAATTCACCACAATTCCATTCAATTCCTCACGAATACATTCAATCGAGGGGTCCCTCACTGACCAAAATTTGAATGCTCAATTGCCCCTTCGAGAAAAAATTCCTCTTATTTCCCTAAAAATTGACTTCATTACTTCTAATTGTCCCTTCATTTTTTTTTAATTCCCCTCATTGCCTCTCATTTCCTTTCCATCATTGTCTTCCCATTCCTCCTCACTGCCCCTTCATTTTTTTCACACTTAAATTATTTAAACAACTATTCTCAAAATCAAAAGGTAGAATTCTCTCCGCAGTTTCGTGAAAAAATATTTTATGAAGTAACTTCATGAAAATATGCGTTATTTATTACGTCTATGAAGAAAATGGAAACAAAATAACAATGGTATACGAGAATTCATACAACCATTGATTGAAAAGAATATTCATTTGTCATAATAATAACTAAAATGAAATATAAGCGTCTATCATATTATATATAAATTTCTAGAAAAACAGTTTTTGATTATAAATTGAAGATATTACATTTATAAAAAAGCAAATGAAGACCTTTTCTTCATATATAAATTTTCTCTAGAATGCTCTATATTTTTCACATGCTGATAAGATCTATTTTCGTCGAATGAGACGGCCCCATCCAGGAAAAGACCAAAAAAATAACATTTTTCTACCACTTGAAATTTTTCTTCAGTGATGTGATGGTGAATTGCACTACAACTCTTGTACCTGAGCTTCTTCCTCAGAAGTTTCATTTGAACTTCACTTGAGGTATATTTCTCGGTATAATTCAATATAACCAATTATACTTATATTTTATATAAGTAAGTAGATATTTATGTGTCTGACTATAGGAGGTTTCCCAACTGAACATCAGAAATAACTTTTTATTAGAAAAAACACTTTGTATAAAAACCAACATTCAAACATAAAATAACAAAATAAATTATTAAATTAGGAACTTATTCCATCACATTGATATCTATAATTGTAAAATATAAAAATATATATATGTTATGAAAAAAAAAAAATAAACATACCTATCAACGATATCAACGAGGCTATAAAGGTTATTAGGAAAATAAAATTAATGAAATGAAAAGGAACTCTTTTTCAAAATGAAACATCAAAGTAAACAGAGGAGCAATATGCTGAAAGCTCTAACAAAGTAAACCGATTTTTTAAAATTAGTGAAAGATCTTTCAATATCATTGAGGACACACCGTGGTATTTCGAACGGATCCGTTCCTTCAATTTTGATAGGGCCGTAGATGAAAAAAATTCTTTCACATTCTGAATGTCCTCATTTCTAGGCCATACAAAATTTGTAAGATCCCGCTTTAAAAAGTTAACCTTGTATGAATTTGTATGACATTATATTTTTTTGTATCTATAATTATTTGATTCAATTCGGTGCTAACGGGTCGAGGATCGGGTACATTTTTCGATGAATCATCTTTCAATTCCGTTGTCTCTTCGGATTGACTACCATCAGAAAATTCGTCGTACCACTTTCTTTTAGCCGAGAATTTTCCTTTCTTCAATTTTTTCTGAAATTCTCTCGTTTGTTATCCTCACAACAGTCATGATAAAGTAAAAAAAAACATGGGTAATATCCTTGTGATAATTATTGTCTCAAAAACATAGATTAATTAATAAAAAACTTACCCTGAAACAGTTGCTTGAACACCGTCGATCACACATAAACAAATATTATTTTTTGCCCGATAGAACGAATTTTGTTAGTTACCGAGTTCGTTGCTAGATCTGTACATCATTTTTACTGGTTACTAAGGTAAACAGAACGGTAATGATTGAATATTCTTTGAAATAATGAAATAACACAAACAATTTGAATTCAGTTCATTTAATATTGATAGTTAAAGTACAATTTCTACAATTGCTCATGGAAATACCACTGGATTGAGTAGCCGAATTCACAGAAACCTCTGCTGAATTCAACATTTCATGTTGCAACTCACTACGTTCCGTACTATGCAAAAGTTTTTCAGCAAAGTCTAGTTTATTTTCCAGCGAATCCTCAACGTAACTTTCAGCCACAGTCGAAGACCGCCATCCACCGTGTCGTTTTAGTCCTAATACATCTACTCCCTTATTAGCTAATGAGGTGGCCGAAGTGCGTCTAAAAGTGTGGCCAGTATAGGCATTTGGATTTTCTTAATTCAAAAAGGTTGCAATTTTTGACGGCCAACTTCCAATTGTCCCTTTGCCTATTACTTGATTACTGCATTTTTCGTTTTGATATCTCAAAAATAAATGCCCGCTCTTCGCATTTTGTGGACGCAGACGGAAATATTTTCTATATATTTCCACGTAATTGATATCATTATCTCGATCGATGCGACGACTGTGAATGTTCTCTGAATGTTGATTTTTGTGTGGGGAATTTTCACGATTAAAAATGATCTTCTATGTCCCTGACGCTCATATTGTACTCTTCTCCTCACATGCCCCTGATATACCTAATATCATTCCCCTCTGAAAGGACATAGTTTATAAAGCACTATTGTATGAATAAAAGCACACCTTAATAATTAAAAACATATCATCTGGTGCTTCTTTCAAAAATTTATTAATTTCTTCTCTTGTAAAAACAGCAGATTTTTTAGGTTTGTAACCAATAGATTTTCTTTTGAGGAATGCAATAAGCGTTGCAAACTTGGATATGTCAATTCCGTCATTCAGAAATATTTTGCTCTTCAGCATTGAATATTCCGCCCAAAGACTTCCAAGCGATCTCAGCTTTTCGATGCTTCGAACAAAATAGGCCAGTAACACTTTTTCATTGATTTGGCTGCCTTTAGTCTGAATCCATTCCTTGAAAGTATTGTATGTACTCTCGTAGTGGATTTTAGATTTCTCAGAAATAACTGAAGAACGGCCGATTTCCCAGGCTGTTTGAATTTCATTATCTTACGAAGATTCTCTAACGCCCATTTTTTAACGCCATTTAATTCAATTGATTATTGTCACTTTGACAATCTACTAAGTTTTCATCACCAAGACAACGCCTTATATTATATTCCTACACAGCATTGATGAAGCCACGAATAAATGAATTTGTCAGATAATTATTTTGTACATTGAGTAAAAATTGTGTCTATCGTGCAAAAAACGCCATAAGTATCTCGAACGTCAAGGACGGCCGATCTCAGACAATTGTCTTCGATCGGTAAAATGCCCTTACCGTTCTCTATACTTAATATACTATTATAGGTTATGTCTAAACGATCGTGAGGTAACGCGTAAGTTTTAAAATCATCCTTCTGCGCATGTTCATTTCCGTTCAATTCCATCCATTTCCATTACAATTCCGTTCAATTCCATCGAGTTCCAATGAAATTCCGCTCAATTCCACTCAATGCCATTCAATTCCCGAATAATACCTTTCAATTCCATGTAATTCCGTGTGATTCCGTGCAATTCACTCACAATTCCGAAATTTTGTACACTAAAATTCCACAGTGAAAGACCCCTCGATTAGAACACATACAAGTCTCGATTCAAAACTAAGAATAATTCACATGTCAAAGAACCAGTAAGCCAACTTAATGATCTGTTCGTAATAAATAAAAAATTATCGATTCTCATTTTTTGGAAAAGATATGAATTCAATAATCAACAAAATGAAAACATAATTGAAGCCAACTGAGAGAAAACACTTCATAATTAAGTTGGAAATCGTTTCACGAATTGGGACTGGAATATTTCTGTGGCATCATTAATGATTTGATTTTCTCACCTGGTAATCTGATTAGAGATATGTACGTATTTGGACTTTTTGAGAATTTCTATCGATCAAGTGTTAACGCATGTTTGTTCGACATCTTGATTAAAGATTTCTATGTCAGTGGATTGGAGGAAGGAAGCCACAGTCATGGTTGTTTTGAAGCTCAAAATGTCGATTTTTCACAAAAAAAACACTACAAGTGCCATGAAAACACCACTTCATTTTCAAATGCTTAGTTGAGAATATTTCGAGAACTAATGCATAAAATGAAAAAACAATTACTGTGCTGAAATCAGTATAAAAATACCTTTCAAATGAGGTATCACTCACCCCATCTTCCCTATTCAAAAATTGGCGGCGAGGATTGTAGTAGCAAGGGTTGAAGCGCTATGCGTCCGTAACCTACATCTTAAGTTGTCCCCCTCGAAACAGAAATCGACCTGTCCGAGCATTTCTATCGAAAAAATTTATTTCGTCTGTAATCTCGTCTGTTTCGTTTTCAAATGGCCACCCTGTATATAATCAATTTGAAATTTGAAAAATAAAATGCATTATATATAAAGAACATGCTTTGTCTCCCGAAGATGCCAGACACTCGAACTGGCGAAACGTCGAGAACTAATCCACGACGACGGCCGAAATGCTCGAAAGAACAGGTTTCAAGGAGTCTGAATACTTTTCATATTATTCCTCAAAAATTGGCAAATGTTCATATGGGAGAACATGCTTTTCATTTCGACTCTTCTTATTGAATCGAGTTGTTGTTATCCTGTTAACGGGATCGCTCACATAACGGGAGTTTTCATAGATTTTAATAGCTATGGAAAACGGAAAACGGAAAATAAACGGAAAACGGCGTAGAACTTTCTGAACCGACATATACAGGGTGAGTCAGGAGGAACGGCCCAAATTTCAGGAGTGTATTCTGCAGGTCGTAAAAAACTCATATGTTGTTATCCGATTCTCATTTGTTTTCAAAGTATAGGATAATTAGAGTATTATTATTGCTCATTAAAGGAAGACACGAATCAATCAGAAAAGCAACGAAAACCCTTCGCAGACGAAGTCGAATGTGTTTGGTGGTTAATGGCAGGATTTTTGAGCATTTATTAAAGTTATGCTATAAATAACACCATTTTAATAAAGGAAATGTAGTTTAAAAACAAATGAGAATCGGATAACAACATATGAGTTTTTTTTAATTATTTGGACCTATAGAATACACACCTGGAGTTTTGGCCGTTCCTCCCGACTCACCTTGTATATATCAGAAGAAAGAGCTCTACCGATTAGGATAATAAAATACAGGGTATGCCATTTGAAAAAAACAACAATTCACGTAGAATTTTTAGGTTAACGAAGCCTTAATGCAATTCTCAGCACTGAATTCTTAATGCCCATAAAAAATACTGCAAATTTGCCCATTCGAACTTTTGAGTACGACCAATATATTAACTGAGATAGCTATTGAGTAATATATAAACAATCAGCCTGTACATACCTATTTCACTGCAATTAAATTTTTTGTATATTTTGTACTGTGGAGGATGGGTTAGGATTCCAGGAAAAGACGTAGAACGTTTAAATAATTTATTTAACAAAAACAAATTTTGAAGTTGGTTAAAACTTATTAGTCTGAAAAGACTGATTTATAAATCGTTGCGGCAGAAAGTAATGGTTTTGTAGGACGGCAACGACGGTTGAGAGGTTTAAAACATTTCAGTCTGAAAAGACTGATTTTTGTAGAATATATGGATTCTACACGTCGAAGGCGAGTCGATAATTAGTAATGGATTTGAAAGTCCCAAAAGATGGAATTTTGCAGGCTGGATCGTCGTTATTTTAGCGGCTGTGAATCTTGGTTGTTCGAATATTCGACGGTGCAGGTAGCCGTTGAAGAGAAATCTGGTCGAAGCGGTAAAACAGATGTTTCTGCGTTGAGAGCGAAAGTGCCGAATATCTCGTCGAAGTCGCTGGGTTCGGAGTCTCGAAGAAAAAAGATCTGTATCTGTTTTCTTGCGATCTTTATGCCTGTTTGTCTTCACCTATTAGGGATGCGAATTTTTTGACCTAGAGAAGGCGTGACTTCGTCGGATCTGCTCAAGTCGGATTTTAACGAATTAGGGTTTTCGTTCCAGCTGGACTTGAATATTTTTCGGTGATTTCGTCGACTTCCTTTTAGCCGGACTTAGAGAAATTCGCCACACACTGCCCTGCCAGTGATTTGCGTCAGTAAAGCACGAAATCAGTTTCGATGAAAAACGAACTCTTCTCCCTGATCTGGTGTTTTCTCTTCTTTCTGGTTTCTCTTCGGTTTGGGAGGATTGTGGAGTTTGCGGCTGCGGCTGTTGATTATCTTCTTCTTCTTCGCTAATGATGTAGGCTGGTTTCAGTCTATCTATGGTCACCGTTGTGTCTTTCCGTTCATTTTCACGGTAAAGGTTTTCTCGCCTCGTTTGCTGACTTGGTATGGGCCGTCGTACAGTTATTGTAAGCATGTTTTTGGTCCATCATGTCTTACAAATACGTACTGGGTTGTTTCGAGGTCTTTAAACACGAAACTTCTCTTCTCGCCGTGTCGTGATCCTTTTACCGATCTGATTTTCCTGATTTGGTCTCTCAAATCTTTGACGAATTCAGTGATGTCTTCGGATGTGGCTGGTTCCTCGTGAGCGGTCAGGAATTCTCCGGGTAATCTTATCGGTTCGCCGTAGGTGAGTTCTGCTGAGGTGGTTTTGAGGTCCTCTCTCCAGGCTGCTCGCATGCCGAGAAGGATTGTTGGTAACGACTCAGTCCATCGGTCGTTCTGGTGGCATTTGATCGCTGCTTTAAGTTGACGGTGGAAACGTTCGACCATGCCGTTGGCTGCTGGGTGGTGAGCCGTGGTGCGGAGATGCTTCGTGCCTGTCAACTTGCTGAGTTCGTTGAACAGACACGATTCAAATTGTCTGCCTTGGTCGGTAGTGATCCGGAGTGGTGTGCCAAATCTTGCAATCCAATTAGCATAGAATTCTTTGGCGACGGTGGTGGCTTCTTGATTCGTCATTGGGATGGCTTCTGGCCATCGGGTAAATCAGTCGACTAAGGTAAGGCAGTATCGGAATCCCTCTGAATGTGGCATGATGACAATGTCGATGTTGTTAAATTATATGGTTTGGGGGAGTTGAAATGTTATGAAGAACTTTTAAAACGAACGTATATTTCTTCTATTCAACATTCAACAACATAACAAAATCACGTAACTATATCAACACACTATTTTTTTTATATCATTGCCTACTAATACTAATACCAAACATAAAACATCATAGAATAATTCATATTTCAACATTCCTCCTCAATTTGAAATGTACATGAAAATTGCAAGAAATATCTTACATAATAGAAATTATATTTCTAAAATAATTAAATTTATCTTTACTTAAAGGTTTAGTTAAAATATCTGCCAAGTTTTGTTCAGTTGAAACATATTCAATGCTAATGTCCTTTCTCAAAACCAAATCTCTTAAATAGTGGTGTTTAATATCAATATGCTTAGTCCTTTTAGAATTTTCATTACTTTTGGACATCATTATTGAACTTTTATTATCACAAAATAAAATTGTCCCTTGACATAATCGAAAGTCTTTCAAAATTCCTTTTAAATACATCAAATCTTGAGCAGATGCAGCTGCTGCTATATACTCAGCTTCTGCTGAAGACAATGCAACACAATTTTGTTTCTTTGAAAACCATAGTATTGGGTTCTCTCCATATAATATAATGCACCCACTTACGCTCTTCCTTTCTTTCTTATCAGTAGCCCAGTCTGCATCTGAATATCCTCTCAATATCAAATCCATTTCAACATCTTCAATTTCTGACATGAATTTTTCCATTTCCCCCATTACCATATGCTGTGTGTATCCAGAATCCAACACAAAATCATTTAAACTTCTCTTGGACTGTTTTGTGTTACTGCTTGAAACGATGAATGAAATCTCCTGCTTGTTTGTATCTGTTGATTCTTCTTGGTTTGAAAAATTTGCTTGTCCTCTTTGAGTGTAATTTCTTCCTCTTGGTCCACCTCTGCTACGTCTAGGATAGCTCACACCTCTCCCTGTATTCTTCTTTGGGCAATCACGATAAAAATGATTTCCATTACATCCATAGCATTTATAATTCTGATCATTCTTGTTCGTATAAAAAGCTGAGCTTTCTCCTCTATATTTTTCTGTTTGATTTTCTTTAATTTTTAATTCCGCATCAAGTAATCTACTTTTTACGAATTCCAATGTTATGCCACTGGTTTGTGTTTCGATAGCAGCTATTATATTATCATATTTCTCTGGAATGGTAAGTAACAGATAGCATACTTTGTCGCTTTCATCCAGCTTCGCCCCTGCACCTTCTAGTTCCCGTAACAAAGTTTCAACATGCATGAAATGCTCCTGTAACTCATCAGTGTGACACTTCAGCTTGAATAGTCTTTTCATTATGTGTAATTTCATCAACGGACTTTTCCTTTCAAAAATATTCTTCAAATTATTCAACATCTCTTGAGCCGTTGCAGCATCTTTAATATATTCCAAATGCTTATCAGTGATACATTGTACTATAATGCATCTAGCTTTTGTATCATTTTTTTTGATATTTAGTCTTGTCATCAGCTGACAAGTTGTCAAGTTGTTCCTTTTTCATATCCAAGACACTTTTGACACCTTCTTTTTCCAAAATAATTTCCACTCTGAATCTCCAATTACTATAATTGTTGTTGGTTAGTTGTGGAAAAGGTATAACTGATGCCGTCGCCATTTCTTCTAATTTCTTGCTATATCTTCTAGAAACTTCTTGAAGTTTTTTTTTTTTTATTTTAAATTTAATCAATGCTTTTGAATTTATTTAGACTCAATAACTTTCTTGTGCCTCCGGGCCCATAACCTGTTAAATTATATGGTTTGGGGGAGTTGAAATGTTATGAAGAACTTTTAAAACGAACGTATATTTCTTCTATTCAACATTCAACAACATAACAAAATCACGTAACTATATCAACACACTATTTTTTTTATATCATTGCCTACTAATACTAATACCAAACATAAAACATCATAGAATAATTCATATTTCAACAGATGTAGACATGTTCGAATCTTCTCAGTGGCGAGAAAATGAACCAAGTGGGGCGACATGGCGGGTTCCTTTGGCTCGTTGGCATTCTATGCAACTGCGTGCCCATTTCTTGCAGTCTGTGTTGATGGAGGGCCAGACGAACCGTTGCTTGACCATTTTTGTTGTGGCGTTGATGCCTGGGTGTGCCAGGTTGTGGACCATGTCGAATGCTGCACGTGATGAACGGTCGTGGTTGTGGCGTGGACGTGTCACAATACACGGCGATGTTCGTCTCTGGTGGCTTCACTCGTTGAAGGAGGAGTCCTGTATCTCTGCATCTGGAGGTATCTCTGCAACTCGTCGTCTTGTCTCTGGGATTCAGCTAGGGCAGGAAACTCCAAGGTGGCTCTGATCTCGTCTACTCGTGATAGGGCATCTGCGACGACATTTCCTCCTCCTGGTATGTGCCGGATGTCCGTAGAAAACTGGGAGATGTAGTCTAGGTGGCGGAACTGGCGTGGTGAGCACTTCTCTGGCTTCTGTTTGAAGGCGAAGGTCAGCGGCTTGTGGTCTGTGAAGATCGTGAAGGTCCGGGCCTCTACCATATGACGGAAATGTCTGATTGCTAGGTAGATTGCAAGCAGTTCTCGGTCATAAGCTCCATAACGGGTTTCTGGTTGGGACAGCTTCTTGGAGAAGAATGCCAATGGTTGCCATTAACCATTTACTTGTTGTTGGAGGGTGGCACCAACTGCAGTGTCGGATGCGTCAGTCTCCAGGGCTAAGGGTGCGTCGTCCTTGGGATGTGCTAGCAGGGTGGCTGATGCTAGTCTCTTCTTGGTTTCCTAGAATGCAGCGGAGGCTTCTGAGGTCCACTGTATGGTCGCTTTCCCCTTCAGGCTGGGTACCAGTAGATCCTTAAGTGGGGCCAGCGACTGGGATGCTCTGGGGATGAAACGCCGGTAGAAGTTTACCGTGCCCAGGAATCGTCGTAGGTCCTTCGCTTTAGTTGGCTGGCTGTACTGCAAGATGTCTTGGACTCGGTCTGGCAGTGGTTTGGTTCCATCGGAAGATACCAGGTAACCCAAGAATTTTACCTCTGGTTGGACGAATATGAATTTGGCCGGGTTGAGGACGATGGAGTAGTTTCGGAATCTCTCGAAGACGATCCGGAGATGTTCCATATGGTCTTCTTCGGTCGATGAGGCTATCAACACGTCGTCGATGTAGGAGAAGCAGAAGTCCAGTCCTCGTAGTACCTCGTCTATGAAGCATTGGAAGGTCTGGGCTGCATTCCTCAGTCCGAAGGTCATGAACGGGAACTCGAACAGTCCAAAGGGTGTGGTGATTGCTGTCTTCGGGACGTCTTCTGCAGCAACTGAAATCTGGTTTTGGGCTCGCACCAGGTCTAGCGTCGTGAAGATGCTTCTTCTATATATATATATATATATATATATATATATATATATATGTGGCCATTTGAAAACGAAACAGACGAGATTACAGACGAAATAAATTTTTTCGATAGAAATGCTCGACAGGTCGATTTCTGTTTCGAGGGGGACAACTTAAGATGTAGGTTACGGACGCATAGCGCTTCAACCCTTGCTACTACAACCCTCACCACCAATTTTTGAATAGAGAAGATGGGGTGAGTGATACCTCATTTGAAAGGTATTTTTATACTAATTTCAGCACAGTAATTGTTTTTTCATTTTATGCATTAGTTCTCGAAATACAGGGTGGCCATTTGAAAACGAAACAGACGAGATTACAGACGAAATAAATTTTTTCGATAGAAATGCTCGGACAGGTCGATTTTTGTTTCGAGGGGGACAACTTAAGATGTAGGTTACGGACGTATAGCGCTTCAACCCTTGCTACTACCACCCTCACCCCCAATTTTTGAATAGGGAAGATGGGGTGAGTGATACCTCATTTGAAAGGTT
The DNA here is from genome assembly GCA_038502775.1 of Hippodamia convergens. Classification (NCBI taxonomy): domain Eukaryota; kingdom Metazoa; phylum Arthropoda; class Insecta; order Coleoptera; family Coccinellidae; genus Hippodamia; species Hippodamia convergens. The sequence goes on along the minus strand of CM076609.1, from coordinate 63,191,843 downwards.
TTTCACAAAAAAACACTACAAGTGCCATGAAAACACTACTTCATTTTCAAATGCTTAGTCAAGAATATTTCGAGAACTAATGCATAAAATGAAAAAACGTTACTGTGCTGAAATCAGTATGAAAATACCTTTCAAATGAGGTATCACTCACCCCATCTTCCCTATTCAAAAATTGGGGGTAGTAGCAAGGGTTGAAGCGCTATGCGTCCGTAACCTACAAGAAGCGTCCGGAAGTTCCTAGCAACATGCTGAAACTACCTTGGCCTCACGTAGGTCCGGTGGTTCACACAAGCCGTCCCTTTTATGGTGATTGAATAAAAAAAATATATATATATATTATATATATATACAGTGTGACACAGACTTATGGTACACCCCCGTTTTCTCCTTTGTTTCTGTAGCAATTTTTTTGAAATTTGGAACATTGAATATACTCACTATAGAGAAATTTTTGACATATTCAGAAAAAAATCAAACCTCATATTGTTGTTTGTGTTCAATAGCAACCTTGATAAATTAATTATTGTGATTGAACCGAGAGGATACTTAAACTTGTCTAAACTCCATTATCGTGTTTGTATTGGTTATACAGAAAAAAAGTTGATATGGATGGATACCCCACCGATGGTACTTTCGAATGGAGTCAGAGTACCATTATGCTACCATTTGACAAAACGGAGTTTCGAGTGAAAAAAGGTTCTGGTACACCCCCATTTTCTCCCTTGTTTCTGTAGCTATATGTCTGAAATTTGGAACATTGTTCTCAATGTGCTTGTGGAAGCTCAAACGAGAGTCTAGTTCCATTCCTAGATATTTGACGGAGTCTTTTTGAACTATAGTTGGATTATTGATTTTGGGCGGTACAAAAATATTTTTATCGTTGATTTTTCTGCTGAAAACGATCATTTCTGTTTTTCCTGCGTTCACCTGAATCTTCCACTTCTTGTAGTATTCCATCAGAAGGTTCAGGTGATACTGTAGGAGTCTGGTAGCTGATATCGCGCAGGAATGAGCGTAAATGGCCGTGTCGTCCGTCAGCGAATAGTGCAGTTTTTGTATTGGGAAAATCTGGTAGATCGTGGATGAAGAGATTAAAGAGTTTGGGTCCTAGGACAGAGCTTTGCGGTACGCCTGCTTTTGTTATTACTTTTTTCGATAACGTGTGATTTACTTTTACGATGAAGTTTCTTTCTACTAGGTATGAATTGATAAGGCTTATTAGGGAATATGGAAGTTTTAATTGAATCATTGTATATAGCAACACCATGACCGTGTTTTGTTTTTTGTTAAATGCGTTGATAGAATCCTTGACGATTCTAACCAGTTTATATGTTGAACTATGTTTCGCTTTGAAGTATTATGGGCGCCGTTTTCCATGGATTTGGCCAATGACTCAATTTAATAATTGCATTTACTATGTTAGGTAACTTGGACGACAGCTTTCTTGGAAATATTTTAAGCTATTGCATAGCTTTTATCTCAGGCTTTGGGCGCGGCGACCGAATGTAGAAATTCCGTAACGATAAAACCTCACACAGCCGTGTATCGTCAGTTCAGTTCGGCAGACTTCGGCACGGTGTTTGGGTGCTTGCGACTAGACGGATGCGTGCAGCCACTCTAGCAGCGCAAAATGGAGTCGGCAATCTCGCTGTTCCCAGTGAATTACGACAGCAAATATTTCATTAACATCGGATGGAAAATGTATAGCCAAACGCAAACATTTTCCATTAACTTCATCTCTTGCTCTAACTTTACATAAGTCGCAAGGTGGAACTTTTGACGAAATAGTATATCACATTCTCAGGAACTCGTCTATGTTGCACTCTCTCGGGTGACTTATATTGGAAAATTGTATATGACGACAAAAAATGATAATTCTGCATTTAAGTTTTATCATAATCCAAGGCAAGCTGCATCGACTGCATCTTTGTTGCAAGAATTCAAAAGACTGTCTTTAAATAGTGTTCAGACGATAGCTCAAAGTGTCTTAGATTTCATTAATTATAGAAATGGCATTTCAACAATGACTTTCAATTGCCAAAGTCTACATAGTCACAAATACGATTTACAAGATTCAGTTACGAGACAAACCAATGTGTTACTACTTACAGAAACATGCATGAAGCGTGATAATCCGATTGAAATACCGAATTTCAATTGTATTGTTCAATTCAAACGAGATAGTGTTCCAAACGTTAGGGTAGCTATTTACCAAAATAGTAATAATGGTACTAATATTATGACTCCGAATATTGAAATAAATATTGAAGACGTTAGCGATGTTAATGTTAGACGCTCATTCGTTGGAGATATTTGTGCATGCTTATGCAAACTTAGGAATGGCCTACAAATAGTCATGGTAGCAATTTACATTTCTCCGAATTCAAAATTGGACGAGGTAGAGCATTTTATTCATCGTACATTACTAGAGTACACTGAAGAAGGGTCGAAAATACTTGGTTTAAATGGTAATAAATTTCCACTTATCTTGGCTGGCGATTTCAGTATTAACTTTGCTGATGAAGAATCAGAGCGGTTGACAACTTTTCTTTCGGAAAAATTGAATTTAAAAATGCATAATGATCCACAAGAATCCACAAAAAAATATGCGACCACTATGGACGCGGTATTTTCCAGACATTTAGAAGACATTAAGTCTCAAACTTATGGTTCTTATTTCATAAACCTATAGTTTCAATGATAAACATTCCTGAATAACCTACATGTATTCTAAGATAAATGAAAAAAAAATTTAAATCAACAATATTATCTTCTTATTTTGGAATAGATGCTATGCAATAGCTTTACCGCGGCAGTCCTCGAGTGCCACATGTGTTTTTTTTTATCAGTTTGTTGTCGATGCCGTCCAGTCCGGGCGATTTATTGAGTTTGAGAGTTTTAATAATTTCTTTTATATCTGAAGGATTAGTCAAAAATTTGTTAGGATTTTCAGGCCCCTCTTTCGCCTAGGGCACCATGGGCAAGTGCCCAGGGCCCCGCGATCGATAGGGGCCCCGCTCAGATCAATTGTTCCGAACCGAAAGGATCGAAGATTTCCTCAATGATTATTATAGAACTGATTTATTCGAAAAGACCTGACCTTTTCTTTCTTTCAAAATTCCTTTTGGCGTATTAAAATAACCTTCAGGTAAAAAGGCGGAAGTGATCATTCACAATAATTCGAAATGGATTGGAATTCAGAGTCTTTTATCAACAAGTTTTCGAAGGTTGCAATTTTTATGACCCTTGCTCATTCATACTGGTATACACTAGATACAAGCAATTATTAGCTTGTGTTATTTGTTGGGGTGGTTAGCCATAAAACATCTGTTCGAATCGGGTTGTTCATCAAATTCTTGTATTCAGTGGGAAGCTTCCCCATTTAGCTACATAATTTCAGACAGCGCTACAGAACAAAAAATCAGTTGCGTATCAGAGGGCCCCGCAGATTTCGCGGTGCAGGGAGGTTCGGCACCAAAGAAGCCCCCCAAGTCAAACTGAAAGCATAAAATGACGCCCCAATAATTTCTTTTTATTGAACTTGCCGGTTAGCGAGATTTTTTCCATGACATAATGAACAAAACTCATACAAAGAAGGTTCAATTATCATTCCTGAAAAATAGAGAAATACTCCTAAATTATAAAAAAACATATGAGTTTTCCCGTAATTCAATCCGAAATTTGAATTATCACTCAATTACTCCATGTGCTACCCTGTTTTCAAGGGTTTTTTAATATACCGTCAAGCTTTTCGGGACTCTCCTTAAACGTGTCGCAAACACGTCTATTAGACTTTAGAGCTTACTCAGCTTTGGACAAGTAGCCAGAAGCTTGGTTATCAACAAGTTGATGGATATGTTTGCACAAAAAAATTTAAAAAGGTGAATGCAATTTTGTTTTAAAAAATTTTTTGGAATTCCTACCAATTCCAAGTGTAATTCAGAAACCGTCAAGTGTATTTCAGATTAGTCACTTTAATTTCAGAAAGCGTCAATTGAATTTCAGATTAGTCAATTGAATTTCAGAAAACATCAAATGTATTTCGGATCACTCAATTAAATTTCATTTGATATTTTCTGAAATTCAATTGACAAATCTGAATAACACTTGATGTTTTCTGAAATACAATTGACTAATTTGGAATACAAGTGATGTTTTCTGAATGTCAATTGACTATTTCTGAATTACAATTGGAAATGATTTAGTTTCTAGTTACTTTTATATCAGAATTTACATTGTTTTGTTTAGAAATTTTTGTTATTCAATATATAACTTATTTTTATAAATTTTTTTCATTATTTCCCTTTGAAAAACTTCAGAGAATTCTTATCATGAATAATAGACCTATAGAGGAGGGACCCGATGAGGGGAGGCCGAATTTTGCGCCACGCCATCGCAAGAAATTTCAGGGGAGTTCAGGCTAAAAAATCCCTTCTCCCTTTTGAGTACCGAAATTCCGTAAATCGGCAAAATCCTCTCGAGTTGATAATTAAATTACATCACGGCATGAGCATACCGTGTCTATGTGTGTCGTGAATAAAGCTTCTCGACGGTAGGGAATTCCCCTGTATTTGTATTTTGTATGTGGTATTGTGGGTAGGGGCCCCATTATCCTAATGTGCCCAGGGCCTCCAAGAGGTTAAAGACGGCCCTGAGGATTTTTATCTTCTTCTTTTGAGATTCTGAAGTACTCGAAAACGACTTTTATGATGTGACGGTCTGAATCATTGTCCGCAGAGCCTAAGTCGTGGATATTCTCGAAATGTTCTGCTAGTAAATTGGCTTTTTGTTCGTCCGTATCAAATATGATTGAGTTATGTTTTGGATCAGGAATATTGTTAGGTTTTTTCTTCAGAGTCTTAGCAACTTTCCACAGGGAACCGTCCGATGGGTTCAGTGTTTGAAGTTTTATATCCCATTTCCATAATAATTCCCATTTCATAATAATTCACCCAGAAACCGGTTTGAGCGTGCAATATTCTCCTCATCGAATCAGCTGTATATCAGCCCGGTCGTCCACTGCAAGCGTTTTTGAGCGTTTTATGGCTCTCGCGAAACGAGCGTATACGTGCGGCAAGTTGCTACAGATCCCAAGCAATGTATTCCAATGCAGCTGCGTCCAGTACAGGCGACTTCGAGCGGGCGTACACGAGCGGCTACGAGCTTCGCCGCTTGATCCGCCTGAAATGGGATCTGTAGCGCGTGTACGCTCTAACGCTAGAAGCGCTGGCTCTATTTACGAAGTAAAATCCTTTCCGCGTAGAGAAATTCGTATGGAATTCCTTGGACATGGATCCTCCTCAAAACTATCTTTAATGAAATTAATTTCATTTTTTCTTTTTTCAGTTGTAGATGAATTAAATGATCCCAATCATAAACTGTTTTCATAAAAGCTGTTTCAACACTCATTTGATATCGATTGGTATGTCTTTTCTCTTATATGAATGAAATTCAAGGAAATCTTGATGTCAAATTTTGTGTGATGAAAAGTTTGTGGTGCAATGCCTGAAGACTTGATGACGGTATGCCGATAATGTTTTCGTGATTTGACAACATGGCAAAGAAGAATCAAGTGGTTTCAGAAAAAAGTCACACAACAATCGATATCTAAATATAAATTCAAATCAGTCAAATGAGTGGTATTATTAAAACAATCAGAAAAAGTTTCACGCTTTACGGATAAGCATACCATGGCAAAATGCAAGAAGAAAACGGTCACAATTCGGAAAAATTAATTTCCGAACTGCGATCGTGGACTAGCGGAGATCCACGCTGAAAGTAAACCACAGGACGACGCTATTTCCTGTGGTTTACTTTCAGCGTGGATCTCCGCTAGTCCACGATCGCAGTTCGGAAATTAATTTTTCCGAATTGTGACCGTTTTCTTCTTGCATTATTAAAACACTCAACGATGGGGCTCATTTAATTTCATCTACAAATGAAATAAGAAATAATTAAATTAATTTCATTAAAAGTACTCTTGAGGATAATAAATATCCAACGAATTTCATTTGAAAAATTATTTCAAATTTAGAGAGTATAATGATAATCAGGGACCAACAAGAAATCGTCAAGATTAAACAATGTCATTTAATTTGATATCTCATGTCCATGGACTTTCAGGAAAAATTCAAAGAATTGGTTCTAAATTCAATATGAGAACCGTTTTCAAAACACGAAATGATTTAAGATCTAAACTTACAAAAACTAAATCTTCAAATCAGAAATTATATTTACAATATTCCTTATGGAAAAACCTATACCTATACCAGAAACATCAACACCTTTCGAAATAAGAAAATTAGAATAACATAAAATGTAGAGATATTGGTAGATCGCGATCATGTGACTTCCAATAGGCGATCACATGATGGATTGGAATAACACGAAAAATCTAATGATAGAACCTGACAGTTATAAAAGAATGATAATCTGTTAAATTGTTCGGTGGGTGTGGATCGTATTTGGAATGATTTGTTGAAAATGGAACTGATTTCAGGGAATTTTGAAATGAAGTAGCAATTTCACCATCATAGTTATTAATATTAATCTATGATCATCATGGATTGGTGAATGTCAATTGGGAAATCAATAATTCTCAAATTACGTAAAGCTCATGTTGAGAAATTGTCTGAAAAGGGAGTCTGATATAAACTCCGAAACGTTACAAAGCTTGAGAGTTCGAAGTGTTGCCCCAATGAAGTTTTATCGTTTCTCAAATACATTCAGAAATATTCTTTGCTTCTTCCCATAGGAATTGAAAAATCGCTCAGGATATTTTTCCAATTATTGATTTTGGAGATATTTGAATTCTCCCAAGGATTTTTGGTTCTCAAAATTGGGTGCATCCAATAACGGCAGGACCTCTGTGTTTCCGTCGTCTTTTGACTAAATAACTTGACTCTAGAATGTACAAGTCCTCCGGATTCAAAGCATATTGCAGTCAATGCTAAAAGAATACGAACGATGTCATTTTCGAAGACAAACTATGGTCTTTGTTGGTTATATCACTGAATGGAACGCAAGAAGCCGCAACCGTGTTGTAGCAGCTACGAACGCTTGTTTCGCGTGAGCGCGTTGCCGCCTGAATACGCTTGCAGTGGACGACCAGGCTCATGTTACATACAACTAAGTATTATATTACAAGTGGTGAAATCTAGTAGCTTCAAAAGGGAAGTTCCACATTTCCAGTCATCAATCACATGCTAAAAAAAGAGTACATCGCCTCTTTCTCTCAATGAGATTTTAGCAGTGTCCCCTTAATCAGGGACCCATGCAAGTTTCTCCGAGTGATGGAAACGCCGAATCCTTTTCGCGACTGTAAAGCCAAGTGTTTCTGAAAAACGGAGGCCACACCGAAACATTTTAGAAACATACATTAATTCAAAATACAGTAGGCGCTCGATAATCCGGCACCTGATTTTTTCCCTTCATGCCGGATTATGGAATTTATACAGGAAAAGAAAGCTAACTTCATATGATTTTCACCACTATCTAACTTGCTCAAAATTTGTTTGTCAGGTGACGATGTGAAACAAAAGAAAAAAATACGTGACATCACTGTGGAGGTTAGGTCCGGACTGCCGAGCGGTACTCAAACCGCTCGGTAGTCCGGCGTTCAGCTGTATAAAATGCCGGATTATAGAGTGGGTTACCCGAGTCCCAAAGTGCCGGACTACCGAGCGTGCCGGATTGGCGAGCGCCTACACTGTAGTAATCATCGAAATGAATATCATTTTCAATTCTTAGGCTCACTGATCATGAGGTTGGAGAAATGATATCCGGTTTTTTCTCTGGGCGATATGGGATACTGATGATGCCAAATAATGCTGAAAATATTATATCTCTTCTCCCAGTGACAAAATCTCATTTCATTTCTCCAGCCTCTTGATGAAACATCTGTGAGCCTAGGAATTGAAGATGGTATTCATTTCGACGTCGCGAAAAGAATTGGTCGTTTCCATCACTAGGAGAAACTTGCATGGGGGCCCTGATTTAGTGCTACTGCTAAAATATCATGGAGTGAAAGAGGATATGAGCAGTGCTTTTTAGCATGTGATTGGAGATGTGGAACTTCCCTTGTGACGCTAATAGATGTCTCCACTTGTAATATATTACTCAGTAACCTACAACTATTTACTCCAAAAGTAAAAGTATTTAATTAATTGAAAATGATTTTCATTTCGATGATTACTATTTTGAATTAATCTATGATTCAACAATGTTTTCGGTCGGTGTGGCCTCGGTAAAGGCAGAGAATTTTTTGTTTCGATTTGTTCTTTTTCTTAAATTCATGATTTTGTGTCAAAATGATTATAAATCCATTATCGAATCTTCTACTCACTTTAGAAATGAATCCATGACAGGTTTCAAAGCTAATATGTATTTAGTTCTGTTCGGAAATTGCCTTGCTATTTGCTCAATATTGAACTGTTCATGTTCCAGAGAAGGTTATCGTTAGAAATATTTATAAATATAAATACGTTGAGTTTGCGCGGATCTCTGTTTAAACTTAATCGGGTGGGTAAACGACGTTTAGCAGACGGTGCAAGGGGTATATCAAAATAAACATAGTTGAAATTTTAATGATCGTTTTGCTGAACGGTGCAACTGGCCATAAATTGTCTTGAAGATGATCCCAAAAAGCATCGACATGTCTAAATAGTTGTTTATTCGCCCAAATATACACCCAGCAACAATAACAAGGAATAAACAATAGTGTCTCGATAAGTGTATAAACACTTGTTTCGAGATATAGTATAAGAAAAAAAAGAAGTACACATATACATACATATATAGATACATCACTCAAATAGGGCACGCGAGGAGCCCAAAAAAAAAAGACAACAATGACAACCTGGAACAATACTGAGTCACAACCACCAACATCAATCTGCAGCCACAGTCCTCCAGAAACAGTGTTATCATCTAGAATAACCGTATTTCACGCATCACACACGCACACACCAGTCCACACCCCAACTCTGCATCTCGACCAGATCAGCAACCGCTTTACGATGTTGGCTCATGATGAATGACCTTAACTGCTTCTTGAACCGCGGCAACCCAACGACGAGTTGAATCTCCCGAGGGATGGAATTGTACAGCCTCGGAGCAATGTATGAGAACGAGCGCTGTCCAACACATCTTCGCACTCTTGGCAAGGTGAATAGTCTTCTCCGAGTTTCATAGGAATGAGAGGGCAAAGATGAGAATTTTTCGCCACAGTGGTACTTCATGGTGACACTTAAGTAAAAAAGCTGCCGGATATCGAAAACATTCGCCTCCAAGTACAAATCATCAGACGGGTACAGCCAATCCCGGGAAAGCAAGATCCTTAAAAATCTTCTCTGCAAGACCTCAAGTGGACGAATGTGTGCCTTCAAGGCACCACCCCAAGCAGCAACAGCATATCTCAAATGGCTTTCGACCAAGGTTTGATACAGGATCTTTGCCTGACGGAACGAAAGCATGCTCTTCAGATATTTGAACATATAGAGAATCATCCTTAATTTTTTACAAACAAATTGTATATGTTCATTCCATTTCAGGTTAGAGTCTATCATAACACCCAAATATTTGACTTTTTTCTCTGGTAGTATGATATGCTGTTCACCCATCGTATCAATCTGAATGGAGCCGAAAGTGGGAGTCCTAGAATTATTACAACTAAATGGCAAGTAGGATGTTTTCTTCAGGTTAACGGTTAATAAGTGATGTTCAAGCCAATTCTTCAGCAAAGGCATACCCGACTCCACAACGGTCCTGAGCTCCTCCCAAGTATTTGCCTTATAAAAAACCGCAGTATCATCAGCAAACCCCAGAATTTCCCCTCCACAACGTACTGAAAACATTCCATTAATATAGATGTTGAACAATATTGGGCCCAGAACTGTTCCCTGGGGGATCCCGAACTCGACTGACCTCTTATCGCTCATCTCGCCGCCCACTCTCACAGACTGTGTTCTACCAGCTAGGTAGCTCCCGAACAACTCCAAGGGACCACCCCTCACACCAATATCCTCCAACGTCCGCAGCAGCAATTCATGGCTAACGGAATCGAACGCTTTGGACAGATCAACGAACATACACAGGCTGGGCCTACCCTCATCCAAAGCCGCAGACACCATCGAAGTCAGAGCCAGCAGGGCATCCTCCGTGGACACTCCCTCCCTGAAACCAAACTGTTTGTCGGACAAAATATTGTATTTGTCTATATATGCTGTAAACCTTTTGTGTAGAACCTTCTCCATTATTTTCGCAAGATGTGTTATTAAAGTAATTGGCCTATAGTTTGTCACCAGTCCGCCATTACCTCCCTTGAATATAGGCACAACTATAGACTCCTTGAATGCTCTAGGCCAAACACCTTTCTCCAAGCACAAGTTTATTATATAGGTCAGGTGTCCCCTAATGAATGGTGACAGAATCTTAAGGGTGTCCACATGGATTTCATCTACACCTGCGGCTTTTCCAGATTTCAGCCCTCCGACCAGACCACACACCTCATTCTCATCGGTTGGGAGCAGAACAAACGAGCCACATGAACTTGGCCTCTGCGATACATAATTTGGGTCCCTTTTTATAGCGTCAGCCATCTTTTTTCCCAGTTGCGAGTACACCGAATTGAACTCATCAGCAATCTGCTTCTTATCGGTTAGGACTTCACCATTCTCATCAGTCACTTCATCTATTTCACGTCTTCTCTTTTTCGTATGAGTGACCTCTTGCACTATCTTCCATAATCTCTTTGTGTCTGACGAATTGGCATTGATCTGGTTCTGATAGTACTCATATTTAGTTCTTTTTATCAAGCTCGTCAGTTTATTTCTATATTTTTTTGTACTGCAGTTTTAAACCTAGATGACTGGGTTGAGCTTTCATTTTTCTGAATAGGCAGTTCTTGGTATGCACTGACTTTACCAGACCCCGAGTCATCCACGGTGCTATCTTGGTTTCCCTCCTCTTGATCTGAAGCGTATATGAACTATTCTCCACTGCGCGCATGAGGATGCCCACGAACTCATCAGCTGCATCATCTGGATCGGACAGCGAAGTAACAGCCTGCCAAGAGATATTCCTAGCTGTGTCTATCAACTTGTCATGGTCGAGGTGGATTTTTGTTCGATTCTTGTGTGACCAAATCTTATTCTTATCAAAAATAATCTGAAGCGCAGTAGAATAGTGGTCAGTAACATTAGTTCGAATTATCAACGGCATTATACGGTCCATTATGTCACACTTTGATCTGACAAGAATATGGTCTAGACATGATCCCCCACTCCCCTGTACCCTGGTTATCCCATTTATCACGGAAATATAACCGAACTCATTTAGGATGCTTAAATATTCACTGCCGCAATCAGAAGCGACCAATATATCCACATTGATATCTCCAACGAAAATTGAGTAGTCATCACCGTTATAATTGTCCTGTAAAAACACCTGTAGCCCCCTGTTGAACTCGCACACATCCGTCGCCGGAGGTCTATACACCGCCGTTAGCTGCATGGTTTCGCCCACACTCAGTTCAACTGTGAGTTGGACGGCCCTTAAGTTTCCTATCGGTATTATTTTGCAGGTATAGTTGTACTCAGACTTAATGTAGACAAAAACACCATCGTTTTGATTTATTTCACCCTCATTGTAAATTAAGTTATAGCCTGCAATGTTGAAGATTTCAGGGCTCTCGACAATCCATGTTTCCGTCAGCACCACACAATCAACTTCAACATCAACACCGCCCAAAAACATCCTGAATTCATCGAAGTTCTTCCTAATACTCCGTATGTTATTATGGAGTATTTTAAAATTATTGAATTCATCATTCACTCTCAAGACCTTACTGAACTCTTCATGATCGTCTAATGTGAAGGTCTCCACAGCATCAACTGTGAAATCTCGGATGTACTGGTCCACAATGAAACTGGACAATAACAAATAAAAATGACAAACACACAAACAGAAAGCGCATCCACCATATAATCTGACACTCAACCAGTCAGTTACTGTTTAAGAGATCGCGTTACTGGCTTATTCCTTGATATCCCCTGCACTCGCTTACCAATCTGATCCGAGTGATTAGGCTTCTTTGTGACCGGAAACTTCGGGGTGCCCACAGGAATCACCTCTGCAACTGATGACACCTCCGCAACAGGGGCCGCAACGGATGACACCTCCGCAACAGGGGCCGCAACGGATGACACCTCCGCAACGCGAGCCGCAACGGGAGTATCCGGTGCACTAGCAGGCTTTTCAGATAGATTCTTCTCCAGAATTTCCTTTTCCTCTAAATCTTCTACCTCAAACGTTGTACCATCCACAATTAGTTTGTTTCCCCTTATAAAACAGTTTCTGTATTTTCCCTCCTGTCTAGCAAGAACAAGATGTTTTCGCAAGATTTTCTGCTGCCGACGCTGAAGTGGGGTAAGATCTTGTGAGATCGAGATATTTTTACCCTTCAATTTATAACAATTTTGGAGCACAGCTTTCTTTTTTGAATTCGATACGAATTCCACTTTTATGGGGCAATTTTCTGTTCTTCCAAGAGGATAAACATCACTGATATCAACCGGGCTCAAATTCACACCAATCAGAGTGCTGATGTCCTGGGATACGCTTTCAGCCGTTACCTCATCACGTCTCTGGTTGAGGCCGTGTACTATAATGTTATTTTTATTCAATGATCTTTTCAGATACTCCACTTCTTCCTTTAGTTGAATATTCTCTTTTTCCAGTAAAGTTACGGAATTATTCACTTCTTCGATCTTCAACAAAATGCGAGTCTCATATGCTGCAATGAAATTTTTTATCTCGTTACGGTTCTTCAAAATCTCATCGTAAAGTTGGCTTATCGTTCTTTCCTCGTCTGGCATCCTCACAGAGCAGAGACAATCACTTTAGGGTATGATCCGCTTTAGATAACTGTATCGGCTTATCAAATGCAGATAAGAGATAAGATCCAAATATGTTCTCTCTCGACTCGTATAATTGACTTTATTAGGTCTTTGTTTACACTTCAAACTAATGAACTATTCTCTCACCGTTGACCGTTCAACAATCTGAATAACCAAAATGTACATCAGAGGTCCCAACAATACCGATCAGTCAGCCCTGTCAAATTATATATCTCCTTCCACACTATAATTTTACAATTTTCAGGATACGATTTAATTCACTGTCTACTAATATAAAGGCACCCATACAATGTAAAGTTTAATAATTTCACCCCAAAGTCCTGAAGTCAATATCTTTTTCCCCAACAAACGAGAACCGTTTGATTTTTATGTTAATATGTTCGCATTACTGTCTAGTGCTATTAAAATCGTTGTCACGAATCTGAACAACAAAAAATTCTACTAATATTGTAAATGCGAAAATTTGTGGAGATATGTGTGTGGATATTTGGTACTCTTTGAAGTGAAAACTGCCAAACGGATTAAGATGAAATATATATTAATATGATATAAAATTTCCAATAATATAGTTCATCTATCAGAATAACACTTAGGCTACAATTCATAAAGATTTTGTGTAATTTGACCATATTACAACGACCAATTATCGAGTCGGAAAAATTCCTGCCCTCTGAGAGCTATTTCTAGGCGTATGCTGTCTAAACCCTTGAAGGTACACGAACATGTACCATGAATTTGTTTGTCTCAAAGAGTTCTAAATAAAAGTCCGCGACATCTACTACTGTGTTTATTTTGCGTTATTTAGGTATAGGTTAGACGTATAAATACACGATAAGTTTGGAAACAGTTTAAAATACAATTTGATCTGGTAGGCGGCCCAAGTAACAATTTTTGACTCATTTTGGGCAAAGTGTCGACGCTATATCGACACTGTAATTTGGACACGGCACATTGTCGACTTTTGGGCCATCAAAAGCGGGATATGTGACCAAAATGGTGATTGAAATGTGTACTGAATATGGCCTGAAATTCATCTAATAGTGAGTCTGAAATATAACAATTTTGTTTCGAAAATGTGTCTCGATTGTGTCTTTCGTTTCCAATATATACCTGAAATTGAACTTTTATTGTATTGTATTGTATTTCCATGCATTCTGGGTTTCTGTGAAACCCGTCATAAGCTACTTAAAGCTTGTGCGAGTTAGAATCATGGGTGTGTTCTGTGTAGGCTTTGTTACTGTGTCCCGACGCCACCTTAGGCACAGCACTGTTAATTGTTTATCCAACAGTGAATGGTTCGGCGCGTTCTCCATACCAGAAAATTTTTTCCCTGGCGGAGACTAGAACCCCGACTTGCCGGGTCGGAGTCCAGAGCCATATCCACTAGGCTACACGCACTGATGAGTCCAGAATCTGTCTATTTTGTTTCTAACTCGAGCAAAATGTGTGTCCATTATGTGTACAAAATGTACTTTGCATGTGCCTGGTAGGTAGACACGATGTTTCCAGAATGTGTTTGATATTGTGCTCTGATGAGAGCCACAAAATCAACACATGGTGTTCTGAATTTTACCAAATTATTCATTGTGCACCAAAATCAATCCAAATAGATCAAAATTATATTACTTCTCGATCCATTCTGGATAATCATTTTTTTTTTATTATTATTTTATTTATTAGCAATCAGAACAAATTACATTCTATGAGCTAATTTGATAACGTTTATTGGTCGTGACAAGTTTCCCCCCATTGCGGGAAACTTCTAGTTTTCCATTAAATCAGCTGGCCATAGCCTTCTCAATCTTCTCGGTTGGTTATCTAATAACAAAGGTTGTAATAGAGTATTTGTGTGCCCTTCCAATCTTGTATGATAGTTGTTGCTTTTGTTCTTGATTACATCTTTGACATATGGAATTCTAAGATCTTCATGTAGCGTTTCGTTGGTTACATACCATGGTGCGTTGGCTATCATTCGCAAAGTTTTCGACTGACATCTTTGTATAATAGCTAAATTTGAATTGCTTGCGCATCCCCAAATTTCTATTCCGTAAGTCCATATTGGTACAATAATTGTTTTATACAGTAATACCTTGTTTTCCAAAGAAAGTTTTGAGTTTCTTCCTAAGAGCCAGTGTAGTTCTCTAATTTTAAGATCCATCTGCTTCCTTTTTTTTTTAATGTGTTCTCTCCAAGTTAGTCTGGTATCCAAATGAAGTCCTAGGTATTTGACTGTTTTCTCTTTCGGTATTATCTTGTCGTTTATGTGGATTGATGGGCACTGTTCCTTTCTCCAGGTGAAGTCGATCTGCTTGGATTTTTCTTCATTTATTTTAATTTTCCATTTCTTTGCCCATTTTTCTATTAGATTCAAATGTTCTTGAACCCGTTTTGTTGCCGTCAAAGGATTCTCGTCAGAAGCCAAGACTGCTGTATCATCGGCAAAAGTTCCGATAGTTGTTTCTATGCATGTTGGCAGATCAGCAGTATACAATAAATAGAGAAATGGTCCCAGGACACTTCCTTGAGGAACTCCTGCTTTAATGGGGTAGTTTCTGGATGTTTCTTCGCCTACCTTGGTCTTGAATTCCCTATTTGTCAGATATGACAACAAAATAGTGAAGTATTTCAGCGGGAGAATCGTTTTGATTTTATGTAATAGTCCAGTGTGCCAGACTTTGTCGAACGCTTGGCTTACATCCAGAAATGCTGAGGTGCAATACAATTTTTGTTCAAATGCTTGGTTGATAACCCTTGTTAATCTGTGTGTTTGTTGAATTGTTGAATGACCCTGCCGAAATCCAAATTGGTGTAGAGGAATCCAGTTGTCGGAGATATCAGCATTTATTCTCTTCAGTAGGAGTCTTTCCAGCGTTTTTGACATTATGGGTAACAAACTTATGGGCGATAAGATGTGACTTCAGTTGGACTTTTTCCTGGTTTCTGTATCATGATAATCTCAGCTGTTTTCAGAGTTTTTGGCCAGTGCTTCAATCTTAGTATGCCGTTGAAAATATAAGTCAACAGGGTTATTCCATTTTTCGAAAGTTCTTTAATCATTCTTGGTGTTATACCATCAATGCCTGGTGATTTTCGGACATTGAGGAGTTTAATTTCAGCTTGGACCTCATTTCTAGTGAACGATTTTATATTTGGTATACGGTGCGGAATGGAAGAGATACTCTTCTCAATGTCTGGATCTTTTGTATGGTTGTTCGGTGTGAATACTTCAGCCAGGTGTTCTGCGAATAAGTCTGCTTTTTCTCTCTCGCTTCTTGCCCAGTTCTGGTTTGGTGGCCCAGGTTTCCGAATTGGTACAACTTGTTCCTTTGGCTTTTTTATGGATTTTATCGGCCTCCATATTGAGTTGTCGTATCTGTTCAAGCTGGTAACATAATTATTGAATGATTCGTTCTTTAGCTCCTTAAGTTTTTTTTTTAGTTTGTTGTTCATTTGATTCAAAGCATTTTTATCCTCAGGAGAATGTGTGTGATGCCATCTTGATCTTGCCTTCCTCTTTTCTGCAATCAATATTTTTATTTCTAGTGGCACTGATTCAATTTTGTTGTCCTGTTTAGCCTTTGGAGTGCTTTGAATGACTGCCTGTTTCAATATGCTGGTAAATGTTTCTAGAGCTGCATCAATCTCTTCTGGCACTTTTAGACTCAGTGAGAGATTAATTAGTTTATCCATTATATTTCGGTACTCCTGCCAATTTGTTCGGCTGTTGTGTAATCTTGATGGGGTTTTCCTGTTAATTGCAAATGAGCTCAATGACGCTATTATAGGGGAGTGGTCAGAGGATAAGTCGTAACTTGGATTTATTTCCATATATATAGAAGATATTCCACTGGTTATGAAGAAATCAAGGAGGTCTGGATTTTTATCAGGATCACTGGGCCAGTATGTTGGTGTGCCGGTGGACAGGGACATATAATTTTTTTGTTGAATCAACTTTGCCAATTCCCGTCCCTTGGTGGTTGTGATGCGGGATCCCCATAGCGTGTGCTTACTATTAAAATCTCCTCCTACTATGAATCTTGGTTTTAGTTTGTCAAAGAAATCTCTGTAATGATTGATTTTCAAGTTGTGTTTTGGTGGGCAGTACACTGCTGAAATTGTAACTTCATAGGAGGACATCTTGACAATTATTGAAGTGGCTTGAAGGTATTCTTCTTTGTATCCTGGTATTTCATAGTGTTTTATTGTATTTTTAATTAGTATTGCTGTGCCTGCATGGGCCTTATTGTCTGGATGATTGGTAATATATGTTGTATAGTTTGGTATTTGGAAGAATGATTTATTGGTAAAGTGTGTTTCACTCACCAGGAGAATGTCTATTAAGTTGTGTTTCAAAAAGATCTCAACTTCATTTTTATGTTGCAGAAGGCCGTTGGCATTCCATTGGGCTATTCTGATTAGATTAGTGAATTTTTGTGATAAGCGTTGATAGCATGTTCAGTATCATATTATTTTGTTGTATTAATTGCTGAAACATGCCTTTAAATTCTGCCAGGAAAGCACTCAAAGTGATAGAGCTATCTTCATTGCTTTGTTTTGTTTTATTGGTTCCTCTCAGGATTTCAGAGTAACTAGGGATTTTTTGCTGTTGATCTGTTGCTTGTTGTATAATATTTTGATTTTGATTATTTGTTTCTGGTTGTGTTGATGAAGATTGTTGGACATTTAATCTATTATTGGGATTATTTGGTTTTTTTAGGAGTTTATGATAAAATTCACAGCCTTTATAGTTTGCAGGATGGGGTCCATTGCATAAAGCACATTTTGCTGGCGTGTTGTTGCTTTTCTTGCAGTCTTCGGTTTTATGTTCCCCACCGCATTTGACACAGGTAAATGGTCTGTTGCAGTAGGTCCTTGTGTGTCCATACTGTTGGCATCTCATACATTGAGCAAGCCCTTTGGCTTTTTTTGGTGGTTCGATCGTTACAATTCTGTTTTGTATACCATATACCTTGTATATTTCTTTATTATTTGGCGCTGGTTCGAGATCAACAAAAAATAAATTCAGTGGCTCCTTGGTTGCCCTGCTTCTTCCATTATGAATATTTCTTACATTATGTCCCTGTTTGAGCAATTCCTTCTTGATTTCTTCTACATTTGTTGAATAATGCAAATTTTTGATCACTACTCTGAATGCTCGCTGTTCTTTCAATTGGTATGTGTGGTATATTATGTTGGAATCTTTCATGTGATGCACTAGTTTGCGATAATCTTCTGCACTTTTACAGTTTATTTTGATGGTGTTGTCAGCTAATGTTTTTGTGGTAAACTGTTCCATTTGTAGAATTTCGCTGAAGTTGGTGATCATTTCCTTGTAGTTGATAACCCCATACACAAAAATTGGAGGAGGACTTGGGATCTTGGTATTTTGATCTTCTTCTTTTTTAGTGCTCTCGTCTTTTTCTTCATTCAGACTACTGAATCTGTTATTAATTGGTATTTCTTGATATTTTGAATTGTTTATTTTCCTTTTTTTCGTTGTGCGTCTCATACTCTGCCATGGTTGTTTATTGTTACTATTAGGGTCATTGCTGAATCCTGCGAAATCTTCATCACTTGTTGATGACATTCTATAATAGCTTGATGTTTCTGGACCATCCTGTATTTCCATGCTTGGCTGACTCATCACAGTCTGCTGGGTATTCCCTGCATCTGTTGGTGAAATCATGTTTTGTTCCACGCTATCTGCGTTTGTTTTATCCATCTGTCATCTGGACTGATAAGAAATCCACTTTTTGTGGAATTTTCATTCGGTTCTTCTGAATAATAATGGAAATATTTATTCTAATTTATAAATATTCCCTTTGTGCGATGTTTTCGTAAATTTAGTCAGCAATAGCTTGATCAATCCGGGTTTTTATACCCCCAGTGTTGGTGGCTGATTACTGATTACACACTTTTGCGTATATATAAGAATATATTTCAGGAGCTGTTGTGAACACGTCTGAACTACTCACCGACTCTCTGGCTACTTGGATAATCATGAACAGAAAACTGAAAGTGTTTACTTTTGAGTATTCATCAACCTAATTAGAAATCATAGGTTCACTTGCGAACTAAAGTTCACTGATTATAGTTGACATGGTAGTTCTAAAAATCAAACTGGCCCTAATAATACCAAGTAATTATAATTTATTTATATTTTTAAATTATTTTCAATGAATTAATTTTTTTTTATTTCTTCACAAAATCAAAACACGATGGAACTTTATCATGCAGGATATCATATTCAGTACAGTTCTGCCATAAATATTACCGAAATCCTTAGTTTAAAATATATTTTCGAAATCCGCCATTTTTCTCAAGTGCATATAACGACGAAGTACGTGTTGAAATATGGCGTCCTTATGGATGGTGTCCAAACGGGATCATGTTTCGGTAATGTGAATAAAATTTGGCTACAAATTGCCCATCTCGAAACATTTGTAGATAGTTGAAACAATTCAGAGTAATGTTTCCGAATAGAGACCAAAAATTCACTGAATAATGACTAAAATGTCACACAGACACATTTTAGCAACCAATTAGTCACCGAAGTTCATTATGGCCAAAATGCGTCGTCTTTATCACAGTATAGACAACAAGTTAGTGTCTATACTGTGTCTTTATCTAGCAGTGGGTACATTTCGGAAAGTTTGTGTCTGAAATGCGGCCGACATTCGAACAGACTCGTACCTCATAACCTTACTTTTTAGTGCTTTATTTGCATGGACGTTATTTTCACTTCCGAATATTTATAATGTCATTTGAAATCGTTAAAACAATAGAAAATGATACAGTGCAATTGTGCATTGTACCAACAGCGTGGGAAAAAGATGGTGTTTTATACTGGCCAAAAAAATCTTGTAAAGACAGCGAGAAATCAAATAGAGACTCAGAATCTGTTCTTGCAGTGTAAAGGAAGCAGACATTGAGTCATTAAAAACCGCCAACAAGTTGTGTTCGCTCTATTCGATTCAGTGAACATTAACTTTGTTTCTAGTTCGTCCATTTCAACATCACTTCCATACTCAGAATGTTGTTCTTCACTAATATTGTTTTCGAATGAATTTTCTAGAGATTCAGAGGTTGATTGCTCTATTTCGCTGCTGAACTTATGGAAAATCTTTGAATTAATTACTTCTTCTTCATTGCCATCTGCAATGTTTTCCGTTTTGTTGTTTTTTTTATTGGAAATTGCACTACACTTGCTCTTACATTCAAAAATTCGGTCAATTTCTCCTGAGTAATGTCTATTTCTCTTTTCACACGTCTATAATAATATAATAATAATATATTTATTAGTCCAGTAAGACAATATAAACATGTATTGGACAGGTCAATGAACAATTATAGTTTAAAATATAGAAAGAACATCACATATCTTCAACAAAATAAGGTCATAATTGTAAAAAATAATAAATTAACATAAAAACAACGAATCAGATAGAAATATAGAACACATCAATTAGAGGTCGTGATCATCTAGAAACTCTGACACATTATAGTAGCTTTTGGCTGCCAGCATTGTTTTCAAATACTTTTTGAATGATTTGAAATTAAGTATTTTAATTTCAGGGGGAAGGTGATTGAATAATTTTATGCCCCGATAAGTAGGAGAGCTCTCATATTTAGAAGTCTTATGCCTCGGCAGTTCCAACAATTTCCCATGTCGTGTCCGGTAATCATGCCTGTCCTGTAATTTTGGCAGCTGACAATATTTCTCCCTGATATATAATAGACAACTGTAAATATACAAACATGGTACGGTTAATATTTTGTTGTTCGAAAAAGTAGAGCGACAAGAATCTCCTAGACCAAGCTTGAACATTGTACGAATTATTCTTTTCTGGAGTATGAATATTCTTTTGTGGTCTGTGGAAGAACCCCATAAAATTATGTTATAACTGATGTGACCGTAAACGAGGCCGTAATAAACATTCAGAAGAGCCGAAATGGGTAGAGAATCCCTCAAAATATTTATGCAACAGCATACAGAGCTTAGCTTTCTGCTAAGCACCTCCACATGAGTCACCCATCTTAAATTTTCATCTATGTGCACGCCGAGGAATTTGACACACTCTCCAAACCCAGGAACTCCACTCATTGATGGGAAGGATGGTCTAACAGATTTATTTATGCTGAAGTAAAGCATTTCAGTCTTTGAGGAATTCACGATGAGGCCATTTGCATGACACCAGTCCGCTTATCAGTCTCCCACATGACTCCGAGAGCTCCCCAAGGGTCCGCCCCGAGACCGCCACCGAGGTATCATCCGCAAAAAGTGTCATCATATCTGCATTAACAATCTCGGGCAAATCATTTATAAACAGAAGAAAGAGAAGCGGTCCCAGCACGGACCCCTGAGGAACACCTAAATCCAAACCACGCTCACTCGACATCGCACCACCGATAGAGACAACAAATGTTCTTCTGGAAATGAAACTTTCCATCCATTTCAGGAAATTTCCCCTGAAACCAAGATTAAAGAGCTTGTCCGTCAAAAACTTCGGGTTCAAACAGTCAAAGGCTCTCGTCAAATCGAAAAATATGCCCACCACAAACATACCATTATCGAGACATTTATAAACAAACTCAACAAAAGAGCAAGCAGCTGTTTGGGTGGACCTACCACTTCTAAAACCGTGTTGACTATTGGCGATCATGCTGAACTTTGATAGGAAACTTGAGATTCTGTTGAAGACAATCCTTTCTATGACCTTCGAAAACGCACTTTATATTGATATTGGTCTATAGTTTGCCATATCAAGTGGACCTCTTTTTAAAACCGGAATAACCCTAGCCAAGCCCAATGCTGACGGAAACATACCAGAAGTTATTGACAAATTGATGATATGAGCCATAGGTGTTCCTATGTACTGTGCAATGACTTTAAGCAATTTGATCGATATACCATCTACGCCAGTACAGTTTTTATTTTTTAAGGCTCGAATAACATCAACAACTTCGGTTTCATCAACAGGGTGGAAAAAGAAAGTATTACCCGAGATTTTGGGCACGGTACAACTAGTTGACATTGTATCAATGTAGTATTCATCTAGGTTCCTTCCTGTTATTGACGCGAAATATTTGGCAAATGCATCTGTGATATCATCCAACTCGGTCAGCCTATTACCGTCGGCATCCAAGATATCATGCCGCATAATCTTCTTCTTGACTCTACCAGTCTCCTCATTCACAAGGTGCCAAACCGTTTTATTCTTGTTTGTCGCGTTATTCAAGACATGTTCATTAAATTTACGTTTAGCTGTTTTGAGAAGGTTATCATATTCTTTTTTGGCAGCTCTATAGGCAGATTTAAAATTTTCACTTTTCAGGGTAACTGATAACCAATGTAAATTTTTCAAATGTTGGCTGGCCATCTTTATCTCATTTGTCAGCCATTTAACTTTAGGCACCCTCTTGCCACCACCGTATACCAGAGGAAAACATCTATCAAACTCGGATCGGATAATAGAAAAAAACTCCGAAAAGCACACGTCAACATCCAAGCTAGAATATACAATATTAAATTCCGCTTTACTTATGCAATTTATGAATACATTTATATTATCATCCGATAACACTCTAAAGTGTTTATCAGACTTGGAGCCGTTCAAACATGGTTTCAAATCAGAATTGAAGGAACAAGTGAGAGTCAGAGCCCTATGATCACTAACATTTGCTTCAAAAACAGAACTTTCATATTTATTGTCAATATTAGTCAAAATGTAGTCAATTTTACTACATGTCATTTGTCCATTTTTGTTCACACTAACACGTGTTGGAACAGTTGAAGTAACCTTCAGGCCAAAGCCTACAATAAAATCATCTAAATACTTCTTACACCTATCGTCATCATTTAAATAATCAATATTCATATCAGCACATATGAAAACATATTTTGCAAATTTATAACATTTTTGTATTGCATGAGACAAATTAGACAAAAACAATTCACATCCTCCTTGTGGAGGTCTATAAGCACTCAACAAACATACCCTAAAATTCAACAAGGTCATTTTGATTGCGCAAATCTCCGAGATCATCTCTTCACAAAAACCAGCAACATTGATGTTATCCGCATTTAACCCATCTCGAACATAAATCACAGTGCCTCCATGCTTATGGGTAGGACGACAATAATATGCCACCTGGTTATATCCCTGCAGTATCATCAGTTTTATACCTTCATCACTACACCAGTGCTCAACTATGCTCACAATGTCAGGTTTCTCGTCATCAAGCAAAACATTTAAATTATTTATTTTATTCCTCAAGCATTGTACATTCAGTTGTAAGATTTTTAAATTGGAATTTTTATCCACCGTATCTAGTGTGGCATGAATACTACTGCTCAACTGGGTTCCACGATTCCCCTCCTCTGGAAGAAAAAATGTCGAACATGAGCATTCTGAGGCCAATTGCTCGCCAAGAAAATTTCATCCTGGTTTGCTTTGGCCACGGTAACCTTGAATGATGAGTACAGATTAGGATGGTGGGAAGTCAAAATATCGCATTTAACTGAATCGAATTTCCTTCTCAGGAAAGCAAGCAGGTCATCTACACTTGTGTCAGGGTTAAGATTAGACACGTGCAATGTAGTAGTCTTTTCCAAACCAACAACAGAAGTGTCAGCCGAACAGTTACCAACCACCATAGTTCTACGGGGTTTTCTCATTTGCCGTTTACGTGATACTTTCATCCAATTATTCTGTTCCATTGCCGGATTAAAAATCTCAATAGGACTGTCTGCAATATTTGGAAATTCATTGTTTATTGTTGCCTTCAGTTCATTTTCATGAATCGCATATTCAACATCTTGTTCCGCGACTTTAAAATTCTGTTTATCTCCCGGTTCTGACGCATCATTTGTTATTAATTTAGCAGGTGATTTCTGATTTCGATTGGAATACACCGACACATTGGATTTACCCTTATCAACTTGGGCCAACGACCTGTTCTTGATTCTTTCAGACGACACAACACCTGGACAAATCATGGACTTTGTTTGAACCCAATCTGAACCAACATATTTGTCATCTGCACCATCATATCTCTTCGCCGATTTATTCGAACTACGACCAACCCCAGCATTTCCATCTCTCTCTAGCACTTCAATTTTAAACGTCAATAACTTATTCTTATCTTCCATCTCAGAAATGAGCCTTCGAAGAAGTTTATTTTCATTTACCAAAATTTCATTTTGACGTGATAGATCCTTCACTACCTTATATGCAACACTTTATATGCGTTTCGTCAATTTTTACGATGTCACTATAATATTTTATGCATCCCGGATGCATAACGACTCCACAATTTATACATTGTAGTCCGTTTGTAGGAATACTGTGGCACTTTTTACACTTTTTCACACCCGTATCTACAAGAGTGTGTTTACCAGTCGGCATGTTGAAGCTATACTATAATAAGTGCTAGTGTGTACCCTTCGAGTAGCACTTTTTTTTATCTTCACCATTTCTGTGAAACTTTGAACACTATATTCAACATTTATCATATGCGCCATTTCGAGTACCTACCTACACTAACACTTTGACTAGACACATTGAAGGAACAAAATAGAAATTATGTGGGTACGATATTTCCATATGAATAGGTATCTGTCCGAACGACGCATTGTAGAAACAATGAAGAAAATCTATGTTTAAAATGTACCCAAATGGAAATTATTGTGTCTACTGAACTCATTTCAGTAACAAAATAGTAACATCTTGTTAAGAAACAAATTAGTCAAACTTGAGTCTTTTCAGTGTCGACTCGCCTGTGTCTAAATATATTTGAGGAGTCCAAACTGACACAAAGTAGAGACATTTGAAACACATGTGTTTGAAATGTTGCTATTTAGACACGCTCATCCTTTTGACGCAATAAGTTCGGAATGTGTCGACACGAACTTGAACATTTTAGATAGAATTCACATTGTGGCAGAAGTGCTCCGAAAAGAGTCGACACAATCCAGGCACAAGTAAATTGTGTCCGAGATTTGCAATAAATTGCTACTTGGGGGTGGTGTTGCAATCAGGATCTAGGTTTTTTCAAGATTTTTCGTGTTTCGATCTTGAGTGCATTGTTAGAAAACATTGCCTTTCAATGAATTGTTGGTAAACCAACGTGGCACTTAAGAAGTAGCCAAATCTGATATTGCTTTATTTAGAGCTCGTAAGTACCACACATATATAATTTAATGGCGATGTGCCACCTAGCGGAACATTGCCCAAGTTCCTTCCCACCGGTTTCTTTGTTTGTATATAATATAGTTTTTCATAATTTTAAGCATTAATATTTTAATATGTCGGTATAATAGAAAGAATTGAATACAGATTCATTTTTTTATCATATCATTCGATATTTCAATCAAGACATTGCATTCCAACAATTTAGTAGTCAGACGGTAAAAGAGAACAGCTCTAGCTGTCTCGGTAGCTGTGGGTGGACTGTGGACACAAAGGATCAAGAAGTGGATGTAAAAGATCAACCGTCAACTTGTATGTCCTGAACATGGAGGTTCTTTACCTCCATGGTACTGGTCCTGAACGTTTGTATTTCTATGGTCCTGAACAGGGTTGCCAATTCAGCATTTATAATGCTAAATTTGGCAAATTTGTTTCATGTTTGGCATATTTTATTTTTAGCGTTTAGTATGCTAAACGCCAAAAATATTATTGCGCATATTTTCGAGAGGGAAAAGAGAAAAAAATTATTGACGGACATTTTCTAATATTCCGAAATCAACAGATGCACAAGAACCGACTGATTAGTCACTTCCTTCACTCACTGTTACCCTCTTCAATGAAACGAACAAAGGAACCGCGCAGAATTTTACAGCCTCAATAAATTTTTATAAGCTTGCAACAACCGATATATTTACAGGAAATATGTAGACAAACTTGGACAATTCTAATTGATCCGGACGGACATCTGTCTTTTTTTTCTTGGGAATTCCTATCTCTGAATTAACGCGAGGCAGTCGATAATATTCGAAATATTTTCAAATCCAATGTCCCACCAGTTACGTGTATCATAATATGTTCATGCACCCTCGGTCTTCGAGATTCAAAGTTTCAAATGCTTTTATCGTATATTTTTTTTTTGGAGCTGAGAAACCTTAAAATGAAGAATGTCAAACATTGGTCTTTGTGAAGGGGGATTTAGGTTGGTGTTGATTGAAAACACAATGTTTTGACATTTCAGAGTTTGAATTAGCCTCCTGAATATATTTCGAATTTATTTCTGTATGCTTATGTTCTTGATTAAATCGACAAATTAGTTTTGGATTTGAATATTTATCAAGTATTACCTCTCGCCTCGTCTAACTACAAGGGAACGTGAAGTAGTTTATCGTCGGGACTGAGAGTTTTTCTCAACAATTCAGCAGGTATTTCTGCCAGTATTAATCGCGTTCTGCTAGTTATTCAGGTAACAATCATTTACTTTTTCGGGGTGTTTTCTGATAAATAAATGAGTCTCAAAATTTCAGTTTTCACCTAGACCTGTCTGATGAATTTTAGAGAAAAAAGAAGGCAAGACGAGTCATTACAATCAGGAGTGAGCAGTGGATGGAAACCTATTTCACATTATTATACCTTCAAAGAGACATTATACAATGTTATTTTTTCTAAAATAAAAAGCAATTAATAAATCGGTTTGTACATCATTAATTCTTATGCATACCGGTGTGAATACATGTTATTTTGAGCTCCTGCGAAATAACTAAATTTGTGTGATTTTCAACTAGTTTTCCTTCTGTTCAAATGTGAGTTAAGCCCTCCAGTTGAGGAAATATCATTTTCCTTCTTACATTGATTCAGCCTAAATTTTCATTTTTCATTTATTTGATCATAACAATATTGTCTACATAAACAACATTCGTGTTGGATATATCAAAATATGTATTCGTTTATTTGAAAACACCCGCCTAGTAATGTTCAATTGTTGTTGGCTATGCGCAAGCGCATCCTATTATGTTACTTCCTTCTAGAACGTGTGTGATAGTAGTATTGTATAAACCTTTCGAGTGAACACATATGTCGTTTGATTATTTCCTGATTTCCCTGATTACTGAAAATAATATCTTCCAAAGTTAACTCTGCTACAGGTTATGGGCCCAGAATTCGCAGAAAACCGAAAACTAGATTGTTTTTAGTGGACAATATCAGTGAAAAAACAATTTTTGTGTTCTTGGATCTCGTGGCGTGGTTATACAAAATGGCGAACAGTTTGATCGCGTCGGTTCCGAAACTGATGGGCCGAGAAAACTACAGCGAGTGGTCTTTTGCTGTTGAGAATTATTTAATTCTCGATAATCTAAAATCATGCATTGATGGTACCGAAAAGGATGAAGCTAAAATTAGTCAAGCGAGAGCTAAACTGATTTTAACCATGGACACGAAGCTCTACATTCACGTTAAGGATACCTCTACAGCTGAAGCATTATGGAAGAAACTGAAAGAAATATTCGATGATAATGGAATTTCAAGAAGAATCAGTTTATTACGAATGCTGATTTCAACGCGATTAGAAGATTGTGACAACATGGAGGAATATGTGAATCAAATTATAGACACTTCGCAGAGACTATTACGTGGTACGGGCTTCGAGATAAATGATCTATGGATCGGTTCATTATTATTGGCTGGATTATCCGAAAAATATACGCCAATGATAATGGCAATTGAGCATTCTGGTGTTCCTTTGACTGCAGATTCGATAAAGACAAAGTTGTTGGACATGATGGATAGTAACCATATACCTATTAAACCCTATACTGCTAACGTGAAAATAAAATTGATGCAATCTAGTTGCCATGTCCGTTGACCCATACAACAATCTGCGCATGCGCAAACTCAGTATTTGACAAATAGAGAAAAAGTGATGTTACGTTTTTTACATCTGACATCACATTTTGACAAGTGAATATGACTATTTGGAAATATTTGAGGTCAGGTTTTCGCGCATGCGCAGTGCATAGCTGGGGACAATTGTACCACGTGACCGCTGCTTCAAATTAATACAGGTAAAAGGGCCAATGCTAGCGGTATAGGAGTTTATACGTATATGTATATAATACACCTATATTTTAAATGTCAGTGATAAACGCACTGAAAATTGAAGCCAGAATGACGCGGAGGGATAAGCCGTTCTGCGCATGCGCAGAATTTGAACTGTCAAGATTGCCGCTGAAAATGTCATTAACGGGAATTCGGTTGAACTCGTTTTGCGCATGCGCAGATCGGACTATCCCTCCACGTGTGAAATCTACATTTTTATCACATTCACAACAAATTCCGCAATCTGTCAAATTTTGTTAGTGACACCAACTGCCACGGGATAATACAAAATTCACCAAATTTCGCATTCGTGTTGGAGCTCATTCTGCCACTTGTTTTAGAATATACTATTATTAATATCTATACCAAAACAACCATATTCCAATTCATTCAAGTTTGAGAAAAACAGTTCTGACAATAAAAAAATGAAAATTAAACCCAGGACCTAGGAATATTTTGAAATCTGATAACTCAGATCCCCAATATTCATTCACATTCAAATGTTGTGAGTCGAAGAAAATTTATATTTCAGAAATAGCTATAGAAAAAAATATCAATGAAAAACTAGCATTTTTTTTGGCACTTTCCCAAATGAGAAAACATATTTTTGGCATTTTCTGAACGCAAAACTAGCCTATGCAAAATATGCTAGTTTTGCGTTCCCCTGAGATGGCAACACTGGTCCTGAATGTCAACATTGACTACCTTTTGAGCCTTTTGTACTGAAACAACAAAAACATTTCAAAAATATAAATATTGTTAAGAATAATAGATGAATTTATTTAGCAGTGATATTCATTTGAAAAAATGAGTGAATTCGCCTTGCAACATTTGGTGTCAGAATTAGTGGAAATATTGGGGTAAGTGTTTTATTCGTTAACCTCCTCAATTTATGATATTGTTTGTTATTTTTTTAGTGGAAAACATCCTCCAGATAAAGTTCTAGAAATCCTACAAAAAAGTATCAATAAAAATACCGAAAATGCATATAACTCTTCGCAGATTGCTGTTCAAACCCAAGTTCAACAAATAGTGGAGAATTTGGAAGATCCCCAGTTGTTTCTTTCTATGTTTGAAGATTTGAAGCAAAAAAAGTAAATATTTCTCGAAATTAATCGTTTCATTAATAACTATTTTCTTTTTTTATTTTCAGTGTTGATAATTTGGGGCCTTTTATCAATTTAATTCATCTATTTTTGCAAGATACTAAATTGAAGAGTTTTCTTCATAAAAGCACCAAACATGAATCTTGCACTCAAGCAAAGGCCACTATTACCAAAGATGATCTACCGCATGTAATATTATAACTTTATCTTGAATTTAATTTCACTAAAGAACATTATAGGTTCGGTCAAGGCTGAAAAATGCTATTACTAAATCATCAAAACTGGATTCACGCTCTCATAATCCATCTTCCATTTCTGGATTGAATACTTCTACTTTGCCAGTTGCTAGTACTCCAACTGTAGTATCATGGGTACAAAGAAGGCCAAATATGTCATGGGATTTTTCAAGTATTAATTTAGGTTCTTATAATGCTACAGTGCCAGTCATTTCACAAGAAAACATTTTAATTGATGACCTATTGAATATCATGATAGGTATATAAGCTCAGTTTTTTGAAAAACTTGTTTTCAATGAACTTTATTCTTATCTAAAGGTCTTCCTGGTTGTTATATCGAGCCAGAAGAACTGAAAGAGCCTTATGGTCCTAGAACATTCAAAATAAATGATAATGTACCCTTACATCTCAAAGAATTGGTTAAGCAAATTCTTCCAATAGCCAGTCACTACTCTATAGTTCAGAGATTTATTGAAGAGAAGATGCGGTTTGAATTTGGACAAGTGAACAATGCATTAGCTGAAAAAATGGCTTCAATCATCAAAGAACACACTGTAAGTTCATATTCATCACTGTGATGGTGTGATGATGGAGTTTTTTCTTGCTTCTAGTTATTTGTTGTCCAACTGGAGAGTGAGTACAGATCTGAAAATTTAGATCTCCAAAAATTGTGGTTCTTTGTCCAGAGGAATATGCAAACTCTTGCTGTTACTGCAAATATAGCTTCTACAATAAGTAAAGTTAGTTTCATGGTAATATTAATGTTCTCTGCTCTATATAACGACTTATTTTTGTAGTCAGATGCTAAAGGAGGAAAAGTCCTTAGCTTATTGCATGATCGAATAACTAGCTTCATTGGGGATGACAAAACACAAAATTTATGTGTTTGTCTCATGGAAGCAGCTTGTGTTCCTTACATGAAAATGTTGAGTATGTGGATCTATCATGGAATAATAACTGACCCATCAAAGAAGTAGGTACTGAATATAAATACAGTGGAACTTCTCTACAGCGAACGTCTCTACAACGAATTTCTCTGTACAACGAATTTCGTATCTGTCATTGCACCTTGAATCCAAATACCCTGTTAAAAACACCCTCTAAAACGAAGTGAATTCTCTCTATAACGAATTATTCCAAGAAAATCACTTTCTAAATGCGGATTGGTAAGAAGGTTTTTACCAGAGTACACTTAGGGATGGTTTTTTCCGTAATTCTGTCGGACGTAGGTAATAAATCCCGATCATAAACTAAATCATTACGGCGGACGGAGAGTTCCTTCTGAAACAGGAGGCTATACAGATTGTTCAGTTTTCAGTTTTGCTCTGATCGTTAATGAAAAAAGTAGTGCAAAAATGTCTAGAAGGAAGTGTTTAAGTTAATTATGTATAATGTATTCAAATAAAAAAAATGCAAGTGAATGTTGCTTTTTTTGACACAATAAAAAAAAATTTCTGCATAACGAAATTTCTGTATAACGAAATTTTTTTGCGGATTTAGCGTATTCGTTATAGGGAAGTTCCACTGTAGTTCCACATTTGACATTCATGGCCAATTCAGATTTGAAAATGAGGGCCTATGTAAAGTATCTGTCCAACTAATCTTTCCTGATATTGCAGTTTCTAATAGAAGATAATGAAGTTGTTCAAAGGGAAGAAATGCCATTGGATTATTCTTCAGATTATTGGGATAAAAAGTATACAATAAGAAGGGAAAGGATACCAAAATTCCTTGAACCAATGGCAGACAAGATTCTCAAAGCAGGAAAATATCTCAACGTCATCAGACAGTGTGGTATTCTTTGTCTAATGAAATATTTTGATCATTTATTGAGGCTTTTTATCTTTATTTAAGGAAAACCACACAAGACAAAAATCGTACAAATCCAGTATAAAATTGAGGAAAAACACTATATTGAAGCCATCGAGAAAGCTTATGTAAAAGCCAGTCAAACTCTCTTAGATTTGGTAATAAAAGAGAAAGATTTGATTGGAAGACTTAAGTCTGTGAAGAATTATTTCCTGTTAGAAAAAGGGGATTTCATAATCACTTTTTTGAATTTAACTGAGAAAGAAATGAATAAGAATGTTGGTGATGTTATTCAAGGAAGATTAGAGGCACTCATGGACCTTTCCTTGAGGTTATCTAGTGCCATCAATGACCCTTACAAAGATGATCTCCAGACAGATCTTTTACAACATGGGCTTCAGTTTCAAATGTTCAAAATTCTGAGCATACAGACTTCTGCAGAACAAGGTAAATATTAACCTAGCAACTGTTTTCATCAAATTACTGAAAATGATCTATTTTATGGCAACTTCTTAAGAATAGTTTCGTTGTTCATGTTGATGGAAACTAATAGCTTTGAACATTTCACTCCTGGTGTTGTATTAACAGCAGGCAATTCACATTCTTACAATGTGACTTGCTAAATTTTGAAATGTCAGTTTTGATGGGAAATACGAGCCCATATATTATGTATAATGAACTCTTCACAACTTCATGCAGTGCACCGCATTTTCGACAGTTTCAAAAAAGTGTTGTATTCGCTATTATAATCATTTTTGCTAGATTAATTAAACCTGCATGCAGTTGAATTAATATTGAAAGTTTTAATAACTGATAGAGGCTGTGGCTTAGAATCAATTGGCTTCAATTGAGGTGTTAAGAATTAGCTT
Source organism: Hippodamia convergens (assembly GCA_038502775.1). Classification (NCBI taxonomy): domain Eukaryota; kingdom Metazoa; phylum Arthropoda; class Insecta; order Coleoptera; family Coccinellidae; genus Hippodamia; species Hippodamia convergens. Next base: position 63,159,841 of record CM076609.1, on the reverse strand, counting down.
CAAGTGTATGGAAATTGCGTTTTCTTCCTTGAAGGATCCTTTCCAGCCTTCAAATTCAAGGAAGTCCCCACCATCATTCAATACATTCGATATTCAGTTTCTTACTGATCTGGAATCTATGAATTTGATTTGTTTGAGCAACTTCCAAAATAGAATACATTCTAAACTAGCCATTATTCCTTTTCAACCAGTACTCTTCGTTATGGGTAACAATGAGAATTGTTGCATAAGGTGTTTTCAGTTGCTCCAGCAAGGACCAATTTCCTCAAAATTTCTTTGATGTAAGGAAATCGGCAATTTATAATTTTTTATTTTTTCTCAGAATATAGGTCCATTCAAGAACAGAAAACTCTACAGGTTATAGAAACCTTCGCATTCAGTTATAAGGTTCACTGGCCATTATCACTGATACTTAACAAGAAATCTCTTACATGCTATCAAATGATTTTTAGACATCTCTTTTACTGCAAGCATGTAGATCGAATGATTTGTCAAGTATGGAGAGCCAATAAAGTAGCTAAAAAGTTCCCATCTGAAGATGCTCAACAATACAGAGCAGCTTTTGCCTTACGGCAAAAAATGTTGCACTGTGTTCAAAACTTGGAGTATCACATGATGGTGGAAGTAATAGAACCACATTGGTGCTCTTTTATGCAGAAAATAGCCAAGGTTGGTGGCATTACTATTCTATGTCTTGGAGATTATTTACTGTTATTAATTTCAGGTCAATAATGTAGATGAAATATTATTTTGTCATTCGGACTTTCTGGATAGCTGCTTGAAGGATTGTATGCTTACGATTCCCCATATATTGGCAACTATTATTAAAATATTGTCAATAAGTGTGAATTTCTGTAAATTCATTCAGGTAATAAACTAATTATACTGTTAAAATAAAATAAAATTGATTTTGGCATATGCTTTGATCAGAACAGTTTCATCATTTTATATAAACTGATCAATAATATTGATTTTTATTCAATGTCTCTCATTCCTGTATACACAAAAAATTGGAAATGTTCTTTTTGCTTCTCTACTTCACTTTTATTGCAATGTTGAAAATTTTGTGTATATCTGCAATTTTCTCCATTTGCACATTGGCAAAGAGGACACAACGCTACTTTGTGGAAGCTGAACTGGGATCATTACCAAACTCAATGTTTGAGTCTTACACTGCACAGGTATTCTTGAAATTATTAATACATGGTTCATGCCACACTGTTTTTTGCTTCATTGGCATGTTCTTATTTTCCCAACATTAGCCATTGTTCAATCATTTGTTTTGTTATGAAATATTTCATGAGTTTATAAGCTCTAATTCTATCACAAATATACCCAGAAATAGGTAAGAACTTAATGTTAATTAGTTCTTGAGTTAATTGTAATATATGTACTTGCTTTATCTTGTAGCTACATCATTGCCCTTATGCTCTTCATAAAATTGTGGAATGTAATCTAGCATTTCAAATATAATTCAATATTCTTGAAAATAGTTTTCTGTTGAATTATCTTGAAGTTACAATTTTAAGAAATCACAGCAATAATATTTAAAATTGGTGTCTTTTCTTAATACAATTAGGAATATGAAGTAAGAAATTGGCTATAGAGGAATCTTCAATATTAAGTATTTGATTTCAAGTGAAATATTAATTTTATTCCTATGTTTCTGAATCTGCATCTCCAGACATCATTGGATAAATGTTGAATGGCTTGTTTGTGATTGTTCTCATTTTTTCTACATATTATATTTGATTAATTGAGGTTAATTTGTATTGTACAGGCAGAACTTGTTCTTCACAATCCAAGTCAGATGACTAATGGACAGTCAGCACCCAGTTTCAAAGAAAAAATTTCAGAATATGAAGTAGAATTCACTTCAGCACTACTCCTTCTATTGGATCAAATCAATGAGTTGAATAAGGATACAAGGGAACATGATAGACTCTTCAATTTGTTATACAGGTATTTCTCAAGTAGTTTATTTTGCATGTACTTTCCTTTCAATCATTAGCGGTATTTGCTTGTAGAATCACCTTTGTATGCCCTGATATCGATCCCACTAATTATTTAATATGAAATACTCCCTTCCTCCCACCCCTGCAGTCCTTCAAACCCATTGGTAAGAATGTGTAATGAATTTTCTGGAACTTGATGTTGTTGTTTATTTTCAGAATGGATTTCAATGCATATTACTCCAGCCATCGCATTGTTAATGGTTTCAGTCATATCAAAGAATCTTCTGGTTGAACCTGCTTTAATGTTAATATTCAATGACAAGATCTAATTCAATATGTTTTTTTATAATAATGAATAAATTCTAATTGTCAATTTTAAGTTTATTGGAAATAAAAAAATCCTCTCTCAGTATTAATGTTTTTATTCATCTATTTACTTTCTTTGTATGATTTTCAGCCAATCAGAATATCCCTTCTTTCTTCAAGTGAAATAAAGATCTTTATTATGTCTTTTGCCTGGTCCATTTCACCCTCCTCTCCAGAAGAATAACTTTCACTCATCCCAACTGCCTGCTGCAGCCCAAGTTGTTCTTTACCACCTATTTCCGCATTACCGATGTATTTTCGCAACGTTCTTGCTGCCTCCAAGTACAGCTTTCTGTATGACCTTGTAGATACTCCCATTCAATTGAGGCTGTCTCAAATTATCTGAAAGTTTTTGGGTATATGACTAAATCTATCGACGACTAGCTCTCGATTTTATAAAATTAGGAAATTCTAGGAAAACGGTTAATGAGATAGAACAAGGATATAACATCAGGGGTTTTAGAATTCAAACGAGAAGAAGCTTCTTATTTACCGGCTGGCCTACTATGAGATAGAAAAATTAAAAAATGTAACGGCGATTATAAAAGAAACAAAAGTCAACTAATGGTAACTACCTATCTATTATCTGAACAGTAAACAAAGTCGGGAATAAGTGGAGCATCGTTTATGTTTACTTGGTATAACACTGTGGATACGCCTTATCCCACAAGAAAGAAACTATGCCGGGTTTAGATGGACTTTGATATACGTTATATACTCCATTTGCCCTCTTCAACAAACCTCATCTTATTCCGAATTTATAACGACTGTTCAAGGTCAGAAACGATGCCAAAAAATTCCAAAACAGTTTGATATTATGATATCACCCATGCCCAAAAAAAGTAGACCACCGAGCCACAACTATCGAGCTATCGCCCGATTTCCAAGCATAGTAAAAATACTAGAAACAATGTTGAAGAAGAGAATTGAACAAAACATTGAGAAAAGATTAGGACCCCTCAATTCGGTTTCGCAGAGGATACGCAATTAATGTTTGCTTCACTCTTCGAATAAATAAAGGAAGGAAGGAGCATTTAGTGAAATATGAAGACAGGAAGGCGTCCAGGAAGGTTTACCAATATGGCTGCCAATTGTTTTCAGTTTGCAGTGGCGTGAAACAAAGTTTTATGATAGATGATAGGAGAGAAATAATCGTACAGACGTTTGAAAAAATATAATGTTTACTATTTATTAGGCTGAAGGATCTAGGTTATCGGTCCTGAAAAATTGTTCTTTTTGATATCATTTCCAAACAAGCTTCAGCGAAATGATTAAAACCCAGCGAGCACAAAAACATCTCTGAGCTGTTAAAAGTAAGAGATTTCGAGACATTTGACTTCAACTGCGATATTCTGTTCACACATGAATAGAACTTTTATATAACATCAAATGTCCGCCGCAGGCAGCTATAATAGGATGTACCTGGGATGTCACAAAAAGAACCTCTTTGGGATGTTAGAAAATGAACTTACATAGGATGTCAAAAAAAGAACATCCCGGGGATGTCTCGAAAAGGACTTCTTCGAAGTTTGTTTGATAGCGTTTTCATGCATAGGGAATTTTTGGGGCAAAAAAATCTTTGTCTATTGCAAAGCTCGTTCCTTATCCCGAGGAAACCTAAAATAATTGCAAATATTCTTATATCTGAAATTATTCTAAAATTCCAACCATGACTATAAATAGAATAATAAATACTACGTAGATAGAACACTCAATACCTACGCTTTTTTCTTAAACTTTTGTTAGGGTTTTCTCTCCCAGTCTCTAAAACAAGAAACAATTAGAAAATTTTTTTAAATAACAGAAGAAAGACCCCTGCGTATAACTTGAGCACTTATTTGCCAGGGGCCAAATCTTAACAAAAAATTGTTGCCTTACAATCGAACTCATCTGAAGCGTAATGTTTCGGAGTCTAAATCAGACTCCTTCGTCAGACAATTTCTATATGCAGAATCGTCAGAATATCCTGATGATTCTGCCAAGTTTAGTTTTTAGAGTTCGAAGTGTTTTCTCTTTTTTCATTGTTAGCCAACAATTTTTTGTAAAGATTTGGCCCCTGACAAATTAGTGCTCATGTTATACGCAAGGGCCTTTCTTATGTTATTTAAAATTTGTTCTAAGTGTTTCTTGTTTCAGAGACTGGAAGAGAAAACCCTAATAAACCTTTCAGGAAAATACAACGACCTCCCAGAAAATATTTCAATAGATATCAATACCTATATACGCCTTTGTATGGTTCGTTAGATTAGGTTATGTTACCGGAGATTTAATAATTATTTCTCACTGGATCTGGAGTAATAAAAATGAACTTATGAATGAAAGAAAATATTCTGATTGTTCGTTTTTGTATTCCGAAAACAACCACATGCCACATAGACAATCATTCTTCAAAATTGAACCACCTGAGACAGCAACATTCGGGAGACATGAAAAATTAATGAGTCACAGAAGGTCTACCAAGATGACTACTCAAGTTCGCCTTTCAAGCAATGCAATCGATAACTATCCCTCCTTCCTTTCCTTCTTCATTCAAAGGCTTCACCGATCTGGCAGGATTCATTGATTACTTCATTCTCCCAGGCGGGCAAGAAAGTCATTATAGTATTCTTGGACATAAAAGTCTAGCTAACGATTATGTAGTACCTCTTGTGCTCCAGAAGGATCTGGAAGACGCGGAGGTATCTTCAGTGGAATCCAACTCAATGTTGGCTCTGCGAAGCTTATACTTCCTCCTTCTCTTCTATGACACCTATTGGGTCCAGGTGAGTGCATGATGGGACTGTATCAGGGGTAATCTCTGGATTCTCTGGGTCCCTGATATAATATTTATTCTATCATTCACCCAGATAACCTTTTACCCCACATACAGGTCCTGAAGTGTGTGGACGATTTCTGCTTATTGATCAGCGTAACAGCGTAACAGACCTCCTCCACATGTCTGAGCAATTGACAATAGATATCAATATTTTCCATTGTTGGATGACCTCCAAGAATCTCTTCCTGCCCCATAGAAATCCTCGGGTGTCATCTTTACCAAGTCTGGTGCCGTACGGGACCCCCTTCAATAATGTCAGATGCTGGGTGCTGCTACAATTCCTAGAATAGAGCACAAATATCTTGCTATGCATATAGAAAGCAATCTCCACTGGAGGAAGCATCGAACTGATTACAGGCGAAACCACTGTGGCTCATAAAATAGTGAAGACTCCATGTTTATTTATTTATTTACAATATGAATGAACACAGGTGAGCAAACACCCAAAACAGCATTCACTAAGAATTTAACAGATAGTGTACTGAATGATATAAATAACTGCCATTAGAAAAAATAAATTGAATTCAAATATACAATTAATATTTACACACAGTGAACGATAAACATGAATACAATTTTAAGAAAAAACAGCTTTTGCAAGACATTGGGTGCATATCCCTCTATACTTATGGGCGTTAATAAAGTACTGGCTATTCCCCACTTTGATTACGGCTGCCTGGTGTATGTCAGGATTCAGGATGCTCTGAGGAAGTACTGTTGAAACTTGATCGAGCTCAGTATATGCCATTTTGAGATTCTCTATGCTTTTTGAAAGCTCAGAACTTCTGCTTTATTTGAGAAGTAGCAGGATTGCGCTCAAGTACGTTTCCAAAGCTCTTTGAATGGCAACATCCTGTACTGGATCTTATGGGCGTCACTGTCCATCTGAGGGGTCTCTGATTGATTGGTTTTATTCCCCCGTTTATTCAGGCAATAGAGCACATCAGAGACGAAAATCGTATTCACCGATCAGAGAAAATACCTTATATCTCAGTCCCTTTTATACGCCAAGCAAATCAGACTTCTACCTGGAAAAAATTGGTGGAGTTCTGGAAACAGTTTTAATCATTTATTTGAGCATGCAATAAGAGTAGCATGAGTTTTGCCCCAATTTCCTAGTGAAGCGTATGTCGTGACGTTCGAAAAACATCGAAATTTTCGGACTATTTCAGGTTTTTCTCGAATACCTAATAAACTTAATCAAAAACATTGTTGTATAGAAAAGTGTTCAGCATTAAATTGTTCCTCTAAAAGAACAATGATATTATGTTTTGAACAAGTAGTTTCATAGAAATCATACGTCGCAATATGGCAAATTTTTTGACTTTTTGAAAAAACACATTTTCCATCATGAAACGTAAATATCTTTGAAACTACGAGCTTCAGAACGATTATGTCATAGAATGAGAGAGTTGTTGTCGACCATCAAATTGTGGTAAAAACGTAACCCGCCCCCTCCCATCCACAATGTAAAATCGCGCAGTAGATCATCCTACTGAGGATGCTGATCATTTAATCGTAGTTAGTGCAGTCCCATGAGTGTGTGGTTATTGTTGGGGAGGACACTGACCTTCTTTTAATTTCGACTGCTCCAGCCCCTATGTGTACCAAAACTTTTTTACTAAAGCCTGGCAAAGGCAAGCAAGACGATAAATTGTCTATTCTCCCTTGCACTACAAGTTTTCTCTGTTTCGAAAAACAACATATATTATTATTCATTCATGTTTTTAGTCCGTAACCCAGCAGATAAAACAACCTATAATCGCTTATGCCGAGAACTTCACAGAACTCTGCTTGATCACTCAAACTCGCAATTTCAACACCACATTCAAAATATCGACAACAACAGTGAGCACAACATATGGAAAGCCACAAAGAAATATAAGAGACCTATAACTCGAAAACCTCCAATCCGAAAGACAAATGGAGAATGGGCCAACTCTGATGAGGAAAAGTCGAAAACCTTCGCCTTACATTTGTCACAAGTACTCGAACCAGATCATCCGCACCCAGGCTACACCGACACAGAGGTAGAGTCTTTTCTCGATGTTGCGTGTAAAATGTCTCTCCCCATAAAGCCTTTCAGACCCAAGGAAGTTCTTCAAGAAATAAGAAACCTTGAAAATAAGAAAGCACCTGGCTTCGATTTGATAACTCCAGAAATCCTGAAGAAACTGCCACAAAAGGCTATATTATTACTCAACACCATATTCAACCGAATAATGAGTCTTTCCTATTTTCCGACTATCTGGAAATATGCCTAGGTAATAATGATATATAAGCCGAACAAACCTGAAAACGACGTGAGCTCTTACAGACCCATAAGTCTCTTACCGATTTTGGGCAAATTATTCGAAAAACTTCTACTTAAGAGATTGAAGAAGGACATAGATCTTCATACAATACTACCCAACCATCAATTTGGATTCAGGGAAAACCATTCGGCAAACCATCAAATACATCGTGTGGTAAACACCATATCAAGAAGCCTCGAAGACAATAAATATTGTGCAGCGGTATTCCTGGACTCATCCCAAGCGTTCGACAAGGTTTGGCATAATGGCTTGCTCGTCAAGTTGAAAAAACTTCTTCCACAACCTTACTTTTTAATTCTGAAGTCATATCTCACCGATCGATATTTTGCTGTGAAACAGGGCGATGCTCTATCTGAACCGACTAAAATAAAAGCAGGAGTACCACAGGGAAGCATACTAGGACCACTGCTCTATCTCATATATACATACGACATTCCAGAGAATCATAACACTACAATGGCCTCATTCGCGGACGACGTGGCGATATTAGCAACCCATGAGACCGCAGATACTGCTTCCGAAAAGCTCCAAGAACATCTGAATGAACTCGAGAAATGGTATGGAAAATGGCGGTTAACAATCAATGTAACAAAATCAGTGCAAGTTACATTCACCAACAAACGAAGCATATGTCCACCAGCTAAAATAAATGGAAATCAAATCCCAGCCAAAACAGAAGCCAAATACCTAGGAATTCACTTAGACCAACGCCTCACCTGGAAACAACATATTCAAGCTAAAAAGACCCAGATAAATATGAAAATCCGGCAAATGTACTGGCTAATAGGCAGAAAATCCAAGCTTTCTCTACACAACAAGGTATTGATTTATAAAGCCATAATTAAACCAATATGGACATACGGCATTCAATTCTGGGGATGTGCCAAAGCCTCAAATATCCACATAATACAGAGACTTCAATCCAAAATTCTTCGATCAATAACAGATGCACCATGGTACGTTTCCAACTTGACCATACATAATGATTTGAAAATCCCCTTCATTAATGATGAAATCAAAAAACGCTCAAGAAAGTATCAGCAAAATCTGGAAGGACATGAGAACAGCTCCATACATCAACTAGCAGAAAACCCATACAACAGAAGAAGGTTACAGAAAACATGGCCAATTGACTTTAATTGAATTGTAAATAAGAAGTGTCAATAAGTTTGATAACTTCTACATGTCATTTTAAATTCATCATATTTGCTTAATACTTGTGAAAAGTAGATTGTAAATTTCAATAAAGGATATAAAAAAAAAATGTTTTTAGTGGCTTGGTAGAGGACAACTGAAATTCCTGAAGACGTTGAAACTCAACTAAATCAATAATTATAACAACAAACGTGGGACTCATAAACTAATAACTAACAATACAACTTATTACTAAGAACAATATATTACATATTTTTATTACCTGTAAATACGTCCTTAGCGAGTGTTGTCGAGGTGCTGCTTCAGTTGGAGGCACAGAGGCAAGGTTAATTGAACTTTTGGTTAACAAATTTTCAAACATCCCGTACCACAATACATTTAATTTCTTGAAATTATTCCTATAAAGGGCTGCCATTCATTTCTTTCCTGCTTCGTCGTCCTTATCGGCCGAAGCATTAGACTTGCTGAACAATTCTGCTGCTTTCAGCAGGTTTGTGTTGATTTCAAACGTCTTTAGGAATTCCATTTTTCCTTTTCCCAAAAATGATAACGTAGTGTCGCAGTCATTAAGACCATAAAGGAATAATATGCTGTCTATCGAAACACATGAAAACTTGTAGTGCAAGGGAGAAGAGACAACATCGTCTTACATGCCTCTGCTAGGCCCTAGTAAAAAATGTTAGTACACTAAAACAATCAAAATTACAAGAACTCACTTACTTACAAGAATACTCATGCAACTGCTGAGCAAATTCAACAGCACTAGCTATGATTAAGTGATGATCACCATCCTCAGCAGGATGAGCTACTGCTCGATTTAACATTGTGGTTTGCAGGGGTGGGGTTACGTTTTTATCACAATATGATGATCTTCAACTCTCATTCTATGACATTTTGTTCTAAAGTTCTTAGGGCCGGTTGTTCAATAGGAGATCATCTCGCGATTACTGGTAATCCGGGGTTACGAACGAGGTGCCGTTTTTTAATGAAGGATCAAGAGAAAACACCGAATTAACTCAGGGTTAAGTTAACCCATGGAATTCGAGGGATTACGGAGATAATTCACGGATTATAACCTAACATGGGACTTTTGCTTCGGCGGGAAAAGTGTTCGGTGCTCAATTCTAGTGCTCTCAATATATTCCTTACTAAACTCAAACATCCTTGTGTTTAGGTGTCTTTACTCCTTGGTGAGTGTTTTATCATCCTTGCTGATAAAGATTTTCCATTCAATTTGAATTAAATACAGTTGCTCAAGTGATTCCACGTGCATAACCCCTCTCTTACTCTTTCATAATGTCAAAAGAGAGCCCCGGGGAAGATCCCCGGGTGTCTCCATTTTTGTCCCCTAGGGCTTCGAAAACTTTATCTTACATAGAAAATTCCAACAGAGGAGACTTGAGTCTCTTGAATGAGGAATTAAATATTCTAAAGAAATCTGCCATGGATGCAGGAGATAGCGAATTAATTGCTCACATTGACAACCTCAGTCAACAACTCAAGAATCCAAATACAAGTACGTCTTTTACTCCTAGGATATCTTGCAGATATTCCCCCGATGACAAGGGACCTTATTGCGTTATTGTAGAATCTGTGCAGGAGAGTGTGGGAAACCTCAACCCAATGAACATTGGCAAGCTTTTACACCAAACATATTACAGAGCCAACACAGAAATTAAGAATATATGTCGCAAAGGACGTAAGAGGGTTGGTGTTTCCTTCACTTCCTATGATCAGGCCAATTGGTTTGTTGAAAAACATACATTCCCTAAGGATAAATATAATATTTACATCCCCGCTCGTATGGTAGCATGCATGGGCATAGTTAGAGATATAGGATCTGAAATAGCTGAAGTAGACTTAATTCTCTGTGGAAGAGGGCAGATACCCGAGACTCCTGTAGTTAGGGTTCGTAGATTCAAAAGAACTGTGAGAGATAAGGAAGGTACTTACCAGCAGATATTAACCGGTACTTGCCTTATTACTTTCCAGGGTACAACCCTACCTAAATACTTAGAACTATTTAGCATTAGAACAGAGGTTCAACTGTATATACCGCCTGTGATACAGTGTTATAAATGTTTGAGGTATGGACATGTTAAAAATCAATGCCGAGGCTCCTATAGGTGTATTACCTGTGGGATATCTCATGACTCTGAAACAGACTGTACAGGCACCCCCAAGTGTGTTCACTGTCAAGCTGCACATTCATCTGATGATCGCAGCTGCAGGGAATATACTAGACAACAAAAAATGCGTGAGATTATGGCGGTACACAATCTCTCCTTATACGAAGCAAACGTAGCCACTAAACCCCAGTCAGGACCCCTCCCGTCAGAGTTTCCCAAAACAGTATCCACTTTTTCCTTTGAACCTACAAGATCAAATAATAATAATGTCAGAAGCTTCGCAGCTGTTGCCAGGGGCTCCAGTAAGCCTGTTCCCAAAAATAAGGAAAGAAAAAGGACTCAGGAATATGACAGAGTTGCTCATGAGAGAGCTCTAAATAACTACTCGCCTTCATTTCTTAAAAGACCTACATCTTTAGAAGCCCAGGACAATGTCAATAACAAAAGAATTATTAAAGAGGTTTCAAATCCTCTCCCTCAAACATCATCCAAGTCAATCTCAATGGCAGAGAAAAACTACACAATTCCTAACGACGAAGATTCTCAAGAAAGCATAAGTAAGAACCCAACGCCAGAAATGGCTATGGAGGTGCAGGTGGGTGGATCCGTCTCGGACTGGAGTAGGGAGTCCTCTCCCTTCACTCCTGTTGGAGATCAGATTTAACCCATTCTGTTGCTCCTGGATTCACGATATCACAGATCACCCTTTGTTTTATTTCGCAGTCATGTTCAGGAATATACATTCCTTCCTCCAAAATCAGCTAGATCTAAGGATACTCATCCAGGACCATCAGCCAGAAATCATCCTTCTTAATGAGACATGGTTGAATCCGACTTTGAATGCCCATTTACCGGGCTACTACATCATCAGAGATGACAGAGCGGATGGTTATGGCGGTGTAGCCATGGCTATAAAATCCCATATACCTTTCAAGATCATGTCTGGGGTGTTAAATGGCACCCCCCTAGATTACAAGCCATCTTTATCGAAGTACTGGAAATCTGCATTGGAACAATATATGTCCCTCCAGACATCAGGCTATCGATGTCTAATTTACAAGATACTCTTTCCAACTTGCAACTACCTTTCATTGTTATGGGAGATGTCAATGCTCAAAACCCCTTTTGGGCATAAAAAATCATAATGGTGGAGTTATAGAATCCTTATTACAGGATTCCGATTGGGTACTACTCAATGATGGCTCTCTCACTAGGCTGACTCCGCCTGGCGCCAAACCTAGTGCACCGGATCTCACACTCTGCTCCCCAGAATTAGCTGTATCATGCGATTGGACGGTAATACCTGACTGTGCTCTGAGTGACCACTTACCTACGAAGGTGGTATATGGTAGAACTAATATGGATCAAACCTCAAACCGCTCTGGATCATCTATATGCCGGAAGTTTAACACTAATGGACAAAATTGGACAACCTACGTTAGGGAGATTATCAACTATATGTCAAAGAACCAAATCTCTGGTGCCGCTGACTTTTTACGAATGATTAACCTGGCAGCAGAAAAGTCATTCCCGAAAAGGTATATTAACACCCCCCCACAATACAAAATCCACTGGTGGGATGAGGAAGTTTCACTCGCCATCAGTGATCGAAGGCAGGCCTTTCGTACATATAAAACTAACCCCACACTTCAAAACTTCCTCCAGTTCAAAAGAATTAGGGCCCAGACGAGGAAACTGATTAGGAAAAAGAAAAGGACTTCTTTCCAAAATTTCACACAAAACATTTCCTTCACCAAGTCTGGTAGAATTTGGAAAGTTCTGAAACGGTTCTCAGGACAACCTTCTGAAAGACACCAGGTTATACCATCAAAATCATGCCTCTTGGGCATGCTTAGAAATCTGAGCAAGGATGGTGCCATGGTGGCTCCAAGAGCACAGCATCCAGGAGAAATATCGCCATTTACTATGGAGGAGCTAGTGTATGCGCTATCCCACAAGAAAGACACAACACCGGGTCTGGATGGAATCAGCTACCCGATGTATACTCACCTGCCACCTTCAGCAAAAAGTACACTATTGATGTTATTCAACAACTGTCTGAGATCGGCAACAGTCCTAGAAGAATTCCAGAACATCCTTATACTACCTATTTTAAAAAAAGGTAAACCGCCCAATATACCATCAAGTTATCGCCCTATAGCACTCTCCCCCTGTATTGTCAAGATACTTGAGACAATGTTAAAAAACAGGATCGAGAAGAGGATAGGTGAGACCAGCCCCACATTCGGTTTCCGAAGGGGCTACTAAGTTAACGACTGTTTCACATTTTTAACTGGCTACATCTATACAGCTTTTTCTCGTGGGGAAAAAGTAATAGCGGTGTTCTTAGATGTCAAAGGGGCGTATGATCATGTTATTCCCTCAGTTCTTCAGAGAGACCTTCAGGACGCGGGTGTCCCGGCGGCGGAATCCAATATTATTCTGACCCTTCTGACACATAGATATCTATTCATTGCGTCTTCATCCACCAATACAATTCTTGGCCCAGGAGCATGCAGAGTGGGCTTATCACAGGGGTCAGGCCTGGCGCCCCTTTTATATAATTTATACTTGATCATCCCACCTGATATTATCTCCGGACGTATACGAATCCTGCAATATGCAGACGACCTCTGTGTGTTGATCAGTGGCAGGGATCTGATACATATGTCGGAGGAGATGTCGGCTGAACTAGCCAGCCTGAATTGCTGGATGAACTCTAAGAACCTATTTCTGTCTCCAGGGAAATCTTCTGCGATGATCTTCACTAGGTCTGGTGTGGTACGCAGTCCTCCTGCCCTGAGGCTTGGGGGTACTACCATTCCCTGGAAAACAGAGCATAGATACCTTGGCATGGTGATAGAGAGAAACCTCAGGTGGCGAAAACACGTTGAGATGATTATAGGCAAAACCAACAGTGCCCACAATATAATAAAAGCATTGAGCAGGAAAACATGGGGTGCACACCCATCCACCCTTATAACTGTTTACAAAGTGTTGGCTTCGCCTCATCTGGACTATGGTAGCCTGGTGTATGGACGCTGTTCCAAGGAGGTATTACTGAAGCTCGATAGAGCCCAGTATGCAATCTTGAGATCAGCACTATCTATGATGAAATCAACCCCAACCAATCTCTTGCTATTTGAAGGATCTCAGATGCCCCTATACTTAAGACGTCGCTGGATTGCTTATAAGTATGCCTCCAAGGCGCTTAGGATAATACATCATCCTGCTCATAGGGGACACGTCCCACCTTGAGGGTCTCTGGTTCAATGGCACTATTCCCCCATATGTTCAGGCAATTGGGGAGCTGAGTGAAGAGAATCGGATTCGCAGATCAGACACTATACCATACCTCTCTGCATCACTGGCGATTAGAATCCACCAAATAAAAGTCTACAACTCAGGACTTCCCCAGGCGGCAATATCGAATCACCTTGGAACTGATAAACAGACGGTTCCCCCATCATACTCTTGTCTTCACCGATGCCTCTCGGTCTTCTGTCCCAGATTCAGTAGGTTATGGAGTTTATTTCCCCTCAGTTGGAGTTAAAATATTTGGTCGCTTACCAGATTACTGGACTATCTTTAATGCGGAACTATACGCCATTGGACAAGCTGTTTCTGAGGCCCTTGATAGTAACTTGACAAGAGTACTGGTGGTTTCAGATTCTCTCAGTGCTCTTGAGACACTGAAATCCAATAAATTTGGGTCTGAGGCGGACATAATTCTGGTGAGGGTGAGACAACTATTTTTCACTGCTAAAACATTGGGTCACTCAATCAACTGCCTTTGGGTACCCAGCCACTCGTATATTCAGGGTAATGACGTGGCAGACAGATTGGCAAACGAGGGAAGGTATGCGGACACTTCATTGCACATTCCGGCAGGGCCCCAGATCCTGTGGCCCGGTTACAGGAAATATGTAAGAGAGTTATGGATTTCTGACTTCTTAAACTTGTGTAAGTATAAGGGCAAAATTTACGGCTCCTACTTCAATCAACACAACTTCCCTCGCGCACCGTGGTTCTCAAAAATAGACAAACCGAGAAGATTCATTACCACTGTCTTGCGGCTTAGATCGGGTCACTGCCTTACCCCAGCACATCTATGTAGGATAGGCATTAAAGAATCTCCTAAGTGTGACTGCGGAGCCTTGGGAGATCTCCCACACATATTCTTTTCGTGCGAAAAGCATAAAGAGAAGATAGAGATTCTGTACAGCAGCCTATCTACGAAAGGCTTCCCCTTACCAATTAATATACATGATATCATATACACAGATAAAATAGATATTTTGAAATTACTTGTGCAATTCATTGTAGATTGTGAACTGATTTTGTAGTGTTGCCTGCGCTTGTCAGCTTGGATTCCCGTATGTGCTACCCTTTGTACTTCCTATTAGATCCAATGTTTAAATTTCCTTCACGCTAGAGAGCATAATAATACCCATACAGATATGCTAACTTAAAATAGTTCTGCAGAAACACCTTCTCCACAAGACAACAAGGAGCTATAAGCTGTGCCGGTCCTGGGATTGTTATACAAGACTCCTGCGCCCTCGGGACCCTGGACCGTAGGAAGTGCATTATTCTCACTGAAACTGGGCGCATAGTCTAAAGGCTGAGCCCATATTCAAGCCTACTCTGGTAGAGGGATGCTATTGGAGCAAGTGCTTGTCTGAGAAACAGAAGAAGAAGAATAACCTAACTTATTTGACAGTTGCACTTCTACAATCTCATACTTCTACAATCTGTTGTTTTGTTTTGATATGAGATCAACGTATTTTTGGTGAAAACTGAAAATGTCGAATGTGGAGAATGAAAATATCACAGACGATGAAGATTTTTTGAAAGTGATTCATGTACTTTTTCCAATGCGAAAGAGTCCGGTATTCAAGCAGCGTCGTAACTATTGGGAAGAATTAACAGAAAAAGAATTTTTCAATCGATTCAAATTTTTAAATTTGGTTTTCAGGGTTTGGTACGATTTGCAACTACCACAAATTGAATTAAATTCCCTGCTTAATTCCTTCTACGTGTTAAATTTTTCTTCGTTAGTAACAGCATCAGTTCTCTTGTTTTCTATTATATGCTGATATTTGTTCACAAGATCTATCAACACTTTCTCTTCCCCTTCTTTAAAGTTTGAAGTTCTCTTCTTAATCCCTTTCATTCAAATTTATTCAACACCGTTTTCACTTTCAACTACTCACTCAAGATTTTGAAGGAATGAAATTTTGAATTCGAAATTTTCATCGTGTCGGCTTATCGACATAGATAATTAAAATGATAGAACTTAAATTCTTCTTTCAATCAAGAACGACGGCTCGATTCATCGGTAATAGCAGTGTAGCCAACATGCTTTCGAGAAAACAGCGAATTCCGAGGATAATACTGGATCAGGTAATCCGGTGTTAGTTTGTCATTGAACAACGACCGACTTCTCTGATCCAGAGTTAGAAGTTAATCCTGGATTCAATAATCAGCGGATTAATCCTCAATTGAACAACCGGCCCTTAGTTTCATAGGTATTTTACGTTATATATTGAAAAAAATATGTTTTTTTCGAAAAGTATAAAAATTTGCCATATTTCGACGTATGCTTTCTATAAAACTACTTGTTCGAAATGTTTTGTCGTAGTACTTTTAAGAAGCAAAATTTAATGCTGATCACTTTTGAATATCACAAAGTTTTTGATTTTGTGCTTAGTGTAGGAGCTTTTGGGGAAAAGCTAAAATATTCCTAAAATTCCGAGGTTTTTCGAACGTCACGACATACGGCTCCACTGGGAAATTGGGGCAAAGCTCAAACTTCTCTTATTAGAGGCCTATTATTATTATTTATTATTTTATCCAAACAGGGGTCGTTGTGGCTACCTTCAGCCTTCCGGGAACTTCGACCGCAAGGATCTTTGTTCACTTAAATCCCCAGGAGGCCGCCAATGGCATTGATGAATCCAACGACATCCAGGAGCTTTAGCTGTTACCTCATGAGGATCCAAAACCGACTTCCCCATGTGAATGGTTCTTAGCTCTGGACACTTGCATATCATGTGTTCAGCTGCTTTTTTCTCTGATCCACATAGCCTGCAGGTTTCATCTGCTGTTTGAAATCTAGTTGCGGGGGCTGTCTTATATATTCCCTAGCAGAAGTTTCTCCAGGACTGCCTTTTGGCCTTTACTTCTTTAATATAGTTTGTCAGAGCCACTCGATAGATATCCCAACTACCTTCTCGCTTGGCTCTGTTGAAAGCTCTCCTAACCGTTCTTTTAAGGTATTCTAATTGTTTGTTCCACCAGGAAACGTCCCTATGAATCGTTTTCTTCCTGAGTGGACAGCTTCTTTCATATGCTCCTTGCAGACATGATGCAAAGTGAGCAGAAGCATTTTCGAGCTCTTCTATAGAGCTTATATATGTTGTATACAGAACCTTCCAGTTTTTCTGGGTATTCTGCACACAAAATTTGTCGAAACAATCGCTTCAATTTCGAATTCTATTGCCATATGGTCCGACATGGATGGTTCATTCGGAACCCTCCAGCCCTTAACCATATCTGCAATATATGCCGTAATCAGCGTAAGGTCTATTACTTCCCTTCTAATCGCGTTTATAAGGGTTGGACTATTACCTACATTCGCTATTTCAACAATATGGGAAAATAGAAAGTCAAGCAAATCCCCATCTCTACTATTGTAACTGTGCTTCCCCATACTAGGTGATCTGCGTTCACATCACAGCTCAGAATTAATTGCTTCTGCTTCTTCCGGCACCATTCCACGAGGCGTAGGACCTCCTCTGGTGGAGGGTTGATGCATGGCGACACCGGGGAAATAGCCTGAAGTAATAACCAGCTGGCTCCTGCCGTTCCCAATACGCACCTCAACAAGCGCCGCAGCAGGTCCCTGGTCAGGAACTCTGTAAGAGAAAGGCTAGTTATTTATTTATTTATTTAATGAGTGACATGGTTTGAGGTTGTCCAAACCTATAAACCCACAAAAAAATGTGAATTATTCTAAAAATTAACAAACGAACGGAAAAAAGTAACAATAAAAGAGAGCAGTGATCATCGTGAAGAGCGCCAATCGTCCATCCTGTTCTTGAAGGCTTTCACTGATCTAGCTTCCACAACAGATGTTGGAAGTTGATTCCACATGGTAAATATTCGGTTGAAGAGGGCCATCTGCCTTGTAGAGGATCTGAATGGTTCCTTCTGCAGTTTGAACTTATGGCCCCGCAAGCTATTCGTATTCAGCCTGAACATGTCCCTCAGCTCCCCCCCGAAGTGTCCATTCACAGCGCGAAATGTAAAAATTAGATCACCCCGGCTTCGACGATCGGCAAACCTAGGGAGACCAAAAATGCGCAGGCGATCTTCTTACGACGGCCGAGGGAAAGAGTATGGTTGGCGCTTATATCAACGCTGGATGGGCTCCAAGAGATTCTCATCGGATCTGGTTGATGGCCACCACACCTGCCCAGCATTTTCCATAATTGGACGTATGTAGGTTTTTTACAGGAATCCCCACGTTGAAACACTGCTTCTTCTGAAAGCTCTCCTCTTCCCGTAACCGCTGCCACATGGTATGACCAGCCCAGATCTGAGTCCACAGTGACGCCCGAATCGACGTGTCGCGTGACAGTCTCCAGCATATAGCCGTCGATCTAGTAGCGTAGCTTCGGGTTACTCTTGTCTATATGAAGGACGCAGCATTTGTTGATGTTCAGTGGTAACATCCAGTCTTGACACCACCTGGAGAGGACATCGAGGTCTTGTTGGAGAATATCTCCGTGTTGAAGGGTCAGACCAAACAGTTTCGTATCGTCAGCAAATGAGGAGATGGTGGACCGGATAAGCGGAGGAAGGTCGGAGATGAACAAGATGAACGGTTAGTCCCTGTCTGAGCATTAACATAGCTCTTGGGTTTCCTGACTTCCTGCAGTATATCATCTGATATAGGTTTTTCTGGAGGCCTTCAATTTGGCCTCCATTAATCCAGGGCTCTTGCAACAGCCCTATGTCAATGTGCCTTCACGACTTTCTCCAGCATGAGTCACTGGAGGCTCCCTTTGAGTGCTGAAGATTCATCTGAAGGCATGTTAGACTTCTGTACATCATGGGTTCCGTCAGGCGGTTCGCAGGAGACCGGAGCTATTCTGCTGATAGACCTCCCACCTCTCCACCTTTGCGGAGCTGTCCTCACAGAACTGGTGGTTGGTTGAGCCACCCCGGCTTCTTTAGTGCCTGGGGGCTGTACAGCCTTAACTTTAACATCTGCTTTGGGCTTCTCTAACGTCGAAGCGGCAGTCGATGCATCTAGTGCCGTTTTCTTTCGCCCCATTGTCTTTGAGCCCTTAAGCCTGAGGTTCACCATGCCGAATAAGTACATTATTCGCCAGTTCGCTGCCCGAAGTTTTTCAACTGACTGCCGAGATCAGCCACTCAACAGTGGCTTTGTCGAGGCATGTGACGCCAAGCCATCCCGGTTTATTTTGGATGTTACCAAATTGGGGACTCACAGTACCGTCCCTTCTTGTCATTGCAATCATAATATCCCCAAGTGCTTTTTTGATGTCCTCTAATTGGTCCACTTCTAGAAGGACTTCCGGATACTCTTTATGCATGATGCCCAACCTGGTCCCAGCAGTTACCTGGCTATTATAGGTGGACACCACCGTTGTGGGAGTCTTAGAGGCTCCTGAGGACGTTGAGGCCTTTGCAGCCTCTTGTTTTTGCCGTTTAGGCTCTTTGCCTTTGGGCGTGCTATCCTCCGACCTGTTGTGTTTGGCGGGAACGCTCTTAGAAGCCTTCGGATCAACCGGTTTTAAGGCCTAAGAGAATGATTAAAACAGTTTCCCGAACCACTGGCGTCGATACGCGGGGGGGGGGGGTAATGGGGGTAATTACCCCCCCCCAGGAAAATATTTACCTTTGCAAAATAAGTCATACAATCATTACATAGAAACATATCATGACAATATACTATATCCTAAATTTTTTACCCCCCCTCCAGAAAAAATCTCTAGCGACGCCCTTGTCCCGAACTCCACCAATTATTTCCAGGCACACCATTTCTTGAAGCTGATTTGTTTGGCCTATTAGTCGTGATAACTCATGTTATATACTAGATTTCGACTCAGGACTCCCCAAGTAGGCACTCTCCTAGAGCATAAATTGGTCTTCACTGACGCATCCGTATCTTGCGGGTCAGGCTCAGTTCGATACGGAATTATCCCCTCCTTCAATGGATATTACAAAGATTATAGAGTATACTTTATAATCTTTGGGATATTAAAATAGATGGACGGTTGCCAGATCACTGATGCACAACTCTGCCCTATCGGAAGGGCGGTTTCAGAGACGTTAGATTAAAAATTGTTTTGTGCCCTAATCTAGCTAAGGACGTGAAAAACAAACACATTTGGTTTTGGTGCTGATATCTTGTTGAGGATTAGACAGTTCGACTCAGTTAGCTGTATGATGTATCTGGGTGACCAGTCATTGCTAACGATGTTGCAGATAGAACTGCAAATCAAGGTCGATATGCGAATACAACGAAGAGAATTATGGATTAACGAATCTTTAAACCCATGGTTCTTTAAAAGAAATTAACCGAGTCCATTCATTACAGTGAATAATGTGCTCACAGGGTCACAGGGTCATCTTATTTTCACAGTTCTACGCCTCAAATCGGGATGCTATCACACTCTAGCCTAGCCCATACATACGATAGGTTTGAACGAGTCTCCCAAGTGTGATTGGGAAGCTGTGTGTGACCTCAATATACCTATAATATGAACGTTTAATAGGTATATGGTGATCTCCCACACATATTTCTCTCTTGCGAAAAACATTGAGAAAGGGTAAAGCTACATGCTACATACACGGCCTTCTAAATTTAGAAGGCCATGCCACTAAGTCTAGAGTTCTGGAGGATATGCCCATATTCAACCCTTCTCAAAGAGATGGACGCATTTGAAGAAGAGGAAGAGCTTGTTTGAGAAGAAGAAGAAGAGGAATATAGATAGTTATAAATTCTATGGAAAATTGATAGTTTTTGTCTGTGGTTTTTGTTGTGATGTTACTAACCCTCATAAAATAAGTTTTTTAATTTTAGTAGGTATTCATAATTTATTATGAATTAAACTGGGGAGAATTTTGTCTGTTTTCAATGAAAAGAAAAAATGTTCAAAGAGTATTTCAAATATTATAAATCCAAAAAACCTCCCCCTTCTTTGAAGGATGTAATAGATTTTGAAGATATTTCTAAATGGTATCCAAATGTTAGGGTAGGTACAGTTCCTCACAAATTAATGTAATAATGAACACTACATGATATATTTTTCTGTAGGAAATTTACTGCACTCTGAAGTATGAGAACTCATATCATTTAGGCCTGAATAAACCAAGCACATGGAAAATTTACGAAGTTGTGGATAATCCTGGTATTTTGTAGATATGATAAACTTAAAACATCCAACCCAACCTTAAATCCCCATCAATTCTTCCTCCAGAAATTGCCTCTAAAGATCCAAAATTTGAAATTGGGTGTGCACCCAAACTAAAATATTAATATTCACTATTATTACAATTTATACTTTCAATCCTTTACTCCCCTCATTACATAGAAAGCCCCTTCTCAAAAATAAGAAGACAAGTAAGGGTCAATGTACCTACATTGCAAAATAACTAGTGATTTATGGGATTATTAATATAAAAAGTGAATTCTGAATTGAGATTGCTTATAACAGTTGGAAATACGATCTTCTAATTTAGCAGTATTATTTTAGGTCTTATCTTCATTGAAAATCCCTTTACTGCGCTTGGTCAAAGATATTGGTCTGTTAGATGTCTTAGAGATTTTCCACTTCCACCAAATAAAACTAATCTGAAGGAAAAATTTGATCTGAGACTATATGAGCAATTAGAACACCCACTCAGATGGACAACATTAGGATATCATCATAACTGGGATACAAAAGTAATAAATACATTTTTTTTTAAATGAATAGAATTAATAGTATCAATTTCTCACAGAAATATTCTGAGGATGCGAAAGGTGAATTTCCAAATGATTTATCAAGGCTTTCTCAACTTATTTCGCAAACACTGGGGTTCAAGAGCTTCAAAGCAGAAGCAGCTATCGTAAATTATTATTACTTCAATTCTTCATTGTCTGGACACATTGATAATTCTGAACAAAATTTAGAAGCTCCTCTTTTCTCCTTTAGTTTTGGCCAGTCAGCTATATTTTTGATTGGAACTGATTCACTTGATGGTAAGCCAACTCCAATTTTGATACGAAGTGGAGATATAGTTGTCATGACAAAATTATCCCGGTTATGTTACCATGGTGTACCCAAGATTTTAGAAGATAAGAGCTATCCAAAATGGGACAATATAAATTTGTCTGAAGATTTTGATGATGAAAATAATATATTAGAAATTTGTGTAAATGAGAATTCATGGATTTTGTACAGAAACTTTTTAAAAAAGAGTAGAATTAACATAAATGTGAGACAGGTTTTGAAAGAATCAGAGAAACTGTTAAATGGTGGCTGAAATAAACATATATGAACATGGCTTTAGTCAATAACAAACCAAAAAAAAAACTCAGTGAAGTTGTAAAATAGAAGAATTTGAATATTCTTATCTGGATGATATGATAATGATTAAGAAGATTTCAACAAGAGATTTTTGATGTCATTAGAATAACTCTTTGTCCCTACCATTTTTTCCGTTTTAGCTTAATTTAAAAGATACAGACTGGTGAAAATCCATACAAGAATTAATTTTCAAATTTATCTCATGAATGATTCTATTGATGAAATCATTGTTGGAATATGAGTTTTCAGTGATTTGGTGAATATTCTAGGAAAACGAAATTACACTCACATGTTTTATTTTTTCCATTATGACCTTTACATTTTATAATTATACAAGAAATTCAAGGGACACAACTCTTAAAAGTAAGTCGAATGCTATTTAATGAATATTCATTTGGTCAAACTTTCATCTTCATTAGACTGACCATATAATCCCTTTTTCAATGTCTGATGGACCAGGCGTTTTCGCATATACAGGACGTTCCTAAATTCATGCGACACAATTCAGGAGGTCACTGCTTGTATGAAATTAAGGTAGGTCTTTCCTATTAGCAACCCTTACATTATTTCATATCAGAACTTTTTCGAGGTGACGTTTCATAAAATGAAATTAGAATAAATTAAAATCCTTGTTTTGTTCACAATTTTTTTTTATTCTGCTTAATAGCTGAAGTGAAATACCATATTTTATAATTATTTTATCTGAACACCAAATAACTTTCACAAAGTTACAGGAGCCCAGCTCACGCAGAGTCTCCCTGTATTCTCCTACCAAGTATGTAATCACTCTTATCTCAGCAAGGGCTTTCAATGCTCCCTGACTGTCACAGCATATGTACATGTGTTTGCTGGAGTACCCTCTGCGCATATTTTCCAGCGTGTAGACAAGAATTGCATACAATTCCGCCTGCATTATTGAGCAGTCCTTCCCTAGGAGGATCGACAGTTTGAAGAGAAGTCCTACATCCCAACACCAGTCCCCGTAGATCTTACAGAGCCGTCGGTGAACCAGTTAGGACCTTCAGGTCCAGGTAACCTGTTTGTATTAGACCAATGGTCTCTATCAGGAACAATCACCCTGTAGGGTTCGTCAAAACAGAAGCTAGTGCGCACGCGGTTCCCTCTGTGGAGAAGGGATGCATTAGCATCCATCACAAATTTGAGGGCTCGCGCATGCCCCCTGAACATCCCATCATTGCGCCATTGTCCCTGTTCCCAGATTCTGAGAGCTGTCTTCATAGCTACCCCCTGACAGCGAGGTGCACAGGCGAAGACCCAGCAAAAACTCCATTGCTGCTGTAGGGGTAGATCTCAGAGCGCCTGTAATACCCAAACAGGCTTTTTTCTGACATTTTTTCATGTTGAAGTTCACCACACCAGCGATGCATCGGTTAGGAGAGGTCTCCCCACCATAGACCTTATGGGCGGGTTTCACAAAGCTTTAATTGTACGATTGAAAATCCTTACCTAAATTCGAACCAATCAAATCACTAGTTTTGAAATTTCAACGAATCGCGTTGGCTCCAATTAATTTGACGGTATAATCAAAGTTTTGTGAAACCGACCTTATGTCTTTTTACTACACTCTCCAACGTCTTGACTAAGATAGAGGAGAGGCGAAAGTCATTCGCTTTTGTATGCATAGGTTTTCCAGGTTTAGGGTGATAGCCCAACGAATTCCCTGTATAAGAAAGAAAAAAATGAAAACTGCTTATAATGATATTTTTACGTAGAAGTCAGTGGCGTAGCTCGAAATTTTGTTCGAAGCATTGTTTTTGAGATTGAATATGAAAGGAATGGAATTTTTCATATGGAACACCCGGTTTATTTCAACGTCAAATTGTTGCATTTTTTTTTCTGAATACATTGATGTATCACAACCCAACCTTCAATAAATTTCAGTTGGAAAAATATCCCACGCATATAATCAATATTCACACGCATTAAATCATTACTTTTTCGAAAAGCCATGTGACCTAAACCCATTTATTTTATCCTATTTTGAACATAAACTCAAAATATCAACTGAAAAAATTTGAAAACGAATAAAAATGTTAGTATAAATATTGTAATTTTTTGATGCATGTGTGGAAGAATTCATGTTCTACTTGAAAAAAAAAACAAACAGAAATATAAATTTTCCTGATGGTTGACGGTGAAAGTTGTTTTAATAAATTAACCCTTAGGTTAGATTGTGATACATCGATGTATTAAAAAAAAAATGCGAAAATTTGACGTTAAAACATACGAGGATTTCCATTTGAAACATTTCAAAAACACCCGAAAAAATTTCAACTTACGCCACTGACTTCTAAATAAAAATATTATTGTTGGCATTTTTATTTTTTTCTTTCTTATACAGGGCCCGAGAAAATAATAACATCTTCAAAAAGTGGACATTTTCATTTTCGCCCTGTATTCCAGAAACAAAAGTAGTTGGAATATTTCTGTTTGTGGATTTATAAGTTTTACAAAACAGTGACACAGGGGTCGCGAAAACGTCATATCTCTATCTTCAAGAATAGCTGAGATACAATGCAGTCTCTACCATTTTGGGACACAGTGTACTACGCTTGAAACAACTGTATCATATGATGAAGAAATTAATGATAACATATAACATATCAGAGGATGATGAAAATTAATAACGTATATAAATTTCAGCCTTACCGAAAAAATTTTATTTTTGTACATATTTTACACCCTTTTCTAGTCGCCGGACGGGTACTTGTTCTCCTCGAAATCGCCTGTCAATTTTTTTTAACTTTATAATGAATGAACAAAATCATATGAAAGTTTCAAGCTTACAGGAACAAGTTTATTTTTTTACACTTTCAAAGATATAGCGGTTGATGACGTGCAGGGGTGATTGGTGCCAGGCGATGGTTTCCGTCCTCAGCATGCTATGAACTACCACAATAATAATTTCTAGCCTTACAGACAAACCGTTACTCGGAGGGTTCACTAGCTCTCTTACTATTAGGGCCGATTTATAATCGTCCTAGTCATTTACAGGGCCAGATCTTATCGCCTTGTTGAATAGGCGCCTGCTAGTGCGTCTGGCTTCACCTAGCTCAGGTGACCACCATTTCGTAGGACCTTTCGGTCTCCGATGCTGTAGTGGACACCTGTTATGATATGCTGAGATTATGGATTCCTGTAGCTTGCTTGCAGCTGAGTACATTTTTCTGGTGGTCTTGGGTATTAGGCTTTCCTGTCCCAGATTAGCGCAGAAGTGCGTCAGGTAACTGGACCAATCCATTTTTTTCGGATTCCTGTAAATTTCCTCTTAACAGGATAGCTCCCTTTTCTAGTGAATCAGGGGTGTCCGTGGTGTGACAACGAGATCACTTCCGTGGCGACTCGCCAATCCTCAAAATAATCAGTAATATGACTACTACACATGGTGTACTATGACTATCTCCTTCTTGCACTAAGTGACGAAGATTGGCTCATCACCCCTGTTAAGTAGGTTTAAGCTTGTTGCGAATAGAAAGTCATCCAGCGCCTCACCCCTGACGCCCGCGTGCTGCTCCACAAAATATGGTGTGCATTAGCATCACACCCAACGAGCAGGGGCCAGCCCCTTCTCTCGCAAAAAACAACTAGCTCCTCCGATTCCCTAGGGTGGGGGTCCGAGGTGTCGTAGTTATTTAACGGTCCTTGGCAATCGTGAATCTGGACCGCCACTGGGTCTCTGAAAGAGAAATTGGTTAGTAATTGGACCCTAATATTGGTGGATGCAAGTACTCACGCCCTTGAACTAATCTCCTCAGACGCGCAGAAGAGCCAACTGCCTCTAAAGGAGAGATCCCTCACTTCGCCTCCTCTAATCCAGGGCTCCTGAATCAGGGCTATGTATATCTGCATCCCTGCTAACCACAACCGCAGAATGTCGGTTGCCGCTATGCAGTGGTGCAAGTTAATTGACTTAAAGTATATGTTAGCCATGAGGACAAATTTCTGTCCTCAGTGAGCTGACTGTTACGGCGTACCAGCAGATTCTTGTTAACCTGCCGATACTATATAACTCTGCACAATCGCTCCCACTGGAACTGGGGGAATGGAGACGAAAAGTTTCAGCGGGAGCCCCGGAAGGCTCCACATCCATTTCATCCTCCGAAGAATTGTTCCTCTTTTTACGGACGTCCCTCTCCCCGCGTCCTGCGCAGTCGAGGAGGCAGGAGCATCTGTGCTTTGGCCAGAACCCTGGACGAGTCTAAATGTAGCCCTCCGCATTCCGATATAAACTTGAAAATTCTCTTTTTCAATACTTCCAGAGATACCTTGTCTACACCGAGAATTATCTATGTCACGTCCTTCATCTCAATCATCTTGAGACGAAGTTCCTTTGATGGTTTTAGCCTCGACAGGCTTGTAGCCAGTCTCGACTGAGGCTTCGCACACACGAGGCTACAATTGACCTCTGGTGGTTTATCTCCACACTGTCGAATCTCGGTAAAGGCTGTCCGCTCTGGATTTTGTCCATCGCAGCAGCCATCGCCAACTCCACGGCGTATAAATCTCCCTTCTAGAGCAACCTTTCTAGCCAACCCTCAGGAACGAGGGCCACCTTAAGGGGCTCGAAAGATTATTGACCTTTTTCGCTGGTCGCTCGCAGGAGGGTGGAGTATTTGACTCGGGGACGTTCCTTTTGGTGCCCCCTAACCGTAGAAGGGGAGAGGTCCCAGCAGCAGACTATCCTGTCGCTTGACAGGCAAAGTCGGCGCGAGCCCTTCTCGCCCTCTTTTTTCCGCACCCGTGCTTGATGAGACCTCTTTTGCCGAAGAGTCCCCCTTCGCCGTCCCAGTTTGATTTTTCCCGCGAGCCCCTCCAGTGGAGTCGCCATGTTTCACATGTCTGATTTGGGCTCCGGTGACACTTTCACAAATGCTGACAACCGATGTTCGTTCAGGTTGTCTTGATAAGCAGGCGCATTTATATACCTGAAAAAAGCCTCCAGTCTGTTCAATATTCTCAAGTGATGATGCTTAGTGATTCCCACTTCTCTTTTCATTACCTATCACGGCCTAGCTTCATGAAGTACATAATGGCCGCAGTCAGCGCATGAAACGCTACTGCTACCTACCGGTAAGCATATGAATATTCTTTCGCTAGAGACAGAGGAACTTTTAGAAATCCCCCTCCCCCATCTGCAGAAAATATTAATTAGTTTATTGGTAAGTCCTGGCAAAGATGGCAAAGAAGCAAACTTGATTCTAGGGTCCAGTGTAATGCCAGGACTTACCAATAAACTTATTAATATTTTCTCCATTATAGAGAATTTAAAAATTGCCAAATATAACGTTGTCACTAATAGGTTTCTCTTCTCCTGCATCAAAGATAAAATTCCAACCATGTCTAAATCTGATTGCAGTTATTCTATTCCTTGTGTTGATTGTCCGAATGTTTATATTGGCCAAACTTCCCAAGCTCTTAGAAGAAGAATTAGCCTACACAAAAGTGATATCCGCCTTCATCCAGAGAGATGTGCCTTGGCTTCACACGCAAAGAATAATGGTCATAATTTCAATTTTAATAATACTAAAATTTTATCCGTCGAAACAAACAATGACAAAAGACTTTTTTTGGAAATGTGTTATATTAATGAACAAAAAAATGTAGTTAACAAAAAAGCAGACATTAAAGGACTCAGTAGTATTTATAGCTACCTTTTATCCATTGATAATAGTTTCACCAAATCAAACTAATAACACTCTATTTTATGTTCCTAGTCTTCTTCATTCTCTCAATTTTATGACAATTTTAGATGTCAGATTCTATATTATCTGACACGACCATTTAGTACGAGAGCTAGTGAACCTTTTGAGTAACGGTTTGCCTGTAAAGCTAGAAATTTTTATAGCGATAGTTCCTAACATGCTGAGGACGGAAATCATCGCCTGGCATCCCTCACCCCTGCACGTCATCAAGATCTATATCTTTGAAAGTGTTAAAAAAATTTAAAAAATAAACTTGTTCCTGTAAGCTTGAAACTTTCATACGATTTTGTTCGTTCATTGTGAAGTTCAAAAAAAAATTGACAGGCGATTTCGACGAGCACAAGGACCTGCCAGGCGACTCGAAAAGGGTGTAAAATACGAACAAAAATGAACTTTTTTCTGTAAGCCTGAAATTTATATATGGGTTCGTCTGAGGGAATGAAAAAATAAGTTTTATCATAAATCTTCATCATCATCTGATATGTTATCATTAATTTCTTCATCATATAGTACAACCGTTTCAAGCGTAGTACACTGTGTCTTAAATTGGTTGAGACTGCATTATAACTCAGCTATTATTGAAAATAGAGTCATGCGGTTTTCGAGACCCTGTGTCACTTTTTTGTAAAACTTTTGAATCCACAAACAGAAATATTCCATCCTCTTTTGTTTCTGGAATACAGTGCGAAAATGAAAATGTTCACTTTTTGAAGATGTTATTATTTCTCGGGCCCTGCATAAGAAAGAAAAAAAATTAAAACTTCTTATAATGATATTTCTACGAAGAAGTCAGTGGCGTAGCAAAACATTTTTTCAAAGCATTGTTTTTGAGATTGAATTGGAACGGAATGAAATTTTTCATATGGAACACCATGTTTATTTTAACGTCAAACTGTATCACGACCTATGCTTCAATAAATTTCAGTTGAAAAAATATCAATATTCACAAGCATTTAATCATTACTTTTTCAAAAAGCCATGTGATCTAAACAGATTTATTTTATCCTATTTTGAACATAATTTCAAAATATCAACTGAAAAATGGTTTTTTGATGCATGTGTGGAAGAATTCATGTCTTACTCAAAAAAAACACAAACAGAAATACAGTAAGCGCTTGATGCCGGATTATCGGAAATGCCGGATTATCGAATTTGTACAGGAAAAAAAAGCTAACTTCATATGATTTTCACCACTATCCAACTTTCGCAAAATTAGATCGCTATTTTGTCAAGGGACGCTATGAAACAAGAGAAAACAAATACATGACATCACTGTCGAGGTTAGGTCCGGACTGCCGAGCGGGAAAAACTACTCTCGGTGATCCGACGTTCAGCTGTATAAAACGCCGGATTATAGAGCTGGTTACCTGGGTCCTAAAGTGCCGGACTACCGAGCGTACCGGATTGGCAAGCGCCGGATTATCGAGCGACGACTGTATACATTTTTCGGATGGTTGACGCTTAAATTTATTAAAGGTAAGGTTGTGATACATCGATGTATTCAGAAAAAAATGAGAAGATTTGAGACGTTAAAACATACGAGGTGTTCCATTTGAAACATTTCAAGTTTGTGCTATATCTTAAAAACATTTATTAGATAAAAATTTTAAGCTACGCCACTGACTTCCACGTAAAAATATTATTATAAACATTTTCATACTTTTCCTTTTTCATACAGGGCCCGAGAAATAATAATATCTTTAAAAAGTGAACATTTTCATTTTCGCACTGTATTCCAGAAACGAAAGAAGATGGAATATTTCTGTTTGTGCATTTAAAAGTTTTACAAAAAAGTGACACAGGGTCTCGAAAACCGCATGACTCTATTTTCAATAATAACTGAGATATAATGCAGTCTCAACCAATTTAAGACACAGTGTACTACGCTTGAAACGATTGTACTATATGATGAAGAAATTAATGATAACATATCAGATGATGATGAAGATTAAGAATAAAACTCATTTGTTCATTCCCTCAGACGAACACATATAAAAATTTCAGCCTTACAGAAAAAAGTTCATTTTTGTTCGTATTTTACACCCTTTTCGAGTCGCCTGGCAGGTACTTGTGCTCGTCGAAATCGCCTGTCAATTTTTTTTTGAACTTCACAATGAACGAACAAAATCGTATGATAGTTTCAAGCTTACAGGAACAAGTTTATTTTTTAAATTTTTTTAACACTTTCAAAGATACAGATCTTGATGACGTGCAGGGGTGAGGGGTGCCAGGCGATGATTTCCGTCCTCAGCATGCTAGGAACTATCGCTATAAAAATTTCTAGCCTTACAGGCAAACCGTTACTCAAAAGGTTCACTAGCTCTTGGACTAATTTCTGCTATGTCATTTTTAGGTTTTACTTTTTCATAATGCACTTTTCTGGATAGTTCCATTATTCATGTTTCAATCTTAATGAGAAGTGTTTTCTATTATATAAGGACCGAAATATAGATGTTAAAAGACCAAATGTTGTATTGAATAAATTGAAGCCCTATGCCGAGTACCCAGACAAGAATTTTGAAAATTTGATATTTACGGCAAATCTCCTTTAATAGATTATATATATATCCCGGGCATCAGTTAGAGCTTGCTGCTGATAAAAAATTAGATTTCAAAGTAATCAATAATCTTTTTTTTTATTAAATTATGGGTGTTCAAAGTTACTCTACGATCGGGGATACTTTGAACGACTATGAAAAAACCACGCGATCTCGATTCAATCTCCCTGAGGGAGTTTCTTTGAACACCTCAATACTGAAAATACTTGAAAAAAATGATGCGGAATAGAAATATGTATATGATATAGTAAAAATAATTTTTTTTTTCGAAATAGTATTAGGCATTCATTATCACAAAAAATGAATCAAAAAACCGAAGTTTTCCTGATAAATAAAGTTTGTATAGTCTGAATTAAACTAATATTTTGTAATAATAGGAAAAATAGGTATCAGAAAACAATAAATAGGACTGAACTATGTAGTCCTAACTTTTCAGATATGGGCGGAGATGATTTGCACTAGGCTCCTTCCTTTTCTGCCTACCTTGGGGTCTTGTCGAGCTGTGAATAATTCGGTGATCGGTATAATTCCCTCGACGGGTACTTATTGCCAGGAAAACTTACTCAAAGAAATTTTTTTTTTCTCAATTTATTTCACCGGGAGTTTTCCCTAAGATTTCTGAACCTCAACTATGAGTGGCATATTTTCATGCACCATGTTTTCTTTTGTAAGAGCGGAACATTTTCTACAAGAAAAATCCGAGTTAGTTTCAAACCTTGAGCTTCATTGAACACGTTCAAAGTTACCCCGAAAACGATGACTAAGCACATTGTTCGCTAAAAGTATAAATAGAACAAAATGTGTTGAAGTATTTGAAATTCCTTTTCTATCTTGTTGCTAGGGTAATGTATTGTTGTAGCAGATATATTTTGCGAGCATGTAGTGCAAATACTTACGGTTACAGCAACAGAAGTTTGCAGACCATATCGAACGTGGATATTTTAGGTTCGAAGTAACATGTCAGGATTGCTAACCAGATGTCGCTAAATCTCATGTTTTTTTCACCACAAGTCGATATAACAAAATTAATTTTTTGTTCGAAGTTTCCCCGCTATTCAAAGTTACCCCATTTTGCCGGTATACATATAATGTTGATGAAAATGGATTCTGAATTCGGTGGGAATTTGTATCGCATTGTAGAAGGAATGCACAATGAAAGTTACCACTCACCTTCATTTCTTGTATCAAATAAAATCACTTGATCATTTTCAGACGATGAAATTAGGCGCTCTCAACTGAATTTCATCTGAAGAGAATTTTATTATAACGTTCAGTTCATGACCTGCTCCCATACTATTCAGAATGAACCAGATTTTTGTAGGACGATTGATTCCTGTAACACTTTCAGAAGCAACAGTTACTAGATCTTTGTTGGAAAAATAGTGCTTTGGGTTGACACAATGGTTCAGCTGGTTGAGCATCACATAAAAACAAAATATCCTAACTTAAACAACAATAACATTCCTATCATCCAGATATTCCCTAACAAAAGCCTTTAGTAAATAATATACATTTGATCATTTTTTTGAATTTCATTCTATCAAGCAATTTCACACTGTCAGGTAAATGATTGTACAATATTATGGCTTGATACACTGGAGACGTTTCAAATTTAGAAGTTTTATGAGATGGTATGCTCAATGTTGCTTCATTTCGGGTGGAGTAATCATGAAAACTACCTAACTTTACCATCAAGTATTCATGCTCCTTAATATATACTGGATATTTATAAATAAATGAACAAGGGAATGTTAATATCTCATATTTAATATAAAATGGCCTACAAGAATCACGTGGATGTAAGTGGAAAATTAAAAGTACAATTCTTTTTTGAATAATAAATACTCTCTTAGACTCAACAGAGTTGCCCCAGAACATAACATTATAGTTCATATAACTAAACACCAAACTGTAATAGACGGATAATATAGAATGTAGTGGCCCTAAATTAATTATCCTACTAATCGCATGAAAAGAACTACACATTTTTTTTTAACTGTCTCAACATGATAATTCCACCTGAGGGAACTATCAAGATGAATACCCAAAAATTTTATACTATCTTTGGAGACAATATTCTTATCTAAACAACGAATAACCAATCGATCATTATTTACATTTCTAATACTAAAATAAATACACTCAGTTTTATCAACAATCTTTGATTGTCCGATCAAGTACTGTCAAATTGATTGGGGCCACCGTGATTTATTGAAATTTCAAATCAAGTGCTTCAATTGGTTCAAATTTACATGTTTTTTTGATTAGTCAATCAAAGTCCTGAGGACTCCACCTCTATAATTACAATCATTCACCCGCGTGGTTTCGCGCGGTATTAGTCCAAGAGCTAGTGAACCTTTTGAGTAACGGTTTGTCTGTAAGGCTAGAAATTTTTATAGCGCTAGTTCCTAACATGCTGAGGACGAAAACCTTGACCTGTCACCCTTCACCCTGCACATCATCAACCCCTATATCTTTGAAAGTGTAAAAATAAATTAAAAAAAAACTTGTCGCTGTAAGGTTGAAACTTTCATACGATTTTGTTCATTCATTGTGAAGTTCCAAAAAAATTTGACAGGCGATTTCGACGAGCACAAGTACCTGCCAGGCGACTCGAAAAGGTTGTAAAATACGAACAAAAATGAACTTTTTTCTATAAGGCTGAAATTTATATATGTGTTCGTCTGAGGGAATGAAAAAAATAAGTTATATTATTAATCTTCATCATCATCTGATATGTTATCATTAATTTCTTCATCATATAGTACAGTCGTTTCGAGCGTAGTACTTGAATTTGTTGACTTTGAATGTTTATAACTATAAATTAGGCTTTTCCTCTAGCCAACATTTCATTTCGCTAATCAACTGAACCATTTGTATTTGTAAGGAAATTCTAGAAGATTCTCTATATTTCAAACATACACAATACACACTGTCGTCTTGAACATATTCTTTTTCTACCTCTAAGACACAGAACACTTCCTGTCATAGACCCTAATATAAATTCACTAACTTAACTACTTGCAAATTGAACTACTGAACATGACGGTGTCGTATCTGCAGTGCCCTCTGTATACAAGTAAACAAAATTGTACAACTAGGCATCTGCATTAACAGTATTGAAAAAATCCTTGTAGTTATTTCGGTTATCTTTGGCAGCTGTTTTAGTGGTTCTTCTGAAACTGCTTTGGTTTGTCAGTTCAGGCGCCAGTCACCCAACTGTAATTCTCTAGTTGACATATTTCATTGATCCAATGGAGCAGCCGTTGAATACGAAGTATCTCTCTTCCTGAGAAAATTTCAGGGCACAAATTGTAAGAACAACCTAACTGATATTTTCCGGATATCTTATATGTATTGTAACATGAAGAATTCTGAATCGTATAGCTATGAGACCAAATGCATTCTCTGAAACATTTCTTGCTCGCGACAATCTATTGTTGAAGATTCTGTTTTCGTACGAAAGATCTCTTTCTGGATATGGTTTAAAAAAATGTTCTTGTAGGTAGGGAAAGGCGACGTCTTCCAAAATTACGATATTGAGATTATTATCTGTTGAGGTGTTGTTTGGCAAATTTAACTGACCTAAAAGTTAAACAGTAACTGTGTAAATTCAGATAAAGAGATAACATAAGCTTGCCGTTTATTAATTTATGATAGAAATCGGTACTCTCAATGACGGTTCATCAGATAATCTTTTTTATTTTCACCAACATCGACGAAAATGAATTCATAATTCGAATTGACGAGTGCCATTAAGATGACGCTACACGAGTAAAAATTCTTATAGTTGTAATATTGAACTCTAGAATTAGGGGGTGGTACAATTCGTATATATTTGCCATCCAGGGCTCCAACACAGTTTATGAATTTCCTTTTTTTTCAAATCCTGAAGCTATTTTCATTCATTCTTGATGTGACGACGGGAACTACAATAATGGAATATTATTCATTCTGTTTCAGAGTTCCGCTAGATCCTCTATAACCGACTAACTCTTAGCAAAACAAGCTGTTCCGAAAAAACGAAGCAGGGGCCGCACAAAAAATAAAAGTCAGAATGATTTTCCCAAGTACTGCAAGCGTCAACTAGAAAAAGATGGTTCACTGAATGAGTATGATGCGGCAAAAAGCTGAAATAGATTAACCCAATTCAGGCCATATATGCAGGTATGTATATAAATAGAATTGTAAACTTGAGACTACTTAATCAGTTGACGAATTTAGGGTCCCAACCCCAAATTTTTTTTTCTTCGAGTGCACACAGTGCTGAAACGTCAATTTCATCTTTTCCCCCTCTATTACTTTTGGCATATTCTTCCCAGGTTCATCCGCCAGATGCCACATTACAATATAACCATGCGATATTGCAAGTTACTACGAAAAAGCTATTAAAAATATTTTAGATGTGTAAAAACTAGAATTTGATTAAGTTTGTTGTATGTCTTTATCAAATGAGCTGTTTAAATTTTCTTGTGGAAATGTTTTTTTTAATTTTTTTCATAATAAATTATTATAATATTTCTGCAATTGACATAATATGAATTTAGTTTGTTAATTTAATTGTTTATGGAATGACCTGTTCATGTTTTGTTATGGAAATAATGTAATTTACAATAAATTATGCTCACCTCCATATATTTTTTTATCAAAATTTCATCTATTGCTCTATACATGTCTCAACGATGGCGCCGAAATACCAGTTGAAAATTTTAAATCCCCGAACTATCGGCCAGTAGCACGATACCTCAGTGTTGTTGCCGATCTTTTTTCAGTACTTATACACATAAGAAATTATTGGAGAAACTAATTCTAATAAGACACTAAAGGACTCAGCATCCATTGTCAAGTAGTTTCAGAAGTCTTCAGGAAAATTATCACAGAACTCATTTAACAGAGGCATATCCATTTCTTCACACAACATCTTCTGTTTATCGTTTCAGAAATATTCAGATACACTGCCAAATACAAAGTTATTTTAATTTACGTTTCTTTTGTAATTGATTCATTCCGAGCTATGGAGCTACGCTAAAACCGTTGAAAATTTCAACGTGCCACGAGCCACGCCAACCTTCTCTCGTTTATTAGGAGTTTTCAATTTGGACGCTTCAAAGCACAAGCAAGATTGCGGAAAAAGACGTAGATTATAGAGTATACATAACAAGCAACTTCAAGAACAATAGTATATTATTCAACGAGGGGTAATGTAGTAAGTCATAACTCACGCAGATGAAGTTTGCAGTGCGAGCTGCAGGCGAGTGCTGTAATTCAGCAAGTCAGTTTTATGACCATTACCGCATGTTAAATACTATACTTTATCTACGACTATAACAATATATACAAATATGCAAGTACAGAGGAAGAAGGTATCAACTTAACTTGAAAACGTCAAAACTATTCAAGCGACACCACCTCAATAACAAAAATGGAATGTTCCCATTCGGTCAACCGGCTTGTACAAATCTTGATATTCGGTTCGTTAATAATTCTATGAAGCTTTTCTGACCTATTGTAGTGAGTAATAGCAGTGAATTTTTATAACTCACGCCGTTTGTTTACAGACACTATTTATTAATTGAGCAAAAGCAGTTGAATAATAAATACATTATTCAATAGGAGTAGATAAAACAGTTTACACGCGCCACTCGAACCGCCCGAAACATAGAATAAAGAATAAAGCCCAAGGAGCATATCGTCATGGTTGCGACATAAATCGGCAATATTGAAGAAGAACCCATTTTCATTAATTTTTCAATGATTGTCAAATTTGAATTGGTGATTTGGTTCTATTTGAAGCGTTTATCGTTATAAGTGTTTGGAATTTATTTAGTATTCTGAATGATTTTTGTCGTGTTGTATTCGTGTTTGGTAAATATTTTGCATTTAATTTGGAGGGGGGTATTTTGAACAATTTTATAGTCTCAAAATTTTCATTCATTATTATGATTTGAACATGAAAATATAAATTTTCAAAGGCTTGTATCTTCTAAACAAAAACGAATCGGATATATCATAGGAAGAAAAATGCTCAGAATAAGCACAACTACCATCTGTCAAAGTTTGTCATAGAGCTTGTAGAACACCCTGTATATACACTTACCGACTTAAAATTCGATCCATTTGAAACAATGATTTATTCAATAAATGCTAAAACTTTCAAAAGAGGAGGCTGTTTCATTTGAATTTCTTAGCAACATCTGAAAGTAATTTAGTACCCGCCGCATATACAGGGGAGAAGAGAAAACAACAGGGTTTTGAGACACCCTGTAGGTTAATTCTGCTAGTTAATCTGCACGCAATTAACTTTATCAAGAAGACATTTTGTTTTTTTATTTACCTCAATATCTCAGTTTGTTTGTGAAATGTGACGGTTTAAAGAAAATGCAACATTTAAGAAATGGTCATAATTTAAATGACGGTAGAGAATAAACTACAAAATAAGTAGATTGCTGTGACCAACTCACACTATGGCAACTGTTAAATATTCGTTATACAGTAGAATTCGGATATAACGACCATCAAGGGACCGACGATATTCGGTCGTACTAACCGGACGACGCAATGAATGGGAATAATTTGGACTTGAACCATTTTAATAATGCTCTGTCTGATCTTGAGTGGATTTCCTTATTCCTTAAAATTTCAGAACATTGTCATTGATGGGAGCTCCAATATTATTTTCGTTTTTCTTAATTGTCGAAATTGTGGAGTGGAAGAGGCCGAATTCCCTCACAAGCGTGACATTCGATTCACCAGCATTGAGGTGATGCGGTATAACGCTTTTCTCCTCGATGGTGAAGCTTTTTCTCTTCGCGGATGTCATTTCAGCACAGCTATAGTCTGTCTGTTATGTCGCAAAGCAAATGTAATCAAACACTGACTAAGATTTGCGCGCGACAAGGTAGCGAGTTTGTGCGTCGTTTTAACCGGACGATTGATCATCAAAAAGGGTTGTTATAAGCGGATGGTCGCAAAAACCAAAGTCGTAATAAACGGATGTAAAAGCATAGAAATTTCTATGAAACCAAACTTCAGTTAGCGTGCGTTTACATCGCTAAAAGCGGTTGTGCGTTGTAAGCGGAGTCGTTATATCCAGATTCTACTGTACTTGACAATTGCAGTTTAATTATCAGTATTTAATTTAACATCATGGTTTTAACACCTACTGATGCAGCACGAGCAGTTGCTCTGGTACAAGACGGTAGGAATCAGTATTATGCATCTAGAATATTGGGTGTTACAAGGTGTAGTGTCCAGAGAGCTGTACAACGTTTCAATGAAACTGCTAGTTTTTCGAGACGAAGAGGATCTGGCAGACGACATTCTATAAATATTCGAGATGATCGTTTTGTAACATTAAGCGTTTTGCGAGAAAGAAATACTACTGCTATCATGGCTCGTATAATTTGGAAGAAGTACGCCAAGTAGCTGTTAACGAAATGAGGATTCGAGGGATGCCAGATGCCAGAGAGCATCAACATTGGAATGTCGATGACTGGAGTAAGATTTCATTTTCCGACGAGTCAAGGTTTTGTTTACGTTCTCCAGAATATACCGAAAGGTTTGACCAAGCAAATTTTTCCACAAGACTCGGTTATATATATATATATATATATATATATATATATATATATATATATATATATATATATATATATATATATATATATATATATATATAGGAAACGAATTCATATTAATGCACGACAACGTTCGACCACATATTGCGAGGATTGTATCAAAAAATTTGGACGAACCAGAAATTCAAAGGATGAACTGGCCATCACGTAGCCCAGACCTCAATCCAATTGAGCACGTCTGGGACATGATGGGCAGACGAGTTCGTAAACGAGTAATTAAAATTTTTTAAGAGATGCTTCAGTCCAAGAATGGGATCAGATTAACCAGATGAGATTCGACATCTAATAGAGGGTATGCTACGACTCATTGAGGCAGTTATTTGCGGTCGTGGGGGAAATACCCGTTATTGATTTGTAATAATTATTAGTTTATTTGTTGTTTGATTTGTTAAAAAAAAATTGTATTTCTCTGCTAAAACTGAAGAAAAAATGAGGAATATTACATCTTCTTTAAACCCCACACATTTCAAAAACAAATAAAGATATCGGGATAAATGAAAAAACAAAATGTTGGAAACAAATCAGTCTCCTTGATAAAGTTAATTGTGTGCAGATTACTCGCAGATTTATCCTACAGGGTGTGTCGTGAGTTGAGGAAAAAAATGTTTTCTTTTCCCCCCTGTATATCCAGCATATACTGAATTACTTTTAGCTTTTAAGGTTGTAAAACTGCTGTTTCGATATTATACAATAATCATTGATTTTTCACCTTAGCGCAACCACTTCAAGCGATTTTCAAATTTTCAGTCAAAAAGATCGTTACAAATAACCACCACCTTTATAATTCGTTCTTCTGACCACCATTGCCTCTATGAGTGGAACTTTTTGAGCTAATGAATGAGACCGAAGAAGATTCGGTTCCCAAACAAATCACCACACGTGATGAATATCATTCGATTTTTCGACCTCTAAGGACATGTTTCCAGTGCTCAGACCTTCGTTTCTCATTGATGATGATTTCATGTTTACTTTGAGTTTATCTCTCAATGAAGTGAAGTCTCACTTGAATAACTCGAGTGTTTGGTGAGCCGAACAATAGATAAGTCGAACAGTTTTTTGGTCCCTAGGAGTACGACTTAAGGAGAGTCCACTGTATATTAATTACAGAATGTTTGAACAACAATAAAAAAAAATCACAAGTGTACAGCAAGACCTGTAGGTCAGCCCAGCACGGGTTCTTTATGCGTTATCCAGAACAATATATTTTTGCCCGGAAACCTCTATCCATTTGACAACACTGAAAATGAAGAGCAATGAACAAGACAGTTACATGATAAGAGTTTCAAAACTCACATTTACATTCTCTTTGGTAATGAAAAGAATGCACATTCAAGATTATTCTTTCTTTTATTTCTGCAATTAATCACCATGCATTTCGAATGTCGGCCAGTTTTTAACACAAAATTATTAAAAATTTCCATTCCATATCAACTGCCCAAAAATGAATATGAATTTTTAGGAAAATCAAAATTTTTCTAGTTATTGAATGTGTGGATGAAAAATTGAACGCAGAAGAGAACAATTTATCGAAACTGAAAAAAACTGACAACATGTCAAAATATCACATTTTCATTCCTACTTATTTCATTCTCGAAACCCATTGAATTCAAGATTTTCGACTACAAATTCAGCACACTGGCTTTGTACACATTTCCTTGCACTGAAAATATGTTTTTCTGTGGATCTTCGATGGATTCTAGCAACTCACCGTGCATTAATTGAAAGTTGCTGGGAGCCACAATATTGCCATTTGATCTGCAAAGAAGTGTTATCGGATAAAAAATATGAAGATTTAGCCAAGAACACCTGAATACATCACCCTCTACTGACATACAGAGTGTGTTTAAAACTATTTTTCTGCGTTAGTGTTTGAATCAATCAATGAGTTCCAAACTTTGTCAATGTATTATTTCAATATTTCTGAATAGAGTTATTAATGAAATTTATGCGAATTCGAGTTTCAATAAAATCCATAAGCAATTTGGTGACTTTCGAATGAAAATTATTTCAAAACTACCAAGTCTATCGCATAGGGGCAAGGCAATAAAATTAACCTGAAGAATATCGCCTAATCTAAAAAAAAACATGTTGAACATACTACAGCGACGTAGATTCTAAGGGGGTTGGAGGAGATGAAAGGATGAAAATAACCATACCAACAGCCTATGGTAATAGAGAATAAAGATCTTCTAACACTTTTTAGTAAACCGACATGAATGCATTGATAACGCAGAACGGAAAAAACGTTTAGGTCGAT
The DNA here is from genome assembly GCA_038502775.1 of Hippodamia convergens. Taxonomy (NCBI): domain Eukaryota; kingdom Metazoa; phylum Arthropoda; class Insecta; order Coleoptera; family Coccinellidae; genus Hippodamia; species Hippodamia convergens. Next base: position 63,119,322 of record CM076609.1, on the reverse strand, counting down.
TCACAACTCACATCAGTGACGAAGAAGCTACGCCAACGACTACCGTCTTGAGGCGATTTCGATTGACTTTGGTTCTTGGTTGGTTCATAGATTGGTCCGTCAGTTTTGGACCAACCGCATTCGAATGAAATATTGGTGACGTCTCGAATCAGCTGTTTCTCCGAAATTTGAACCGAATTCGAAAGCAGGGTTCGGTTGACGTTGTCATTTATGAACCGAGCGGTCAACCGTTAACCAACCAAAACAGCCATTCGAAATCGACTTTTGATAGTGAAGTGCTTATTGTATACGAAATACAAACAGGGTTTACTCATCAATTTTATTCAGAATTCAATATGCGAATATTTGAGAGTGTCGAAAAGACAGGGGAGGGCTCCAAAGTTGTCTGGACATTCTCGAGCGTCGCAAATTTTTTTATTCCGAAGAAATTAATTTTGGTACCTCCAAATATTCCGATTTTTTTGTGTGTTAGAAGATGTTTGGTTCATCATTAGGAGATGATTTCATTTCATTAGTGTCTTGTAGCGGTCTCCAAAAATCTTAAGTTCAAAAAAATCAGGTTCGGGATTTGAAACACCATCACAATCATAGAGCCAGAATTCAAGAATTTTGAATTAGAATATTGAAGTAATTCTGAAGGAAAACAGTAATTACGTCTCGAAATTAGCCAATGAACATGGTGTTGAGGTGATTCTTCTCCAAGAGACTCACACGGCAAAAGGGAAAAATCTTCTTGAAAGAGGACTATTGAGGTTTTATGCATGACCATAGTTGTCAAGAACATAGAAGACCCGAAAATGTCTTATATTATTTCAAAAAAGTCATAGTTTCGGTTTCACAAAACTTCGATTGTACCGTTAAATTAATTAGAGCCACCACGATTCGTTGAAATTTCAAAACGAGTGATTCGATTGGTTCGAATTTACGTAAGGATTTTTAATTGTACAATTAAAGCTTTGTGAAACCCGCCCATGTCTAATGAAAATCGTCAGCTTTAGAGGCAGCACATCTAGGACATGCAGATGAACCATATAAATATATCTTTATCTGACGCGAACGAGTATGTCAACTTTTCAACTTCAAAACATCGCCGCTGGTTTGCGTCACATCCAAATCTTCAGATTATTGAATGGGAGACTTTTTCAGGTCCAATTAACATCCCCCTAGAAAATCTGACGCGCTCGAGAAAATCATTTTTTTATTTTCAATCCTCACCTACGCCCAACCCCACCAGTCAAATGGTCAGATTAAGCTATATTCATCATAAGAAGTACGTAGGCTTTGTATGCTATCTTAATCTGACGCGCTCGAGTATGTCCATGTAACAGTTTTTTTAACATTGTCGAAAGCCTATAGCTGCTCCCCCACTGATGAAAAGGTATACATTATATAACATTTTTTTCTTTTTATCATTTAAGTTTTGCAACCCAATAGGTCGTTATAAAGCTCCAGTAAATCCAAATTTAGCATCTTGGGCTCCTCACTATAATCTATCCAAACCATAGGTAATATAAGTCATATTTAAGGTCGTCAACCCTAGTTTTGAACTTAATGGCAATCTTCATCGACAACACAATGAGCACTGGTCAGAGCTTTTTTAACAACATAATGGAAACCGTCGTGCCCTGAGGATGTTCATATAATAAACGAAACGTCGGCTTTGTATACAAGTCGTTATCTTGTTTGAATCCTTCAAACTTGACCTAACAATTAAGAAAAACTTATCATAAATAACATAGATCTATGGAGGAGACTGATATTCCATATTCCGGGGGTGGGGGTACTGTATTTAGCACTAAATATTGAGAAAACTTTTGAACTAATATTATATTAAAAATGTCATGTCATATCTCTGACCGAAAGGGACTGTTGTAAAAGTTCACTGTTGTGAGAGGTAGTTGCCAAGGAAACGTTTCAATACAAACTGGGTAATGGATAGACAGTTACTACTTGTATTTATAAATAATATTCTGAATCGAAATGAGTGATACAAGAATAAAGTTTTTTGTCAACATTTCAGGTCAGTTGAACAGCTTCTTGATTTTTCCATTTTCTTAGTTGCAATTTTCACATAAATTCAGAAATCTCAGACAAAAAAGTTATAATGACTTTAAGTAGCAGAAAAATACAGTTGTTTTTGAAAGAGTTTGTTCTCGATTTCGTTCTTAAGGAAAGTTCATTAGGCAAATCATATGTAATAATTTATTCTGTTACGACACTTGATCTAAATTTCATGATTTTGTAATTGCAACATGATTTTTTACAGGTTGTTATTTAGGTGCCAATTTTTTGGAAGAGTCTTGGGAAGAATGTTTAATAGGTCATGAAATGTTATTAGATTTTCTTGACAACGTCAACATAAAAATAATTTATTCTTTTATCGAAGAGAAACACCTCCCCAAGAAGTTGAAGTTTTGCACAGAGGTGAGTTTCTGTAAATATGCTTTGTCACAAGACTGCTATACCTCTCGATAGTAAATCTAATCTAATATCAAGTACACCCAGAAAGGCAGAAATGCAAAAATGCAAAGAGCATTTTTTATCAAGAATAAATGATAACAGTCACATTAATTTTTATATGAATTCATTCCATGCCAGTCGAAAGCTCTCTTCAAATTGAACATTATTTTGGATTGAATTAAAAATTTTAAAAATGGTTATCTTGGGTTGTCTTCGGTAGTTAGACATATATGCCGTCTCAGACATTTTTATAGAACTTTCTGAGCACTGCAAAATTGTCTCTGACCACGTTTCTCTATCTTTTATAGTTTACCCAGCATCGGCCGTAAGAGCCTGAAATAACCGGGTTAATTAAAGACTCTTTCATAAAAAATCGATATTTTTTCTCATTGTTTCGTTATATAGGAATGAACTTTACATGAGAACCTCTTAATCTTAATCAATTATATTATATCACTGCACCAAGCACAAAAATAGTCGTGTTTTTTCAAATTGTTGATTTGTGTCGAAATATAAAATATAATTTTTGCATAATGCCTGATTGGATATCGTTTGAAATTAGACAAATAGGACTGTTTGCTTGTAACTTGTGAGATGGCTAAGGAATATGGTAGCATCACAACGGATTTCTAATTCTTTCTCATAATGTATATGATTTAGAACGTAGAATTTGTAGAAATATAGTTGTATTTTTCTCAAATTAGTTTTCTATTGACTGTGAAAATGTTGCTTCGATAAAGTTGATCTCAATATATGACTAATTCTCTCAATGGGGTATACCGTGTTGAAGATATCTACAGAAGAGGTGAAGAAACTCGTAACATTCACAAAAATGGTTTCTGCTGTTATAACACCCGAAAATATAACAGATCTGGTTCAAGTCACATCTGTAACAGGATCTTCAACGTTGGCATTGTATAATACTCTGAGTAATGTCTTCTTCCCAATACTCAAGGATGATGTAAGTGTCATTATTATGAAATAAGAATTTCTACTTACCTCCAATCATTAGAAGTGCATTCAGAAACTTTTACTTGAAAATGTGATGTGGTCGAAGCGTGTTGGCATTTCGAAAATACTGAAAAGTTTTTTGGAATTTATTTATCTCAGAAATAGTAGGTTTTTGGAAAAATTTGTTGGCTGATAAGCCGTTCCTCAATAACAGCGGCTCAAACCTATCTCCATAAAATTTCTATTGGGTTTATTCCACCTCAAGACATTATCTTAAAATGCACCCTCAGAAGTCGGTGCAGTGAATGATTTTCATTCATTTTATTCAATCTAATGAAAAAGTAAAACTTGCATGAAATTTGAAACTAGTAATTTTAAAGTTATAATTGAAAAAAATTAAATTAAGTCTGAATTAATTGAGATAAGCGTAACAAGCTGAGAAAACAAGGATTAATGTTGTTATGTACAGGTTTATATTTTACTCAATTTGAAGTATTTTTTATGGGCATTCAGAATTTAGTACTAAGAAATTCATAAAGGCATCGAAAACCTGAAAATTTGTTGTGAACTATTGTTTTCAAAATGGTACACCCTGTATTTTATTTTTCTAGTCGGTAAAGCTCTTTCTTCCGATTTCAAATATATATACTTTATTGAGGTTAATTTTGGCAGTGTTTGAAAAATAAAGGTTTTTTCGTCTTAATCTAAGGCAGCTGTGTAAGGCCACCCGAGAATGTTGTGATTTTTTTATATCGAAGTTCTATTCTATGGCCTCCTGATAGTCCCTACTTAACCTCCTCGGACACTTTTTTATGGAGATACTCGAAATATAAAGTGTAAATGGCCCCTCCGCAGAATATTAAAAATATTAATTTCAGATTACAGGAAGAAATGATTGAAAACCTCAATATATTCCATAAACGGTAAGGAAAACCTTTAAAAAATAAATTAAAAGATATGGAGTGTGTGTAGACGTATATGAGGGTCTTTTGAACAGTTAATTCAACTTCGAGTAAATATATAACTAAAATAAATACCAGTTGTTTTTTTATCCACGTTTCCTTCGATATAAAGAAATCGCATCGTTATCGTGTGGCATTCCACAGCTGCCTTCTTTAACCACTGTGATGTCTGCCCTACATATGTGCCGTCACATTCTGAACAATTGACTTTATAAATTACATTTGATTTTAGTGGTGTTGGTATCGGATCCTTCAATATATATAATATAAGGATAAATAATGAGGAATCGGTGAAGTACATGGAAAAGATTTAACGGACATAACCCTCTGAAACGAAAATGAACCGTATAGACAACTTTTCACCGAAGAGGGCCGAAAGCCCGAAACAGCTGTCTACGGTTCATTTTCGTTTCAGAGGGTTATGTCCGTTAAATCTTTTCTATATATCTATATATATATATATATATATATATATATATATATATATATATATATATATATATATATAGATGTATATGTAGATATATACCGCAGGGTGGTAAGCGTTAACACCATCGGGGAGTGACGTCCCCGCGGACCCGAGTCACCATGGCTCACTTGAGGGTAGCATCCTCCGTGAGCTCGAATAAAATCGCTCCTGTTACTAGAAGGAATATAAAACCGATTTCAAGCGAATAACCTGGTCCTCATTGGTAATTACCAACTAGGACCAACTGCATTCAAGCGACTTCGGTCATTGTCGGTTATAATCATTTTACAAGGAATATCGCTGAAGTCTATAACCATAGATAACCGCCGGCAGGACCGTAGATAACCGCGGTCATTACTGGTTATTCGCTTCAAATCGGTTTAAATCAGGGCTTCGAGGAGTCTCGGGTCGGCTCCTCTCGGAACCGTCCGGATGTACGACCTGGTGGGGTTAGGTGTGGAGCAAGCGGCGCATCCCCCGAGACGGCACCGCAAGGCCAAGCCTCGACACTCTGCAAAGAGTGAGCTCAGACAACTTGAATGAGCGAAATGCTCATTCCGTTGCTGGCAGGACTCGAGATAGGCGAGCGCGCTGGACACACGAAGAAAATTGTACGTTGATGCGTGCTCATTTCATTGCTCAGGACCTTGGATCACCTATATGCTCCGACACCCCTACTACAAAATGCCCAATTCAAACTTTACTGGGATTCCGCTTTGGTTACCGATAGGAATGTCATGCATAACAGACCCGACATAACGTTCTTCGATACTGAGAAGAAAACATGTATGCTCATAGAGTTCACTATCCCGGCGGACGATAACATCTCGAAAGCCTACGCTGAAAAAATTTGCAAATACGGCGACCTGGCATTTCAGCTGAAAGAATTGTATTGGCACACTTGCCAGAGAATACCGAAAGATTATGTCTTGAGCCTGCTGTTATCTCTGTGTCCCAGAAGCAGGTCATCCTTTCTACCACGAGGATTGTCCGAAAATTCCTGCAAGGATTCTGAGCTCTGATTTTGGTCTTGATAATTGTCCGACTAAAACCAGATATTACCCTGATTAATGGTGAAAAAAAAAAAATATATATATATATATATATATGGAAAAGATTTCATGGACATAACCCTCTGAAACTAAAATGTCCATGAAATCTTTTCCATGCATTTTACCGATCCCTCATTATTCATATATATATACAGGGTGTTTCCTTAACATGCGGCAAAAATTCAGGGGGCTGTTCCTTGGACTATTCTAAGAATATTTTGTCCCTTGATGATTTTTGAAAAACCTCTTTGTTTCGAAGATACAGGGCAAACAAAATTTTAGATAATAACATTTTATTATGAAAAATTACATGAAAATTTAACTTAACCTACAAAAACTGTTGAAAATGACCACCTCCAGCCAGCATACAAGCATCCAATCTTCTCCTCATTGACTGCCGAACCCTTTCAAAAACACCAGGATCATTTCTTATTAAGTTACACCCAGCAATTATCCGATTTCGCAAGTCTTCCACATTTTCTACTGGAGTGGTATAAACTAATGATTTTAGATGGCCCCATAGGAAATAATCTAAGGGGTTTAAGTCCGGGGAACGAGCAGGCCATAAATGAGGTCCACCTCTTCCAATCCAGCGATCTCTTTCATGTAATTTTTCATAATAAAATGTTATTATCTAAAATTTTGTTTGCCCTGTATCTTCGAAACAAAGAGGTTTTTCAAAAATCATCAAAGGACAAAATATTCTTAGAATAGTCCAAGGAACAGCCCCCTGAATTTTTGCCGCATGTTAAGGAAACACCCTGTATATATAAATATATAGACTGTTTCAAAAAAATCGACATTTTTTGTTTTCATGAAACCCCACCCTAATTATTTTCAGGGTATAGAAAATAGACCTCTATGAAAATATCAACTTCAAATAATAATATTTAGAGGTCGCTCATCAATTATTTCTATTTTCCCTACTAATAGCAGGGAAAAAATTTCTTTTTTCAATAAAAAATTCCTAGAGCAGGAACCAATGGACGGATTTCATTATGTGATACATTTTCGTATAGACAATCAGATACTCTACAATAATGTTTCTTACGATATTTCGATAAAACGGCCCATCCAAAAGTTATTTGATTTAATGCTAATATTGAGGTATTTTTGAATAAAAAAATTATCCAAAAAAATCGATTCTGTTTGTTTTCACGAAACTCCATTTCTGATTATCTTCAGGGTATCGAAAAAAGTCGTCTGTGAAGATATTAGCTTTGAATATTAATATTTAGAGGTCGCTCAGCGATGATTTTCATTTCCGCTGTTGATAGCAGGAAAAAATTTTCCTTTTTCAATAAAAAATTTTTCTTCACGAACTAATTGACGGATTTCACTGCGTGATACATTTTCGTGCAGGGAATTAGATGCTCTACGAAAATGTCTCATACGATATTTCGATAAAACCGCTCGTTCAAAAGTTATTCGAACTCTTTCTTAAAAATTATCTCTACGTTGATACCTTATATTGAGGTGTTTTGGAAAAAAGTTCAAATAATTTTTGAACGAGTGGTTTTATCGAGATATCTTATGGAACATTCTCGTAGATTATCTAGTTCCCTACACCAAAATGTATCATACAGGAGAATTCGTCTATTAGTTGGTGAAAAACAATTTTTTATTGAAAAAAGAATTTTTTTTCCTGCCATCAGCAGCGAAAATAGAAACCATCGATGAGCGACCTCTAAATATTGATATTCAAAGCTAATATTTTCACAGACGCCCATTGTCGATGCCCTGAAGATAATTAGAAGGCGGGTTGCGTGAAAACAAGTAAAGTCGTTTTTTTTGAATAATTTTTTTCTTCAAAAATACCTCAATATACGCATCGAATCGAATAACTTTTGAAGAGGCCGTTTTATCGAAATATCGAAAGGGACATATTTGTAGTGTATCTGATTGCCTACACGAAAATGTATCACACAAAGAAATCCGTCTATTGGTTTGTGTTCTAGGAATTTTTTATTGAAAAAGGAATTTTTTTCCCTGCTATTAGTAGGCAAAATAGATATAATTGATGAGCAACCTCTAAATGTTATTATTTGGAGCTGATATTTTCACAGAGGTCTTTTCTCGATACCCTGAAGATAATCAGGGAGGGGTTTCGTGAAAACAAAAGAAGTCGATTTTTTTTGAATCAGTCTAATATATATATATATACAAGAAATGAAGTCTTTGCTGATATAGTTGAAATAGAGAATAGATTCTTGGGATAGCAGCAGATTGGATAACATCACATAAAAGTGATTCGAAAAGAAAAATCACAGCTTGTGCACTTGCTGTACATGAAAATCAAACAGGTCACCATATGGATTATAGTAATATCAAAATCCTAGAGTTTGAAAGTAAAATGTGGACGAGAAAATATTTAGAAATGATTCATATTATACAAGAACCAAATTCTATGAATAATAGACGAGATGTAGAAGATCTCAGTTCAATTTATGCTAATTCAGTAGAGATCGATAAAATAATTAAAACCAATCCTCAATTTGTAAACGATCACTCCTTTGAATCATTTCAGTAACATCGCCAAGAAATCTGCTGCTATCCCAAGAATCTATTCTCTATTTTATATATATATATATATATATATATATATATGACTGATTCAAAAAAAATCGAAGAAAGACCTCGGTGAAAATATCAGCTCCAAATAATAACATTTAGAGGTCGCTCATCATTTATTTCTATTTCGCCTACTAATAGCAGGGGAAAAATTTCTTTTTTTAATAAAAAATTCCTAGAACACAAACCAATTGAAGGATTTCTTTGTATGATACATTTTCGTGTAGGCAATCAGATACACTAGAAATATGTCCCTTACGATATCTCGATAAAACGGCCTTTTCAAAAGTTATTCGATTCGATGCTTATATTGAGGTATTTTTGAAGAAAAAAAATATTCAAAAAAATCGACCTTACTTGTTTTCACGCAACCCGCCTTCTAGTCATCTTCAGGGCATCGACAGAAGGCGTCTGTGAAAATATTAGCTTTGAATATTAATATTTAGAGGTTGCTCATCGATGGTTTCTATTTTCGCTGCTGATGGCAGGAAAAAAATTTTTTTTTTAATAAAAAATTTTTTGTTCACGAACCAATAGACGGATTCCACCATATGATACATTTTGGTGTAGAGAACTAGATACTCTAAGAAAATGTTCCATACGATATCTCGATAAAACCACTCGTTCAAAAGTTATTTGAACTTTTTTTTCCAAAATATCTCAATATAGGGTATTAATATAGAGGTATTTTTGAAGAAAAATTTCGGATAACTTTTGACCGAGCGCTTTTATCGAAATATCGTATGAGACATTTTCGTAGAGCATCTAGTTCCCTACAAGAAAATGTATTACACAGTGAAATCCGTCAATTGGTTCGTGAAGAGAAAATTTTTTTATTGAAAAAAGAAATTTTTTTCCTGCTATCAACAGCGGAAATAGAAGCTACCTCTAAATATTAATATACAAAGCTAATATTTTCACAGACGCCTTTTTTCGATACCCTGAAGATAATTAGAAACAGAGTTTCGTGAAAACAAACAGAATCGATTTTTTTGAATAATTTTTTTCTTTAAAAATACCTCAATATTAGCATCCAATCGAATAACTTTTGAAGGGGCCGGGCCGTTTTACCGAAATATCGTAAGGGTCATTTTTGTAGAATATCTGATTGTCTACACGAAAATGTATCACACAATGAAATCCGTCTATTGGTTTCTGCTCTAGGAATTTTTTATTGAAAAACGAAATTTTTTCCATGTTATTAGTAGGGAAAATAGAAATAATTGATGAGCAACCTCTAAATATTATTATTTGAAGCTGATATTCTCATAGAGGTCTCTTTTCGATACCCTGAAGATAATTAGGGGGGGGGGTTTCGTGAAAACAAAAAATGTCGATTTTTTTGAAACAGTCTAATATATATATATATATATATATGGATAAGATTTATTGGACATAACCCTCTGAAACTGAAATGAACCGTAGACAGCTGTTTCGGGCTTTCGGCCCTCATCAGTACGGTGAGAAGTTGGTATTCGAAAACGCATAACGGAGTCAACACAACATGTATTTTACCGATCCCTCAATATTCATATCTTTCTTATATATATATATATATATATATATATATATATATATATATAATCAATTAATCAATAGTTATTTGCTGGACAGTTAGTAATAAATATTTGTGTATTGGGAATAGCAGCAACTGATATGAATACTCTTGTTTCTTACTCGAGCTTTCGAGATTTATTCATCTCTTTTTCAGGAAAACTACAAAAATATACAATAAGATGAAAAATGTTCGGGTATAAAATGAATTCATGAAAAACTTACGAAATTGAAATTGTACAGATAGATGGAATTAAAATAACTGACATCAGTAAATACTGAGAATAATACTGGTGAAATATAAATGTTGGGAAATGAAAATATTGAAGCTTGTAAATTTTTGACATGGAAAGTCGGATAATTCATATCTTGATTTGGGAAAAATGAAATCCGAATATTTTTTTTCAAAACTACGTGGAAGGAAGAGCTCTACCGATCAGAAAAATGAAATACTGGGTGTATCATTTGAAAAACAATATTTTTCAGGTTTTCGATGCCTTTATGAATTTCTTATTACTGAATTCTGAATGCCCATAAAAATACTTTAAATTTGCCCATTCAAACGTTTTTGTACGAACAATATTAACTGAGATAGCTATTGAGTAAAATATAAACAATCATCCTGTACAAAACATTTTAAAAGAAGATATGTTCATTATATTCTTAAAAGAGTATGAAATTTAATTCATTATAAATCAATGTTAGATGACAACAGCTAATTTTTTTTACATAAAAATATCTCCTCATTTGACTATTGAAATAAAGATATTAAAATATTATTTTTTATTGTCTTATTATTATTCATAATTTTGTTATAATTGATTATTTTTCTTATTGTTGATATGGTAGAACATTCTTCAACTTTTCTACAGTGAGAAATATGCATCATAACTGATGTACAGTTTATCGGTGAAAACATTTTTTAGATGAACTTTTTTTTTTGGGACGAATAATTTTCTAAACAATGTGCTTTGGGTGGGTACTTTGGCGCTATTTATTATAACAGAAAGGACAAGAGTTGCCTATGTATTTGAAAAAAGGAAAATTATTAAACAAATGTTTGACAAAGCACGTCAACACATAGCAGCTACAAACAGAGATCCAAATCAAACGATACAAAATACACATGTCCCCAAAACACTTCTACTCTGATCATAGTAATCAGGTTAAAATTTATAGGTGCACTCACAATACAGTAAGATAGAGTTCCACTGCTGTGAAAAAATATGGCCCGGTATTGGTCCCAAAGTTTTCACGATAGAGTCCATAAAAGTGGCCCTGGAGATTGTTGTGGTTGAGCGGAAAAAGGTGGCTAGAGAGATTTTTTCTTGAGCTGAACACACCTTACCGAAGCGAACCATAGTATTGCATGCAGGGCCGGACTGGTATGGTTGGGGCCCACCGGGAAAAATGTTGTAGGGGGCCCCAGAGCGCTTGTCGCGGGCGCCTCCGGGAGCTAAAAACCATCGTACTGGTTCAGATTCCTTCAGACTGACGAAGTTTAAAGTAAACCCGAAAAAAGAAGTAGAAAAGTAACTTTGTCAAGATGTGCGTTCCCTAGTCGAGTTCGAACATTCGAAAAAAGAAAAAAGTAGCGAAAGTACATGAATTCAACACATTTGAATTATTGAAACATAGAAGAATTCAAAAGTCATATTCGAAATGAATGGCATTTTCAATTCCCAGGCTCACTGATCTTTTATCAGTCGCGATCGCGAATTGGGCGTTTCCATCACTTGGAGAAACTTGCATGAGGGCTCTGATTTAGGGCTACTGCTAAAATCTCATTCAGTGAAAGAAGCTGTACAGAGTTCTTTTTAGCATGTGGAACTTTATTTCGACGCAATTGGATGTCACTTCTTTGTAATTTCTACTCAATACATCACACCTCATTGCTTTAAATATCGAAGTTTTTTTATGAAAATTCTGTCGCTAAGGTGTATGGGATACTGATGATGCCAAATAAGGCTGAAACCGGTATATCTCCCATCTCAGTAACAAAATCTAATACCATTTCCTCAACCTCACGATAAAAGATCTGTGAGCCTGGGAATTGAAAATAGCATTCATTTCGATGATTACTATTTTGAATTCTTTTATGTTTTAAAAATTTTTTCTGTTTGTCTTCGTAAAGGCAACGAATTTATTCCTCTTAAAAACAGTTGAAGTAATTATTTAAGAAAAATATATCATTCTCTTCTTCTTCTTCAGGTGCCATCTCCTTCCAGAAGGTTGGCTATCAAAATGGCTACTCTCATCTTCGACATCGCATTAAACAAAAAATAATCACTCTAAACAAATCAAAACACAAACATAATCATATCGGGCTTTCAATAAAATTTAAAGAAATTGAAATTAATGTTGTAGAACATCTATAGAGCTCTACATAAAGATATAGTTATTCTAATGACCTAATTCGACCAAGGCTCTAAAAGTTCAGTGAACAAGTAAAAAGAACTATTGGGCTCTCTTTGGCTATATTATAACATTGTCCATATTCATCAACACTAGTACTCCAAAAGTTTCCTGACTAATGGTGGAAGGAATTCTCAATTTTAATTCGGAAAATACCGTTTCAGATTTTACATTTAGCAAATTATTTATTATAAATTGCATCCATCGTATCAGTTACAGTTTAAATTTTACGAATTATGGTTGTGACATTCGGTAGTATTTCAGAAATGATTTTATTTTCAATTCTCCAATCCAAACATATTTCCGAGAGAAGCCCAAGATACAACAAACATCCCATATTTTTTTTCATTCTTCAGAAATATACAAGGGGCCCATATTATTATCTTGGAGACTTAAATCTATACATACATCATGAAAATATAATCGGCTTGTATCAGAATAGTGCGAAATCTATTGCTGGAATATGATTCATTCAAGACCTTCTATGTAGTAGGGCCTCTTTCCGCTTTTCTTCCTCGTCTCTTCTCTTCCTGGTGTGTTAAGGACCATGACGTCCCAGTTAACTTTCTTGATTAGGAACAGTACACGTCCTGCAGCCTGCAGCTCGAGAGTAACGCTCTCCATGAGATAGTCATGCCTAGGTTTGTTCCTACCCGAGGGTACTTTACAATTGTCTATGTTGAGAGGTTCTCTATAAATCTTAACATCATCAACGTAGAAAGAATTATCTGACTGAAAAGCATGAATGAAGTATGCGACATAGATAACGAAAAAAAGGGGACCACTGACAGAAAAATGTCCCTGTCTATGAGTTTTTCAAAATGCCGGTAGGGGAGACCGGGGATATTTGACTAATTTTCAGCTTAAAGGTTTACATTTTCATTTCTTTCGGCTTTAGAGTATTGTAATTTGAAAACAGGTTCAGTTGATAAATCCACTGTTAAGCTCTGAAAAAAGTGGCAAAAAGTACAGTGTCCTATTTTGGTTGAGACTGCCCTTTATCTCAGCAATTATTAAGGATAGAGACATGCTGTTTTCGCGACCCTGTATCACTTTTTTGTGCAACTTTTACAGTCACAAACAAGAATATTCCAACTACTTTTGTTCCTGAAATACAGGGCAATAACGGAAATGTTCATTTTTGGAGATGTTATCATTTCTTAGATCCTGGATAATGTAAACTGCTTATAATAGATTTTTCCACATAAGAGTCAGTGGCGTATTAAAATTTTTTTTGAGCACTGTTTTTAAATTTTTTTTTTGAATGGAACTACCTGTATTTTTCAACGTCAAATTTTCGTAATGTTCTGCTGAATACATTGATGTATCACGACCTAATCTTTAATAAATTTTAATTTTGAAAATCAGAAAAAATCATATTTTTGTTTGTTGTTTCGATAGTAGGCCATGCATTCTTTCATACAGGCATTTAGTTGATAATTTTTAAACGCCATGTAATTTCAACCTGAATTGATTGAGTCTTTCGTGCATTTAATGTCACTTGTTTTTTTGGGGATTTCGGGTGTCGTCGTGGATTAATTCCCGACGTTTCGTCAGTTCGAGTATCTGGTATCTTCAGGAGTTATACTTTAAGGAGATATTCTCGCTGAATTGTGCTACCTGATTATTCATTTTTAGCGAGAACATCTTCTGAAAGTATAACTCCTGAAGACAGGGGCGCACCTAGAATTAGGTTTCTGGGTAGGCTCCATCAACATGTATTTCTGACGTATGATAGAAAGTCTCAATTTTTCTTCAACAAAAATGAATCTCGGGGTGGGGGGAGGGGGCTGCCTCTTGGCTCCCCCCCCCTGGGTGCGCTTATGCCTGAAAATGCCAGAACAAGAACTGGCGAAACGTCGAGAATTAATCCACAAGGACGGCTGAAATGCTCGAAAAAACAAGTGACATTGATTTAAACCTATTTATTAAATTATACTACGAACATAAACTCAAAATATCACTCTTTGATATAAAACTGAAAATGTTAAAAACAAAAATGTTCTTTTTATCAAACTACGTGCGTGTGCGATCTCACATTTTTCAAGTTAAGCTGTTTGAATGCTCTTCTAACGATTTTCTCGAAAAAATATTTTTCCACAGAACGGCATATTTTTTGTTATATTTACTGTACCATAGTTATTCTTTCATATATAGGATACTGGCCTGTTGAAGAAACAGATGTTGACCTTACAAGCCGATCTCCGTTCAGTACTAATGTCCTCGGAGACTAACACTTCGGACTTTTTGAATCAACCTGATGAGAATTCACTCCTGGGTATTTATTCTTTTTTTTTTGCTAGTAGTTTATCTTGTATCATTATGAGTTTACTTTTCTAGTGGTACGCTCGTTAGAACATGAAATAGAATATTGGAATCATGCGATTCATTCTTCAAAAAGTGGCATCCAAAAACGGACATGTGCAGCTTTCAAAGAAATCTTAGAGCCGTTCATGAAGGAGTTTAGGTAGGTAACTATTAAGTGATTATGGTGGATACCCCTGTCGGATGAGGGAGTGGGTAATCCAGATATTATTATTATCAAGTGACTAAGATCATATATCTTGAGTCTTTGATCATTTCGGTATTTTTAACATTATACGGATGAATATTATTTTGTTTCCAAATTCAAAAAATCAATTTCTTGTGCAAAATTTGGTTTTCCAACTCCTAACTCTAGAACCAAGTCAAGGTACTATACACAGAACACAAAAATATAAGAAGTGCTACTTTGTAATGGGGGTACAACTTTTGTGATATTTAGAAATGTCACAATGAAATGGAAAAATTCCAAGTTGGTGCTCAAGGTACCATTGAAATTTTTGACATGCGTCATAGGAGAATCCATTAACATTACTAGTCTGTGGTTCTGTTAATTTTAAATATTAGCATCTATTTTCGAAATTCGAAAAAATTGAGCATCTCGAAATGAAACAAAATTTCACACAATAATTGCTCTAATCTTTTTCCTTTTATATTATTCTACAGCACATCAGTTCTGTAAAAAAAAAAGTTGAATTAACTTCCCGAGAAATTAATACAAACATATGACCACCCACAGATCTTTCTCATTTGAAAGATTGGTTCAGGTTCATCAAATGATTGATTGAACAACCCCTTCCATTACAATAATGTCATAATATCCCAACTACATTTTAATGTTTTTAACTGAAATAATCAACAATTCAGGGAACGGAAGAAGTCAACATTCAGTTACCACAGTTTTCGATTGTTTATAATAAAATTACTTCACAATCACAATAGCACAATAACACAGAGTCATCCAGGATGGAAAGCACTTTCAGTTCTTAAATCCCGTAAATAAGAAAAACCACTTGTACAAAATAAGCAAGAATTGTTCACTATCACTTAGTAGGTTATTTATTTTATTTCTCTAGAACATTTTTACTCATTTGCTGAATTGAACTTTTAATGAGCCAATAATAACCAGTTTTTACCTATTCCATTACTTTTCTTTTTGCATTAAAAACCTGAAAACAAAAACTGCCCTACCTGAAAAGTTATACAGCTGGAAAAAAAACTACATTATTTACTTATCAAATTCCACCGCAGTTATGAAATATAACTACGTGAAATCAGTAATATCAAAACAATGATTAGATTGCCGAACTAAGATGACATTTTCACTTTTGCCTCCTTCTTGTATGTCTGTCATTTGTCCATTAAAATCATAAATGAATGTTTAAGATTGACTCTGTTTCTCATTTTTCTTTTCTCGCTGCACACCTGGTACTATAAGCATTTTAAAAAGATACCAGCTGGTCCGCGCAATTTCGTCTGCCCAAATCGGCTATTGAAATTATTGTTATTATTATTAGTTCAATATTATCTTCGAACACGAAAAATCTTGAAGAAGCCTAGATCTTGATTGCCACACCGCCTACCAGATCCAATTGTATTGCCCTAACTTTTCGTATATATACATTCGTCCCCAATGCATGGACCCTCCTGTGACGCGGTTTCTTATGTCAGGTCTTCTTCTCGGCATCGCAAATTGAAATTAACCAAGCCGACAAAAAAGTTTTCGCACGCTTCGAGGTAAGTTGAATCTATCACAAAATTGTAAAAAGAGGACGTACCTTGAAATAACATTGGTGTTTTGTGTAAACTTTGCAAAGTCCTCACTTGAAGAAATTATTGAAATCGGGAAATAGATGTAACGGATGTAACAATGTTATAAATGATGCCAAATCAATTTTCGAACATCGATAATCATCGAAAATCAATGATAATCGATAACCTCTATTTCTAAGGAAAAACGATATTAAATACCTTGCATTTTTATATTCTCTCAACTTTCAAACCTTCCCAGGAATTCCACGAATAAGTCAAGATCAAAATCAGCCAAATTGGTCTAGCCGTTTGCAAGTTTTAGCGTACTTAACGTATAGAAATCAATTTTCATATATACAGATTATTATAAGATAATACAATGGCTATAAGCATCGTTAAAGATGTATAAATCGAATGGATGTGAAGCGTTTGACGATTTGAATGAATCGAACGTTTCTCTCCTGTCCTGTCCCATTGACATTGCTAATTGTTTCATGATATAGATAAATTGAAAGATGTTCAATTAATAAAGCCGACTGTTACTCTAACGAATAATAAGAAAGTTTTCCTCTTATATTGAGGAGGAAAAGATCTGTTCAACAACCCAGACGGCACAGAAATATTCCCTTCATATTCAGTGAATATACCGCTGGCAGATTGAAATATTCCAAACATATTCCATATCTCCCAGGGCATATGCTTGGCAGATATCAGGAATATCCAAGATCACCATGAAACATCTGCCAGGAATATCTTATGATCTTCCAAACTATATCCATGGCATATGCCATACATATTCATTTATAAAAATCTCCCTTACATATATGCTGGCAATATCTTTTTATTTCCTGATTTGTCCATGCCATATGCTGGTAATATCTTTGTATATATATATATATATATATATATATATATATATATATATATATATATATATATATAATATATATATATTATATATTTATATATATATATATATGGTACATTTTGGCATCCTCCCATGTTAAAATCGCGGTAAGAGTGGCATCCGCGGTAATGTGGCATCCGATATACGGATGCCACTTTACCATCAGCTGAAAATCACACAGAACGGTTCAGTAAGGCATCCTCAATACGTTGCGATGATAATCGGCTGGACGCCAAATTTTACCATTTCTGGACCTCCTGTATGTCGGAGGTTCTGCGCGATCGAGTTTGGTGGCGCTCTCGTCACACTCGTGTATATTATATTCACGGATATGTATATGCTCGGTTTTACATGTAGCGGTTGAAGTGGCATCTGGAGCAAGCGGCATCACTGGACTGTCGTTCACGAGACGACTTTTATGGCTTTATAGACGTTTTTTGCATCGTAAAAAGATCAACATAACATTGCAGCTGGCGGGAGAAGATATTCTGCCGGGATTTTAATATGGTGCGCGGAATCTGGAATTGAACTATTTTACTGCTGCATTTGTGCAAGAATAATAATTGTTAGGAAGATTCATTATGAAATATATTCATTGAAATGATGAATTATAATATTTTAATGGTGAGATTATATTCTTCCGGAATTATTATAGGAGAAATATTGAACGGCCAGTCGACTTGAATTATGTGAAAATTCCATAAATGGAAACTTCGTTTGGTTAAATTATATACAAAATGAGGAAAAAATTTTCATTATTCTTCTAGTATATATCCGAAACGGTGAGAATTTTCCACCTCTGCTTTATAAGGTAATGATATTTCAGGCTAATAACCATTATCTCTCATTGAATAGGTAGTGAAATAAATATATTTTATGATTTCAAATATGAATTTATTTCATCCAGGATGATTTACCGAGATGGTCTAACAGACGTTTGAGAAATAAACTTCCTATATTAAAATTTCCGAGACAGGTACTCACGGTTCCTGGAAATATTTGCAGAAAAAGTTTATTTCGTAAAAATCTTTTCCATGTTCGATGATGCCGATAGGTTATATTATAGGACTCTTCGCGGTAGGTACTGAAAATGTACAGGGTTTTGTTACGAACCTGGTTTTCATAAGGGACCGAATCACTCGAAAATGCGTCACCTCGAATTTTCACACGACAAACTCGTCTTATATGGGAACGACGTGTACGTGTATGTGAGTCAATCATCAGATTGATATATTAATTAAGATTCTTTTTCGAAGCAGAAACTGTTAATGGTGGTAAATAAGACTGCTTATTTGACAATAAATTCAAGTTGGAAATTGAATAATTCGAAAATCGAGCTGAAATAAAATCCTGATATTCAAGTTAGTAAGAATAACAAATCGCTTCGTGTGGATTATTCAATATCTCCAACCAGTTGACAGTAGTGACTGTCCGGAAGGTCCGTTGGACGACGCCGACGGTTCCAGGACTTCAAGGTCCTATCAACAAGAATAGCCGGTCTCACTTTCCCGCTACAGTCTCAATATAGGTGTGTTGGAGGGATGACTTTTGTGGAATGTTTCAATGTGTAAATTAATATTCCATTCGACTTGTTTCAAGCAAGAACAAGTGAGAATAAATTGTGTGATACAGATTTTCTTGACATTCATCACACCAAAATTATCAATACAAAAAGGCCTATAACTTGAGCTTCCTGAAAATATAAATTTGAACGTAAAAGTCTTTAAAGTAGATAGTGAACTTGGTAATTCAAAGAATGAATAGGAGTGGGTTTTAAAGGAGCATATATTATCTTCCTCGTGATTTGGGCGGGGATTTCTGAAAACACAGATAAACATAGACTGCTCCTGGAAGTAGACGAGGTCTGAAAGTTGTTCATCAGAAAAATTGTATATGCGTCGAGAGATTTATCTTCTTAAAAGTCAGAAACAGTATAGTTTCATTCATTCAATCTCATCGCCAGCTCCAAGCAACAGAAGTCCCGCTGTCAAAATTTTATTTTTCATTTGGAAATCACCTTATTCTAATTCAGTTTTTTTCGAATAATCATGTTTTTTGTGGGAAGTCCAATACGATTATGCAGAGATTTTGTTCGAAACGTGAGTTTGAGCTAGGCTTTTGACTTCATTGGGGTTTACAAAAGCTCGTTTATCCGCCAACAACTTGAAAAGTTTTTTTAACCTTATACGTATAATTAATTAATTAAATTTACTAACAGAGTGAATGCGTGAGCCTTTTTTTCTTGTTAGAATACTAATTTTTGATTATTCGTTTTCGGATTGTTCAACTTTTTCTTTTATCGAATTATTATAACAATACGAGCAAACAGAATAAATCAATTCTATGAGCTTATTTGTTGGCTTCAGAGCTGAGTGCTTTCAAGTGTCATTGTGAGGTCCTGCCCAGTGGCAGTTTTTTTTTCACATCTATTTTTGATCTGCTGGACATTTTCGTTTGAATCGCCCATCGCTATCGTTCTGCACAGTTGGTGAAGTAAAATATTGACGTTGTTTTCCTGCTTCGTGTGGCGATTCCCGCTTTTTTTCTTGATGACACCGTTCACGTTAGTACCTTCAAATCTTCGTGTGTTATCAACATTCATCGGATGTTCTGATGGTTCGAATAATCGAACTATAACATCTCCAATATTTTATTTATGAAATATAGGAATACAAAAACAGGTTCCAACCCAAAAAAGTATTGACAAATTACGTGGAAAAATTCATATAATCAAATGAAAAATTTAATTTTACAATAGTTCCAAAATGAAATCGTACAAAATAATTTTTTTTTTCATATTTATTCTGATAGCCTTTGTTCTAGCAATTTTTTTAATTGAGAAATGGACGTATTAAGGGGATCTATATCGATAAACTCCAAGTTAAACGTCGTCGAAAATTTGCAAGATTTTGTTGTTGATATAATGAGTATCAGTTGATACTGCTAAAGTTATAGATTTTATTGATTTACACGAATTAGGTACCTTCACAGTTGTGAATGCATGTAAATATAATCCCATTGAGATCTACCTCTTCATACGAGAGCAAGCAAGGTCAAAAAAAGTGGAATTTGGGTGCAGCTGCTTCTTTGATATCAGTTCCTACAGTACCACCACGATCATTATAGAAGTCATCTGGCAGTTGCCAAGATGGCAAGATTGGCCAGTGCCAGTCGCACCTTTGAAAATGCAGACAGTATTTTGGTACGTTTCCTTTTCATTGCATTATATCTTGAAACTGAATAAAACAAGAAGATTTTATGGCCAAACCTATCAGTCAATGCAATCATTCTACCGATTTTGATGTTTAAAAAAAACAATTTTGAAACAGCCTGACTGCACCTACGCACAGCATTATTTTGTCGTTCTTTTCAGTACTTCATCGCTTATCTCTTCAATAACTTGCCATTAGATGTCAGAAGTGTAGGGAACTTGAAATATTTCAAAGTATTTTTGTTCAATAATTTCATCGATAAACAGAGAAGAGTTTTTCGCGGTAGAATGTGAAAAGATGAAATTCGATTCGAATAAAGGAATGACTTTTTATATAGGAAACATTTCTGTATTTGATATCTTGGTTGTCTGTTATCATGCCAGTGGGAATTCTATACGTTTTGAGGAGGGTAGGATTGAATAGTTGCACTAAATGTGCACTGGATCCTGCCTATTTGTTGTTCAAAATAACTATGTGTTTCTTTCACTTGCAATATCACATGCGTAAATAAAGGCCTTTATTATTATTAATTAGTGTGATATTCTGAGGATCATTTTCGATATGCCACGAATGGTTTGAGGAATTTTTTTTTGAGTACGTAATATGAAAAAACACATCCAGAATATTTATATCAAAACACGGAAAAATCTCGTTTCATATATCATTGTCAAACTCATAAGTCTGTCGAATTGAATCTATACTTCTCCATTTATGAATCAAATAGTATCCAAAATTCAGTCTCACTGATATAAGGCGTTCAAAAATTTTTGTATATTCTGAATTAATGTGGACGAAATCCAAATCAAAACAAATAATTGAACTTTTGAATCTGAAAAACATGATTATCGCATGAAAAAACAATTATCAATTACGCAATTGATGAAATAAAAAACTCTTCAGTCAGATGTGACAATTACTTTCAGCATTTCGATAAATCAAATGAATAAACCTCTTGAAAGACTTCCGATCACGAACATGAGAATTACATCGAATTGGCAACATTGCTGGAAGGCAGATTACCTGGAAATAGAATATATAGAGGTCGAACTGTTTCCTACTTGTATCAAAATATACGGATGTCAGTCCATCCGCTGGATATAACTGGAAGTCGGAATGTACGGTGCAAACTTTCTTGAATATACACCAATATACACGAGGAAGCAGGCCTATACCGTTTCGGAAAAGATGCCAGTTTGTTCGTTGGATATATATATATATATATATATATATATATATATATATATATATAAATATAAATATATAAAAATATATATGAATATATATATATATATATATATATATATAATATATATATGTACAGCGGGACATATGGGAACCGATTCGGAGATCCAGCGGTAAATGTGGGGACCTTTGGTACTTTTTGGACCGGACCCAATAGTTTTATAGACGCTGTGGTATATGCGAGGACCGGTCCCAATTTGTTTCCATTGGTGTATAGGTAGATATGGGTACCGTTTCCGAAATGGATAAAACGGTAATTATTGGGACCAGTGTACATATCGAATACGGAATTTCTTGGTCAAGTACAAATCTACTTGGGAATAACATTTTCATTCTTTCTGGAATTTAGATCTATAATGCATTAATAGTTTTTTGAATATTCCAATCATTTTCAATTTTCTGCTCGTATGGATATTCATAAACACAGAAATACAAAATAACATCATAACCTAAGTTATATCTTTTGAATTTCTCAAGGATCGAATTGTATTCGAGTAACTCGAATATACATCATTTTATTGAAGATTCGAGAACGAAACAAATCAATCTGATGAAATTATCTCTTGTAATGGATACCGTTTCCAGAATACTTAGATAAAATGGTTGTTATTAGGACCAGTATACATTTAAAACAAGTAATTTCACGTGAAATACAGATATTCCTGCCTGGAAATAATATTTTCATTCTTTGAGGAATTTAATTTTCTAATGCGTGTACCGTTTGTTGGAGATTCCATTCATTTCCAATATTCTGCTAGTATCGATAGTTATAAACACAAAAAATGAAATAATAACCTGACTTATGCCTATGATCTTCCTTAAATAACAAACTGTATTCGAGTTACTGAAACATACAACATTTTATTGTGGTCTTACTCAAGATTTATCGTCCAAAAGAATAATTGAAGATTCGAGCACGAAACGAATCAATCTGATGAAAGTATCTCTTGAAACACCTACGGTAGTTCTAGCTCAGGTTACCGTATATTAATTCACCAATGAAATACCCTGTATAGAGTACATCCCAAATTGCTTGATTTTGGCTGTTTTTGGTACTTCTAGACTAGATTTCGGAATTAGGCCATAACTTTTTCATTCTCGAAAACATCTAAAAACGATTGAAACTTTTAAGAACCATTTTTTCACTAGGATTATGACATCATATTCAGTTTTTTCAATTTCTAGTTTATTGCGTTCGTATTTGAAATGAAAAATTTGTTATTTCATACTATATGAAAAAATGGAATTAAGTGCTTCATTTCCAGGGAAAAATTGCCTGTACTACCTTTAAATCGTTTTCAGATATTTTCGTTAATGAAAAGGTAGTGGCATATTTTAGAAATCGATGACCATGATGGAACCTCAATCATACCCTTTCCTGACATCAAGCTCAACTTCAACCTTCAGCAAAAACGCAAGTTCTAAAAGTTTTGTTCGCATATGACTAATGTCGATTACAGAGAAACATTTTGAAAGCCAAAAAGTTGATATATACGAGTTACACTCAGGGCCGTTTTTAACCTTTTGGAGGCCCTGGGCACATGAGGATAATTGGGCACCTACGAAGAATACCACATACAAAATAGAAATACAGAGGAATTCCCTACCGCCGCTTATGCCGTGATGTGATTTAATTATCAAGTCGGGGGAATTTTGCCGAATTACAGAATTTCGCCCTGAAATTTCTTGCAGTGGCGTGGAGCAAAATTCGGCCTCCCCCCATCTGGGGTGTCCTCTATAAATCTATTATTCATGATAAGTTTTACCTGAAGTTTTTCATAGAGAAATAATGAGAACAATGTAATAAAAATAATTTATATATTGAAAACAAAAATTTCTAAACGAAATTATGTAAATTCTGATATAAAAGTAACTAGAAACTACACCATTTATTCAGATTTGTCAATAAAATTTTAGAAAATATCAAATAAAATTCAATTAAGTGATCCGAAATACATTCGACGTTTTCTGAAATTCAATTTACTAATCTGAAATTCAATTGATACATTCTGAAATTAAAGTGACTAATCTGAAATACACTTGACGGTTTTTGAATAACACTTGAAAACGGTGTAGAAACTAGAAGCACATCAATGTGGTAAGAATTTGAAAACATTTTTATAAGAAAATTGGATCACCCTTTTTAATTTTTTTGTACAAACATATCCATCAACTTGTCGATAACCAAGCTTTTGGCCACTTCTTGTCCAAAGCTGAGTAAGCTCAAAAGTCTGATAGACATGTTTGCGACATGTTTAAGGAGAGTACCTAAAAGCTTGACGGTATATTGAGAAACTCCTCAATAAAATGAAATTATTGGGGCATCATTTCATGCTTTTAGTTTGGCTTGGGGGCCCCTTTGGTGCCGAACCTACCAGCATCGCGAGTTCTGTGGAGCCCTCTGATACGCCACTGATTTCTTGTCTTGTAACGCTGTCTGAAATTATGTGGTTAAATGGGGATTTCTTCGGAAGCTTCCCAATGAATACAATAATGTAAGAATGAGATCAACAACACGGTTCGAACAGATGTTTTATGGCTAACCACCCCAACAAATAACACACGCTAATAATTGCTCTTATCTAGTGTATGCCAGTATGAGCAAGGGTCATAAAAATTTCAGCCTTCGAGAACTTGTTGATAGAAAACTGGGAATTCCAATCCATTTGAACTTGTGAATGATCACTCCCGCCTTTTTACCTGAAGGTAATTTTAATACGCAAAAGGGAATTTTGAAGGAAAGAACCGTTCAGATCTTTTCGAAAAAATCAGTTCTATAATAATATGAGAGAATTTTCTATGAAATGGGAAATTTCCAAACATTATTGAGGAAATCTTCGTTCTTCTTGATTCGGAACAATTGATCTGAGCGTGGCCTGGCACTTGCCCAAAGTGCCCTAGGCGGAAGAGGGGCCTGGTTACTCTGATATGTTCTGAGTATCGCTCCTTGAGTTTAGCAAAATACTCAAATCTAATCGCTCTGGGCGAGTTGTACCAAATATCAAAATCCTGTCTGATCGCAAAAGCGACTCTTTAATTCCTAATCGCTATTCTGGAGTGCAAACTTCGAAAAAATGCAATTAGAATGGGGATTGTTCCTTTGTTTCGAGAAAAAACCAAACGTTTCTCACTCATTTAACATTTCAAATGAAAAAAAAGTATTGAAGAAATTAATCTGACAGCATATGACGCTATCCAAATGCAAGCAATATTGATTATTTCTTCCAACATTTTTCTTGAACTCAAAACAAGGCATTTCTCAAACACTATGTTGTTTGGTATGCCTTGTTTTATTAAAGTCATGAACATAATTTCGTCTTCGTCAACTCTAACGTAATGAAGATAGCAAGTGAGAAAAGAAAGCAAATACAGAAATGCTCCGCTAATTGGTCAAAATGCATACTACGACAATGGAGAAGGCTGTTTTATTCATTAGAATTTCCAGCTCTACATACATATTCTCATTCTCGTTTTCGAGAATATTTCAAAGGAATTGTTTGTTCCTACTGTCATGACAAATCAAAAATGCAGTTCATTCCGGAAAAAATTGATTTCAGGCCTTCGTTAACTGAACAAACAGGCATAACACGAACAAAATTCAACAAAGAACAAAGTTTTCCGTGAATCAAAAAGTTTTGGACGAACTTCAACAGATCAGAGGATCACAAATTTCACGAAATTGATTCTTCATAACTTCAAATGCTTTTCAAATAAAAAATCTATTCGAATATTATTCATGCCTTTCAACTGTATCTGAGTCAGGAAAAATTTGATAACGATAATTTCATAATGAAATAACAACCATTACATGAATTAAAAAAGTGTTGCCGGCAACATCGAATACCCCAGCTCCTCAAGTCGGAAGCTTCGACGTTTACGATCTTTAAATCATTATGATCAAGCGGTGACCGATACGACACAACAGCTGCATTGCTAAACGTAAACACAAACAAAGACAGAAGATAATTTTTCATGTTAGATGTAAGAACCAACAATTCGCCCGAGGACGATAACATTGGATTTGATCTGGAAATCTCTTTTCATGCGTAGTTTGATACTTTTTAGTCGGGAGATTTTGAAACGAGATTCAAACCATTTCTGTAGGAAGGATATCTAGAATGCATGTGCAAAATAAAAAATTTCGTGATAATCGAATTATACCATGATGTTTCTTGGATTTTGAGTTAAGGTTACAGACCGAAATTGACAGTTAGGCAATTTCAATACCTATTAGTTGGTCATTACAATTTTTTGTTTTTCCATTTGTTCGTTTCCTTTAAAAAAACTTCACAGTTCTTGATCGAACAAACCACCTGTGAATAGTTTCATAAATTTTAACGAGCAGCGTGTGGAAACTGCTAGTTGTATTGATACGATATTCAATATTCAGATTGACTGGAACTCATTGAAATTTTCACTTCAAGTGTCTGCAATTTTGTCTCAAAACTGAAAACTATTCCTCTAGTCATTATATTGAGGAAAATTAAGTCTTAGTAAGTACCTATCCTCATGGCATTTCAGAAGATCTTTCCTCCTAATGCGGCTCTCATAATATTCTCGTAAAACGCTGTTTCTGTATATCTTGTTGGTCCTTAAATGTAAGGTCGTACCGGAATATATAGGAAATGTAAAAATCGAATGTATTCATTCACAATGAACAGAAGCAATAGAATCTTTATGTATACTTAAAAATGCAAATAATCCAGAATGCAACATCCATAAAATAAATATACATTCGGTCTGCATATATCTGACTTTTAAATGATGTAACTTCTTCGGCATTTCATCAACCCTTCTGTAACTCATATGTTCATATTTTAAAAGCCTCCAGAAACATGGTTTCGACGAACAATATCACGTATGCTTTTCGACGAATGTTATCATGTATGTTCTATTATGAAAATATTGCGATATTTCTAGTCGAAAAGTGCTTGTTGAAAGTTTTGAAACTCTTTCAGATATTTTCGAAAATGAAAAAGTCATCTTCGAACTCGATAAAATATTAAAATTTTGTTACATCTTCTAAACAAATTACGATAATATCTTGAAACGGATTTCACGAAAATCGAGCCCAGAACTCCTCACAGCATTTTTACCTATCTAGTCTGAAAGGTCTGGGATACCCACTATATATTGTATGGATCGCATATACTGATACACATTTACATTTTCTAATATACATAACCTTTCATTTAATTATGTTCATTGCAGAAATAAAATTATATCGATTTTTTCATTTCAAATTCATTCCGGTACACAAAGGGTGCCATGAAGAACAGATATAGTGGTAAATATGGGACATCTTGAAAGTAACATTGCCACGAGGATACTTACCTTTTGAGATATCGAGTCTAGAATATTTTCGAATGCTAGCGATATTATTATTTTTCCTTCAATGAAGGTTAGTCAAGTTGTGGCTACCGATGATATGTGTTAGTTTCAAGCCTTATTTTCATATTTCACTCAAACTAGGGAAGAATTTTATAGTTTTTTCTTTCTGTTTATGAAAATGCACAGGGTTTAAACAATGAACATTCTCGCGTTTGAACATTTTTCGATGAAATTGCGACAAAAATATTGAATTCAAGAAACTTTCATCAATCCGGCTCAGGATTATAATTTTTATGATTAATGAAATATCATGATATCGTGAAATCCTCGGAAAATATATCCCATTTCCTGCCACGATAGCAGTCTTTCTAGGGTGACAAGTTCAGAGGGTTACATTCCTACCAACTTTCGTAAATGAATAACCCTAACGTAAAAACTCCTTGTTTATGATGAATAAGTACTTTGTTTTTTTTTTCAATATTTGCTATATTTTATATGAATATAGAGGGAAGTTAAACTTGATAGCAGTTGGTTTATGCTGAGATTTTCACATGTGTATGTGGCGTTATTAATGTTACAAAATTAGAATTAATCAGATTTTTTTTCTGTATGTTCTTCACTGAATCTTCGAATGTTGATTGAAATAGAAAATTATCTTAATATTGAACTAACATACCTACCTACAATACCAAAATCAAATTTTCTATCAAATTCCAGAGTGAATGAAAAAACAATCGAATTAATCGGCACTCGTCATATTAGGGATCAAAACTGGATTATTAAAAAATTCACAAAGAAATCATGATATACTCAGAGTGCCTTTTCAAAGTTGAGTATTTTTTTGGTCTTTCCCCAAGCATTCATTTTGTATCAGTCAAATTCAAACCCATGTGAAAGGTGAAATCAAGTATTTCATATCGAAACAGAAACGATTTGGATAACTTACAGAATTGACATTAAAAAGCCTGTCGTGAAAGCCTGAAACAACTTACAGAATGTACAAACGAGAGAATGTTTCATAATTTAAAAAAAATCTTTATATTTACATGGACAAAAAGAAAAAATGATTTTCTTAATTCGAGTAAAATATGAAATACCTGAAACTAACACATATTATCGATAACCTATTTTCAACTAATAAAACAAATATCTTTCTTAATTTTATTAGCCATGGTGTCAGTAAGTATCTTCGTGACAATATACATTTCGAAACAATCTAATGCGGGTCCCAATAGTTACCACTGTATCCATTTTGGGTGGTACCCATATGTACCGGAATATATAAGAAATGAAAAAATCGATATAAATCAGTTTCTGCAATATACATAATTAAATGAATGGTTATGTATACGTCCAAATGCAAATGTATATCAATGTATGCGATCCATACGATATGTACATTCGGTCCCCATATGTCCCGCTGTATCAAGATATATATATATATATATATATATATATATATTTCGGTTGGAAGACCCTGCATTCCAACTTCTCACCGTACTGATGAGGGCCGAAAGCCCGAAACAGCTGTCTACGGTTCACTTCAGTTTCAGAGGGTTATGTCCAATAAATCTTATCCATGTATAGATATATACATATATATATATATATATATATATATATATATATATATATAAATATATGTAAATTTGTAGCGGTACTAAATAATGATGCATTGATTAGATTGTTTCAAAAAAATTTATTAGAATATTTTGTACAATAACAATCACTAACAAAATTATCACAATAATTATAAAAATGAACATAAAGTAAAAATATAAATCAACTAGGTATTTTACAAAACAAAACAAGACATATTAACTCCGAATAAGTAAAAATTAACATTTGATGAATTAAACTAAAAAATAGGGAAAACACAATGAGGTAATATTTTAAATGATATAAATATAAATATTGAACTGTGAACTTCAATTATTTGGTTTGTGAACTAGCAGATTATGGGTCGGTTTCACAAAACTTTATTTGTGCGATTAAAAAACCTCACATAAATAAGAACCAATCGAATTACTCGTTTTGAAATTTTCACGAATCGTGAAGGCTCCAGTTAATTTAACGGTACTAACAAAGTGTTCTGAAACCGACCTTATATTTATATCAGCACCTAAGAGGTAAAGTGTGTTAAGTCACATTTTTTCAGACACGACCTATCTACAATATTGGATTCACATTAGTAAATTCTAGCTAGTGGAACACATTTTTGACTCCCTAGGTATATGAAGACGCCAAGTAATGGCAGTACACATTCTTTGAAACAATTATCAAACTGAAAAATCTCTCATTTGTCTAATTTTGATATTGTGACTTGGCACACTTTACCTTTGTTGTGATGATATAGATCCGTGTTTATAACGTCCTCGGCCTTCCAATTCCCAGTCTCCAGCCCCTTCTATCCACACCCATTCTCCCGGTCTCTCAGACATTGTCTTCTGTATGCCGCTCATCCAGGTAGCTTTTGGTCTTCCTCGCCTTGAGTTGTCCAAACATCGATTCCAAAATGCTTCTTCCTAGTTTGACATACGGTGGATACGGATGAATCTATAAACAACCGACGCATCACCGTTGAATCAGAAGAACAACAATCCGCCAAGTCATGATATACAGGGTGTTTCCTTAACATGCGGCAAAAATTCAGGGGGCTGTTCCTTGGACTATTCTAAGAATATTTTGTCCTTTGATGATTTTTGAAAAACCTCTTTGTTTCGAAGATACAGGGCAAACAAAATTTTAGATAATAACATTTTATTATGAAAAATTACATGAAAATTTAACTTAACCTACAAAAACTGTTGAAAATGACCACCTCCAGCCAGCATACAAGCATCCAATCTTCTCCTCATTGACTGCCGAACCCTTTCAAAAACACCAGGATCATTTCTTATTAAGTTACACCCAGCAATGATCCGATTTCGCAAGTCTTCCACATTTTCTACTGGAGTGGTATAAGTCAAAAAACTGGCCGTTTTTTATAGTTGTCAAACACATTTAAAAATAAATTGTACCTACTTAGTAAACACAGTGCGGTACGCATTTTTATTTATACTATTATCAATTTTAAAAATATGAAAAATGTTGTTCGCCCTGTATCTTCGAAACAAAGAGGTTTTTCCAAAAACATCAAAGGACAAAATATTCTTAGAATAGTCCAAGTAACAGCTCGCTGAATTTTTGCCGCATGTTTAGGAAACACCCTGTATAAGCCGAACTTCTTCTGCTTCACTTCTGGATGGAATTTTGAAAGACTTCGGCATAAAAGCTACGAATGTTTTCCTAGTGATTAGCAGAAATAATCAAAAAACTTTCAAAATACTCGTAATTTTATAGCATGCTCTTCAAAAACCGGTTATAGGCTGTCGAGTTATGGACTCCTATTACATATATGGTGATATATTGGAGAAGAGTTCATTAACTTCAACGTTTATATTGATAATCGATGAAATTACATTTCATCTTACTCAAATAATCACACGAACAATTATAGCTGATTTTATACCATGAACTCCTTCAAACATAAGAGCACATGGTAAGATAACTTTGAATTATAATTTAATGAACCAAAATCCATTCACCAGACTGATTGAGACCTTATCACCAAACGAGGTTGACGATGTATTAGAATTGGGTCACAATATCTTCGATGATCTCTGGCGTCACAAACCACCTTACCATAAGGACAGAATGAAAAACCTCATGAATATCGTAGGTGAGACCATTATCGTGATATTCAAAGGTATTCATAATTAAATATTCTTTTTTAAATTAACAGGTATTGGCATTTACGCCTACTCCGTGAAACAGCTGAAAACCGTCGATGTCTTGTCTCAAGAGTACTCAATCGCATCGGATCTGCTATCTCAACACATTTCTCTGGGCGAGAAATGGATGTCCATTTGCACAAATCTTACTCAAATATTTTGGTCGAACTACGCTGAAAACATGTGGGACGAACCTCCCTATGAAGTCTCAGATCTGAAGAATTTTATTCACAGGCTCAAAGAGGTATCGTATGAGAACGTGTGATCGTGGAGAAATTTATACTTTTGTTTCAGATACTGAGCATAAAGACGATACACAAACAGTTATTCAGCTTATTAACCACAGCAGAGCAGCAAAATGTTGACGCTGATACTATTTTTTCACCGTTCAAAAGTAATTAAGAAGAGAAAAATTTTCTTTTTCTCAATCTGTAAATTTTCAGATGTAAATCTTTATTCTTATGGGCCCCAAACGGAACTAGAATGGATCAAATCTAAGAAGGAATATGAAAAGTTGCTAGAACCAGCTGAACAACGGGTCGGTTACAAGTTGAAAAAGCAACTGTCCAGCATGAATGCAAATACCAGACAGGTAACTTTTCCACATCCCGATAAAAAATTCTTCCATTTGAATCTTCTGCCTTTTGACTAACTTAATACAAATGGCGACATCTAGAAGCGTATACTATCCCTACAGATTGCATGGTGGAAGCACCGTTTACATTCTCTTAACTCTGTGAAATTGTCGCAGTGACCCAAAAGAGGGGTCCCTTGCAGGTTTATCCGAGTTATTAAACCATCAAATTTTTATTTTAAGAATAAGAAAATATGAAGAAAAAAAAATTCTTGACCTTTAATAGGTAAATTTTTTTTTCTTAAAACTAATTCAATTAATCGTTCGAGAACATTTTGGCTCAAATATAAAAACATTCATGCAACAAATGTTTGGTTAGTCTAAATGAATCGAAGAAAGCATGAAAATATCCCAAAAACAAAGGATAACAAAAAATTCACTACAAAGAATAATTTTTGGCCCTTATATTATAAGGTTCTAACTGTACAATACTCAGAAGTTCCAATCGATGATTTTGCAAGCATTTTTTGTTTCATTTAGTCGAGCAACAAAAGTTTCTGGAATAATTTTACATATTCAATTGAATATTTCTCGAAAGTTTTAATTTTTTAGCTCCTTTACGAGTTCACAAGATATTCGGAACTCATCGGTAGACCAGTGCTCAAGCAGACCCTTCTTGCTGAACGCCAGTATCTCCTGACTTCCTTACATGATTACGTTAGGCAGATGCAAACTCAGACTTCTGCTGATATAAACTTTTCGAGCACTGGTACACCAATGATCGTGAAGGATCTCATGATGACCAGGCAGCTGGAATCCAGGGTCAAAGAGGTGCAAGCTATTTCGAAGCTTCTTTTAGACGACTTATCAGACTATGAGAATCTCGATTCGATGGTCGTCGAGTTGTTGAAAGAACTTAAGATGCAGCACATGGAATTATTTGAATCATGGACGAGCGAAATCACGAGGAGGATAAATGACAACACCTTAAGGTTAGAATGAAACATTGCTTAATACACTTCAAAACTTTTGATTAGAACGTCAGTTTTAAGGCGCCTACAGACGACTGGGCAAGCCTCGGCCAACGTCCGCTCGTTCCAACGTTGGCGCATCGTGTGTATGCAAAACAAATGGCAAGGCCAAGCTAACGCTGGCGCTGTCCGGGTTCGGGCGGCTACAGACGACATGACAAGTCTCGGCCAACGTCCACTCGTTCCAACGTTGGCGCATCGTGTGTATGCAAAACATATGGCAAGGCCAAGCCAATGCTAGCGTTGGCCCGGGTTCGCCTAGAAGGCGAATTTATGACACACATCAAAGGGAATTTTCGAAACTTGCCAGTACACACGACTCGCGGGACATATTTGGGATTTTATATTATTTAGTTTTGATCTTGTATTAGGTATCATTCGTTGAGGAATTTCGTTATTTTTGGTGTTTTGTGAAGTACGTCATATCGTCTGTTGAATCCTCAATTGGTTGTAGTATAATTTCTGAATTTGAAATAACAATGCTGATATACATTGATGTATAATGTTGGTTGGCTACATTTAGTATACAGAGAAACCCAAACTGTTTGTTTTTTGAATTGGTTCAGGCTTTTGCAGCCATCGTTCAATATCACCTTTCTTCTCGAGCATTTCGGCCGTCGTCGTGGATTCAGTCTCGACGTTCCGTCATTTTGAGTGTCTGACATCTTCAGGAATTATATTCAGGAGATGTCCTCGCTGAATGGAGCTGTCTGATAAATTATTTTGCCTGATTTTTATAATCAGGTAGCTCAATTCAAAGAGATTATCTCCTGAAATATAATTCCTGAAGATGCCAGATACGTGACTTCATTCTCGACGTTTCACCAGTTCGACTGTCTCGCATCTTCAGCAGTTATACTTCAGGCAATATCCTCGCTGAATTGAGCTGCCTGATTAATTATTTTGCCTGATAATCATGATCAGGCAGCTCAATTCAGGGAGAATATCTCCTGAAATATAACTGAAGATGCGAGTCACTCGAACTGGCGAAACGTCGAGAATTAAGTCACGGATCTGGTATAAATCCACGACGACAGTTAAAATCGAGAGAAATAGTGTATTGCTTGATTTCTGCTGGTTCTAAATTTTTCCGAAAATTGCATTAGTGATTACTTCTACGTGATATCCTCATTCATTTCGAAAATAAAATAAAATTTCAATATTTTGTTGATCTCGAAAAAACCTCTTCGATTTCGAGCGAGATTTCGAGAATATCTAAAAACGTCAAAAAGTTAGTAGAGGTTCTTTTTCACTGGTAATATACGACAACATACTTAAACAACTTTTTTGTTACAAATACGAATAGTATCTTTTCTTGATTTTATATTGTACGAAAAAGCTCATCAAATATATATCTTTCCAGATTTTCATAATTTGTAGCTTCATGTGCAGTTGGATGGAATTTCATGAATTAATGGTTTTTCATTCCGCTTAGGGGGTGGATGTTTCATGTGGCTCTACATGTGACATTAATTCATTTTCTATTATTACATATGAGTTATAAGCCATAATTGAAATTTTGTCGATTTCAACTTTGGTCATTATTCCCATTTCTGTTGTAGTTCATGTATCACCCATTTTGACCCTGTGCGTATATACACAACGGTACACTCACTTCTTGCATTGATATGGTAAGTGGTCATATGGATCACATTGTGTGAAAGATTCGAAATCATGGATAAATCGAATATCTTTTGTAATTTATCGTATTATGTAGTTGCATCAGTAGTGAATATTTCGAAAATCGTAAATCGCTCATATATACAAAACGGCTCAACTACTGACTCACATTCATATGAAACTATTTACTCCTTTTGAGGCCTAGAATTGACTCCCAAAATAATGAAACGTTTTCTCTTAACACCCGGTATACTTTTGGAAATCATTTAATTATTACTATTTCTATAACATGAAATCAAAAACAGATATCATTCCATTTGAAAAAGGAAAGTTGTGTTTTTCACAATTTTTTACTAGATATAAAAACTGAGGGGAGTATGGTATCGTATTCCCATTGAAAAAGTACCTACCTGCAAGACGTTTTTACTGTTTTGAGATATTTTCGGAGCGAGGTATATCATTTTTCCTCAGGCTTATTCTACGTTCGCGTTCCTTTGAGTCGATAATACTGACAAGAGAAATGTCATGACATGACATATATCGAGAATGAACCAACCTGTCTCCATGGAACTAACATTCGCTGAAACGCTGGCCTAGGCTCGCTATATCATCTGTACTTGCCTATGTTTTGCATGCTCGCGATACGAAAACGTTGGAACGAGCAGACGTTGGCCGAGGCTTGCCCAGTCGTCTGTAGGCGCGTTTAATAGCAATAACCAATTATACTCGAATAATCAGAAAGTTCGAGAAACACATTGACGAACAGAAGCTTCCAGCTTCTGTTCCAAAGTTAATCAGTTTTTTCGAATATTCCAATTTTTTCGTATCATACCTTTTTTCTCCTGATCATACCACGGAAGACCTGTACTCCATGATATGATGTTAGAAAATTAAATAAAGAGTGTGAAAGTCTATATCTGTATCGAAGCATTGGGGTTGAATATCTCTTTCAGTGGATGGTGATGAATCGTGGACCTCTTGTGCTCTCAAGTGATCCTCCATTTCGACATCGATCGTTTTCTACAGCAACATCAGGTTCATTATCACAAGAGACCCAAAATTCGAAAATAATGATAAACTTTGAAAGAAAGTATATAGAAAACTATTGTGTCTACGGAGATATTTCTGGAATCATATTGAAGGAAATTTAGTCTACTTTGCAAAAACCGCGAAGAAGAAAACGACGATTTTTTCGCGGATATTTCGATTTTTCAGAGTGTTGCGTTAACCGCTCGTGATCACAAACTTGGATTATTCAATGAGCCAAAATCAAAAATAAGTCTGCAAAAAATCGGAACTACCGGATTTTACGCATAAATGTATGGAACATTTAGGCGACAAAGTTACTGAATTAAATATCATCGACAAGAGATATGAGAAGAAATTACAGAATTTATGTGGTGTAAATCAAATTTGCTTATTCGGAATATCAGTGTCGGTCCTAGCGAATAAATTTCAGTAGTAATTGTTAGGAATTCTTTTTGTGTTTCTATATTTTACCTGTCAGTATTTTGAAAATAACTATATACGAAGTTTCGATTCGATCACATGGTTAATTTTTGAAAGATTTGAAGGAAAACAATTAGATTTTGCTCTGTAACTATTTTGACTGGTTCATTCAGTCCTCAGACGTACTTCCCTGAAAACTTAAAACTCTAGGCATTTCTTTCGAAATTTTTTATGTTCACCACCTAGTCGTTTGAGACCATATTCGATTCAAAATTGGAAAATGACCGATATCTGGAAAAAATGGCATAATCCAAATGAAATCATCTTTATTTTCAGTTTGAAGGAATCTGATCCAGTTATTCAATTTTCGAAGGACAAATTGATGAAAGTCAATTACTCACCGAGATTGGTCCTTCTCATCCATGAAGTAAGACAGCTGAAGGCTTTAGGCTACAATGTGCCGAGCAATATTTGCGATACAGTAGAGCATGCGAAAAGGTTTATGCATTTCGCTAAAGTATTGGAACAGGTAGGATTCTTATCCAATCTCAGAGAAATATTCTTCATATGTTACTTCGTAGATTGCAACCTTTCACAATACTATAGGGGACCGAATGATCGTATCTCAAAGACCCATGATGCTCAAAGGAGCTATGGATTTGTGGAAATTAGTGGAAGAACAGGAAGTTGTATCTTGGGGAGAAACAAGATCAATCGAAAATTACGTGGAAACGCTTAAGAAAGTTGTCGAAGATTTATCTACACAAAATAACCTTCTCACTTCATATCACTACCAGATTATGGAAAAGGTAAGTGACTTTGATATTTCCTGAATAACTAGAGACTTTCGGTTTCTTGAGCTTGAAAGGTATTTGCTCACCACATATTTAGGAAGTGTTCATTGCTAATAGACTTCGCGAAACAATTAAGGGATCAGAAAAATTTTCAGAACTTTTTTTTTCAACAGTGAAAAATGGTCGTATAGAAAATAAAAAACCAACTTCTGAAGCTTGAAAACTCTAGTTTCTGAAATTATTAGTTAACAATTTTTCAGAGTACCGGTCTCCATGCAATCATTGGAAAAAGCACGAAGAAAAATTTTGAAAATTTTTAGAATTTTAATTTTTTTCCCTACACTCACGGAGAATTTTTTCTAGCTAGACCGATTCAAATGTCGCATATAACCTGTTCATTCAGCTCTAATTTGGAAAAAGCTTAGGTAATAAAAAATTTGGCATTCTGATGTTCCCCAAAGCGGTAGATCGATCGGTTCAGCGGTTTTCTTGGACCGATTTATTGAATATTTAAAAAAATCGAGAAAACAGGGTTTTTTTCCTTAAACTTGACTTAATCTTTTCAAATCGGTTTTTTTACCAAAGGAGTCGAAAGGTTTTCAAAAAACTGTTTTAAAAAAAAATTTCTGTCGCTCAGAATTTAGCTTAACGAGTACCGTGGGCAAGTTAGGGGTATCAACTTTAAATTCATTCCATGATATTTTACTGAGCAAAATGAAGTTTCAGAGGTGAGTCAGAAAAATTCTCTTTTTTTTAATTG
The DNA here is from genome assembly GCA_038502775.1 of Hippodamia convergens. Classification (NCBI taxonomy): domain Eukaryota; kingdom Metazoa; phylum Arthropoda; class Insecta; order Coleoptera; family Coccinellidae; genus Hippodamia; species Hippodamia convergens. The sequence continues at coordinate 63,082,121 of CM076609.1, read as the reverse complement.
AAAAATTTTTTTTGTCTTATTTTACTTTTAGAACAAAATCTAAGGTAATTCTTCGGATGTCAATTTTTTTTTCCAAATTTCGTGAATTTTAGAAAATTAAAATGAAAATTTTTTTCATGATCCATTAAAAAAATTTGAGTGAAAAGTGAAGAAATAATGTAATTATTGATTGATTAAGGGCTGGTATTATAAACGTGTCAACTTCCGCTTGAAGGCCAGTTTTGGCATATAAAAACCGGTCTTCAAGCTGAAGTTGAGTCTCAATAATTGTCGGTTGACACGTTTATAATAGCGGCAATAAGAAAATTACGTCAAGTTTGAGGACCAAAAACCTTGTTCCCTTAATTTTTTTAAAATTTCAATCTATCGGTTCAAGAAAACTGCTGAACCGATCGATCTACCGATATGAGGGGGACTTCGGGGAACATCAGGCTGTCAAATTTTTTCATAACTTAATATAGAGTGAGAGCCAGCGTTCGGCAGATTATCAGTCAGATATTAATGTCAGGTATACTATGACACCTACCGTAGGTGAAATGAGGATTCGCTATGCTCGGCGATGGTTCCTTGGAGCGTGGCCGGAAGTCCAAAAACGAGAAAATTTGGGTTTTCAACGTGATAGTAGCATGTCTGCCTTTTTGATATATTGTAGTATACACTTTTCTTTATCAAACAATTCAGTGGCAGACATTTATTCCGGTTCCAAGTGTAATTTCTAGGTTCATGAAAATCGAAAATTTCATAAAAAATAACTTTATTTTAGCAAGGCTGAATATTATGTATGTTATTCATATGTTTATCGAATACACATATATGACGAGGCAGACAGATAGGTCGGTTCTAACGTGCAGGCAGACCACATAATACTTTCGGTGTCGTGCTGATGAGAACGTACGATTCTCTCTGTTTTACCCCTCATTTTATTATGAACTATTGTTTGAGCAATGCTGCAATTTACACGTGGTATTCATACTATAATCATGTATAAATATTGAAATAAAACAGACAGATATATCGGTTCTAACATATAGGCAGACCACATAATACATTCGCTGTCGTGTTAATGAAATTGTTAGATTGTTACTATTTTACTCTCCATTTCATTGACAACTATTTTTTCAGAAGGTCTGCAATTCACACATGCTATTCAAACTATCATAGTCTATACACCATAAAAAAAACACACAGACACATCTGTTCTAACCTGTAGGCAGACAAAAAAATTCATTCGCTGTCGTGTTAATGAAATTGTGAGATTTTTACTTTCACTTTTCTACTCCACATTTCTATGAGAAGCAATGTTTCAGCAATGCTGTAATTCACACATGCTATTCATATTTTCATTATGTATACATACATAATAAAACAAAACAGACAGATATATCGGTTCTAACATGCAGGCAGACAACAAAATATATTCGCCGTCGTGATAATGAAAGTGTGAGATTTTTACTTTTACTTATTTTCTCCATATTTCAATGAGAACCAGTTTTTTAGCAATGCTGTACGTCACAAATGGTATTCATATAATCATTATGTATACATAATGAAACAAAACAGATAGATATATCGGTTCTAAAATGCAGGCAGACAACAAAATACATTCGCTGTAATCGCTGTCGTGTTAATGAAAGTGAAAGATTTTTACTTTTTTACTCTACATTTCACTGGAAAATACTGCTTCAGCAGGTCTGCAATTTGAACTGGGTATTTATATTATCATATTCTATACACAACAAAACAAAACAGACAGATATATCGGTTCTAACATGTAGGCAGACAACAAAATACATTCCCTGTCTTCTTAATGAAAATGTGAGATTTTTACATATACTTCTTTAATCTTCATTTCTCTGGGAAACACTGTCTCAGCAGGTCTGCAATTCATACATGGTATTCATACTTTCATAGTCTATACAAAATAATAGAAAACAGATAGACATATCGGTTCTAACATGCAAAGAGACAACAAAATACATTCGCTGTCGTGTTGATGAAAGTGTGAGATTTTTACTTTTACTTTTTTACTCCACATTTCAATATGAACCAGTGTTTCAGCAATGCTATAATTCACACATGGTTTTCATACTATCATAGTTTATACACAACAAAAGAAAACAGACAGATAAATCGGTTCTAACATGCAGGCAGACAACAAAATATATTCGCTGTCGTAATAATGAAAGTGTAAGATTTTTACTTTTTTACTCTACATTTGACTGGGAAATACTGCTTCAGCAGGTCTGCAATTTAAACATAGTATTCATATTATCATAATCTATACACAGTTACACAAAACTGACAGATATATCGGTTCTAACGTACACGCAGACAACAAAATACATTCCCTATCTGCCAAATGAAAGTGTGAGATTTTTACATTTACTTTTTTACTCTTCACTTCACTGGGAACCACTGTTTCAGAAGGTCTGCAATTCATACATGGTATTCATACTTTCATAGTCCATATAAAATAATAGAAAACAGATAGATATATCCGTTCTAAGTAAAAATCTCACACTTTCATCAACACGACACGAATGTATTTTGTTGTCTGCCTGCATGTTAGAACCGATATATCTATCTGTTTCCTATTATTTTGTATAGACTATAAAAGTATGAATACCATGTATGAATTGCAGACCTGCTGAAACAGTGTTTCCCCGTGAAATGAAGAGTAAAAAAGTAAATGTAAAAATCTCACACTTTCATTTCGAAGACAGGGAATGTATTTTGTTGTCTGCCTGTATGTTAGAACCGATATATCTGTCAGTTTTGTTTAACTGTGTATAGATTATGATTATATGAATACTAGGTTTAAATTGCAGACCTGCTGAAGCAATATTTTTCAGTGAAATGAAGAGTAAAAAAGTAAAAATCTTCCACTTTCATTATCACGACAGCGAATATATTTTGGTGTCTGCCTGCATGTTAGAACCGATATATCTGTCTGTTTTCTTTTGTTGTGTATAAACTATGATACTACGAATACCATGTATGAATTGCAGAACTGCTGAAACAGTGTTTCCCAGTGAAATGAAGAGTAAAAGTAAAAATCTCGCACTTTCATTTAGAAGACAGGGAATGTATTTTGTTGTCTGCCTGTATGTTAGAACCGATATATCTGTCAGTTCTGTTCAATTGTGTATATATCATGATAATATGAATATTATGTTTAAATTGCACACCTTCTGAAGCAGTATTTTCTAGTGAAATGAAGAGTAAAAAAGTAAATGTAAAAATCTCACACTTTCATTAAGAAGACAGGGAATGTATTTTGTGTCTGCCTGTTTGTTAGAACCGATTTATCTGTCTGTTTTCTTTTGTTGTGTATAAACTATGACAGTATGAATACCATGTGTGAATTACAGCATTGCTGAAACACTGGTTCCCATTGAAATGTGGGGTAAAAAAGAAAAAGTAAAAATCTCACACTTTCATCAACACGACAGCGAATGTATTTTGTTGTCTGTCTGCATGTTAGAACCGATATGTCTATCTGTTTTCTATTGTTTTGTATAGACTATGAAAGTATGAATACCATGTATGAAATGCAGACCTTCTGAGACGGTGTTTTCCAGAAAAATGAAGAGTAAAAAAAGTAAATGAAAAAATCTCACACTTTCATTAAGAAGACAGGGAATGTATTTTGTTGTCTGCCTACATGTTAGAACCGATATATCTGTCTGTTTTGTTTTGTTGTGTACAGAATATGATAATATAAATACCCAGTTCAAATTGCAGACCTGCTGAAGCAGTATTTCCCAGTGAAATGTAGAGTAAAAAAGGAAAAATCTTTCACTTTCATTAACACGACAGCGAATGTATTTTGTTGTCTGCCTGCATTTTAGAACCGATATATCTATCTGTTTTGTTTCATTATGTATACATAATGATAATATGAATACCATTTGTTACTTACAGCATTGCTAAAGAACTGGTTCTCACTGAAATATGGAGAAAAAAAGTAAAAGTAAAAATCTCACACATCAGAACCTATCTGAAGAATCGGACCCAACTAGTTAGTGTCGGTAACCAACGGTCAACACCTATTGGGATTGAATCTGGTGTACCTCAGGGATCAGTTCTGGGACCCTTGTTATTTTTAATTTATACAGCTGATCTTTATGAGCGTGTCACTCACTCTTCTGTTCAGTTCTTCGCGGATGATACGCAGTTGTTCTGTGATTTTCTACCTGAAAATTGTCTCGACGCTGTTGAGAAGATGAACGATGATTTGAAGCATATTGATGTATACTCGGCTAATCACAATTTACACATTAATCCGTCTTAATCAAAATCAATCGTGTTTTGTAGAAGAAAAATTAGAGAATTCATTGGCAACAATGTTATTCTGATGGTTTCCGGGCAAACTATTCCTGTGGTTTCTGAGTCAAGAAATTTAGGACTGTATTTTGATGAGAACTTGAGATTCAGCGGTCATGTTTTGAAACAGTGTTACGGAGCCCTGCGTTTACTCTTCGCTGGTAGGCATTTTCTGCGAAACAAATTTGTGAAAGCCCAACTTTGTCAGAGTCTTGTGATTTCACGGATGTTCTTTGGCATGGTTGTTTATTTCCCTTGTTTGACGGCTTTAGATCGCCATCGTTTGCAGATAATGCAAAATACTTGTTGTCGATTCGTCAGCGGTCTTAGAAAATTTGATCACATCTCTAGTGCGTTCTCCCAGACTGGATGGCTGAATGTTGTTAATTTGTTCCAGTTTGCTTTTTTGACTCTCGTTTTCATGTCATCACATCTTCATCCCCTAAGTATCTTAAGGATAAGCTAACTTTTAGAGCGACTATGCATAGCAGGACTGTCAGGAATTTCAACACTTTAGCCATGCCACGTCATTTCACCTCTCTATTCAATCGGGGCTTTTCATACAACGCGGTTGTTCTGTACAATAACTTAGACACGGATCTGAGGCGGATTTCATCTGTGGAATCATTTAAGAGGAAGTTGAAACTACACCTCCTGTGCCATCAATAATACTTGATGGGCTTAGTTTAGACTTATTGTTGTTGATTATTTGGGTAAAATGTTTTTTTTCTGATTTAATTTGTAAATTTTAAGATTTTTCATCATCATAATTTGTATATTTATTCATTATTCCTCATTCTGTATTAATACTTGAGGTTAGGTGTAAGAATAGCTGAAAGCTAAACCTCGCCTCATCAAATGTACTTACCACGTACAAATAAAGACCTTTTATTATTATTATTACTTTCATTAACACGACAGCGAATGAATTTCTGTTTTTTTATGGTTTATAGACTATGATAGTTTGAAAAGCATGTGTGAATTGCAGACCTGCTGAAACAGTAGTTGTCAATGAAATGGAGAGTAAAATAGTAAAAATCTAACAATTTCATTAACACGACAGCGAATGTATTATGTGGTCTGTCTATATGTTAGAACCGATATATCTGTCTGTTTTATTTCAATATTTATACATGATTATAGTATGAATACCACGTGTAAATTGCAGCATTGCTCAAACAATAGTTCATAATGAAATGAGGAGTAAAACAGAGAGAATCGTACGTTCTCATCAGCACGCCACCGAAAGTATTAAGTGGTCTGCCTGCACGTTAAAACCGACCTATCTGTCTGCCTCGTCATATATGTGTTTTCTATAAGCATATGAATAACATACATAATTTTCAGCCTTGCTAAAATAAAGTTATTTTTCATGAAATTTTCGAGTTTCATGAACCTAGAAATTACATAGGAACCGGAATAAATGTCTGACATTGAATTGTTGGATATAGAAAAGTGTATAGTACAATATATCAAAAAGGCAGACATGCTACTATCACGTTGAAAACCCAAATTTTCTCGTTTTTGGACTTCCGGCCACGCTCCAAGGAACCATCGCCGAGCATAGCGAATACCCATTTCACCTACGGTAGGTGTCATAGTATACCTGACATTAATATGAAGTTTGCTAAAATACCGTAAGTCTGCCGAACGCTGGCTCTTAGACTAATAAGCGTTTCCGCCAATATTGTTGAATATACAGTCCACTGAACAAAAAAAGGTAAAATGGAATTTTTTTGCTCTTTTTTCACGTTTATGTGACTGGTGAAAAAAAATTTCTTCTGAATTGAACAAAACAGATTTTTGTAAGGAATTTTCTGTAGAAAAAGAAATCGCCTTTCGCCTCGCTAGGCGATCAGTAGTTCCGGAGACATCGGCAGTTGAGTGAAAAAGGATCATTTTGCATTCAAAACAGGATATTTCGAAGACAAATGGTTATATCTGAAAGTCATGAAAATAAAATTTGAGCTGAATAAATAGGTTATGTGACATTTGTATCGGTCAAGCTCGAGAAGATTTTTCCATAAGCGTAGAGGAAAGAAAATTTGAAAAATTTTGAAAATTTTTTCTTCGTGCTTTATCCGATGATTGCATGAATACCGGGACTCTGAAAAATTGTGAACCAATAAATTCAGGAATAAAACTCTTCAAGCTTCAAGAGTTAGTTTTTTTTATTTTCTATAAGACCCTTTTTCGCTGAGATACAGCCTATATTGACGATATTTGAGAAATTACGAATTGAAAATTATCGTATGAAATTTTTTATGTGCATCACGTTGTGAAGGTTCCTTTTTTTCAGGTTTTAGATACTCATATGAGGGGGTATTTACTCCCATTACCCCCCCCCCCTTGTAAATCCGCCCTTGTTTCACGGAGATTTTCCTCTGTTGACGTGTGCGTGTCTTGAAGGAGAATTACCTCAACATCATGTTCATTGGGTAATTTCGAAACGTAATCACTCTTTTCCCTCAGAATTATTTCAATATTCAAATATAAAATTCTCGAATTTTGGCTCTATGATTGTGAGGGTCTTACAAACCCCCAACCCGATTTTTTCGAGCTTCAGATTTTTGGAGACCGCAACAGGACCCTAATGAAATGAAATCATCTCCTACCAATAAACCAAACATCTTATAATAACATGAAAATCGGAATACCTATTTGGCGAAACCAAGAATTACGACAAATTCCGAGAATTGTAAAAATGAAATCATGCAGATACACGCGTTGAACTTTCTCGACGAATTTGTGGTATTTCGGCTTGAGGAAATCGTCAGATTATATGCTTTTCGTCTCCCTTGAAAATGCACTGTATCCGAGGAATGCATATCGCTTCCACAGCTACGTTATCATCATTCAATCATCACGCATAAAATAAATCTGGTCAGCGCAGTCTAACTACGAGACGCAAAGAAATCAAACTGTGACAAATATTAACTATTCACCCCATCACCATAAATATTCGAAAACGGTCGTTTTCGAATAGTTTATTATGAATAAAAATTGTGGATTTATTAGAGTTTATGATCTTCAAACTCATGAAAACTATCACTTCCACACTTAAGAAAGACATAAGAAGGTATTATTTATGATTATGGGGTAAAAAGGGTAACTAGAACCGTGGGACTTGAAAAGGGCCAACTGGCATCTTTTTTTTGAAACTCCCACAAACATGAAGAATCTTTAAAAAAGGAATCTTATTGGTAATGCCAACTTTTGAAGGGGCAAAGAAACACCCACAAGTAGAGGAATAGTTAATTTTTATCGTCAAGGAATAATCAGTACCGTCTGGGATAAGAACCCAAGGGGTTCATCGAAGTTCGGCTCGCAGTTTATTTTTGGGAGTGAAATAGAAAATTTCACAGTCAGTTTTTAGGTCTCAAGCGGAGACTTGTAGATTTTGTATTGTAAAGTCACGTACTCGTCGGTAAATCACGAAACCGAAACGGAAGTGCGTGTAGGGAAGACGGTGCACGGAAGTTGATCAAAGAGGAAGGATCGTTTCGTGGATACCAGTGGAGAAAAGCCAAACCATAAGAAAGAGATCAAGGTCAGAATTTTCCAATTTTTTTTTATGAGAATAGTCAAGTCCAAAAGTCTTGTCATCAATTTCGACGCCGATCAATCTGAGTGCAACAACAATTAATTAATTTTTTTTCACCAGCCCTCATACTATCATACGATTATTGGGAGTTGCACAAGATGTGTCCGAATTTCAAACCATAATATCACAATCATATTTTCATCAACAGTGTGTGATTTATTCGGAGATTTCTACAAAGTTACTTTCTACAATCATTTTACTGTAATCCGTAGATTAAGTTATGATTAAGCTGCACAATTGAACTTGTCTTGAATTTCAGATAAACCAGCTAGCCGAAGTGGATCTTATCACGCAATACAGCTCATGGAAGGACACTGTCAAACAAGTGAAGAAAATCATTCTACAGGTTGAGGAAAAAGGTTTTCAAAATATGCATAATTGGATCAGCGACATATCCAAAAACCTGGCTAAGATCCTAGAGAAGCAGTACATTCTTAGCTTGGAAAAACTGCATCTTTACCTACCGGAAATTCACGCTGACTTAGTTTACAGAAACTCAAAACTGCAGTTTGCTCCCAGTCAAGATGAACTGAAGAACAAGTACGAGCAGCAGGTCAACAGATTTCTTGACATACCAAAAGGTTTCTATGCAATATTCGAGTTTGGAACAAATGTTTTCCACGAAATTGTAGAAAGGTAAGATTTTGTTCTTTGTTTTGTGAACTGACTTGTAATTAGATGTTAGATTCCGGTGAAAAATGCGAATATAAGCTCCGATGTCTCTTTTATAATCAGCTACAGTGTAAAAACATTCCTTTACCAATTTCGCCCTAATAATTTTTTTGAATTCATGTTGGTAGGTGATTAACCCAGATATGCCTGAAATTTTTTTTTTCGAAATCGGATAATTTTTTTAAGGAAACATGTTTTAAATGCATCAGTCTGATGAATTAGTTCTGCAACTTTCTTCAAAAATAGCAAAATATAGATTAGATAGGGTGTCCTTTCAAAAGGACAATAGGAAAATGCGATATAAATATGAACACATATTGCAACATTTTTATTGGAACCAAAATAAAATATATTTCGAAAAAATAACATAAAACATTCTATAATGAATGTGTTTATGATTGTTGCTTGTGATATCTTATAAAACATTCAATATGGAGTGCCACATCACATTTGACACATTTTGTTTTGACTTTTTTATGACACACACGGCATCGTGTCTGCTTCTCTTGGGAACTCACGAGGTGATCAATCCTATCAAATCGTGAATCGACGTTCTCAAGACTGGATGGCCTGCCACGTTTTCTGGATTCAGAGTTAGATTCCCGAAGTGCCAGTACAATCCTTCTGCGAAAGGCCAGTTGTTCCAATTCACCATTCGGCAACCCATGTAGTTGCCATGCATTTTGTGCCATGATGTCCAAACAATAGCAAATAATGGTGAAATACCACTTTTTGCCGCGGATGTTGGTTCTATATGAACTAATGTATCGACTCAAATTCCGCTTCTGTCACAAGTTGACTACCTGGAAGGTTGTCAATTGAAACTTCATTTTCTTCGCCAGAATCTTCATCGGTGAGGTCATTATTGCAGTTCAGAGGAGAAAGTATGGTAATTTGAGATTCCTGCAAATTTTTTTTCATCGGCATCATCTTCTACAGAAGACAAAACCGCATGAAGTGTTACGCCCTTGGAAATCCTAGAAGTCGAAATTCAATACTCATATTCCTATCGTCCTTTTAAAAGGACAGCCATGTTCAAACATGAATTTTGAAATCCTTATAGGTAATAATTTTTTCAAGTTGATTCGATCGTAACTCTCAGGGCTTTGTTAATGCAGTTTAACCTCTATCTGATAAATATTATTGTCCACTATGAAATAAAAATCACTTTGCTAATTTCAAGCATTGCGCATACTGCATACCATTAGTAGACATTCCTGAAACAATCTCTCACAAGTAAACAACACAATTTAATTGGCTAAAACGGCTTCATAACTTTAAAGAATACTCTAGGCAGAGTTCCTACAGTGAAGACACCTAGGGAGGAGTGTTCAAAATTCCATAGCCACACGATTTACAGGGAACTATCGACTGTCCTTTTTAAAGGACAATAGGCATATCTGGGTTAAATAATTTGATGCTCTGGTATTTTGGTGAACATTTTAGTTATTTTATGTTTGGGAATGTAAAATAATTAGTCGTTTCTGGTATCATAGCTGTGAAAGCTAGAAAAATTCGTAAAGTTTTCTTCATTATTTTCAAAATACACCAAGCACTTGAAAATGTATATACATGCCACTGTTAGAATTCAATTTTCCTACAAAAGTCGGTCGACAAGACGACATCAGAGACATATTGAACATCATTCATAAGATTCTCCTCTGAATCAAAAAGACCCTACTAACATCAGTTGAGTTATAATAATAATAATATATTTTATGTCCATGGACAAAGCATACAAGCATTGTGTAGAAAATTGTCAACAAAAAATAAAAAGTAAAAGAGTCTGCTGGGGTATACAGCAATGAGTACTCTTCTTACAAGCATTAGAAGTAATTTAAAAGGAACATTATGTACATTAAAAAGACAAACAAGAAACAATTCACATAAACAAATTCATTTCAAGAAATCGTACAACTTATAAAAACCATTCATCAGCGTTCTTTATCATAGAGACCTTAACAGTACTCTGGATCGTCATTGGGTTGGCTCCTAGAAGTGGCAATTCATCTAGATCATTAACGTAGATGATAAATAGAATAGGCCCCAACATAGAACCCTGGGGAACCCAGATAATTACAACTCTTTTCTGATAATAATAATTTCTCAATACTGCGCCATCAGAATGACGAATTGTCACATACTGATCCCTACCTGACAGAAATGAGGCAAACCCAGAGCATGATATTATAAGGTGGGTGGTTGTAAACTAGGCTATATCAAACGTTGATGATAGCTCTTAAGGGAGGTGAGATTTTGAATCCGCTTATTGCATAGTTAGAACTGTTGAGTCTCCTACTAATTAAATCGGTAATGCACACCATCTTGGATTAGAGTCGATGTAGATTCCGAGAAATTAAGAGTTCTTTGCCGACGAAATGATGTCGTCCAGATGACGAATAACTAATTCTCGCTCAATGATTCTCCCAGTGAAGTGAACACATTGAGATTTCTCTCTATTATAGAAGAATTCGAACGACACCATTCAACAAAGCATTTCACCAGCATACAACACAGTTCCTTTAGGTCTTCAAAGGTACCAGCTGTAACCACTGTAGACGTATGCTCAGCAAACAGCAGAATTCGGATCGACGTGGTTAACGGAAGTGAATCGGGAAAATTAGTCAAATTAACCTCTGTTTACTCAAATTGACAGATAAGTCTTTGGCGAATAAAAGAAAAAGGAGCGGTCCTAGAACAGAATCTTGTGGGGCTCCAAGGTTCAACTCTCGTTCTGCTGGAACAAAATCATCCACCTTGACAGACATCGTTCTTTCCACAAGATAACTTGATAGCCAATTGGGAAATACACCCACGAAACACAAATTGTAGCACTTCTCAACAAGAATTTGAAAAGAAAGGCTGTCGAATGCTCGGGACAGGTCGAAGAAACTAATCTTTACCGAGATACCCGTACACAAATTCAGCAAAGTAAAGTGCTCCTGACTGAGTTGAGCAACCTGATCGTGATCCATGTTTTGAGGTGTCAAGTATATGATATTTCTCAAAGTAGCTCATAGTTCTGTTGAACAAAACTCGCCCAAAATGTTTCGAAAATACACTTAGTATGTGTAAAATAAAAATCTGCTTCGTGTTACAAAAACCTTGTCGACCTGTGTAATTAGACACACATATTTTGAGAAGTTGTACTATAAGTTGCACATATAACACTATTTTAACTATCTACTTTATTCACATTGGGTTGAAACAACCCTGTCTATAAATTGTTCCATAACTTTTCAGATATGCAGTAGTTTTATGGAAGGCATAATAAATGCAAGATATTATTATGCACACGCATCTGATTTGTGACTTAGTACTCAATCTAGTTCCGAATTTCGTGTAGTGACAAGCGACCCTAAGTGGGTATTTTGGTAGTGTAGACAAAAATTCCAAACTGAAAAATCTGCCAATCCGTTCGAAGGTTATAACTCAGCAAGAAGTGAGAATCCGCAGAAAGTGTTCTATAATGAACTAGTTCTATTTTTGGCCAAAGTATTCCCTTCTGAAATAAATCGGAGTTATCTTTCAACATTTAATGAAATTTTTTGGGAATTGACAAACAATTTGCAAAAAGATTAAAGGACTTTCAACTATAGTTAACATTCGGAAAAACACAAATCCCGGTCATATTTGGCAATTTCTCAATTATCCTTTATAACATATCTCAAAATCTAGAAATGGTAGTCCGGTTTTGTTTTCAGATTTAGATTAATCAGGTGAAAAGCAATGTCTGATCCGCAGTGACGGCCTTACCCATTGCGAGGCTCCAGGCGACTGATTTTTTGCGAGGCCCCCTAGTACTTCGTGAAAAGTATGTGATACGAGAGTGGGTTTGGTTTACGTACGTATTTGTCATGTTTGACGAGAAATGCTAAAAATAAACGAATACATAAAATTTTGGTTTTGAAATATTTTAGGTTCTACATTGAAAAATTTACAAAATTAACTTATATACAAAGATGATAAATTTTGAAATAGATATTTGGGGATTTTCCAAGATTAAAATCTTCAATTAAAGCACAATAATCTAACAACGGATGAGCTTCGTCATTTTCGGCTTAGACAATAATAACTGTCCCGATGACCTCGAGTTTGTATTATGCAGAATGAATCGCATACATCTCCATAGATGGCGGCACGTTATTAAAACATATAATTGCTTATAACTGAAGAAATATGATGGTGCATTCAAAGATTTATACGGCACCAATTAGCACTATTAAATCACTAAATATTTGACATAATTTCAGAATGAGTGCTTCCAACTTTTCGCTAACTTCACCCTTACTGAAAAACAACACGCGATTACTATTAAACTAAAAATGATATCGCAGCCGTTTTAACGGCACTAATAGGCACTAATTAAGCACTTAATATTGACATATAAATTTCATGGTAATTTGAAACTTTTGGTGCTGAGCGTGAAGTTGGCACCAAAAGAAATAATCCCGGATATCATGGAAACTCTTCATTTTTTTTTCATTGGTTCCAAAAGCACTAATAGGCATTAATAAGGCACTAAATATTAGCATATAAGTTTCATTGATACTTGAAACTTTTGGCGCTAAGCGTGAAATTAGCACCAAAAACTTGAATCGTCAATATCTCGAAAACTACAACGGTGCTGTCACTGATTCAAACGGCACTAATAGGCACTAATTAAGCACTAAATATTTGACACAGTTTCAGAATTAGTGCTTCCAACTTTTCGCTAACTTCACGCACCTAAGAATAGCAAAAGGGTTGAAATCCGATCTAGTAACAGGTGTGGTGACAATAATTCTCAAGACTATTTCGATAGTGGGGTAAACTTCAGTTAATTTTTTTTATATTATGATTTTCAGCACCGAGATAATGTTGTCGTTATCTTTTATACACACAGATGAACATCATGCAGTTTTTCGTTCATTTCATGTCCATTAATATCATCCTATTGTCCACAGACAACGAAACATCGGAAATATCGTTTTTGTATGCGACATCAATTAAACAACCGAATGACCGAATGATGTCGCATACAAAATAGTATATTCTAAAACAAGTTGCAGAATGAGCTCCTATTCCAACATGAATGCGGAATTCGAAAACTCGCTCCTACGTCGCTCGTTTTCGAAAGCATGAGTGTTGCCTTCTGCAATGAGTATTAGACGATATTTTCTCTATTTCAGTAAAGGTTTGTGGAAAATTCTCGAAATCCAAATAAAAATTCAGATTAGTGACTTTTGCATTGTATCTTGGCAGTTGGTGTCACTAACGAAATTTGACAGATTGTGGAATTTGAATTGATTTGATTCGAAAAATGAGTGGATCGGAGGTCAGTACTGACAACCACAAAACGAAAAATATAACTGAAAACAATGCTGTAATGAGTTTCATTACAGCACTACTTTTAGAACTGTAATGAACTCATTACGATACTGAAATAGAGAATAGTATATTCTAAAACAAGTTGCAGAATGAGCTCGTATTCCAACACGAATGCGAAGTTCGAAAACGAGCGACGAAGGAGCGAGTTTTCGATAGCATGAGTGTTGGAATAGCCTTCTGCAACGAGTATTAGACGGTATTTTCTCTATTTCAGTCAATTCTTGTGAAATACTCTCGAAATTCAAATGAAAATTCGGATTAGTGACTTTTGTTTTGTATCTTGGCAGTTGGTGTGACATACGAAATTTGACAGATCACGGAATTTGAATTGATTTGATTCGAAACTTGATTCGATCGGAGGTCAGTACTGACAACCATTAAACGAAAAATATAACTGAAAACAATGCTGTAATGAGTTTCATTACAGCACTACTTTTAGTACTGTAATGAACTCATTACGATACTGAAATAGAGAAACGATATTTTTGATGTTTAGCTGTCTGTAATTCTCCTTTTTCACTCAATAATTGAACGTTTAATTTGGCTTTGGTAAGTCAGTTTCAGTGCGCATCGTAGCTCTTTAACAGACCATTCTATGATATATGTAGTGTTCTTGATTTTCTTATGTTTTATATTATCGTGTTCTTTATCATTCATTTTACATAATTTGACCACGATCTGTATTTCTAGCCCTTAAAAAGCAACAATATATGGTTGCGAAATGTTGGCTTTAGTTAAGATTTGCTGATATATTTTACAACTTCCTAGTTCCCATTAACTCACTGTACTCTGTTGAAGATTATTTCAAGTCAAGCTTAACTGTATTTTTCGAAAGTTCTTTTATTATAAATGAAATCAAATACGCTATCATGATGGTTAAGTACCACAAAAATATAATGACGGGGTATTTAATATTTTCTGTTAATTTTGTTTTGATGTGTATAAATCTCAATCGGTCAAGGGTTATCATCTTTCTGTTGTAAACGCAGCGACTAAAAGTCAGTTTGATTGGGGGCGTGAAGTACCAGTTGCATCAAGCCCTGAAGCTCCGATCTTCAAGTGTTTCGAGCCGTGATGTTCAAGTACATTGAATTCTTCAAATATGTTTTTTAATGAATGCATAAGTGAACTCATTTCATCAATTAACGCTTCTATTATAACCCTTATGAATAATTAAGGATCGACACCAATTTTAAAATTTGCTTTGGTTGTTGTGTGAGACCCCTGCAAGAGCGAGGCCTCGGGCGATTGCCCCGTTTGCCACCCCCTAAGGCCGCCACTAGTGATCCGTTTCTAACTGTAACTCTCTCTCGGTATCTCCTCGGGATCCCCTCATTTAAAACTAATTTTGAAGACCGTTATCAATAATTCAGCTTTGTTAGGGAGACCATCAACTGGATTAGCAGAGCGTGTGGATCCATTGCACTGACTGAATTTTCAAATTCAAATATTCACAATTCTAAAGATTTAATGATTTTCTCTGAGATACACTTCGACACGTTATTTATTTTGATATTTTGATGTTCGACCAATGTCAAATAAAAAAAGTTTTTATAAGCTCACCTACGAGCTGGAGGTTGTAACAAAGTGATAAAATGTGATATAGGGAAATCAAATGGATATGACCGAAAGCGCGATTTATCAACCTTTCAATTTCATCAATGTATGAATATGATGATGATTCAAATTTTAGAAATAAAACTCATCTTGATAAAACGACATATCATATGGTGGAAATCTTCAATCAGCTCGAGGAGGTTGTCAAGTATTGGCAGAGCTGGCTTCAAATTGGTGATTTAGATTTGAACAAATTGACGATATGGCAACATTGGGATCTTCATTACAAGCTGTCTAAAAATTTTGGTCAAGAAATTGCGAAACTACCAAGGTAAAGCCATAAAAACCTTTTTTTAGGAAATAACTTTTGTTTTTTACCCCACTCTGAATTATAACACTTTTATGATTTAGTACTGAAGAAAAGATTGGTTGTTTCGTCATTGGTCTATCCAGGTTGCGATCCGATCTTGAATCACACAACAGGAGTTACTGGGATCAACTCACCTCCTCGTTGAAGAATTCAATAGCTCAAGACATTGTGGTGTTGCAAAATTTTATCGATCCTGCAACGGCTACCTTGACGAAGCAATCGGTAACACTGGAGGAGATCGCTGAATCCGGAGCCATGCATATGCATATTTTGAAGCAGGTACCAGAGGTAAGTAAACAGGGGAATATAATAGGTTACGTCAATTCCATTATCTGAGTCGAAAAAATCGTTGCAGATTGACAAAACGTACACTGAGATGATCATGAAATCGCAAGTTCTGTCGAGTTGGACGAGGGAACAAGTGGATTCGGTCAGCAGATTGAAAGGAGCTTGGGAACGTCTTCAGAGTCTCTTAGAGAATCACCAGCATATCGTTGCCAAACAAGTGGGTCCTTTTTAATTGACAGAGTTTAGTTCTATTCCTGACATAAAAATGAACCAAAACTTACATAATCCTCGCTATGTTGACCACCAAGCTAAAAATCTCCTTGAACTCCCTGAAGATAATTTGATGAATATCTCAGCTTCATATTCCTTGAGAATATGATCCTTTGATCCTTACTTGCTGTGAGTTTCGATACTTACTGTTTAATGATTTTTAGATGGAAACAATCAAAACAACTCTCCACATCGAGAGCGAAAATATGTATAAAGAGATGGAACGATTTGCTGCAAAATGGGAGCAAACCAAACCAAAAGCATTCACCGGTGAAATCGCTGACAAATCTACTGAGGACTTGTTCAAACAACTCCAAAGTATGAAGGAGAGAAAAACTCAATGGACTGAAATCGTTAGGTCTAAAGATAAACTTATGTGAGTTATGACAAAACAAATGATCGTTTGCATTTTAACCTATTTTCTTCTCAGATCCGATTACGAAAAGTATGATTTGAGCCCAAAGGAATTTCATATGGCTGAGGAAATCGAAAATGATATGAAAAGAGTATTTGAGAATTGGATTCTGTTCGAAGAGTTTTATCAGGGTCTAACAAAATTTTATGAGGAAGAATGGATTGTTTTTCGTAGAGATATGTACAGGTTTGAAGAATTTTTGCAAGAATGGCAGGGTAAGTTATCTGGTTTAGAGAAAGACGAGATTGTGGTGAAAATCATTCAGGAAATTACCAAGTTTGAGGTAGGTTGAGACGTCTTCACTTTCTCTGGATTTTATTCAGTAACATTGTAGGAGAACTATCCGACTTTGAAGTACGTGAGGGGTGATGACTTCACCGAGAAGCACTGGATGGACGTGTTCAACATACTAGAAGTTACCCCGAAATCTATAGAAGAATTAACTCTAAAGGATTTTCTAGATGTTTCGGACACAATAAAGAACAAAACTATAGAACTGCAGGTGACTTCGAATAAAGCAGTAATTACTTCGTATCACATCAATTTTTTGTAGATTATTTCGAAAAAGGCTGCTAGTGAGATAGTTGTAAGGCAAGCTTTAGCAGAGTTAGATTCTTGGGAACTTCAGTCGAAATTCAACCTCATGCAACAACGCGATTCGTCTGGAAAGGATATTACCATCATAAAAGATTTCAAGGAATTATTGAACAAGGTATTTTTATTGTGTAATTTGTAATTATATCTATTTCTCTTTTTGAATTCCATTTCTGATGGACAAAACACCGGTTTTTAGTGCTATGGAGTCTTGGTTGAAATGATATGTCATCTTCTAGCAGGGAGTCCTAGTCTTTTATACTGTGGTATCGATCGCCTCCGATCTGTTGTACATATTTTATGAGCTTCTTCATTAGATGACTCAACACGAAATTCTCCTCTAGTTCACAGAAAGTGATCTCAGACAGTCGAGGATTATCATCGGGAGGTCGTACTTTAGGCCTGAAGTCAGAAATCTCCTGGCTGCATGTGGTCATTGGTGCGTTCATTGGCTACCTGTTTACTAATCATTTCGAAATGATTGGTTCAACTAGTTGCTCCTTGTGCCGTTATTGTAGAACCACAGATGAAGCTTCTGAATATAGTTTTTTCATTTTCGAGGACATTAGTTAAGGATAAAAAAGTACAATGGCGAAAGGGAACCCACCATATCAACTGGCTGCATTTTTTTCAACACTTTCGTCTATGCAGTCGACTTGTCCCGTCTCACCATTAGATTGGCTCTTGTGCCGGCATTCTCCCTACTGCAGAGACCATTTCGTAGTTGTTCAGTCAATGAGGATATTTGTTACGAATTCTATCTTGATGCAAAATTTACTTGAAATTTTTACCACTCTCCATAATCTGAAATTGGTAATCATTTTTTTTCAAATTTTCTTGTTGCTAGAATATAATAGTAGATAGAGGAGCCAATCAGGAATTTTAAGATTTACACAGGCACGGCAGATTAATATTTAGGGGGATTCCTTGTGCCCCGTTGAGTACCTCCACCAAATATGAGCGCCATCTATATAGGGCCGCCCGTCCAGAATAAGGGGGCTTCAGATTGAGATAAGGTGGCTTCATGTTATGCTGAAAAGTATATATACTACTAATCTGACAATTTGAGAGTGACGAAAAGATAGGGGAGGATTCCAAAGTTGTCTGGACATTCTCGAGCATCGCTAATTTTTTTTATTTTGAAGGAAATAATTCAAGTATTACGAAATACACATAATCTGACGATTTCCTCGAGCCGAAGTGACATAAATTCGTCGAGAAAGTTCAACGCGAACATCTGCATAATGTCATTTTGACAATTTTCGGAATATGCCGTAATTTTTGGTTCCGCCAAATATTCCGTTTTTTTTCTTGTGTTATAAGATGTTTGATTTATCGGTAGGAGATGATTTCATTTCATGAGGGTCCTTAGCGGTCTCCAAAAATCTGAAGTTAAGAAAAATCGTGTCAAATTAGAGGCAATTCGGCTTCGTATAATACATTATCCATTTCTGACATCGTAATCACGCATGAAGAGGTAGAAAGACAAATTAAATCTCTCAAAGTATCATCATCTCATGGTCCCGACAATATCAATGCTAAATTTTTGTCTGAGTGTGCTTCCAGCTTGTCAGCGCCTCTTGCGACGACATTCATTTGTTCGCTTGCATCTGCTGATTTACCCCACTCCGGCCATTCCTGGCGGTAGGCCAAGATCAAACCAATTTTTAAGAGGGGTGACAGGCACAATCCTGACAATTAAGGTCCCATTAGTCTGACTCCAATAGTTTGTTAAATTTTAGAGAGAATTATTTCCAAGCAGCTGACATATTTCTTCCTGGATCACAAACTAATTACTGATTCACAGCATGGCTTTGTTGCTGGTCTATCCATTTTTACTGATTTTAGTAATGTATCTAGTTATTTGTTTGTATAAATGGACCTCAGCATGGATAGGAAGATCCCCTTTGATGTTTTTATTTCTATTTCTCTAGAGCCTTTTATATGTCTTCATCCATTGCCTCACCAAGTACCAATGCTGACGATGTTGAGTTTTTCGGAGAGGCTGCGACTTGCGGGGTGCAACTGCAAGAAGATCTTGATAAAGTATCTCTCTAGTCATCTCGTTGGCTCATACCTCTGAACCAGTTGAAGTGTACACAATCCTCGACACACTTTTTATAGTGATGGATCTAGAGTGGAAGGTTGTATCACACACGTTGACTCAGGTGTGACTATCACCATTGAATTCTCCTGGTCAAGTTAATATACATAACCAAAACTCTGAACAAAGCAAAGAGGTCGCTTTTCATTATACAGAAGCTCTTTCGAAGGTGTAGGATGAAGGAAAAATTTGCAAAACATACCTGAGGCCAATTTTGGAATTTGCTGGTCCATCGTGGCATCCTTTGCCCATGGGTGATCTGATAATCCTGGAAGGGTTTCAGCTCAGGGCGACTAGTCTGCCTCATTATATCACCAGACCATCATATTAGGAGAGGTTGGATCGGATGGGGCTGTCTTCGCTGGAGGATCGACGGATGAGTGGGGATTTAATCATCACTTTTCGTGCCCTCCATGGATTGTTCGGTACCGATATCCCACAGTTATACCAACAACTGAACACAAACAATCTCGTGATCACAGCTTAAAACTTATGCGTGAGAGTTTTCGTTCAAAGTGCCTGGAATTTCTGGAATAGACTGACTCCTCGGTGACGCTGTGAATGCACCCCGGTGATGGTTTCTATTTTCAAGAATAGACTTGATGCTTGGTTTGACAGAGGGTTTCGCATTCATACTTAAACTTTGGTGTTTATTTCCTTTTCTGTTTTCCTACTGTTATTATCTGTATTTGTATTGTGTTAAACTCTTTACCTTTCTTCGAGTTCATAGGCTTTTGCCTCTGCTTTGTATTTCCTTTTAATTTTAATAATAATACCTTGTTCCACTCACTCAATCATTAGATGTGTAATCCAACAAACGGCTTTCAGATTGGTGATCATCAAAGTTTGCTGCAATCTGTAAAAAATTCATCAGATTATGACAGTTTCTCAGAAAGAGCAGGTCTATGGGAGACGAAATTAGTTGATTTGGACTTCTATTTGAATTCCCTGGTACATATCCAGAGAAAGTAAGTTAAATGATCCATTATATTTTCAACAGTAGTTCAAAACGAAACAATATTCAGAGTGAATAAAAAGTAGCGCACAAATTCTTCGACAGTGTTTCTTACCTTTTTTGTAGAGGCGGACGCCCAAGAAACATTCAACAGATCTGGCATAACCAATTCAATTTTTAGAGTAACCTTTTAATAAGGAAAAAAACAATAATTTTTTTCTTATAAATTCAATGAGAATAAATGAGATGGTTGTTGTTGCTTTTGGTATATGCGAACCTTGAATTCAGGCACTCGGGTCTCTTCAGGTCTCGGAAGTCTTTTCTGATTCTTCATCGTTATGGCACTAGTGTTGAAAATTCCGATTCACACAGAAATACGTGGTGGCAACAGGATTCAATATTGTCGTAGATAAACATCCCTAAACTACTCGAAAAGATGCAAATATCCTTTGAACTAAATTCTGCACCCAACGCTTCTTATTTGATTGCCTGTCACTCAAGTTATCCAGGTTTTCTGGGCAACAGTACCATTCAAAAGAGTTGTCAATGTTTCAAGATGTATATATGGATACTATTCAAAAACTTTTTTCAAAATAAAAAAAAGGATAATTCTATTCCTGCAGAGAACGGTCTGAGAAAAATAAAAATGTGATTTGAATATGAAAAATTAAGTCTAAATGATAAAATTCTGAATTCGTCACATTCACTCTGACCGGTGATAGATAACTAGTTGCCGAAAACTTTATGTATTAGTACGAGAGCTGGTGAACCTTTTGACTAACGGTTTGTCTGTAAGGCTAGAAATTTTTATAGCGATAGTTCCTAGCATGCTGAAGACGGAAATCATCGCCTGGCACCCCTCACCCCTGCACGTCATCAAGATCTATATCTTTGAAAGTGTTAAAAAAATAAAAAAATAAACTTGTTCCTGTAAACTTGAAACTTTCATACGATTTTGTTCATTCATTGTGAAGTTCAAAAAAAAATTGACAGGCGATTTCGACGAGCACAACTACCTGCCAGGCGACTCGAAAAGGGTGTAAAATACGAACAAAAATGAACTTTTTTATGTAAGGCTGAAATTTATATATGTGTTCGTCTGAGGGAATGAAAAAATAAGTTTTATTATTAATCTTCATCATCATCTGTTATGTTATCATTAATTTTTCATCATATAGTACAGTCGTTTCAAGCGTAGTACACTGTGTCTTAAATTGGTTGAGACTGCATTATATCTCAGCTATTATTGAAAATAGAGTCATGCGGTTTTCGAAACCCTGTGTCACTTTTTTGTAAAACTTTTAAATCCACGAACAGAAATATTCCATCTTCTTTTGTTTCTGGAATACAGTGCGAAAATGATGATGTTCACTTTTTGAAGATGTTATTATTTCTCGGGCTCTGCATAAGAAAGAAAAAAAATTAAAACTTCTTATAATGATATTTTTACGTAGAAGTCAGTGGCGTAGCTAAACATTTTTTCAAAGCATCATTTTTGAGATTGAATTGGAACGGAATGAAATTTTTCATATGGAACACCATGTTTATTTCAACGTCAAACTGTAACACGACCTATGCTTCAATAAATTTCAGTTGAAAAAAATATCCCACGCATTTAATCAATATTCACAAGCATTTAATCATTACTTTTTCAAAAAGCCATGTGATCTAAACCCATTTATTTTATCCTGTTTTGAACATAATTTCAAAATATCAACTGAAAAAAGGTCTTTTTGATGCATGTGTGGAAGAATTCATGTCTCACTTTAAAAAAAAACAAACAGAAATACAGTAGGCGCTTGATGCCGGATTATCGAATTTGTACAGGAAAAAAAGCTAACTTCATATGATTTTCACTACTATCCAACTTTCGCAAAATAAGACAGCTATTTTGTCAAGGGACGCTATGAAACAAGAGAAAACAAATACACCACTGTCGAGGTTAGGTCCGGACTGCCGAGCGGGAAAAACTACTCTCGGTGATCCGGCGTTCAGCTGTATAAAATGCCGGATTATAGAGCGGGTTACCTGGGTCCCAAAGTGCCGGACTACCGAGTGTACCGGATTGGCAAGCGCTGGATTATCGAGCGACGACTGTATACATTTTTCGGATGGTTGACGCTCAAATTTATTAAAGGTAAGGTTGTGATACATCGATGTATTCAGAAAAAAAATGAGAAGATTTGACGTTAAAACATACGAGGTGTTCCATTTGAAATATTTCAAGTTTGAGCTATATCTTAAAAACATTTATTAGATAAAAATTTTAAGCTACGCCACTGACTTCTACATAAAAACATTATTATACACATTTTCATACTTTTTTTTTCTCATACAGGGCCCGAGAAATAATAACATCTTTAAAAAGTGAACATTATCATTTTCGCACTGTATTCCAGAAACAAAAGAAGATGGAAAATTTCTGTTTGTGGATTTAAAAGTTTCACAAAAAAGTGACACAGGGTCTCGAAAACCGCATGACTCTATTTTCAATAATAGCTGAGATATAATGCAGTCTCAACCAATTTAAGACACAGTGTACTACGCTTGAAACGACTGAACTATATGATGAAAAATTAATGATAACATATCAGATGATGATGAAGATTAATAATAAAACTAATTTTTTCATTCCCTCAGACGAACACATATATAAATTTCAGCCTTACATAAAAAAGTTCATTTTTGTTCGTATTTTACACCCTTTTCGAGTCGCCTGGCAGGTAGTTGTGCTCGTCGAAATCGCCTGTCAATTTTTTTTTTAACTTCACAATGAACGAACAAAATCGTATGAAAGTTTCAAGCTTACAGGAACAAGTTTATTTTTTAAATTTTTTTAACACTTTCAAAGATATAGATCTTGATGACGTGCAGGGGTGAGGGTGCCAGGCGATGATTTCCGTCTTCAGCATGCTAGGAACTATCGCTATAAAAATTTCTAGCCTTACAGACAAACCGTTAGTCAAAAGGTTCACTAGCTCTTGGAATATATATGTGCCCACCTAAAAAGAAGAAGAAAATTCTGAAATATTCTGGTGTCATAATTGATCAATACCGTAGATGAGAAGAACTCACATTTTGTGTCTTCAATAGACTCAGAAAGTTAACATATAAAATGTAGGACTTGATTGATATAATATCGAGGAAAAATTTGATGATAGTGAATAAATGTATTGTGGCATCGGTGATAAGATAGTGTATTAGAGTATGGGAAAATGTCCCACAATGTTCTGTGGAATATACAAAAATTACAGTAAACATTTTCAAAAAAAATTTCGAAAAGACCTAGAAGGTACCGTACGGGGGGGCACTATTTAAAGAAGGCAGGACACAAAACAAGCAACATGCGCTTAGTTGCCTGTTTCCTTCTTGATTCTGACATCATTACCTATATTACTCATATATTTGGGATTTGTTATGATTATGAGAAATAATACAATAAAGTGAAATTGAAATGAATTAGGTAGTTCAAATCTGATGAAACCATTTGAAGAAATTTGTTGCAATGCGTCTCTTGATGGTTTAGGATTATTTTCTGATTCAGTAAATGGCGCTGGAGTTTGGTTATTTTTCTCGAATTTTTTCGCGGTTAGAACTGGTATAACTGAAGATACGCTGGTCTGATATTTTCAAATAAAAATTGATCTTTTCGAGCATTTTTCTACAAAGTAGTAAATGCCGAGGACATGAATGTATACGTTACTTTCTACCTACCTTGTATAAATTATCGTTAAAATTAGAGCAAGTTCAGAAGTGAAGTTACTTTCCTTCTTAAGTGTTTCGAAATAAAGGATGTCATAATGTTTTTGTTCATTCTTCCAGATGGTTATATTTGGAACCCATATTTGTGAGCGGTACGTTAGATTCAGAAAAATCAAGATTCGAAAAAGCCAACAGAGAGATTTGCTATCTATATAGCTATATACGCAAAGATCCGAGAGTTTCATCGCTTTTCAGATTTCCAAATCTACGATCTCTACTAGAGAATTTACGTGATCAATTCTCCAGGTGTCAACAAAGTCTGGAAAACTTTTTATCGGTATTGATAAAAAACAACAGGAGCAAATCAACCAATTACATTCATACCTTTTAGGAAAAGAGGAATAAGTTTCCTAGATTCTACTTCCTTTGTGACGATGACCTTCTGGAGGTCGTCGGACAATCTTCCAAGGAACAGGTCCTACAAACCCATCTCAAAAAAATATTTTCAGGAATTGATAACATCCAGTTCAATGAAAATGGTGATAAAATAATTGCAATGTGTTCTCTAGAAGGCGAAGTGGTACCTCTTACCAACAGCGTTAATATAACGAAACCTGTAGAAGTAACAGAGATAAACTTTTTCATTCATAACATGTTAATATCCGAGTATTGCAGGATTGCTTGAACGAACTAGTGAAGGAAATGAATCTCAGCATAAAGAATTTGCTTGTACAGTGTTTAGAGGATGGGCAGGCTATGGATCCATCGAAATATCCTTCTCAAGTTTTATGTCTGGCTAACAGTATAAATTTCACCCTACATTGTGAACAGGCAATATCTAGTATGACACTGCCTCCGCTTTTGTCAAAGTACAAGGTAAAATAGATTGTTTCGGTTTGTTACAAATACATTTATTGTATTATTTTAGCTCTCTTTTTCATAAGAATATATATATACAAATAAGGCGAGACAAGAATTTCGTCGAATTAATTACAATTATAGGAGAAGCATCCATAATCATAAATTCGAGCAATGAATCTCTTGTTTCATAGAACACTACGGAATGTGCTTTTTTTTAATTCTCAATCATCAATTACTACATAGTCATACTTTTCAGACGAGATTGAATCAATACAATTCTTTGGCCATTGGCTTCGACAAAGATGAGGACGAGAAGGCTGATAAAGAAGCCTTTGTGCTTGAACTGAAAGTGAAAGCTTTGATTTTAGATACGATTCACCAGATCGCAATATTAGAAGAGTTGTTGGATGTTAATGTAACAAAAATCAATGAGTGGTCCTGGCAGAAGCAACTGAGGTGACCGGTTTAAATTTTCGAAAATTTTCTAGTAAATTGAACGATTGTCTTTTATAGATTCTATTCCAACTCTCTCGGAGAAGTTACTGTTAAAATGGGAAATGCAAGAATGGAATATGCATATGAATATCTTGGTAATGCGAATCAGCTGGTCAGGACCCCTTTAACTGAACAATGTTTTATTACTTTAACTCAGGTAGGTATCACACACAATTAATTCATATATATCTCTGATTGGTTATTATAATTTTTGAAGGGTATGCATCTGGGGATGGGTGGAAACCCCTACGGACCTGCCGGAACCGGTAAAACGGAGTCTGTGAAAGCTCTAGGAGCACTCCTGGAAGACAAGTATTGGTGTTCAACTGCGACGAGGTAAGATCTTGAAGAATCCTGAAAAAAATGATATTTTTATCATTTCCTTTAAGGGCATCGATGTAGAATCGATGGCCAAGATCCTTTCAGGGTTGATCCTGAGTGGTGCTTGGGGATGCTTCGACGAATTCAACAGATTGGAAGAAGCTACTTTATCTGCTATTTCGACATACATTCAGACTATACAGAATGCTCTCAAGGGTAACAAACCCAGCCTTAAACTACTGGACCAAGAAGTAAGTGTTTTGTGAATTTCTACTCATTGAATAGTATCCTGACTTAAAATTCCCTCTTTCCTGTTATTTGGATGCCTCAGAAAGGTAGTGTATTATACTTCAGCATCGTATCTCGAGCATGTTTTATAACCAGGAATATCTTCTATCTAGGAATTCCATGGCAATTTCTAATTCATACTGAGCAGTCCTATATGATCCTCTTTACTCTGTTCCAAATTTACGTTGATACAAATGATATTCTTCAGTAGGCGTAAATATATACACTGAGATTAAAGGAAATCATTCTTTCAGCTCAAATTGAATAAACACTGTGGAATATTTGTCACATTGAATCCAGCTGGTGGAGGTTATGGAGGGCGGAATAAACTTCCAGACAATCTCAAACAATTATTCAGACCTGTAGTCATGACCCATCCTAATCATGAATTGATTGCCAAGTCTCTTCTCTCCTGCGAAGGCTACCAATCCGCTGATATTATAGGAAAGAAATTGATTGAGGTCTTCTCCCTGGCTAGGTCCGTATGATCACGAAAAACTCAGAAATTTTTAATTTTATATCCCGAAATTATAGCAAACTTCTGAGCAAACAGCAGCACTACGACTGGGGTTTGAGAGCTATAAAAACCGTTTTGACTGGATGTGGTAAGACCAAGAGATCGTTTCTTAGAAATTCGAAGAATGTCCTCGTTGATACCACTGTTGAAATAAGTTTGGTTGTAAATGTCCTGAGAGCAAACACCTTATCGAAACTGACTTTTGCTGATAGTCGGAAATTCGAAAATATTCTTCAGCAGGTATTTCAGGAAGCCGAAATTCAAGATATTGTCGATGAGGCGCTGGTAAAAGCTCTGGAAGATAGCTTCGGTGAATTGGGTTTAATGCCGAACAAGAGACAGGTATTTTCCAATATCGATTCTATTATAATAGTTTTCAAATCAAACGTCTTTTAGCTACAAAAATGTGTAGAACTATATGGTCAACTTCAACAGAGAATGGGGGTGGCGATTGTAGGACCTCCGAGTTCTGGGAAGTCAACGATACGAAATCTTCTCAGGAAGGTTATATCAAGAGATCATAATATATATTGACAAATTTTTTTCAATTTGGAATTTTCAGGCACTTTCAAAAATGCGCAAAAATATCAATGAACATGTTTTCAATCCCAAGAGTATCACAAAGAATCAGTTTCTAGGTCAAATTGATTTTAACACGAGACAATGGAAGGATGGCATTCTAACGAAGTATAGTTTGCAGGTAGTTTCAGAGTCACCAGGTGAGTTTTTTATTGAAATTCGAAATTTTGAATTGAATCTTTGAAAATGTTTTACGTCGAGTACCTACTGTCTATACAGAAATTCCTTCTGAAGAAAATTCATCCAAATGGATTCCTTCTTCAAAAACATAATTATCAAATGTTAAAGCACTGTTATTTGTCGATCTAATTCGAAAGGGAAGATCACAGCGTCTCCAGAGGTTTTTTATTCTGCTGATTCTGTCCAAATCCTTTCATTTTGTCATACCTTATTGAACAAATTCGTGAGGGAACATCTCCGTTTCACTTTAGATTTCAAGTTTTTATTCGAATTTCATTATCATTTTTGGTACTCGGAGTTCTCCTTTCACGGATTTATTTGTAAAATTTCCGTCAACTGAACTCGTGGAAGAATATCATTGCCTTGTTGCTTCTTGCACTCGTATTGTAAAAACATGTTGTTTTTTCATGATCATGATTTGGAAATGACAATTGTTTTTAGAGAAAACCTTTGCAAAAAGAAAGGGTCTATTGAGAATAAATGAAATATTTGTGATTACTCATGAACTGATTGAATTTCTTTCCACTTGCAAGAAAAAGGAGTGAGAATTTGCACATAACTCGTTTCATATATTATTATATGCTTACATATATGCGGAAAAGTCACTTCAGCATAGTAAGAATAGTTTTCAAGAAACCGGAGTTAAAGAGAGCCAATCTCTCGTTAAAAAACAAAAGTTTTTAATCTTCTATCATACTCTATACTACGATTTTCTCACAATCCTCGAGCGGTTATTTCAAGATTAATCAAAAAGTTTTGATTGTCCCGGTATAAATCGAATTATCACGATGAGAATGATTAATATAATGTAAACCTAGAATGGGAAAGAAATATGAGTTTAGAAAAACCTCAATAGCAAACCGAACAAAACAGTAAAAATTTATTTCCAACCAATAATATGTTTTGAACGAGGAAAAGTTATAAACAGAAAAATATAATTAATTGTATGCAGAATAAGGGGCACATTCTACTATATATCTGGGGGCACAGTAGTGCCCAGCCAAGACGAGACAAGCGAAGCCCCGAGCCGGGGCACTAGCTATATTTTCTCGAAGTGTTTTGTCGTAGTTTTGAAGCCTCATAACTTCAGTTTGGAATAAAGTAGATGAACAAAATTCTCAAGATATAATGCCAGTAGTGAACTTATCAAACTTGCAAAATTTCAATCTCGTACAATTCAGATTTTATAGATATCTAAAATTTCCTCCCTCACTCACTGATGATCATAAAAACTGTTAGGGTTCTTCCCGATAACCTATTAAGTTGAAATTTGGTACGTGAGCTAGTTTCAGTACAAACACACAACGGAAAATTTCTTAAACTCGAAACTTTCACCCCCAAACCCTTAGAAACAGGGGATGTAAAATATGTATTGAAATATTGTCTGGGAGGTTTCTGCATTTTCCTGAAAACTTAATATATTTTCTCTCTCAGTCTCTGAAACAAGAAATAATTATAAAAAACTTTTTCTAATTAACCCATATTAAGTTTTCAGGAAAAAGCATTGCAGCTTGAACCAAAGTAGGTGAAGGTATATCTCTACAACGTACAAAAAGAATAGAAATCCAACCAAAACCATTTTCATGTAAAATATTGCCAAGACGAGGCCGTCTTTCTAACATTGTCAAAAAGTTATCAGATCTCATGTGGAGCCAAGCTGCTAACTCTACACTCTTCATCTTCACAAGTCATTATTTACAAACTCTACGCCTTGGTAAAAATAAGTGACTTATCCGTTTCGTAATTATGAGAACTATTGTATAACAGAAAAGTTGCGAGCACACAACGAATACAAAACTGAATAATATTTATATAACTTCGAATCCTCCTCAATCACGCCTCGATACAATAGTTCCAAATTAGAAAGTGAAGAATGGAGTACTGTTATCCATAAAAGATCAATCAGAAAACGTAATCGAGCGTTAGTTGTGGGAGTGTGTTCTGAAAATTCATCCGTTGAAGGTATAGAAAAATTCAGTATATTTCATGTGACCAATTTAAAACCGGAAACTACCGAGGAAGATCTGCAAGACTTTTTAAAAAATACCTTTTCAACTGTACGATGTGAGCGACTTATGTACTTCAAAGAACCCAGATAATTATTCTTCTTTTACAGTGCTAATTATGAGTTCGGAATATGAAAAAGCTTATAATGGGTCCAATTGACCAAATAGGGCCAGAATTCATCGTTTTTTTCGCCCCAGGTAATTGAACCGCCGATGAATATGAAAAGCTGAGACTTCTACAGCTGAACGTACAATGATTGTCGAACAAATTGGATATTCTGGAGTGGCTTTTTTCCGAGGTTGCTCCTGATGTCGTGAGTGTTGTTGAGTATTGGTGCAACACGATGACTCTTGCTGGTTACACCATAACTATTACTGTCGCCCTTACAGCGGTGGGTTGCTAATATATGTGCAGAATGGTGTGAAGGTGCAAAATTTGTGGGTGTCAGTCTTTTCCGATGAAATGAATTTTGAAGTGAGTAGAACTATTGTGATGGCCAATGATATCCGCCTAGGTATCATAAGGGTTTACCGTCTTTGCGCTGGTAACATTGAGGTGTTTCTCGACAGATTGTCGTATACTCTTAATCATTGCTCACAACAGGTTGATGTAATTTCTGTTTGCAGTGATTTGAACGTAGATAAACTAAAGGTAGATTGTATAAATCGTGAATGTTTTATAGATTTTATAGATTTCATCTGAGTCTTTCTTCTCAACATTCAACTGGGGTGTTTACTGACATATCTGGCCTCACGTCCATTTCCAAGGTAGACTATGTTCTCACCAATGCTAATAGATGTGATTTTGGAGTAAAAGTTCCAAAGCTCATATTATCGACCACAGTGCTATATTGTTGTATTTTCATGCTAAATTGAACACGGATGCTTGCAGCTCGTTAAAATTTGAGCCAGGAAAATCTCGACAATTTGTTTCTCAAATTTCAAACAGTGATTTTCGCGAGGTCTATGGAAATAATGATGCTGATAGGAGTTTCGAAGCATTTATATCTACAATTTGTAACACTTTTGAATCTGGTTTTTCTCTAGTAAGGTCAAATACTCGCAACCATCAAGCAAAGAGATGAATCACAAGAGAGATAGTTCTTGCTAAACTCGAACTTATGAACATACTGGTTACACTCAAATATCAAAAATCCAAGTCCTTTCAATCTATACAAGCAGGCCAAGTTGTCATATATTTCAATAATATGAAACTGAAGTTTTATAGTGAAATAATTAATAATTCAGATAACAAGAATAGAACACTTTGGTCCATGGTGGGTAACTTGACTGGGCGAAGTGGAGGGAGAAAACCTATCTCTCTCAATATTAATGGTCTCGTGCATGCTGACGAGGATGAATAGGTGGAAAAGTGTTTGCCGATTACTTTTCTTTATTACCCTCTGGATTTTTTTGTGTTTATATATATTTTGTTCGGTGAGTTTATAGGCACTGCCTAAACTTTCATCATTGAAATAATAATAATAATGATAATAATAATAATAATGATTATTTTAACAATAAACTCCACCGTTATTACCAGGGCTCGTATCGTTGATAAGCTTAGATATTTGTCATCACTTTGTCCATTGTATCAATATTTCTGTTAGCTCAAGAGTATTTCTCGCCATTCTCAAAAGGGCCTTAGTTGTTCCTGTTCACATAAAGCAGGATATACACAGTATTAGGTACCAACTATCGACCTATTTCCATCCTAAGCATATTTTCTAAGGTCTTTGAGAGAATTGTGTTAGACAAAATGTTCAAGTACCTTGATAAATTCAATATACTAACTGATTCTCAGCATGGTTTTCGATCTGGTCGTTCAACTCAGACAGCAACGGTTAATTTCGTCAATTACATTTATCAATGTCTTGATAACGGTTTACATGTAGCTGGGCTATTTTTTATCTCTCTAAGGCATTCGACAGTCTTTCCTTTCAATTCATCATAGAAAAACGCTACAGCCTCGGATTTCGAGGTGTATTTTTGGATTGGATTCGAAGCTGTCTTGAGAATAGATCTATGTGTGTCAAGATTGAAAGTTCGCTCTCTGCGGAGCACGTTGTTAACCTGGGTGTACCACAGGGTTCCGTCCTTGGGCTCCTTTTGTTTCTGTTATTTGTTAACGATCTTCCTGTTAATCTGCGGATATTTTCTCCAACTTGGTAGCATCTGAGGGTGTCCCTACTTTCTCAGGGAGCTATATGGTAAGCTTGTTCATCGACGATGCCTCTGTGACAATTGCATCATCATCTTTTGAGGAGCTTCAGATGTTATGTGAGCTTCTCGTACAGTGCTTCATAAATTGGTGTCATAATAATATGATGATCAATGTTGACAAAACAGACTGCATTTATTTCAGAATGAAGCAGAATAATCGTAAGCTGGTTATTCGTTACTTGGATAATGTTTTTATATCTAAAGATAGTTCCAAATTTCTTGGTATTTGTCTTGAACTGGTTGAAGCATGTGGAATTATTATGTGGTAGGTTGAACAGTGCTTATTATGCTTTGAGTAGTTTGAGGAACTTACTCCCCAAAGAATCTCTCATGAACATCTACTACAGTCTACAGTCTGGTTTATAGCCAGTTGTCTGCTGTGGGGAAACTCTTCAAATGCTATCAAGGCTTTTATACTACAGAAGCGTATTTAAAGTATGATTTTTAATGTACCACCTCGTGCATCCTATGGACCTTTATTTGTGAAATACCAATTCTTAACATTGTCCTGTATTTTTATTCTTAGATGTCTTCTATATGTCAAAGAGAATGGAAAAAACTTAATGAAATTATCTAGTTTTCATGCTTACAACACAAGAAGCGAGGAAACACTTTTCATCCCTAAACACAAAACCACCAAGTTCAAGATGTCACCGATCTATCACTGCATAAAAGCTTATAATCATTTGCCAAGTAAAATTCGATCACTCAATTATATGGAGTTCAAGAAATCAGTTGAATGCTTATTGTTGGAAAAATTTTATTATATAGTAAAGGATTACTTTGATGATTGTACTATTGAATAGAGGCATTTTATTGTGACTTGTCCTATACATGTATAATCATGTCTTAAAGGATCGATAAACATTATTATCATTATTATTATCCTTTGCGAGTACAGATTGTGGCAGGAAAACTTGCTGATTTGTATAGAGCGCCAATGAGCGAAGCGTGTCAGAAGTTTCATTACTACACAAGCCAGTTGTAGCCATGCGTGGACAAACAAGCAGCGTGCGTTCGCTGTCGATGCCTTATTTTCAAGGTATCATTCGGTAGTCGCTACCCAAACTGCCGCCGGAAGTCGGTTCAATATTCATGCTGCAGTACCTACTGGCTCATGGCCGGAATCGATTGTTTCGTGGCGGACACATTCACGGAGATTGGCAGTGTGGCAAAAAAACCAAGGGGTTGACAGACTTCCAGTAGCAAATGTCTTCAGGGTGAGAGAGTCGTTTTGCGCACTTCCCCACGTTGTGCGTTCAAACACGCAGCTTCTCTGAGGATTTCTGATTACTTAAAGGTCAACCAAGTCATCGTTAACATTCCCGTCGATCTGTTCGAAAAATTTGGGCAAAACTACAGAAAAAGTGTATCACTAATGAGGGCCTCTATTTGTCCGATATCGTATTTAAATTAAAACCACTTAGAACAAAAATTCAGAATCTCTATTATACGACAAATAAAGAATGAAACCGATATGTGCAGTACTTATTTTTATTGACCTTTCAAACATCAAGTTTAACTACCACATCATGTATAACTCAATTTTGTGTATATCGTGAAATATTCTCCATTGTAGATATTTATGGATTTTTTTTTTGGAGAAACTGGCGGAGGATACTTTATTGGAGAAATAATTTAAAAAATTCGCAGCGGCGGTATCAATTTATTTCTGTTTTTCTTCTTTTGTTTGCAGATACTTGGTCATGGATTGTCTGTGACGGGGATGTCGATCCAGAATGGGTTGAATCACTTAATTCGGTTCTGGACGATAACAGGCTCCTCACACTGCCCTCTGGATGGCGAATACAGTTTGGACCTAATGTGAATTTCTTCTTTGAGACCCACGATTTGCTTCAAGCTTCCCCTGCAACTATTTCGAGAATGGGAATTGTCTTGTTGAGTGAAAAGGATCTTGACGCTGAAGACTATGTTGAAAATTTCTTGAGATCTGAAAGGGAAGATTTCAGTAGAGAAGTTGGACCTTTGATTAAAGAATTCTTCATGAAATGTGAGTTGTGAGATTCAGTACAATAATTATTAATTTATAAGGGAATTCAATGAGTAGGTGTACGTTGGATTCGAGAAAAAGGAAAAATGACTACTCCTTGCTCTGAACTTAACTTGATAAGAATTGGATTGTCGCAATTGAAGTTAGTTGGCAATAAGCAAGGGTTCATTGTAGCTCTTGTCAATGGTTTGGGGCAGTTACTACAAAAAGATTTAAGAGAATTATTCGCTCAGCAGGTGGGTTAACTTTTTCTTGGACGTTAAATGAATCTGGATTGGAAAAAAATTATTAAAATAATTGAATGGCTTTTTAAAGGTTTTTAGCTGGATGAATGAAACCCCCCCACCTTTCATATTGAGATGCAGATACAACTTCGAGAGAGATTTAATAGATATGTACGTAACAATTACTGGTTCTGGTGGAGAAAATAACAGGGGTTGTTTGCCGTTAGTTGAGACTGGACAAATAATTCAATCTCTAGATGTACTGAAATTATGGATAGAACAACAGGAAGAGCACATGATTCTAATAGGTCCTCATGGTTCTGCCAAATCGTGAGTACAAGAGTACATTTGAGTTGGCTAGTTTTTTCTACTTGTTTCAAATGCGTGCATGCTTTTTCAGGCTTATTATAAAAAAGTTGGTTGAAAACGTGGAAGCTGACCTGATAGATATTCATTGCAGCAGAATAGTTCAGCCTATGCACGTCATAAGTAAAATATCTGAGGTAAATAAAATAAATTATTTCAACTTTTATGAATGAAGAGAATCAATGCGAGAAAGTGAATATAGGTAAGAACTCTCCGAAACGTCGGCGAAGTGGAATAATATTCAGAAATCAAAAATCCTACATTCTGACCCCATTCCCGAAATAAAACAAAAATTCAATTCGTAACTGTGCTACTGGGTAGCTATTAAAGAGATATTATTAGAATTTTGATTATAAAAATACTCATATGACTGTATTTCCATCATCAAGAATGAAACGTTGGATTGATGATTATGTCAACCGAACTCACCTCCAATAACTATCATGTTACGATTAGGTACACGCCTGTGGGCAGTCCAGCTGAATGCCTTCAGCCGACTTCCCTTGTGTAAACACCACTGGCTTCCATTGACAAACCAATCCAAACCAATAGAAAAACGTTGCTCCAGTGCTCTATTAGTAGATTTCATACCAGTCCAGTTCCTAACCCCACTGCGCTCACCTTAAAGTGGCGATTACACAAGGCTATTGGGGGAGGAACTGGACTTGCCTGAAACTGCTTCATAAAGACAGTCGACTGGAGCAACGTTTTTCTACTGGACTGGTATGTCACTGGACTGGTATGTCACTGGACGCCAGTGATGTTTACAGTGACCATTTCGCCGAGCCAGTTAAATTAGTTGTCAACGCGTCTTTCTGGGGAGTTCTTTAGGTGTAAAATCCGAACTTTTCAACTTATATCTTGTGAATTAATCATTCCTCAAGTAATATCTTGCGATCTAAAGTTGTAGTAGTGCATCAAGTTTTCTTCCCATTTGAACACATTTCTCAACCAATATCAACAGAAACATGACCGATCAAATTTGACAAATTTCAGAAAATGTGAAAAGGTAAAACAAAGTTTCTGGCTTTCAAGCTTGTTATTTTCTTCATTATCATACTGTATCCTTGTCTCATATCAAAATCAATTCTTCGGTCTGTAAATCACTCATTTTTTTGCTAGCTATTGAACCCAAAACATTTTCAATATACTTACTTCATAAAGACGTACCTCTCTGTTTTCAGTATTGTTTATCTGTCAACACAACCAGAGGAAAAGTGTTCAGGCCTAAGAAGGGAAAACTTTTCATCCACTTCAAAAACATGCATCAACTGAAAGCCGATAAGTGGGGTACAAACATTTTAATAGAATTCTTACATCAGGTAAATGAATAATACACATTATGATATCAGTGTTTCTTCTTCAGATCATTCTTGAGCGGAGTAAACAAGGATACGCTTTCTATTTCGTTTGGCTTGATGTGTTTTTCTAATTCATTTATTTTCACCTGACTTTGTAATATCTTTGCTTTCAACTTGGCGACTTCTTCGATATTTCCTCTGTCTTTGATAAATATTGCTGTGTTCGCTTCCGAAATCTTCTTTTCAGCGTAAGTTTTCAGATCATTGTATTTCTTATTGAATATATTGAGCATTCTGTTCCAGTCCTTCATTTGATTTTTTAACACTTCCTCATTATTCTTGAACGCTTCCACAACTTTTTTTGCACGTTCATATTTCTGGAGCAAATCGTTGAATGCGGTTTCCAAGTTGGCAAGATGCTTTTGGGCCGTATTTTTCTCATGGATCAGATTTTGTCTTTCTGATAGAACTTTTCTCAAGAAATTGTCATATTCATGCATAACTTTCTGAAATTCCATCTCTTTTTCATCAACGTTGGAGTCGCCAATTTTAGAAATTATTCGAGAAGTTTTGGATCCTTTCTTAAGTATTTCCTCCAGTTCATTGATTTTGGCTTGTTGGATCTCTATGATTTCTTGTTTTTCTTCCTTTATTTCTTGATCCTCCTCATATCTCTTGAGCTTAATCTCGAGGGCGCGATTTTTGTCCTCTGAAATTCGAAGTTGTTGTTCCAACGATACTATTTCCTCAAGTTTTATATCTTTTCTCGTTTTGGATGGACTCCACGGTTTGCATTGTTCCTGTTTCTTCTCGAGTTCTCTCAGCTTTTTATTGAGTTCGGCAATTTTTTCCCTATTCTCTGCATCTTCTTTCATTGAAGCTGTTAGTTCCTGTTGTAATGTATAATTCTCACCACGCGCCATTAATAGTTGTTTCTTCAGTTTGTCCACTTCTGATGTTTGATTTGATTTATTACCCGTGAGAGAAGAGTCTAAGCTTCTCGAATTGTTTGAGGCCAGGAATTTTTTGGATATTGGTTCTTCCATCTGAAAAATCTTGGAAATGAACGTCTTATTAATCGAGCTTGCAATTTTTCGGAAACAAAAAAATGTTTCGGTTTTCAATGTCGACGAATCCATTCATGAAAAATATTTCTATTTGAAATAAAAAGTCAGTAGGACATCGAGCGTAGGCTGAAAAATGTCCGAGATTGTCAACAATACTATATCGAGTTTACTCACTTTTAAAACTTCCATAATGTGTTTCGGAATTTAGGTTCGGGAAGGAATTGAAAATAGCCATATATTTTTTCAATTACATGAAATGAAAATTATGACTGAGATGTCAAATTTCAGTTGATCACCTATAAGGCTTTCTTCGATGCTAATTTGGAATCAGTATCATTGGAGAATACGACGATAATTGGATCGCTTTCCTCCACCAGTTCCCTGTCTTCCAGATTCATATCCATTGTTAACATATACAACGTTGAGTAAGTTCTTGTGTGAATATAATATATTTATTCGTTTAAAAATTGATATATGCTTTGTATTATTTTATTAGAATTTCATTACGTTATATCGTTATTAAAAGATCCATTATGATATTTTGTGCTTCAGACCACCAGAACCAGAAGAATTATTGGTAATTATTGCATCTTATCTGCATAGCATTCTGAAAAAAGCTTTTCGTGATGACAGTGCTTGGCCAAAAGTTAAAATAGCAAAGTTAGCCGGTGTTATACAGACTGCTTATGATGAGGTAATATATTGTTATTCTATAGTAAGATACTTGAATGATGAGTTCGCAGATACGGACTACTTTCACCAATATCCAACAAAAGCACTATAACTTCAGTACTCACGATTTAAAAAGTTGGTGCTGCAGTATTTTAAGGTACCAAATAGATCAGAGCGGAGATGAAGGTGGAAACCTCGTTGTTAATGTAGGTAATTTTGTATAACAAACTGAAGATATTTGGCTTCTATTTCAAACCTTTTTTTGGTTTCAGATATTATATTATGAAGCTTTACAGTTATTTGGAGGAAAATTAGTGAATCAGAAAAGCATTTCTAGATTGAGGCAAATACTGAACAACAATTTTCAAAAAGCTTATGATATCTCTAACATCATGAAGAATTTTCACGAATTCGTTCATGTGCCTTTGCCCAATTCTTCGAAATCTGAGTTTGGACGGAATCTTTCTATATTACCTCTAAATGAATGGACATCGACTGTGGAAAGAGGAATACTTCAGTTCGGTGAGTACATAAAATTAATCTTTCTGTGTATATGATTTACCGGGGCATATGTAAACTCATCTATTATGTGCAACATCTGTTTGGGAACATTTTGTGCAGCACTTTGCTTTGCGCCTCCTTCTCAACCGACATAGTTATACACCTAACATTTGTAGACTGTAGACGCACCTTAGAGCATACAGTCAGGGCCATCGCCAGGGCCGGCAAACCGGGCAGTCTGCCGGGGCGGCAAAATCAGTTTCGTCATAAGCTACGTTCGATTTGTAATTATAGAGTAGGAGTGCAGTGAGAGCGGCGCACCCCGGGTACACGGGCTTCACGAGGTGGGGCTTCAGGAGCGAGCTCCATTCACTCTATACTTACCCCACGCTGTCAAAAACGAACGCAGTGTTTGACGCTCCTTTTACTCCATAATCCAATCGCGAACTCATTCATAAGGCGCGAAAAGAGTTAGAGTGAAAGGAGCGTCCAAATCGAACGTACCTATACTAGATTTTTTTTCCTTCGAAATCGAAAACCCGCCTGTTATTGAAAGTGGAAGCGGAAACACGACCAAACTCAGGGGCGGCTTTTTGAGCCTGTTCAACCAAATATATCACACGTGTACACAAATAACCAGATGAAAATGCAATTAAACCAATACAAGAGTAATACAGGCAGAACGAAAACGATCGAAGATGCAGCATTCTACTCATAAATAAAAATCCCAGTCAAGTAGAAAATTTCGCAAACGCCTAGGCGGCCTCACATCCTATAGTCCATCCAATGAGAAGCGATAGCACCAGTAAACAACTAAGCCCGGTCGTCCACTGCAAGCGTTTTCGAGCGTTTTTATGGCTCTCGCGAAACGAGCGTATACGTGCGGCAAGTTGCTACAGATCCCAAGCAATGTATTCCAATGCAGCTGCGTCCAGTACAGGCGACTTCGAGCGGGCGTACACGAACGGCTACGAGCTTCGCCGCTTGATCCGCCTGAAATGGGATCTGTAGCGCGTGTACGCTCGAACGCTAGAAGCGCTGGCTCTATTTACGAAGTAAAATCCTTTCCGCGTGGAGAAATTCGTATGGAATTCGTTGGACATGGATCCTCCTCAAAACTATCTTTAATGAAATTAATTTCATTTTTTCTTTTTTCAGTTGTAGATGAATTAAATGATCCCAATCATGAAGTGTTTTCATGAAAGCTGTTTTAACACTCATTTGATATCGATTGGTGTGTCCTTTTTTCTGAACACACTTGTCTCTTATATGAATGAAATTCAAGGAAATCTTGATGTGT
Source organism: Hippodamia convergens (assembly GCA_038502775.1). Classification (NCBI taxonomy): domain Eukaryota; kingdom Metazoa; phylum Arthropoda; class Insecta; order Coleoptera; family Coccinellidae; genus Hippodamia; species Hippodamia convergens. Next base: position 63,042,982 of record CM076609.1, on the reverse strand, counting down.
GATGAAAAGTTTGTGGTGCAATGCCTAAAGACTTGATGACGGTATGCCGATGATGTTTTCTTGATTCGACAACATAGCAAAGAAGAATCAAGTGGTTTCAGAAAAAAGATACAATAATATACATAATCCATTTAATTAATACGTGTTAATCTTATCTGATCGTATGCCTAGTTTATATCATTTTTGATTCAAAGCAAATTTTTGATGTATTATATTAGAAACATAAATAAGAGCTATTGAAAGTATATTCTAAAACAAGTTGCAGAATGAGCTCCTATTCCTACACGAATGCGAAATTTTCGAAAGCATGAGTGTTGAAATTGCCTTCTGCAACGAGTATTAGACGATATTTTCTCTATTTCAGTAAAGTTTTATGGAAAACTTTCGAAATTCAAATAAAAATTCAGATTAGTGACTTTTGTATTGTATCTTGGCAGTTGGTGTCACTAAGGAAATTTGACAGATTGCGGAATTTGAATTGATTTGATTCGAAAATTGAGTGGATCGGAGGTCAGTACTGACAATCACAAAACGAAAAATATAACTGAAAACAATGCTGTAATGAGTTTCATTACAGCACTACTTTTAGTACTGTAATGAACTCATTACGATACTGAAATAGAGAAATTATGTTATTCCTGATAATTCTTAGTAATTTTCTAAAGATTCAAATTCATTAGCTGGAAAAAAATTATAACAGCATCGATTACTAAATGAAGTGAAACCTTCTTCTCTACGATTCCAAGGATTCTAGAGATATGATGAATGCACAATCTGGCAACAAAATCGCAAATTGTCACTGGTTGCGCATGAGTAAAATCGTTTTTCATTCTTACTTGTGTGAACTGCATGATTACCCTGCTTATTAACAGTGATGTAGGTGATTTTTTTTTGAGTCATTCATCGATCGCCTCAGATACGCATATTATTCATAAAGCCATATACAGCGTCGTTTCAATAATTCGAAAAGACGCCTTTAAATGAGTTGGAAATATGCCTCGCTGAAATTTGGGACAGATTACTATTCTTAAGTTATTAGATAATGGTCATATTAAAAGAATATATCAATACTATTATATTATAATAATCATTATCAGATACAGGTGAATACTTTAGATTTATATTGACCTCTTTTCATTTACTTAATCAAATGTTAGAGTTTAAGAACATGGCAACAGGTAATAAATGTCATAGGTCAAATCGCAGAACGAAAACAGTATGAATAACATGTACCTTATTCTCATCAGGATATCATTGTCTAGAATTTTCCTTACACACGAGAGCTGTGTTGCCTTGGAACGAAGAATTAGTAATAATCAAAATCCAAGGCGCTCAAATTTTTTTCCTTTAACATGATTTCATTTAGTTTCGTACACTCAAAGCAGAGAGCGTTTTCATTGTTTCTCGATATTTTGTATGTGAATGAATTTTAGAATTCCGCATTTTTATTTAACATATCTTATACAAATGCATTTGTCCTTGAATCGATTAATTTATTTTATTATTATTATGATACCTTACCGCCTGATTGATAATTTTTACATACGCATTTATATTAATAGGTATCATGTATCGTAGAAACTGTCGTATAATGATTTTATTAAATATGGAAAATACTTTTGGGATACTTTTGGCGAGGGAAGCTTTTCGAAGTTGAAAATGAAAAATTTTCTACGATCAACAATGGCCCAAGATAGATTATCTGATCTAGCCATTATATATATCCATTGAATATGAGATAGTCAATAATCTCGATATATCTCAAACAATTCATGACTTTTGCGAGATGAAGGAGGGAAGGAAGAAATTTATTTGAGTTCGAACATTCCAGTCTGATGGTTCTAGTTCACTTTTATATATGCGATGGCCGGTATATATGTTTCTTTTTGTTATTTTTTTATTTGATATGTTTTTTGTATGATACATATTTATAGTTATATTTTCTTCGTTTCTGAATTTTTTTGCCCCTTCATCAAACTGTGAAAGAGTTTGTTATGAGTCCCAAACTCCATACATCACAGCAAGTTGGCAAAATATAATTTTCCCGGGGCGGCAAAATGTCTGGCGGCGGCCCTGCATACAGTGTTTTAGCTCCAGAAGCAGACCTAGTACTTGTTCGAAAACATGAAATATGATCTTTGTCTTTTTTGTAATAAAAAGCACGAGATTATCTAGATCTCTCTCCAACTCGGAGAGAATGTGAATAAGGCCTTCTGCAAAGGAGTAGGACTTTGTGATATTTTTCTTATAGAGAAAGTTTGCAAGTTTGACAAAAATGAAAAACTTCATGAAAATTCTTCTGTGGTATAGAAATATGTTGCTATATTCATATCAAATACAATGAATTGAAAAACAGAATATAAAATTATTTTTCAATTTGAATCCTGACAAACTCTCATCGACGGTCTCATGGTGAATCACTAACGTAAACCACTCTGAATGAAACGCTATATGCACCCTTACTGTATGACAATATCTAATTGCTGCTTATGAGGCAGGAGATATTATTTTAGCAGATCTGAACAATAAAACTAATCCACCCAAGCGTTTGCACACAGTATTCCGTTGAATGTGTGGTGGTAACTTAAATTACCGCAATGGGCTATTATTGAACCAGACTTAGAGATATTTTCATTTTTCCACTAAGGCCTATCAATTTTCCATCTTGATAGACATGTACATTTAATTTTTTTCCAGAACGAGAAGGAGGTCATAGCATGAATATCATTATGACGCAAGATCTGCTTCATCTCTCTTGTAGTGCTGCAGAGGTTTTAACTGCACATAGTGGTCATTTAGTTTTGATTGGACAGAGTGGAATGGGGAGAAGGACAGCAGTTAAAATAACCTCTGCCCTTTATTCGACAAAACTTGTGACACCGATTTCTCAATGTAACTTCAGAAATGACCTGAAATACGTAAGAGAATCAGAACATATTGAATCTGTAGTTGCCCTTCACACAAGGTTTTTCAGGCTTTCCAACAAGCTGGTGTTGCAGGAAAAGATGTCTTCTTGCTTTTGGAAGATTATATATTGAAAGGAGATGATATTCTGAATGAAATAAATATATTAATGTCATCTGGAGAGGTACAACTCTGATTTTCAAGATTGTCATTCCATCCCTTTGTAATTTCTCTAGGTTCCAGGATTATTCAATCCAACAGAACTGAATTCTCTACTCATAGCTCTACAAGAAGAAAAATTCAGAGAAAACTTCGAGGGAAATCTCACAGAGTTCTTCACTCAAAGTAATGCTCAAAGGGAACAAAAACAAAGATTTACTATTATTTGAGTTTTTTCAGGGGTAAAATTGCACCTACACGTAATAGCTTGTATTGATGTGGAAAATGAGTGCCTTCAAGATATTTTCGACATTTGTCCTAGTTTAATGCAGAAAGGTAGAATAATTTGGAGGGACCAGTTAAGCCAAGAAAGTGTTCTCTCACTACCAAAGCTCATCATAGATAGGTTGAATTTCTATTCTTGTATGAAAATCAATAACTCTTCAAATTTCATTTTTCACAGATTCAATTCAAGAGAACACGTAGTCGATGTGGAGGTGAACAATCTTTTTCCGAAAATATTCAATATTGTTGATGTAGATATGAAGAACCCGAGGAAATACATCCAACTGATTCAGATCTATATTGAACTGTACGTGAGGAATTTTGCCATAATTTCTTCGAAGCAGAAAAAGTTGAAGGTACTATGTACTCGATTTTTAATGAACAAAATTTTCGAAATGATATAATTTCTAGGCGGGTGTTACGAAATTGACTGAAGTTAAACTTTTGGTGTCTGAACTGAAGCAAAAAGCGGCCATACAAGAGGAGAGGCTAGCAGAGAAACAGAAAAAGGCAAATGCAGCCTTGGATATGATAAGCAGTACAATGCAAAATGCCAATGAACACAAGGAGAAGATGGAATCTTTGAAAATGAGAACTGAGGAAGAAAATCAACAACTTCTGAAGAGGCAAGTTCACTGTTTTTGGTTTAGATTAATTTATTTTTTGGTTTATCGAAGTAAACATAAAACGTTTTATCTGCTTAATAAAAAGTCATTTATGCTATTAGAACCGCCCATACACGGAGTGCTATACGGGACCAAAGACGACAGTTTGAAGATACTATATACTATGACTTGAGATTCTCAAAAAGTGAAGAATGTTGTTGAATTTTTTTGATACGATGCCTTACTCTACTAACACTTGGTAAAAAAAGGGTCTGATAATGAAATATACATTCCTGCAAGACCGGAATGGAGATCCAAAAAATGAGAAGATCAATATCCCGACACTCGAACTGGCGAAACGTCGAGAACTAATCTACGACGACGGCCTAAATGCTCGAAAAAACAGGTTACATTGAACGATGGCCGCGAAAGCCTCAACCAAATCACTGACCGAATGGTTTGAGTGCGTTTTTTCAATTCAAACCTATGCATATCATTTTGGGGTGGCGAAGGGTATTTTTAGTGGCAATTCTTTTACCATTCTTTATTTTACAATAATTACAAGTTATACATCAAATTGGCGCGATGATAATGAAATGGACAGGGTGTCGGGTGTCCCACTCATTAGTAGTTTATTAAGCAAATATAATATTTCGATCACTTCCAAATTTTTTGTAATGATAAAAACCACGTTGACATTCATTTATGATATATCTTTCAATATCAAAGACTTCTGCCTTCACCGGAAATGGAATCAACTTTCCTATTTCTATATAAACATCCTATATATTATGACTTTTTTGGATACATCTCCGAATGTCACATTCATTTTATGTTGTTTCCTATGGTCATCCAGAGCCGTTTTCGAGTTATTCACTGTTTTTTGAAAAAAAATTATAAATTGAGGCTTGTAGATCACTGAAAATCCAATGAGAGCGAAGTGCATTATCTCAGATCTGATATTTGAAATCGGTTACGGAAAAGATATTCAATATCAGTTTGTAAAGAGTATAAAGTTTTGATATACTGGAAGGTGAAATGAGAGTCTCAAAGTTGGAATTCGAAAACAGTCAAAAATTCGTTTTTTTCCGATGAGAACAGAATTTTTTTTATAAAATATCAATTGTTAGAAAAAAATAAGGGGCTTTTCCAAGAGTTCCCTATACACAGTGGAACCTCGATACAACGAATCGGAAGGGAACAAGTGAAAATTCGTTATATCGAGTAATTTGTTAAAATGAGGTTCGTTATATTGAAGTGAGATTGGTCTACATTTGTTATATCGAGGTTCCCTCATGGTTTTATTCACCTCAACATTACGTACTCATCTTGTTTTAGCGAACAACTGCTACTTATGAATGAGAACACATTTTAATATATTGACTGTTTCACAAAAAAAAACGTGTCGAAGCCTATTGCGACTGAATGACATATTATAATATTAAGGGTCATATCGGTGGGAACGTTATATGGAGGTTTTCAGTTGATAAAATTTGTTAATTAGAGGTGTTTTGAAAGTTGAAAATTCGTTATAAAGAGGTTGTTCGTAAAAAATTTCGTAATGTAGAGGTACATTCATTGACTCTTATTCAAGGGGATTAGGAAAAAATTCATTAAATCGAGAAAATCGTTATATTGAGGTTCGTTATATTACACTGTATATTTTTGAAAAAAGTCAGAGAGATTCTTATGAAAGGGGAATCATTGATTACCAATATTCAATACGTCACATACAATATTATGCTCGTAGCTAACAGTTATTACTGAATAAATCATACATTCTAGGTAGTGTTTATTGATCCATTTAGACACAATACGGTGTATAGGACAAGTCAATATAATTCATACATCTACAAGGAGGAGAAAACACATTGAAATTATAAACAAATAAATTATAAATAAAATATATAAATAGATGAAGGGAACCCTAAGACGACTTCACTTACAGTAACCGATTTCAAAAACTGATCTGAAAAAATGCTTTGCGCTTTCGTTGAATCCTCCGCTACAAGCCTCAATTCATAATTTTTTTTAAAAAACAGTGGATAACTCGAAGACGGCTATAGATGGCCATAGCAAATGAAACTTAAAGTGAATGTGACCTTCAAAGATATATGCGAAAAAGTCATAATATACAGAGTGTTCCATTAGAAATAAGAAAGTTGGTACAATTTTCGGTGAAAGCGGAAGTCATTGATATTTAAAAATATATCATGAATGAAGACTCTTATATCTTCTCATAAAATTCGAAGTGATCGAATGATTATTTCTACATAATCCTCGAATGGGCACTCCCGGTGGAATAGTTTGTGAAGATATATATTTGTTGGAAAAAATTATCCCCCCCCCAGAAATTCACCCTAGGACCGCCCATGGCTATAAAAATGGTGAAAATTTGGCAGAGATGGATCGTAAAACTCGAACATTTTTGGGTCCTCGTGAAGCACCTTGTCGGACCGCAATACCAAAATTGGTGAAGAAATTCGAGCTGTTGGGATAAGTTAGTGATGTGAAGAATGAAACCCGCACAGGTCGCTCAAGAACAGAAGAAAATATTGCTGTTGTAGCAGAAAGTGTTGAAGATTCCTCGCAGCTCTTTGGAATTAGGCATTCCACAACGATTTTTTTATGGACGGAATTGGATGGTATTGATATGGACAAGGTTTATTTTCAAAAATCACACAAACAACGAAACCATTGATCTTTTACGGGAAAAGTTTCCGGATTATGTTATCTCTTGAAGAGGTGATCACAACTATCCACCGAGATATGGCGATTCAACACCTTGCGACTTCTTTCTTTGGGGCTAAGTGGAAGAGAAGGTCTACGCGAACAGCCCAGCGTCGATTCAAGACCTCGAAGATAGAATTCGTGGGGCTTTCGAGGACATAGGGCAGTCACTTTGCGATTCATTCATGGAAAATTTCATGAATATTGTCCTTTGCTTGGTCGTGGTTGTCATTTGCCTGATGTTATTTTCCACTATTAACGACATACCTTCCTCTTTGTAATGAAGTAAACATCCGATCTTTCATATTATGAAATGGCCTCTTTTCTTTGAATATCAAAATAACACCTCTTATTTGAAAACTCTTTCTTAAATGAAATTTATTAATATCTTTGGCTGTTATTTGTTCATAAAACTTTTTTCACAGGAAGAAGGAAATAGAACATGAACTAACCGAAGTGGAGCCCTTAATACAAGAAGCAAGAGCAGCTGTAGGCAAGATAAAGACGGAATCTCTATCAGAAATACGTTCTCTTCGAGCCCCACCAGAGGTCATCAGAGACATTTTAGAGGGTGTCTTGCGTCTGATGGGGATTCAAGACACTTCTTGGAATAGCATGAAGAACTTCTTGTCGAAGAGAGGAGTCAAAGAAGACATAAAATCTTTCGATGCGGGCAGAATAAATCCAGAAAACCGCCAGGCAGTAGAGCGGTTAATGTCTATGAGGAGTGATTCGTTCAATCCCGCATCGGCGAAGAGAGCTTCTGTAGCTGCCGTACCACTTGCTGCTTGGGTTGCAGCGAATGTCAAGTATTCACACGTGATGGAGAAGATAAAGCCGTTGGAAAAAGAACAGTATAAGTTGAAGAGGTAGGTTGGACATCAAAGGGTTGAAAATTTATAGATGAGATATCTATTCTTTATTTCATCCAGAAAATTTATAATCTACAATGTTTTATTAACCTGAGCAGTATATCTTTGCATGAATTCATATCATAATCACATGATTAGTGATTACATTCACTACATTAAGTTCAATCTTCAGACTCATTTTGGTTAGATATATCCTAGACTGAATCCCCCGAACATTGGTAGATTTTGGACATTTCTCAAACCGTACAATGATCTATAGTAACTGCTCATTTCATGATGAAAACTTTTTTCTCATTATTCTCATGGCTAGCTTATAATCATCTCTCCCTACTGTATAAGATTAAATAATAATAATAATAATAATAATAATTTATTAATCCCTTCAGACATAACATTAATGTATGGGACAAATCAAATATGCAACTCATGATGCTGAATACAATAAATAGACAACAATATCTTCACATCATCAATTCAACAAACACGGAATACAATTTCATATCGTACAATCGTCATAAATAAAAAACATGTATGATCCATAAGAAATCTATCATAGAACATTTAAAATATGAGTATTCAGTAATAAAATCGAAGTAAAAAAAAACACAAATTTACTGTTTGGTCTGATCACTCAGGTATTCTCTTACACTATAATATGCTTTCTGCAGAAGAAATTGTTTTATTTTGTTTTTGTAGGAATATTAACTCAAATTTTTAAGAGCAGGTCGGAGATTGTTATAAATTGTTATTCCCTGGTACAAGGCAGATGTTTCGAATTTTGCGGTCCTGTGAACTGGAATACTAATCAAATCCGAGTTCCTAGTTCTATAATTGTGGAAGGATGAGTTCCTCCTGAGTGAATCCAATCTCGATCTGATGTACATCAACACACTGTAAATATAAATACATGGTAGGGTCAGAACGTTATTCCTGATGAAATGGGTTCTACATGATTCTCGCTGCGGTATGCCGTATATGAGGCGTAGGATTCGCTTTTGGGCGACAAATAATCTGTTACTACTCGCTGCGTTACCGAACAGAATAATATTGTACTTCAGATGACAGTACACGAGCCCATAATACACGCCCATAATAGCGTTCAGTGGCATTGAGTCTCTAATACGCGAGATAGCATAAAAAGATCTATTTATTTTTTTACATACATTATCAATATGTTCATCCCACCGCAAAAATTGATCTATATGAATTCCAAGAAATTTAATAGAACTCTTGGAATGAATCCTCCCACTACCAGACCGCAACTCAATATCCCTGACCGAACTAACATTAGCACCAAACAGAACACACTCAGTCTAACTAACATTAACTATGAGGCCATTTTTGTCGCACCAGTCAACAAACCTCTCCAAGAGATCCTGAAGGTACCCGATAACGTCGTTAATGGAGTCAGCCGTTACAACCAATGACACGTCGTCGGCAAAAATGATCAATAAATTGGTTCTTATATACTCCGGCAAATCATTCACGAACAATAGGAACAATAATGGTCCTAACACAGAGCCTTGAGGCACTCCGTGGTTAATGTCGAACATCTTGGAGAGGGAATCATCAACCCTGACTCTCATAGTTCTGTCCACCAAAAAACTCATCAACCACTCAGAAAAGACACCACGAAATCCCAGCCTGTGGAGCTTCTCGCACATGAACTTGTAATTTAAAGAGTCGAAGGCTCTCGAGAGATCGAAAAAAAGTCCAGCAACATGCTTACCCGAATCCAAAGAGCTGTATATGCACTCTGTCAAGGAGCAGGCAGCCGATTGAGTTGACCTACCTCTCCTGAATCCATGCTGCGATGATATTATATTTATCCAAGAATTTCATCATCCTATTGCATACTACCTTCTCGAACACCTTGGAGAAAACACTCAAGATAGAGATGGGCCTATGATTGGTGATCTCAGTAGGATCATTTTTTTTATGTATAGGTAAGACCGTTGCCGCCCTTAAAGCCGACGGAAACTTTCCAGTAGTAACAGAAAAATTTATGAGGTGAGCAAGAGGTTCAGAAACAGATAGAGACACACATTTCAAAACTTTCAGAGAAATTCCATCCAAACCAGTACACTTTTTATTACGAAAAGATCTTATGATAGAACAGATTTCATCAGCTGTTACTGGCATGTAAAAAAAGGTTTCATCCACACCAATAGGCACACTGCAGCTTGTAGAAACGTTGTGTCCGAAATGTCTCCTCAGCTGATCCCCAGTTACAGTGGCAAAATGATGACCAAAAATATCCGCAACAGCGACCGGATCGGAATATATCTTATTCTCTAAATTTATAGAAATTTTACACCTAGTGTCAGTCTCTCTACAAGTCTCACTGTTTACAAACTGCCACACAGTCCTCGAGTCCTCGAACGATTTTCCGAATTCGCAATTAACTCATGATGATATTTTAATTTAGCTGACCGGAGTAACTTTCTATAACTAATTTTTTCACGTTTGTACTCGATGGAAATTCTTTCGTCTCCAGTATTAACACAGAGCCAATGAAGATTCTTCAGATTTTTGCTAGCAATTTTTATTTCCGTCGTAATCCACCGTTTAGAATTTTTCCTACCAGTGTGGAGAACCCTGAGTGGACAACACATGTCAAATTCACATAAAAACAATTTCATGAAGCTCTGAAAGCAACTGTCAACATTATCGTCATTATAAACATCAGCAAAGTCACAATCTGCTAACCTTTGAGCCATAATATTCAAATTATCATCAGATATATCTGTGATCTTAATACAAGTTGTTGAAACCTTAATTAATTTGTATTATTTAGTTAGGATCTTTGTTACCTTAGGTTTTGATTGACAAGAAAAAAAGAAAGTGGCTGTCAAATTACTTTGAGAGGAAGGACGTCAATAAACTCTGAGAGACGAAAATCGAGTTTTATTGGCGAAATCAAGACAAAAAGGTAGCTTGGCAATAACACAAGTATTCTGAACACGAATGTTAATATTTATAGGTGAACTGAAACAAAGGGTTGAAACGAGATGATCACTGATAGAAGCGTCGAAAGTTTGAGATCTACAACGACTTGTGTCAAGATTTGTTAGAATATAATCGATTTTTGTTGAAGACGTTACACCATTTTTATTCGTGAAAACCCGAGTGGGTGCTACCGATGAAACATTAAGATCAAAACCAGTTATCAAGTCTATTAAAAGCTGCCTCCGTGGGCAGTTGCTTTTTAGATAATCGATGTTTAAATCACCGCAAACAAATAGATATGCATTTTTGCGCAAGAGGAAAATCAGTAAGTAATAATCTCCACTGAGCGGACGATAAACACTCAAAAAACACATTCTGTTATCCTCGTTAACAATCTCAACACCACAGCACTCAAAATGGAGTTCAACCGAGAACCGATCCAACGGTAAGACACGGAACTCACCAACACCGATTCTCCCATAAATCACTGTACCCCCATGTTGATGATCCGCACGGCAGAATGAGGCAAGTTGGACGTAACCCGGCAGAGACATGGTCAACAGCTTTCCCTCGTCACACCAGCGCTCAGCCATGCTAACAATATGCGGAAGTTCCTCAGACAGCAGCACATCCAGTTGATTCATCTTATTGGAAATAGACTGGACATTCAGATGGAGCAGTTTAAAATATCGGAACGCATCTTGAGCAACAAACTCTTCAATCTTGTTCGCATCCTTGGACTTAGGAATCACAGAAACTACGTCTCCACCGGCATCGATCTCCTTTGTTGGAAAAAAATTTCTAACACTAGCTCTATTAGGCCAATTTTGTGGTAGCATCGCCTTCTCATAACTGCTCTTATTGAGTTCTACCCTGAAAGAGCTATAGTATTCTGCATGGCGAGATTTCAGACGTTCACATTCAACTTCAGGGAATATCCCAATCAAGAATTTAGTAAGTTCATCTTCAGTTGTATTAGGCTTGAGATCTGATACATGGAGAGATACCGTCCGCTCAACTCCCTCGACCGTCGCATCCCCAGCAAAATTACCGACCACCAAAGCTCTCCTCCTACCAGCTTTTCTTCTGTGAACATTTTTCCATTCATCTTTAGAAACATTCGCACCAAATTTGTTGTCAACAGGCATCGAAACATCTGGCCGAAGAAACTCCGCCGGGAATCCACACTCATATGTCGAGGGAATCCGGACACTGATACGGGATCAACGACACCGTCGGAATCCCTCTTATCAGAATTGTCATGTGGGAAGTTAACACCGGGAGTTGAAGCCGCACTCTTATCACCAACAACAGAACTGTCAGTTTTTGTGTCCACTATCAATCTATTGTTTACAGTATTTTTATGTGAGATTGCTACTTGTTCTTTCAGCACCAATATCTGAGATTTCAGTTCATTAATTAAAGCATCTTTTTGTCTAACTACATATTTAAATATATGAATGTCGATTTTATTATTTGAGGAGAGTTCCTGAATAGCATCGAAGAATTCAACGTCGTCTGATTCAGCCACCTCGGCAGTTTCACAGCACTTTATAGTTGCCTTGTCAAGAATTTCAGATTTAATCGTTTTGGCACAACTTTTATGATAACAATTTCCACAAATCACACACTTCACAAAATTCACGATCTTAGTTTTACATTTCTTGCAGTTAACTTCTGCGGAGCACATATTGACACGACCTTCCTCTTGCATGTTTTGAACTACAATGACTGATAAAATGAAAGAAACACAAAATAAAATGGAACTTAAAAAAAAATCAAAAAACAATTCCATCTTCTCCAGTATTTTGTTTCATAACATTTTGTTGTACCTTGTGTGTTTCAGTATGAGTACCATCCTTTGAAAACCTTCTTATATCAATACAATCCAAGGTATTCATCATCTTCGTATTCCACCCCGTTTGGGTAAATCTCAAAATGTCTTATTTGGCTCCCTTACTATGAGCGTCCAATCAAACTCTCAAGAATTGATTGCTGACTAGCTGGCCCTAGCAACTTTGTCTGCCGAAATCGTCTATTAAAATTATTTGTTTCATTATTAGTCCACTATTATCTTCAAACACAAAAAATCTTGAAGAAGCCTAAATCCTGATTGCCACACCGCCTACTAGATCCAATTGTATTTCCCCTCGTATTTCTCTAACTTTTCGTATATATACGTCCTATAAGTAAATAACTGAAAGTATATTCCTATAATCAAATAATCGGTCAACCCCCTCAATGTGCGAGCCCTTCCGTGACGCGGTTTCTTATATCAGGTCTTCTTCTTCTCGGCATCGCAAATTGAAATTAACAAAAAAGTTCGAGCACACTTTGATTTAAGTTGTCTCATTGTTTATATAACTCTAGTAATTCATTGGAGAGTTTTTAGGGCAGTTAGATGATAGAGGGCGCTTCAGTTTGAGATGCCCATTCAAGTAATTCAATTCAAATTGGACTCTGAATGCCTCTCTGCAGAATCCAATGGAACAGATGTGGTAGATTAGTGTAGATAATATGAGATTTTATCTAGACAAATATAATGAATGTGGAATTGACTGAAACGCCCTCTGTCAGCCAACTCCCCCAATTACACTTTATTAAATAACTATAGATTCATAAACAAGGGTTGTATCTTTCACATAAGATCAACTGCAGGACGTAACTTGAAATGTCACCGAAGCCGATAATGACATATATAACCGAACATGATATTCGATGTTGATCGAATTATTAATTAATTATTTATTATTAATTGATAACACTTGACGAAATGATTGAAATCGAGGAATAGATATTTGAAACATCGATGATCATCGAAAATCAATAATAATCGATCACCCCTATTTCTAAGAAAAAACCATTTTAAATTCCTTGCAGTTTTTTATTTTCTTACCTATCAAACCTTCGCTGGATTTCCACGAATAAGTCAAGACCAAAATTAGCCAAATTGGTCCAGCCGTTTTCAAGTTTTAGCGTACCTAACGCACAGTAATTCATTTTTATATAAACAGATAAACTATTGAAAACGGAGTTTCAGAATGAAATTCTAGCCATAATAATTCTTTAGTTACGGAATTTTTGAAATCAGGTTCAGATTAATGTATGATGTTGTAAGGTTACGATAGAGATATAATTTACTATAAGTAATATTTCAACGATAGATGCTCCAGCTAGTCAGGGCATGAGACCACCTTACACTGAGATGAGATAAAAGGAGATAAGATGCTTCTACTCAGGCTAATGATAATCAAAACTAGAACAGTTGAGATTTATTCCTTTCTGATGACAACAGCTATTTACAATGTCTAATATCAAGGTTAAAACAATTTTATACGAGGAGAAGAATATGTACAATTATGAACAATCTGTCAGGAAAACAATTCACAAACACACAGTACATAATTTCTAGAGTTCAAAAATTCAAGAGTTCACAAACTCAAGAGTTCAGAATTTCCAGAGTTCACAAATTCAGGAGCGCTTTCGTTATCTGTTAACTTATCTGAATATAACGGTGCTGGATAAGGGAAGTGAGTTTCTTCAACGTTCGAACTCCTGGATCTCCGGGAAAACGTTGCAGCAAGAGGTGATGATCGTATTCTCTCAAACAGAAGCTTCGAGGTTTCAACTCCCTCCAACATGGAGGAACTGAGGATCTGAAAGCTTTGGTCTTTCCAAAGAGGCTTCAGATGTCTGGATCCCTTAAAAGAAACTTCACACAGGTGCCGGAGGCTCAGCTCTCTTCGGTATGTACGGAGATTTAGCTCCTTCGAAAAAGGAATCTGGATCTCTCCAAAGAAAGGTTTCTGGAGACTCAACTCCTCCCAAAAATTCTGGAGATTTAACTCCGTCCAAAAGGGCTATCAAAAAAACATTTACATCAGTTCCCTGCATCGCAAAGCTTCCACAGTTCCCCGAGATCTCTGACAATCTTAGTCTACATAACGATAATTCAGAAAAGAAAAATATGTCCACGTGTTCACTGAAACACTGGCACAGATACATCGAGAAATCGAAAATCAGAGATTTACGGAACCGTGAAACGTTTAAATTCAGTTATTCAACTATAACATAGGTAAAATGATCTTGAAGGAAGGTTGATTCCTCAGATAGTTGAAGAAATCAGATGGAAAGTACAATCCTCAAAATGGCGGATTTAAGCGTCTCTCATTCCCATATGAAACACATGAATCATTAATAAAAACAGATATATGGTTGTCTGATCAACTTGGTACTCACCAATTTCTAATAATTGCCTAAGCTAACTATTTCAAACCAGAACAAGGGAACAAATTACTGCCTTTCTCGATATAACGTCAGGGCTGTGAAATAACAGAGTCTTGCTCCTGAAGCGGTACGAACTCGACTGACTCGCCGGTCGCGCACGACTTCGTGTGTCAGGATTCAGAATGGTCCGGAACTCACGAGATTTATGGCGTTACAATGTGAATTCAAATTGGGCCATATCATGATCAAAATGAGATTAGTAAAAATTTAATTGTCAACTTTTTTTCCAAACTGATATTAATCGAAAGGAAACTGACAAAAATAACTACGAAATGGTCTCAAGTCAACTTCAAATTGACTATAAATAAAATCAAATTGGTGAATGTCAATTTTGAGATTATATTAAATAAATCAATTGCATTAGAATACAAAAAAAAAGCTGCGTTGTGTAGGTTGCCTTTCTATCGCAATATGTTTTCTCATGAATCCCTACACATCAGTGGATCTTTCGATAAATCTTTTGATCCCGAAAGGTAGATCAAGTCGAGTTTTGGTTTCTCGAAAATACTTATCCGATAACTAGCCAACAATACTGACTGATGACAAACACTTGAATTATAATTCTAGAAAATATTCATCCGAGGCATTTGCCAAGAATTCTCTGATGAAGATGATGAATCAAATAGGTGATTTCGATTGATAAAAGTCCTTGGTTGGTTCATAGATTGTTCCGTCATTTTTTAATCAACCGCATTCGAATGGATCAGCTGTTTCAGGGTGAACCTCGAAAGCACTATTCGTGCTCCGGTTATTAGTTGTAGGGTTCTTTCTCTTTCTGTAATTCCTGTGCATTGTCAATTTTTACTTGACAGCCGTTCAAGTTCAACCAACCTTTTCATTCGTGGAAAATTCGAATGAGTCTGAAAAAACCGCGGTCTAACGTTGTCATTTATGAACCGAGCGGTCAACTGTTAACCAACCAGAAGGGCCATTCGAAATCGCCTAATATCTTAGACTTTTTTGGTCTATATCCGTCATTCTGTCGTTTCAAAAAGAACGTAAATTTACTGCACTTGCTAATATCGACACTAGTTTCTGTAACTATGGCAGCATTGATTTTGTGCATTGAATTTAATAAAGATGATCCCTTCAACAAACTTGAAGAAAACAAGCAGCACGTTGAAGAAACATTTCTTCCACATTGAGCAATTGGTACCATTTTCGGTACTCTTATAACTGACATTAAAAGAGTCTTCCGGGCTTATTGGCCGTGGTCTATTAGGAATTAATTCACCTAACGTTTCGCCCACAACTGCGGTAGGCATCTTCAGAGGATTCTTGGTCTTAGATTGTAACTCGACCGCTGAATTTCCGAAAGTGATGCTGGATTCGATCCGTTGGCCCCACTTATACCCTGATCATTGGCGGGAGAAGGTAGTGGGTTTACGCGCGCGATGTTGATTGGTCCATCGCTTCCACTTCGTATTGGCTTGATTTCGGTCTTTCCCAACACTGGCAACCATGCGCTATGTACCAAAGGGGTTTCTTCGCTTCTGTTCATATTGTTCTTATGTTTATATATCTCAATGGCTTCCAGGTTCATCCTAGGATAGAAACTTTTGATGTTTGAAATAGCTTCTGCCTTTGAGAAAACAATATTGTGTCCATCTGTCAGAGCATGTTCCGCTAGTGCGGATTTTTCTGTCTGATTGAGTCGACAGCATCGTTCATGCTCCTTAATTCTCGTATTGATACTTCGCTTCGTTGTACCAATGTAGACTTTGCCGCAGTCACAAGGTATCCTGTAAATACCTGGTTGGGAGAGTGGGTCAATATTGTCTTTGAGCCTCTCAGAGGCTCAGACAAGCAAAGGCTCTTATAAAAGTTTCTTCTCTCGATGAGGAACTTAAAAAGAGGATTTGTAAGAGTGAAGCAAGGGCTCCGCGTATATACGGACTTCCGAAAATTCACAAGGATAATGTCCCATTGAGACCTATCGTTAGTACCATCGATTCACCAACATACGACTTAGCCAAAGTTTTAACAACTATGTTGAGACCTCATGTGGGAAACACGGACACTTTCGTCAAGGACTCTACTCAGTTTGTAGAAAAACTGCAGAACATTCAGTTGGGACCGAATGACCGACTCGTTAGTTTTGATGTTGTGTCTTTGTTCACACTAGTTCCTATCAGGGAATCGCTTAACTACGTGTCTGAGTTATTCCCGAATGACATAACAAAGCTCTTCGAACTTTGCCTATCATCCAGCTATTTTCAGTGGAAAGGCGAATTCTATGAGCAACTAGAAGGATGCGCCATGGGAAACCCTCTAAGTCCTGCAATTGCAAATTTCTTCATGGAGAAATTCGAACAAAGTGCAATTGAAGCGCAGAGGCGTAACAAGACCCCAATTATATGTGGGCGAGATAAAATTTGCGAGGCTCCTTCATGAAAAAAGGTTTTCATAAGAAGCAAATTGTCTAACATTTAATAAAATATATGTAACGAATTATGAAGTAAAAATCAAATAAAAATTTTCGGCTTCTAGCCTCACTTAACTGCCTAATTATAATCATAGTCCAGCTGGTATTTTGAATCTGTTTCGATAGAGAGAGTTGCCGAAGCAGAAAGTCTTTCCTGATTGTACATTTGTACAGGGTATTCCAAATTGCTTGATTTTGGCTGTTTCTGGTACTAGACAGGTAAATACGTTGAAAGGAGTCATGGGCTCGAATTTCGTGAAAACACCAGTAGTGGAAACCGCTTCACCATATTTTTATTTGATTCGAAGATATAACAAAATTTTGATATTGTATCGATTTGGAAGATGTACCATAACTTTTTTTTCCAAAATATCTGAAACGATTAAAACTTTCTACAAGCACTTTTTTACTGGGACTAAGTCTCTTTTTTGAATTTTTCATCTCTATTTTTTTATGATATAAGATGAAAAAATGTGGTGGTTTTTAAAAGGAAAAAATTTTTTTTCCACCCTTAGTAAACGTGACAAAAAAATGAATATAGTGTATTATTTCCTGTGAAACTAGCCTATAAAAATTTCAATCGTTGTCACATATTTTCGTTAATAAAAATGATATGGCACGCTTTCGAAATCGATCGAATTTCAAAATTCAGTTATATCCTACAAAAAATGAAGATATTATGAAACGGTTTCCATTAATAGTGTTTTCGCGAAAATCGAGCCCAAGAAAATTTTTCCCTATCTATATCTTTTCGACTTCAAATTGAGACTAATTACATTCAAATTGGGATTAAACAATTTCAAAATGGGAATAAGCAACTTCAAAATGGTAAACACAATCGAATTGAGAATAAACACATTCAAAATGGGACTAAACAATTTCAAAATGGTTATCACAATCAAATTGGAATTTACCAAATTCATATTGACACAAAACTATTCCATATTAAAAAGAGTCGTTTTATTTCATATTTCGAGAGAATTATTCTGAAATAACTGAGAATAGAAATGAGGAAAAAATGCAGAGGTGTATAAGAATTTATGAAATATTTCGTTTATTTAAGGTTTTCTCTCCCAGTCTCTGGATGGAATACATAGTAGAAGAAAGAGCACTGTGTAAAAGTTGTGCACAAATTCGTCAAAGGCCAAGTCCATTCAAAAACTTGCAACCTCACAATTGAAAAAAAAATAACACTTTCAAAGATTGTATCGAATTTTATTCATGGATGTCATTTCCCAATATGAGATTATTCAGTCCCATTTTGAATGTGTTTATTCCCAATTCGATTGTGTTTACCAATTTGAAGTTGCTTATTCCAAATTTGAAATTGTTTAATACCAATTTGAATGTGATTAGTCTCAATTTGAAGTTGGAAAGGTATAGACCAGATGTACCAAAAACAGTCAAAATCAAGCAATTTAGGATACCTTGTACAGGTTAATCGCTGCTTTCATAGTCAAAAAATATTCTTTCTGATTTAGGGCGGTGGAGATACGCTCTTGTCACCCTCAGGTGGCGCCCAGAGTAAACTGATGTATATGTAGGTATTCCTGGCACGATTAAGGTTTGTGTGAATTTCTGCAAATATATTGCGCTATAGAAAGTTGATAAGTAAGCTGAGAGGTACGAAATAGAAATCGTCGTAAACAAAGAAAAAAGTCGTCATATAGATTCATCTGTAGATAAAATGATTAATCTTAGAGGGAAGGGGGATCACTTGGCCGCGAGGCCCTTAAGGGCGCGAGGCCGTGGGCGGTCGCCCACGTCGCCCACGCCCAGTTACGCCACTGTTGAAGCGGCAACTAAGAGACCATCCACATGGCTACGTTATGTGGATGATACTTTTGTCGTCTGGAGTCATGGACTATAAATTGGATGCTTTCCTATCCCATCTTAACAGTAGGCACCCAAATATTCAATTTACTATGGAAATTGAAAAGGATGGTGCTCTACCCTTTCTAGACGTCTTGGTTACTAGAAAACCTAATGGAAAGCTAGGACACAGGGTTTATAGAAAACCAACCCACACTGACAGGTATCTACACAAGCTTTCCAATCATCATCCTCAACAGAAACGAGGAGTTATAAAAACACTCGTAGATAGAGCCCGACGATTGTGCGAGCCGGAATTTCTGGAAGATGAACTTGAACATCTACAGCATGCATTCGTCGCTAACGGATATAATGCTAAAGAAATTCAGAGGGCAATAAGACCAAGACTTTCCACACGTGATGATAACACATCACAACTCACCCCCAATGGAAGAGCCATCTTACCATATATCCCCAAGGTCACCGATAGAATTGGTAGAATACTAAAGGGCCACAATATAGAGACTGTCTATAAGCCAACTCAAAAACTTGGCCAAATGATCAGAACTACCAAAGACAATATTGACCCACTCTCCCAACCAGGTATTTACAGGATACCTTGTGACTGCGGCAAAGTCTACATTGGTACAACGAAGCGAAGTATCAATACGAGAATTAAGGAGCATGAACGCATGGCGCATCCTTCTAGTTGCTCATAGAATTCGCCTTTCCACTGAAAATAGCTGGATGATAGGCAAAGTTCGAAGAGCTTTGTTATGTCATTCGGGAATAACTCAGACACGTAGTTAAGCGATTCCCTGATAGGAACTAGTGTGAACAAAGACACAACATCAAAACTAACGAGTCGGTCATTCGGTCCCAACTGAATGTTCTGCAGTTTTTCTACAAACTGAGTAGAGTCCTTGACGAAAGTGTCCGTGTTTCCCACATGAGGTCTCAACATAGTTGTTAAAACTTTGGCTAAGTCGTATGTTGGTGAATCGATGGTACTAACGATAGGTCTCAATGGGACATTATCCTTGTGAATTTTCGGAAGTCCGTATATACGCGGAGCCCTTGCTTCACTCTTACAAATCATCTTTTTAAGTTCCTCATCGAGAGAAGAAACTTTTATAAGAGCCTTTGCTTGTCTGAGCCTCTGAGAGGCTCAAAGACAATATTGACCCACTCTCCCAACCAGGTATTTACAGGATACCTTGTGACTGCGGCAAAGTCTACATTGGTACAACGAAGCGAAGTATCAATACGAGAATTAAGGAGCATGAACGATGCTGTCGACTCAATCAGACAGAAAAATCCGCACTAGCGGAACATGCTCTGACAGATGGACACAATATTGTTTTCTCAAAGGCAGAAGCTATTTCAAACATCAAAAGTTTCTATCCTAGGATGAACCTGGAAGCCATTGAGATATATAAACATAAGAACAATATGAACAGAAGGAAGAAACCCCTTTGGTACATAGCGCATGGTTGCCAGTGTTGGGAAAGACCGAAATCAAGCCAATACGAAGTGGAAGCGATGGACCAATCAACATCGCGCGCGTAAACCCACTACCTTCTCCCGCCAATGATCAGGGTATAAGTGGGGCCAACGGATCGAATCCAGCATCACTTTCGGAAATTCAGCGGTCGAGTTACAATCTAAGACCAAGAATCCTCTGAAGATGCCTACCGCAGTTGTGGGCGAAACATTAGGTGAAATAATTCCTAATAGACCACGGCCAATAAGCCCGGAAGACTCTTTTAATGTCAATATATCCGGTCGTGAAAGCCTGAAACTATTTAACTCTTATAACAGCCTTTTCTGCGTCTTTTTCAATGTCTTCAAGAAAAAGAAAAATTCTTTGCCTTTACGGAGGCCACATCGAGAACATTTTTCGAATCATAGATTAATTCAAAAATAGTAATCATCGAAATGAATACCATTTTCAATTCCCAGGCTCAGAGATCTTTTATCATGAGGTTGGAGAAATGACATTAGATTTTGTCACTGAGATGAGAGATATACCGGTTTCGGCCTTGTTGGGCCTCATCAGTATCCCATACATCTCAGGGACAAAATCTTCAAAAAAAAACTTCGATATTTGAAGCAATTAGTTGTGAAGTACTGAGTAACATATTACAAAGTACTAAGGTGGTGACATCCAATTGCGTCAAAATGAAGTTTCACATCTCCAATAAAATGCTTAAAAGAAATCAGTACTTCCTCTTTCACTGAATGAGATTTTAGAGTGCTAGTTTCTCAAGGAGATGGAAAAAGCCCAATTCTTCTGCGACTGTGAAGCCAAGTTCGCTTCCTCTCCTTTCAAAGGAAAGAAAAACACAGATGAAATCGAAACTATTTTGTTATAACTGATTTGCGGCGGATCACCGTAAACAAATTTCCTAAAGTTTAACGAATACATTTTATTTGAAATTCATCACATTCTAGGAACCTGAGTTCAGCTGAAGCCCAGCTTGGTGAACTGAATGCTGATCTCTCTGGTGTTGACGAAACTGTTGCTGAATTGAAGTCCCAATTGTCGGCATATACAAAAGAGGCAGCAGAAATTGAGATTGACTTGAACCGAGCTCGGGAAACATTGTCGAAGGCGGAAGCTATGGTTGATAAGTTGAACGACGAATTCGAAAGGTGGCAAGAACAGGTGTGTTCTACTTCAAACTAATCATTCTAGATGTACTGTCTTGAATCCTCTTCACCAAATACTCACCCCTTTCCTAACAATAGTAAAAAACTTCTTCAATATATCCAGACTGAAATCTTATTTTATTTATGATTCAAACGCAGTTGGAGGTACTCGTAACGGAGATACAAAAACTTCCAGTTGACTGTCTTTTATCCTCCGCAGTTATAACCTACTTATCCTCGAAATCTGAAGATGAGAGAAGGTAAGGGCAAGAGTGTTTTACAATAAGTAGAAACTGATAAGTTGAAGATCCAGTACGTTGTATCAAAAAGGGATGTTCGAATTCAAAAGGTGGGGTACTAGCAATTTTTTAAGCTTGGACCGCGAATGACAAATCCAAGTTTTCGACCTCGGGGCACATGCGATCAAAATGATATCTTCAATTTTAGATAGGAAAATTTGGTTTTTTGATAATAATATGCAACTCGAAATCGGTGGCTCTCACGGCAAAATATGTATGTATGTATGTATGTATTTTCCATGCATTCTAGGTTTCAGTGAAACCCCTCAGAAGCTACTTAAAGCTTGTGCGAGTTAGAATGATGGGTGTGTTCTGTGTAGGCTTTGTTACTGTGTCCCGACGCCACCTTAGGCACAGCACTGTTAATTGTTTACCCAACAGTGAATGGTTCGGCGCGTTCTCCATACCAGAAAATTTCTTCCCTGGCGGAGACTCGAACCCCGACTTGCCGGGTTGCCGGGTCGGAGTCCAGAGCCCTATCCACTAGGCTACACGCACATTGTTTCATACAAAGTTGAAGCGGGCAAAATATCCTTCATTTGTTGTAGTACACATATGTCAGGAGCTTGCTTGCACTTAGTTCTAGTCGAAATGCCGCCATCCTGTCCTTTTTGTGTTAAGACAATCTTGGGCAGTCAGTCATCTATATCCTGCTCTGAATGCGGTAAATGTTTCCACACTTCTTGTGTTAATTTATCAGACAGAGTTATCGCTACTGATGAGCAGTCAAGGCTCCAGGTGGGATTGTACTGTCTGTTCCTCCAGTGAGCGCTCCATGCAAAGTCGAAGCAACAGTTCCTCTTTTTCCCAACCCCTCACGCATCCTGATTCTGATTCATCAAAGAATCAACCTATTACCTTGGAACACTTCAATTTGCCCATGAATCAGATGCAAAGCTTAATTGCCAGTGTTGATCGTGTGTAAAAACGACAGGATGACTTATTCTCTCAGCTTGCTGTTTGCACATCTACTTTGAGTGATCATTCAAGAATCCTATCCGAACAGCAGAATTCTCTGGAGAATTTTTTTGAGGATGTCATCACGATGGATCGTTCCCAGGCAGCTTTGTCTGATGATGTCTGCGATGAGAGAGAGGGTGACTACCCTTGAGAGCGGTATATCTTCGCTTTCTGGGCCATGCTCTGGGTATTCCGAGGTTCTGGAGCGTTTTAAAAAGTCACACAATATAATTGTGGTTGGGGCACCTGAGAGCGGGGATTCCTCCCAGGATATGGTGCTTGCAAGGGAAATTATTGATCACATTCATAAACCCTCTAGTTCCGGCCTGGTTGGAGTGGCAAGTCTTCGAGCTGGAGATACTTCAAGACCACGTTGGGGTCTCGTTTTCGAGTCCCGATGCATTGACTAGAATCTAGAGGAATAAACT
This sequence comes from Hippodamia convergens, assembly GCA_038502775.1. Taxonomy (NCBI): domain Eukaryota; kingdom Metazoa; phylum Arthropoda; class Insecta; order Coleoptera; family Coccinellidae; genus Hippodamia; species Hippodamia convergens. The sequence continues at coordinate 63,019,615 of CM076609.1, read as the reverse complement.
TTCCCTTCGCGGAGTTCCACAATTTAGAAACATCTCTATTCGGGATGATAAGACAAGAGAGCAGATTAGTGAGCTGACTTTTTCACGCGCGGAGTTGAGAATGCGGAAGTCCGGAGGGGAGGGTAGTCTCACGATAAAGTATGTAAATGGCTGTCCAAAAATCGTGAATAACACTGCAAATGCCTCCCAAACGTCTTCGGCATAAAACTAGACGATATCAGATCATGGCCTCTGATGTATACGAACATACAGTCACTCGGATCTAAATTCTCCGAACTGCTGTCATTTGTTCAGTATCATCGTCCTTGTATAATTATGTTATCGGAGACTTGGCTCAAATCATCTATCAGTGACAGTGTTTGCACTATACCAACTTACTCTCTTTACCGTGATGACAATAAAGAAGCAATTGGTCACCGTGGAGTTTGCGTCTACGTGAAAGACTTCATTTCTGACAGTTTCAACATTGAAGTTGTGCACAAGGACTAGCCTGGGATCGATAATCTTTTTCTGGACATCTCGAGTGGAGATTTTTCGATCACCTTGGGTTGTGTTTATCGTCCAAGACCTTGTCCCCCTGATGTTGCTCTGATTTTTTGTGCAGTCTTTCTTCTACAAAAAATAACATATTCATCGCTGAAGATTTCAATTGTCCTGACCTTCGGTGGCCACTTATGCATGTTCCCCCATCCATCTCACCATCATACCCATATGCAAAATTGTTTGCGGATTCTGCATTGCAGCAGCTCGTTCTACAGCCTACCAAATTCAGAAATGGTCAAAATCCATCTTTACTGGACTGGATGATATCTTCCGATTCCAACCTGATTCCTGAAGTAGCCTATAATCAGCCACCGATAGGAAAGTCTGACCATGTAGTCCTAACTGCGACGCTTCAGATGAATTTATCAAATGATTTAAAACGGCATACCCGCACAATTGCAATAATTAATTATGATGCTGTGAATTCAGAGCTTAGTGGAGTGAACTGGATGGATTTGTTCGATCAATGCGATGATATCGATGTTCTGTGGAACAAATTTGCCGATATTATGAAGTCAACGCTCCCAAAGTACACCCGAATTAAGACCATTAAGGCAAGAACCGAAAGAAGTTTTTTAAATACATGAGAGCAACAATGAATTCGAAGGTCTCTGTCCCATTGGTCAGGAACGTTGCAGGATATAAGTCCAAGGATGCCCGCGAATCTGCGGATTCCCTCGCTGAAGTCTTTGCCAGCGTCTACTGTTCTGAACCGGACGGGCCGTTACCCACAGTTTGTGTTCCGGGTCCTACTGCTGAGCTTGGGATTGTTGCTGTGGACGAGGAGTTGGTCCTCAGACATCTGTTGTGTCTTGAGGACTCATCTTCTCCCGGTCCTGATGGCATTTCTCCTTTTACTCTTAGGAAATGTGCTTCTGCCATTGCTCCCCCTCTATCTCTCATTTTCAGGAAATCGTTAGCTACTTCCGCTTTGCCGAGGGAAAGGTAAAGGGCTTTCGTGACACCCATATTCAAGGGGGGAGACAAACTCTCGCCTAATAACTATCGCCCCATAAGCCTGACGACCTCGATATCCAAGGTCTTGGAGACAGTTGTCTGAGAGCAACTTCTGCGCTTTGCGCTCACACATCATATTGTACCACGGGAGCAACATGGTTTTATTCCTGGTCGGTCTACAATGACCAATTTGCTCTACTGTCTTAACGATTGGACCCGTTCGTCAGATCAAGGTATGCCTCTTGATGTCCTATATTTGGACTTCTCCAAGGCGTTCGACCGGGTACCTCATCGTCGTCTCCTGTCTGAGCTACAGCAAGGCTTTCCTCTCCAATAGAACTTTCTGAATGAGAGTGGCGGATGTTCACTCATCTGAGGATGTTTTGATGACCAGTGGTGTTCCGCAGGGATCTGTCTTGGGTCCCATTCTCTTCGTAATATATACGTCTGACCTGCCCTGGACTTCTTAGATCTCCATACGTTTTTTTTGCAGACGACACGAGAATTTATAACCTCTAATCTAATGTTAAGACCTTACAGGATGATTTGCAGGCTGTTGAGAATTGGGTGTCGAGAATTGTTATTGCCGCTAAACACCAGATGCCAGGTTCTGCATTTAGGTAGAAATAATCCGAAGTTTACATATGTGATTGATGGTCAATGTTCAATCCCTGTTGACCACCATAACGATCTGGGTATAGTGGTGTATCTTGACTTAGGCTGGTCTCAACATGTAGCGGCTATCGTGGCAAAGTCTAGACAAATGACCCATATGATTCAGAGGTCGTTTAGAGGTTGTAGTTTGGAAACGTATCGGATGCTTTATTGCATCTATGTGCGCCCCTTAATGGAATATGCTGGACCGGTGTGGTGCCCTTCTCTCAGGAGCGACCAACTTCTCCTCGAGTCCGTGCAGCGCTGGAATACCAGAATTCCTTTTGGGAGGAAAAGGCCTGACTACCACGATCGTTTGAGATTGATGAATCCACAAACCTTCGAGGAGCGATGTAATAGAGGGGATCTTATTGTTACCTATCGTGCCTTAAATGGATTCTTTGGTGTGAACCTAGATCACCTCTATATGAGAAGCAGCACACAACTGCGCGGCCATGCCTTCAAACTGGCGAGGGAGTATTTCAGGACCACGCAGCGCCAAACGTTCCTCCCCAACGGGTTTGTGAGGTATGGAATAGATTACCCCATGATGTTGTTGGCGCTCTCACGGTGTACTCTTTCAAAAATAGACTCGACCAGTTTACACGCAACCAGAGTTGACTTTCCTTTTTTTTTTGGAGTGACTGTGACTGGTGTTGATCTCATTATTTAGTTTTTTTTTCTTTTTTTCTTTTGGCCATTGAATTCAATTGTTTTATTTCATTTTGTCATTTTTGAGTTTATGGGTGAGGACTCCAACTCTTCTGTTGTGTAATAATAATAATAATAATAACCTGATATCTTTGTGTTAGTGAAGGGAGAAAAGAGAGCCAGAATAATTGATATTACCATACCATGCGACCACAATCTTCGCGAAGCAAGAAATCAGAAGGTCAGTAAATACATCGACTTGGCTTTCGAAGTGAAAACAATTTACCAACTAGACGAGGTCATCCACTGGTAATATCATCAAATGGTTTTGTCAAGCGCCACCTGAAAGACGAATTGATAAAGATAGGAATAAAGGAAACAAAAAATTTGATACTCACCGCCCAGAAAGCCGCAATATTAGGAACATTTAGAACTGTCCGAAGGGTACTCACACATGATTGAGCCTTTGATAAATATCCCGACTTAGTTATGACAAACCAGGAAATTCCTGTGAAAAAAAAAATAATAATAATAAAAATAATAATAATAACACATTGGTTCCCACGCAATTGTTGTTTTTTATGTATAGGTTCCCAACTGATGGGCAATACAAATACAAAGACTGCAGAAGAACTTGTCCTTCTTGATGAAACAATAGTGGTGCAAGTTTCCTAGGAACGATTTTTGACTTATGAATAAAGGTTTGTCACATAGCGAAACTGAATATCAAATTTGAGCAGTTAAACAAAATGAAGATAACGCAGATAATTATTGTCAACACTGAAATTTACTTATGCAGTGAATCAATATTTGACATACCCAAGCACATTCTCTTCTTGCATGTCTTCAGTGCTTGTTACACTACGTCATCCCTATTCAATCAAGGAAAAACAAAATTTTGTTTGCCACCATTTTTGGGTTATTATAAAAAAAATTCAGTACATTTAAAGGCTCGAGCGCATGCGCCTCGGGGTGGGAAATTTGGAGTTTTCATTGGGCCCCAAACTTATGAACCTACTAAAACATTGCTACTACCCCACCTTTCGCATTCAAAGAACTCCCAAGTACTGCTCTAACTTTTCACTTTTCGTCGTTCATATCACCATTCTTCATTTGGTTATTATTAAAGCAAACTTCGAAAATTGTTCATTGAAAATCATCTCACATTTTAAGAATGATGTTGGAGAAATTCATGGAGGAAATAGAGGAACACAAGTTCGATTTCGATCTGTTTATGTCTACCAGAAGGGAGCTGATTCAGTGGCAAGGGGAGGGATTACCTAACGACAAACTTTCCCTACAGAACGCGATAATGATATCAAAGGTGATTTGATGTTGAGTTGTCCAAAAACAATTAAAATTTTCTGACATTTTTTTCTCAGTCAACTATCACACCACTCTTGATCGATCCGACTTCTTATGCATCAAATTGGTTGAAGAAACATCTTAAACAGAAGAAAATCGAATGTGTCACGCAGGATGCAGAAAATTTCGCAAGTGTCTTGGAATTATCTGTGAGGTAACATAAATAACTCAAATGAATTTCAATCGTTCATTCATAATGCATTACCTAGTTTTTACTTCACATATGCTACATTAAAATGGTTTGAAAAATTTCCGGGATAGAAATAGAAATAAATCATATTGTTGCAGGTTTGGAAAACTTCTTTTCGTGGAAGAAGTCGACAATATTTCTTCACTTCTACTGAACGTGTGTCGAAAAGAGTTCATACATCAAGGTAGGAACTCTAAATCCATATAAATTAAAATTCGAGAAAAGCACTGACGTGAGGTCAAGATATTGCGACCTTGTACGAATTCATATCAGGGACGGTCCTTATCCACGTACTCAAAACCCACAACACATCTTTTAGTAGGATGAGTCTCGTTAAAGCTGTTATTTAGTGAAGGTTGGTCGAGATCAAATCTTAGTCGTCCTCGACTTTGTAGTAGCTTTTCGGCATTTGCCCATTATAAGATCCGATGCTTGTCCATTCCGTCCACATGAGTCCTCTATTATCCTCTCGATCTATTCCACCTCACTACATCTACTAATAATGTTTCTTTTCTAAATTCCTCAGCAGCTGTTTGGTTTTCAAAGTTTCAGCTCGAGTTTGAGATGCACATGTGAAAACTAGTCTTGTGAATTCTTACCTTATTCTGGATCGAAAAATTTCTTATGGGAATCGAACCGTCAATCAGGCCAAGGCAAAGTGGTGCCGATATCGTAGGCTAGGTTGAATCTCTCAACTCCGCACTTCTAAGACTCCTGGATAATGTGAATATCTTGAAGGGACTGTTGGATGTTGTGTTTGCGGGACGATCTCTTTATGTGAAGTGACCAAACACCAGCTGTGGAAATGCACGTGATGGGAAATCCCCCAATACCGCAATGGAGGGATCGCCTGACTTATATAATTCAAGGCGGTAATTGCGTTTTTAAAAACTATATTTCGTACTAAGGATGACACGAAAGGAATCTATGCCAGAACTCATTAAATATTATATAAAATATGATATTTATATAATGTCGGTACACAATTCAAATACGCGGAAAGATGTTTCTGCTGAGTTTGCAGTTCACACGGCCTTGCAACGAACTTCCTCGTATCTCCTGCAAAAAAAACAGCATGAGAAACAAGATTTATTTATTAAAATTATGCATTATTGAAACAAAAAATGAAAGCGTAAAGGAGCCAGTCCTTATAATCAAACTAATCGATATGAGAATAATACCAATCAAAGGCATTTTTTCCGGAACTTGAAAAAAAAAATCCCTCAAACAGATCATCTTGAGATTGACTAATAATTATTTGTCTGAGATCTGATCGGAAAAAATCAACCGACAAATTGAGAGCTCACTGAATGGATGAAGTACGATATAAAATACCAAGTGCTAGAATGGTGGACATGAACATTGAAATTGCAAATATAACAGACACATTGGAGAAGACGAAAAGACGGGCATCATGAGAAGTTGATAAAATTCAAAATTACCGGTGGAAATACTGTACTTCTGCAGATGAACCTCTGGAGGGCTTTTTCCAGAAATCTCTTACTAACCCCTCGATAACTCATAACTCACTTCATGGTAAAAGGGGGCGATCCCACTGTGAATGAATTGATAATTCCATAGTTCATATTATTCGAGAATAAAAAGTAAATACCTATACAATGTTGTAGATGGAATGATCGGACAGCCGATATCGGGATTGTATTTTATACATCAGGCGTCTGGAGATAAGAGAAATGTCGGTGCGGAAGCAATAGCATTGCTGTCTGGTAGGCGGGTATAAAACACCTCCAAAAATGGTATCCATTAGTGTAGTTAGTTTCACGTAAGAGGTTTCGAGTTGGGCTCCTCAGCAGAAAACCATGGGACTCATAAGATAACAAACATTTTCGATGAGGTACTTCCCTGCGTTTTGTTCGGATACTCCTAGAAGGGAAGGAAAAAACCATTGCAAAATCTCATTGAATCTCATTGATGATGCCGACATTTTAAGTATGAAAGATCCACCCACAGAAAGTGAGTTAACTCAATTCCTAAGGGGTAGATCTGGAGGTCGTAGGTGGATGACATTTTAGTAAGTAGGGTAAAGGATATTTTTGTATTGTTTTTGTTCTATTTTCACGAATCGATAAGCGAATTATGTCGCAGATTGAGTGTGGAAACGATCGGAAATGGTGCCTCAGTAAATTAGGATTAGGGAAAACAATAGGTCAAACCTCTTCAGTTCTAATGCCTTATGAAGTTTGAGTCTAGAGTCCTGAAATCTTTGTTCTCTTCGTGCAGAATAATATCATTCTCCAGCAGAAACTTCAACTTTTGATCCAGTATCACACTTTCATAACTTTTAGAATATGGACAAACATCTGGGGAGACATGGAACGACGGCACAAGAACAGAATGAATGCCGTGTGCAGATCAGGAGATATAAGGAACTGCTGATCTACGATTATATTGTGACCTAATAGGCTTGGAAGAAACTCAGGAATATACCTAAAATGATGTGTAGTATCAGGAAGTTTCTCTTTCCTGGCTCTTTGAGGTATTGAAAATGCATGGAGTAGTAGACAATATTGTTGGATATCTGATGAAAACCTGGAGGACAACACTCTGCTAATGAAGAGACATGGAAGAATGAAGGAATCGCATCCGATTCATTTATCGAGGGAAATTTCAGTGTTACAGTTTCAACAACTTTGTGGTTTTGCCTTGTTGAGGATAACAACAAGAAATATGGGGACGTCATAGACAAAAGAGAAGATTAAAAATTGCACACCACCTATGGACGACCTTAAATGGTATGCTGCAATCCAAGATAATTTGAGAGGACTATTAGAAATAATGACAGTATTCAGTGATTCTTTCTGATGTGTATGCATTCCTCGAGGTGTTGAGTTGACAGATGCAGAACACGGATCACCAGAGAAATCCTCATGATCAATGTAACCAGTATGAAGGGTAAAGTTACGTATTAATACCAAGGAATCAGGCAGGCTCTTCAAGTAGAAACCTTACCTCATTTTATTAAATTTTGCTCAAAAGAATAAACTGGCTCCTGAAATCTAAACCGAATTTAAAATCCCTATTTCCTGCGATTAATATTTGGTTGATGCCTTGTATAACCTATTCCTTTGGTCTGCCGATCTGGCCGACAACTTAGCTTCGTGAGTAAAGTAGGATATGCTTTCACAAAATATGGAGTCCACCATTCATATTCGTCCAAAATCAGACTTAAAACAATACATATTGAACTAAAAAGACACCAATCACCTCTTTTCTAGGCATTTCGTAACGCTGATATATATATATATATATATATATATATATATATATATATATATATATATATATATATATATATATATATATACAGTGGTACTTTCGAATGACGTCAGAGTACCATTATGCTACCATTTGACAAAACGGAGTTTCGAATGAAAAAAGGTGTTGGTTTACTTTTTTGGTACGTATTTCGACCACGATACTTTTCAAATCGAAATTACTAAAGTGTAGCATTATGCACACTGAAGAAGAAGCATTATTTTGATTATTTGGAATAATTTTAGGGAGTTCATGGCTCTCTAGATCAAAAAATAAAATGGGCGTTCTGACGAATGAAATATCAACTATGAAGTATCATTAGATGAAGAAAATTATGGAGATTTCAAAAATGTAATAATATACCGGGTTTCCAATTTGAAAATCCAAAGTTGATGTCAGTTCCGGAAAAACCGGAAATTGGATTTTTTTCTTGAATATGTCAAATATTGCCCTATAGTAGGTATATTCAATGCTCCAAATTTCAGAAATATAGCTACAGAAACAAGGGAGAAAATGGGGGTGTACCATGAGTCTGTGTCACCCTGTGTATATTTACAGGGTGAGTCGGGAGGAACGGACCAAACTTCAGGTGTGTATTCTATAGCTCGAAATAATATAAAAAACTCATATGTTGTTATCCGATTTTCATTTGTTCTCAAACTATAGCGTCATTATGAAAAGCAACATTTTCTATATTAAAATGGTTTCATTTATAGCATTATTTTAATAAATGCACGAAAATCTCGCCATTAACCTCGAAACATATTCGTCTGCGAAGGGCTCTCGATGCTTTTCTGATTGATTCGTGCTTTTCTTTAAAAAGCAATGCCGTATTTTTAATGCGTCGAATTAGATGAGCATCCCGAGTATCAACCTTAACTTTGTATACCTCGTTCTTGAATCAGCCCCACAAACAATAGATCAATAGTGTGAGGTTTGGAGATCTTGGAGGCCAACTAATACGACCACAGCGACCAATCCGAAGTCCGAGAAACTCTTGACCTGAATATTGGTTGACCTTATTTAAATATTCTAATTACCCTATAGTTTTAAAACAAGGAGGAACGGACCAAACTTCAGGTGTGTATTCTGCAGGTCGAAATAATTTCAAAAAACTCAAATATTGTTATCCGATTCGCATTTGTTTTCAAACTATAGGGTAATCAGAATATTTCAAATAAATAATTTTTTTAGTTTATCGCTTCTTATCACAAATGCTATAGGTGTTGACTTATTTTTTTTTTGCGAAATGAGTTAATAGCATTACTGGAGGACGTTCCTTCAAACATCCGAATGCAAATGAATTATCAGCACGATGGAGCTCCCGCGCATTTCGCTCGTCAGATAAAACAATATTTAGATCAAGAGTTTCGCGGACAATGGATTGGTCGCGGTGGTCCTATTAGTTGGCCTCCAAGATCCAGAGACCTCACACCACTGGACTATTGTTTGTGGGACTGGTTCAAGAACGAGGTATACAAAGTAAAAAATTAACACACGGGATGCCCTAATTCGACGCATTAGAAATGCGGCATTGCTTATTAAAGAAAGACCCGAATCAATCAGAAAAGCAACAAGAGCCCATCGCAGACGAAGTCCAATGTGTTTGGACGCTAATGGCGGGATTTTTGAGCATTTATTGAAATAATGCTATAAATGAAACCATTTTAATGTAGAAAATGTTGTTTTTTATAATGACGCTATAGTTTGAAAACAAATGAAAATCGGATAACAACATTTCAGTTTTTTGAAATTATTTCGACCTGCAGAATACACACCTGAAGTTTGGTCCGTCCCTCCCGACTGTAAATGTATTGAGGGTATAGTGACTCTGGTATCACATGGAAAGAAGGTAAACTCTTTTTTCTTCACCGAGATTTCGCAATGAATTTATTGCTTCTTCAGGGTTTCTAAAAATACAGACATAAATTATTAAAATTCATGAAACATGTTAAAACATTCTGTTCTCACCGAAAATGAGGTTATAATAAAACTAACTGAGAACTTCGTCCAAACAAACATACAAGATAAATTACAGGAATACAGGATGTACACATAATTAAAATTTGATTTTTTTAATATAACACTGTGATCTAGTTCAGGTTTATTGTATGTTTTTATTTTAGATGATTTTTGTGTTACGATGACAAGTTGAGTTGACGTGCTGGTTTTTTATCATTAATCTAATGGACCGTCATAAATTTCATTTTCTTTTTCTAGTAAGTTACTGTAAATATTACTTAGTTTTTGGGTGTCGGATTTCTTGTTGATATTAAATTCAGTTTTATTAATTTGGATCCAATTTTGGATTCAATTTCTACTGTAAAGACCCGCAATTTACCATCGAAATGGAAGATCATGAACAAGGCGTCCCGTTTCTCGATACAAAAGTACATCGACAAAATGATACTATAAAGTTAAATTATTTTTAAGAAAAAGAATAAAACGGTAAACAAAAAATTCTTTGCCTTTACGGAGGCCAACACCGAAAACATTTTTGAAACATAGATGAATTCAAAATAGTAATCATCGAAATGAATACCATTTTCAATTCCCAGGCTCAGAGATCTTTTATCATAAGGTTGGAGAAATAATATTAGATTTTGTCACTGAGATGAGCGATATACCGGTTTCGGCCTTTTTTGGCCTCATCAGTATCGCATACATCTCAGAGACAAAATCTTCATAAAAAACTTCGATATTTATAGCATCGGGTGCGATGTACTGAGCAGAAATTACACAGCAGTGACATCCAATTGCGTCAAACTGAAGTTTCATATCTCCAATGACATGCGAAAAAGGAACTCTGTACATCCTCTTTCACTCAATGAGATTTTAGCAGTGGCCCTAAATCAGGGCCATAGATTAATACTATATACTTATATAGATAGGAAACTGGCCTAGTAATGGCCGGAACCGTATTTTGGCGCCATCTTTCAACCTGGAAACAATTAATATCGGTATTTGACAAAAGTCAATCGATGACACTAGAGAAAAAAAAAACAGAAATCTGTTTTTTCCAACCAAGCACATTTGGAGGACAAGATCAAGACTCCATTACCATATGATGTGCTAATGTGCGACCTAAACACTCTCAAGCAATTCAAAAATGGTTGTAACGGAGAGTTGATTGCTTTTCCATATATTGAAAACTCTCTCAAAATATGAAAGTGTGTTTACAGCGACATCTATCGGACTGGAAGGAAGTACGAATCATTTCCAATCTCAATGAATCGCAGGAAATATGATAGATCTGGATTGGTTTCCGAATAGATCTATTGCGCAACCAATCTTGATCTATCAAATGCCAATTTTCGGCTATTTAATGATATCCGAAACGATTTGTACTTCCTTTCAGGCCGATAGATGTCACTGTAAACACGGTTCCAAAATTTCTACGGACTTTCCTATCTATATTAGTATTTATCTATGATCAGGGCCCTCATGCATGTTTCTCCGAGTGATGGAAACGCCCAATTCTTTTCGCGACCGTGAAGCCAAGTGTTTTTAAAAAAAAAGAATAAAACGGAAAACAAAAAATTCTTTGCCTTTACGGAGGCCAACACCGAAAACATTTTTGAAACATAGATGAATTCCAAATAGTAATCATCGAAATGAATACCATTTTCAATTCCCAGGCTCAGAGATCTTTTATCATGAGGTTGGAGAAATGATATTAGATTTTGTCACTGAGATGAGCGATATACCAGTTTCGGCCTTTTTTGGCCTCATCAGTATCGCATAAATCTCAGAGACAAAATCTTCATAAAAAACTTCGATATTTATAGCAATCGGGTGCGATGTACTGAGCAGAAATTACATTCGGAGAAACCTGCATGAGGGCCCTGATTTAGGGCCACTGCTAAAATCTCATTGAGTGAAAGAGGATGTACAGAGTTCTTTTTTCGCATGTCATTGGAGATATGAAACTTTAGTTTGACGCAATTGGATGTCACTGCTGTGTAATTTCTGCTCAGTACATTGCACCCGATTGCTATAAATATCGAAGTTTTTTATGAAGATTTTATCTCTGAGATGTATGCGATACTGATGAGTACATCGCACCCGATTGTTATGAATATCGAAGTTTTTTATGAAGATTTTGTCCCTGAGATGTATGCGATACTGATGAGGCCAAAAAAGGCCGAAACCGGTATATCGCTCATCTCAGTGACAAAATCTAATATCATTTCTCCAACCTCATGATAAAAGATCTCTGAGCCTGTGGGAATTGAAAATGGTATTCATTTCGATGATTACTATTTTGAATTCATCTATGTTTCAAAAAAAAAAGTTAAATTGATTTAGAAAAAGTACCTCAGCAAATAAATTCATAAATTATCATTCAGACCATATTATGAATATGAAAATTAATTTTATCAAAGAAAAGAAAGAGAGAATTGTCGTAATATGCCACGAAACTTTCAAACAAGATGGATTGAAGAAATTATTTGAAATTTTGAGACAAAACTCATATCCAGCTGCTTTGATAAATAAACTCTCATACGCCTCCAATCTACCACCTGAGCCGAATGTACAAAAAAGAAAAAAAGGACACAGGAGAGAAACTTTATGCATCTTTCCCGAATATTAAAGAACTGACATCCAAGATTAAATCAATTTTCAGAGACGAAAAGGTATTATTGACAACTTACAACCAAAAAATAGTAAAATCATTGTATAGCATTCTTAAGGACCCAATTCCGACAAAATTAAAAAGCAATGTAATGTATCAGCTAAATTGTCAAGGTGTGTATATTGGTCAAACATCCCAATGGATTTAAAGTAGAATATCTCTACACAAATCAGACATCACAAAAAATAAGGATCGATGTGCCCTAGCGTCACATGCCCATAACTTAGACCATCATATTGATTTCGAAAACGTAAAAATACTCAAAGCAGAAAAAAATTCCAAAAGAGAATAATACATGAGATGATCCAAATTAATAAAACTGAATTTAATATCTGGTGGATTGAGATGTAGTGGACTATAAAATTTTCAAATGTTCAGAAAAACCTTCAAATCCTACCTTTTTGCCGGACTTAACCTTGGGTGTTGGATGAATGTTCTTCACGCCGATGAAACTCGTTCCACTCACACTCTGGCCAGAGTTTCACTACCAGTAGTCTTACTGTAGAAAATCTTAAAGTTCTAAACTTGTGAAAAGTTGAAAAGTTTTGAAAAGGTGAAAATGTCGAAATAGATCTCGCACTTGAGCACAGGTTCGTTACAGTCGAGAGATTTCATTCAATTGAATTGTTCCTGAACATGTGTTTTCAGAACATATGTCTTCCTTGCACACCGATGAAGGAGAGATTTGAAGGCATGTACGAAGGAAGACTGAATGAAAAAAAATGCTTAATATTAGGTGAATTTGATTTGTAGAAAATTGAAAACTGAAGTATGAAAATTGTAGATTAATTTTAAATAATATTTTATTAATAAAAAAATGAAAATAAATCTTGCGTGGTCGCAACATATCGCCCACCTTAAACACGCAGTGTTTAACTGTCATCGAGTGGAAGGGGACAAAGTTTGATAACAGGCCTTTTGAGTAAAGTGTTATCAGCTGTTTTAACTGAAACAACCCTAGTACAACCGTCTGCACCAGGGACCGTATTTTCGAGATCACTCGAGTACAACTCGCGTACGAAAATGGATGAATTTCGCACGAAAATCGGTTATCCGTATTTTCGAATCACTTTCGAAGGCTTCGTGCACGATTTGTTTCGCATGCGGTGACTCGAGTGGGTATGCACCATTCGAATATCAAACTTCGCATACGGTTTTATATTTTTCTGTAGAATTGTCAGTTTGGCGTTTTATTATCAATGTATTGTGAATGATGTCAGGCTTGAATTTTCTTATTGAAAGAAACGTTATGAATGCAGCAAAAGCCTCAGACGAATTAGGTTCATTATAGAAAGGTGTAATAGAGTCCGGAAAATGAGATTTTGATGCCTTTTGAAGCATAGGGTGATACATTATGACCCTACTACAGCTGCATTGAACCGGGCGATGAGGAAGTTGATGAAATTGATTATGATGCCAATATTAATGGAAATAAAAATGAAGATCATCAACTTATGGCAGGAAGAAGATGGCAAAATTTAATAATTAATTAGGATTCACTTCCAAAATTAATTATAGCCTTTCGTAATGAGGATTATAATGTAGGACAATTTTTTTAAATTAAATCATTGAAAAAACAATATTCTACTTAATTATCCTTTCATAGATCTTACAATTATTTTATTGATATTTGGCTAAGGTAAAAAGAAACGGATTACAAAACATCTATTTATTTATATCACATTAAAACAAGATATCACTTTACTCATGAAAAAGAATAAGATGACCTAAACTAAACAAATTCACTTACATATCAAACAAGAATTCACAAATAAAAACATGGTCAAGTTAAGCAAATAACTTTAATTGTTACTGGTGGTGATGTGGTTTATTAAGAGTACCAAACTTTTTGCAATGGATTCCTTGGACTCAACATCTCTTTTATAAAGGTCAATTTTCGCCCTTAAATATTCTGCTCTATTTTTATTTTTGGTTGAGGTTAGGCTAAGAAGCTGTTCGTTTGCTTCTATGCTTTTATTTAGCCTCTGAACTCTTACAGCTGAATGTTTCAACTTACGACTTCCTGATGTCAATATTTCATCTTCTTTTTTCTTTGTCTCATTGATATTTGGGGTATGTAATTCAATATCCATTTTGTCTTGACTGCTAATTTTTTTTTTCTGTAGCAATTCAAAATTTTCTTTTTCTGTATTGTCTTCAACATTTTCTTTCTCCATAGTACTGAATACATATTCCAAAGGGTCAATGTTGAAATCGAAATGGTTTGATGATTCTGATACTTGAGGATCACCCTCCACAGCCAAAGAACCAATAATGTTAATGATTTTCTCATCATCGTTGGTGAGTTTAATGTCAGTTGTGGATCCACCTCCAGTTCCAGTCTATGATTTTTTATTATCGTATTTTTTTTGGCACTAGATTTCATATCTTGCCATGTCTAAAACGAAAGATCATATTGAAGATTTTTTAAAAAGTAGAAAAAATGTATCAGTTTTCTACCATGTATGTTTTAAAAGCAAATGCAAAACGATTTTTTCCAAATTCCCCACATACATACCTTGCGCCATTGTTTCCAGTTTTTTTTTGCACCTATTTGACCATTTAATTTCTCTGTAATTTCTTTCCATAAGGACTGTGCCGTCTGATAATTGAACTGTTTCGTAAATTTCCCAGATTTTAATTCCGGATGTTCTTCCATAAATTCAATCAATCCCTTTTTTTGTCCAGCTGAAACGAATCCTGCATATTTTTTCTTTCCACTTTCCATTTCCAATGAATCCCCAATAATTTTCCTGATTAAGATCTACTAACTTCTTCAAATTCGACAAAAGTCATTGACCACTGACAACAAGTGACAACCGAATTTTTGGAGCGAGAAATGAAATGATCGAATTTCCGTTGTTGCCAATACAAATATTCATCGTATACGAATACATTTTCGACTATGGTTCAAAAATACGATGTTCGAATCGTGTGCGATATTTTTCATTCGAAATAAATCGCATACGAGAAATTTCGATTGATCTCGAAAATACGGTCCCAGGATGCAACTCAACAATACGTCCCAATTGCCACTTACAAGGTGGAAGATTGTCAGACTTTATAAGGACTAAGACATTTTCTTTAACAGGCGTACTGGATATATGCCACATACTTCTTTGCCAGTTCTAAATGTACTGCTCTTGTCGCGAAACAAACAAACAAGCAATGTCGGCTGTGAATGCTACTGCATGAAGACGAAACAATAAAAGAATATAGATCAGGTCTTGTTGTAATTTAGGACCAACCAAGAGGGTTTCATTCAAGGATGGTTGATGAGGCGGATGAGCGGAGCCGTTGAAGACAACCTTAATTTCGTGGTTGAACTATCTGGACGCAAAATTGGATGATGAGGAATATAATAGAGATGGAAAATTTTTAAATGGCAGCATAACCATAAATCTACCCTCCGAATTTCTTGAGTGAGTTTCAGAAAATATTCGCTCACACAAGGCATCTTCCTGAGAAACAGGAAGTGTATTAGGAATCTCTTCAATTTCCCAAAGCTTTTTAATCTGAAAATGAATTTCTTCAGATGAAGATTGACAGAAGAATGAAGAAATCGACTGATCATGAAGAGAAGATTTTACCTTACCCATAAGAACATAACCCAATCTGGTATTTATCGCATCAGGTTCGCCAGTGGCTCCAGTGATATGACCATCTAACATGATCTTCGAAAAAACATCAGCTCCAAGAAGCAAGTCAACTTGCGCCGGAAGAGCAAACTGGGGATCAGCCAAATTTAGGTTCTCTGTGTAGGAGAACGGAGAGGAAATGGGTGAAGGAGCAAGGTTTTCACAAATTCTTTTGAGGACAATGGCTTCAATCTCGAATGAAATATTCGTATTGAAATGAGGCGTTATAACGATTGAAATATAACCAAGTCTCGAAGAAGTACTCATTAATTCTAATCCATTTAAATTTATAGATAAATCTTTCTTTTGGAAACCCAATTTTTGGAGACAACGCTGTGATATGAATGACGTCATACTACCTGAATCCAAGATGCACCGATATCTCTGAAAACGATTAAAGCTATCTGAAATGTTGATTGTCGCTGTACCTAGCAGAACACTAAAAGTCGAGGATAAAAATCCTGCATTGATTGAAGGAACTTTACCGTTTTGTGACGAAGTGGAAGCGTTAGCATTAACATCAGTATTTGTCTGAGTCACATGCAACAGTGGGTGATGCGGTTGATGACATGTAAAGCAGGTATTTTTTGACTGACAGTTAGCTGTCGCGTGTTTGTTGAGGCAATTGACACACAACCTCTCCCGTTGATTCAGTTTCATTCGTTGATGAGGATTTATACTGAGCAATTTTGGACATTTGTACACTAAATGAGTTGATTGACACAAATGGCATGTAAGAGTTGACGATTTAGAGGCTTGTGAAATGAATGCTGAAGCAGAGGTGGTATTTTTGACATTAAAATTTCTGCGTATGACTTTGGATGGCTTTCCTAAATTCACATTGTCCAAAGCATGACACTGCTTAGAAAGAAAATCATGAAGTACTTCATATGTAGGTATGTTTGATGAATTGTGAAACAGTTCGAAACGTGAAGCAATTGAAATATGAATACGATTCATCAACATCCGCATTGTAACAAAGTTCCACAAATCTTTCAAGTTTAAGTTTAGCAAGGCTCTTTTATTTTCTTCAAAGTTATCTAAAAGAGCTCTTAATTCTCTAGGATCATCTGATGACATTTTATGACTATTCCCAATTTTTGACCAATATGCAACAGCCAAATGACGTGTATTTTTATAACGCTCAACTAATGTGTCATAAGCTATTTCATAATTGGACGATGTCATAGGTAATGTTTGAATTAGTGAAAAAGCAGGACCTTTCAACGAATTCAAAAGATAATTGAATTTCTCGATTGAACTGAATTTTTTGTTTTTATGAATAACCGCATCATACATGTCTATCCAAGTTGGAAATTCTGTTATATCGCCAGAAAAAGACTTAAGTTCGATTTGTTTCAATTGTAGATTACAAACCTCATCGTCTTTTGTTTCTCTTTTTTGTTGCTTACATTTGAGATCATGAAAGATTTGTTTTATTCTCAAAAATTCATCATTGAACTTTTTCCTGAGTGTATCCTGCTCCTCGAAAGTAACGCCCTCAGTAACTTCGGCCACACCAATGATGGAATTATGATATGAAAAGAAATCTTGTTTGATTTGATCAATTTCATTCATTGAAACCTCCAACAGAGAGAAAAAATTTGGATCGGTTTCAGCACGAACCGCTATTTCAAAAATCTCATGCAACGAATTGATTTGCGTTTGTCGTAAATTGAAAATTTTCTTCAATTTGTCTGACATGATTATATTAGAACAGTACAGTTGTAACAACAATTAACTTGTTCTTTTGTACAATGAAAATGAATGAGGTTAAAATCAATATGTTAACACCAATATCGCGAATGAATCGCGCTACGTACTGGTTAGATACCGAAGAGCGATGCGCAATGCGTGAATGAAGTGGGATGTACGCTGCAACGTAGGCCGTAAGTCGAATTTTGAATTATGAATGATTCATCTTGATCAGATAAGGAAAATTATTGAAAATTGAAAAATGAAAATCACCCAACATTAAGCATCCGTCCCGAATTGGACCAAATAATGGTGGATTGAGATGTAGTGGACTATAAAATTTTCAGATGTTCAGAAAAACCTTCAAATCCCCTTTTTGCGGGACTTAACTTTGGGTGTTGGATGAATGTTCTTCACGCCGATGAAACTCGTTCCACTCACACTCTGGCCAGAGTTTCACTATCAGTAGTCTTACTGTAGAAAATCTTAAAGTTCTAAAACTTGTGAAGAATTGAAAAGTTTTGAAAAGGTGAAAATGTCGAAATAGATCTCGCACTTGAGCACAGGTTCGTTACAGTCGAGAGATTTCATTGAATTGAATTGTTCCTGAACATGTGTTTTCAGAACTTCCTTGCACACCGATGAAGGAGAGATTTGAAGGCATGTACGGAGGAAGACTGAATGAAAAAAAATGCTTAATATTAGGTGAATTTGTAGAAAATTGAAAACTGAAGTATGAAAATTGTAGATTAATTTTAAATAATATTTTATTAATAAAAAAATGAAAATAAATCTTGCGTGGTCGTAACAATATCAACAAGAAATCCGACAACCAAAAACTAAGTAATATTTACACTTACTTACTAGAAAAAGAAAAAGAAAATGAAATTTATGACGGTCCATTAGATGAATGATAAAATACCAGCACGTCAACTCAACTTGTCATCGTAACACAAAAATCATCTAAAATAAAAACATACAATAAACCTGCACTAGATCACAGTGTTATGTTAAAAAAATCAAATTTTAATTATGTGTATATCCTGTATTCCTGTAATTTATCTTGTATGTTTGTTTGGACGAAGTTCTCAATTAGTTTTATTATAACCTCATTTTCGGTGAGAACAGAATGTTTTAACATGTTATATATATATATATATATATATATATATATATATATTTATTATTATCATTTCACAAATAAGAGAAGAGGCTACAGCCTATAAATCTCAAAAACAAAAAAAACAGCAAGTGTGTGATTAAATACAAAACAAAAATTTCAATTCTTAAGTAAAAGAGTCCAGTAAAAAAAACAGATATCATCCTGAAAAAAGAGAAAAAAAGATA
Organism: Hippodamia convergens; assembly: GCA_038502775.1. Taxonomy (NCBI): domain Eukaryota; kingdom Metazoa; phylum Arthropoda; class Insecta; order Coleoptera; family Coccinellidae; genus Hippodamia; species Hippodamia convergens. The sequence continues at coordinate 63,000,663 of CM076609.1, read as the reverse complement.
CAGAAGTACTAACAAAATATAAACAAATGTGAATCAATGACGCGATGAGATCACTTCACATATCAAGGACGAGCAACGAAGTCATCAAAGCGGTTCTTGAACGAGTTAACTGACGGAGCACACACAACACTGTCCGGCAGGGAGTTCCACAGCGAAAATATGCGGTTGCTAAGAAAAGATTCCCTAGCAGGGGACCTAAAGGTTTCGCGGTAAAGTTTGTAAGAATGTCCTCGCAGGTTGTTATTGTTCAGAAGAAATAGGCACGACAGGTCGCATCCAAATGAACCATGCAATGCGCGATATGTGACAATCAGGTCACCACGAGCACGTCGTGACAAAAAAGTTTCCAGACCGAACCGATCAAGTCTCTCCTCGTAGGAGGGACGCTGCCTGCCGTATGGTAGTCTCGTCACACGACGCTGAACCGACTCTAGGAGGTTTTGATCCCTGATCAGATATGGACACCACACCGGACCAGCATGTTCCAGAATTGGGCGAATGTATGTGGTGTAGAGCAGCTTACAAACCCGAATGGAACATCGAGGGAAGGATCTTCGAATCATGAAGTGGACTTGATTGGCCCTTCTAACAACATCCCTGGTATGAGATGTCCAAGTAAGGTCGTCCGATATAACAACACCGAGATCTTTGTGTTCAGCTGCAACGGATATGAGATCATCATGCAAATAGTAGGGACTTTTCGGATTCGTCTTTCCAACATGGAGAACTCGGCATTTGCCGACATTCAGCGGGAGTAACCACACAGCAGACCAGTCGTGAATACGGTTTAAGTTAGCCTGGAGCTCACCTGACGATGCTGATTTCCCATAAATTTTCAAATCGTCAGCGAAGAAAGAGGATGAACAGGTCAAGGCGCAAGGTAAATCCGCAACATAGACTAGGAATAATATGGGTCCCAAAACTGAGCCTTGCGGTACACCACTGGGGGCAGCTCTATTAGAAGACGCAGAGTCACCCACTCTGACCGTAAAGCTCCTATCAGTCAGATAAGATTGTATCCAGGCCAGCAAATCCCTCTCACTCCAAAGTGCTCCAACTTATGAATCAGCCTCCTGTGCGGGACCCTATCGAAAGCCTTGGCAAAATCGAGGTAGATAATGTCAAGTGGTGTGTTGGAATCCATTAACTGTGTCCAATCGTTGACACATTTCAACAAACAGGTTATCACCGATCTACCAGGTACAAAGCCGTGCTGTTCTTCCGGGATAATACCATTGGAGATTAGGAAAGACATAAGGGACTTGGCGACAATCTTCTCAGCTAGTTTAGAGATAATTGGTAGAAGACTGATAGGTCGGTAATTCTGAGGATCATACTTGTCTCCTTTTTTATGGATCGGAGTAATTTTTGCAAGTCGCCAGGATGCAGGCAGCTGACAAGAAGAGAGGGAAAGAGAAATAATATTGGTGATCGGAAGAGAGAGAGAGAATCCGCACAGCGTTTGAGCACCCCAGATGACATATCATCAATGCCAGGAGAAGTAGATGGATTGAGAGAAAGCAGTTCTGAACGAATGTCCTCGACACTGATAGTTACCTTTTCGAGAGAAGCAGCAGTGCGGGGGGCGAAGATGGGCGGAAGTGAACCAGTTGGTTCCAAAGTGAATGCACTAGCGAAATTGTTTGCAAAAATGTTGGCACACTCGCTGTTATCGATGCATTCAATACCATAAGCGTTCTTCACCAGCGGAATAGACACCTTGGAGTTCAGATTAGACCTTACTAGTTTGTAAAACTTCTTACGATTACCAGATGTAACTAAAGATTCAATATAAGCGTTCTTTGAGTTCACAAGAGTGGTTTTAAAAAAATTGGAGTATTCTCTGTGCAAGTCATAATTTTCCTGGGATTGGTGACGTCGATAACGCTGCCACAAGCTCTTCTTTACTCGAAGCATGGCTAGCACCCTCTGGGAAAGCCAAGGTTTGGTGGGGAAGTGCTTAATTTGGTGACGCGAGGAATTATTTGATATGAGGGAGTTCAGAGTCATAGAAAAGACTTCCCAGCACTCCTCAACACTACCATCCAGAATAGAGTCCCAATCAACCTCATTCAGTTGTTCGTTAAGCGAATCATAATTGATTCTGATGAACTCTTTGGTTTTGTAGGACTTTTGGTTGGAAGTCGTGAATTGAAATTTAGCAGTGATAACGCAGTGGTCAGAACGACCAATCGGATCAAGATGTTCAATTCCGCTAATTAAGTCAGGTTCATTAGTGAGGAAAAGATCTAAGATAGAGGGGTTCTGTCCAGGGCTAAACCTGGTCGGCTGACTGATAAGTTGAAATAAGCCGGCTTCTTCAAGTGCAGACAAGAACAGGGACCATTGGGATGTTCTCGCTGGTGGAGGGGGATCAGGCCACTGGATCTCTCTATAGTTGAAGTCCCCTACTATGAGTAAGTTCTTCTCAGACTGGGAGATGGCAATAAGATGATCGTTCAGAATAGTATCGGACGGAGAGGCATGCGGTCTGTAGATACATCCTAGAACACAACTAAATTCCCGAGAGGACAAATACAAGAATAAGTTGTCAATACCAGGCATGTGCAATGTTGATACTTTAATTTTAAAATTTTTCGTAATGTTCTTTTTAACATAAATGCACACACCGTCATATCCAATGTTTTGTTTGTTGTCGCAACGGAAAACATCAAAGCCGTCTATACTGAAAATATTGTCCGGAATGCTCTCGTGAAGCCAGGTTTCACTGATGAATATAATATCAGGAAGGAGTAATTTAACGCTAGCACATAATTCGTCAAACTTATTTTTTATAGAACGAGCGTTGGTGTAAAATATCTTCCACTCGTGGAGGTCGCTGGTTAGTTTTTTGATGAAGTGAGATGGTGTATAACGGTGGGAGTACCCTTAATGTACTTGATGGTAAGGTCACTTTCACCCTTGGATAGACGAGTTCTTAGCTCATTCCGTGCTCTCCGAAGAATATCAAGCTGCTCTGGCGTCGAATCATCGGATATGGTGTAACCCCGCAAATCCGCGGAGGCAGAAAGTTTTTTTCTGTTCCGGAGGATGTTTCGAGCAGTTATTGGATTGGAGAATGAAACCAGCAATGCCCGGGACCTTTGTCCACTCGAGGGTCCAATCCTGGTAAGGGATATAATATGCTTAGAGCTACCTGGGACGAGGTTATCGATGATTTTTTCAACCTTTGGCCGTATCATATCAGCATGAGTCGTCTCTGATATACCCCGGACTATGATGTTGTGCGAACGACGAACTCTCTCCAAGATCTCGGCTGATTCGGAGGAACAAGACTCCCGAGGAGCGGCCACCCGCAGCTCCTGAGCACCAACTAGATCGCTCAAAGCAGACTGAAACTCAGATACCCTAGAAGATAGTCCCGAGATACTCTCCTCGCATTCAACCAATCTTATGTCCTGACGTTTTAGAACCTGTTCATGATCTCGAATGTCACTTGTACACCGAGAAATCTCCTTTGTTAATCGCTGCTGGTTCGTTTTGATAGCTAACATATCATCACGTATGGAAGTTATATTACTGGATAAGGACTCGAGCTTTGCCATCAACTGATGAAATTCACGCATAGTTAGTGGTGCCGCATCCATAAGGGGGGAGCAGGGAGAGGCCAGGGAAGTCCCTCGTGAAGATATACAGTGCTCACAAGTCCAATCTCCGTCAAACCCGTCCAAAGCAGCCCTGTCGCCATTGGTTACCCTGGCACATTCACGATGAAATGGATTGGAACAGCGTGAGCAGAAAATACCATCAACGCCTGAAGAAATATCTTTACAGCAACGGAAACAGGAGGCCATCGCATATAAGCAGAGAAGCACGCACTGTGTATGGGTTCCTTTAGATAAATTGAATTTATCCGCGATCACAGCCACCCGCAATATGAAGTCCGATTAAGACATAGACAAAGAAGGAAAAGACAAACGACTGAGAAGAAACGTTTGGAAGGTTGAAAGTGGCGCCCCGTCCGGCAGTAGACAAGAACTAATTGAGTGAAATAGCGATAGAGTAGACAAGGATGACATATTATGTTTTCGGCGTGACAGTAGCGTCCTCACCGGCAGTAGATGAAACTAACTATGGAATTCAGCAGCTAAATCATAATAATTCGAAACAATTTTACAATTTGAATGAAAACCTGCACTGAAAATAGTGAATGAACTGCAACATCAATCACAGTTTATTCAATATTTCAGTAAGGTTAAGCATTCAATAATAATACTCAATGAACACTGAAACTCTTTTTATTTCACATAGTAATACAATTGATTTTTGTAAATATTAATCAAAGAAATAACTGAATCGTGTTAGATATATCATACCTATTGTATCACTAAACTATTGGAGGAGGAAACATTCAATTCGAGGATTGACAAATGAAGGGTTTCGAAACCTGGAACAAAGTGAAAAATTAATGTTGACACTATATGAAAAGTATGTATGATGATAAAAAATGAAACAATATGAAGTAAAGATATAGCTCTGCCCGTTTCAGAAGATTTTGGGTTGAATTGTCCTTATTTGTTCTATAGTAAAGTACTAAGCTATCAGTTGTTATCAATGCTTAAGTCCGGATACCATAAGAACTAATATAAAGGATTACCAAATTCTTCGAATCGTCTAATATGTGAGCATAAATCCTACCACTTTATTCGAGGTATGATCATAATATAAGTTGTGATATAAGGGTTTTTCTCCAAATGTTACACAACAAATTGACTGCTAGATTATGGAATTCTTTATTAATATGGGACGCTTTTGTATAGGGTTAATGCATAAGAGATGAAGATACGTTAAGTTCTTAACGTATCTACTTATGAAATTTTGTATACTAAAATGGTCCCCACATATTCTAGTATTTTGGATTATGTTATAGCTAGAATGAACAGCTTTAATTGTATTATCTCTGCCTCAACTTCTACTAAGAGGGGTCGAAAGAAGTACTTGCTCGCATAATTTGGGATGCAACAAGAATAACGATGATCTAAATGATGACAATCTAATCAATTACGACAAGAGGTTATTTGTATTTATAATTACCCTTATTTATACTTACATTAATTCCACTTTGAACAAACTAAGACATATCCACAGTAGCTTCGACCTCAATTGCTCTACAAAATATTACGATTTTTACTTCAAATATTGAAAACATAGTGTGCTTTGACTTTCAGATCGAAAGTTTTGCTTTAGTAATAGAATATATGGATCAGAATTCATGATGGAATTAAATACTAGACAACAATGAACTGTATTTAAGGTTACAATTTACGACGATAATTATTTCATCTTTTTCTACACTATCTCTATTTCACACAATTAGTTCTTGTCTACTGCCGGACGGGGCGCCACTTTCAACCTTCCAAACGTTTCTTCTCAAGTCGATTGTCTTTTCCTTCTTTGTCTATGGATTAAGATTTAAAAAAAAAAAACTGACGAAGTGAGATAACAACGTCTATACAGTGCACTGACCCTTCCTCGAACAGGTAAAAGAAGCGAATAACTTACGAAAAGAGTTACGTCAACCAGAATACAGGTGAGACCAGACCAAGATTACACTCAAGAGTCACTTGATATCGATTGTTCTAATTAAATCGAAAGTTAAACACTATTATTCAGGAATCAAATGAAGAGCGAAATATTTATATATCAACGCAACTAAAGCATCACACACATTTTCAAATATATATATTCAAATATATATATTCTCTTGAATTAGAGGGCTAAAATATTACAATAAATGATGAAACAAAAAGAACCTGAGCTGAGGTGAAAAAAAGAAAGGGGTACCATTACATTCTTCGTATGATACTATGGTATCATATGATACTATCATCACTAGTATCATATCTGATACTGATCTGAATATTTTGTATAGAAGGACATCACGATTATCGGAACGGCTCTTCGGAGGAAGGATTTCCAAACACAAAGTCCAACCTGAAAATAAAAAAAGAAAGAACAGCAAGAGAATTAAATTTATGCTTCATCAAATTGATCATTGCAAAAATGAATTTGATACAAATGATAAAAATGTCTGAGCATTCTTTCTGGCTGAACAAGAACATCAGGACTCCATGAATGCGAAACGAAGGTACCATAGCCACCTTGAAAATGGAGATGGTGATAAGCTAGAAACTTTGCATTACTTACGAGTAGTCTATCTCTTTCTTTCAATTGTTATAAGGCGATGAGAGGAATTCCAAAGTTTAAAGTAAGGACAGGAAAATTGCGAATTGAAAAAACCATGTAATGAAACATGAGGAAGTTCATGAACTGTTCGATACATTTTATTATTCGAAACTGTCACCATTCGTTCGATCTGAAATTGTGAACAGAGATTTGCAAGTCCAAATAATATTGAAAAGCCACAGGCAGAATTGATTTCTTTGCAGATGATTTTCTGGTTGGAGTGCTTGAATTGTATAAGGATGAAATTGCTCTGGATTGAATGTACTTATTGTTGTTCGTTCCTCAACTATATCCAGAATATGATACTCGATTTCGGCCATTTCGAACATGTTCTCCCTAGAATTCGTTTAAACAACCGCGATAATGGGTGATTTCTCGGCGGAAGTCTCTCCTTCTGTACAATCAGCACGCGCACCCCTACTACATTCTGTTTGGATTCACCATAAATTAATATCATATCAACAACTCATTTTCGACCACTAACAAACTGGCAAAATCATGCAAACTGGTAAAATCAAGATTAGAAAAGTATTTCTTGTCAGTAGGTATTGACAACCATCAAAAATGACCCAGCTTTAGCCCAAAGAATACACGTGTTCGGTGTCACCCTTCCCCGCACGCATTTCAATTCGGAAAAAGTCACATTTCCAAACAGTGCGGGAAAAATCCTGCTAATCCTTCCCGCACTGAAAAGTGTGCGGGAATTTTATTAAAGACTAAACTGAATTATGATAAGTCTTTATGCACCGAACTTCAACGATGAGGGTACTATGGTAACGAAATGGAGAATTACGTTCGACAGCTATGAATTTATATAGGTTATCAAATTTGATCTGTGTGTTGAATTCAAATCGATCTCATATAGGCGCTTGTAGAAAAAATATTGTTCATATCTTTTGAAGAAAGTATCTTTCCCGTACTCGATTGCTGATACTTATACATATTTTCATTCTGTCGGAGAAAAATATCAGAATAAACACGTGACGTTTCTTATTTATCTTGAGAAGGTTCACAAATGCTAACATATCTTCGTCTTCTGAGCAGTGGCGGCCTGACGGGGTGGCGAACGGGGTAATATTGATTTAGATCACTAATTCTTTATAAAGGTTCGAAACAAAATTGAAAAAAACATGATGCAGTCCAAATATGTCTAAATATGTAATTGAGGCACCAGATGTCTGACCCACCAGATCAGTAGGAAGATTAGAATGTAGAATCTCACAATACAATTTGGGTAAAAATTATCTAAGTATTTAGGTACAATGTTTACTTATCCCAGATATTGGGAGCTCATGAAATATTTATAGCCCTGTTGACCGTTCTTTGAAGGTCCCTTTGAAATATTCGTTCAATTATCGTTTTATTCAATTCATTGGTTTCTGAAACCTATTTTTTCAGTGTGGCTTTTGTAAGTTTAAATTTGGATACCAACTATCCAATGAATTTATCCAATACATAATACTTCAGTATCGGATACTCAAAAGTATCCAAGTTGCACAATACTACACCGAAATGTTCCGAGCTTCAGGCCTGATCACAGCCTTCTAAAGAACTCTCTATAGACGGCTGTCGCTTGATACAACTGGCACTTGACGCCCTCAATCAAACTGACCATTAGTGGCTCCTCTATCGCTCGGGCAATCCCAGAAAAAGTAATATAATATGGTGGATTTTGCAGAGAAATTTTCGATACAAATATTGTAATAAACCACTGTTTTCAATCATGGGCGCCCGCAGGGGGAGGCCAGGGGGGGCCGTGCCCCCCCCCTGAGATTTTGATCTGCTTCTTGTTTTCGAGCAAACCCGAATACTGATTTCGCCTGCACCTCATCAAATCATCATTTGGCCCCCCCTGAGAAAAAAATTCTGCCGTCGCCCATGTTTTCAATAGAAATATGCATACAAGATGGTGACATTTCCTATGGAACTTTCTATTCTATTCATCTGGATCATAAAAATAAATAGTTTTATTTAAATGTCCTTTTCTTCGAAACCAAAAATCTAATATAATTACAGCTGAGATTGAAGAACATTTCGTTGTTTTTTCAGCCACAGCTGACAGTTTGACTGATTACATAATAAAAGAATTAAAGCAGTTTGTTATATCATTGCAGAAATGCAGACGTCAAGGATATGATAACGGAACCAATATGCTTGGTGAAAAAAGTGGTGCCCGAAACCATTATTATTGAAATGAATCCACTTGCTTACTTTTTACCTTGTGGGTATCATAGCTGGAATCCCATTCTAGGAGATGAAGCACTATCTTTGCAAATTTATTTTGGGTTGCTACAAAGGTTGTATACTCTGTTTGCCGGTTCAATTCAGAGGTGGGCGATTTTAAAGGATCATGTAAAAGCCTTATCACTCACACCGTTTTGTGAAACTAGATTCACGAAGGAAAAGGGCCTCGCGAAAACCTCTAGCCTCAGGACTCGCAATTAGTCCACTAAAATTGGACTTTTGCTTCGGACCAATTCATACAAAAGCAAATGAAAGCTTTTCGGGTAGGTCTCGGTGTTCCAAATGATGTCCCAAAAGTCCCCTAGGCGAGAGAGACTGCATAACATTTGGCAACGCTGTAAAGGGCTAAAATCCTGCCCCAATGTAAATTTTCGTGAATATCTCGGCCCCTATCGAATTTACGACAAAAATACATTGAACAAAAAAAAACCTGATGAAATTTCCCAGAAAAAAGGTTACAGGTCATTTTTTGATATAACCAACGGTTTCGTCACAATCTTGCCTTCAATTTGAACGTATGAGATATTCTGGATAAAGGAGGTAATCTATTCCACACCACCTTTGGGGATGACTACAGGACGCCTTTTTTTCAAAGTGGTATCCCTTAATAGGCCTAATCCACGACTACTTTGTTTTTTGGAAAGGTTTTCGAACGCTAACTTTCTACTTCTTTTTCTTCTCCTTCTATGAATGCATGTATATTTTCTTCGATGAGATCCGTGGAGTCAATCTCAGAGTTTTGGATTCCTGCATCGGTCACGTTTTATTTTCCTGAGGAATATTCAAATGGTTCGGCATACAGGCAGGATTTTCCATGGCAATTACCACAAACGGGTGAGCAACGAAGTCCCAAACTCCGACAGCCACACATTGGTCCACAACCTTTCGTACAGTTACAAAATATCATTTTTAAAAGACAATCAGGCGAAGGAAGTTGAGATGTCGTTTTTGGTTTCAATATATTGTCTTTTAACATCCATCCCCACTCCTCAGGATTCAAATTGTTACCAAGCCATCGTTGTAATCCGAAACAGATGTTCACAGATGTTGTTGTGCTGGATCAAGAGGTGGAGGTAAAAGATTCAGTCTCACTGGTCTGCTTTTGCTAACAGCTTTAATCAAGCGAGAATATCGGTAGTTGTTGATGGAGGGTTCTTTAATGGGGGCAACATAGATTGAGAGGAATTACTTCATTCCGCTCAAAGGTTATGTGCAGTACTATTTTTGTTGAAGATTCCAGCTGCTTTTTTCAAGTCCTGCCGTTCCTCAATTATTTTCAAAGCTGCGGTATTTCCTTTATTGAATAGAGCAGATGTTGTGTCGCTTGGTGGATAGAAACTAGCTTTGCAAATTTCAGTTAGTAGATCTTGCGCAAAATTTCTGCCTCAGAATCTTTCTATTGTACCAAGCTTGATTCAAGATATCCTGTTTTCCTTTGAGGTGATAACAAATACGGTCTCCATACTTCTCTTCGAGTTTTCTCTTAATTGTCTTGTCATCAGTTATGTATTCTGCCAGTACTGCTTTCAATCCAGTCAATTTAAACTGAGAGTCTTCATGGTTTTCAAGGAAAGAAAAATGTCCTTCATTGCGATGAGAACATTTTCATACGTAGGATGACCAACCTTCATTTTCTCGGAGACCGGCAAGCTAAATCTATTGAAACACGTTTGATGATATTTAGCTTCAGCTGCAACAATATCTGCGTCAAACGTTACACGGTTTTTAACAGATTTTGCCCAATCATCTCTTTTTAAGTGCTATAATATATTCTTTGAAAATGAGGGTTGTAACATGACAAATTATTTTACGCTTGTCCTTTTTTGCTATTTTCTCTTTCTACTCGTCAGCCTCGTTGCCGCATCAATAAATACCGGTATTCTTGCTTGATTAGAGCTGTGAGCAGAAGCAGACCAGTGAGATTGAATCTTTTACCTCCAACTCTTGACGCATGTACAACAATATCTCAGTAACAATTTGAATCCCGAGGAAAGGGAATGGATTTTAAAATGAAATATATTGTAACCAAAAACGACATCCTAACTTACTGCGCCTGATTGTCTTTCAAAAATGATATTTTGCAACTGTACGAAAGAGTGTGAACCAAGTTTGGCTGTAGGAGTTTGGGGACTTCATTTCTCACCAGTTTGTGGCAATAGCCATGGAAAATCCTGCCTGAATGCCAAACCATTTGAAGATTCCTCCGAAAAATAAAATGTGACCGATGCAGGAATCCAAAACTCTGAGATTGACTCCACGGATCTCATCGAAGAAAATATACATGCATTCATAGAAAGAGAAGACGAAAATCAGCGTTCGAACACCTTTCCAAAAAACAAAGTAGTCGTGGATTAGGCCTATTAGGGGATACCATTTTGAAAAAAACGCACCCTGTAGTTATCCTCAAAGGTGGTGTGGAATAGAGTACCTCAATTATTCAGAATATCACATACGTTCAAATTGAAGGAAAACTTTTGACAAATCCGTTTGTTATATCAAAGAACGACCTGAAACATATTTTCTAGGAAATTTCATCAGCTTTCTTTTTGCTCTGATATATTTTTGTGGTTAGTTTGTTAGGGACCGAGATATTCACGAAAATTCACATTGGGGCAGGATTTTAGCCCTTTACAGCGTTTCCAAATGTTATGCGGTTACTCCCACCTAGGGGACACCGAGACCTACCCGAAAAACCTTCATTTGCTTTTGTATGAATTGGTCCAAAGTTTGGGCCTATTTCGACCTAAATGCAGTGGACTAAATGGGTAAGGCCGCCCCTGCTTCTGAGAACGACATTTTTCACGCAACCGACACTTCACTCAAATGTGCGATATTTAAAAATTATGCATCGCCTCTATCATGTATGTGCCATGTCAGTGCTACTCTTCTTTGATGTTCACTCCTACTAACACAGAAAAATTATCAAGAATTCCTTCATAGTTAATATTACATACCAATTTTCAGGGGAAAGGCGTTTGATTTTCCTCAATGGAAAACTAGTGGACTACCACGACGATTTTAAACTAGTGCTCAGCAGCAGAGATGAACATCTAAAGATACCCTCGTATTGTAGTTCTTATATATCGATCATGAACTTCTCCTTGACCCACGCTAGACTCACCGAACAGCTGATCTCTTTAACCATCAAACAAGAAAACCCACAACTCGAAGAACGAAAGAAAGATGTAGTGCGAAAGACTGAAGAGCTCAAGGAGCAGCAATATCAACTACAAGAACAGTTATTAGAAGACATGGCTAACTCCACAGGTGATATACTCCAAAACACCAAACTCATAGAGTCCTTGAACGAAACCAAGGCTAGTTATTTGGCAGTCTCTAAGTCCATCATAGAGCAAGCAGATGTCGAGAATAAGTTGGAAACGGAATACGATACATACAGGGAATTATCATCGTTTGGAAGTGCTTCTTTCTTTACCGTCAACGAGTTTTCAAAGTATAACATTCTTTATACTTTGTCTGCCTCGGCATATACAAGAATCTTTTTGAAAACAGTCGCTTCATTTCAATCTATGCTGGAAAATTCAGAAGTTCAAAAGAGTCATTTGATTAATGCAACTTATTCGTTTGCTGCCAGAGGAATATTCAAGGAGGACCGAATTAAGTTCGGACTGTTGTTAATGAAAATGTTCCCGGATAAAATAACACAAATTGTGAGTTTAATTACTTTTTTTTCATTTGGAGTTGAATGTATTGAAAAGTTTTTAATTTAATTTTCAATTTACAAATCAAAGGAATGGAAAGTATTTCTGCAACACTCAATCGACGAAACGGGAACAAACCAACAGAATCTTCCGGAATGGATACCTGATGACCTTTCGTACAACCTGCACAATCTGCAGAATGGTCTGCCAGAACTATATCACAATCTTAGGCTAAGCGAACCAAATCTTTGGAGAGATTTCATGGTCACTCAAAATTGCGAATTAAATATTCCCAAACACTGCAAATTAACAGATTTTCAAAAGGTGCTTTTGGTTCAGGCGCTACGACCCGACAGGCTCTACTCTGCCATTTCCAATTTTTTAAGTCATTTTCCGGAAACCTCTGTGGTCGATTTCCATCAAATATTCAAGGAATCTGTGTCATCTGAGCCCATTTTGTTGATAGCAACATCTGGGAATGATCCGAGTAATGAGATTCGAGACTTGGCAAACTTACTTGGAAAGCAAGTTTATAAAGAGGTGAGTTCCTTCTGAAATACTTCCTCGTTATTTTACGTTTCGAACATATATAGGGCATTACCTCTTATCTTCTTATTAAATTTCTATCAGTTCAGATAATGAATTTACAGATTTCAATGGGCGAAGGACAAGAAAGTGAAGCCTTATCATTCCTGCAAATTGCAATTAAAACAGGAGAATGGGTAGTCCTCAAAAATCTACATCTTGTCTCTAAATGGCTACCGATCTTGAGCCAAAATCTGCAGACCAACTTCCACGAAGACTTCAGGTTATGGTTGATCACCGAACCAAATGAGAGCTTCAATTGTGTTCTCGCACAGAACAGCCTTAAGGTCGCCTACGAGGTTCCCAAAGGTTTGAAGTATAACATTCAGAGGACATATCAAAATTGGGGATCTAGATACATTGAGAAGTTGCCAGCCAATTCCGCGAAGATATTCTTTGTCATAGTTTGTTTGCACGCTATTCTGCAGGAAAGAAGAAAGTATATACCTCAAGGTAAGATACCTCAGAACTTGATCTACCGAAGAAAACAAGAGAAATGAAATCCTACACTAAAGGTATACGTTTTTGTCTTTCGAGGAAAAATACTCTCTGAGCAATCGAACGAAATATAAGGGATAAAAATCTACAGTTTGATTGCAACTGTTCTTTTATATCTTGTACTTGTTTTCAGTCTGTCGACTATCCCCGTTTTCCTTATATTAGCTCTATCACTGCCGGTCTTTCTGCATCCAACCTTTGTATAGCGAATACATCTGTGAAAATTTTATTTAACTTTAGTTTAAAAGGGGTGACCTTATGATCAAGTCTCTTGACGAAGGCATTGTTTCCTTTGGCTTACAATGTCAAAGCATCCCGTTACTAGGAGTTTCTTCCTTCTCCCCACAGAATCTACACTCGTTAATCTCAGATGAGCCCATTCTCAACAGTTGCTTTCTGAGGCGTAAGCCATTAGGAATTCGGTGAGGAGGTGTAGTTGGTTCTTTCAAGAATGGATAAATAATAAAACAAAATTGGATGCTGATATAAAGTGTTCTATGGATACCTCTGTTAAAAAGATATGAATAAAAATCGAAACCTCCTTTAATTGTGTTGAACGAAGTGTTCGATATACCAAGTTTGGAGGCCTATTTGGCGTTTCTGAAGAACTAGACCTATGTTAAATCTGAAAATTGGAATTATGATATTGTTTGACATTATCTACTGAGCTAAAATATTCTTGCAATAAGACCACTTTCTTATACAAAAATTTTTGTCTATTTTTTGTTTTCGAATTCGATAGTGTATTCAATTCTGAATACATTCGTACTTGAATCGTTGCATTCATCATAATACTTTCCGAAATATCGAGAAATAACTGAAGGAAAAAGGAAGATAAGAGTATTCGGTATTATGTTTGTTTATCCTAATCTAGATAAAGCACAAATCGTTTTCACATTTTTGAAGTCGAAAAGTGTCGAAATATGTCGAAATATTGTACATTTCTAGAATTTCGAAAAACTCGTCACAGGGTGTTCCGAATGTTGGCTCAAAAATTGGTATCAAGATTGGTTCATAACTTTCGTTTTTCATATTTGAACCCTATTTCTTTATGATTACGTTGGATTATGCGAAGAAAAATGATGATAATGTTTCATTCATGGGCGCCCGCAGGTTTTTTTTCTCAGAGGGGGCAAAATCAAAATTTTCGAAAAATGATGGGGCTCAGGCGACATCAGTGCTTCATTTCTTTCTTTTTCTTTTTTTATATGAGTGAAATTGATCAAATTTTCTACTTCAACATTTTTTAACAACAACAACATGGGGTTATGTGTATAAGATAAAACGGCAACTGTTTCCTAAACAAATAACATTCCAGGGAAAAAATATTAACTGAAAAAAGCTTTTATTGCAACACGAATGCGAAATGCATGAATATTGGATTTGCCTTTTGCAACGAGTAATAGGCAATATTTTCTCTTTTCAGTCAAGTTTTGTGAAATACTCTCGAAATTCAAATAAAAATTCAAATTAGTGACTTTTGTATTGTATCTTGGCAGTTGGTGTGACTTACGAAGTTTGACAGATTACGGGATTTTGAATTGATGCAATTTGAAAATTGAGAGGATTGGAGGTGGGTATAACCACAAAATGAAAAATATAACGCAAAACAATGCTGTGATGAGTTTCATGACACCACTACTTCAAGAAGTGTAATGAACTCAATACGGTACTGAAATAGGGAAATTATAAATAATATGGAGAAAGGAATAAAATCTATATTATAATTGCCAATGAATGCAGACGAGTGATAACGAAATCAAAACAAATATATGCGAGTGCAGTAACAGATGATCTCCAATCGGCTGTAAGCTGTAACGGAGGCGCTTGTGAACTCGGTTAGCAAGGATGAGACCAGGGACTCTAAGCACTGTTCACGCAATGGACCCTTTAGTTGAGAAGAAAATGCTGTTGAAGAATCCGATTGAACAACTAAGATTCAATACCGAAAAAGAGGAGAGATGGAAAGAAGTGAAGAACAAAAAGCGCACCAAAGTACGCCGCATATTAGTTGTAGGAAACCTTGAAGGTCCTTCCACCATCAGATCGCTTCATGTCACAAATCTTATGCCAAATACAAAACCCGAAGATTTTTAAATTTTCCTTGAGAAAAAGTTCACTGAAGTTAAGTGTGAACTGTTAAAGTCCAGATTTCCTGATAAGTATGCCTCCTTCAAAGTGTCTATTCGAGAGAGCGATTATGATAAAGCACTCATAGCAGAGAACTGGCCCAACAGAGCGAGCATACATACATTTTTTCATCCAAGGAAAGCAGCCCCCCACCACCACTCTAACAGAGACTCCTTATGAGAAATATACATATGATGGTCCGAAATTGAGGATACTACAACTTAATGCCCAATGTCTCTCAAATAAGGTCAATGACATGAAGGTACTGCTGGAAGAGAAGTGCCCTGATATAGTGAGTGTTGCCGAACATAGGTGTCACCATGACAATATTTCAACTATGTCGATACCAGGATATAAACAGGCGGCCTTTTTTTGTCGAACAGTAAAGAAAAATGGGGGTACTCTCATCTACACGAAATCCCGGATAGAGTGTCGGCAATTGGATGTGACAGAGTTCTCCAGAGAAAGGGACTGTGAAGGTTGTGCTATTAGATTAAATATTGGTGATCATAAAATCTGTTTACTAAGCATTTATAGAGCACCTTCTGGTGATATTTCTGTATTTTTTGATCAATTGTATAGGATTTTAGATATCTGTGTTGCGCCCTGTCATTCGGTCTTTTTATGTGGGGATTTAAACATTGATAATTTGGAACACAATAAGCCACAGAGGAGGGCACTTGAAGATCTGTTAATTTCGTTCAACCTCAATGTTACATCATCTGCTCCTACTAGGGTGTTTACGAATGCATCGGGTCATACATCAGTTTCCGCAGTCGACTATATACTCACGAACGCTGCTAAGAATTGCTTTGTGGTCGAAGTATACGAACCTCACTTCAGTGACCACAGGGCGGTACTTCTCGATTATTTCTACAAGAAACCAACAACTGAAAATGCCTGTAAGCAATCAAATTATGTAACGGTAAGAAATTACTCCCTTAATAATTTGAACCTCCTCAGTGAATTTGTGAAGAATCTTGATTTTGATGATCTTCAAGAGCACGAGGGCGATATCGATACTAGTTTCCAGATCTTGGTTAACTCAATGAAATACGCGATCGAAAAATGGTGCCCACTCAAACGAGTAAATACCGAAAAAACAGGTAGAAATTGCATAACATCAGACATACGCCAATCTCATGAAAACTTACAAAATGTGTACTGGCTACACCGGAACTTACAGACTCCTGAAACCACAGAATTGTATAGGAAGAAAAAGAAAATTCTTTGCCATTACGGAGGCCACATCGAGAACATTTTTTAAAACATAGATGAATTCAAAATAGTAATCATCGAAATGAATACCATTTTCAATTCCCAGGCTCAGAGATCTTTTATCATGAGGTTGGAGAAATGATATTAGATTTTGTCACTGAGATGAGATACTGTGCGGGATACTGATGAGGCCCAACAAGGCCGAAACCGGTATATCTCTCATCTCAGTGACAAAATCTAATATCATTTCTCCAACCTCATGATAAAAGATCTCTGAGCCTGGGAATTGAAAATGGTAATCTATGTTTCAAAAATGTTCTCGATGTGGCCTCCGTAAGGGCAAACAATTTTCTTTTTCTTAAAAAAACATCTGGCTTCACAGTCACAAAAAGAATTGGGCGTTTTCCATCACTTTGAGAAACTAACAAGCGGGCCCTGAATAGAGCCACTGCTAAAATCTCATTCAGTGAAAGAGGAAGTACAGATTTCTTTTTTTGCATTTGATTGGAGATGTGAAACTTCATTTTGACGCAATTGGATGTCACCACCTTAGTATCTTGTAATATTTTACTCATTACTTCACAACCAATTGCTTCAAATTTCGAAGTTTTTTATGAAAATTTTGTCCTGAGATGTGCGAGATACTGATGAGGCCCAACAAGACCGAAACCAGTATATCTCTCATCTCAGTGACAAAATCTAATATCATTTCTCCAACCTCATGATGAAAGATCTCTGAGCCTGGGAATTGAAAATGGTATTCATTTCGATGATTACTATTTTGAATTCATCTATGTTTCAAAGGCCTATTAGTTGCAGGCTTATTCTTCAACCTCTCACGAGCATTCGATAGTATATGTCACAAATTTCTGTTGGAGAAACTATATAATATCGGCTTCAGAGGTAATTTTTTGGATTTTCTCTGTAGTTTTCTAAGCGATCGTAACATCTGAGTTCGTGTGCGGACAATTGGTCAAACAAATTCAGCTTGGATTCAGGGGTGGTACAAGGGTCAGTATTGGGACCACTCCTTTTTTTATTGTTCATTAATGACTTACCACAGCATATTGATATCAAAAATAAATTGTTAATCATCTTTGCGGACGATACGTCAGTGGCAATTACAGCGCAAACCCGGGCCGAATTGTTTGATACTTGTTCCTCAATGTTGAACGCCTTCAGTGTCTGATGTCAAGCGAACTCACTTATTCTAAATTTCGGTAAGACCGATTGTATATTTTTTGGTTTGAGGTATGACGAAAATAGACTCTTTACAGTTAGACATAGGAACATCACAGTGGTTTCAAAAGATGTAGTTAAATTCCTAGAAATTAGTATAGATAGGGGACTCAAATGGGATGTACATATTGATAACTTGTGTAAAAGCTTGAATAGAGCCTACTTTGCATTATATAAATTACGGAACTCCTTACCCCGATCATCAATTCTGAATGTGTATTATAGCGTAGTATATTCCCATATGCAGTATAATATATTGCTTTGGGGAGCATGTTCTTACTCCAATCGGGTTCTGATTGCACAAAAAAGAATAGTTAGAATGATATTCAGAATTTCTACTCGGCAGAGTTGTAGAGCATGCTTTGTCAACAACAGGCTCCTAACAATGCCGCGTATTTACATTTTAAAATGTTTACTTTATGTTAGGGAGAATTTGGACTCATTTCAGGAACTCTCTGTCTATCATTATCATGAAACAAGGAGCACTGGTGTACTTTCCTTTCCTAAAAATAGATTGAGTAGACTTGAACTGTACCCCTCTTATCAGGGTATCATATTATATAATCATCTACCTGCGGAAATTAAATCGTTGAGACTACGCGAGTTTAAGAAAAAATTGAAGGGTATCCTTCTCTCTAAGGCTTATTACAGTGTGAGAGAGTAAACCAGTGATCCACGCATTTATGTTGAAAATTGAAATTGATTTGCTTCTGACTTGTCCTATTCATCTTGTATGACAAAAAGGATCAATAAAGCATTATTATTATTATATACATATACGCTACATAAAACGGTATTCATAAAAATCATATATGAATAATAATGGACCATTAAATGAATCAAGCACTGACTTCTGAAACAAGAAACTGAAATATTATCCGAAATGATACAAAACTCCTCAAGAAAATGAAATCAAAATTATGAGAATTAACAAATTATGAAATAAAAGAGACAAAACAAATACAAATATTGTTAATTCTGATAACAAAATAATGAATCGTAATATCTTGGTCTTACAGAATTCATACGCAGTTCTCTGTCCACATTTGAGCATGAGGCAAAACATTTTTGGAGGAGTTGATTTCCTCTTAAAAAATGTTCCAATAACCATATTTTCCAAAGGTGAATTTATCAAAACTTAAACATAGGTCAAAGTAACTCTCAACAAAAAAAGGCAATCGTTCGGGAGTGCTGAGTGAAGTGGAATCTGAGTAATATGTAAATTGCATCGTCGAACTAGAGTTGAAATATTGCGAGAAGGTTGTACAGCGTTGTCTCCGTGTTTGGATGTTAAATTAGCTGGATTCAGTTCCGAATTAAACGTTGAATTTTGTGCCAAAAGTGAGATAGAATACAGTTGAATGCAGGTATTTGGGAGAAATTCAAATCGAATGGTAATTGAATCTAAAATGAGCGACTTTGATTTGATTTCGGTCAGTACTATGAGTATATAAATATCAACACCTGTTGGACTCATTAACAAAAAATGGATTGCAACAAATGTGGAAAATCCGGTTCGACACGAGTTCCCGTAGTCAGCTGTGATGGTTGTTCGAGGGGATTCTGTAAACAAAGTGCTGGTTTAACAACATCGGAGATTTCGGTCATTGAACTGCGGGGAAAACGTGTGATGAAATTTTATTGTCAACATTGTTTGAAAGGGGAATCTATCGAATTATTTCACAAAATTATAGAAAGTAAAGATGACCTAATAGAAAGTAAAAAAGAAATTATCAGGCTACTAGAACGTGATTTAGAAAAACCGAAGAAAGAATTGGAGATAAAACCTATGGCGGGTATGCATCAGCCAATATCTTATGCAGAAGCTACAAGGACTGGAACCGAAATCGCTAGGCATGAATCCACACCCAATGTCCCCTTCATTATATGCAAACCAAAATATAAACAAGATTGTGCTCAAACAAAAAATGATATAGAAACTAAAATTGATGTTACTAAATTACAAGTAGGGGTCAATGCAATGCTGAATAGAAAAGATGGATGTGTTCTAATAAAATGCAACTCCACTAAGTCGACAGATAAAATGAAAGATGTATTAATTACTAAATTGGGACAAAATTACGATATTAAAGAATCCCAAATGCGAAGACCTAGTATTTTT
This sequence comes from Hippodamia convergens, assembly GCA_038502775.1. Taxonomy (NCBI): domain Eukaryota; kingdom Metazoa; phylum Arthropoda; class Insecta; order Coleoptera; family Coccinellidae; genus Hippodamia; species Hippodamia convergens. Next base: position 62,980,758 of record CM076609.1, on the reverse strand, counting down.
GTGTCTAATATGGAAAAGGACTTCCAGTCAGGTGACATCGTTGAAGCCATAAGAAATCAGAACCTTTTTCTAGATGAGGCAGATGAGATTAAACTGGTCTCACTGAAAATGAATAAGCACAAAACGTCGCAATCTGGAATAATAGAATGTAATGGATCAGCATATAAAAAGCTCCTTTCTGTGGGTAAAAATTACTTGGGACTACACCGGTGCTCTGTTCGGGAGAACTTGAGAGTGGTGAGATGTTTCAAGTGTTACTCGTTCAACCATAAGATAAATGACTGCAAATACAACGAACCTCCCGTATGCTCCAAGTGTTCAGGATCACATGATTATAAAACTTGTAAGTCTGAAGAGAATTATTGCAATAATTGTATTCGAAGCAATACCAAATACAAAACCGATTTCAGTGTAGGTCATACTGCGCTTGATACGGGGTGTCCCCTATATGAAATACAAATGAAAAGATTTAAGGACAGAACAGACTATGATGTTTGAGCATATTTGATTAATTCTGGATAATTACATCAACGATTTTGATAGAAACGAAATAAGGTTGGATAATAGATGCTTTTTAAGTGTTCAAGATGTAAATAATTTCATTAAATCAGAAAATGACTTCAATATTAGGATATTTCATGTCAATATTCGTAGTCTTAATAAAAACTTAGATTCTCTGAAAATTGTTTTGAGCCGAATAGAGTGTTCTTACGATTTTATCGTTCTAACAGAGACCTGGAAAATGCAGGATATATCATTGTTTGAAGTTCCGGGTTACAGTTTGATATATAATCATGGTAGTGTGAATCAAAATGATGGGGTAGCCGTCTATATAAGAGAGAATATAAATTTTGTTCATCATATTGTAACTATTGATCTGCTGAATATAATTCAGATTGAGGTATTTTATGAGGGTTGTTGTATGAGCCTGGTTGCGGTCTACAGACCATATGATATATTGAAGGATGCATTCCCAACAGATGCCTTCAAGAGTTTCTTTCTAGAAATAAACAAAACAAAAACATTAATATAATATTAGGTGATACAAATTTCGACTTATTATCTGGAAATGATTTGGATGAGGAATGTCATAATATCTTGACCGAGTATGGTTATACATCACTAATAAATACAGTGACAAGACCAGAGAGCGCCACATGTCTTGATCAAAACAGAAATGCCGACAGAAGACTACCTAGCATCAGTTTTTCACTATGATCTAACTGACCATTACCCAATAATGCTATTCATAAGAAATTCATTGCAGGAATCAAAAGAGCACAGAAAATCAAGGAGCTTCATAAATTATCCCAAGCTTAATGCCGCGTTAGCTAGTCAAGATTGGCGTTTGGTACTGGAAGAACAAAACCCAAATGTCTCGACTGAAGCGTTCATAGGGATCTTGAAATTTAATATTTCAGAAAGTACATATAGAAAATTCGAGAAAAAACAGAAATAAAACGCAAAGAATGGATCACATCAGGTATTGTCAAGGCTATCAATGAAAAAAATAAACTTTACAGGCAGATTAGAACCAATCCTCAGAATCAAACACTAATAAATAAATATAGAATCTATAAGAACCTACTTGAAAAACTGATAATGAATGCGAAAAAAGTTTATTATGCAACCAAGTTGGTGAAATATGAAAGAGACCCGAAAAAATTGTGGAGTTTCCTAGGTGGTAAACGAAAGATTAATATAGAACCTGGGCCCATAGTAAATAATAACGTTCTGCTCGAAAAAGATCAGGACATAGCGGAAGCCTTCAATACATACGTTTCGAATATTGGTCGTGATCTGGCTGGTAGAGTTGATCAGAATAGCGCCAATGTGGAGGATGACAGAAACATCAACAATTTAATTCTGGAAACAACAAATGAAACTGAGATGTTGAAAATTGTGAAATCCCTGAAATCAGATAAAGCTCCAGGATTGGATGGTATAACGACGAATAATCTGAAGAACATTGCCTCAAATATTCTGGTTCCTCTCTATCATGTGGTCAACTCGTCGATGCGGTTCGGTGTATTTCCCGACGTTCTCAAAGAAAGCTTGTTCAAACCGGTATACAAGTCTGGAGATAGGAAGGATGTGAGCAATTATCGACCAATTTCTCTCACATCAAATTTGTCAAAAATATTTGAGAAAATTATCCATGAAAGAACTGCTGGATTTTTGGAAAGCTGCCAAGTTTTGAAAGAAAGCCAATTCGGTTTTCGCAAGGGAAAATCAACACAGGATGCTGTAGCACAACTAACAGCCAAAATATATCGCTCCCTTGACTCTTCTAAACCATGCCTATGCCTATTTATCGATTTGAAGAAAGCTTTCGATACCGTAAATCACGAAAAATTATTGAAAGGATATGGAATTGGATATCGAGCTTTGAATTGGTTTGGGAGTTATTTGTCGGGCAGGAGTCAACGTGTCCAGGTTCGAAATCATCTTAGCACCTCTTCCACTATCCAATGTGGGGTGAAACAAGGAACGATCTTAGGACCACTATTGTTCATAGCATATCTCAATTCAATTTTCACAAGCAATACTGAGGGTGAATTGACTGTTTTTGGTGATGATAAGGCCATTTTTTACCACGCGATACCTGGGAGATGTTGAAGGAACGAGTTGAGAGAGATTTCGTTAAAGTAGTGAACTTCTTCAATTCCAAACTATTGACCATTAATTATGATAAAACATGTTTTATGCAGTTCTCCGCAACATCTGTCAGGTTGCCTCCTTTCAGGTCGCTATCGTTCTCAACAACTGGACAATCGTATGAAATAAAAATTGTTGATAAATTTAAAATTATTGGGAATATACCTGGACAAACATCTGAGGTGGAGCGAACATATAGAGCATTTGGCAAGAAAATTGCGTGTACTGATACCACGTTTCAGAAAGTTGAGGGATTTCTGCAAGTTGGGGCTCCTGAAGAGGCTCTATTTTGCTTTGGCACAGACACACCTGAATTATGGAATATTGGCATGGGGTGGAGTGACGAAGAGTTGCCTAAGGAGGTTGGAAATAGCACAGAAGTGGCTATTAAAGATAATATTAAGAATACCTTTTCGTTTTCCAACCGAGAGACTATATGCTGAAAGCGGAGTTATGGACCCGAGAAAACTTTTTTTCCTTGCACTGTCCATACATCAAAAAAAAACATTTGGTGTCTGCAATCATCTGTATGATACAAGGAACAGAGGAATGTGGATTGTTCATTCGAGGACGGACAGGACAATAGGTCAAAGATCTCATACCTACCTAGCACCTTTCATATTCAATAAAATACCACCTGAAATTAAGAATGTTTGTTTCAATGCACTGAACGTTTTCAAGAGAAAAATTAAAGAGTGGTTTATCTCGTTGCCGACCTGGGAAGTAGTCCAAATGATAGACTTGAAAAATTCTTATGTCCATACTTAAGGACGAAAAATTAACTACAACTCATACCAGGCGTCATTCTATCATTGGTTTTTTCTTTGTACACCTTTGTAAATACAGTATGAATTTCTGTCTATATTGTATAATGATTCATGAATTTTCCACACAAGACAATTTCATGAAATTGTCTTCGGAAAAGAAATTAACTGGGATGTTTTTTTCAACAGTATATCTATACAAAGAATGAATTGGAGATATGTGAAAATTGTTTTTTTCTTTTTTTGTGTTAATATTAGATGTAACTACTGGTTGAATAAACGTCATAATTATTATTATTTATTATTATTCGATTATTATTTTCCAATTAGTTTTGGTTTACAAAGAACTGTTTATGATCAAGAAAGTTGAAATTGGTAATTCATAATTCCTTATAAATTGAAAATTATTCGGAAATAATAATCTGAAAGCTCGACGCACCACTATACAATTCACTTAGTTTTCATTTCTATCAGCAGTTCCCGAAGACTACCACGTTTCTGTTCTCTTACACTTCTGATTAATAAAACATACTAATAGTTGAAACGTCATGCACATTGATGAGTCCATTTAATGGCCCCAATATTTAGGAGAAAGAAATTTTATTGTGTATACTGACCTTCATTATCTATTAGAAATTTTGTACTAAAAGCAAAAAGTAGAATATAACATACGAAAAGGCCCTTACGGAAAAATCAGCTACTTGAATAATTATAGAACTAACACAATTTGAGGAAAAGACAATAAAAATAAAAAATAATCCTTGAATACAGTCCCAACGGGTTTCGATTTCAAATACTCTTTCTCTAGAATGGGAATATAAATGAAAAGATTATATATATTTTCACCCCTCTCAGTAAAAAATATCTTGATTGCAGAATGGATAATAATCATTACGCTGAAATAGGTATTTAAGCGGTACCTTATTATTATTTAGAAAATGTCTAATTGTAGAACCTTTTTTTCGGGTGCAAGAATAATAAGAGCAGAAGGTTTGCCGACTCGTAAACACGCAACATACAACTGGCCATGAGAAAAACAACTATTTTCTAGATTCATGCCACACACACTCAAGGACTGGCCTTGGGATTTGTTAATTGTCATAGAAAACGCTAGACGAATTGGAAATTGAATTCTCTTAAATTCAAATGGTATATCTGTTGGGATCATCGGAATTCTGGGAATAAGAACTTCCTCACCTTCATATTTTCCTTTGAGTATTGTGCAACTATCTGTTCTGGTCGAATTCTTTCTAATAACCAGATGAGAATGTGTGCATGTGGCAGGCCTCGTTTTTGCTATTCAATTGAATACATCCAGTATCGAGTATCCCCGCAGACATGATATTTTGTAATGAAATTCATTAGTGACTTCACTTTTTGATTGAATACTTGAGCAGTGATGTCATGTCGATCAACTTATGTTTGTCGGGAAGAAGTAGTTGAGTCATTTCTTCCCATTTTGGATTGCAAGTAAATGTAATGAATAAATCAGGACGACCATAATTTCGAACGTTTGTTATTGCATCTTTTGCTTATTCATGTATATGACGCGGGCTGTCAATATACGTTGCTGGTAAAATTGTCAATCTTCCTACATTGGCTGCATTTCCTTCGGTAGCGATTGCATCTCGTAAATGAATATATTGCTCTGAATGTAATTTAGATTGATTCAGTCTGATATAAGTGAGGCACTCTGTTTCATTTTAACAATACATATCCTCACAATACCGCTGCAACAATCCACGAAATCTCAGCAAATAGTTATCAGCATTTTGACGAACCCTTAAACGAAATGAATAATAATTCATCGAGCTAACTTTCTTGGTGGTTTCTTGGCCTAAAATCAAATAATTCAAATTCTTATTGAGTAGACATTTTAAATTTTAATATAGGTACTCACAATTCAATGAATTTATCATCTTGATATTGAAGTGATATCCATCATCACCTATCCGAAACATTAGCGGGTATTGTAGTGCATCGTATGAACGGTGTGTTTCATATATAGAAGATGTCATGAGAATGACAATTCTCGTAATATGTCTTAGTTTTCGGTCCTGAAAAATATTCTGTTTTCTTGTGTTGTAACATGTTTGGTTTATCTATGGGAGATGATTGCCTTTCATTGGGGTCCCGTAGCGGTCTTCAAACATCTGAAGTGCCGAAAAATCATCACCTGGAAGGTCGTATCTGGTTTGAAAAAACCCTCACGACCAGAGAGCAACAATTTGTGGATTTTGAATTTGAATATCGAAGGAATTTCGAAAGGAAAGTGTGATTGGGTCTCCAAATTGGCTGATGAACATGGTATCGAAGTGATTCTTCTGCAAGAAACCCACACGACAACAGAAAAAAATCCTCGTGAAAGAGGACAATTGAAAGTTATGTATTAGTTGATTTTTTACAATTTTAGCTTGTTATGTTGAAAAATTGTCAGTTTTCGTAACTTTCAACAGATTCGGAAAGGGGAAATTGATGGAGTTTTTTTTTTTTTTGTCATTTCTTTCAAATTTTGTGACATTTCTGTCATAAATATTCATAAACCTCCGAACATTATTTGGACAAGAAATCTTAATATATACTTTTTTAAAGTAGCAAATGCATTTTCAAAATGCTTTCGATTTATTCTGAATAATCGGTTTCTTTTTTGCTTTTGTCTTTTTTCATTTCAGATTGAGAATTACGAGTCGTTTTGGGAAGAATCTGTGTATCCGAGCCCATCGACGGATAACATGAAGATGATCACACTGATGTCTTTCAAGATTTTCCTGATATTTGATATTTTATGTTATTTTGTTCACGGGGAGGCAGGTTTTTTCGGCTGAGGTTTTTTCCCCTGGCTGTATAGTATCGTATGATACTAGTGTTGATAGTATCGTATGATTCTATAGTATCATACAAAGAATGTTATGATACCCCGTTCTTTTTTTACCTCAGCTTAGGTACTTTTTGTTTCAACATTTATTGTATTATTTTAGCTCTCTTTTTCATAAGAATATATATGTATATATATATATATATATATATATATATATATAGAAGATGTAAAAACAATATAACTCGTTTCCAAGTTTTCACCTACCATCACAATTGCCACTTCGTTTATTGTAGAGGCGTTGAATTGGCGTTCATGTGCTCCAACAGGTCGTTTATCAGCTCTAATCACAACCTTGTGATCGTCACTTGGCAGTTTTAAACAATCGAACCAATGCATGATATTCATTAATTAGTTGCTGCAAATCTTGAAGAATTATTCTTCTCACATCAGCATTAATTGATTGATGTTGATCAAGTTGATCATCCATATTGCTTATGAAGTACCTGAATTTGGAGGAATTTATGTTGTGTATCTTCAAGTAGTTGTAATGATCCAAATCTATGGTGAATTTGGCCTTGGATCTAAATAGCAGAAAGGGAAGACAAAATGAGTGATTTGAAAATAATTATTGTCAATATCATATTCTTACCTTGAATGTTGGATTGAATCCACGTTTTCGAATTGTATCTGCTCCAAATGAAGTCATTTGGAAACACCCATTGTATTTTTGTGTGTTCGATAGAAAATGTCTTGATTCGGATGTTTTTCCACGGAACAGAGAATGCAATGATTCAGGTGGAAGAGGCAATCAATTTCATTTCACCTTGCCATTTTGACAGCACAATCAAGACGTTTAGGCAACTCAAAATACACAGTAATTGATGACAAATGAGAATTTGTCCAAAACATTTCGTCATAAAATTTTCCGTAGTGTTCGGAAAAAAAGGTGTAATAACACATGGACTCAGATGCGTTAATATTATATTAGAAAATGTAGTTCACCGAATTAATATCAAATATAACACACGAAAACGATATCAACCTCAGCGACATCTACTGGCGTTATTCGCAAGAAAGAAAATGATTTCCTAATTTTTTCCTCCATTTCATCAAATTTTTCAAGGTTTTATGGTATTTTATGTTAACCCCGCAGCGAAAGAATCCAACAAAAGACTTTCATAAAAAACAATTCATCCAACCTTGAGTTATAAATGGTGTAACCAACAGTATGGCCGACTGAGTTTTATATATTAAGATAAGAGTAGCTGCACTTGCCCCCTGAAAAAATCCGCATCAAAGATACCGCCTAATGAAAACAACTGTCCATAAACCGATCATCTTGTAACGATTGAGGGGAATGCCGATACGCATTGGTACTTTTATGAATTTATAACTTCTTAGATAACTTCCTACATAAATTATATTGAGGGTGTACTGTGAAAAACTAAAGGGAAGATCAAAATCCCCCCCTGCGGGCGCCCATGGTTCCATCATATTAATGCTATTAGAATTGATAATTATTCTTGAGTTATTAAGGATTTCCTGATTTCATGTCATGCGTAGCGTCAAATTCATAGAATTTGTTCCATATCAACAATGACCTCGGTCATAGAAGATAAACTATTCCAATAACTCACTTCTTAATTCATTCATCATTATTGATACGGTACGCTACGTATGACATAAAATCAGAAAATTCTGAATGACTCAAGAATTATTAATTTTAGGAGCATCTTGGATTATTATCATCATTTTTCTAGCAGAATCCAACACAATCATAAAAAAATAGGTTTCTATTCTAATCTGAAAAACGAAAGTTATGAGCCAATCTTGATCCCAATTTTTGATTCAACATTTTGGAACACCCTGTGACGAGTTTTTCGAAATTCTAGAAATCTACAATATTTCCACAGCCCACAGTCTTCGACTTCAAAAATGTGAAAACGGTTTGTGCTTAGTTTATTTAGAATAGTAACAACAAACATGATACCGAACTCTTATTTCCCTTTTATTCAGTTTTTTCTTGCTATTTTGGAAAGTATTATGACAAATGCAACGATTTGAGTACGAATGTATTTAGAATTGCATACTCTATCAACACACAAAAATTGGAAAAAAAAATTCAACAATCAAATCAATAACATAAACCCAATTGTCGATTTCAAATACTTAGGTCCAGTTCTCCAGAAACGCCTAATAGGCCGTCGAACTTGGTACACCTTGTATAAATTCGAAAGTATATCATAATATATATTTCTCTATTTCAGTATCGTAATGAGTTCATTACAGTACTAAAAGTAGTGCTGTAATGAAACTCATTACAGCATTGTTTTCAGTTATATTTTTCGTTTTGTGGTTGTCAGTACTGACCTCCGATCCACTCAATTTTCGAATCAAATCAATTCAACTTCCGCAATCTGTCAAATTTCGTTAGTGACACCAACTGCCAAGATACAATACAAAAGTCACTAATCTGAATTTTTATTTGAATTTCGAGAGTTTTCCACAAAACTTGACTGAAATAGAGAAAATATCGTCTAATACTCGTTGCAGAAGGCAATTCCAACACTCGTGCGTGAATTTCGCATTCGTGTTGGAATAGGAGCTCATTCTGCAACTTGTTTTAGAATATACTATTTTGAAATTGTCTGAGAAAAGTGTTTTAAAAAATATCATATCAGGCTATAGTTTGTATTTGAAAATTTTTTACGAAATTGATTCCTCGCTCAACAATTGGTGAAACATCTTCGGTCAATTGAAAAATAAAAACACAAGACTACGTTCACAATATTTCAATAAATTAAACATCTAATAAGTCGACATCATGTTTGTTTCGGATTTTATCCCATTCTCAAGACTGAAAAGTAAACGCATAAGTCAAAGAAATAAACATCATACAACAGATGTTAAAACTGGAGATAAGTGGAAATCTAATTATACTGGGGGAAGGTCTTTTGGGAATTTAAGGAAGATCTATGAGAGACACAAGGATTATTTCAGAACAAATAATCAACTGAAGTGCAAAGAAATATACACGAGTTTAATGAGTTTTCAAGAGGAAAAGAACACAATCGAAAAAAAATACCCGAATATAAATTGGAAAAACATTTGGAAAGCACTAAACGAGACAGAAATAAATACTGAATGGAAAGCGGACCTATACAGATGTATCAATGAAATTTGGCCAGTAAACAGCAAGATGTACAACCATAGAATTTCAGCAGAACCCAACTGCCCTATATGTGGAGATCCAGAGGATTCAATAATACATCGTTTGAAGACTTGTGAAACCGGAAAAGAGGCATGGAGTTGGATCAGAAGAAAACTTATGAACAAATTCTCAATCGACATAAACGAACGGAATCACTTGGAACTAATAGCCGACGCACCGAAAGAGAAAAAAGAAAGGAAAACATGGGTATGGTTCATATCAGCCCTCGTCCACTATAATATGAATCGATTGAAAACCTCATCAACAGACTTCGAGGAAATCCTTAGAATGGAAAGAGATCACCTTATCGAAAGAAGGAGAATTGAGTATTTCTCACGAGAAATCTTCTGTTTCTGATTTTGGACAACCCGAGAGGCATGCACGTGTGATTATTGTAATTTTATATTTTATTTAAGTTAGGAATGTATATATTTTCTGAATAAAGGTTTTAATAAAAAAAAAAAAAATTGATCGTTCACAATTGGTTGTTTATATTTTGAAGCAAAAGATATTTCCGAAATTTCTAGAAGATCTAGGCGTCTGCTTTTTTCCTCTTCATGCAATATTCTTGTTTTATTAAATTCACTGAAATGGTTACAAGTGATACAATGATCAGAAAAACCAGTTGTGAATTTGTTTTGAAGAATTGATTTTCTATGTTCATCAACCCTTATCTTAAGAGAACGACCAGTCTGACCTATGTAAAAAGCTGGGCATTCGTCACAAAAAATTTGATAGACACCACTTTTTTCAAAAGTTTTTTAAACTATCCTTTCCATTAGAAAATATTAATTCAAAGTTTTTCTTGTCGGTACATACAAGGTCAATTTTATTCCGTCTTAATCCACTACAAATATTGGCGCTTATTTGTGGGATATAGTTTATACATATAAGCAAATTTATCAATATAGTTATTAATTTGGGTGGGGTATATACTTGATAAAAGTTTTTGATATTGTTTCTTGTCAATTAATTTATCTATAATATTGGGAGAGAAACCATTGTTCAATGCCAATGTCCTTAACACTTCCACCTCTTTTTCGAAATTAGCTGTTGAAAGTGGTATTGATATTAGACGGTGTACCAGGGAATGAAAAGCTGATATTTTTTTTTATATGGATGTGAATTACTATTATGGATGAGGATGTCTGAAAAAGTAGGTTTTCTATACACATCAAATTCCATATGATCTTCTGCTATTTTTGTACGTATGTCCGAAAAGTTTAACGACTGATTTTCATTTTTCATTTCCAATGTGAACTATACCGTCACATACAAAGAGTTAATCAGTTGGAAGAACAATTCAAGCTCGAAATCTGAGCCAGTCCAAATACAAAACACGTCATCTACATATCTTCTGCAGTATAGTACAAATTCAGTCGCACTGTTATTAACTGACGAGAATATTTTCTTTTCCAAATGTGTCAATACTTCGCTCAAAAGAGGATATAAAGGAGAACTCATTGGTAGACCATCCTACTATTGGTAGAATTTTCCATTGAACTTGAAATAACTCTGTACAAGACACACCTGCAAAAGTTTATTTGTTTCATCTATCAATTCTGCCCTGAGGGGAAAATTATTATGAAGCTGTTCGTTGATTAAATTTTCAACTTCTGTATTAGGTATTGATGGGAATAAATTTACTACATCGAACGAAATTAACCTAGCATTCGGAGGGATTTTCAGTGACTTAAATTCATCTGTAAGTTGGATTGTGTTTTTTATGGAGTAAATTGGTTCTTGTTGAATCATTTTTGGTAAAATCGAATTCAGATATCTACAGAGTTTTGAAGCTGGTGCATGAGTAGTGTTGGGTAGTACGCGGTTTGAAATTGAGTTTGTAAGAGGTGCCTTACTTTTGTATTCAAGCGGTACCACTTCCAAAGAGGCGAGGCGTTCCGGGCGTTCATGACGCGATAGGCAGTCGAGACAAAATTTGCTCTACTACCATAGTATAATGGTACTATGCTACTACATACTGTGTCACTATGTCGCTCGCAACTGGAACTGGACCGATGCAAAAGGGGGATAACGTATTAACGTTAGACGTAAAGGTACAATTCCACCAAAATCGTGTGCGGCACAATTGTTCACGAACATTTTGTGCAGTACTTCAGCTGTACGCGTACAAGCTGTTAACATATTTAGCGACCGTTTCCACCGACAGAGGTGTGCGTAACTTTTGTACGCGCACAGTGCAGCACACAGTGTGCACGAACACGATCTCACTGTTCTCTCTCAGTGTTTCGCTTTCCTTCAACCGTTGAATATGGAGGATCAAGAAAACGTGGTGCTTTGTGCTGCAGCTTGTAGCGTGTGCAGGGGTATACACTTTGCTTGAAAAAAAATAAGAAAGAAACATAGATTTTTCCTTTTTGCAACATCGTAATGAAGAGATGAATCGATTTGTGGAATGATGATGAAAATAGACCTATTGAGTAGATTTTAAAATTTCACTCGAATATCGTGCGAACAGTTTGAGTTCCTGATTAATGCTGTTAGTCCTTTGATTGCTAAACGGGATACAAACTACTTTCTCTCCTATTCTGGGCCAAAAAAATCTTCTACTTCCGCAAAATCTCGGTCGAGTCACAATTGAATTCTTTCGTCAACTCCTCAGTTGCGTCCGGTTTTTTTTTTCTGTTCTTGTAATCTCCGTGATTACAATCCCACAGAACGGTATAAAGTTCAATTTCTTCGATAAATTTGATTATTTTCCAGTTATTTCACTCCATATTAGCGCGAACCAATAGATGTTTTCGCTACCATAGCGGAAGCAAGAATGAGTTCGCTGAAACATGTTTGTGTGCGTCGACCCGAGTCCACCGGTAGAAACTGTGCGCGCACAAAAGTATGCAACTGTACTCGCGAACTTTTCAACAGAGTTCGCGCACTTTTGTTGCTGTTCTCTTGGACGAGTACACCGCAACGAACATTTGTGCGGCACACTGTACGCAACAGTGCCGCACAGTGCAGCACTCCGGTGGAATCGCTCCTTTAAAGTACATATACACGCACCGGCGAACTGCAGTCCGGGACTGCAGGAACGTAGATCTACAATTTTGTTATCACTACATATGCACAGATAGTCGATGAGTCCCGGCCGACAGTTTCGGCAAATCGTTTGAAAAACTGCCGTGTGTAGAGCAATTCCTTCAGATCCCATCGACAGTTCAGAACTTCCAACATTTTCGATCTTTTACAGCCAAAATGGGCTGTAAAATGTAAAATAAATTCTAATAGGCTAATATGCTAATAGGCGAACGAAGAATAGCGGCTATGAAAAACTTGTAAACTTTCACAAAACTATTGATGAAAATGCAACAGTAGACTCTTTTGCACTGATTCTCAGTTCTCTTCATAAATTCATATGCGATAGTTCATCACGTCTCAACAACCATTCTTCAGTCCATAATCTCTTTTTCGATTTTTCATTTTCAATAAATAACACAATCATGGGAGCAGTCGATTTTCGTTAACGTTTAAGAGACATACTTTTAATAGTTCCTCACTTGGAAAACTGAGGATCTGAACTGAACTTGTATAGTCAAATTAAGGATGGACTGCAGCAGTGGCGGCCTTAAGGGGTGGCGAACGGGGCAACCGCCCGGAGCCTCGCTCTTGGTGGGGCCTCGCGCGCAGAGCCACGAGCAAAATTTTGATATTGATTTGGATCCCTAATTATTTGTAAATGTTTGAAAATAAGAGGTTCGAAAAAAGTTCATTAACATTCATTCAAAACATGAAAATAAAATGATGTAGTTTTTGAATATTGCGCCTTGTCGGAACGACCAAATATGTAATTGAGGCACCAGATGTCTGACCCACCAGATCAGTAGGAAGAATGGAATGTAAAATCACACAACACAATCAGGGTAAACATTATCTAAGTATTTAAATACAATGTTTACTTACCCCAGATGTTAGAACATCATAAAAAATGTATAGCCCTGTTGACCGTTCTTTGGCGGTCCCTTTGAAATATTCGTTCAATTGTCGTCTTATGCAAAAATTCATTCCATTGTAGAGAATTACGGAAGGAGGAGCGCAAAATCTGTTTTTTTTTTCGAATCTAGTGAGTAGGTATGAGAATAATGGGATCAGTTTTGTTATATTCTATTTTTTATGATGAAAAACTTCATTCAAATTCAGAGGTCATATTCACATTTTTCGAATAAATTCAATTTCTTGTTATTGAATTAAGAAATTTATTCAATTCATTGGTTTCTGAAACCTATATTTTCAGAGTGGCTTTTGTAAGTTCAAATTTGGATACCAACTATCCAATGAATATATCCAATACATAATACTTCAGTATCGGCAACTCAAAAGTATCCAAGTTGCACAACATGACTACGAACTGTTCCGAGCTTCAGGTCTTGATACAACTGGAACTTGACCCCCTCAATCAAACTGACCATTGGTTGCTCCTCTATCGCTCGGGCAATCCCGGAAAAAGTCATATATCTTGGATTTTGCAGAGGAATTTTAGATACAAATATTATAAGAAACCACTCTTCTCAATAGAAATATCCATACAAGATGTTGACATTTCCCATGGAACTTTCTATTCTGTTCATCTATAGTTTAATTTTTATGATCTCTTCGAAACCGAAAATTTAATACAAAACAGCTGATACATTTAATTGTTTTTTAGCCGTCTAAAAAACCATAGCTGAGAGTAAGTCTGATTACATAATAAAAGAATTAGAGAATTGCAAAAATGCAGAGGTCAAGAATATGATAATGGATCCAATATGCGCGGGAGTCATAGCTGGAAAATCATCCCAGGGGATGCAGCAGCATCTTGTGTCCAAGCAAAATATTTTTTTGGCTTTCTATAAAGGTTGTATACTCTGTTTGCCGGCTCAACTCAGAGGTGGGCGATTTTAAGGGATCATGTAAAAGCCTTATCACTAACACCGCTTTGTGAAACTAGATTCACGAAGGATAAAAGACCTCGCGAAAACCTCCCGCCCAGGGCCTCGCAATAGGTAAGGCCGCCACTGGACTGCAGTCCGCGGACTGTCAGTTTTCGATTTTCAGATCAGGTCTTACGATTTAACTGTATCGTGTGTAGTGCGCTACAGACCTTGACTGTCAGTTCAAATCGACAGTCCTGGGACTGCAGGCCGCCGGATCGTGTATAAGAACCATTAGAGTTATAGTTGAAGCGGTGGGGAAGGCACACAAATTCAGAATGCGTTTTAACTGTTGGAAGATGTAATTGAAAATAGAGGGACGATGAGCGGGTGAGACTGGTGAGAGTGGAAGGTCGCGTAATATTTCTTTGATTCAAATTACAAATTACACTGAATATGAAGGTATATAGTTATACGAAATAATTGAATCTTACCGTGATAATATATTCTCATTCAACCAAAAATTTGAAGTAAATTATAAACAGTGCATCTGTTAGTTCAGGGACGAATTGTTCTTAAGTTGTCATAAAAATTTATAAATTCAACATGAACAGAGATCCTATAATATCTGGGTGTTATTAATATTAATAACAGTATCATCCCGATTATACTTTCAAGGTTTGGGGAGGTCTTGGACTATTATAATACCATATTCTTGAGCCTTAATCCGTTATTCTTCATTGTTTTCAGCGGATAAATAGACCCCACACAAAAAATTAAAGCGGGGAATATATTTTGAAAATATGTATATTTATTTCAATAAAATATAAATAGAATGAAACTTGCATAAAAAGCGAAACATGAAAAGACATGAATAATAACAGTTATTGAAAAATGACTATTATAAATATGAACTCAAGAATACACCTTATTGCCGCTTAATCGGTTCCTACGTTCAACAATTATTTGACTAGCTTTCGAAAATAATCTTTCTGAAGGAACGGACGTCGGTATTATACATAATATTTTTTTTTTAAATTTCATAAAATCTAGGTTATGCTTCTCGTTTAGTATACCACCATTTTGCAGGATCTTGTAGTCTAAGATCCCAGGGCCCCTAGACGTTACTTATTTTTGAAGGAACGAATTTCACAGTATAGATAGTCTTATATGTGTTTAATAGTGAAACATTGAAACATCGTTGCAGCTAGACGTGTTTTAGTCGCTGTCGTTGTTTCGTTAAATTTATCATACAATCATAAGTGTTTTTTTTGCAAATTTGAATCATTCAGAAGCTCCAACTCTGTGCTTACTGGTGTCTCTTGCGTTTTGAGAGTTCGAAATGCCCAATTGCGTAGTTTGTACGAATTCCTTAAACAAGAAGTCTCCGGGATTGCAGTGTAATAAATGTCGCATATTTCTTCATGCAAATGGCAGATGTTCGGACGTGACAAAAATCCTTGTATCAGCAATAACAAATATGCCGGGAAGTCGATGGGAATGTGTTAATTGTCGTTCTGAGGATGTAGTGTTGGGTAACTCTTGTAAGAGGCGGTTCATGTGTCCCGGACACGACGCAGAAATGTAAGAGCGGCTCACTTTACGAAACTCTATCACCTCAATTCGAATGTCCCACTAAGCGGCTACGCATCGGTGAGCCGAAAGCCTAAAGACGCGAGACGCGAGAGACACCCAGGACCCAGGTAGTCTCGGCTAGTGTTGGGTAACTCTTGTAAGAGGCGGTTCATGTGTACTTCCATCTTCCCTTTTCACTAGTGTGTCTTGTCATAAATCACCGGATTTGTGGTTATTCCTCATAACAAAATTAGGGTTGTTTTTTAGAGGTTGCTTCTTTGATTGTTCTCACCAACCGAATATGCAGGAAGTTTGTTCTACAATGAGCGCTTCAACTCTTAACGACATTATCCCCCATTTTATCGGTCCAGCTGCGCGCGACACAGTACCCGAATAGAGCTTATAGCTCTATTCGGGTTCACACAATTACTGTTCTAAGACTGTCAGGAGTTTGCGCAGTAAATTTGTTCGCGATAGTTAGCGTTCGGGTTTTTTGGGGACTGTTTCAGGACTGACTTGTTTTGCGTTCGGGTTTTTACGAATAATCCTGGGATAGTCCGAGGACAGTCCGAAAGCTGTCCCCGCTCTTGAGCAGGTACTGTTTTAGGATTATTCTGGGTGCATGCTTTTAAGGGCTTTACGTGATGGTTGTTGGCCGGAATTTTAATGACATCGATTATTTTCAATGAAGATATCGTTGATAAGAAATATTTCTCGTGCTGAAAACTGAAATGCTTTTATTTTCCCTTTTTCATATTTGGATCGTTCGATGCATTCGGGTTTTTCAAAACTTGAACCAGTCCTAGAACGGTCCTAGGTATCGAAGCGAATGCGCATCTGTCCGGCGCAGTTTTAGAACGATCCTAGGACTATCCTGAAAATTGTAACCCGAATAAAGCTTATGTAGTGGAACAAATTTTGTCTCGACTGCCTATCGCGTCATGAACGCCCGGAATGCCTCACCTCATTGGAAGTGGTGCAGTGTAGCTCTTAAATACAAAAGTAAGGATTCTCTTAAGGTACGCGTCCACTGGAGACGGGCCGGGTCGCATCGTGCCGGCGAGCATTATTGCCTACTGCGTCCATTGTCGACGGATTTTCAACATACAGTCGTCGCCAGTCGCGTTTAGGAAACTCGAGCATTCGAAAATTGTTAACTATGGACAGCTCCGACGAAGAATTATTTCTTTTCAATATTTTAATAGAAGAGGAACAGCATAATTTACGTCGGAAACATAAATATTGGGTTCACAATATATGTAAGAAAAGGAGATTTTATGGAGAATTTCATCACCTATTTGCAGACCTGCTTAAAGACCGGACGAAATTCTTCGAGTATTTTCGAATGTCTCATGAAAATTTCGAAGAACTACATGAAATTATTCCAGATCTCAAAAAGCAGGCAACAAATTGGAGTTAATGCTTCGCGAATTGCTTTGAAAATCAGGGACATTTTCAAAAGATATTTTCTATCGAATTCTGGCACCTTGTCGTGGCAAAATAATGTTGTGCGAAGAGGAATTCATAACACACAAATGTGAAAATACTTTCGAATGTAAAAAATAATACATAATTCATGAAAATACTTACGACTATCTTTCATAATACCCCCTATTTCATTCCAAATATTGGACCTCATCAACTCATCATGATACTTGGAATCTCCAGTATCGTATATTTCGGGAAACCGCTGGACCGAGGATATCAATAATTTATCACTCATCGTCCAAGCATTTCTGCCGACTGCAGTTCCTACACCCTGCGTCCAATAGGCGGGTCGGGGCGCATCGACGGAAAAATACGCTCAGCGACCGATCCGCCGGCGGATTCCGCCTGGATGCGGCCCGGCCCGTCTCCAGTGGACGCAGTTCCATACAAATGTTAGCAGGCGGATTTTTACGTCCCGATGCGACCCGGCCCGATCCGCCCAGTGGACGCGTACCTTTAAGCCGCATCCACATTATGCCGCTGTGTGCCGAGCGGCAAGGCCTCACGGCAAAGCCGCTGTGTATGTGGATGGATCGTCGGCTCGTGCCAAGGTGCCACTGTGTGCCGCTACAGCCGCTGAAGAAATCGCTCAACTGTCGGTCTCCATCAAAAGAAGCCAATGGAAATGTATAGTGAGGATGTGCCAACCGCAGGCCTCGAACAGCTTCAGTAGCGATTCAGATATTCAGAGGGTGTACACGCATGTTGGTAGGATGGAATGGACAAACGAAAACGTCCTACAATTGATCGATCAGTACCGTTCTCTACTTCGAAGGCTTGGCCGTACCCAAAACCGTCGCTTACGCCGTATTTTCTTTTCATTTTCAATTATAATAACTGAGGCTGAAAGAATCAGTAAATCCTCGTAGGAGAACTTTGTGCGACTGAATGAATGCCGACGGGGAAGCCAACGCATATGTGGATGCGTCCTCTCTCGTTGGCTTTGCCGATGGGATTTTTCCGGTTGGCAAAGCCGCTCGGCACACAGCGGCATAATGTGGATGCGGCTTCACAAACTCAATTTTGAAACGTGTACTACCCAACACTATGAGGATGGCACCCCCCCCCTCGTCGGCGATTCGTGTTTCGCCCCCGCCTGACCGCCGATTATCAGTTGGGGACAACGCTGAAGGCGATGTTACCGTTGCCCGGAGGATCTTGGCGCTTCGCGACTTCTATTTTCTGTGAAGAATGAAGTCGCAGCTATGAGAAATGACATCAAAGAGTTGCGTAATACGGTAACATTCTGTTCTGACAAGATCACTGATTTTGAGCGGAGGATAATTAAGCTACATGAGGTCGTCAAGCTTGCAAATCAAGTAAAAATGGAAAACGACATATTAAAGAAGGAAGTGACTGGCTTGCAGTCTAGATTGGATAATGTTGAGCAGAATCTGAGGTTGAATAATGTTGAAATCACAGATATACCAGAAAAGAAAAATGAAAATTTAATCGAAATTGTTAGGAAGGTTGGCGAATTTGTGGGAGTAGTAGTGGAGCCCTCTGCTATATCATCTGTTTCACGAGTTCCGACAAAAATTATAAACAAGCCTAAAAATATTGTGGCGACGTTCATTTCTAAAGCAAAACGAGATGAAATGTTGTCTGCAGTTAAAGTAAAGCGCAATCAGTTGGAAAGAAAAGATGGTTTTAGATTGGATGAACTATAGAATAGATTTTATGTTAATGAACACCTCACTATCAGGAACAAAATTGTTTTCAAGGCAGCTTGGGTAATGGCTAGAGAGAAAGGATTCAAATTCGTTTGGACTCAGAACAGTAATGTTTTAATGAGGAAAAATGATACATCTAGAATCCTACATATTCAAAGCGAAGCTGATTTGGCAAAATTGTCCTAGTCACCGAATCCCTTATCACAACATAATGAGCAAAAATAGTTTATCTCTCAAAAATGGCTTTACACGTTCTATATCAGAATGTGCGTGGACTGCGCACCAAACTGTCAAATTTTAAAATAAATTCTTTATCAAGTGCCTTTGACTTGATTATGGTTACGGAATCGTGGCTGAACAAGGATATTATATGTGATGGTGAATTGGTGGACAATAATTACAACGTTTTTAGGCGAAATAGAGATCTGACTAATTCTTCAAAAAGGGACGGTGGTGGAGTGCTTGTGATTGCGCGCAATGAATTAAATGCAAGCATAGTTCCAGATTTCGGTAGTGAGGCGGAGGATATTTAGATAGTGATTGAAGTGAACAACCTAAATTATATATTTGTTGTGTATATATTGCACCTGGTAACGATATGGCTTATTTGTCGTTTGCGAGGTGACTGGAGTCAAATAGGAACAAAATAGGAGAACAGGATTTAATTCTGATCTGTGGTGACTTCAACTGTCCATCTGTAAAATGGGTAAATCATTCATTTTCAATTGCGCTTAAGCCTACTGAGGTGGAAAGTAGATTTGCAAACATTGTCGATACCTTCAATTTTCTAGAATTTAAGCAGTTTAATAACATTTTGAATAAAAACAACAGGATATTGGACTTAATTTTGTGTAATAAAAATAGAGTGAATAACATAAGTCGTTGCGATACTCCACTGGTGAATGAGGATGACCACAATCCAGCCGTTGAGTTTTTATTCGATGTCAATAATTACGAGTATTTAAAGGATACTCCAAGGTACCATTTTAATTTCAGAAAGGGCAATCATGATGCTTTGAACTCGGAGCTATCAAAGATAAATTGGGATGTGGTTTTGGATGGTTTTGATGTTGATGCTAGTGTGCATATTCTTTACGATATCCTGGATAGGTTAATTGTCGAGTATGTACCCAAAACAAAAATAAATAAAAAATTTCCTTCATTTTTTTCGAAAGAAACAATAAAAGTTATTCATAGAAAAAATAATGTTCATAAAAAGTACAAAATTTATAATGATAAATATGATTACGTCCGTTTTAGGTACCTTAGAACTCTTTCAAAGAAACTCATTTCAAGGGATTTTTATCGATATTTAGACACTGTTGAACAGGAGCTTTCAAATAACTCAAAAGAATTTTTCAAGTATATTTCGCATAAGAAAGGTCATAGTAATCTTCCCTCAGTTATGAAATATGGTGACGTTGAAGCCTCATCATCAGAGGATATTTCAGATCTTTTTGCGGATTTTTTTAGTTCCGTTTTTGAACCTTTTTCAGACAGTGATGAAAACCTGGATGTTGTGGAAGGCGTCCGCACTAGTAATTATTTGTCGAGTGTTTCATTCTCTAGAGCGAATGTAGAAGATGCCCTGAAGTCTTTAAATTGTAGTAAGGGTCCAGGCCCCGATGGTATTCCGCCTGTGTTTCTGAGTCGGTGCAGCGAGGCTATTTCATTGCCATTGACTATTATTTTTAATCATTCGCTCAGAAGTGGTGTTTTTCCTACTCGTTGGAAGCTCTCAAAAATTATTCCGATACACAAAGGTGGTCAAAAGGATTTTGTTCAGAATTACCGACCCATAACAATTTTATCGATAATTCCTAAATGTTTGAGTCCTTAGCTTATAAATTCATGGCTTATCATGGTAAAAACTTGATTATAGAGAATCAACATGGCTTTGTTGGGGGTCGTAGTCTGGAGTCCAATCTTGTAAGCTTTCTTGATAACCTTCATGAGGGGATTGAATGCCAAAGTCAAATCGACGTAGTATATACTGATTTCAAAAAGGCGTTTGACAAGGTTAATCATTCAGTATTGTTGCGTCGCCTGGCTGAGGTAGGTGTATGCGGCAGCTTGTTCAGATGGGTGAAATCCTACATATCAAATAGATCTCAATTTGTGTGTATAAATGGTCAAAAATCTAGGCAATTTTTTAGTACATCTGGTGTGCCCCAGGGTTCTCACCTTGGGCCCCTCTTTTTCATTGTTTACGTAAACAATATATCATCCTGTTTTCGTTACACTCAATTTTTGATATATGCGGATGATTTGAAGGTATTCCTGAGAATCAATAGTGTTGAGAACTGTATTCAGTTTCAGGAGGATCTAGATAGACTATGTGAATTTTGTAAGAAAAATTTTCTGTTTTTGAATCTGAATAAATGTTTCAAAATAACTTTTACAAGGAATAGAAACATCATAAATTACTTTTATTCGATCGATCAAATTCAGCTGCAGCAAGTTAGTAGTATCAGAGATTTGGGGGTGACGCTGGATAGCAAATCAAATTTCATTGAGCACACAGAAAACGTTATCTCGTCATCGAATAGAATGCTCGGATTTGTCCTTCGACATGGTAGATCATTTAGGAGAAATAGATCAGGTCTAACGTTATATCATGCCTTTGTGGTGAGTAGGCTCAATTTCGCATCTCCAATCTGGACCCTCATTACAGATACTATATAAAAATGTTAGAAAGCGTGCAGCATAAATTTTTGAAACACCTTGCCTTCCGAAATAACTTTAAAATTGATAACCATGATTATGTGGAAGCTCAACAAAGGTTTAATCTTATCAGCTTGGAAGATCGTAGAAAATTAAATGATTTATGTTTGTTGTACAAAATTTCGAATGGTGTTCTTTCGGTCCCATGCGTTCTTCAGAAGGTGTCATTTAGGGTCCCTGAGAAAAAGTTAAGATCTAAAGAATTGTTTGCAATACCTTTTCGTAGAATAAATGTTACACAAAATTCGCCACTATGTAGATTTATGTCAACTTATAATTCATTGTCTTTTGATGTCGATATTTTCAATATTTCCCTTGTTCAACTTAAGGAGTTTTTGAAGAGTAAGTTCATCATGTGTACCTGTTAGCTTATTATTATGTTTCTCTGTTTTCTTTTCGCTTTTCTAGGTTAAGTATTGTAATAGGTGGGTATATGTAAGATAGGTTAGGTTTATATAATATATATATATATATATTCTTATGAAAAAGAGAGCTAAAATAATACATTAAATGTTGAAACAAAAAGTACCTAAGCTGAGGTAAAAAAAGAACGGGGTATCATAACATTCTTTGTATGATACTATAGAATCCTACGATACTATCAACACAAGTATCATACGATACTATACAGCCAGGGGAAAAAACCTCAGCCGAAAAAACCTGCCTCCCCGTAAACAAAATAACATAAAATATCAAATATCAGGAAAATCTTGAAAGACATCAGTGTGATCATCTTCATGTTATCCGTCGATGGGCTCGGATACACAGATTCTTCCCAAAACGACTCGTAATTCTTAATCTGAAATGAAAAAAGACAAAAGCAGAAAAGGAACCGATTATTCAGAATAAATTGAATGCATTTTGAAAATGCATTTGCTACTTTAAAAAACATCAACATTAAGATTTCTTGGCCAAATAATGTTCGGAGGTTTATAAATATTTATGACAGAAATGTCAGAAAATTTGAAAGAAATGAAAAAAATGAAAAAAAAAAAAAAAAAACTCCATCAATTTCCCCTTTCCGAATCTGTTGAATGTCACGAAACTGATAATTTTTCAACATAACATGCTAAACTTGTAAAAAATCAATTAATACATAACCTTTCAACTGTCCTCTTTCACGAGGATTTTTTTTCTGTTGCCGTGTGGGTTTCTTGCAGAAGAATCTCTTTGATACCATGTTCATAAGCTAATTTGGAGACGTAATCACACTTTCCTTTCGAAATTCCTTCGATATTCAAATTCAAAATCCACAAATTGTTGCTCTCTGGTCGTGAGGGTTTTTTCAAACCAGATACGACCTTCCAGGTGATGATTTTTCGGCACTTCAGATGTTTGAAGACCGCTACGGGACCCCAATGAAAGGCAATCATCTCCCATAGATGAACCAAACATGTTATAACACAAGAAAACAGAATATTTTTCAGGAGCAAAATCTGAGACATATTATGAGAATTGTCATATAATATTGAGATTGTATGATGATCAAAATTTTTTCTTTTTTGAATTGTGAATACTGTATTGGGTTGAAATGCCTGTTTGTGTTCTTCTTTCTAATAAATAAATAAATAAATAAATAGTGTGTGCATACTCGCTAGCTTGGCTAGGCGGCCCGTTCACAGGTAGCAGGTAGCAAAGGTAGACAAAAACATACCGAACTTTTCTTACATTCGAAGAACTGATTTTTAAATATGTCGCGCAGAATATTATGAAAAATATTGCCAGACAGTTTCCGTGGGCCGTAATTCCTCCTAGACGCTTTAAATTTCAATAAAAAAAATCACAGTTAGAAACATTGTTGCGAAATGGCCAGATTCAGCACTTTTCTTAAATTCGAAGCTTTGATTTTTATATATGTCACGCGAAATATTATGAAAAATAAATATTTTATATTGCCAGACCATTTCCGTGGGCCGTAATTCCTCCCAGACGCTCTCAATTTCATTGAAAAAAAAAGAACTTTTCTTACATTCGAAGACTTCAATTTTGAATATAAACCTTGGGGGATTATTTTAATACCTTTTGTGGAAAGCCAGACCAATCCCAAGGGCCAAACATTCTGCCAGACACAATCAAAATTTTATTAGGTCCCTAGAAACTATTAATTTTTTTTTCTACAAAGTTTATGTTTTCAACATCAAATGGAAATGACAATAATTTATTATTATAACAGAAACAGAAAAATACGATCTTTTTCATTAGTATCTTAATCTTCATTGTCAGCTTCACTCGATGGCGTTTTACAATAATTTTATTGAAAGAGGTTTCGTAACTATGAGTTCTGTTCAAATTTCCTCAAGTTGGTAGAACCTGCCTTGTGGGACGTAATTCCTCCCATACATTTTATGGGCAAAAAAATTAATAGTTTCTAGGGAACTAATAAAAATTGTCTGGCAAAATATCTGGCCCTTGGGATTGGTCTGGCTTTCCACAAAGTGTATTAAAATAATCCCTCAAGGATTATATTCAAAATTGAAGACTTTGAATGTAAGAAAAGTTCATTTTTATGAAATTTAAAGCTTCTAGGAGGAATTACGGCCCACGGACAAAGTCTGGCAATATGAAATATTTATTTTTTATAATATTCTGAATCTGGCCATTTCGCAATAATGTTTCCAATTGTGATTTTTTTTATTGAAACTTAAAGCGTCTGGGAGGAATTACGGCTCACGGAATCGGTCTGGCAATATGAAATATCGATTTCTTATAATATTCTGCGTGACATATATAAAAATCAGTGCTTCGAATTTAACAAAAGAGATGAATCTGGCCATTTCGCAACAATGTTTCTAACTGTGATTTTTTTATCGCAAGTTAAAGCGTCTGGGAGGAATTACGGCCCACGGAAACTGTCTGGCAATATGAAATATTTATTTTTCATAATATTTTGCGCGACATATATAAAAATCAATTCTTCGAATCTAAGAAAAGTTCGGTATGTTTTTGTCAACCTTTTCTACCTGCTACCTGTGAACGGGCCACCTAACCAAACTAGCGAGTATGCACACACTATTAAACACATATAAGACTGTCTATACTGTAAAATTCGTTACTTCAAAAATAAGTAACATCTGGGGGCCCTGGGATCTTACTCTATTGTGATCTCGGAGAAGTATCGCCGTTCTCGTCTCGTTCCTAAATCTAAATTGACTCGAGATCGGGAGTTGTGTCTCGCGAATGGGAGAATGGCGACGATCGATCGATCCGATGTATTTGTGTTTGTCAAGTCCGAGACTCTTGTCTTCCCAACCCTTCCTTCATCATTCAATTGTATCTCCGATCTCCGACTAGCTGAATCGGTCTCGCTCTCTGCGTCTTTCGGCTCTCCCGAATCGTAACGTAACCCGTCGTACCATCCTCCTCGCTCGATCGCCCCACAGATGCGTGATGCGTAGTCGCTTAGTGGGACATTTGAAATGAGGTGATACCGTTTTTCAAAGTGAGCCGCTCTTATATTTCTGGGTCGTGTCCGGGACACATGAACCGCCTCTTACAAGTGTTACCCAACA
Organism: Hippodamia convergens; assembly: GCA_038502775.1. Taxonomy (NCBI): domain Eukaryota; kingdom Metazoa; phylum Arthropoda; class Insecta; order Coleoptera; family Coccinellidae; genus Hippodamia; species Hippodamia convergens. The sequence continues at coordinate 62,955,473 of CM076609.1, read as the reverse complement.
CTATGCATGAGTATAAGAAACAATGTGTCTCATAGGACAATTCTCTTTATGGATTTTAGGTAGAGCATATAATTGCGGTATTTATGGATTCATTATCGTCAAAGGAAAAGTTATTTCAGATAATACGTTTGGGCAATTTTTGATATACTTTTTGAGTGAATTTTGGAATTTCGATGTTGGGTCAACTTTCAGTTCTAGGAAGTTATCAGAGTTCAACAATAATTCTGTTTTTTGGAAATGAGCAGTCTTGTTCTAAATTGTACCTAACTGTATTGCCTTTGTCAGCTTTTGTAATTATCAGGTCATTCTCAGAGGCTTTCTTTTTGATTTGTTTCAAAACTGCAACTTCGATTTTTTCCTGTCTAATACGAGCATTGGATATCATTCTCGCACGAACAGTTTTTTCAAAGTTTTGTATCTCAGGAGATTCGATCTTATTTCAAGCTAATTCTAACTGCTGAATGTTTGAGGTCCGTATTATTAAACATATTCGGACAGTGTTTCAAACCTTTTTCTAATAATCTTAATTCAGCTTCTTCGAAATGTACTTCTGTAAAATTCTTCACTTTTTCATAAAACTTCACTGCACTTTCATTGGCGCGCATCGACAGATTAGGCTTGAATTTATCCCTACAATGCATAAGAGATTCGAGTTTTCTAAGTTGAGTTTTATATTGTTCATGTCCCAAAATCCTCACTTCTTCTCTAATGATGAAATCCAAGTGATCGAACTCCGCAGGGCTGGTTCGGAAAGACAATTCACTATGAATCACTTTTAGGTGACGTTTATTGTTATCTCTGATCCTGTACCACTTCTTCATCTCCAACCTGATCCAAGTTTTGAGTTGCATTCACTGCAGATTTTGCCTGTGGGGAACTGTGTCTACAAAATTATTTTTAGTGCTCTGAAATTTGAATCGACACTGAAATTTCGATAGTGCCAGTAAAAAGTACTGAAAAAACTGCCCAAAAAAGTTTTTATTTCGAGACCGTAGTCACAATGCTGGCCCAATTCCAGAATCACCCTGTATCGCGGAAACTAGACACCGATGCAACTTGTGGTGTTCAGAATTTCCTGTTTCTCGAAAAAAGAGAACATGACATGTATATAACTTTTTTTCTATCTCTTTCAATTTGGGAGATGTAGTACTAAAGTATCGAAATCTGACCACCATAAACTTTATCGAACATTTTCCTCGTACTTGTCTGACATGCTTCAGCAAACCAGACTTACTGACCCATATGTTATTACAGGTTTCACAATCATAACGTACATCTATCGCATCTTCTTGGGTTTCAACGCCAATTCCTGCCGCATAGGATGCCTGCACGCCATAACAGCCTTTATACCTCTACCAGTTGGATTACTCAAGCCTATTTCACAAAAGCTTATTGTCTTTTTTTTACTTCGGACTTCCACTCCAGGATATTTCCGTTTAATGATAACGACTTCATGGCTGGAAGTTTTCTTTTCCGAGTGAACGAAATAACTGTAGTCTTAGTGCTCGATTGTTCTAAGGCCACTCTTCGCTAAGTTTCAAAGAGTGCCTTCGAATTTGACTCTAATCATAAAAACTATGTCATCAACGCAGCCAAGCTGCGTTAGCCTATGTATTAGTTCATCCACTACAAGGCTCCATAAGAGGGGAGATAACACCCCACCCTGAGGTGTACCCCGAGTAGCTTCAACACAGACGGATTTATCGCTCATCGATGTTCCAGCAATTCTCGTCGTTAATACCTCAAACATCCATTTTACAATGGCATCATTTATTCCTCACCTTTCAAGTGCATCTCTGACAGACACGTGTGTTGTATTGTCAAAGGCTCCAGGCAGAAATGGCGATCTCTTTGTTATTCAGAGTTCTCTGAATGGCTTTAGTCATCTGATACAGGGCGGTTTCCGATTAACGTCCCACCCTGCAAGAATTCTGACAACTGTGGAGTAGTGTACTCTCCTAATACTCCGTACTCAGGTAGTTGTCTACAACTTTCTCCATCGTTTTGAGGAAGAACTATGTTAAGCAACTGGGTCTGAAGGATCGACGGTCAGTTTGTAGAGATTTGGCCCATTGCTGAGCTGCTTCTTGTGATATTCAGCAGATGAAGGAGGATCTGTTCCACTCCTCTCTGTAGGAGTATCGGAAACACCCCATCTACTCCTGGAGAGTTATACGGCTGAAAAGTGCTCATTGCCAATGTTAGTCCTTGCTTTGTAAATATTTTCTTGACAATATTCCGGTTCTTCTTACTGGAGTTCCTGGTGTGTTCGATTGCTGTTTGTTTTATACTTGTTTGTTAATTGTCTAGGTGAGGGCACAATATTCAATAATAAACGAGGCACTGGGTTTCTATCCTTTATTTCATCTATCGTCGTAATCATAACCTCGGCATACAGCGTACCATGTCTGTCTAATGTCACAGAACACTCTGTGTTACACCGTTGACTTATATGTACAAATACATATCTGTGAACTACTAATCTAAACATAAATGGCCTCAGCCCAATATATAACTATACTATATGAAACATCCTTCCTTTTTAAGAATGAAACCTATCTGGTTTTTTAATAATTCGGCCATATTTAGATTTAGTCACTAAGTTCGAGTCATTACAAATTACACTGTCATGATTATTTTCAAGTGATTCTGAAACAGTTTGCTCCAAAGCAGATCTTTGAAAAGTTTGATTCATTTTTTGATCAGAGTTATTTTCACAAGAAACTTCATCCTCGACTTCATCATCGTTTATTTGTTGTCTCATTTGATTTTCTGATGGCTTTGGTCAACTCTGTTTCTCCTCACTACATGACCAGCACTATCCATTACATTATAAGATCGTGGGTTTTCATCCTCATTCACAATTCTGGCGGATTCCCAAGTTTTCCTAACATGATGATACATAGAAATATTCTGGTCTCTGCCTAATGGCTCTAAATCTTTAGCAATTTTATCATAATATTGTTTAGTTTGATATCGTTTTGCCTTCAGTTTATCAACTACATTTTTACAAATCTGAGGTTGCAGCAATTTAGTTGAAGTAGGTACTTTAGTCTTGCATACTCGCGAATTCAATAATTGAGATGAGCACATAATAGTAATTATGTGCGAATAGAATACTATACTTTGTCCACGACTTCCTCGGTGAAATTCGAATTCATCTGCAATTTCAACAATGACAATAGTTATCAATAGCGTTGACACAATTATCTGTGTTCACTGAAAATTCTAAGCTCACGATAAACGTCAAAATTTCACTTGACATCGATTCCATTCATTTCTTTCACCCTAATAAAAATGAATCGGATAATTTTGGATTTATTTATTTATATTAATAGTAACAGAACAATTATTGAAAATTAACGAAGGCATTGAATTTATAGATAAATCAATGTTTTGATCTGTCGTTCCTATTTGATTTAAATTTCCAATTTGTACTTCAGTTGTTGAGTTTTGTATAGAGGTGGATATTTTCTGAGCTGTGTCTGATTTGTTTTTCATTGAATCTTCTATGTATCCCTCGGCTACATTTGTAGATTTCCAGCCCTCGTGTCGCTTTAGTGTTGTTATATCCCCACCAGCATCGACGAGTATGGTTGCAGAAGATCTGCGGAAGCTATGTCCAGAATAGTCATTACAATTTGGCAGCTTCAGGAACTCAGCTATTTGCTTTCCCATTTCCGTGAATTTGTTTATACCAATCCTTTGTGAAGTGCATTTTCCATTTCGATAGTTCAAAAAAAATACATCAGAAGTTACATGTGCTGGACGTAGGTCTATGTATTTTTTTGCAAATCGAGTAAAAATCCTCATTAATAGTGAATTTTCTACTGATTTTTGTTTTGGTATTGAGCACGTTTACCAAGAAAACTGATCCAATGTCTTTTATGTCCTGTATTTTCATGTTATACAATTCATTTGCCCGGCATGCACCCATAACTCCCATTATCATTGTAACCTAATAAGAAAGAAAAATATTTCATGGATATAAATCAAAAAACTTCTTCAATATAGCTAGTTCTTTACCTTCATTGCAAGATACTTTTCATCACATGCTTCAGAAATAAATTATTTGATATCTTGGCAAGAAAATACTCTAGCTTTTCTCGGCCGAAGCCTTCTGATTTCCTTTTCAAAAGTGAACGCAGTTTGTTATAGTTTTCGATATCGATGCCTTCATTTATGTTGAGAGTAGTCTTCAGCATGGCATAATGTGACCATAATGTTGATGGTTTATAGTGAACTGATAACTTCGAGAAATATGCCAATAAAACTGCCTCAGAAAATGATTGGATTTTGTTCGCTGCTCTCCAGTCCATGAAGTTGTTAAACACTTTTAGGTAGAGATTTCTTGATTTTTCCGGCAAAAGATATGCTCTAATCCAGAAGATCGTGATGAGGAGTTCCACAACATAACAGAAACCCTCAAGAGAAACGGCTACCCCAAGAAGATACTTCAAAAAGCCAGAGAACCAAGAGAAACACCAACAGAGCAACAACCAGCAGACAATGTGAAGGGGTTATCCGAGAAAATAAGAAGAATTGGTAACAGATACAACGTTAGAACAGCATTCAAGACCAATGATACTGTCAGGGAAAAATTCACGAAGGTGAAACCTGACAACGAGAATCAAAATACCAAAAATTGCATCTATGAAATACCATGCGAATGTGGCAGATCCTACATTGGTGAAACTAAACGCCCTATGAAAGTAAGAATCAAAGAGCACCAAAGACTAGCTCAACTAGGAGAAACAGAAAAATCCAGGCTAGCCCAACATGCTTGGAACGAGGACCACAACGTCAAATGGGACGAAGCTTCCATAATATCAAAGGAAGAAGGATGGAGGAGAAGGAAATTGAAAGAAGCGGCTTTCATGGCGATAACTCCCAACCCAATCAGCGCGCCTTCTCTGGAAATGAAGAATATCTGGATGCCCGTACTGAGATCTGAGTTAAGGACGAACGCGGCCCAAAGAAGCAATTAGTCCTGACATGAGCCAGTCCTGACGTAGCCTAACCTACTGTGCAAACCAACTACACAAGAGATAAGTACAGTTGATTTATGACTTCTTCTTCTTCTTCTTGAAGTGAGACTGAGTCTTGTCAATTCTGTCATCAGCCTTCTTGTGACATTGATGTTTATTATTTATTCATGACATTTATGTCCAAGTGTCAGAACAACTCGAGTTAAATGAAAATTTCCTACTTCAGTAGACTGTTAGTCAGAGTGGGTTGAGTTTCGGAGTTTGCACCTCTGACAGCTCGCGTTTGCATTCCCACAACTCAGTTGGACAGTATGGAGCGCAAAAGTCCAAACAGAACAAGTTTGGCAAAGACCGGTCCTTCTCAGGACCAACAACACCCTGATGACGGCAGGCGAATGCTTGCCGAAACGTCGGTAAATTCCAACAGTATAGATAATGGAAATAGCCCAAATAATGTACCAACAAATATTCCATTATCAAGAATATCTAGTTCACAAAAGGTTCAATGTTGTAATTTTTGCAACATCTCTCATTTCCAGTGGAGTACACAACATTTCTTCATCACTTTCGATTTCCATGATAAATTCAAGAAAAATTACAATTTATGAGACGCAATTTTTTCAACACTGACGTTTCAAATATTTTTCAATCTGTCAAACTAAATCGAATAATATGAAACATCATAGAAAACACATCATATGGATCTATTCGCTACTTCTCCGCATCGCCAGATCGGTGTGGGAGTGAAATTCCTCGCCTTCCACGCGGTGGTCCCAGGTTCGAATCCAGGGCGAGATTTGTTGGATGGAATAATTTATAACAACTTTTTTCAAACCGTTTGATAATGATTTCAAATCTGTTGAATAATGACTCATTATTCAACACCTATTATACACGGGTTGTAAAATGACTATCATAATGTTTCTGAGAGCTCATTCGTAATTTAATTTAATTTACTACACCAATCTACAGCCTTAGCCTATTACAGATTGGGAAAAAAACAGAATTTCAAGTAACAACCTGTTAAAAAGTAAAAAAAAGATAAACTATTATTACACATAATTCTAAATGGAAATCAGCTTATAACTAATATTATGAGCCTAACACAGCTCTTCTTACATCTGATGGAGTGCAGCTAAAAATGTCTTAAACATGATTAAAATTGCAAAAATCCTGACACATTCTGAATAGTGGCGAAAACCGAAGCACGTTAGTACGTGGAAATGGTAGATAAAAAGTATTTATATTTCGAACCGGCAATCTCGGGACGTGTACATTCACTGACGCGAGTAAGTAAGGGCAATCAATTTGTCAACAAAGAATATTACGAAGGAAGAGAATTCCTAAGTAAATCCGGCGTTCCTCTAAAGAGTTCACATGAAATCTATCCAATAGATATTTTTGTGATATGCCACGATAGGATAGATGCCATCAATTCTAAAACTAACGCATTTCAGGAATCGCCTTTGTATTTTCTCTAATTTATCAATATGAACCCTATAACCAGGATTCCACACAACACACCCATATTCTAGCTTTGACCTCACGAGCGTCGTAAACAGAAGAAAAAGAGATCGAGTCTCAAAAAGATACCTGGAGTTCCTAAGTATGAAACCTAGAGTTCTGAGTGCCTCAGTGACAACTGCACAGATTATAGGGTAGTCGTGGACAAAAAAATTTTTTCTTTGAGTTTATAATAATTTTTCACAATTTCAGGAATTTTATGTCTTTTAGTTGGCCAACCATCATTCATGAATTTTATGACTAAGTTAAGTTGTGGATCTTTCGTTTCAATTCTAAATTCTGCTTTGCGTTCTTCTGACATGGGTATAGATCTTTCAATTGAGTGAGCCACATACTCTATTCCACAGTCTGTACTCTCATTTTGGTCCTCAAAAAACGCTCTTGACAACGTGTCAGAAATGTACATTTCTTTACCTGGTTTGTATTCTACATTCAAGTTATAATTCAAAAGTTTTAAGCGCATTCTTTGTAATCTTGGCGACAGTGCTTGAAGTTCTTTAGTGAAAATTCGTTCCAACGGTTTATGATCACTCTTATTGTTAAGCCATACACAAACAAATGGAATTTCTTTACTCCAAACAGTATCGCCAACATTTCTTTTTCCGTGATGCAATGGGTTCACTACCTGGGAAGTGTGTTTCGAGAAGAAGAGCTGATCGGTCCTCCTCTCCCTCAAAGTAGGAGCCATCTGGCTTTTTAAGCGACATGATGGGGTTGATTCTTCCTTTTACCATGACTTTCTGAAGTCTGGCTCATTAAGTCAGCTTCTCAGTGTACCCTAAACAATTACCTTCTCTTTCGGCCGTATCATTAATACGGCCGACGGACTTCCTCTCGGAGATTTGACAGGTTTTTATTCCACCAAGAAGCTTCCTTTGTTGGTCTAGCCTAAGTCAATCGGCAGCTATAGTTATCTTCCATCGTTGACTCACTGACCTGCTCTACATCCTTTTCCAAATCGTTATTACGGTGTTTTTCCCGCCCTATTCCGATTTGTTCTAAATTCTATTTCAGATGGGTCCCATAAAGTCTTTCTAGGATTCCGAATTGAGGGCGATGAGGTTATTTGACCCACCACCTGAACTCAATGATTCTATGATCTGAGAGTGATGGTTCGTCCATCACTCACGTCAAGAACCTCTTCTCGATCTCGTGACGAAAGTTGGTATATTCCCCACATTGGATGTCTAGAGATTATTGGCTAACAAATATTCAAGTAAACACTCACCTCTGAAGATATTTTTCGTACTTCCCCAAATAATATAATGCGCATTGGCATCACATCCTATTATGAATGGCAGCCTTCTGCTGTTGCAGTATCTCACTAGCTGCTTCACTTCCTCTGGCGATGTTATTGGCCCGTCATCAGAGAAGTATGCGGATGCTATGACAATGTCTCGGCCGATGCCCCCAATGTCAAGGTATACCAAGATTGGAATAAGATCCCGAGACATATGTTTTGAAACGCGAATATGATTAATATTGCTTCTTGTCAGCATACAAGCACGTAGAGATACTTGCCTCTGAGCATGGATCAGTTTACAGTCCCTACATGCCAAATCCATGATTTAGCCTTCTTTGTTCATCCAGGGTTCCTGGATCGAAGCAATGGTTGCATTCACCGGACGTAATAGTTTTGCAAGTGTTGCGGAATCGTCCGGTGGCACATGCGCTGCAAATTCAACACGTTCTGTAGCAGTGGGCATTTTTGGAGGCGCTTTCAATTTATGCTAAGTAGCGGTAGCGAAATTTTCGTTCGGTGAATGACACCAATGTTTACTTGCAGTCTCGTAAATAACCTTGCAATCACTGCTGGAGCGCCTTTCGCGTGATGCCGGTTCACTTGCACTACCCTGGAGAAGATAAAGGTTTTTGTTATTTCATGGTGTGAGACGTTGGTTACCCAGTTCTTAAAAATTCCCCTCCTTCATCTCCTCTATTCCTTCCTCAAATTCCATATGACGCTTTTCCCGTTTAGACTTTGAAGAGGCCTCTGTCACAGCTGTCACAGTCTCGGATGAACCCCGCCAATGTTGAACGAAATTGGCAAATTTTCAAAGCAATTGAAAGATTTACGAAGAGTTGGAAAAATTTCATAGCAGTTGGAAAAAATTTCAAAAGGGTTGAAATGATTTCAGAAGGGTTGAAAAAATTTCAAAGTAGTCGACCAAATTTCAAAGCGGTTGGAAAAAGTTCAAAGCAGTTGGTAAAATTTCAAAGCAGTTGAAATATATAATTCTGAGAGAGTTATGAAATACGAAGGAATCTGAATCAGAAAAAACAAGTTTGCAATCAGTACTTGGCATTATATGTATCGCCGGCAATAAATGGTATTCAACCCAAAATTTTTACCAACAAGTGTTTGAAGAGATCAAGCCTCAAGAAGTAGGTACCTATGTGTAAATTGCATGGACTGTGTCATAAAAAGAACCATCTGGTATCATAAATTTAAGCTGTTACTATCATCATTAGGTACGCTCTTCGTACATTGTGTTATAGTTTCTCAAATAAGAAAATTATGTTCAAAATTGTTTCTTCAATATGACTGATTCAGAGCAAAACCGTTTCCCTACTAAATTGGGAATATGTTTTTTTTTATTAAGAAGTATCTTGATTTATAATACACACTTTGCCACACATATTCTGTTTTATTTCTTAGTTATGTTGCTTTTCTTTATATCATGGAATCTGTAAGCAAATGTATATTTTCTGAAAATTTTGTTCCTATTATTCTGTGAAATAAACCCATGTTATGGATGAGCAGTCAATATTATGAATCTCATCAAAGTGAAAAATAATTAACTGTGATTTTTCATCTAGCCAACATTCAATCATGTATATTTTTTTATTTTATGGAATCTGCTTTTTTTGTGAGAAATATCTTGTTTTATGATGCTTGAAATTTTGGGATACACCAAAGAATGAAACTGGGCGTAATTAAAGAATGAAACAAAAAGTGTGTCCCAAAGTTTCAAACATACTTGAAGGTACTCCACAGGTCCACACAAAGAAAAAACGATTCCATGAAATAAAAAACCCACATTATTGAATATTGAGTAATAGGAGAATTAACACTTTGATATCTCCTTTAACAGAATAAAAAGAATAAATTTTTCAGAGGAAATATTTTTCTGATAAAAATGAGCCGTGCCTTCGCTCCCAGATTCCATGAAGTAAAAAAAAGCTACAAAACTGAAAAAACAAACCAGTATAGTTTCTCGAAGTTTCAAGCAAAATCAAGATACTCTTCCTGAAAAAAAACAAACTCCATAAAATCTACTTAATTGAATGTTCGGTAGATATAAAAAAAAAGTTAATTACTCCACACTCTAAGGAAACGAAAATTCTATGCCTTTACGGAGGCCACATCGAGAACATTTTTGAAACATAGATGAATTAAAAATAGTAATCATCGAAATGAATACCATTTTCAATTCCCAGGCTCAGAGATCTTTCATCATGAGGTTGGAGAAATGATATTAGATTTTGTCACTGAGATGTATGGGATACTGATGAGGCCAAACAAGGCCTCATCTCAGTGACAAAATCTAATATCATTTCTCCAACCTCATTATAAAAGATCTCTGAGCCTGGGAATTGAAAATAGTATTCATTTCGATGATTACTATTTTGAATTCATCTATGTTTCAGAAACTCCTCATTCTGTTGAAATTTATCATTTTGAATATACCATATTATACCATAATATGTATAACGTTTTCCTGTTAATTCAATGTACAGGGTGATTCACTTATCTTGGTAACCCCAATTTTCTCGAAAACGTGCGAATATTTTGTCATTCTGTGAATGGCGTTTTGAACAAGTCAATGTCGACTTGAGATGCGCATAAAAATCTGCGGAATAAATGAAACGCCAGGCGTCGCGGCGCTATCAAAAATTTTTTCTCCAGGGACATACCTTTTTTATCATGTCATTCGAAAGATATTTCATTCAGAATTTTTTGTTCGAATACAATTTTTATCCATTTATAACCGTCAGCGAACTGCAGCGTGTTTTATGTTAATTCTATTTCATTTATTTTTTTCTGTATTGTGGTAGTATGCCTTTATTTGGAGATATAGATATGATTTTGTGCCTTCGAAAAAAAATTTTGAATGAAAATATCTTTCGAATGAAACGATAAAAAAGGTATGCCCCTGGAAAAAAATTTTTGATAGCACCGCGACGCCTGGCGCATTTCAAAACCGATTTCAAGCGAATAACCTGGTCCTCATTGATAATTACCAACTAGGACCAACTGCATTCAAGCGACTTCGGTCATTGTAGGTTATAATCATTTTACAAGGAATATCCCTGAAGGCTATAACCGTAGATAACCGCAGGCAGGACCGTAGATAACCACGGTCATTACTGGTTATTCACTTGAAATCGGTTCAAGTCGACATTAGTTTGTTCAAAACGCCATTCACAGAATGAAAAAATATTCGGACGTTTTCGAGAAAATTGGGGTTACCAAGATAAGTGAATCATCCTGTACAGTTGGAAAATTTTCGATGGATTTTCCCCCCAAAAATTTGACTTCGGCCTGTCCTTGCAATATTCTTCGGGAAGGGTAAAGCCGCACCGCATCCACATTATGCCGCTGTGTGCCGAGCGGCAAGGCCGCACGGCAAAGCCGCTCTGTATGTGGATGCATCGTCTGCTCGTGCCAAGGTGCCACTGTGTGCCGCTACTGCCGCTGAAGAAATCGCTCAACTGTCGGTCTCCATCAAAAGAAGCCAATGGAAATGTATAGTGAGGATATGCCAACCGCTGGCCTCGAGCGGCTTCAGTAGCGATTCAGATATTCAGAGAGTGTACACGCATGTTGGTAGGATGGAATGGACAAACGAAAACGTGCTACAATTGATCGATCAGTACCGTTCTCTACTTCGAAGGCTTGGCCGTACCCCAAACCGTCGCTTACGCCGTATTTTCTTTTCATTTTCAATTATAATAACTGAGGCTGAAAGAATCAGTAAATCCTCGTCGGTGAACATTGTGCGACTGAATGAATGCCGACGGGGAAGCCAACGCATATGTGGATGCGTCCTCTCTCGTTGGCTTTGCCGATGGGATTTTGCCGAGCGGCCTTGCTGCTCGGCACACAGCGGCATAATGTGGATGCGGCTTAAGAAAGCTAATACTCGGTCGGAAAGGTCGATCGTAATATCGAAGAACTCGTAATCACAGTTTAGATATATTTCTAAACTGTGTCGTAATTTGCTCGTTAGTACTTTGGGGTGTCAATTCTCAGCCTCGGGATCACTCGTTCGATGAATTTATACTTTCGTGACACTAGGAGCGTAGATTTCTGGAAATTGAGATTCTCGGGGAACTACTCTTGAAATACTCCAGGGCCGTCGCTAAGGGGCAGGCAGGATAGGCGACCGCCTAGGGCGCCAAGATTTCAAGGGCGGCGATTCAAGCTGGGTCCAAAAAATGTCAAATGTGTACAAACTCTAAGTACCCGAATGAGAATGAAATTCAGTCCGCAACAGAAGTGTTTACAAATGTAACATCGGAAATAACCAGAGATAACGCACTACACCCATAAACATCCCAGTGGTCGCTTAATTACCCTTATTACTCGCCGCAGGTGGTCCCTTTTTTATTGATGCTGTAAACTTGTCGAAATTCTCTTTGAGATATGCCACCAAATCGGCCAAATATTGATCCGTTTTAGGGGCGGCTTTCTTCATATTTCAGGATTTTTTTTTCAATTCCAATCGGCCAATCAGCATATTATTATTTACGAATGCAAAATTCATTTCACTATTCCGATAGTAGAATTCTAGGGCGAAAGAAGTTGTAAGAACCGTTTTTCATATCTTTTATTTCTATAACCAATATACATTTATTGTTGTTGAGTGTATAGTGAATATGAGCAAAGTCAGTGATTCATTTTCATTTGGAGTGAAAGAAAATTTCCGAAGGTAAGATATGTAATTCGGAAATTTTCAAGTTTTTTTCGGCTCTGAGTTATACGGTTGAACCGTCGGATGATAAAATAAAATAGACCGATGAACCATCACACTCTCTTGTTCACTTATTCGATAAAAAAGTACTGTTCTCAAAGAAATACGTTTATTTCTTTTAGATTGAACCCATCCGAGTTTCGATCTATCGAGAAAAAATATATGGAAAACCGGTAACGATATTTTTTATTGCGGTTGGCATAGAAAATTTCAACCTTAGCCTTAGCCAAACTCAAGGATTCATTTCGAAGATCTGAACGATTCGTGCTCAAAAATCAGTTGGAGGAAGGTTTTTCAAGTTAAAGCATCGTCCTAGGAATTTTTTCAACTCTACCTCTAGCGTAGAGCGTAGTTTTCGAAATTGAAATTGATCAAATCTTACGTGAAAAATTGTATGTCACTAGATCGCCTTAGCGGACTAGCATTTCTTGCCATTGAATCGGAACTGGCAGAATCGTTAGATATCAAAAATCTCGTCAGCAAATTTTCCAAAATGAGAGCTCGAAAAAATTACTTTTTGAAGAACTCGTTGAGATTTCGTGATGAATATTTCTGATATATATACCTTGCTCTCATCTCATAATATCTACATTATCTATTGCACATTATTTTTCTTGTTCTACTCGTAAATTATCTACTCTAGATTATTTATTTCAGTGTTAACGAATATTTCCTATTTGTCTTTCATAAAATTTTTCGAAATGTATGTCTCAAAATTCAATTTTTCGTTCCACCAAAACAAATATAAAGGTGTATCAAAAATTTTCAAGAATGATGTATGGTAGTGAGAATGTATAATGTATATTATTATAGTTGTGGATAAAGTATAGTATTCAACTTGCAGTAATGGTCATAACTCCCTTGATGACTTACAGCACTCGCCTGCGGCTCGCGCTGCAAACTTCATCTGCGGGAGTTATGACTTGCATTACTGCTCGTTAAATAATATACTATTATTCGAAATACCATCACCATACTTTGAGCTTTGCATCTAAGTTAAAGGGTGCAAAGTTCAGGTTAACATGTTTGCAATGTGAGAAATAGATTAAAATTCAAAATCTTGACTGGAGATTTCCATATATCGCTCTCATCGAAGACACAATTATTGAATGTCTGTTTTTTTCAGGGTGGTCTAAATGGTATGAATTTTCTGATGTAGATTTTTCAACCTGTGTCTATTTATTAGAGGATATTTGGCAATCGAATTATATTCAGGTCCCCTGGAATATAATAAGGGGTATTTGTGGTTCAGCTGTATACGGAGGACGAATTGAAAATATCGATGATTTGGCAACCTTGGAATCCTACTTGAGACAATTTTTCAATGATGAAATCCTAAGTCACAGGTGGAGACCTTTTGGAATCAAGATGACCCTACCGAGTTCTTCTGATTTCGAGGTTAGTGAAGCCGTATATCATTGATTTGGATTATTTAAATTATAAACTTAACAAGATTTTACCGTACATAAATTATTGCTGAGAAACTACGCATACCTTGGGTCAAACTACTATTTTTTTCTGTTTTTTCTTTCCCAATTTTAATAGAGTTCTGAATACATTCTCATTTAAAATCGTTGCATTCGTCGGAATACTTTTCAAAATATCTAGAAATAAACTGAAGAAAAAACGGAGATGAGAGTATTCGGTATTATTTCACGATGAATTCGGTATTAGGTTCGTCATTCCTATACTAAATATCTTATGCACAAACTGATTTAACATTTTTGGAGTCAAAGACTGTGAAAATATTGTACTTTTCTAGAATTTTGAAAAACTCGTTACAGGGTGTTCTAAATGTTGGGTCAAAAATTGAGATAAAGATTGGCCCATTACTTTCGTTTTTCAAATTAGAACCCTATTTTTTTATGAATGAGTTTGATTCTTCAGAAAAAAAATAATGATAGTGTTATCACATATTTAATATTGTATGTAGAGTCAAATTTATTAAATTGGTTGATATAAACAATGATAAATAAATTCAGAAAATTCATCTGTCATTAGTGAATTATTGGAATAATTAATCTTCTATGAACATAGATCATTGTTGATATGAAACAGATTTTTTGAATTTGACTCTACATACAACATAAAATCAGAAAATCATAATAATTAAAGAATTATTTATTTTTTCCTCGCAGAATCCAACGCAATCATAAAAAAATAGAGGTTCTAATTTGAAAAACGAAAATTATGGGCCAATCTTGATCACAATTTCTGAACCAACATTTAGAACACCCTGTGACGAGTTTTTCAAAATTCTTAAGATGTACAATAGTTGCACAGTCCAAAAATGTGAAAACGGTTTGTGCTTACGATATTTAGTATAGTTATAACAAACATAATACCGAATACTCTTATCTCTCTTTTTTCTTCAGTTTTTTCTCGATATTTTGAAAAGTATTTCGACGAATCCAATGATTCTTTTTGTTTCAACATTTATTGTATTATTTTAGCTCTCTTATTCAAAAGAATATATATATTCGAATCATAATGTATTCAGAATTAAATCTCTATCAAAAGTGGAAACGAAAAAAACAGAAAAAAACTTTTTTGAAAATTTTTTTTATTCCCTGTATATCTGAAGATGGTTAAGCTTCAAGAATAATTTAGCACGGTAGATAATGCCGAGCAATATCATAATAATTTTCAGATTTCAAATAGGTCGATTTCTCCAGAAACGTCTAATAGGCCGTCGAACTTGGTACACCCTTATGTATACAGGGTGTTTCATCATAAACTGGACAAACTCATATGACGTATAGAGAACATCGGGAAAATCTTTTTTTTTCTTATGACATATTTCCCGTTTTCGAAGCATAAGGGAGATACACGGTGTTTAATGTCATTTTCGAGCGTTATTATATTGAGTGTGGTCGGTTATGTATAAGACTGGAAGTAATGGTTTCTTGTCATATCGTAGTATTTTTGGATGCTTCATTCACAAATGGTGTAGAGCTCCGAAAAAAAATTACAAAATGGCGGAAAACCTGCAATGTTCGTGATTTTTTTTTTGGTTGCAAAATTGATTTTCATTTCCTAAATTAGCATAATTTTTAAAGGATATCTGTGGAAAAATTTTTTCAAAAATCGAACACAACTTTATTTTTTACATGTCTACAGCGAAAAAAAAATTTCACTCGAAATTGATGAAATTTTTCACGATTGTACTTACTTTTATACGAATATGAAAACAGAATCGAAAAATATCAAACGGTTTCGTTTTTACAGCCATTCAAATGTCCCGTTCGAATATCTGAAATAATAAAAAAACATAACACAGCTTACAGCTTGTGTTCTTAGGCCCATAATTTTTGAATTTGTATGTCGAAACATTCCAGATTGCAAAATGAATTAAAAAAAAAATCAGTGAAACTTCATTGAGAGTTGAACTCGTAGGGTGTTCAACTGAGTTAAGTACCTATTAAAATAAATGTGTAATCTGAATTGAGACTGTTCAAAGGTTTTTAATTTTCGTTACCAAGCAATGGCAGCACATAGAATTTGACAGAGTATTTGAATTTAACTGAATATAATAATGCGAGTATCTTGAAACCAATTTATGCAGTTTGAGGAGAAATATACTTCCCAGATATTAATGGCATGGCATCATTGCGGAAATTTCTACCAATGATTCCACAATTTCACAAACGCAACAAAAAAAACCTAATAGTATGAAATTTATTCATAATTCGTTCTCAAAAATATTGCCATTTCTCCGGATACACTTTCTCGACCTTTTCGCCACACTATACACCACTGAACGAACCATTTCCGGGTTTCGGCGAATCTCTTCGACGGCTGATTCGATTCTTTGAATCAGTTCTTCTCTCGAAGTCACTGGAGCTCGCTTATCATAAACAAGACTCTTCATATGATCCCAGAAATAAAAATCCATAGGTGTAAGATCTGGAGAACGAGGAGGCCATGCGACAGGTCCCAATCGGCCGATCCATCGGCGAGGGTATTGAGAGTCTAAAAATTCTCGTACACTCCTCACTGTGTGAGCAGGGCAACCATCATGCTGGTACCATATTCCTTGAAAGTGACTCCAAGGAATATCTTCCAATAGATCGGGCAGAGTTTCCCTCAAAAATTGATTATAGCCATTTCCAGTCAATGTTTCAGGAAGAATGTACGGTCCTATAATGAATCCATCCTTCATTCCCGCCCAAACATTGACAGAAAATCTCTTCTGGCTATTTTTGATACTGTTGCATGTGGATTTTCCCTTTGCCATATTATATTATTTTTGTTGTTGAAGAAACCATCTCTGTGGAATGTTGCTTCATCCGTAAACAGTATGAGACGTAGGAAATTCCTATTCTCACGTGTACTTCTTAAAATTAATTCACAGAATTCTTTCCTCTTCTCAAAATCACCTTCTTCTAAGGTTTGACATGAACGGAAATGGTACGGATGGTAGCTATTCCTTTTCAAAACTCTCCATACAGTGGATTTACTCTTATTCACACTTGGATGATTTGCTAGAGGCTAGAGTTCTCGTTGATACATACCATCGGATTTTCACTCACTAAATCCAGGATACGTTCTTCGTTATTTCGGATTGTTTCCTTCTTCTTGCGGTGAAGAATACCTTTTTTCACGTAATTTACGCACTGTTTCTATGAAAGTTTCAAAATTAGGAACGTTTCGGCTTGGAAATCTGCGAGCGTAAATTTCCCTTGCTTTTCTCCCTGAGGAATTCGCTTCATTATAAGCCCGAACCATATCATTTTTTTCTAAAAGTGAATATTTCATTCTCGTTTGCTAACAAGTCGTTTCAATATACTCGAATTATTCAGTAAAATTCAAATAACCTGTCAAATTCTATCAGCTACTGTTGCTCGTCAACGAAAATTAATATACTCAGAACCAAAGATTATAGAGTTAGAAAGATAGGAAACGCCCTTGTATCTGTGGTACTAAAATCCGACCAAAGTTTCTTACTTGTGACACATAGATGACGCTGAAAACATTATTCAGTACAGAAAACTATTTCAATAGGCGCGAAATTCGAAACACATTTCTCATAAATTTTCATTTAATTGAATACTTTGTCGAGCTTTTAAAAAAATATCCTGATCGACAAAAAAAAGGAAGGCTCCTGTCTTTGATCAGGATGATCTTTACTTCTGCATATTGCTTTGAACCAAATGGAATACGCTTCTGGATTCTTTATATTTTCATTCGAAATGATTGTGTAAAATCAACTGCAATACAATAATTATGAAATTGAGTACATTTCAAAAATTTGTTCACATATTAGAGAATTATCATAACAATTTCAAGAACTTATTGTGAGTGAACTATCGATAAATCGAACATCGATAAGTCAAACAGTTGTTCTGGACCCGATTCATTCATATCTTACCCAGTGTATTTTAACCTCGATGAGTCTAGAGGGTCTAGTAGATGAGTCGAACTGCTGGAAGGGTCGTCAAGAGAACCATCACCTCTATAAGTCGTTCTTCTGACCACCATTGCCTCTATGAGTGGAACTTTTTGATCTAATGAATGAGACCGAAGAAAAGTCGGTTCGCAAACAAATTATCCAGAACAATATATTTTTGCCTCGAAACCTCTATCCATTTGACAACACTGAAAATAAAAAGCAATGAACAAGACAATTACATGATAAGAGTTTCAAAACTTACATTTCTATTCTCTTTGGTAATGAAAAGAATGCATTATATATATATATATATATATATATATATATATATATATATAAATTGATTTTTATAGTGGGTTGGCAGCAGATGATAAATAAAACTTTTTTTTCTTTCTCAAGCTTTCGAGACTTTATTGTCTCTTCCTCAGGAGAACTTAAATGAATAGATATAACATCACATGGTAAAAAACATATAAAATACTACTTACGGAATTGAGATTTCAATCTAAGATATTTTGTATCATGAATGGAGACATTAAACAAAAGGGAAGAAAATTATCGAAAGAATGTTTGACTTTTGTCAGAAACTTACAATGTCAATTTTTTTATTATGACTAGGTGAAAGTGACAGACAAATTTCTCTCATTATAATGATCAGGTGGTTTATTTTTTATGGAATCAATCTCTATTAGGTATGAATAAATCAAACTGAGCCCAGAAATATCTTTTTTAGAGTTGATTTCATTTTCGTTTTGGGATATTCTTACCATTTCAAGAAATGTTCTTTTTTTCATGTTTTTCTCTGTGTCTAAAATTTTAAGTGGTTCTTAGTTAAAGCATGTAGTGTTAATGCGCATGCATCTTTTTTAGTTCTTATGTTGCTTTTATGAAGAGAAATTCTTTGTTTTAATTTTGTCGAGGTTTGTCCGATGTAACATTCTTTACAGTTCATGCAGTCAATTTTATAAACAACATCAGCTTTATTTAAGGGAATAATTTTATTTATCATCTGCTGCCAACCCACTATAAAAATCAATTCATATTCACAATTCAGCAACGATTTTCTTCATATATATATATATATATATATATATATATATATATATATATATATATATATATATATATATATATATATATATATATATATGATTAAATTATTTCAGGTACTCGGCTGCTTGATTTTGGCTTTTTCTGGTACTTCTAGACTAGATAGGTAAAACCGTTGAAAGGAGTCCTGAGCTCGATTTTTTTTGAAAACTCCTATAGTGAAAACTGTTTCAGGGTATCTTCATTTGTTTTAAAGATATAACAACATTTTGAAATTTTTTCGATTCAGAAGATGTGCCATAACTTTTTCATTTTGGAAAATATCTGAAAAAGATTAAAACTTTCAACAAGCACTTTTTCACTGGGAATAGGACATTTAAAATTTTTTTTATCTCTAAATTTTTTTTTATGAAATGAAATGAAAAAATTGCGTTCGTATTCAATAATAAAAAAGTGTTTTTTTTTCCACGAGAAAACAAATTTAATATAGTTTCTTATTTCTGGGAAAAAAGCGCTTCTAGAAAGTTTTAATCTTTTTCAGATATTTTCGTAATTGAAAAAGTTATGGCACATTTTCGAAAACGAATTTAAAAAAAAAATTAAGATATCGTGAAACAGTTTTTACTAATGGTTTTTTCACAAAAATCGAGCCCAGGACACCTTACGAAGTTTTTACCTATCTAGTCCAGAAGTACCTAAAACAGTCAAAATCAAGCAATTTGGGATACCCTGTACATAAGAAAAAGATAACATAACGGAGTTATGTTGACTCCGTTATGCGGTTTCCATTCCCAACTTTTCACTGTATTGATGGGGGCCGAAAGCCCGAAAAAGCTGTCTCCGGTTCATTTTCATCTAAGAGGGTTATGTCCATTAAATCTTTTCCATGTATTTTACAGAAACAGTATGCCATTTATTATCACAAATATTTGAAATTCATCTTGCAAATAGAAAAGTGTTATCGCAAAAAAAATTCATCCCACCCTAGACTCCCACTATGATGACCAAATGTGACTTGTAATATAACTAATTTTCATGAGAAATGATTACAAGGAGACAGTTTTTTTGTTTTGTTCTGAAAATTACGGAATTCACTCGTTATGGTTGCTTCACTATCGATGCATGTCGCCTCAACCAATTTTTTTCTCATTTATTTCTCCCGTCAAATTTTCATTTCAGATTCAATCATCTGAAATTAAATGTTTTTTTTTCATGATCTTGTTGATTATACAATAAAACTGTCAATCAACCAGCTGAAAATTCATTCTCACCTTAACATCGTCTATCAATACATAATTATTTTCACTCAAAATGATGAATTAATGTCATTTATTTTTCCAGGGCTACCTCAAGGTGATTGGAGAATTTCCATCCGAAATATCCCCTTCTCTCTACGGACTACCTAAAAATATAGAAAGATCGTGGCAAATGCAGAAATCTTCAGAGGTAATCAAGGATTCCAAAAGTGAGTTGTAAAATATTTCATTATAAATACTACTCAACAATATATTTTTTGTAGAACTGTACACTTCGAAAGTCAATTCCTCAACATTCGAGTTGGAGTCTTGGTGTAAAGGACTGAGTCCGTTTCTAAACTTATGGAAGAAACTGAATCAGGGCCACGATTTCGTCAAGATGCAGTTGCCAGAAATTAATTACTCGAATGAGAAATCTCCTCTTTCTACTTTTTTAGAAGAAGAGTTTCGTAGTATGATCGAACTCATTCAAAAAATTCACCAATGCTTCGCTGCCTTAAACCGAATATGTAAGAAATTGTCTGTACCGACCAAGAAGGATCTGGAAACTGGAAATTGTCTTTTGAATTACAAGGTGAGACAAAATTCAACATCATCATGAACTATGTTAGAGGTGTTGTTAAAATGAAAATTTTAACATAGCGTTTTCTCCAGTTATATCTGAGTACTCTTTGTAAGGGGTATTTCGATATTTTAACATCGATGATAACTAATAC
Organism: Hippodamia convergens; assembly: GCA_038502775.1. Lineage (NCBI taxonomy): Eukaryota > Metazoa > Arthropoda > Insecta > Coleoptera > Coccinellidae > Hippodamia > Hippodamia convergens. Next base: position 62,934,569 of record CM076609.1, on the reverse strand, counting down.
ATTAGAATAGAACCAGTTAAAATTTAGGACTACCAGATCCAAAGAGCACATCCTATGGGAAAGACTCTGAGCTTGTTATTTGTGGCTCTGCAAAACCAGATTAACAATATTTTTATCGGTATTAAAAGAGTCTTCAGGGCTTATTGGCAGTGGTCTATTAGGAATAATTTCACCTAATGTTTCGCCTACTACGAGGAATTTTCATATTTTATATTCTAATCTGCTTTCGCTACATTGATAATTATTTTTTCAGACTCCAAATATATGGCAGAATATGTGGGAAGGCCCCTCAGAACCAACTGAATATCTCAGAAATATGTTTGTCAGAGTTGTAGAATACTCAAGATGGCAAATTAAAAATTTGAACGAGCTTTTTCATGAACCCTTTTCTTTATCTTCTCTTCTCCATCCGGAAGCGTTTCTAGCGGCATACAAGTTAGATTTTGCTGGGTAAGTCCGAAAATTAGGAATAAGGCTGGAATACTAGGTAAAAGATTAAACTTTCTAGCAAACATAGTGTGCCTCTGGATAATTTATCTTTGGAAACCTTTTGGAAAGCTGAATCCTCTGACTGCCTTATTCTGTCTGGTTTGATAATGGAAGGTGCTAGTTTCGACGGGAACACACTCAGAATGGCAGATTCTGACAGTGACAATATAAGTAAAGTGCCATATTGTTATATTGTATGGAAAGATGAGGTAATTACACACTGAAATATCTCTTCACAGATTGAGAAAATACAAAATTATTTCATTCCAGTCCATGTTGGTTGATCAGAGCAGTAGTATTATGGTTCCACTCTATGCAAGCCCTTCAAGAAAACAGAAATTGGCAACACTTAGAGTACCCTGCAATCTCAAAGAAAAAGAAAAATGGATTCAAGCTGGAATTGCTTTCTTCGCTGGTGTTTAATTGAATTTTTTTATATATTTTTTTTTACCGTTTATGTTGAGTATATTACATCAATTAATTTCATCTAAGTGATACTCTCAATGTTAATCTTTTTGAATAATATAAATTTCGAATATAAAAAAAATTTTCTTTTCCTAGAGACTAGTGTTGAAATTAAACACTAGCTGACAATATTTCGCCCAGGGATTTTCTCCGATACTGTAGGAGGTGATAAACAAACGTCAAGAAAATTTTACAGTACTCGGCAGTGGCGTAACGTACACCCCCCCCCAGTCGAAAAATTCGAAAATTTTAAGAAAATAGTTACAGCCGGCATTATCATTATACAAAGCCTACCCACCATGTGTGGAGGTCGGGCGGTCCTATTTTCGCTTCTTTGTTTGTGTGTGTGTTTTTTTGTTTGGATCGTTGAGGTAAAAATCGTTTAATGTATAAATGAAAAGTATAGAAAAACAATATACGAAAAGCGTGTGAAAAAGGACTTATTAACTTTTTGTGTAAAAATCAATTATAATATAGCAACACAATGCAACGACAGAAAGGAGTTGGAAATTATTAGTTCTTCAACTTTGCTAAAGTTCTTCCGAAAAACAAAGAAAAAATTTAAAATTTGGGGCCCGGGAGCAATCATTGGGGTGGGACTGGCTGAGAAACGTTACGCCACTGGTACTCGGCTACTCATCACGAATAATAATAATAATAATAAACAATCTTTATTCCAAGGAAAATATCTGTACATACAATTAATTACATATACTGTAAATTAAATAGAATAGTGTCATGAAAAAAGAAAAAATACATACTATTTCATCTACATCTATATTCTTCCATAGAGTAGGGCTCAAGTTTTAGAAGTATATTTTTTATTTCTCTTTTAAAAATCTTTAAAGAGTTGATTTTTTTGATATTTTCAGGCAGTTCATTGAATAATCTAATTGCTGAATAAGATGGATGTTTCTCATACATGGTTAGTCTGTGTTCTGGAAATAATATATTAGTGTTTCTTGTATTGTATTCATGTGTTGAAGAACATTGTATAATGTTATTCATATTTTTGAAGATATATATTAAACATTCATATACATACAAAGCAGTAACTGTCATAATGTTATTTTCCCTAAATTTACCTCTGAGATGGTTAATCAGGTGAATTTAGATATAAAGACGACACTTTATTATAATGTATTTAATGTTACGTAAAAGATAAATTGAACACTAAAATGGCCGATATCTGTATCTCGTACAACTCGTAGTACTCCACTGTATTTAGAGAGAGATCAAGCATCGAGCCAATTCGGCGTAAACAGAAATTCATAGTACCACGCCCATTTACAGAAACCTTATTCTATGGGGTGGTGATATTTAAGTGGTTTGAGGGTAGATGGTGCCACAAGGCCTAAAACTGAGAAGTTTAGTTTATCTTTAATACTACCCCCTAAACTCAACTATACCATTATATTACAATTACATAAGATATGTTTTATTTGGATAAACCAATTTTATTACATAAGGTCGAGAATTTCTTGGCATTGAGCGGTTTTGTGAACATGTCGCCAAGCTGGTTTTCTGAGCTAACATGCTCCACAAAAATGTCTCCATTTTGAAATAGTTCACGCACAAAGTAGTACCGCACTTCGATGTGTTTCGACCTTTTGTGGAATTCAGGGTTCTTCACCAATTTGATCGCACTCGCGTTATCCACGAACAACACTGGGACTCCACTTTTACCACAAATCTCATTCAAGAGTCTTTTGAGCCAAATTAGTTCTTTTGCACCCTCACTGGCTGCAACAAACTCAGCTTCCGTTGTTGATAGCGCCACTGATTTCTGAAGTTGAGATGTCCAGGAAACAGCGGTACCACCTATCAATGAAACGAAGCCATTTGTCGACCTTCTAGTTCCAGGATCCCCTGCTAAATCTGCATCTGAATAGGCACATAGTTCATCTTCCGATGAGGTGTAAAGTAACCCATGATTTGTAGTGCCTCGAAGATACCTGAATATCCTTTTCACGGAAATCCAATCTGCAGATGTTGGCTCAGCCATTGATCTGGCAACTTTTGACACTGCATATGCGATATCCGGTCGGGTAGCACATGCCAAGTACATCAATGATCCTACTGCTGAGCGGTACGGAATAGATTTTTCAATAGGATTCATCGATTGGTTTTCTGATCGATTATTCTCAGCAGGTGTGTTCATAGGTTTACTTTCGGCCATGTCAAAACGTTGCAGGATCTTCTCGGTGTAAGCTGTTTGTGAAACAAACAAACTTGATTCACGTTGCTCGATTTGCATGCCCAAAAATGAATCTAAGGACCCAATTGTTATCTGGAATTTGGATTTTAATAAATCCAAAAACTTGTTGACAGCATTGTTCGTACTGCCTGCTATAAGACCATCATCCACGTATATGGCGACTAATAATTTTTCCTTCTCTCTGGAACGAACGTAGATGCATGGATCTGCTGTCGATCGAATGAAATCATTTTCCACCATGAACGAGTTGAATTTGTCATTCCAACATCGTGGAGACTGTTTCAGTCCATACAGCGACTTCTTGAGGCGACACACTCGACCGGAGCCATCATCAAAACCTTCGGGTTGCGTCATGAAAATTTCTGCATCTATGTCACCATGTAGAAATGCGGTTTTCACGTCAAATTGTCCCAGCACTAATTTCTCTTTGGCTGCAATGGCTAGTACGCAACGAATCGCGTCGTATCGAGCGACCGGACTAAAAGTCTCATCGTAGTCAAGTCCAGCACGTTGGAATATCCCACGCACAACTAATCGGGCACGATAACGATCGATAGAGCCGTCGGACTTATATTTCACACGGAGCACCCAACGATTGTCAATAGCCCTTTTACCGGTTGGAAGTTGCACCAAGTCCCAAGTATCATTTTCTGCGAATGCATTTATTTCCTCTCTCATAGCACTCATCCACTTTGCAGAGTCTTGGCATCTCATGGCTTCATCGAAGTTGGTTGGAGTAAATTCCTCCAGGATTGTTTCCGATAAACATGACTGGGCACTATTATTTTGTGCTCTATGAGCTTGATAACCCACTATAAAATCATCGAACTTCGAAGGACGACGTATTTCGCGAACTGGACGCTTTCTTTCTACTTCTTCGATTCCAGCTAGTTCTTCTTCTTCAGAGATAACTTGTTCATCTGCTTCTTTTTCCTCATTCTCTGTTATGTCGACAGGATCTTCGAATTCGAGCTGAATCGTATTATCAGATGTACACAATTTTTCAGGACGGAAGTCAACGTTACGTGATTTAATTACTCGATGTTTTGAAGGCACCCAGATTTTGTAACCATCTTTATCGTTCACGTAACCGACGAAGTTTCCAAAAACAGCCTTGTCGTCAAATTTTGTTCGAAACTGTTTTGGTATGTTCACGTAACACTCCGAACCGAAAATGCGAAGATGATCGAAACTTTTGAAAGTTCTACCGGACCACAGTTCAGAAGGGGTCTTTCCTTGAACACTTGATTTTCCTGTCCTATTCACGAGGTAAACAGCTGTATCACAAGCATGGGCCCAGAAAGTTCTTGGTAATTTACTCACTGAGAGCATTGAGCGGGCTAATTCCACTATGTGTCTGTTTGACTGTTCAGCGACGCCATTTTGCTCAGGGGTATACGGACAAGTTAAACGAAATTCTATTCCTCTTTCGCGTAATTCTTGTAACACTGCGCTGCAGTCGAACTCCCGACCTCCATCAGAACGGAACGCTTTCACTTTGTGTCCACAGGTGTCACATTCTCGTAGAAATGTTTTCAAATGTTCTACCACTTCAGATTTATTTTTCATAAAGAAAATGCGAACGAATCGTGAGTAATCATCTTTGAAAACTACGTAATACCGAAAACCATTAATAGAATTAACGGACATTGGACCATTCACGTCAGCATGAATAACTTCACCAACAGTCACGGGCCGTTCTTCCCGAGAACGAAATGGTTTTCGATGTGATTTTCCGAGAACGCACCCATCACAAAACGAGGCAGTATCCGAACACTTTACTGCTATACCGAACCGGGAGAGTACATTGCGAATGTGTCGTTTATCTTGATGACCAAGTCTTTCATGCCATCCCTGCAGAAATTCTTCTGGTGTTGCTAGATAAACTTCCACTTGCGACTTAGGAGATTTCACTCTTATATTCATGATATAGATTGGACCTCTTAGTTTACCAGTCGCTGCTATCTGACCTTTATGTCGAACAATGACACCTTTATTATCGAAAGTGATGTCATTTCCTTGTTCAGCAGCTTTACGAACCGAAAACAATTGATGACGAGCATCTGGTACATACCAAACATCATTTAAGACCGCAGATGACCATCTTCCATTGATAAAAACTTCAATATCAACACGACCCGATCCATATGCAGAAATAACCTCATTTCCAGCAGTTTGCACAAGTTGCGGAATTGGAAACTGTTCAAATGTTGCGAAATGCTGCTTATTTGCAGTCATATGGTGTGTTGTGCCGGAGTCTGAGATCCAGGAGTCAGTAGAGACGAAATCCTCATTGACCAATAAACTAGTGGCAAGAAATGAGCCTGGATTACTAGTTCTGGAGTCAGAGCTGTTTTTAACAATGGTTTGCTTAGATTTTTCGGCTTCCACTCGTTTTCGACAGTTGGCAATAATGTGACCAACTTTCTTGCAATATAAACAAGAACGATTTTCTTTCCTTTTGGTTTTACTGCTCGAAGATATGTTTCCTTGCTTTTGGTTATCGAATTTTGCTTTAGAAAGGAAAGAGCTACCTGTCTGGATATTTCCATGAGTGGACAAAGAATTTTCAATAGACCGTAAATTCTCTATCAATAATTTCGTTGTTTGCTCTGCTTTGGGTATTCTATACCATGTTGATCTGTAATATTGATATTCTTGGCCTAAAGTTTTGAAAATTCTATGGTGAAGCAGCGATATTGGGAGTTTTGCATCTGGATTACCTTTAGTTAGCTCACTACATATGTCATCGAAAAGGTTTGCCAATTTTGAGGTATGTTTGGTAACTGAAGTGAATTCATCTTTTGTTACTTCAAAGAATGTGTCGAAAAGTGTATACAATCTTTGAAGGGAGGATTGTTCATAAACTGAAATGAGGGTTTCCCATATATCGTTTGCGTCGGTTTTCCTTCGCACATAAATTGAGGGTTCATCGTCCAGTGCTGTACCGATTATTCTAGCAGCTCTAGCATTATCCCTTTGCCAACGCCTGTACGCGTCCGATGGTTCTTCTTCACCGACAGGGGCTGCAGGACATTTTCTTGTACCATCCGCTATTGAATAAAGACACTGTTCCTTCAAACAAAGTTCAATTTGCCATTTCCACGTTTCCCACTGATCCTCACTAGATAGTTTTCGAACACTCGCGCTCGAACGAACACTTTCCTCACCGAGTTGTGTTAGCGTCGCTTCGGTCATCTTGCTTTCTCGTACGAATGTTCAACAAAACTTAAATACAATACCGAACTAAAATTCACCTGTTACGCAGTTAAAACGTAGCTAGACCCATAACCTGAGATGGTTAATCAGGTGAATTTAGATATAAAGACGACACTTTATTATAATGTATTTAATGTTACGTAAAAGATAAATTGAACACTAAAATGGCCGATATCTGTATCTCGTACAACTCGTAGTACTCCACTGTATTTAGAGAGAGATCAAGCATCGAGCCAATTCGGCGTAAACAGAAATTCATAGTACCACGCCCATTTACAGAAACCTTATTCTATGGGGTGGTGATATTTAAGTGGTTTGAGGGTAGATGGTGCCACAAGGCCTAAAACTGAGAAGTTTAGTTTATCTTTAATAACCTCTACATGACTCTCTATATATTTGAGCTTGAACATATTCCTTATGACCCTCTTTTGAACAATAAAAATCTCATGTATACGTGAATTTGCCCCATAGAAAATTAAACCATTCTTCATGACGCTTTCAAAATTGGAAAAATAAAAGATTTTCAAAGTTGTCTCATCTACATATCTGCTTATAACCCTAATATTAAAATTTATTGAATTCAATCTCTTTCCTATATATGTAATATGGTCATTCCAGTTCAAGTGTTCGTCAATATAAAATCCCAGGAATTTTGTCGATTTTTCTGGTTCAGTGCTCAAGTTGGAGAAATTTATAGTTGAAGGTGTTTCAATATTTTGCTGACTTGTTCTGAATAATATAGTGTTGGTTTTTTCTTCATTCAACTGTAGGCCATTTTGGTTGAACCAATCGCGAATATTATTCAATAAGCTTCCTGCTGCCTCTAATAACTCTGGATAGGTGGTCCCAGTCGATAATAAACTAGTAACATCTGCATAAGCATAAACATATATTTCCTCCTACTCTCCATCCTCGGGATAAGAATTGGCAACATTCCCAACAATGCCGGACAATGCAATTCATTATTCAATAGTTTGTGCTGTGTACTCAGTGCTAACATTTCCCTTCTTGTTTCCAAACTCTGACCTCCAAATCTACTAAGTGATAGCCTGTGATCATAACCAACCGGAGGATACTCAGCATCTTGTTTCCAAACCAAAAACTTGTAAAGTAACATGTTCAAAAATTTACGAACAGTGTGGCATGTATTTAAGATTGCTGCTCTTTGCAAATCAATAAAAGTGTTTTTATGAAGACTGAGTTTTTTAAGACTGTCTTCAAGAAGGGATAAGTCCAGTGATGATACGATGATCGGTATCGCTTTCACTTTTTCTGCATGCCACATCTACCTTACCTCTATATCAAGATCGGTGTACTTCACTATTTCTTCATTATATTTGTCTAAAATATTGTTGTTGTTTGGGACTGCAATATCGACTAGCAGATCTGATTTAGCTCTTTAATCCACCACCACAATGTCCTATCGACACTGAGTTATATAACTCAGTGCCGGTCGATTATTCGTGACCTGTCTATCGGTGATAATGGACCTATTGTAGTATAATCTAAAATCTGCATTCTCGAGCACTTATAGTAGGGTGTGAAGGTGTTCAGCAGTCCATATTAGTCCCAATACACACACACCGGTTTCTGCCGGTCATCCAAATCCCACGATGATTGGTGAATGGGACCTTGCATTCACGCCGTCACCAATCAGCATTCGATTTGGACCACTGGCATGAAACAAGCCGACCAGAAACCGGTGTGTGTGTGTGTGTATTGGGACTTACACAGTTGGTTGTGCCGACGTAAATAATCGGTGTTGGTTATCATCGAACATCCTGATGTTATGTGTTGTATGGTTGGCATCGTCTACACTTGTCCGATGTAATAGTTTGTACTCTGCTAACAAATTTCTTGTAATTGTTAGTATTAATTACCTGATCCTGAATAGCCATCATGAATCCTTCAGTCTCTGGGAACAAGGTTCCGTCAGCAAACCACCTATGTGATGCAATTTTATCAATGTGTGGTAGGTTTATGTCTCGATGATGTCGGTTATGTAAAACCTTTTGGGCCCAGCCTTCTTGTTTTTGCAGTATCCGTTGTTATCTCTCAATCTACATTAGAACCTGCTAAATTTAGGGGAGAATAGTTCTTCCTACGACAAATTTATGCAGATTCGATGACATTGATTTGGTGATGAAGAAGTGAAAATTAATCCCTGATTTTGGACTTTGATTGTTTTTGGATTAACAGTCTGACCTGTTGAAATCTCAGGTATTTGTATGTTTTTTCATTCTGCATGGCAGCGATTATAGCTCCAATAGGTATCGCCACATCTCCATTGACAATTTTTTCCTTCTGAATGTTTAAAGTTCTGCACTTGTCTAAGCCGAAGACCGCATTCGTAAATCACTGGAGAACTTTTTGGTTATATTCAGAAGATGTTGAAGTTGTTTTTGATTAGAAGCGAAAATGTTGATATCATCCATATAAAGCAGATGAGAAACGGTACATAACAGTTGGAAACTAGGACACAGGGTTTATAAAAAACCAACCCACACTGACAGATATCTACATAAGGTGTCCAATCATGACCCCAAACAGAAACGATGAGTTATCAAAACACTCGTAGAAAGAGCCCGACGATTATGCGAGCCGGAATTTCTGGAGGATGAACTTGAACATTTACAGAATGCATTCATCGCCAATGGTTATAATACCAAAGAAATTCAGAGGGCAATAAAAACAAAAATTTCCACCCGTGATGATAACACATCACAAATCACACCTTACGGAAGAGCCATCTTGTTGAAGTAAGAACTGCTGGCCGAAATAAATTTGGGACCAGTCCACTTCTATAAAACAACCTGATGACAACTAATGTATTATGTTTGACCTTTTGCGCATGCGCAACAAAATCATGCTCAGGTACTAGTTTCTATGGACGCCAGTTCTCGTCAGGAATGTGAATAGATAAAGGTGTCCCAGAAGTAGTAGTTGAGTATTGCTATTCCTTGATTGTGTATTGATCTATTGTAAAGTCTGAACTGTTTTAAATATCCATATAATAGACTTTGTTAAAATCTGTGCACAAGCCATATTGATATCCACCCTCACATGGTAGCAGAGCTTGTGAAGACATTATAAGTGAAAGTATTTCAATAACCGTTTCGTCGACCACGTGTTACAAGAAGACCACGTGCTACAAGAAGACCACGTGCTTTTACCAAAAACGATGTCAATTAATTCCAACAACGAAGAAATGGATCAATCCAACCTTAGTGAGTCGGCAATGGATGTTCCACAACATATTTTCGCCATGCAAACAAACCCAAGTTTCGTGCAAATGTTGGCAGAAAAAATTGGAAATATCCGATCTCCATCAACGAGTGTGATATCAGATCTACCTACAGAGAAAGTAAATCTACCAGCTTTCATAATACCACACTTTGAAAGTGGTGATAAACTAAAAGGACACTCGAATTTCCGCTCCTGGAAGCAAAGAGTGGAACGAGACATGCGGGCTCTAGGACGTTCGCAATTCTTACATTTTGATTTAGGCGGACCAGAATGTACAATGACTATCGAAGAAAAAAATATGTATAACGCTCAAGTGCTGCAATATCTAGAGGCGTCACTGCAGCATGCCCCTAGAACCGGATAGAAAATCAAGAGTCGGCAGCGGGAGCTTTCCAAAAACTAGTACAGATGTTTGGGAAAAACGATGTGCAGAAGATGGTGGAAGTTTTGGACAACTTCGGGAAAACGATGTTCTACCCAAAAATGAACCCGGTAAATTTCGTCTCCCAATTCGAGAAGGGGATGCAGGACTTCAAGGAGCTAGGATGCCCTCTGGAACCAAAAATAGTGGTGGGCTATTTTCTACACAAGGTGAAGGATGCAAGAGGGATCATGGCGTTCTTTACAACGATGGCGACCCTACCGGAAGAAACTAGGACGTATGAGTTTGTGAAAAATGCCTTTTTAGAGGTGGCAAATAGTCAATATTACAGAGAGGTCGAAAACAGTATGTATGAAAATGATTGTTCTGATATTTGTTTTGAATGTTTTGATATACCAGGTAAAAATCTCAACACTGAGATCAATGAAGTACACACCGTATGTTCATCTTGTATTGACTATCCAATTGGAGAATGTATCTCTACTAATCCTCATTCCGTTTCAGTACTCTGCATTAAATGTGGAAAGAATGATGATAATAATATATGTGATTTCTTTTTAGAGAGTAGATCAGATAGATCACTCAAGGAGGCCAATTCCAAAAAAGAGAAATTCCCTTCAAAGCGAACTCCTTATTTTAAGGATAAAAGAGCAGAAAACAACCAATACACAGTGGACCAATTAGAAAGAATCAAGCAAATGACACCAGCTGAGAAGCGTGATTCAAGTTGCAGAAGGTGTGGTTTGCTGTTCCATAAGGCTAACACATGCACGAACTCAGAGAGATTCTGTTATTTCTGCCATAAGAAGGGTCATGAAAAAAAGGACTGCAGAAGAATGAAAGAAAATAAATCTAGTAAGTCACTGTTTGATTTGAGCAATTTTGGTATGTTTGCAACATTTCTGGTTGATTCTGGTGCATCTCACCATGTAGTGAATGTACAAAATATTCTGTTGAACTATCAGGCTTATAAAGAGCCCATATCTGTTGTTCTGGCATCTGAAGCTGAGTGCATTATGTCAATGGGTCAGGGAACTCTTCCATTACTTGTACAGTTTGGAAAAAGTTCGCACATTGTACATCTAGCATCTAGCTAATGTTCAGTATGTCCCAGTAGTAAGGGATAATATTCTCAGTGTCCGTGCATTTAATGTTCAGTTTGGGACAAGTCTTGTGCTAAATGCTAATAATGGGTTCATTTTATCTAGAAAATTAAGAAGAAAGATCTCCCTACTTTATGTATCAGATGGCGTGTATAGATTATCGGCAAGAGTAAATTCTAGTAGTGCAAGCAAGATCTGCGAAGAAGTAAATGTAGATAAAAACAAGTTAATGAATAAAAAGTTTGATTTGAAAGAAAATTCTTTGTGTGAAATGAAACTCTCGGTTATCAAAACCAATAAAATAGTTGGTAATACTAGGAGGGAAGCTCGAAAATTACGTAAAAGATTAACTCGTAATCAATTGAAACAGTTAGCTCAAGAAGGTAGTATGTGGCATCGTAGAATGGGTCATATATCATCCTCTTATTTAGGAAAATTACCTAATGTTGTTCAAGGAGTTAAAGAACTCACATATAATCTAAGTACTGGTAATTGTACAATTTGTTTGAAAGCAAAGATGACCAAAAAAACATCTGCAAAAGAAAGAGATCGAGCCACCAGAGCTTGTGAAATTCTTCATTCAGATCTGTTAGTTATCAATCCGCCAACACATTTCACTAAGAAAAAGTATGTTTTAGTTGTTCTTGATGATTATTGAAGATATGCACAAATTTTCCTGTTGAAACAAAAATCTGAAACTTTCAAATTTCTAAAGAAAACATTGAACGTTCTTCAGTCATTATTTCCTAATCCTGGTCAATTCAGTAAGTTACGTTGTGACAATAGAACAGAGTTCATCAGCGAATCGTGTCAACAAGTTCTCGATCAGTTTGGTATTCAAATTCAGTTAGCAGAACCTTATCAACACGAACATAATGGAACTGCTGAAAGGTTTAATAGATAGAACACTCCAAGAAAGAGCTAGAGCCTTGTTATTTGAATCAGGCTTTCCAATTACTTTCTGGGGTTTTGCATTTTTGACCGCTTGCTATCTATACAATCGTACGCCTCATTCATCAGTAGATTTTCTGACTCCATATGAAAAACTTTATGGAAAACAAGCCGATCTGCAAAATATAAGAATTTTTGGCTCACAGGCCGAAGTTAAGAACGAAAATGTTCCAAAAGGCAGAAAGTTGAACGCAAGATCTAGCACAATGTATTTAGTAGGGTATACCGATACTGGCTATCTGTTGTATGATCCTAAAACCTGTAAAACGATTACATCCTGTAATGTTTTAATAAATGAAAAGTTGACCTACAAGTCATGTGAATCAAAGTTATCAGTCTCTAGTGATGAATTTATAGTTTCATCCGAATCTGTTGAGTCCAGTGAGGACATTTCTGTAACGCCCTCTGTTGGCAATTCTGTTGCGTCCATAACGGACATATCTGTTGAGTCACCTGTTGACAATTTTGTTCTATCAGTTGCAAACAAACCTATTGAAATGAAATCAGTTAATGAAAAGTCTGGTTCTGTAAGAACTGGAAGTCCAGTACAGAGTAGCTCAAATAATTCTGTTAATAAAACAAGTGCTACAAATATGTTAGAAAATGTTTCAGTTAACTCTCAGATAAATAATGAGATAGAATATGAAGAAATATCCCAGTTAGATGATTTCGATGGTGATGAAACCAATGGCCGTGATATACCACAAATTTCAGTTAATGCTACAATTTTAAATGCATTTGGTTTTGTATATGATACAAAAATATACGAAACAAGCAAAACACCTCAAACGTATCTAGAAGCAACAACATGTTCAAAAAGCAGTAAGTGGATAACAGCCATTCTGTCAGAACTTGAAGCGATAAACCAACATAACGTTTGGGAAATAGTGGAAAGAAAACAAGTTTCTAGGAAATGGCATATTGAACAGTTGGATATCAAAACAGCATTTCTGCATGGAGAAATTGATAGACCAAAATATGTGAGTGTACCTGAAGGAATCAATCTTGACAAAACAAAGGTAATATTGAAGTTACGAAAAGCTCTCTATGGACTATCTATAGCACCAAAATGTTGGTTTATGACACTTGATAAATTTCTGAAGGATTCTAATTTTGAATCAAATTTACGTGAACCATGTTTATATAAGAAAGAAGAAGATGGTAAGATCATTTTGATTTTAGTATATGTTGACGATCTATTAATTACGGGTAGTTGTGGAAAACTTATTCAAGAAAATGTGAATTTGTTGAAGTCACGTTTTAATGTCAAACAGTTTGGCTTTCCAACTAATTTCCTTGGTTTGGAAATCACAAGATCAGAAAATCAGTTGTTTCTTCATCAAACCCAGTTTGTGAAGGAAATGTTAAAGGAATTTCGAATGGAAAACTCAAATTCAGTTGATACTCCATTAGTTCCTCAAGGAAATCATAAAGTTCCAAAAGTTACTAATGAAGCAGATTTTCCGTACAAGAAAGCCATAGGCTCTCTGTTGTATTTATGTTTGTTCACAAGACCTGATATATCTTTTGCTGTAGGTTACTTGGCTCGATTCCAAGCTAATCCACAACAGTATCATTGGACATTAGTAAAAAGAATTTTCAGATATTTGAAAGGTACAAGTCAGTTAGGTCTAAAATATACTGTAGGCTCTCCAATTTTATCATGTTATTGTGATGCAGATTTTGCAGGTGATAAGAACAGTCAAAAGTCAACTACAAGTTTTGTGATTTATGCATTTGGTAATCCTGTTTTATGGTGCTCGAAACTCCAATCGACATTTACACAAAGTTCAGCAGAAGCTGAATTCATTGCACTTACTCATGCTACTAATGAAATTCTATTTTTAGCACAATTATTAGAAGAAACTGTTGGTCTCAGAGCATTTCCTGTTAATATATATGAAGACAATGAAGCAGCAAGACATAACTGTCTAGCTAGCACAAGTAAAAGTCGCCTGAAGTATATTGAGCGTAAATATTTATTGATACGTGAACATGTAAGGAACAAGAAAATTAATATTGTGAAGATCAATACCAATGATCAGATTGCTGACATTCTCACCAAACCGCTGAGTGCAGCGAAGCTCAGTAAGTTTCGAGAACACCTTGTATTCTATGAGGTTTGATTTTCAGTTGAAAAAAATAATGGTTAAATCATATGGTAAGAAAATGAGAAAAGTCTACGACTAAACTCAAAACATTCTGTGTTTGATCAAACATTTATTCATTCAGCTTTATGATGATGATGATGATGATGTTTATTATTTTTTTTTTCAGTAATTACCTATAGGTACTCTATCTGAATAGTATTGTTAAGGATCTTCGATCTTAAACAAACTTTGAAGGTAAATTCTGTTGTTGATCTCAGTATCATAAAAGGATCTTCGATCCCCTAAATACTTTGATAATATTATGTCTGTTGAGTATTCATCAGTATATTGTGGAAAGGTTCTTAGTTCCTGGAAACATGATTTGATGATACTTGAATATGTTGTGTATTTGTTGGGGTTATATTGGAAGGGTCTCCGGTCCCTGGAAATATACTTTAATAGATATACATGTTGAAGTGTTTATTTGAGTCATGTAGGAAGGGTCTCCGGTCCCTGGATACATACTTTGATAAATACTAGTGTCTTGATTTGGAAGGTCTCCGGTCCCTGGAAATGATAGATGCGAAAACAAAATTCTGACCACAGGTAGTGTGTGTAAAGAATTAATCAAGTTAGTACAATATGATGAAACATTCTATGTACGTCATGTTGATCTGTTGTATGTATATGTTGATCAGATATGTGATATGTATGCTATGTCATATGTATCTGTTGATCAGTTATAAGTTTCAGTTGATATGATGGTATAATATAATTTGTGGGAAGGGTCTCCGGTCCCTGGACACAATGTATTGATACCATACACAAAATATTAAGGACAGTTGGTTCGCTATAAGGAACCCTATTCCATTATCTGTCAGAAACAGCTCTATACGGTTCCACTGACAATTCTGTTGTAGGTTTAAGGCTTGATTTATATAACTTCAACCAAAATATTATTTATTATTGTACACTTTATATATTTTCCCACTCCATTTAAGTCAGTTGGTTGGAACTTTTCTGTTTATGTATGTTATGTATGATTAGTTGTCAGGTCCTCAGTTTGGGAGGGGGTGTTGAAGTAAAAACTGCTGGCCAAAGTAAATTTGGGACCAGTCCATTTCTATAAAACAACCTGATGACAACTAATGTATTATGTTTGACCTTTTGCGCATGCGCAACAAGAGCATGCTCAGGTACTAGTTTCTATGGACTCCAGTTCTCGTCAGGAATGTGAATAGATAAAGGTGTCCCAGAAGTAGTAGTTGAGTATTGCTATTCCTTGATTGTGTATTGATCTATTGTAAAGTGTGAACTGTTTTAAACATCCATATAATAGACTTTGTTAAAATCTGTGCACAAGCCATATTGATATCCACCCTCACACATCTTACCATACATCCCCAAGGTCACAGATAGAATTGGTAAAATACTAAAAAGGCACAACATCGAGACCGTGTATAAGCCGACGCAAAAACTTGGGCACATGATCAAGACAAAGTCGACCCACTTTCACAAGCTGGTATTTACAGGATACCTTGTGACTGCGGCAGAGTCTATATTGGCACCATGGAGGTAAAGAAAGTGGAGGGGGCATAACGTTTGAAAAGTGTCACCAAAACAAATCCGGATTTGGCAAACCAAGATGGCCGACTTCGAGGTATTTTAAACTGTAGGTTCTGCAATTTTGGCCTTATTTATTATTCGTTCGTTGGTTTTGGCAGTTGTATGTAGTGAAAAAACATATAAGAAATGGTTTCTTGTACAGCATATGCTGATCTTACTCGAAAATTAATGGTGAAAAGCTGAATTTTTTGACGTTTGTAAATACATGGTTTAATTATTGTTGCATACAACTTTAATTGATAGGGGTACACGAGATAATTTACCAATTTGTTTCATTGCATATTATCTGAATTTGTATGTACTTTAATTGAAAAATAGGATGTATAATTAGTTACAGGAACATTCCGTACGTAATTCAACTCACCAATTCATTAGAAGCAATTGTTTATGATATTTTGACTCCTTGATTTGTTTCGATCATTATTTATTCATCTTTAGGTCATTAAAAGAGAATCGAACAAACTTCGAATTGTAAAAATTCAAATATACAAAATTCCCGCCACAAATTTGGCTCAGCAACATGGCGGATTTTTGGTGACACTTTCATAGCAAGGGAAACATAGGATATACTACCTCCCCTTCTTCTACCTCCATGATTGGCACAACAAAGCGAAGTATTAATACCAGAATTAAGGAACGATGCTGTCGACTGAATCAAACAGAAAAATCCGCACTAGCAGAACATGCGCTAATAGATAGATATAACATAGATTTCTCAAAAACGGAGATTATTTCCAATATCAGAAGTTACTATCCCAGGCTGAACATGGAGGCCATTGAAATTTATAAACACAAAAATAACATAAACAGAAAAGAAGAGACCCCATTCTTGCATAGGGCCTGGTTACCGATCTTAGAAAAACGAAGATCAAGCGGAAGCGATGGGCCAATCAGCATCGCGCACGTAGACGCGCCATTTTTGCTAGATGACGCTTCCGGTTCGAACACGTCAGTGTCAGAGTCAGAAATTCAGCGTTCGAGGTACAACCTTAGACCTAGAATCCTCTGAAGATGCCTACCGAAGTTGTAGGCGAAACGTTAGGTGAAATTATTCCTAATGGACCACGGCCAACAAGCCCGGAAGATTCTCTTCATACCAGTTGGTATTTCTATTAATCTTGAGAATGAAGCCATATTTGGTGTCGTTAATCATTGCCAAGCAGAACCACAGTGCACTAAAGGAGTCACCTTGGAACATTCCCCTGCGAATTAAAATTTCGTCGGTCTTAAGATTCTGACCATTGATAATTGAATGAAGGTTTGGTACCCATCTTCAGAATTGCTGCCAAATTTTTTTATAACCTAAGCTTTCCCCCAATATTGACGATGATTCAGTCCATTAACCCAAAAATGGCTAAATGACGTGTTCTTTTATGTGGTATCCCGAAAACTTTCCGTCAGCGTACAGCAAAAAAATTCAAATTCGAAAAATTTTCAAAATTTTTCCTTCGTACTTTTTTCCTATGATTGCGTGACAACCGGTAATTTGAAAAATTGTTTACCAATAATTTCAAAAACTAGAGTCTTCAAGCTTCAGAAGTTGGTTTCTAATTTTCTATACGACCAGGGCCGAATTAACCCCAGGATTAACTCTGAAATGACTGAAATCAACCGATTCCAAACAATATAAACATAATTCATTACTAGTGAATAGAAAGCGCGCGAATCGAAAACGAATAATCGTTTTTGTGAATGCAGGGCACGTAAATTTTTTTTATTGTTTTTGTTTCGTTTTCTCATTTCTATCAGTACCGTTGATTCCCGTAACAATACATTTCGTTGTAGGGCGTTTGTTGTGTAAGGCCGATAAGTTTGAAAAAAAGATGAAAGTGAATGAAATATGAGTGCTACAAAACCAAATGGAGCACAAAGACACAAAGCTTCGAAAGAGTAGCAAGTTAAGTGTGAAAAACTCCCCAAACAAAACCTTAGATTGTACGATTTCTTTGCAAAAAAAAAGAACCCACCTGCTCATCGAATTCACATTTTAAATTGTTAATTCATCATGTTAAGGCGCGTACTCACCGAAAAACGGTTATAAAAAACCTGCACGCCTATTTCGTTGGTGAGTACTACTGACGAACAAGTTGAAATGACCCAGTAAGAAGGTGAAGAGTGGGACTAGGAATTTAATAGAATTATATGGGAAAGAATGAGTTAGTTATATGGTATACCAAAGCGAAGCTTGTTAAAAAACATTTTAAATTTGATGCTTGGGAGGAAGTAGAAAGAGCTTCAAATATTTTGAGAATATTTTCATTTCGTAATATCAAATGCTGAGAAGTAGATTAAATATTTTATTTTTCTGGTGTTATAGAAATTAAGAGATCAATCGCGATTGTTCTTCTCAAAAATTCAGTCAGGTAAAAAAATTACAAAAAGGCTGTATGAACAGAATTGAAATTTTGTAGGTTTTTCTTGTGAATGTGAATATGGAAGTGTCTCATGCATTCTTAACACTGGTTTACAAGTAATTTATGACTCAGTGATAAATTTCTCCCAAAAAAGCAAGAAACCCAGTTTTGTTTCTCTTGTGGAATATTTTGAATAGATAATGGAATCCAAGATCTGGAAACCCCTGAATCTAGTAGAAATGAAGAAACGTTTTTTTATGCTGGAATGGAAAGTATCACGATGGATTCTGCAACCTGAAAAGTCGGTGATGCATCAATAGAGAGGGTCTTGACAACTTCACTTGTACAGTGTGATTCACTTCTTGGTATCCCTAATTTTCTCGAAAACGTCCGAATATTTTTTCATTCTGTGAATGCCTTCTTGAATTCAAGACACAAAATCATATCTATGTCTCCAAATAAAGGCATACTTCCACAATAAAAACAAAAATAAATTGAATAGAATCCACATAAATCACGCTGCAAATCTCTGACGGTTGGAATTGGATAAAAATGCTAGTCAAGAAAAAATTCAAAATTAAATTATCTTTCGAATATGCCTGGCGCCTGGCTTCTTCTCTCCTACTTTTAGCCTAGTGCCACAAAATGAAATCTCTATGCAGGGCCGCCGCCAGACATTTTGCCGCCCCTGCAAAATAAAATTTCGCCGCCCCGGCTCTGAGTAGAAGTTAAATGAATTGATTTCGTTTCAAAGACAATTAGCGCGTCCTGGATTTTTATTATTACTAATTTCTGCTTCCAAGGCAACACAGCTCTCGCATTTTAAGAAAAATTCAAGACAGTGTTATCCGGATTACATGTAATTTTTTTTACTGTTTTCGTTTTTAGATTTGATATTTGACCTCAAAACATTTTTTCACGGTGCGGTGGCCAAGTTCTCGACTCAAAAATTTGATCCAGCTAATGCGAATCGAATGAGCCCATCAGATTTTCGGACCTTATACGAGATATGTAGTCTATTTTGACATTCCGAATGCAAATTAGTGTTTTTTTATTTCAGATTTGGGTTTAACGGGAAAAATTTTCAACAGAATTGGTTGAAACCAAAAATTTTCTCGACCATATTCGGGCCCTATAAAGCATTTTCTGTTCAAAAATCCGCGGGATTATTCATACTGGGATGCGAAAATTTATATCCTAATAGTGAGGTCCCCAGTAATTTTTCTCAGGGAATCGATTGGGCCCATCATATTTTGGCCCCCAAGGGGCTTATGCGTGATATGAGGACGAACTTTTTGGTTTTAACCAATTCGGATGAAAAATTTCCCGCTTAATCCGAATCGGCAAAAAAAAATGGGTTTGCATATTAAATTCGAAGTTCTGCCTCATATCTCGTATAAGGGCTCTTTGGTCCGGAAATTTGATCAGCCCATTCGATTCCCGGGCGAAATCACTAAAGACCTCAGGCCTCAGACCTCAGTATCACAATTTCGATTTTCCACCTGTGAGCGACATAAATTCACCGTTTCCAGACTTTTGAACCACCATAACCTTCTACTATGAGTTTATCAAGCAAATAAAGAACACTTATTTGCCTCAAATTCCAGTCAGGCATCCTTTTAACTCATAAAAGGCGCCCTTTCGAATTTTGAAACGACGGCGCCTTATTATCAGTATGCGTACTTGAGACGATCGATAAAAAAAACTAAAAAGAATCGCCTACATTTCGTATCAATTAGCGAAGAGAGCCATATACGTGTCGTCGTTTGAATGTAAAATTCGACGGTTGAAATTTTTTAAATACCTCCTAGAAATTAAAATTTTGAATCCTGATTGGCAAACTGAAAATAAAAATCACTTCAAAATTATCCTGAAAACCCTTTCAAAAATTATACGTTTTTCTCCTGCCGGTATAACTTTGAGTTTAATTAAATTTTTATTCAGTTGTTCGTGTACTAATATGAATGGAAAAGCCGCCTAAAAGTCTTGGCATCTTTTGGATTTCATACTCAATAACAGGCGACTTTTCGATTTTGAAGAAGAAAAATGTCAGTATGAAAAAGTTGATTTGACGCTCCTAGAACTTGCCACCCCGGCAAGTTGCCCGGTTTGACGGCGGCGGCCCTGTCTCTATGCATAGCACTATTTTGAATTTTCAAAACCCGTTTTGCCCGAAACATCAAAAAAGCACATTCGTGACTTTGGCATTGGACCGACGAAATGTAAGTTGTTTTTTTATTTAACTTTTTTCGAACCTCCTGTATGATATATCCGAATTGATTCATAATTTTTGTTGGCTGTTACTTTTCGATTAAAAAGATTGGGAAGCGAAAAAAAATTGTTCCCCCCGTCTTAATCCGGCCCTGTGATTTTGACCATTTTTTTTGTTCCTTTAATTGATTGGCGAAGTTCATTACCAATGAAAACTTTTTCAATATGTGGTGAGCAAATACTTTTTAAGCTCGAAAAACCGGAAGTCTCTAGATATCCGTTCTCAATGATTATGACACCGCCCCCTCACGAAAAAAAGCGATATACGCCCTTAATAGGAACGAAATCAAGCTTTATGTAAGTTTTTCGAAATGGGGTACTGTTTTTATCCCTTTGGTGATGATGTTTATGGTCTTCTGCTGGGATTTCGAATTATTTTGAATTCTGTTCAAGTCCTTTTTATTTTGAACCCCCAGTTTCCATTAGGTGTGCGTGAAAAAGTGATTAAAAGTATGCGAAACGGAGCTCTCAAATCTTTTGAAATTACATATTGAGTTTTGATATAAATGATGTGAATCCTCTTTTGGACATCTTGATAATAAAGAGAATTAAATTTTTTTTGTTTTGAGGTTCGGAAGACTTTAGAATGGGTGATGTTCAGAGTGTTCTTATTCTTCTGGTACTTGTTGGATTTAGAGCTAGCGTATCCAAAATTTCTTGTTTTTTAACTCGTTAATTTACTGGACGCTCATTACGTGTGGCAACATGAGGGAATATTTCATGTTGTCACAGGTAATTACTGACATTGGCGAACGATCTTCTATTAGGAAATCTCTGACGATATTCTGGCACTGCTGCTCTGGAATTGTCATTGTAAAAACCATACACAAATATTATATCGAAATATTCACAATTGGTGTAAATTTGAGCCATGAACTAATTATGAATGAAAATAAGACTACCTCTGATTTTGGCAGCGATACCTATTGAGAAGTATAGAATATAGAATTAACACAAATATTCAATTATTGAATAAAGCCATATTTCTGGTGCAATAAAAGTCAAAATTGTTTGTGTTTCGGAGAGAATTTACTCACGTATTACATTTTCTAAGAGGGTTGACTACATCTGAACCTTAATTCAAAATGTCATTCCAAAAAAATTGTTAGCTCGATAATGCCTGCTTTAATTACTTTTCAGGCCACTCAGTGCGAACTGAGGTCTCAAAATGGAAAAAACTTGAACAAAATTCAAAATAGTTCAAGATCTCGGCAAAAGACACCAAATGTTTTCACCAAAGGGATAAAAACTGGGCCGCATTTTCAAAAATTAACATGAAAATTGGACTCATCGGGTTCCTATTCTATTTCGACAAGTGTGGCATGCAAAGTGAAACTTGAATTCTTCAGAATAACTTATGTGGCTTCTAATGGCAATAACGAAATTTCTGTGCGAAATGTAAAAAATATAGATTTTGGGACTTGAAAGAAAAATCAAAATATCTGAGTACTGCCCTGATATTTAATTCTTGAATTGCTCGAAAGAGCTTTCTGCAGTGAACAAACCCATAGAGGTTGATCGAAATCGGACTTTGCATTCCAGAGTTATAGCTATCGCATATTTAGGCCAATGTTAATGAAATACCCCGTATCTCCGAAACTAATGATCTTAGGATACAAAATAACTAGATGTCCTGCTTTCACCATTAGGCTAAGGCCAACGACTCGTGAAACACCCTGTATAGCGTTATAGACAAGCCTATTAAATCATTTTCTTTATGACATATAGTTTTTGAAGCATAAGCTTATAATCTAGATACAGGGTGTTGAAAGTCAGTTTTGAGCAATATTCCATTCGGTGTGATGATTTACGTGTTACTTTTGAGGTGGAGGTTTCAGGTCATCTCTGAGTATTTTGTATTTTTGGGTGCTCAATACAGAAAAGATGAAAATTGCCGAACAAAAAACTCAAATAACGGAGAACCTGCACTGTTCGTGTTTTTTATTTGCCAAATTAAATTTCATTTTCAGAATAAACACGATTTTCTAAGAATTTCTGTGAAAAAAAAATTTCAAGTCGAACAGAACTTTTTTTTACATATCTACAACGAAAAAAAAATTATGTTTATGAATATAAAAATGAAATTGAAAATAATCAAGCGGTCTTCCTATTAGAGCCATCCAAATATCCCGTTCAGGGTAATTCGCAGAATTTGACAGGGTTTGGGTATTTGAATTTTGCATAAGATAATTTTGCTATTAAGTTGAAATTCGAGTGGAAATAGCAAATTTCATTATGAAGAAAAATGAAATGCTCAAGACATTTTGAGTGGCTATTCCTCATAAAGGAATGTGACAGAAAGTTGCTGCTCTTACTTCAATAACTTTTCAGATATTATTGGCACTGCATTTGCAGAAATTTCTAAGTAAATACATAATTCGACGTTTTCAAAAATATTTTCATTTTTCTGAATACCCATTCTCGCCATCTTCGCCGTGTGGCTAACCCAATCATTTCTGAGTTTTGGCGAATCTCCTCGGGGGCTGATTCGAATTGTTAAATCAGTTCTTCTTTTGAATTCAACGGAGCTCGCTTATTTCTCAAATACCAGACTTTTCATATGACCCCCAGAAATAGAAACCCAGAGTTGTGAAATCCGAGAAACGAGGAGGCTATAAGACAAATCCTAATCGGCTAATCCAAGGCTGTCCAACATGAGGCCCGCGGGCCGCATACGGCTCTCGACCTCATCGTTTGTGGCCCTCAGAGTTGCGCTGCAAATCTCAAAAGTGAAAAAACGTTTCACTAATGGATTGCTCATTAAAAATTGTGTCATCAAAATGGCAAAACAATTCAGTTAAACAAAAATTTCCGAAAAATTAGAAGCAGTCTCTGTGTCGCATCAAACGATTGCAAGACGAGTAGACCATATTGATCAATATAGGTATATCTAAAAAACTGCATAACTCGGTTGAAAAATGTGAATTTTTTTTACTATTCCTAGATGAAAGTACTGTGGCCTTTGGCACAAACCATACAAGTGTACCTAACAAGTCTACAAATTACAAGCGATCTGGCTGGAACTACAAGTCTAACTTGAGAAAACTCTGTACATATGTAAACATGTTGTCTAACACAAAGTTCACACTTGTATAATTGGGTAACAGAATTTTCTACAAATGTAGATAATGCTTTACCTATTTTCAACTGTAGATGAATGCACACAGTAGGAATAATAGTCACATTGCATATGTAGCTACATAGGTAGGTACGTAGAAAATTATTTGATTTCTACAATTGTAGCCATTCGCATTATGATACCGAATTAAGTTCGACTCGTAGATGGAGGCAGATCACTTGTAACTTGTTACACTTGTATGGTTTGTGTTACGGGCCTCTGATCATGATCTATCAGTCAGATTGTAATTATTGTCAGAACCATTCATAACGACTTCAATGTAACAGAGGAAATGGTTGCTTTTGATAGGTACAACCAAGGGTACGGATTTTTTAGCTATGAATGAGGTGATACTGATGGAGCCAGAGCTATGATAGGAATTGAAATTGGATTTGCAGGACTCTTGAAATAAAACAACATCAACAGTCCTGTGATGGATTGTATTGTTCACAAAGAGGCGCAATGTGGAAAATCCTTACATCAAATAGATATCATAAAAGTGGTTATTAAAATAATTAACGTTATCAGAGGGCAATCTTGCTTAGACTCACAGAAACTATCGAGATTTTCAAGCCGAAGTAGAAGCTACAATGACGAATTGTTACTCCACCACATCCAACATCCGTTGAAGAAATGGTGCATTTTAGTTTCAAATTAACCTAGCATAAAATATATCGAAAAAGTTGCAGAGAAGTCGAAAATAGGTTTAACGAATTTAAAAAAATTGAAAGAAAGAATGCAGTTTTTGCTCGGGCATCTGATAAGTCACTTACTCAGCTGTTTCGTTTATCAACAACAAATATAGAAGTCAGTATTGATAATTGATGAATTAGAATTGAAATTCAAAGTCCTCAAATCTCCCATTAATTTTTCTGTAATTTGATATTTTTCGAAAAATAATAAGAACCCATGTTTCCTTTCATATATAAATATATATAACCAAATCATGAAGTAACGAATTATTTTTGCGGCCCTCCGCACAGAAATTTTTCCAAATGTGGCCCTTGGGGTGCGTGAAGTTGGACAGCCCTGGGCTTACTGGGCTAATCTATCGGCAGGGGGTATTGGAAGTCTAGTACCCTCCTCATTGTGCGGGCAGGGCAACCATCATGCTGGTACCAAATTTCCATAAACAAAGAAATATTTTCCATAAGATCGGCAGAATCTCCCTCAAAAATTGTTAATATCCATTTCCAGTCAATGTTTCAGGAAAAATGTAAGGTCCGATAATAAACCTATAATTCTGCATTGCTGCCCAAGCAGCCGTTTATGACTATTCATTGCTACCATAGCATGAGGGTTCTCTTTTCGTGAGCAACCTCAAATTACAATTTGAATTCTTCATTAAATCGGATAATCCATAAGCAGTAGCCATGGATACTATCTATAAAGGAGGATTGAACCTCTAAGGGTCGTTTGCACCAACATTTCCTTAAATTAAGCCTCAACCTAACTTTACTGTCATTTTGGCGATTTCATGCTTGTTGAAATGAGTTTGACGAATTATTTTAGGTTATAATCCCATCCTAAGGAAGGCTTAAATTTGAGGTAAGGTTCAAGCATCGGAACGTCACTTAAATATTTAAGGGATGTTGTTGCAACCGGCCCTAAAGGACCTTCAAATTTTAATTGACGTTGTTGCAACTCGGGGTTTGCCAGAAACAACGAGGTTTGCCTAACAACGTAAAATCGTAGTTGGTTTTTAACATAACTGATAATATATGGTCGCTTACTATCTTTATACTCTATAATTTTTGGGTTTGACATTTAGGAAGAAAATGATATGGATAGAGGTTATTCATATGATACTCTCCATACCGTTGATTTATTTGCTCTACTACTGTTACCTACTGTTACCATAAATGTTTTAAAGTCGGGTAAGGTTCGACTTGGAAATCCTAGGGGAGTAAATATCCTTGCTTTTCTCGCTGAGGATTTCGCTTCATAATAAGCCTGAACCATATCATTTTCTTCTAAAATAAAATATTTCATTTTCGTTTGCTAACAAACTCGTTCTATGGTACTTGCGACTGCAATGTGGGGAACATTTCATCTGGAATATAGGGGAGTATGGGATATGAATTGGTAATGGAATTAATTAAAATGAAATTCTTAACGGCAATGTTTCATGCAACAATATATTGGATTCTCAGGATAAACTGGCATATGCCATAAACTTCAATTTCGAGTGGAATTTCTAATATCTACAACCTACCATAATGAAAAATAAGCAAACAAGTGATTATGAAAATCTGGCAATAGTGGCCATGCCTTGCATTTTTTATGGATTGATTTCAAAGATGATCTAAGAAATTATCGACAAAAATTTATTAGTATCATTTGAACATCAATTTAAATATCACATATCACGTTACATCAAAAAAAGTGTGTATCAACTTTAGCATTGTTCACCGAGTACATCTTCATCTCAGTCAATTCTTCACCGTTCGGAAGATAAGATTGTAAGGTATGAGAAATCGTCCTACATCTTCGAATTTGATTCCTTTCCCTCACAGAATAATATCTCCTTTTAATTTCTGTCTGAACATCCCCGTTCAGCAAACAGTAAAATAATGCTGCTAGAAACCCCTAAAAAAAATCGTATTGGAAAAATATTGATAGCGTTGCAATTTTTACCTGAAAAGCTGAAAAGCTCTGGTCGAAGAACAGCCAGACAAGTTCCAATGTGACATTTTTAGAAACGCAGAAATACAATACAATAGATATTGTGTAAGGTACACCGAAAAGAGGAAGAAGGATTAATGTCGCTTTCACTAGTTTCCTGCAAAAAAATCTACATTATTGAATGTCCAATGTTGCACTGAAAGATTACCTATATTTTACTCTTCTTTGTTGGACAAATATTGAACTCAATTTCAAGCAGAGAATCCTCATGATTAAAAGAAAAATAATGAAATTTATCTGAAAAATTAATGGTGAATATCATCAAATGCAATAAATAGCAGAAAAGTGTGGGAAAAAGTCAAGATACACCATGAAAATGTATTTTTGAGACTTTTCTTCAGTTTTTTCTTCGAATTTTGTTTTTATTATTTTAACAAAGCGAACATACATAATATATTCATTCGGCTTGTAATTGGTCATTTGAGGACATTTGACAAATGTTCTGATGTACAACGTATTGAAGATATTGTACCATTTCAAATTGACCATCCCACAATGTATGATGGTTTCAGAAAAATTAAAAATAAATTTTTAGGCATATAGATTTCAATATAATTTCACGCAATACTAGATATTAGTGATAGAGCCTACCGAAATGAATCTTACTGAAATTGAATACAATTAATTTCAGCACAATTAAAATTTCATAGAATGCTTGAATAGTTATTTTCCTAACAAGTGCAGAAAGTGGGTAAGCAGTTGAATGCGGGAAAGACACTTTCTGCACCAGTTAGGAACAATATTTTTTCTACAAGCGCTTCTATGAGATCGATTTAAATTCAACACGCAGATCAAATTTGATAACCTGTATTAATTCATAATACACATGAATGTCGAACGTAATTCTACATGTCGTTACCATCGTTGACGTTCGGTGCATAGAGAAATATCATAATTCAGTTTATTCTTTAATAAAAGTTCGCGGGAAAAAACCCTGCTTATCCTTTCCCGCACTGAAAAGTGTGCGGGAATGGAATAGCAGGGGTTTTTCCCGCACTGTTTGGAAATGTGACTTTTCACGAATTGAAATGCGTGCGGGAAAGGGGTTGAAAGCGTACGCTTGTAGAAAAATTTTTTTTTCTGAATATCATGAATTATAGAAGTCCAGTAGGACAAGAATTAAACCAGTTCGATATTCAAGATTCTTGTGAAAATTAAAAACTGAACACGTCGAATCTCATTCAAGGTGGTTAATTACATGATAGCTGAAATTGACCTGTGCGAGCATTTTGTTCGAAAAGAGTCGATAACGCAGTTATAAATTTTGTTTCCTCATTTTTCTTCACGCTGTATTCTGCATGTATTACATTCAAGTCAACGTGATATTTCTTTGTACCTCACATCTGAAAATTAGTTATAATACCTACTAAAAGTAACATATATATTCTAGGGTTCGGTAAAATACACAAATATTTACTTATAAAATTACGATCAGAATTAGCGAAAATCCTACTAATATTATAAATGCGAAAGTTTGTGAGGATGTGAAGATGTTTGTTACTCTTCACGTGAGAACCAGGAGCTGCCGCCAGACATTTTGCCTCCCCGGAAAAAAAAAATTTCGCCGTCCAGGCTCTGAGTAGAAGTTGAATGAATTAATTCCGTTTCGAGGACAATTAGCACATCCTGGATTTTTATTATTACTAATTTCTGCTTCCAAGGCAACATAGCTCTCGCATGTAAGAAAAATTTAAGACAATGTTATCCGGATTACATGTAGATTTTTTTACTGTTTTCGATTTGATATTTGACCTCATAATAAAAGGGCCTTATACAAGATATGAGGCCTTACTTTGACATTTCGAATGCAAACTAGTCTTTTTTTATCGCTGACTTGGATTCAGCGGGAAATATTTTCAAAAGAATGGTTTGAAACTAAAAATTTTCTCGACCATATTTGGGCCATTTTGTTCAAAAATCTGCGGAATCATTCATACCGGGATGCGGAAATTTATATTCTAATAGTGAGGTCCTCAGCAATTTTTTTCAAGGAATCGATTGGGCCTATCATATTCTGGCGCCTATGGGGCTTATGCGTGATATGAGGACAAACTTTGAATTTTCAAGAATGGAGCCCAAGAATGGACGAAAACATTTGTATTCAACCAATTTGGATGTACATTCTCCCCCCATATCCAAATCTGAAATTAAAAAGGAAGGTTTGCATTTGAATTTGCAAAGTTGGACCTCTCCATAAGCTTTTCTGGATCCAAAATCTGATGGGTTCAAAAATCACTAAGAACCTCAGTATCGGCATATGAATTTTTGCATCCTGATCAGAATGAACGGCACCGGATTTTTGAACAAATAACGCTGCATATAGTGCCCAAATATGGACGAAATTTTTTTATTTTAACCAAATCGGATGAAAAATTTCCCGCTTAATCAGAATCGACAATAAAAAAGATGGGTTTGCAATTGAAATTCGAAGTTCGGCCTCATATCTCATATAAGGGCTTTTTGGTCCGGAAATTTGATCTTGATCAGCCCATTCGATTCCACGAGCGAAATTTCGATTTTTCACCCATGAGCGAAATAAATTCAACATTTCCAGCCTTTTGAACCACCATATAATTCTACTATGAGTATTATCAAGTAAAAAAAGAACACTAATCTGCCCCAAATTTCAGTCAGTTATTGGAAAAAGGTAGAATGGAAAAGGAATAACTATAGACAAGCTGAAAAGCGTTCATATTCATTGGAATAATATGAGCTATTAAAAAAAATAATAAAATTTGAAAAACGAAAAATTACTAGCCTCTAAAAGCCAGACCGAAAAATTTTTTGAAGCACAGTTAAATTGGAAATAGTAATCATCGAAATCAATGCTTTCTGCAATTTGAAGGCTCACCGAACCTTCATCAGATGGACTGTGATAATTCACAGTCTTTCTTTTTCTCTGTGAAAACAAATGATGTTTTCACTGAGAAAAAAGATTACTATTTTCAGGTGACCTGCGTTTGAACTGACACAAATTGCAAAATCTGTTGGCATCTTATATATGCATATACGAAACTTACTATAACTGTCAGACCTGTGGGTATTTCCAAAAGTAAAGTGGTATTATCTCCACGAGTCCAGCAATAACCACTTCTGTTTCTTATTCTCATAATTATCCAAGGTATCACAAATAGAAGTGGTGTGGCTTAAAAAGTGAAAAAACAAGGCTGGAATTATTTCTTCAAATATATTTCAAGAACAAACCAACAACAAATTATTAGAATATTAGGAGATGAAAAAATACTTACTCCATCCAATAACTGCATATAATTTAACACTGGTTTTTTCAGAGAAAGGTTTCAAAAATATCAAATTGTGCAAATAAATGCCTTCCATCAAGATCATCATATAATTTGTTAAAATGAAATATTGTCTCAAACTGATAACTATTTTACAGAACCAATACTACAAAAGAAAATAAGTTAATATTTTTCTTACTATATAAACTATAAACTTTTCTAAAATACCGCAAACAGAATTTTATGAAATGATCACATAAATAGCTATATATCAGAGTATTTCGTGGATGATTGTACGGGCTTTCAGGGCAGATGAGGAACATTTTAGGGAGCTTGAATCATTCTTTCAATCGGCATAACTCCTAAACGCATGAATGGATTTTCATAAAAATTTCAGAAATGGGTATGGCGCGATGACTTAAATTTTTTTACATTACCTCAAATAGTCTTTCAGGATTTAAAAACGTTCAAATCTTAGAGATTCATCTTAGGAAATTCTATTTTCGAATAACTGAAACACAGACTATAGCATAATCAAAGATGTTTCGCAAAAAAATTGGATAACCATAATCAAATGAACATAAGGAATGAAAATGTATCTGAGAAGCAGCAATGAACTGAAAATGTGAGAAGAAAATAAGAACAAGAGTCATAATTTGTTTTATAAAATACCCCTCGTTTCTTCTAAACACATTCTAGCTGTTCTAATGAAATGTGCTATAACTCTCTGTGATATATCCGAAAAAGAATATAATTTGGAACAGATGTGCATAGATAAGAGATTTTACAGATTTACCTGAGTGTTAATTTATATTTATTCTTATTCCTGTATTACGAGCGAACAGTGTGAAATAAACCATTAAAATATAATATTGTTTGAATCAAATTATTCATTCAATTAAATATACAACACTCTCTATATTATTTGGTCGACTCTTTATTTCCTCACATGCAGCTTGTATTCGATGAAACAGTTGCTTACTTTCTACTATTTCTTCGTAGTAAACTGTATTTTGCAAGTATCACCATATGTTATAATCTATAAGCATGTGGAATCTGTAATCTGGGGATCTTGCAGGCATGTCATAAGTTTCCCCTCTACCAAATCAATAATTTGAATAAACTTCATCCCAATGAGCTATAATTTCACTCGAATCAAAACTAGTTGATTATTCTATTTCATTGATTATTTATTTATTTATGAAATTCGCTTCAACCACTAGGGTTTTTAGCGATGGAATAATAATGATACATAATATATTAAAACTATAAATTAAATCATTTTTGTCAAATGTACGCTGTTGAGAAAGTTCATAATATTTTTAACATCACACTTTTCCATCAAAATGTCTTTCAAAGTCCCCGTTATGAGATGTCTTGTTTTTTCCTCTTGGTATGTTGAACATTCACAAAGGATATGTTTGACACTTTGTATAACGTTACAGTCTTCACAGGAAGTTTCTTGGGTCCGGGTGATGAGGTGTTCGTGTGTAAGTCTAGTATGGCCGATACGGAGTCTACTTAGGATCACTATTTCATTGATTAATTGACAATGATTTTGAATATCAAAATTTATAGCATGATTCACTGAGATTTCGAATTAAGAATGAGTTTCGAATTGAGACTACACGAAAATCTTCTGTTAGCTCACATAGCATTGAAAATGAAGGGTCCTAGCAAAAATATTGATACGGAGTGTGGCAGAAAAGGAACAACCTAATGATTTATTGATTCAAGCTACAGGTGCGGAGATACGAAATCGACTATAGTTTGTTCAAACGTAAGAAAAAGCTTAGGTAAACAAATCGTCGCAAAAGAAGGAGGGGCTACGGATTGTCCCTCCAGAGTCGAAGCTAAGATAATTCATACATTCCTACAGTTTCAACTCGATGCTATTCTCCGAATGAAATACACACAACACATCTACGTAAAATATATATTTACTCATAACGGATTTACGTAAACGGAAGAGTCCGACATGGATGAAATTTAAATGAAATATTGAATTAATCGAAAACATCACAGAACGCAAAACCTGAATATTCTCATTTTGTCGCAAGTACGATTTATGACCGTTCTACCAATAAAAGAGTTTTCTATGCACAAAGTATACAATTTTGGTTGTTTACATCGCTCCATCTTTTGTTCGATCGGACTATTGACATTTTTACGAAAGCTGCAGCACATTTAATATCAACAACTAAAAAGTGTCGAGAAGAAATGGGTGTTATTTTTGCATTATTTGATTCCATTTATGAGTTGTTCATCTCAATGTTCAATGTGTTTTCGAATTCTATATTCTGGTATCTTTTAATTTAAATTTTAAATTTAATTCACCTAATAAGAATTGACGCACTATTCGGAGATTTTTAATCAACACGGAACGGTAGCCGTGTTGATTAAAAATCGATAATTTTCGATATTCGATGATACATGAATGGGGGATACGAAGTGTGCCATTTTTACCAATAGGTTTGCTTTAACAGAGTGTTTAACAAGATTTGGAATAAAAAAATTATTTTTTCAGTCAGCACCTGCGCTATCCAGACGTCCTTATGAGCGAATATTAATGGTTGTATTATACCCAATTCTTGAGATTTTCATGAAATTCCATCAAGGCGTTCGAGAGATATGTCGATTAAAATATTTTGATAAAATACATAAAACATCCTGTATCTCTTGAACGAATGTAGTTAATATTTCGAGCACTGATTCGGATTCTCCAAAATGACGTGCATCGCTGCACTGAAAGCCTGTACAATCATTCGTGAACACCCTGATAGCTGCCTGAACAAAACTTCTTCTACTAGTAAATGAAACAAAATTCAAAATATATTGCTTACTGCTGATAATTGAAAATATATGCCTTGAGCTTCAACTGATATATCTATAAACAGAAATTTCGCATTCAAATAGAGTATATCTTTCAAAATCGACATACAACATCTCATAATTGATGAAACGAACAAGTGCATATGTAGATAATTTCTGGAGCAGTGCAGTTTCCTAAAAAACAATGCATTAAATTTTATTCATCTTTGAAAACTTTTCAAATGCATACTTCAAATATAAAAAACATACTGAAGAAAGTATAAGAGATGAAATAGAAAATGCATATCCAACGTGCGAGCATAGCCTCAAAATCGGAATCCATTTGGAATAAATCTGTTCACTTTCTGATAACTTGCCATGAAATGTTCCACATTCGCTATAATTTGCAGTCACTGTATTCTTTATAGTAAACCATTCTCCAGATTCCTGACATAGTAGTGTTGCGAGACCCTAAAAGTTCAAATGATTCGTGAGTACTCGTAGCTATTCTCAATGCAAACAAATTTTATACTATGGAAGCTTCTAATTCGTATGAATATAAAGGATGTTTCAAACTGCTCGTCTTTTTTTTTAAGAAAAAATAAATCACATAGTTTGCATTCATTTTCAAAAACTTTTTATTCGTAGGTAATTGACGTATGTATCAGTTATGACATTGACGACATGTACGAAAAATAATATCAGCCAAATGGCCCCCTCTTGCAGCTCTACAGACATCGACTCTTTTGTCCAAATTTTCAATGAGATTTTGACATAATTGAGGGTCTCTGTCACTAATTACACGAAAAATTTCATCTTTAGTTCAGAGCAGATCTTTAGAATTTCTTGATAGAGTTTTTATCAAGGAAAATATAAATATATAGTATCTCAATATCACAATGACAATGTGTGTACAAAAACTCAATTCTGTTATTCAAAACATTCCTGAGATATTAGGAAAAAACTAAAAAAATATGAATTTTTGACACCCTGTATCTGGGAAACGACGACCCGAAATAAAAAAATTGAAGAGGAAAAAAATTATGTTTTCATGAGTTATCTACAGTTTACCGTTGATACACTTATTTGGGAAAACCCTGTATACATATGTATCCACTGCCACCGGGAGTGCCCATTAGAAGTTTATGGAGTGGTGAAATAATAATTCGATCACTTTCAAATTTTGTGTGAAAATATTTGCCAAGAAGACCAAAATTTGTGATATATTTTTCAATATTAATGATCTAAGCTTGCACTGGAAATGGTATCAACTTTCTTATATCTAATGGAACACCCTGTCTATTATTATTTAAAAAAACTTGTGGTTGTTTACTTTGAACAATGAACTAAAAAAAATATGGAAAAATATTCTGAAGAAAGTCACAGAAATTCTCATGAAATGACGAACATAGTTCATATTTCAAAATCTCACATACAGGATAATCAACGAATCCACGGTCGATGGTACGTTGGACGTTTACGGAGTCGGAAAGCAGGAACTCATTGAAAAATTGGTTTCTTAGACAGGAAAAGATGCTCCATCGATCTAAAATATTTTCAGTGCTGGGGTGTTGCTGCTTATTTCAAAAATAGTAACTACTTTGTTTTGTTATTTCAATCATTCAATCACTCAAAACCCGCTGATGATAAGTATGAGCAAGTGATACCAAAATAATCGTGTTACTACGATAAATAGGAAAATGGAATAATATACAGAATGTGCCATTTTGAATAACATAGTAGTTTGTATGTAACCTGTTCTTTCGAGCATTTAGGCCGTCGTCATAGATTAGTTGTCGACGTTTCGCCAGTTTGAGTGTCTGGCATCTTCAGGAGTTATATTTCAGGATATGTTCTCACTGGACTGAACTGCCTGAGTGTGACGGGGACGCAGATTGTACGTCCTTATATAACCTCGGTCAGGGGGCGTAGCTGCGCTTGACCGGCCTCGTCCCGATACCGAACGCGGGCCGGTGTCCGACCGGTTCACATCCGGTTCCCGATCTTCATTCACTTCATGAACCCGGTTATTATTGTAGGGAAGTGGTTGTGTGTTTTTG
Organism: Hippodamia convergens; assembly: GCA_038502775.1. NCBI lineage: Eukaryota > Metazoa > Arthropoda > Insecta > Coleoptera > Coccinellidae > Hippodamia > Hippodamia convergens. Next base: position 62,900,242 of record CM076609.1, on the reverse strand, counting down.
AGTATTGGCACCCATGTTCTATTGATTTTCAAAGATTCCTCCTATTTATTGAAATTCGTTGGGTGTTTATGAATTTCGATTGCTTCCCTGTAAAGCCTGGGGTAGTATGCGGTAGTGGTGCACAACACTTGGGTTTTGTCGAATTCTATTGCATGATTCGTGGTGTTCAGTGTATGCTGTGCGACGGCGGATTTCTCTGAATGACCCAGTCTACAATTGGCCTTGTGTTCCTTGATCCTCGTATTGATGGATCGCTTTGTTTTACCGATGTATACACTCCCACAGCTGCACGGAATTCGGTATACACCTGGTGTACTGAGTGTATCCCTTCTGTCCTTGGGGGAGTTGAGATGGTCCTTGATCTTCTTCGACGGTTTGAATATTGTCTTAATGTTATGTTTTCCCAGAATTCGTCCGATTCTATCTGTCACCCGTGAGATAAACGGCAAGACTGCTTTTGTTTCCGATTCTTGGCGACGTGGTACATTGTCGTTGTTATGTTCAGGCCTCTTTTTGATGTATCTATCGATGTCGTTTTTCGTGTAGCCGTTAGCCATGAGAGCGCGCTTCAAGTGTTCTAACTCGGTTGCTAGTTGTTCTGGCTCACAAATTCTTCTCTCTCTGTCGACTAGCGTTTTGATTATCCCCTTACGTTGGCATGGATGATGATTTGAGGTGTTGTGTAGATATCTGTCCGTGTGTGTAGGTTTTCGGTATACAGTGTGTCCTAAAGTAGTTTCTTTCCGTGTGACAAGTACATCAAGGAAAGCCAGATTTCTGTTTTGGTCTTTTAATTCCATTGTGAACTGTTTACTTGGGTGCATGTTATTTATGTGTGTCAGAAACTCATTGAGCTTTTCTCTTCCATGACTCCATATGACAAATGTGCCATCTACATATCGAAACCATACTTTCGGTTTGAAAGGTGCGGTATTCAGTGTTTTCTAGTGTATTACCCATTGATATTCCATCAGTTTGTTCGTATATTTCCTGGTTGAAGGTGAAATAGGATCGAAATTCATAAACACCCAACGAATTTCAATAAATCGGAGTAACTTTGAAAATCAATAGAACATGGGTGCCAGTACTCAAAAACACACAACCACTTCCCTACAATAATAACTGGGGACAACTAATCTACGAAGACGGCCTGAATGCTCGAAAGAACAGGTTACATTGAACGATGGCCGCGAAAGCCTCAACCAATTCATAAAAGTAGTTTGTAGTTACTACGTTTTGATATAAGCGGCATAGCAGCAACACCGCAGCACTGAAAATACACTGCGCAATTCTGAATATCTCAATTTTAATGAAAGTTAACTCTACATTGACTTTATAACTTATTTTTTATGTTCTCTCGGGAAGGTTTTGAACGAAACAAGACACATTCAATGAAAGAAAAATTCAGGATTTCACCGACGGTTCATACTCAAAATGAGTGATCTTAAAATATTCTGATCTAATCCTTCCCAGATTTCTCCGAGTTCGATTTCTAAGTCATTAAGAGTAGCTGGATGATTTTCTGAACTTCTCAGCCTTCTATTGAGGTTGTCCCAAACCTGCCCAATCGGATTGAGATCTGAACTTCTTGCTGGCAATTCCATTCGAGAGACTTCCACCCCTTCAAGGTAGTCCTGAACGATGCGCGCACGATGGGGTCTGGCATTATCGTTCATAAAAATGAAATATTCACCAATGTACGGGGCAAATGGCACTACATGCTCTTCAAGAATGTTCCTCATATACTTATCAGCATTCATAGCTCCATTATCAAGGACCACCAGGTCTGTGCGAGCAGTCAAAGATATTCCACCCCATACCATAATCGATCCTCCCCCGAAACCAGTAGTATTCAGGAAATTGCATGGAGCATATCTTTCATCTGGACGTCTGTATACAAGGAAACGTCGATCACAATGGTAGAGGCAGAATCTAGACTGATCTGTGAAGAGAACTCTTTCCCAATCGGCCTCTTCCCAATGGATGTGCTCGCCTAGCGACACGAGGCATTAAATCATATTCTCTGAGGCGATGTCTTATTGTCTGAGTGCTAATTTGCATCCCATGAGTTTGCTCGAGCTGATTTTGAAGGAGGCGAGCGGTTGCAAACCGTTGTCTCAACGAAGAAACTCTCAAGTAACGTTCTTGAATGGCAGTTGTTATCCGTGGTCTACCCTGTCCTGGTCTTCGGACATTCATACCTGTCTCCCTGAATCGCTACAACATTATTGCCACACTTGTATGGGAAACTCCAAACCTTTCTGCAATTCTTGTGTATGTCCACCCTTCTTCTCGCAAAACTACCGCTTGGGCACATTCCTCTTGGGTAAAATTGCGTGTTTGACGTACCATAGCGATCGAGTGTAGAAAATAAAACGAAAGAAAAACTATTGATCACTAGGATTGATCGAGAACAATTGATTTTAGAATGGAGCCAATACATTAAAAATCTGATAATATCATCTTTTTTATTCCTGCTGGGAAAAAACATCTGTATTGAAGAAAAACGTTGAAAGTGGATAACATATGCATGCATAATTCTGATAAAAATAATTATCATTGAGAACACCTTCAGTTGTAGAATAAATGTGAGATTTCCATTCCGTTAATTTTTTTGCGCAGTGTATTTTAGATCTATAGAGCAGGGGGGCAGGGGGGGCTGTGGCCCCCCTCAAATTTTGATCTTCCCTTGCGACACCCTCAATATAATTTATCTAATACTACTTATCCTAGGAGCGAGAAAAAATTGTTGGATTCACAACAATTTTCCGGTTCCAAAAGACTTACTACATAATCGGCAGATATATTTAATGAATTGATAACTATAAGGCGCGTAGAGCAGCACCTTTTGGATGAACAAAAATCATGGAAATTTTTCGTTGACGATGACTTCAATGAATTTTGTTTACCCCAAAAGCGCACAACGCGCCCCTAAGAAGTTATAAATTCATAAAAGTACCCATGCTTATCGGCATTCTTCTCAATCGTTTCCAGATAACAGATGATCGTTTTATGGACGGTTGTTTGTATTAGGCGGTATCTTCGAAGTGGAGTTCTTCAAGGGGCAAGTGCAGCTACTCGTATATTTCAATAATTTTTGTCTCTTCTGCAATCAAGATATTTTTTCTGAGAAGGGGGAAATATATAATCTTTTCATTTAAATTCCCCAAGTAGCTGATTTTTCCTTAAGGAGCTTCTCGTATGTTATATTTCACTTTTAGCTTTCAATACAAATTTTCTAATAGATGATGAAGGTCAGTACAGTATCTCCTAATTCGAAATATTGGGGCCCTAAAATGAACTCATCAATGTGCATGACGTTTCAACTATTATATTGTTTTATTAATCAGAAGTGTAAGAGAACAGAAACGTGGTAGTCTTCGGGAACTGCTGATAGAAATGAAAACTAAGTGAATTGTATAGTGGAGCGTCGAGCTATTAGATTTAATTTATAAGGAATTATTAATGGCCAATTTCAACTTCCTTGATCATAAACAGTTCTTCGTAAACCAAAAATAATTGGAAAACAATAATCAAATAGTTCGACGATACAATTTACATGTTACTTAGATTTCACTTCTATCGGCACTGCCTTTTTTTTGTTGAGAGTCACTTTGACCTATATATATATATATATACAGGGTGTTTCATCATAAACTGGACAAACTCATATGACGTATAGAGAACATCGGGAGAATCATTTTTTTCTTATGACATATTTCCCGTTTTCGAAGCATAAGGGAGATACACGGTGTTTAATGTCATTTTCGAGCGTTATTATATTGAGTGTGGTCGGTTATGTATAAGACTGGAAGTAATGGTTTCTTGTCATATCGTAGTATTTTTGGATGCTTCATTCAGAAATGGTGTAGAGCTCCGAAAAAAAAATTACAAAATGGCGGAAAACCTGCAATGTTCGTGATTTTTTTTTTCGGTTGCCAAATTGATTTTCATTTCCTAAATTAGCACAATTTTTAAAGGATATCTGTGAAAAAATTTTTGCAAAAATCGAACACAATTTTTTTTTTTACATGTCTACAGCGAAAAAAAACTTTCACTCGAAATTGATGAAATTTTTCACGATTGTACTTACTTTTATACCTAACACGAATATGAAAACAGAATCGAAAAATATCAAACGGTTTCGTTTTTACAGCCATTCAAATGTCCCGTTCGAATATCTGAAATAATAAAAAAACATGACACAGCTTGTGTTCTTAGGCCCATAATTTTTGAATTTGTATGTCGAAACATTCCAGATTGCAAAATGAGTTGAACTCCCTACTCTGAGTTAAGTACCTATTAAAATAAATGTGGAATCTGAATTGAGACTGTTCAAAGGTTTTTAATTTTCGTTGCCAAGCAATGGCAGCTCATAGAATTTGACAGAGTATTTGAATTTAACTGAATATAATAATGCAAGTATCTTGAAACCAATTTATGCAGTTTGAGCAGAAATTGGCGGTTAATACTTCCCAGATATTAATGGCATGACATTATTGCGGAAATTTCTACGAATAATTCCACAATTTCACAAACGCAACAAAAAAACCTATTAGTATAAAATTTATTCATAATTCGTTCTCAAAAATATTGCCATTTCTCCGGATACACTTTCTCGACCTTTTCGCCACACTATCCACCGCTGAACGAACCATTTCCGGGTTTCGGCGAATCTCTTCGGCGGCTGATTCGATTCTTTGAATCAGTTCTTCTCTCGAAGTCACTGGAGCTCGCTTATCATAAACAAGACTCTTCATATGACCCCAGAAATAAAAATCCATAGGTGTAAGATCTGGAGAACGAGGAGGCCATGCGACAGGTCCCAATCGGCCGATCCATCGGCGAGGGTATTGAGAGTCTATAAATTCTCGTACACTCCTCACTGTGTGAGCAGGGCAACCATCATGCTGGTACCATATTCCTTGAAAGTGACTCCAAGGAATATCTTCCAATAGATCGGGCAGAGTTTCCCTCAAAAATTGATTATAGCCATTTCCAGTCAATGTTTGAGGAAGAATGTACGGTCCTATAATGAATCCATCCTTCATTCCCGCCCAAACATTGACAGAAAATCTCTTCTGGCTATTTTTGCTACTGTTGCATGTGGATTTTCCCTTTGCCATATTATATTATTTTTGTTGTTGAAGAAACCATCTCTGTGGAATGTTGCTTCATCCGTAAACAGTATGAGACGTAGGAAATTCCTATTCTCACGTGTCCTTCTTAAAATAAATTCACAGAATTCTTTCCTCTTCTCAAAATCACCTTCTTCTAAGGTTTGACATGAACGGAAATGGTACGGATGGTAGCTATTTCTTTTCAAAACTCTCCATACAGTGGATTTACTCTTATTCACACTTGGATGATTTGCTAGAGTTCTCGTTGATACCATCGGATTTTCACTCACTAAATCCAGGATACGTTCTTCGTTATTTGGGATTGTTTTCTTCTTCTTGCGGTGAAGAATACCTTCTTCACGTAATTTACGCACTGTTTCTATGAAAGTTTTAAAATTAGGAACGTTTCGGCTTGGAAATCTGCGAGCGTAAATTTCCCTTGCTTTTCTCCCTGAGGGATTCGCTTCATAATAAGCCTGAACCATATCATTTTTTTCTAAAAGTGAATATTTCATTTTCGTTTGCTAACAAGTCGTTTCAATATACTCGAATTATTCAGTAAAATTCAAATAACCTGTCAAATTCTATCAGCTACTGTTGCTCGGCAACGAAAATTAATATACTCAGAACCTTAGAACAGACTCATATTTCACATTAATACTTAACTCAGAGTAGGGAGTTCAACTCTCAATGAAGTTTCACTGATTTTTTTAAATTCATTTTGCAATCTGGGATGTTTCGACATACAAATTCAAAAATTATGGGCCTTAGAACACAAGCTGTGTCATGTTTTTTTATTATTTCAGATATTCGAACGGGACATTTGAATGGCTGTAAAAACGAAACCGTTTGATATTTTTCGATTCTGTTTTCATATTCGTTTTAGGTATAAAAGTAAGTACAATCGTGAAAAATTTCATCAATTTCGAGTGAAATTTTTTTTTCGCTGTAGACATGTAAAAAAAAAGTTGTGTTCGATTTTTGAAAAAATTTTTTCACAGATATCCTTTAAAAATTGTGCTTATTTAGGATATGAAAATCAATTTGGCAACCGAAAAAAAAAATCACGAACATTGCAGGTTTTCCGCCATTTTGTAATTTTTTTTTCGGAGCTCTACACCATTTCTGAATGAAGCATCCAAAAATACTACGATATGACAAGAAACCATTACTTCCAGTCTTATACATAACCGACCACACTCAATATAATAACGCTCGAAAATGACATTAAACACCGTGTATCTCCCTTATGCTTCGAAAACGGGAAATATGTCATAAGAAAAAAATGATTCTCCCGATGTTCTCTATACGTCATATGAGTTTGTCCAGTTTATGATGAAACACCCTGTATATATATATATATATATATATATATATATATATATATATATATATATATATATATATTCTTTTGAATAAGGGAGCTAAAATAATACAATAAATGTTGAAACAAAAAGAACCTATGTTTAAATTTTTTGATAAATTCACCTTTGGAAAATATGGTTATTGGGAAATTTTGTATTTTCTTATCAGAATTAAAAATATTTGTATGTGTTGTGTCTCTTTTATTTTATAATTTGTTAATTTTGTTTATATATTTATTGATTTCATTTTCTGGAGCAGTTTTGTATTATTTCGGATAATATTTCAGTTTCTTGTTTCAAAAGTCAGTGCTTGTTTCATTTAATGGTCCATTATTATTTATATATGATTTTTATGAATATCGTTTTATCGAGCGTGAATGTATATTTGTTTTTATTTCGTTATAACTCGTATTCATTCATTGGCGATTCTAATATTTATTTTATTCCTTTCTCTTTATCATTTATATTTTTCCTATTTCAGTATCGTTTTGAGTTAATTACAGTAGGTTCTATAAATATAAAAGTATAAGTAGTGCTGTAATGAAACTCATCACAGCATTATTTTCAGTTATATTTTTCATTTTGTGGTTGTACTGAGCTCAGATCTCCTCAATTTTCAAATCGAATCAATTCGAAATCCCGTAATCTGTCAAACTTCTTAAGTCACACCACAAAAGTCACTAATCTGAATTTTTACTTGAATTTCGAGAGTATTTCACAAAACTTGACTTAAAAGAGAAAATACCTTCTAATACTCGTTGCAGAAGGCAAATCCAACATTCATGCATTTCGCATTCGTGTTGGAATAGGAGCTCATTCTGCAACTTGTTTTAGAATATACTATTATTTCCCTGTTAATATTTTTTCCTGGAATGTTATTTGTTTCGGAAACAGTTGCCGTTTTATTTTATACACATAACCCTATGTTGTTGACGTTAAAAAATGTTGGAGTAAAAAAATTATCAACTTTACTTTGACTCCTCCCACATAAGAACAAACTCTGCGGGTGCTTCGTGCCTCTGCATAAAAATAAAAAAAGAAATAGAAAGAAACGAGGGACTGATGTCGCCTGAGACTCATCATTTTTCAAAAATTGTTATTTTGCCCCCCCCTGAGTAAAAATCCTGCGGGCGCCCATGCTCTTCTTGTCTAAGAAATCAAATCTTCAATGTATTTTTGCTTTTCGTTGTCCGTCTAACTTACCATCGACGGGAATCACCCTGTATTATCCTGTCTATTATGCTCGTAGCATACAGTTATTGCTTATAACTGAATTGATATATGAGTGAAAAAAATACTGCTTGAATTTGAAAAAATCGAATTCTTGGCTTTTCTTGAATGTCACCTTTGAGACTCTCATTTAACCTTCCAAGAGGTAAACATATGTTTTCTACACAGTGACGTAGGTGACCCATTTCAGAACATAGATCTGAGATTGTTCGTTGCGCTTTCATTAAATCCCTAGTGTTCTACAAGTCTCAATTTTTAATTTTTTCAAAAAACAGTGAATAGCTCGAAAACTTCCATAGATGGCTATAGGGAAGTTATAATATACAGTAGAAATAAGAAATTTCCGAGTCTACTCGGAAATGGTATAAAATTTCTCTAGAAAACACCCCAACAAAATAGATTATCAAAGAAATTTAACAACAAAATAATGAATTCACCAACTAACTTGCAAAAAATAAGAGAAGAAATGAAAATAAAGATATAGTAAGAAGTGTGCACTTCTGCAGCTGATAGTCCAGGGAAAGATTTGTGGAAAGCGGAGCATTGTGTCCTAGCTAAAGAACCTGAGGAATCAATCGGTTCAACTGTAGCAATGTTCAATTGTTCAGAGCTGCAGTCAACAAGGTCCAAGGTCCGGATTGCTGTTTTCATCTACTATAAAATGTGAAATAGTAGAAGAGTACTAACTACTAAATACCTTTGAAATGTGTCGAATATAATTAATATCCTCGAGATAAATTCCACATTGCCCCTTTCACTATTTTCGCTGTTATTTCTTTATCTATGGATATTTTGAAGCGACATTTCAGTGTCAGAAAGTACATCAAGAAAAACATGTTCTCTTAAAATTACAATAAAATGATGGAATATAGAGATGCAGTGACTTGGGTCTTGTGTCAATAATCGGTCTGTCAATATAAATCCCCTTTATGTTATTCAAAGTCTTCTGAAAACTTGAGCTATAGTTCTTCTATCAAACGACAACCTAATAACTCCACATTCATATTACTTATTTAACGGCCGATAAATTCCTGCAAATTATAAAATAATCAGACCGACAAGTCAAAGATAAAAATTATTGGAGATTTCATTCAATTAAGGGTATTAATAAGAGTTCCAAGTTCATCAATTACTGTCGTAATATTTTTAGCAGATATATGAACAATATTTAAAGAAAATTCTTTTTTCGGGATGAATATTTTTCAAACTCATTGTGCACGGAATAATCTAATTGATATACAGGGTGTATCTGAAAAGATTAAGGTGTGATTCTGATCAAAATTAAGGGCGGTATTTAGTATAAGATTTTTTGAAAAACCTCCAATACGGTCTTCAGAAGATAAACAAACATAAATTGTTTCTTTTGTAATTTTCCCTGTATATTGAGCTCAAGACATGAAACTAAGTGAATATTATTTGTCAATGAAATTACACAATTTGGAAGGGGTTGAATTAGTCGACCCCTAAGATAATTTTTCCTGTTGAAAAACATTGCTAAAAAGCCTAATTAAAGTACTTACTTTTTTATCTCTACAAGAAAACTCAAAAAAATCAATAAAAGGCTTCGACTATTGCATGTCCTACTGAGAATACTTCATGGTACAAAAATTCCAAAATGTGTACTTTTTTGACAAATAATATTTACCACTTTTCGTTTTATTGGATAATATACAAGAAAAATAAAAGAGGGAGGAGTGTGACTTCTCGGGGAAATGTTAAAAAAAATGTATACCAAATACATTCCTTAATTCTGATCACAGAATCACCTCTTACATTTTTTCAATGTTATTCAGATACACCCTATATAATGATTTCAATGATATTGAATACTATATGGTTTTTGGTCATTAAAGTAGAAAAAAAACTAAATTTATTTTTTGCTCGATAGGAAATTCGAATATGATATACCAAATTTTGTAATATAGGTAGGTATGTGAGAGGGTAAGTAAACGTTTCTTCATGTGTGTAACTAGAGTTGTTTATTCAACGTTCCAGTATCCAGAACATGGAAAGCACATAACCTACTATAAATGTAAGTGATTATCTCAGAACTTATTCATAACTCACCTCGAATAATGGTCGATATAAGCTTAAAGAGCAAGATTGTGTTGCCAATTGTCCTGCCTGTGTTTTACTCCAACACATAATACCATCGTGAACAGCCGGACAGAATTTCGTTCTTTTTGTGGAATCATTGTCAGATACAGTTGTTGAGTTTCTCAGGCACTCATCCTTTAAATATTTCAACAAATTGAGGTTTTCGTTCCAGAAAGAAGTCATGGTCACTACACTGCACACAGTTAGGAATTATTCATCGATGTAAAATGATATTCAACCAGAGGCGTATGTCAATATACTTCATATTCTAATATTTCTGATAGTGTTTACCAAGGAAACATCATAACAAGTAGAGTGCTATGGATTGATTAGCTATAGGGCTTGCGTTGAAGTGAACATAATAAAATCATAGTTTTTGAAAATGGTTTTTGAAGGCCTGTCTCACCAAATTGGAAAATTTGAGTTCATTTCTACTCGATTTCATTAACTCGAATGGACTTAATATAAATTGAATACTGCTGAATCATAATAAGGAATTATCAATTCGAATAAATAATGTAAAATGAAACATGAGATTCTGGATTCAAATAAATAGTCATTTCCATTCGAATATTAACTAACACATTGTGAGCACCTTCAAAAGTAAATAATAAGTTTATAACCTTTCATTCGTTGAAGATTTAAAAAATTTTAGATGAAATATTATTGCATTTATTAGAAGAGTGCAATTAAATGACCCCACAGTTTCTGAATGAAATGGTTTCCCGGTGAATCAATCTGAAACTTTGAGTACTTTCTTACCTAATCTAGTCAACAAAAGTATATCAACTTGTAGTATCAACGACCCAACTATGACTATATGTTTAATGTGAAGATTGCCAAGTTTTCGGATTTTTCCTCCTTTAACCCACGAGCTAAACTGTGGGGCGTGTGGGCGTGGCGAAGGAGACATTTGCCACGGGCGCAAAGGACCTAGGGGCGCAAAATGTGAAATATGATATATTCCATTTCGAATAAAGATTGACTATATTCTCTATATTTCAGAGTGGCGTATTTACCAGTTTACTAAGTTGAGAAACACGTAGTTGACGAACGCTACCAAAACGGAACAAAATCGTAGAAAATTATACATGGCGCGAAACACAACTCGGAACTCGGTGCACATAAAAACTGAATGATTGATGTTTTCGCTGAAACCAAAGCAGGAAGAGTTAAGTTTTAGTTTATTTATTTCCAAAGAATATATTGATGATTTCTGTTATCGAGTATTCATTTTTTCATCTATTTTGTTGATGAGAGTATTTATTTATTTACTTTGTTAGAATGTCTGTTGTTCGAATTACTTTTTAGTTATTTTATTTGTTCACTCATATATTTATTGTTGTCTTCATGTTTTAATACTTTCTTTAATGTTTCACAGGGTGTACCAAGTTCGACGGCCTATTAGGCGTTTCTGGAGAACTGGACCTATTTGAAAGCTGAAAATTGGGATTATGTTATTGTTTGACATTATCTACCGATCTAAAATATTCTTGGAGCCTGACCACTTTCAGTAATACAAAGAGTGAAAAAAAAATTTCAAAAATTATTTTTCTGTTTTTTTGTTTTCGAAAACATTCGTACTCGCATCGTTGCATTCGTCGAAATACCCTCAAAAAAAAAAAGGGAGATGAGAGTATTCGGTATTATGTTATTCTTAACCTAGATATCGTAAGCACAAACCGTTTTCACATTTTTGAAGGCGAAAACTATGGAAATTTTGTACACTTTCAGAATTTTGAATAACTCGTCACAGGGTGTTCCAAATGTTGGTTCGAAAATTGGGATCAAGATTGGCTCATAACTTTCGTTTCTCAAATAAGAACCCTATTGTTTAATGATTGCGTTGGATTCTACGAAAAAAAATAATTATAATGTTCTAAAATGTTGATGCTTCCAAAATTAATAATTCTTGAGTTATTTAGGATTTCCTGATTTTATGTCGCACGTAGCGTCAAATTCATTTAATCTGTTAATTCAGAAAAAAGGTAGTCACTAGTGAGTTATTTGAATAATTTGTCTTCTATCACCAAGGTCATTGTTGAAATGAAACAGATTCTATGAATTTGACGGTTCATACGACATGAAATCAGGAAATCTTGAATAACTCAAGAATTATTAATTTTAGGAGCATCAACATGTTGGAACATTATCATCATTTTTCTTCGTAGAATCCAATGCAATCATGAAAAGATAGGGTTCTGATTAGAAAAACGAAAGTTATGAGCCAATCTTGATCCCAATGTTTGAACCAACATTTGGAACACCCTGTGACGGGTTTTTAAAAATTCTGAAAATGTACAATATTTCCACAGTCTTCGCCTTCAGAAAAGTGAAAACGGTTTGTGCTTACGATATCTAGGTAAGGAAAAACAAACATAATACCGAATACTTTTATCTACCTTTTTCTTCAGTTTTTTCTCGATATTTTGGAAAGTATCTTGACGAATGCAACAATATGAGCACGAATGTATTCAGAAGTGCATACTCTATCAAATTCGAAAACAAAAAAACAGAAAAAAAAATTTTGATAGTTCTTTTCCACTCACTGTATAACTGAAAGAGGTCAAGAATATTTTATATCGGTACATAATGTCAAACTATAACATAATCCCAATTTTCAGATTTATATTAGGTCCAGTTCTCCAGAAACCCCTAATAGGCCATCGAACTTGGTACACTCTGTATATAACAGAATATATATGTTATTATTTTGAGAAAAAATAACAATTTTCTTATCGTTTTCTATTCATTTTGTTGATTGAGTTTTTGTTCATTACCTTTCAAGAAATATGGGAGATCATTGTGAATGAAAAAGTTCTTCAAAATATAATCAATAAATGTCGATTGTGAAAAACATGTATTTATTGAAAAATGAATTTCTTCAAGGGCGCATTTTGAAAGTTTGCCACAGGCGCTAAACTCCTAGTTCCGGCTCTGTAAACATGTTTGACATTTAGATTAAAAAATACATTGTATTCAACATGTTTATATTTACATTTACATTGAAAGAAACCTCTGAAAATAAATGTAGGTGCGACAGACAAATCATGAATTTATAGTGATGTGATGTGTGGTCAAGCTTACAATTCGTTAATTCGAAAAAAAGGCAGAAAACAATAGAGAAAATTTGCAGTTACGGCTCTACGGTCATGTAAAAAGATCATCAAAAAACGCTCGGACAAGTCAAATTTTGTTGAAAGGGGGAAAAATAAGGGTGTTCAAATGAGTTTGATATCACTACCCCTCTAGCGACAACTTCTAACAGCTCTCATTTTTGAATAGGGAAAAGGGGTCGATCAGCACCTTGTTGGAAAGGCAATTCAATTTCCTGCATAAGTGTATTTTTTTTCATCGCTTTATTATAATACAGAGTGACTCAGTATTCCATCAATAACTTCAACACGCCGAATTTGGATCTTTGAGATGAAAAAACGCTCGGACGGGTCAAAAAATGAATTCGATATCACTACCCCTCTAGCCGCTACCCTAACAGCAAGTGATACCGAATTAATTTTGTAACCCATCCGAGCATGTTTTTTTCATCTAAATAATCCAAATTCGGCGTGTGAAAGTTATTGATGGAATACAACAGAGCGACTCAGATAGATTTCATTATCTCTAACAAAAAACCATCATAACGTGTCATTCAATTTCCACCATCTCTCACGGTTAAGAAGTAGTAGTTCAGGTATCACCAATTTTGCCCATCCGGTACCTTCATTATTTAGGTTTTGTTCGTTTGATCATCAGAAAAATATTGCGAATGGGCAAGTTCAATAGTTATTGGGGCCCCATTCAAAGCTTTTCGTTCGGATCGGGGGGCCCCCTTAGTGCCGGGGCCACGCCGCGCTGCGTGGCTCTCTGCTACGCCACTGGTTACATACCCAGATGGTGTTAGATATTCGTATAATAAAATATGGGTATGGGTATATTTCTTCCACAAAAAAAATGTCATTGAAAATTTTGATATTTCGGATGTACCTACAAGTATTCACTGGAATCTGTTGAGAAATTGGAACAGTTTTTCAACATGGACTCAATGGGTCTTCATGAAAAATAATACTAATTTATTTCGATCCCTTCCAAAAAGTGTTGTTAATTCTTTTATTTCAACAAATTTAATTCGATAGATATATTCATGTTTATTATTCATAACCATGAAATGATGTTTCATTTGAGATTAAACAAAATTGGCAAATTATTCAGATTTAAAGAAACACAGCTGTATTTTGCGGGAGCGAAAGTTTAAGATTATTCCACTGAACTGACTGAGTTCAGTCCAGTGAGAACATCTCCTAAAATATAACTCCTGAAGATGCCAGACACTCGAACTGGCGAAACGTCGACAACTAAGATTAGTTGTCGTCGTAGATACGACGACGGCCTAAATGCTCGAAAGAACAGGTTACACTCAGATAGGGGGTTGAAAATTCTTCGGACGAGCTCTAAAGCACTGCACACATCGAGATAGAACTGAAGAAATGGCGCGTCTACCTCCTAATATCTAGAACCGACGAGCAAGAAAAAAGCGAGTTGTGCTTAAACCGGCGTGTAAATATTTTTTATGATAGAATTCAACAACCAAGGATGTCAAGCGACTTTGTCGAGGAAGAAGAATAGGATGTTTATCATCATAGGAAAGACAAGATGAATCAATTCGTCCACCTATTCTCAAAATACCAGAGTCTTCAAGAAATACATTCAACTTTTGAAAATTTCGGGAATGTACCTTCCGATTAAGATCTTCAGGAAAATGAGCCTTTTGAGTTACTTTTACTAAAAGGAGGAGAGATGCATTTAATTCTGAAGGTGACAAGGGACCACAACGTTTAGAAAGCGGACATTTAAGGTTAGCGGTGAAGCGAATGACAAATGCGAGATTTCTTTGAATTTTCGAAAAAGAAGAAAAGCGATCTAGTAAAAGGAATAAGTCGTCCAAATATGACTGCTCCGAAGTCTGTAAACATAGACGACCTGCATCAGGATGTGGAAGAGGTTCTTGTTCACTTCTTGCGACATACGAATCGGAACACTCCAGTATCTTTCGAGGACCATCAAATCAATGAGCACAATGGTAACAAACCGCGAGAGCCAACGTCAGCACAAAGTCCTAATCTAGGAATCGTTATTCGCTTGAGAGGTGCAACTTTAGTTTTTGCGCAGAGAAGTTTGACGGACCTTTCATTGTTCCTATTAATAACTTGAAGGTGAACGACAGCACAATAGCCCTTTTCTGATGCGTCACAGAAACCCAACAAATCATATGATACCGCATCTGATACACTTTTTTTGCGAGGAAAGCAGATAGAGGATAGATTTCCCAACTTTGAGCTATATTTATCCCACACTCTCATAATATCAGCAGATGGTTCTTCATCCCAATTTATGCCAGACGACCATATTTTCTGAAGTAAATGATTCAAGAAGAAGGTAATCGGAGATAAAAATCTGAGCGGGTCGTATATCTGTGCTAACTGCGATAAGAGGTTGCGTTTAGTACAAGGGCGGTTTGAAGGTTGCACACTAAAGGGAAATACATCATTTGGTAGGTCCCACAATAAACCTAGGACCTCAAATGATGTGTGTTCATTCTCACAGATCAAATGAAACTGGGTCAATCGAAAGATCGGTTGATGGTAAGTCGGTTAGAGTGAGAGGACTATTAGTGACGAACTTTCTGAGCTCGAACTGAACTCTTTTCAGAAGATCAACTAACTCGTGTCTTAAACGTCTCGCACCTCCCAGCATAGAGCTTCCAGTGATGATGTCATCAATGTAAGTATCCTCTCGCAATGCGTTTGAAGCTAAGGGAATAGCCTTTCCTTCGTCATCAGCTAATTGACTTAACGTTCGGAGAGCCAAATACGGAGCGCTACTAACACCATACGTCACTGTTAGAAATCTATAATCTTGAAGATCTTTCTGAGGAGAAAATCTCCAAATAATGCGTTGGTAATCCACGTGATCTTTTCTGATCCGTATCATTCGATACATCTGTCGAATATCGGCACCATAGAGATAGTATACTATCTCTATGATCGGCACATACTGTATATTCGTTTGTATTTCTATGATATTCGTGCAAGCGAAAACGTGACAACACAGAGTCAATGTCTTGTTGTAGTTTTTTCCCAGTGAGTAGATGGTCGTTAAGTGAACCCTCTCCCAACGAAGGAGAATTGGCGGAGGCATTGAAAACAACGCGTAATTTAATCTGATCGTTTTGCGTTTTAACGACACAATGATGCGGAAAATAAAAACAATTTTCATTTGAGGAGCTCTCGTCAACACGTTCCATATGACCAGAATCAAGGTAGTCGCGCATAAAATTAGAGTACAGCTGATAAAGATTGGGGTTCCGAAGAAGTCTCTCTAGAGATAGAAACCGACCAATTGCTAATTCACGAATGGCACTAAATCTAAGTACTCCATTGCGAAAAGGAAGAGAAACTACGTATCTTTCCTCAAGATCACGAAAATGTGTGTGTCGGCGAATATTTTGTCACTCTCTTCGTCTTCTGGTGACAATGCATCAAATAGAGGAACACAGTCGAGTTCCCAAAACCTTTGGAGCGAAAAGTCTAACTTTGATTCAGTTGGAGACAGGCCCGGATCTAGGGGGGGGGGTTAGTTTTCTGGTTTCCAATCTACTTAGATATTATGTAATCGGCAGAGGTTTTTCATGAATTGATAACTTCTTGTGGCACGTTGAGCACTTTCTGGTTGAACAAAAATCATGGAAACTTTTCGGTGACGATGATTCCATGAAATTTGTTTACCCATAAAGTGCCCAATGCGCCCCTAAAGAAGTCATAAATTCATAAAATACCCCAAGCGTGTCGGCATTCTCTTTAATCATTACAAGATGATCGTTTTATTTTGCCAAACTTTTTCCAGAATTTGATTGGAGATAGGTATATATAAACGTATTGCTTTCATTTAGAAAAGAAAAAATTTTCAGAAAATAATACCCATCGGCATTAGCGTTATCCAAAGCGAACCTACCACGTGGAGGATGGGCGGTCGGAATTTCGCTTCTTGGTTTGGGGTGTGTGTGCGTTTTTGTTGAAAGCATGAAAATTTTGAAAACAAATTCTGTTTAATTAAGCGGTTTCCTATGTATTCACGGAAGGTATACAAAAGTAATCTCCGAAAAGCGAGTGAAAAAGGCCGAAATTCAGTTAGGGGTGTTAACTTTTGTTCAAAATTTAATTGACGAAGGATCAGTTTGAAAAATTAATGCATTAAAAATGATTAGGTGATGGTTTTTCAAATGTTCTGAAGTTTTTTTGAACAAAAAATGAAGAATGAAAAAAAACATCTTCAATTATTTCAAAAGCAAAAACAAAAAAAAGCTGGCTGGATTGATTTGGCTTTTGGTAGGGTTTAATGAACATATTGAACTCTAATAGACGTTTTTAACATTCTTAGTTTTTGTTTGATCTAGCGTTTGATTTTCAAAAACCAGAATCCCTCTTTTCGTTGCAAATATTTTCTTGGAAAAAGCAATGCGTTTTAAGAAAAAATATTCAGGTTCTCGAAAGCCACCGTTAACTTTTTGTGTGATTAATGATTGCTGAGATATCGATTGTAAAGACAGAAGCATCTTCTTTCATTTGGGGGTCGATATCTGATAAGTAGACGTATCAAGATCTAAAAAAAGGAATTAAAGCTTAATTAACGAAGTATCCGAACATTTTAGTGGTCAAGCAAAAAAAAATGGACTGAAAAGTAAAATTGAAAGTTTTATTGTTGTTGGTTTTTTATTATTACTCAAAAACTAATGACGTTACAAGATTTCAGAGTACTAATCCAAAAACAAGATACCCGGGGCAAAAATTTCTATTTTTGTTTTTTCTTGCACGACCATTCCTCTCGAAGTTATTATGGCCTGTTGAAAATTTCGACTTCATTCTGATCCTTTAATTCATTCCAATAGTGTAGATATAAATTTCCATAATGAATTTTTGCCCCGGTCAGACAAAAATCGTAGATCCGGGCCTGGTTGGAGAAGCGAATAGGGCGGTTTTTATTATCAAAAAGCGTGGAATTATCCATAACAACTAGCGAAATTTTAATCTGTAAGTAAAGAAATAAGCAAGAAAAATAAAAATTCAAAGGCGTTTTTAACTCTTTTTCACTAGAAAACCATCAATGGAATCGAATAATGAATGGATGTTCACACACATAAACAGTGTGCTAAGAAACAAAAAACTATCGCGACAAGTCCTCATTGTTTACTGCGTTTATGCGGACTCCTTTGCAATTAGTCTTGTCTTCGCTTCGTTTCAAACCAAACAACAGCTGCACTCATAGGTGAAAAAACTTTTTCAAATCTGTTTATGAACCATTCATGATAATATAACACATGAAACAGTACGAATGAAATATACATATATCGACTACTTCGAAGACAGCTATTAATACCGTAAGCAGGGGTTACTTTGCAACAGTTTTCGAACATTATCTTACATATTTTTTTTAATTACCGATATAACTTTTCCAAGTTGAGATATGTGAAATTTTTTTGTTTTGGGTAATAGTTACTCATGTTGAAATTATGGAGGCACAATTAGAAATATTTTTTTTATTTTTTCAAAAAGTTGGCAATGTCACCAAGCGATAAGGGTTACTCTGCCAACAGCTTTAAAACCGCTTGTAATGAAATCTGCCCCCTCCCAATGGGCAGCTTTGTCACATTTTCATGTTCTATTTTTATTATCTGTTCCATATAAAAAAACAAAAGTGTAGTAACTTCATAAATAAGCACAAAACTACTAAATTAAAAGGGAAATAAACTTTATTCTTGAAAAACTACAAATGAAACATAAACTTTACAAAAAATAATAAACAAAATAGTAGGTACCTTGGTATTTCAGACTTATTGTTAAAAAATACAAAAAAACAAACTCTACAGTACAATAATAAACAAAATTAAAATTCTTTGGTATAGGTACATGCCAATCTCAGTCAAGTAAGTGAAAAGCATTTATAAATTATAAATATCTAACTTGGCTTTGAAATAGTGCAAGCCTCTACGACAAAGTCTCCTAGACTTAGTGATTTGCTATTCATCTCCTCATCTTCATTGTCTTCAGTTTGGTTGTAGTCGTCGTAGTCTTCGTTTTCATTTCTTTTGTTTTGGTCTTCGTTTTCTTTGTTTTCTCTCTCAATTCTTCATTTCCACTTCCTTCATCTGAGTTTTCTATTGCAGTTCCCTCAACAAACACGTCGTCGCTCTTAGGAAGTTCAAAATCTTTTGCAGACACAGATTTTCCTGTGCAAAGTCACCCCAAAAATTTTAGCAATTTAGAAAAAAAATTCTAACTATAAAATGCTTGATAAAAACATTAATGCAAAATGTGCAATACCTTCTTCTATAGTACCTACATACGCTACCAAAGCGTATGTAGTATGTAGTGTACATACTACATACGCTTTGGTAGCGTTCAAATGTTTGGCTATCTCTAGCCAGGTCTTAGCAATTCCTATATATTAATTCCTGACAAAATACTCACCGACTCACCACGCCACTACTCCAGCTAGCAACGTACTAACCGGCAAACTTCGTCTGCACGCGGAAGAATCGGATTTCGCCGCCTCGTTTTAACGGTCGCCACCACAACATTGATGCCAATGTTGAAATTAGAAATTGAAAACTGTTTTGTTGCAAAGTTACCTGCGATAGCAAAGTAACCCCGGCTTACGGTAACCATATTGTTTTATGCATTGGCGAACGTATAAATTGAATCATGGGAAGGTTAACCCATACGAGTCAAGAAAATCTTTCAATTGAATTTTTTTCCAATTGTTACCTACAATGCTTTTCAATTCTTCTAATCAACGGGAGGGAGATACGACCCCAATCATGACCCCTCATTACGCCTTTGATTTTGAAAGAGTCATTCGACATTTGGCATTAGAGAAATCCTGCACAATTTTCAAGAAAAGCCGCATCAGTTTCGATCTAATCTTGACTCGATTAGTCATAAATTTAGAGCACCCCATCGTCGTACAGCGTATACAATTTTTATTTTTGAAAGATGGCTGGGTTACAGTCACAGGCACTATACAAGCGGAGTAAAAACAAAATATTCTCAAGAATCTGACTGAGTGTTGATGGAATCCAAGGAGGGGTCAAAAATCGTTCTACACCAAAATTTGGAAAAAACTTCCAGAAGTGGACGCTGCCTTAATAGCTAGTCACTCGTAACAACTAGCATTATGGAAAAAATCGAAAAAAAGTTTCGACTACCTCCGGAGAAAATTGTCTGACTGATTTGACTATTTTGGACAAGGAATCCAAGTTTAATTTGTGGATTTTATATTATATGATTAAATCTATGCTACTAAATGGGCAGTTTCGAATATTAGAATTGATTTTTGTTGTTTTAAAAATTGAAATAAATCGCCAAATATTTATCAACTCTATTTATGAGATTTCTAGCTGACCCGACAGACTTCGTACTGCCTCAATCGATAAATAAAAAAGCAACTTTAAAATTATTATAACAAACTATTATGGTATAATAGCTTGAAAGTGGACATAAAATTGTTCTGTACAATTAGTCCAGTCAATGAGGGCAAAAATTAGGCATTACCTCCGAATTCTATCAAGATATTTCGATTTTGATGAAATTTTGGATATAAGCTCTACTTGTCTCCTACTCCTACCTTATGCCGATATATGCCTTTTATTTTTAAGAGGTGAAAATAACCCCTATATCCAAAATTGAAAGAAACTTGTTCTAACGTAAATCAAAGTAATTTTTGGGCCTCAGTAGCGTTTTATGGAGTTTAATGAAGGTCTTCATATACTTCAAGACCGTATAAAACACCCTCTTTCAGCATAAAATGTGTAAAAATAGATCTTTATTAATATAATTAATTAATTTCAATCAATTTTATAACAGTATATTAGATCAATGTTAGTTTTAGTTATTTTTAGTTTTCAACCCCTATCTGTTCAAAATAACAAAATGAAAATATCATTTTGACATTTCATTTATTCATCACTTTATTCACGTGAAATTAATACTTTTTGTGTCAAAAAATTAATCTGATTCTGAGTGGCTGTCGCCACTGTCAATTATTTCTTCATCTTTGCCAAAGATTGGCCCACTGTTTTGGCAGTTAACACCTCACACATTCCTCATATATGTATCTTTACAAAAAAGACTCAGTTTTCTGCAGGTCTATGACGCATTGCATCTCCTTTTTGGCAGTCAGTGGCGTAGCAGAGGACCCCGCAGCGCGAGGGGGGGGGGCAGCACTGATAGGGGCCTCCGAGCCAAACGAAAAGCTTCGAATGGGGCCCCAATAACTATTTAACTTGCCGATTCGGGATATTTTTCTCATGATATAACGAACAAAACCTAAACAATGAAGGTACAGTTATTATATTCTCGAAAAATAGAGAAATATTCCTGAATTATATTCATAACACATATAAGGTTTACAGTAATTCGATTAAACATATCACTCAATCACACACTTTGGTACCCTATTTTCAAGAGTTTTTTATATAGCGTCAAGCTTATCGGTATTTCTCTTTGAACGTCACCACATGATCGTTTTATTGGGGGCTCGGCGGCTTATATTTGACGTGTTGTTCTTCAGGCGGCTTATCTATTATTGCAGAAATTATTGTCAATTCTCCAATCAGGATATGTTGACGAAGAAAAGGAGAATATTATGAAATCTTTTTATTTTCATTTCCATTCTAGTAGTGAGAGAGAGTCGAGGTGAGAGTAACAATTGTTTGAATACAAAACCACGTTGTGAGTTTGTTTACAATCAAAGACAAAGTGTTCAATATTCTGACTTTTTTAGTGCCTTTGGTTACAGGATTACAATTTCATTGAAGGTTAGTTCTAGAATTTGCGTAGCTTATTATTCATCCGTTAAGAAAAGTCTCTCTTATTTTTCATTTTCGATAATGAAAAGAAAAGTTATTAATACGCAAACGGCAGTTTGAATCTCTTGTAATTTTTCAAATATTAGAAAATATGTCAGAGCGGAAAAAAATTGAGTGGAGCTTTCGAAAGAAAACTCCAGAGAGAAAAAAAATACATTTTTTAAGCAACGAAAGGTTTTTAATATTATAATAAGCCAATGACGGAATTTCAATCAAATCACTCAAATGAGGGCCCAATAATTTCATTCTTCGCTATATTTTTCTGATGATATGATGAACGAAACTAGAACAATGGATATACAGTTATTACTCCCAAAAAATAGAAAAATATTCCTAAATGGTATTAAGAAAAAGCTATGGGTTTTCCAATAATTCCATTTGAATTCGAATTATCACCCAATTACTGCCTGTGCTACTCTGTTTTCAACAGTTTTTTTAATATACTGTCAAGTTTCTCGGGACTCTCATTAAACATCGCCAAATTATCGTTTTATTGGGCTTTAGATAAGCAAGAATTATCTTAGGAATTCAATGTCGCAAACACGTCTATCGGACTTTTGAGCCTAATCCAGCTTTGAACAAGAAGTATCAAAGTTGCATTGCTCAACTTTTGGAATTGTGACTGGTTGCATGACCAAAGGTCTAAAGCCAACCCATTCAATTAAAAAAAAAGCTATGTTTGAACAAAAATGTTAGAAAAGATAAATGCATTTTTGTTGAATAATTTTTCATATTTTTTATCACATTGAAATCTTTCTATTTATTTTTATATCAGAATTTATATTGTCTTATTTAGAAATTCTTGTTATTCAATATATATACATATTTTTTTTCATATATTGTCACACTCGAAATGTAAAATATGAACTAAGCTGAAGGACCGCAGGCCTTTTGCTTGACAATAGATCTATGGAGGGGGGCCCCGACTAAAATCTTACTTAAAGTAGTGTTTCTTTGTCAATTTTCATGCTACAGAAAAAAATAACAGCATTCTTGTTGAAAAAAACCATACATTTTTGTACAGAATCATTTTTTCTTATCTCTTATCATTTTCGTCTTACCTACATGGAGAAAAATGCAGATTTTCAAGAAAATTGAAGAGTGCTTATTTTGCTTTGATCTTTTTTTTTCAAACAATAAATTAAAATGTTTTGTAGATGGAAAACGTTCTATTTCAATTCTGGTAGATGTGGGCTTAGTTTGACTACCTAATATGTACGTAAAAAATATGGGTCCTCAATCTCTTCTGCATTGTATTTGGCGGAGTTTATATGCAATCGACTTTTATCACCGCTCATTTTAAAGCTCTTCTGAAGCACTACAAGAAATGTTTGCCGCATTATTGCCGTCCATCAATATTTTTTCCGTAATTTCAAGTTGAATGTATCGATTCATGCCTTGTGTTGCACCTAGAATAATTCTAAGAAACATAATCTCTTTGTTTTTCTATAAGCTACAAATATCTTCGCATCGTTTGATGCATAGTTTTTGTGTTATTCGTAAATAACCGTCCCAAAAAGTGTAATTTTTCAATGAAAATGTCATGTTTTCAATCACGAATAACTAAGAAAGTATTGACTTTCCGGAAAAACTTTATGGGACATTTTTTGCTAAAAATTTAGTTTTTCATCGGCCCCCGGTGTTATTTTGACAAAAAAATGTCCACCCGAGAAGGGGTGGGAAGCCACCCCCAATATGAAAGCATATTTTGGCATAGGGTAGACTTTGTTTCTTGAGCTATCTCCTAACTACTGTAATAATTTCAAGTAAACTGATGCATCTTGAAAGAATTCGTAAAAGATATCCTCATTGAGTGGACTAAAATATGTGCTGTTATATTTTTTAATGTTGGCCAAAAAGTGTTTAGAATCATTTCCTAATCCCAGAAACTAAAGAGCGTAAGGGATCTGGTGGTGGGGCAAATTGACCATATTCGTTAGCTATCGGTTGCAGCTTTTTTAAGTTTCTTTGGGTTGGCGACATTGTGAGATTAATCATTCATCGTAGTTGTCAATTGTCATTATTTATTTACTTTTTTCAAAATTTGAATTTTGAAATTTTTCCAATCATCTATAGTAAACGGACATTATTCAAAATAATTCATCAATCTAGTTAGGTTTCTCCCTGAATATAATTTACTACAATCATTTAAAACAGATATCAATCATTTTTATTGATAAAACCATGGATAAAACTAATACATACAATTTTTAACAAAATGGATACTTGAAGGCTGTAGGTCTATCTTGTGTATATTCAACATGTCCAAGAGTACAATATTAGGTTCATGTTTTTTCGATTTTAGTAACCAGAATGTTGGAGGTGGCTGGAGGACTGTCATAGTCGTAGCTCTACCGAAGATTCCAAATTAAAATTTCATAGGTTTGTTCGAGTTTCATAGATTCCCTAAAAATAAAATACTTGCTAAGAAATGATAACATTCTCTAGAAATGGAGCAAGATGCTCATTCATTAATTTCAAGAGGAAGAGAATATGTGGTTTACATTTCACATTCCAAAATGAAATGAAGAGAACTAAAGTTCCTACATTATTCCTGAGGAAACATATGATTTCTAGTAAGCACTAAATTGTCATTTACATCTGTCCACTCATTAACAATATGTTTATTATCAGGTCAAACAGAAAGACATTTTGAAGATGATAATATAAATGTGTTTGTGATGGCCGATGTTAATCTTTGAAAAAAAAATCATCTGAACGCCAATATACCCATGAATATAATAGTTTCAAATTGATCATTTGTTATTAAAAATAATCAACTAGTTGAAGGAAGAAGTCACCAAAGACATTACTAGTGAGTTTACGGCCAACTTGAAAAACAGTACTTACAATTTGATTTTTGCTCCTGGAATTCAACTTTTAATATATTCATACAAATCCTTGTAGCAAACAATCCTTGCTTATGCAGACTAGGAACAATTTTTATTTTTGTAGGTCTGAGAATTCATGTTGAGAGGAAGATTGAAAAAGTGAAAATTTTCAATATACTGAAATCTACGATTCCCATCAGTACCATGGAAAGATTGATGCCGAATTTCTTTAAAGCAATATAGAAGTTTTCAATTTCAATAATTGTTCATAAGTAATTATATAAGTGTTCCATTTCAATAATTGTTTTCATTCCCAAATTCGAAATGTCCCCTACGAACATGCATATAATTTTATGAATTCAATTTTGGTCATATGGAAATGATTTCAGAGATATTTGTAGTATTAATGTAGGGATCAATAAGAGGTTTATGTCCAACAGATCTTTTTCATGTGGTACCAATATAACATAATTTGTTCACAACACTATTTAATTTGTTGGAAATCCAAGGAATTTTTTAATAAAGATGAAAAACAATTGAACTATAATAAATAACAGCCCAGACGGCACCCTATATTCTCGGAATATTCCTCCAATCTGCCATTAAGCCAAAAGATATTGCAATATGCGAGGCATATGCCAGATATATATCAAATATATCTGCTCTCAAAGGAATATTCCAAATATATGCCATCCCAGGTATGTCTGGTATATGCTATGGGAATATCTATATCATATGCGTTTAGAATATTATTCAATAGTATTTATTGGTATATATACATGAATCTTCATGGAATATTACAAACGTTACAAAACCCTTTTTGAACGATAATTGTGTGTGGGCACTACCACTACCTCGATTTTGCTTTTGTTCCGAACTCATCAATAATTGATGAGTTTGCTATTTTCCAGTAAACTGTTAAAGAACTACAAACTTTCTATATAGATTATATTTTCGAGGAATCGCAGTTATCATCAAGTTAATCATAGTTGGATTCAAGTTAAAAAATAACACTTTCATTCGCTTAATAATTTGATCTTATATATTAAACTGAGTAAACAATGGAATCAATGATTTGTAATTTATTTATATGATTGATACAATGAAATGAAAGAGCAGGCAACAAATTAAACGTTTTTATTTGTGAAAAATGGACATGCTATACTATATCGTCTATCGACTGAGAGTCGAGTGACTTTTTAAATAATTGAAATGTTCGATGAAACAGAAAAAGAGGTCCATTATGATTTTGATCTTATAGGAAAGAGATCAAATATATATTTTCAATAAATGGAAAAACAATATATGATATTCGAGCAGATATGTGAAAAAGGCGTAGACAAGTTGTCAAAAATCATATATGATAATCAAATATTAGTCAGCAGAGGTGAGAGTAGCTTATTCCACTGGAGGATCGAATCACTTTTGCTCATATTTTTGTTTCCATGAAGCTGCCATGTGGTGACAGAGATGTCTGGAACTTAGAATCTTTCTAGTTCAACTTAATACTTCTTGCTTTTCATTGAACCAAATACATTGCATTTCAAACATTTCAGAGCCATTGTAGGTTGAGGAAGTTATGTGGCCACTTCGAACCATATTTTCGCCCTTTCTAGATATTTCCTTGAATTTTATCAAAATATCTGACAGAAATACCAATGACATTATTTCTTTACAGGAATAAAACTACTCCTTTATAAATAAAAAATGAACTATTTTCTGTCCTCTACCCATTCTTAACTCCTGCAATTTCGTTCCCTGAATTTACCGATAAGAATATCAAATTTCGATTTTACTGAGATTTGACTTTTTCTTATGGATGTAAAAATTACGTCACGACGTTTTCAGTCAAAATATTCATATTTTTGTTTTGTGGTCTTGGATTGAGGTTATTTGTGTTCCGTGATTAGCAGTTTCAGTTTGGCGTTCCAAACTTCCAAAATGGTCGTCACGTCACGGTGGTGACATGAGTTGAAAGAGTCTTATTGAAAAATTATTAAATTGTGTGTGGAGTTGAAAATATGTTATTGTTTGAGTATTATGTGATAAATAGTTTGTGATGCAGCCGAGCACATGATAAAAGATAAGACAGGCAGACAAGAGCATGACTGTAGGAGCGTGAATATCAAATCAGCGTTGTTAGGTACTCTTATATATTTGGAATGCTTGAAAAAGGTTTTCGTAATATGCCAATCACTTGTCAGTGCTTTATCTTTGGTTATGTGTATTTACGTTTTTTCAGGTCAAAGAATTGAGGACTTTACAGTGAGGAAGTGATAAAAAGGATATTTCCTATATTTTAGTTGGGTTGGGAAAAAGGCAAAAACTAACTTTTCATCCCTAATAAAATTGTGCAATGTTCTCAAAGGTATAATATAAATAATTTCAGTGATCATAAAACCCATTTTATGGGTAAACATGCATTTCACACAAGTGGATGCGAGAGACCTCGGCGTAATCCGTAGCTACGTTGCCAGATTGGGATATTTATCTTGTATTTGAAGAATTTGACATATGAAGTTGATTTCCGTCCCGATTTCCGTTCTATCATTTTATAATATTGCACGACGAAACAGGAAAAATAACTAAATAACTTTTTGTTTTGTTTTATTTGTAGAGACTTTTATTTGAAAACATTTCAAAGCAAAAATTTCACAATGGGGGTAGGTGAAAAGAATTCGTTATCAGATTTTCTTTGCGACTGAAAACTGCAAATATCTTAAATTTCCACCGTAAGGGGAATATTCAAATAACTGCTGTTTGATAGTTTGATTAAGAAATAATTCAATAAGATCCATAATCCATTCAATTAATACGTGTTAATCTTATGTGATCGTATGCCTAGTTCATATCATTTTTATTTCAAAGCAAAGTTTTGATGTGTTATATTGAAAACATGAAGAATAGCTATAAAATGATGTTATTCCCGATAATTCTCATTAATTTTCTAAAGGTTAGAAATCATGAGCTGGAAAAAAAATGATAACAGCATCGAGTACTAAATAAAGTGAAACCTTCTCTACAATTCCAAGGATTCTAGAGATATGATGAATGCACAATCTGGCAACAAAATCGCAAATTGTCACTGTTTGCGCATGCGTAAATTCGGTTTTCAATCTTACTTGTGTAAACTGCATGATTACCATTTTATGTTTTATTAATATTTTCAGAGGTTCTTAAACAGAATGAAAATACTAAATTTGTTACTGAAAAATGGCTCCACGTTGTGCAGATAGCTTAACCAAAATTTTGCTTTCAATCCAAACGTAAAAACTACAAGAGCATGAGTGGAGGAGCTTCTCAGGTGTAGTAAGTCTCACCCAAGCTGTATATCGTAATTTTGTTCCTGCAAGCAAAAAGGCTGTACAGGTCGAAAATATTAGTGGCATCAATACGGATTTAGGCCTTAAAAATCAAAAAGAGGGATCGTCTTCGAGAAGGAAGGTTGCCTCGATATAAATTGCCAACACTGCCTACTAAAATTCAAAGTAAGTTTATAAATATTAAATAATCAGAACAGATTCCACTATTACTATAGCAGTAGACAGCCTCTTATCTTGAAAATCTTAGAATCACTGGTTTTTTTCAGGGCCAAAATCAAAGAATTCCAAGGAAAAAGGCGAGGAAGACCAAAAGCTACCTGGATGAGCGGCATACAGAAGACGATGTCTGAGAGACCGGGAGAATGGGTGTTGATAGAAGGGGCTGGAGACTGGGAATTGGAAGGCCAGGGATGTTATAAACACGGATATCTATATCAGCACCCCAAAGGTAAAGTGTGTCAAGTCACAATATCAAAATTAGACAAATGAGAGATTTTTCAGTTCGATAATTGTTTCAAAGAATGTGTACTGCCATTACTTGGCGTCTTCATAAACCTAGGGAGTCAAAAATGTGTTCCACTAGCTAGAATTTACTAATGTGAATCCAATATTCTAGATAGGTCGTGTCTGGAAAAATGTGACTTAACACACTTTACCTCTGAGGTGCTGATATATAGATATAAGGTTTGTTTTACAAAACTTTGTTAGTACCATTTAATTAACTGGAGACACCACGATTCGTAGAAATTTCAAAACGAGTAATTCGATTTGTGAAACCGACCCATAATCTGATGAGTCGATTTCAAATGGCTGTTTTGGTTGGTTAACGGTTGACCGCTCGGTTCATAAATGACAACGTCAAACGAACTGCGCTTTCGAATTCTGTTCAAATTTTGGAGAAACATCTGATTTGAGACGTCACCAGAATGTCATTCGAATGCGGACCAATCTATGAACCAACCAAGAACCAGTCAATCGAAATCGCCTCTAGTTCACAAACCAAATAATTGAAGTTCACAGTTCAATATTTATATCATTTAAAATATTACCTCATTGTGTTTTCCCTATTTTTTAGTTTAATTCATCAAATGTTAATTTTTACTTATTCTTAGTATTGTTTTGTAAAATACCTAGTTGATTTATATTTATATTTTTACTTTATGTTCATTTTTATGATTTAATGTGATAATTTTGTTAATTATTGTTATTTTACAAAATATTCTCGAAACTGTAATAAATTTTTTTGAAACAATCTAATCAATGCATTATTATTTAGTACCGCTACAAAAATTTACATATATTTAAATATATACAAAGATATTACCAGCATATGGCATGGACAAATCAGGAGATAAAAAGATATTGCCAGCATATATGTAAGGGAGATATTCATAGATGAATCTGTATGGCATATGCCATGGAGATATTTTTGAAGATTATGGGATATTCCTGGCAGATGTTTTATGGTGACCTTGGATATTCCTGCTATCTGCCAGGCTTATGCCCTGGGAGATTTGGAATATGTTTGGAATATCTCAATATGCCAGCGGTATATTAATTGAATATGCATGGAATATTTCTGTGCCGTCTGGGAGTATACAAAAAAATTGCCAAAATTCTTCGATGAAAAAAAATAATTCTGCCTGTAATGTTTTTTTTTTTGAAAAATCCGCATCCTGCGTTTCATATTCCATCGCAACCACATTTATATTATCATTTTCGAAATGCTTTCGCTTTAACCTGCTAATAAACATAATGTGAGTGAGTGGATAGATGTGAATGAAAATTTAGAGCTTACTAGAAATCATAGGTTTTCTCAGGAATGATGTAGGAACCTTAGTTTTCTTCATTTCCTTTTGAAATGTGAACCAAATATTCTCTTCCTCTGGAAATTAATGAATGAGCATCTTGATCCATTTCTAGAGAATGTTATCGTTTCTTAGCAAGTATTTTATTTTTAGAGAACCTATGAAACTCAAACAAACCTATGAAATTTTAATTTGGAATCTTCGGTAGAGCTACGAATATGACAGTCCTCCAGCCACCTCCAACATTCTGGTTACTAAAATCGAAAAAACATGAACCTAATATTGTACTCTTGGACATGTTGAATATACACAAGATATACCTACAGCCTTCTAGTTACCATTTTATTAAAAATTGTATGTATTTGTTTTATCAATAAAAATGATTGATATCTGTTTTAAATAATTGTAGTAAATTTAGGGAGAAACCTTACTAGATTGATGAAATATTTTGAAAAATGTCCGTTTTCTATAGATGATTGGAAAAATTTCAAAATTCAAATTTTGAAAAAAGTAAATAAATAATGACAATTGACAACTACGATGAATGTCAATTAATCTCACAATGTCGCCAACCCAAAAACACTTGAAAAAGCTGCAACCGATAGCTAACGAATATGGTCAATTGTGGCAATTGGCAATTAGATAACTAGCTGACCCGGCGAACTTTGTTTTTTGCCTTAGAGATGAATAAAGTTGAACTAACCATTGGGTTTTTTTCAATAAGGAAATATATCGGGTGAAATACAAAAGTACAAACCGGAACACGGCCATTACCTATATCCAGCAATTGTTCTGAGAAAATTCTGGCAGATGGATCATTCAATAATTGCCTGAATGTATCGAACTTGTTGAATTAAAAAAAAGTAAAGTCTTTATTGACTGAAAAAGTATTTTATAGTGTGAAAGAATATGGATGTTAATCTGAATTTTTTTTTATTTTTTTGACATGTCCCATACAATGTAACATATTATCATTATTATTATTATTAGAACTCTTTATTGCATAAAATTTATATAACAGGGTTATTAACAATGTACAATAGGCGAGCATATCGCGAAGCGATGTCTTCCTGCCAACCTTAACACAATATGTATTTTAGAACTCATATAGTAGTACATAATGTGAATTCTATATTTCTATACAAACTTAAGAAAATTTTTACACAAAAAAAAATTATAAACAAATAAATTACTCCTGATTGAAAATGGACGAGGAGAAGGTTATGATGGGAAGAGGGACGGGAAAAGAAAAGAGAGGAGTGATATATCTGAAGAACGGCCTCAAAATGAAATAAAATGAATGATTAAAACGCTGACTCACAGATTGAGATCCGCTTCGGCTAAAAACCTCTTGAGGCTATGCTTGAATGAATAGAGAGACGGCCTTTGGACAATTTCTGTTGGAATACGATTCCAGAACTGTGGAAACCTCACTGAAAAGCTATTGTGGGAAAAATTTGTAAGATGCGCAGGTATTCGCAAAGTGAGATTGCCAAGTGCCCTAGTTTGACGAACACTGTCTCCAAGAGGCCGTAAATTACAATACAGATACGTAGGTTCCCGCGATCCTAGTACCTTATATCCCAAGAGCAGAGTATGAAAAATGCGACGCTGTTTGATAGTCAATAAATTCAGGTCTTGCTTGAACTGACTAACGCTAAATTCACACACACCGGTTCTGGTCGGCCGGAAACCGGCCGGTCGTCCAAAT
The DNA here is from genome assembly GCA_038502775.1 of Hippodamia convergens. Classification (NCBI taxonomy): domain Eukaryota; kingdom Metazoa; phylum Arthropoda; class Insecta; order Coleoptera; family Coccinellidae; genus Hippodamia; species Hippodamia convergens. Next base: position 62,868,838 of record CM076609.1, on the reverse strand, counting down.
TCCAATAGTTAATCACAGGTGCTTATGGAACCTTGCACACACACCGACCGCTGAGCCGCGCCGGTAAAATGCCGGTCAGCAGCCGGCCACTGCCACTGCATCGCCGGCAGAACCGGTGAATAGTGGCGCACATGATTAAATGAACGCATGCACACACACCGATTTTTTGCCGACAATTCCACATGATAGCTCTGTGAAATTATAATAATAATAATAATAATTCATTTATTCATAGTAATTACAAAACAGGGATGAATAAACTTTTTAACCCATCAAATGTTTCATGGGGAGTCATGTGAAATTTAGTCCAAAAAGGGACAAATAAATATATACAAATTAAAAATGTATAAAGACGCAAACATAAGTCAGACAAACAACAATAAATAAGTAGGGCCAGACAAAATATTTTATATATCTAAAATTTATCATTCATGTATTCATGTATTGTGTAGTAAGATGTGTAGATGCTCGTACGTATTGAACCAGTCTTCGAATTACTGGCTTATTGAAAAATGAATTTCATTATTGATAATGATGTCCTCATTTGTTTGATAGAGGCTCGACCTGTTTTATGGGACAAAACTTGCTAAAAATTCAAAGACAGGAATTGTAGCAGGGATGCATGGAGGGAAGTGTGCTGCGGTCTGAGGAGTGATTTCGAGATTATGGAGGATACAGCGATACAATAACCAAATCGAAACAACTCCTTTGAGATTCATTATTTTCATATAATCTCTTGTCATTCTGGAGCAACTGATTGTTTGACCGGCAAATATCCGGTGTGTGTGCAAGTATCTAGCATCGGTCGAATTTATGCCGGCCGTCTACAAACCGGTGTGTGTGAATTTAGCGTAATGTGATCGAACTTCCTCAAATTATAAATGAATTTAATACCCGCATTTTGCAAACGTTCGAGCTTGTTCAACTGATTCATTGTTAAACCCATATAAGCAACATCGGCATAATCAAGTATAGGGAGCAATAATGAAAAATAAAGGTTTTTTCTAGTTTGAAATGGCAAAAAACTCTTCAGTAGACGGAGTTGATGTAAGCAATAAAAAAATTTTTTACTCAATGTGGCAATCTGAGTATCCCAAGAGAGCGTCTCATCCATAATCAGGCCAAGATTTCTGACACTTGACGAATAGGGAATCTTCACGCCGTTGAGGATGACCTGATGTTCGAGCCTATCAACTGAATTTAAGCTTCTTCTGGTCCCTATGACGATTGATTGAGTTTTTGTGGTATTAATATTAAGACCAATACATGAAGCGGCAAGAGAAATTCTAGAAAGGTCATCGTTTAAGGTTTGTAATCTCCGGGAAAAATCCTCAACGGTTGTATGGATGTAAACCTGTAGATCATCCGCAAAAAGATGAAACCTACTCCTTAAATTATCTGTCAAAGAAGACATGTAGAGTGTAAACAAAAGTGGCCCTAGAACACTACCCTGTGGAACACCCGATCTTGTCTCCACCCACTCAGAGCCACGGTCACCCAGGCTCACCGAAATTTCACGCCCCCTGAGGTAAGAGTCGAAGAAGCTTCTGGAGTGCTCTGAAAATCCCAACAAGCGCAACCTGGCGAGAAGTATATCGAAGTCTATGGTGTCAAAGGCCTTGCTAAAATCTAATAGTACCAAAGCTGTGAGAATTTTCTTATCCATTGCTCCACTGATGTCATCAGCAGTGGCGTAGCGAGGGGGGGGGGGCACGGGGGGTGGTAAAGGAATACAGATTAAACACGGTTTTCATTTGAATTCGTTTTGTGATGTATTAGCAATTAACATTTTATCTTTCACTGTCAATGAGGAGAAGATTGGATGCTTGTATGCTGGCTGGAGGTGGTCATTTTCAACAGTTTTTGTAGGTTAAGTTAAATTTTCATGTAATTTTTCATAATAAAATGTTATTATCTAAAATTTTGTTTGCCCTGTATCTTCGAAACAAAGAGGTTTTTCAAAAATCATCAAAGGACAAAATATTCTTAGAATAGTCCAAGGAACAGCCCCCTGAATTTTTGCCGCATGTTAAGGAAACACCCTGTATATTAGAACTCTTAAAGAAACTAGCAGAAGATACTACTACAAGTGACAACAGAAGAGAAGCTACAATTCTATTACAAAATATACTAACTTTTAATTTCATAACTTCAGTTCATTTCAGATTTGAAATCTTGAGGAGGATTGATCGTGTACAGCTCAGATGACAAGATCCTGTATTGAATTTTGAATTTTAGAAAAGCGTTTCATGATCGGGAATCATTCGACTGAACTAGCCTAAATTGGAGATAAGCTCTGTAGAAAAGTTACACTGTGAAAAATGGGATGTTGATACAACATGTAATGAAATGCCGCAAAATATCCAGAGAATTAGTAATTTGTTAGAGATGATCGTCTCCCACAAGAAATATGTTCAGGATTAAGTGATAATTATATAAAAATTTGGATTTTTACTAGATATTGAAAATTTATAACAACCATTGACAAGGACCTTGAAGAGAATTGTAAAAATTTGGGTGAATTTCATAATACTGATTTCAACTGAATAGAATTCTTCAACGAATTAGGTGATTGCAAAATGTAACTCCGCACTAGAAAAGAAATTTATTTTTAATGAATGACAAGGGTTGAGGTTGTTCAAACCTATAAACCCAAAAAAGAATATGTGACTTATTCTGAAAATTAACAAAGGAGAGGAAAAAAAGTAACAATAAAAGGAGCAGTGATCATCGTGAAGAGCGCCAATCGTCCAGCCTCTTCTTGAAGGCGTTCACTGATGTAGCTCCCACAACAAATGTAAGAAGTTGATTCCACATGGAATTGAATTCCTTTGGAATTCCTGAATTTTATAATCTCGTATGAAGAAGATGTTTTTCCAAACCTGAGATGAGTTTCCCTTCAAATACTCCTGACTCTCTCAGCTTCAATTGCTAGCTGCACCATCAATTAAAATTACTTCTAACATATCTACGATCAACGATGACATAATTGATGAATTTGATTCATCAAAGGCAAGGAAAATCAATACATAGTAATATGTTATATGGTACATAACTACTCGTATATTCTCATTGTTATTGAATTCTTATCTTCTTAAAGATAATAAATATTACATTCTTTATAGTTTTAAACAGGGTTCGACCGATATATATCGCCGATATTTATCCTGATATATATCATGATATATATCGATATTTATAACGATTGATATATATCAAGGATATTTATAAATTTACCAAAATTTGCGACTGTGCGTAAAAATTTCATAATCAATCGCGATTTAAGAGCACACCAATGTCACCAATGTATACCAACATACCGACTGTTTGTACGATCGAAGAAGCAACGTATTTTCGGGGAATCCAGATAGTGATGTTATAACTTCGCCGTAAAATCGTCATTGCACTATTCATTGTGCTCTTGATTTTTTTTCTGTTTAAATTTTTGAACAGAAAGCACGTTCACGTTTACAGCTGAAGTTTGCAGTATGTAATAGCAATTTGAGATTGATATGGGATGAGGCCACTGCATCTGCACAGGAAATTTTTAACTTTTTATAAATTTATCAACTAACTTTTTTTTTCTGAAAACTTAATATGGGTTTTCTCTCCCAGTCTTTGAAACAAGAAACAATCAAAAAAATTTTTAATAATATAAGAAAGGCTCCTGAGTAAAAATTTGAGCCCTAATTTGTCAGGGGCCAAACATTACGAGAAGAAATTGTTGCCTAACAATGAACAAAAAGAAAATGAAAACTCTTTGGAATCTTAGGCGTAACGTTTTTCTTATATAATTAAAATTTTTTCTAATTGTTTCTTGTTTCAGAGACTGGGAGAGAAAACCCATATTAAGTTTTCAGTAAAATGCAGAGACCTCCCAGAAAATATTTCAACAGAAAACTTTTTTTTATTGTTTTATGTTTTTTAGAATCTTTATTAGTTTTTTTAATGAATTTGGTAAATGAACTTCTAAATACGTTTGATTTATTGACTTCTTTAAAGAAAAAAATTTAAAAATTGTTCGTAAATATAAATATCAGAAAGTTGATATATATCGGATATATATCGATATATATCCGATATTTTGATATTTATATAAATATCATGATATTTTCGAACCCTGGTTTTAAAACTGCGTTTTCTTAATATTTCCTCATAGATATATAGATTAATGATCATATACATATACATCTTTTATCTAGTCTTGTTTTCTTTACTCCATTTTTTATCTAAAATTGAAAGCCTCGCTCGAGTCCAAAGGTGAGTTTCACAAAAATTTAATTGTGCGATCAAAAAAATTTACGTAAATTCGAACCAATCGAATAATTTCAACGACTCTCGGTGGCACTAAAATCAACTTGACAGTTCTCAATCTGGCAATCAAAGTTTCATGAAACCCGCCATATGATTTTTTTTATCTTACTTCATTCATTCGGTAATTTGCCAGTAGGTCTATTTCACATAAATATTATATGTCTTTATTAATTTAATAGGGGGGCGCTAAAATGATTTCGTGCCCCGGGCGCGAGTTGAGCTCGCTACGCCACTGGTCATCAGTGATCTTTGTGAGTGCTGTGGTAGTGCTGTATTTCTGATGAAATCCTGATTGATAGGTGTTGAAAAGGGAATGTTCACTCAGATATCTCAGAATTTGGTAGTGGATGAGCTTCTCAAAGATCTTAGAGAGCGTTGGGAGTATAGATATCGGCCGAAAATCCTGTGGATGGAAAGGATTTTGTTTCTTCGGTATCGGAATGATTTTGGCGCGCTTCCACGCAGTTGGAAAAGTATCAGTCTCAAGTGAAATATTGTAAATATGAGTAAGTACTGGAAGAATTTCGTTTACTATAGGTTTGAGTAGTGATATTCCGATACCATCATCACATCCAACTGATTTAGAAGATATATTATTCAGAATGGTACTTACTTCTTCAGCACTAACAGCCATGAGCGCGAACTTGACTCTGCCAGGCAGAGAACTCGAATTGAGCTTTTTCAATGTGGATTGCTTAACATTGTCATTTAGATCGATGTCAGGGGTAACGAAATGTCGGGCAGGGATGGAAGGATCCATATTAACAGATTGGGGGTTTATTTCTTTTCCTATACCAATTGTACGTAGGGTACGCCAAACCTTACCAGGTGGAGTGTTAATGAGATTTTCCTCGAAAAATTTTCTCTTCTCGCTTCTACATAAGTTGTTACACCTATTTCTCATGACACGATACAATTCCCTATTTTCATCATTTGGGTTTTTGACATGAAGAGCTTTCAGTTTATCCCTCTGCGTCATATTTCTTCTAATTTCGTCATTCAGCCAGGGACATGCCGCATGTCTCACTTTGATAACCTTCAGTGGGGCCAACCTGTCGTATAGTTCAAGGATTTTGGTATTGAACATATTCACTTTATCGTCTAGAGAGCGTCTTCTATAGAGCGATTCCCAACATATATCCTTCGCTGCCTGAATTAAAATAGTTTGATTCACTCTCTTAAGATCACGAAACCTAATGACTCGAGGTATAGGCTTTGGACACTTGACTTTGAAAGCAGCATAAATGAGGTCGTGACGAGAAAATTGATAGGCATGTTGTTGTCCATTAACTACTACTTTGCTTGGTATAGACGTGATGAGTAAGTCCAGTAAAGCATTGGAATTGTGGATACTATGCGTAGGATTTCTATTCACGAGCTTTAGATTGTAAGATTCGAGCAAGTTGTTCATACGTTTAGAACGAGAAGTTTTCTGAATCATGCAGTTATTTAAATCCCCCATGATAATTATATCTGAATAATCACCAACCAACCCATCCAGAACACATTCAAGCTCATCAAAATAACTATATGCCGGTGGGGAGTAGAGGACACCTACCAAAAGTTTTCTGTGGAAGTCAATCTCAACAAAAAGGTACTCAAGTTTTGCAGCCTGAGTTGAAGAAGATTGTGTAATTAGTTTGCAAGATAAGTTATCACGTATATAGATCGCAACCCCACCTCCACGACGCTGCTCCCTATCATTTCTCACCAATTTGTATCCCGGTAACCCGACAAACGATGACCTGATTGATTTCTTCAGCCAGGTTTCACTTATTAGTATAAGGTGATATTTACCTTGTGAAAAAGTGTTAACCTGGTCTTCGTGGTGGGCAATCAGACTTTGGGCATTAATATGGCATACTAGTAAATTGTTTGAAGGTAAATTAGCCAAGTTGATACATTCATTGTCATCGGCAATAAAATGTGAGGTATGGTCAGCGTCGACTAAGTTGCATATTTCTTCTTCAATATCTTCTAGAGGAATATCAAGGAATTGAGGAGGAGAGAGAGGGGAGTATTCAGGAGAATTCAAAGATGTCATGCGCGAAATGAAAACACACAACCAAAAACAGAAAAAAATAAAGCAATAATACGAAGCAAGCCAAGCGCTCCAAACAAAATAATCAATAAAGCGGAAAAGTGAAAAAAAAAATATATATATATATATAAGTGCTTATCATCTGCTCACGTTCTTGCTTCTGGTACGGGTAGAGCGCTGTTTCTGTGAGGCTTGGGACCCCAAGTCATCTTCCACTACTGTTGACTGTTTCAGGGCGGGTATTTGAGATGACGAAGAAATAACCATTCTTTTGTTCCCCACCAAAACATTGATACTACCATCTTGTGTCCACACTTTTCCCGGTCCAAATGCAATTCTACACCTTCTATACAGCTCCTGTCTACCCCGAGTGAGGAATTCGGTAATAAGAATCTTTGTTCCTTTCAACTTCTTTTTGGAATACCAAATTTGATTTTTGTACTTCTGTTTTGTGAAAGTAACCAAAAGTGGCCTAGGATTTCCACTTGCCTTGTCTTTCTTCTTCCCCAATCTATAAACTTTCTCGATACATTCCTCGGAAGAGAAACTATCACTGAGATTCAGCTTTTCCACGACATCCTCCACCAACACTACAGGATCCTCGCTATCCCCCTCCACTATTCCATGTATCAGGATAGAACTTTTTCTGGTTTCGTTCTCTATCGCATCCATACGACTATCGATATTGATGAAAAGATTTTTGATATGCAATAATGACGACGAAATGTTATTTTTGAAAGCCGTGAAATCGTTCAGCAGAGCTTCAAGAGATGTAGGTTTCTCTGGAGCACTTACAGCCAGTTGTAGTCTTCGATTGAAACTTTCGATGGATTTATTGAAATGCTCTTCGAGTCTACCAAATTCTGCCGCGAGATCCATAATGCAGCGTGTACATCCGATGAACGAAAATCTTCCGGGTTAAATCGGTGCGAATCACAGAAACGACGATATCCGATGAACACTTACTCCCGATGTTGATAGTTTTTCCGACTGTTGTCAACTCGTATTCCAACAAACAATCTAAATCAAGAGCTGACTTTTTGATGTAAGAAGTCTACAACACTGTGGTCATGCAGATAATAATTAAGTTATTCCGCGTTTGAAGAAAATATATCAAGAAATTAACTTTATCATATATGACAGAATATTAAATATCCTCAACAATCAGAACGCGACAACGACAAAAAAAAAAAAATAATATTAAGGGATCAATAAACGCAACTCGCATGTTTGTACTTAATCGTAGGTTATACACATAGCGCCACAAAGTTGATGATCTTAGGCAAGGGCAAGCATTTATTTCATCGTCAACCGTCGATTTTGGAATGACCGGTAATGTCACCAGACAATAGAATCAATGCGCCCCCAAAACATCCGTTCGGGCAACTCAAAATACACAGCAATTGTTTAAATTGTTATCTGATGCGATAATAGTAGAATGGAGATTTGTTCAAAACATTTCGTCATAAAATTTTCCGTAGTGTTCGCAAGAAAAATAGGTGTAATAACAGATGGACTCAGACGAGTTAATAATATTAGAAAATGTAGTTCACCGAATTAATATCAGAATATAATACTTTCACGAAAACGCTATTAACCGTAGCGATACCTACTGGCGTTATTTGCAAGAAGGAAAATAATGTCCTATTTATTTTTCAATTTTATCAAATTTTTCGGAGTTTTAATGTATTTTATGTTACACCCGCCGTAGAAGAATCCAACAAAAAATCTTTCATAACAGACAGTTCATCGCATCTTGAGTTATAAATGGTGTAACCAACAAAATGCCCGACTTAGTTTTATATATTAAGATAATTATAAATCAAAAATTCTAGTTGCTCGAGCTGCTGGTTGGTGAATGAGACCTTGCATTCAAGCCGAACGCTTACCGGCACCAATTAGCGTGCGATTTGGACGACCGGCATAAAACCGACCGACCCGACCAAAACCCGGTGTGTGTGTGAATTAAGCGTATCTGCCATTACCGAATTATATCAATCAGAATTTTTTCCGCACTGCACACTAGACTATCCGAGACTGCAGTCGTCGTCACTGTGAAGTATGAATCGATCTTTATCCAATTTTCGTTTGCAGTCCGTCCTAGTATAATGTATGTGCATCAATTAGTTTGTCAAGTATTCAAATTTAATCTGTGTACTTATAAATTTTTAATTGATAATTTGTTCATTCTGCCTGTTATCCCTACTGTTTCGTTTTCAAATGCCAACCTGAATACTGTACTAAAAAAATGATACTCATTTAACTTCTCAAAAACCACTTGAGGTAGGTAGTTTATAAATGATTTTATGATGATAATCGTAAAGCAAACAAAAGTCTGTTCTGGAATTCATAAGACGAGTTATGAATAGTTAGTTCTGATTTAAAATATTCCAGGTACACCTGCAAGAATTTAACATCATGTTTTGAAAAGTTGAATATTAATTCAAGAGTTATGAATATTTATTACAGGAGAAGAATCAAAAGGTTTACAAATTTACAAAACAAAGTACTCATCAGGAGGTATAAACTGACGACACTTGTGACAGTCTACAACCCAATCAGGTAAAACACAAATAGCTTTTACATTAATAGCACTCAAATTTGGAGCATCTTCTTTTCCACAGATTATGTAATCTATATTTTCTGTCAGATCTTCTTCCAAAGACCTACGGAAAAATGCAGAACTAAAAAAAATTGTCATTTCAAGATTAGGTGTATTGATTCTCAAGAAGAGGTTGGAAAAATTATTCAAGATGTTACATGCATATTAGATATTCAAAATTTACCCATCATGAATAAAAATGTAGTTTTTCAACATTTCATTTATATAGTCCTCAAAATTAGAGTCTATGTAGAAACCTTTCCCCTTGAAGAAATCAAAAGGTTTGTTTTTAATCTGAGATTTTCTTTCAACAGTTTCTTCATCAGTATCTGTTTCCATGGAGTATGCTCCATTGTTTTCTTCAACTTCTGTCAAATTATCTATGCCAATTGTAGATGTTTCGTTTTGTTTAGAACAGTCTTGAGTTGGTTTAGGAGAGATACCATTTTCTGTTTCATCAGTAGCGTGAACTTTAGAAGCTTTTTGGATTTGTTCTATGATCTCTTCTGTATCCGAGGCTTGTTCCCTGGAAGAAAATGGAGCCACAAAGACAAGCTTTCTTACATATTTTTTTATATTTACTCAAGAACTTTTGAAAAATTTTTTTAACTTACATTAAATCTTCATGAGATTCTTTCACAGCCTCTTTTGAAATTGTTGATGAGGACTCAACTTCTTCAACTTGTTCTATAATTTCATCTTCACTTTCATCTATCTTTTTCTCGCCTTTATCTAAAGCATACCTTCTCCATGGTAATTTTTTTCTTTGTGAAAAGCACTCTTCAACCCATTGTCGTGTAACAATTTTTCCTTTACCTTTAACTTGGTTGAATTTTGGTGTGTTCATGAAAGCACATCTGAAACAAATTTCTGTTGATTACATATGCTAACTGATATTTAAACTATGAACATGAATTATTAACATACACCAAATGTGTGCATGTAGTATCCCAGTCTGGTTTATATTTAGCGCCCATTTCTAATACTTTTCCTCTCAATATTGCTCTATCTGGATTTTGGATACCACTTATAACAAGCACTACATCTTCCAATAGCTTCTCAAATCGTTTAGTTATTTTTGTAGGTTTAATTTTTTTTGGCGATTTTTCAAGTACATCATGCATCTTTCGTTTATTAGATTCCCTCTCTGTCCTTCCGATCATAGCATGATCTCTTGATGCTATATCAAGTTTTTCAACTTTAACTTTTTCTTTTTTTAAATCTAATTCTTTTTTCAACTTATTTTTAGATTGAGGTGTATTTTTTGTTTCTTCCATTTTTTTGAGTTTATTGGCATTAGTTTGTTCAATTATCCTGTCAATTTTAGCATTTGGTTTTTCTTCATCCTCAGTGTAAAATAGTTCATTTCTGTTCCTTGGTTTAATGGTACTATCTTTTGGATGTGCATTTTTCATATCAGAAGAAGAGATTTGTGAACTGCTAGGTAACATTTTAGGACTTCTAACTGGTGAACAACTAGAGTCATTGAGGAGACTTGAAGTAGCAGCTCTTATAGCAGCCGCAGCTGAAATTTTTTCTGGCATTCAAAATGAATATACTCACAAAGCATCATTTTAACAATGCATTGATTTAATGCAGTAATATATCAAAATAGAACAATAATTTTAATTTCTTACCTGTTAAAGGCCTATCATTTTCAATTTCAAACTCTTTCCGTCTTGCAAATAACGAGCCATTTCCCAAATTGACAGGTGACTCAGGTCTTAGTGTGAATCTACCAAATTTTATTTCTCCGTTACTTGAACTATCTTTGACGTTGATCTCATTTGAATGGAATTTAACGAATGAGAGTCCATACTGCACATGCCTATTGAAAGGTTGGGTACACACCAGTTTAATTCTATCCCATTTTTCTTCACATTCAGGCTTTGAAAAATCGTTCGTTTTGAACATTCTCACCCTATTTATGTTAGTACTTTGTCTGGACTCAATTGCAGACATAAAAGAGGACATTACAAGAAGAGATTTGTAGTCACCATTCATATCAACAGAGCGTGAAACCAATACTTCAATATAGGCTGAGTGTTCATTACCGATATCTACTCCTGAGATCGTACAGGCTTTTTCTAGTTGAAAACATATAATCGCATTTTTTTCCCCAGGCGATGCACACTTCCACTTCAAAGATGTGTTATTTCCAAGAAGGTTATTGGCAACATGTACCTTGAAAAATAATCAAAAGCAATTAAAGGATACACCAGAATGTGAAAAATCAATTTGTAATTGTTCAGAAAAGCATTATTCACCTTATCTTCGCTGCTAAAGCTCAATATACGATCTATCTTCAAAACTGGCATAGTTGAATATGTTTCACTGTCGTTCGAGAATTATAACATGAACAATTTTGCAATCATTTGGATAATAACTTTCTTTGCGTTTTTAATAAATTCATATATTGTAAATTGTAATTATAATTCCTTGGTAGATAGCAGCATATTTGGTTATGTTTTGACATTTCAAGCAAATTATTTCCGGTTTTTTTATTTTGGCGCCATTTCAATCATAACAGATGAATTTTGTTTATGGGGTAATAAGTCAATGTCTATGGTTCGGATAGGTCATTGACCTATTATACATAGTATAATAGGTCAATATTATTATACTATAATACATATTATAATAGCCTATTATTAATAGGTCAATGGGATAGGTCGCGGCCTACGATATTTAACAGGCCAGAATGTTGCCTTAAAACGCGACGTTGCCGGAATGCCTACATTGGGTCGAGGTGTTACACGTCAGTTGCAGGTTTCAGTTCTGTGCGGAAGGTGTAAGAGTAAAAGCGTATCCAAAATTCGACAGGGAAGCGTGTAAAGAGGTTAGTGTTTTTTCGCTGTGTGCGTGTGATTGGTTTTTTAATCAACAAAGAAAGTGAAGATAAGTGTTGCAGTTGCAAGATCAGTGTGTATCGGTTCATAATTGAATTTTTCGACTTTAAGTGTTCATATCTGGAAGGAATAATCAACAGGGAGGTTTTTCATTTTAATATTTATTAAAATTTCATTTGGAAATCTTAGATTTGAGTACTCTGCCCCGATTGCAAAAGCAACTATAAGTCCACTAATGAGAAAAGAATATGTTAGTATTTAGATTTCCGAAAGATCCCGCGAGGAGAAGAAAATTGCTTAACGCAATTCATAGAGAAAGTAGTTTTAAAATCAACAAAGACAATTCAGTTTGTATATAGTTATTTTCCTAACAAGTGCGGAAAGTGATATTTTCCCGCACGAAACTGCCGTTACCCGAACTCCGCTTCGCGTCGTTCGGGTAAGCAGTTGAGTGCGGGAAAAACACTTTCCGCGCGAGTTAGGAACAATATTTTTTCTACAAGCGCTTATACGAGATCGATTTCAACACACAGATCAAATGTGAATTGATCATTCTAAATACACATGAATGACAAAAGTCTCTGACAAGTCGTTACCATTGTACTCTCATCGTTGACGTTCGGTCCATAGAGACTACAAGCCTATGAAATAAATTTATGGCGGTATTCTGCTTTCATCTGTAAGCGAATCTGTAACTTTTCATAAGTTTACAGGACAATTACGATTGCCGACGCTTTCTATAAATCTGTAGCTTACAGGTAATCGGAAACATATCGAAACAGTGAACTAATAACACATGGAAGGAGTCTAACCGTTAGATGCGGCGTAATGCTGGGTACGAAGATAAAAATCAGCTGATTCGGGGCAAGAAGCGCCGCGTTTGAACTGAACTCGAGGAGATTTTGGGTTTTTTCTTGAATTTGAAATGTTTATACAATAATTTTGACGCACCCACTCATCTGATTTTTATAGTGAGACTCTAACTTATAATTCCTTGTAATATTCTGTTGGTTAGCAAAGAATTTGATAACAGAAAAGTATTAATTAAGTTGAATGAATTTGTTTCCGAATGAAAGAGAAATTTTGAACATTTTATGTGGTCTGTAGGATTTAAATTAATGAGATATTTAAAGAAATTATCAACAAATTGAACGTTCCTATAATAATTGTCGTTTTGAAAGAATATTAAATTCTGTAAAAATATATTCGTTCACAACAATGCGTTTATTCCGTTATCAATGGTTTATTAATTTTTTAGGTTTGTACATCATGAAGACTTCAAAATATTGTACAGTACTTTAAACTGATTAGTCGAAGCCACTGATCGAAAATTTACTCATTCAAATTAAGTATCATTAACAGAACGCATTTATTTCGTGCGCTTTTTCGAAGCGCTTTATCTTCTTAACCAAATGTATATGTCTTTTTTTCGAATTTTGAGCCTAAGACGCTATCAAATTTTTTAATACAACTATTACCACATGGACAAACAGGAGGTTGATAAGAAAAAATATAAAATTTTTAAAATAAATTTATTTTCAAGTTGAACAGAGAATTTGAATATCTATAAATGTTCTGAAGGAATAATTCAAATTGAATTACAAATCCGAATAAGTAATAAATAAATTACAAAGCTTAAAATCATTGTCCTTTGAAATTTATTAATTTGGTAAACATTCGTCAAATAGTATGTTTTGTTTCGATGGTGATTTTATTTTTGTGATGTATTCTTATATTGAAATGTACTTCTAAAATAATGTACACTACTTGAAGAAGGTGGTTATTCAGAGGATCCTGATCAAAAATATGAAATAAAAGTTGAGAGCAAGAGCAAATGTTCTCAACTGCTCAGAATGTTCATTATTTGTAAAAATTTGAGTTGTATAAACACTTAAGACAATTCAACCCAGAAATCTGAAAAGATTTAAAGAATACTTAACTAATTACTACTTACCCCCGATGTAGTAAAGAAAGTGAATATAATTTTTTATACCGTCAAATTGGTTTCTAGAAAGAGGAGGCACCTATGTGAGCCGAGCCAAAATAAAATAAAATTCTGAAAGGGCTACTACCAGACAAAATTATTCACACATGCATTAATTTGCATTTGCCAATAATTCTTCATAGGCCATGAATATATGTTTGATTTTTTACTTGCATTATGAGTTCTTTCAAGTTCGTAACCTAGTTGCTCTCTAGTTCATTTTTTTTTGCCCATTTTGGCTACTGCAGTTTTGAAAGCAGAATATTGCCTCCTCCTGCAAAATGATCAATTCAAGAGGTTCAATAAATATAGGATAGAGAAAAATTCCTTTTTTTTCGAATCGGAGGTTTTTCAGAACAATTTGGGGTATCAGTTTTCCATTCTCCAAGTAATTATCAGAACTGAAAATATTTCAAACCAGAATATATAAAAATACTGCATAATTGAAAACAACCTATAGTTGATGGAATATCTGTCTCAAACTTCTTATTAGAAGTAAATTCTGCTTTAACCTTCTTCTTAGCAGATCTTATTCTTTTCATTGCCAAGATCCATAGGAACTATGTTTTGAATCACTGGAAAACCTGCAGAATTTTTAATATTACTATAATAATTCAAGAACTATAATTTATAAGTAGAGACTCACGTGAAAAATGAGATTCCACTGCCTGTTGTTTGTTTGTGTACAATTATATGCAGAATAGGCCTTTACCATAATGAAAAATCAAAGGTAAAAAATAATTTCAGCACCATAACGATAATTACACACACAAATATATAGAAAAAACCCAAATGAAACTAAAAAATTCATCGATTCACGTATAGACTCAAGAGAACTCTTCCAATGTTTTGCCCCCAATCAGCTGTTTTTCTTCTATCTCACAAACGTACCCGTGGGTCTCTCTCTACGCTCCTTCCATGTGTTATTAGTTCACTGTATCGAAAGCATAGACCTCTTATATCTATGGACCGGCTCTCTGAGCGAAATGCTGGCATGCCGTATATGAAAGAGAGAGATGGAGCTAGTTGAGTCAACGTCAAAATCATCTGATCAAAACATTGAACACACGTTCGGAAAATAGTGAATATTTCTTTTATTCTGAATTGAAATTCTTATTATTTTAATTAATTCGATTTCTAGAAGTGTTGAACACTTTATTAATTGATAATAGAGGTATGTATTTCATTAAATCCTTCCCGAATTCATGTATTCTTTACCTTGTCAAAAAGGCCAATCCTATATGAAAATTTGAAGGAAAAATCAAGTGTTTAATTAATTTCAGAGGTTAATCATCTGTGATTAGTGATTATCGTTGGGATGTCTTACAATTCGTCAAGCTGATATTGATGAACTATTTCACCATACGACTTCATCATATAAATAAAACTTCTAATGAAGTGGACACAAGAATTCGACAGAGGCTCACTGAAATTATTCACTTTAGTCACCAGTGAAAAAAAAATTAAATAATTGTAGTATTTCACTCTTTGTGACAGCAGGAACTCCACATGGACAGTCCTATAAGGAGAACTGAATTGACCCCTGCATGTGTAAGATTCCAGGTGCTTTCTGACCCAGTAAGCTAGCACCTGTCTAGGGTCCCTGGTCCGGGGTTTCGGACAAAGCCCTGTCGAACAAGGAATAAATAAAGAAAATTTTGTTAACAGAAAAATGTCTAACAAATATTGAAAATTTTCAGGAAATCTCATGGAAGATGAAAGAAACTGACTGCTCGAAGAGAGATATAGAAACTAGGGAATTGATCCAGATGGAAAAATTGTCAATATATTTAAGACCAAGGTGAGTTTTCAGGGAAGTTAGGTCTTGTTGATGCAAAACTTATATTTCTTGTAGATTGTCAGAAGGGGGGCCAATGATTTTCTTCAAGGATGAGTACAAAATAAGGGAGTAATAAAAATAAATCTACATGCCACTAATCTACTTGAGAAAAGGATAAGTATTACATCATTCCATCGAATTCAAATTTTCTATAAGATTCTTATAGTTGAATTACTCAGTAGTCTCTTATACGAAATGGTAAATTCTCAATTTTATACTTGGATTTATTACATAAGATCTCTAATAATTCGTCTATCATTCTTCCAAATATTGTATTATCTGATAATAAATAATGAAATTTTTGTTCATAGGATCGTTATTAGAGATAAAAAGGATGGATACAAAAGACAGAATAAGGGATGAGAGCTCAATCTAAATCATGATAGAAAAGGAGATGAATTGGAACCTGTTCTACAATTATAAAATAAGAATAATGAAGAAAGAAAAAAAAAGGTTCGACATATATATTAAATAGTTGATATTGGTGGGTCAGTGTCAGAGCGGCGGCTCCTCAGTGAATTCGGGGTTGACACTACCGACAAATCTAATTTTGACCAGCAATGTCATTTACCAAATTTGAATTTCAATGATTGAATTCTTCTTCCTTATCTTCGAATACCTCTCAACTCAATTTAAATAGTAGTAACTGTTTTATTCAGATTTACCAGAAAATTTTTTATCATTAGTTTTCACCTTTTCAGAGACGATTCTGCTGCACAAAAAGGAACGATGCATAAATCTGACTACATTACAAAATGTGAATAATTTGTTAACTTATTGTTAGAATTAATGTTGATTTTATGCAAAGGCTGTTTTTATTTATTCATAGTTATAGTATATTTTTTATTGTTTATCTATAATTTATATTCATGTTTTCTAAGTTTTATTTTAAATAATATTTATATTTTTACTGGCATATAGGGCTGAAATAGTTTTTTCACATTTTTTTTTTATATTTTGAAGAAATATTGAATGAAAAAACAATTTCGGCGAACCCCAGTATAATCAGGTAACGCGCCGATTGCAGTATCTCATGGTGGTGTGGAAACCTGAATAATACATATAAAAATACTAATAAATTACATTATAGATATATTATACCTGCGGAGTGTCAACCCACGATAAATCTCTTTGAGCTACAACTGATGGGTATTATAATGCGATTGTACTGTCTTGTTCTTTGAATAATAATTACTCATAATTATCATTGTTTATAAATATATATAGATAGGTATAGGTTGATTAGAAATAAAAATGGTTCATTCAAATTCCTAATGAGTTAAGTTTTTATTTATGGTTCAGAAATTAACATAGTAGTAACAATAAAAATGTATTTGTGAAAATGTTTCGAAAAATTATAAGCTTAGATTTATTAAGTAAGAGCTTTCAGTTGGGAGAATTTTATAATTCAAAATGCTTTTAGTTGCACTTGCCCTTATGAATCGAGGTTTTGTTATTGTTTTCATGAACATTATCGAACCTATTGAATTGCATTAAATATTTTTCCTGAAATAAATATCTAATGAAATAAAACAACAAATTTAAGTTCTATATCCTCCACTCTAAAAAATCTTTTCCCATACAAACTAGCAAATGATCAAACTCAGTTGTCATTGAGGACTATGAGCCCAATGAAAATGGTCACAAAAACTTTGAAGTCTTTGATTCTAGTTTCTATACAATATTTATATATGTCTTTAAACATTTAGAAATTCATATATCTACTTTTCTAATTTCCTAGTTAGGAAATATAACTTACAAAATTGAACAAGAGAATCTAATGAACATACCCGATTTTATTTGAGGTTGTTCATGAGAAATATTTTTTTTATTCTACCATCAATAATACTAACTATATGAAATATAAGTTTAACATAGAATTTTGGCCGTCAGTCTCAAATTAACACAACGTTATTACAATACACTCCGTTCTGAAACTATGAATATTGCTATATTGTATAATCAACAAAACTATTCTAAATTTCAACTAATCACTGGCGTCGATACGGGGGGGGTAATGGGGGTAATTACCCCCCCCCCAGGAAAATATTTACCTTCGAAAAATAAGTCGTACAATCATTACATAGGGACATATCATGACAATATACTACATCCTAATTTTTTTTACCCCTCCCAGAAAAAATCTCTAGCGACGCCCTTGCAACTAATTCGAAAGATGAACCATATCCACTCAATAATAATATGAAACTAAATGAAAACATATGAAATATTTCTCATTTTATGTTAAAAAATACAAATAATGTGATTTTTCCATATATTCCCATTGTGAACTTAAACTTTATATCACTTTATATAGACGTGAATAGATTAATCCATGAAGGATTTTATGCAATACTAACCGCGAATCTTTTTTGGCTATAGTATACAACACCACTAGAAATCGAAATAACAATCAGTTCCATTCAGAATAAAAGAAAAATTCACGATTTACCCAACAGTTAAAATACAGCAGTTCAATGTTTGGACAACAGGATTTTGACGTTGCCTCAACTAGCTCTATCTCTCTCGCACATATTCAGCCTGCAAGGAATTCTAGGTAAAAGTCACGTGAGGGCGCGTCCATAGATATAAGAGGTCTATGATCGAAAGGTATATTGTGAGGTTATGTTGAATGATTTGTTTTAGTCACAGAATATAAAATACTTTACTAAACTTAACTACTTTTGTAATTCATCTTTGTACTTCGGTTGTAAATTTCTCTTTCTCGTTGTAACGAACACGAATTGAACATAAATATATCCAATAATCAATACTTACGAGCCAAAATGATAGGAAAATAAATTCTATTCTATGATCTTATTACGAAGTAGTTACGATCTTATTAGGGAGTAGTTCAAAATTGACACTTCTAATACGAGAGTTACTGAAAAACTTCCAGAATATCATAATTTACGAATCTGTAAGTCAGCCACATACAGATCCATAGATAAATTACAGATCAATCGTACGCTACAGATTCGTAGCTTACAGAGAAAAAGCAGAATACCGCCATTAAACTGTAGTAATATTCATAAATTCTTTATTAATTGAAAAGAAAACTAGACTAACAGCACATAAAAATGAATTTTGATAAGGAATCTATGTACATTCTGTTTCTTCCCATTATTATCAATATATTCATTAGAAATATTCAGTTATTATTTATATTTATTGTAAACGTGCAGTTGGTCGCGTTATGCAAATTTATAGCAGAAGCCATCATATTGGTCGAAGTCAGCTGCTCCTTGGAAGATAATGATTCTGTATTACAGTTTGAAGAGGAAGAAGTAAAACGTTGAATATTTGCCATCATATTGTTCGAAGGCTCTTTGGAAGGTAATGATTCTGTATTAGAGTTTGAAGAGGAAGAACCATTCAAATTAAGAATTTTAGTGGACATTTTTTTTTCTGGTTAATAGATTCTTCCAAGTATCCCTCAGCAACAGCAGTTGACTTCCATCCTCCTAAACGTTTAATATTTGTGATACCTTCTCCACAATTGGCTAGGAAAATAGCCGAGGAGCGCCTAAAACTGTGTCCTGTGTATAATTCCGGATTTTGTAGGCGTAAGTAAGCTGCAATTTCGGACGGTATTTTTCCTATTGTATTGATTCCGACAGGTTGAATCTTACATATTCCCCGATTATACTTTATGAAAATTCGGCGATGAGGTATTTCCTTTGGACGTAAATTCATATATTTTCTGTATATGTTCAGAAAATATCCATTATTGGTGTCTTGGGATATAACAAACGATCTTGGTGAATGATTTTTGGAGTCCTTAATATTGACTATGATCAAGTCTCCTTTATCATCTATATCGTCGATGGTGAGTTTTGTAAGTTCCTCTCGTCTGCAGGCACCAGCTAATCCAAAAATTGTTACCAACTTCATCATCAAGTAAATTTCATCAGATGCCTCACTCATGAATTTTGTTATTTCCTCTTCATTAAAAGTTTTGGCCTTTTTTGGACGAAATCCTATATTCTGTCGTTTAATGAAGGCAGTTAATTTATGCAATTTTCCAATATTCAAATCCTATTTCAGTTTACAAACACTCTTTATCATTGAATATCGGGACCATAATGTGTTTGGTCTCCAAATTTTGGACATTTCCAAAAAATACGCCGAAAACACTTCCTCCTTCCTCGATTGAACCTTTTTGGAATTACACCAATCAATGAATTCTGAATATTGCTTCTCATATTTTATCTTCGACTTGGCCGGTAACAAATTTAAACTCGCTTCATAAGAAGCTGCTAATATTTCTTCGGGCAGGCCATAATCAGATCCCGAAGTATCCATTTTACCGGAGCGTACTGATTGAATTCGAGTTGATATTATTTATCAAAGATTATAGAGTATAAAGATGGGAAACGCCCTTGTATCTGTGGTACTAAAATCCGACTACGATTTTTGGCTAGTTTCTTACTTGTGACACATAGATGACGCTGAAAACATTATTCAGTACAGAAAACTATTTTAATAGGCGCGAAATTCGAAACACATTTCTCATAAATTTTCATTTAATTAAATACTTTGACGAGCTTTTAAAAAAATATCCTGATCGACAAAAAAAAAGCAGGGCTCCGCTTTTTGATCAAGATGATCTTTTCTTCTGCATATTGCTCTGATTCAAATGAAATACGCTTCTGGATTCTTTATATTTTTATTTGAAATGATTGTGTTAAATCAACTACAATACAATAATTATGAAATTGAGTACATTTCAAAAATTTGTTCACATATTAAAGAATTATCATAACAATTTCAAGAACTTATTGTGAGTGAACTCTTGATAAATCGAACATCGATAAGTCAAACAGTTGTTCTGGACCCGATTCATACATATCTTACCCAGTGAATTTTGACCTCAATGAGTCTAGAGGGTCTAGTAGATGAGTCGAACTGCTGGAAGGGTCGTCAAGAGAACCACCACCTCTGTAAGTCGTTCTTCTGACCACCATTGCCTCTATGAGTGGAACTTTTTGATCTAATGAATGAGACCGAAGAAAATTCGGTTCGCAAACAAATTATCCAGAACAATATATTTTTACCCCGAAACCTCTATCCATTTGACAACACTGAAAATAAAAAGCAATGCACAAGACAATTACATGATACGAGTTTCAAAACTTACATTTCTATTCTCTTTGGTAATGAAAAGAATGCACATTCAAGATTATTCTTTCTATTATTTCTGCAATTAATCACCATGCATTTCGAATGTCGGCCAGTCTTTAACACAAAATTTATAACAGAAAATCACACAAACCAAGATTATGGAGTGAGCTAGGTGGTACTCTTGTAGATTTCGAGTTATTTCAGTGGAAAATACGCAAGAAAATACAATCATCTTTCAGCAAAAATATTTATTCAAGTATTTCTTTCAAAAATGACAGCAGCCTACTAATAATCTTTATATAATCTATGCCAAATGGACCCTAATTAAATATTTTAACCATAACCCGATTACTTTTGAAAAACAGATGTCGCTGACATCACTGTAGTCGCTTCGTTTCCCATCTTTATACTCTATAATCTTTGTTATTTATATTTAAACACAATTTCATAATATAATGACAATGTATTAATTCTTATTCACATGCCGTTTCCATAGTAACGTCGTCGGTGGCATAGAGATATATCATTATTCAGTTTATTCTTTAGAAAAAGCGTGCGAGAAAAACCCTTGCTAATCCATTACCACACGCATTTGCGTGCGGTAATGGAATAGCAGGGGTTTTTCCCACACTGTTTGGCAATGTGACTCTTTACGAATTGAAATACGTGCGGGAAAGAGAATGAAAGTGCACGCTTGTAGAAAAAAACATTTTAGAGATTCCCATATTCTGAAAAATAACTCTTATCCAACCGCCTAAGGTTAAGTCGTTCAGTTATAAATATACTGCGAAAAATTCATAAATTAACTACTGATGATGCATTTCCTTCAATTTTTCCAAATCAACTGAGTTACATGACGTCTTCAATTACTCCAAAAAGAACTGATCCTGAGGTATAGAGACAAAAATTAGTTGTCCATTATGATTATGCTTAGATCAGATCGATTCATTTTCAGACTTTGGTTGTCATTTCAAAGACAAGGCAATTTCCCACTTCTTTTCCAACGTTGAAGAAAGGGACACTGCTCAATTCTACAATATAAATTTCAGAGAGACGTTTTGAAATGTTCATTTACTTGAGATATTTATCACGACAAATTTAATGTTCACTATGTCAGCAGGTTTCTGAAATTATCTTGAACAAATTTCCCAAAACTTTGAGTAATATCTTCCTTAATAATTATTCTATAATGGTTAGTGTTAGGATCCTAAAAAGTGCTCCTTCCGACAGGAAATTACTAACTTTTAGTCGTCAGTTATCAGAATTGTTTTTATTTATTCAGACTTTATTATAGGATTTATTTTATGTTCAAATAAAATATGTTCAGAATTGAATCATTTTCGATAGCGAAATAATATTTTTTTTCCTCTTCTGATATTCATCCACCTATTTTATTCGCTTCAGAAAGTAAAATAATTTTCATTCTGATTGTAATCTTGTGGAACTCAATAACACAGCTACCTCCTCGTGGTGAGTTCTGGATTATTTGCGATAAAATATTAAGAAATTATTCGCAAATAAACGAAATGCTGTTTTGTTTTCCTCCCTACAGTTCTTTATTCAATTGTGAATTGAAATAAATTCGAAATTATATCGAAAACAGTGCGAATTGCACAAGAAAAACGTATACTGTCTATATCTACGCGTACCACTAGACACGCTACTCGTAACAACGGCAACGTCTAACCTTCCGGCCTGTTAGATTTAGTAGGCCGTGGATAGGTAAATCATTTTTATGGGTTCGACCATAGATATAGATATCTATCTATCTATATTTCCTTGAATATGAGCTTGGTTACTTAGACCATCTACACAGCTCAAAGCATTATCGCAAACTCTTTCAAATCTCAGAAAATATCAACAATGGACAACCACAAACACCCTTGACCGCGTGGGAGTCGAACCCACTACCTCCGAGTGCAAAGCAGGCTACTCACCCGCTAGGCCACTGAATCTATGGGTTCGACCCCATATACGTATAAACTCGTATACCGCTAGCATTAGCCCGTTTACCTGCATTCATTTGAAGCAGCGATCACGTGGTACAATTGTCCCCAGCTCTGCACTGCGCATGCTCGAAAACCTAACCTCAAATATTTCAAAATAGTTATATTCACTTGTCAAAGTGTGATGTCAGATGTAAAAAAGGTAACCTCACTTTTTCTCTATTTGTCAAATTCTGAGTTTGCGCATGCGTTAGCAGTATAGGGTTTAATAGGTATATGTTCAACCCTTGGTCATGTGCCCATTCAATTATGGTCAATCACAAACCCTTTGAGTTGTAAACAATTACAGTCACTGTATAAACAATTACTTGTTTTCTAGGTTCGTTATTTCGCCACCAGCCTGGGTGGCGCTAGGCGATTTGTTTTTGAATTTTCGAATGTCAACTGGATATTTATATTATTTATTAACATGTGAAGGAAATGAATAGATTATTATTTATCAGAGTGATTTAAAGACTTTTTGAGGAGGTGGTGTTTGTTTATGGATATTAAGTGAAGTGAATTGAGGTGAACAAATTCGTTTTTGCAATGAATAATGCACAGATATTCAAATTGCTTGCAAGAACAATTATTCCGATCGAATGAATATGTATTACACATGTTGGATATATTCAAAGGCAATAGAGCAATAAAAACAAAAGATTGATATACAGGGTGTACCATATTCGACGGCCTATTAGGCGTTTCTGGAGAACTAGACTTATTTGAAATCTGAAAATTGGGATTATGATATTGTTTGACATAATCTACCGAGCTAAAATATTCTTGGAGCCTGACCACTTTCAGTTATACAGGGAGAGAAAAAAAAATTTTCAAAATTTTATTTTTCTGTTCTTTTCTTTTTGAATTTGATAGAGTATGCAATTCTGAATACATTCGTACTCGAATCGTTGCATTCGTCGAAATACTTTCAAAAATATCGAGAAAAATCTGAAGAAAAAGAGAGAAAAGGGTATTCGGTACTATGTTTGTTATTCCTAATCTACATATCTTAAGCACGAACCGTTTTCACATTTTTGAAGTCAAAGACTGTGGAAATATTGTACATTTTTAAAATTTTGAAAAACTCGTCACAGGGTGTTCTAAATGTTCGGTCAAAAATTGGGATCAAGATTGGCCCATAACTTTCGTTTTACAAATTAGAACCCTATTTTTTTATGATTGCGTTGGAATCTGCGAAGAAGGATGATGATAATGTTTTATCATGTTGATACTTCTAAAATTAATATTTCTTGAGTTATTTAGTATTTCCTGATTCCATGTCGTACATTGCGTCAAATTCATAAAACCTGTTCCATAACAACAATGATGAATGAATTGAACAAAAAGGTGTGTCACTAGTGAGTTATTGAAATAATTTATCTTCTATGACCAAGGTCATAGTTGATATGGAACAGATTTAATGAATTTGACGCTACATACGACATAAAATCAGAAAATCCTAAATAACTTAAGAATTATAAATTTTAGGAGCATGAATATGTTGAAACATTATCATCATTTTTCTTTGTACAATCCAACGCAATCATAAAAAATAGGGTTCTAATTTGAAAAACGAAAGTTATGGGCCAATCTTGATCCCAATTTTTGACCCAATATTTGGAACACCCTGTGATGAGTTTTTCAAAATTCATGGGTTGGCGGGTGACCGCCAACCCATGTGCCTTACCGTCACCTCCTCGTTGGTGGCAGCCGGGCAACGCTCCTTGGAGCGGCTAACGACGGTGGGCTTCTGGGACCTGGGGGTTACCAGCCCCCTCGTCCTGAATTTTGTTGGTGCAGAAGATAATATAAATGCCTCGGATGATGGATTATTTCCCGGTAGGTCTGCTGACCCACCTCAAGCGCCAGCACATTCTCGAGTGGGCCCGTCGGCCCCAGCAGCTGATCCCCTATTCAGCTGCGGATTCCCTGGGTGCCCTAGACAATTCCAAAACATCAAAGGTAGGGGTGTGCATGAAAGGAGAGCACACCCCGATTTCTCCGACCGACTCAATGTTGCCGACACCGCAAGGCTGAGATCACGATGGACAGACGAGAAGTTGATGTTTACGTCAAAGTGTTCGCCCTAGAGTCAGCCGCGTCCAGCCGACGAACAGAAGACAGAAAAGGAGAGCTGAGTACGCGAAAGTTCAAAATCTATGGAGGAAGAGCCACCATCGCGCACCATCATGACCTCAGGTGCGGATACGTCACCATCCTTCCGAGCCCCTCCCGACGTCCAGAGGGGTCTCTGGGAGCCTGTCGATGTCGACGAAGTTAAGAACGCTCTCCTTCCGGCTAGTACCGCCCCCGGTCCGGATGGTATGACAGCGAGGCAGCTAAGGATCGTTCCTGTCTCGGCCCTAGCTAGGCTCTTCAATGTCTTCATGTACTGCGGCTCCCTTCCGGACAGGCTTTGCCAGTCGCGGGGGCCACCGAGCCTGGTGACTATAGACCGATCGCTGTCGCACCCGTCCTGACGCGCTGCTTCCATAAAATACTAGCGAATAGATTGAAGTCCGTAGATCTTGACGAAAGGCAGCGCGCTTTTAGGAATACTGACGGGTGCGTCGATAATATAACTATTCTGGACATGCTTCTGGAACACCACCAAAAGAAAGCCAGGAGCGTGTATTCGGCTGTACTGGATGTGGCGAAAGCCTTTGACTCTGTATATTTCGCCGCTCTGGAGGGGTCATGACATCCAAAGGCCTCCCCAAAGAAATGAGGCAATACATTGCGGCATTTTACAACCACAGCTGCACCTTTCTCGAGCACGGTGGGTGGATTTCTGACCCCATCCGGCCAACTTGTGGCGTCAAGCAGGGCGACCCACTTTCGCCCAGTCTCTTCAATCTCATTATCGACGCCCTGCTTGAGGAGTTGTCACCGGAAGTGGGGATTAAACTGGGTGAGATGAAGATTAATGTGCTAGCGTTCGCTGACGATCTGGTTCTGGCCGCCTCGACGAAGCCGGGTCTTCAAACTCTGTTGGACGAGGTGTCAGATTTTCTGGGCAGGTGCAACTTGAAGATCAATGCCGCCAAGAGCCGAACGCTAGCCATTACCACGGTGCCAGGGCGGAAGAAGACGGTAGTGAACGCGGCTTGCACCTTTACGATCAACGATGTGGTGCTTCTAACCTTGAAACGGACCGATGAATGGAAGTACCTGGGGGTGACCTTCACAGCCAACGGCGGCCTACGAGACGTCGCTTGTGGTGATCTTACTCAACAGCTAGAAAAGATTACGAAGGCACCTCTGAAGCCACAGCAGCGACTGTGGGTTCTCCGCACTATTCTCCTCCCGGCGCAGTACCATCAGCTGACGTTGGGGAAGGTAACCTTCGGATATCTCAGGTCCACTGACCGTAAGGTGAGGGCTTACGTTCGTCGGTGGCTCCGGTTGCCTCATGACGTCCCCAACGCCTATATTCATGCCGCCGTGAGGGATGGTGGTCTGGGGGTTCCAGCAATGAGGTGGAGCGCGCCTCTCATGAGATTGAGGAGGCTGGCGCGACTCGAAAGCTCCACTTACATCAATGGGAGCATCGCTGCCGAATACCTTCTGCGAGAGAGGATAAATGTTTTAAATCGACTGAAAGCCAGTGGTGGAAGGATACTCGATAAGAGGGGGAAGGTTGACCGATTCTGGGTTGAATGCCTGGGTGCTACCGTGGACGGCAGGGGGCTTGGGGGTTCTGGTGAGGTCAAGGGTCAGCATGGCTGGGTGTCAGAGCCTACCAGATTCCTGTCTGGTAGTGACTTTGTAAACCTAGCCAAACTGCGTATCAACGCTCTTCCCACCAAGTCAAGAACTTCGAGGGGGAGGGAAACTGACAGACGCTGCCGAGCTGGATGCCCTCAGGTCGAAACGGCCAACCACATTCTTCAGCAATGCCACCGCACCCACGACATTCGTGTCAAAAGGCATGATGCCGTGGTTAAATATCTAGCGCGTGGTATGGAGAACGAGGTGTTTTGGTCGAGGTGGAGCCCAGGTTTCCGACGGGGGAAGGCCTTAGAAAGCCAGATATCGTGGGAATCAAAGATGGTTCTTCCGTCGTTGTCGACGCGCAGGTTCGAAGCGATGGTTCCAACCTTCGCCAATTACATCGAGAGGTGGACTATTATGCTCGAAACACTGACTTGCGTGAATTGATCAGGGGGAAGTTCGGTAGTAATCGTGTAACAACCTTGGCGGCTACTCTGAACTGGAGGGGTGTCTGGGATGCTGAGTCGGTCAAGTCTCTGAAGGAGAACGGGGTCCTGAAGTCCAGGGACCTCAAGGTGATCAGCGCTAGGGTACTTGTTGGTGGAATGGCGTCTTGGATCATTTTCAATAAACGAACAGCATCTTATAGGGGAGTTCCAAGCGCCAGACAGGGAATCGGGTAAAATCAAGAATGCTTGGGTGATGCCTGCCCCTCAGGCAGAATCACAGGGGAGTTTTTAGTGGGTAGGACTGGGGTTCCATCTTTCCCAGGGAGTCCCACACTACCCAGCCGAAGATCTTGCAGGGTGTGCTCAACATGCATTTTCTCCCCTGTTAAAAAAAAAAAATTTGAAATATTCTCGAACTTCGAATAAAAATTCAGGTTAGTGACTTTTATATTTCATCTTGGCAGTTGGTGTGACTTATGAAATTTGACAGATTACGGAATTTGAATTGATTTGATTCGATCGGAGGTCACTACTGACAACTACAAAACGAAAAATATAACTGAAACAATGCTGCAATGAGTTTCATTACAGCACTAGTTTCAGTACTGTAATGAACTCATTACGATACTGAAATAGATATTAGGTAGAAACTAGATAAAAAATAATAGTAGGATCTCAAGCATGGCAATTTATTGATTATTTGAATATGGAAATTTGATTTTATGTTTCTTTGTTTGGGGGTTCACGTGCTCTCATGGCAGAACCGCCACTGTCTTTGTAGCTTTGGCATTTTTGCCAAATGGGCCGATGCCCATTGGCCCTCCTTCACCGCTGCAACTGCTCTTTCCATGTAAAGAAGATCGTAGTTGCACTACTTGGAACTTCTTTTTATTTTTTATATTCACACGCCTGCAATTATAAGAACTCAACTTCAAACACTGTACAATAGTCCAAGTGATCGACTTCGCCCCTTACTTTTGAGTCATGATTTTTTCACTTCTGATGTTATTTCAAACTGTTGTTTTATTTTTCGCTATGAATAAAAATTTATTTCATACATATTTTTTCAATCGCGTTGAATAGAATAATATAAATGATAGGTATCCGTTTTCAAATCGTTGAAATTGATACTTTTATATGTCGATGATTAGTTGTTCATATTTTCTAAGTGTCGATCATTAGGACATCTGATTTATTTATTCAAATTAAATTATTTCATATTGTCTTAATTACTTTTTTTAGCCTTTTCATTCAAATATAACTTATATGGGATGGGAAATGCGTAAATGTGGACAAATTCTATATATATTTCAACCTGAAATTTACTCCTTCTCTTCAAGATCTCAATATTGTGGTAATAATTGGGACATTAATCTTACGTGCTGAATTTTCTAGAACAGATAAGAAACTAACTTGTTAATGCAATCGAAATATAGTCGGTGTCACAAAACTCAAATTGTACCGTTAAATTAATTGGTGACACCGCGATTCGTTGAAACTTCAAAACGGGGGATTCGATTGGTTCGAATTTACGTGAGGTTTTTTAATCGCACAATTAAAGTTTTGTGAAACCCACCCATAATGTATATTTTTCAGACCTTCAGCAATAATGAATGATCGACATACAAGTAATTGCTCTACAAATATGTTGAAAATTTTGGCCACAAGGATTCAAAATGTAACAAATCAAGAATTGCTGACGTATAACCACTCAGGGCTAAGAGAACAATATAGAGATAATTCATTTAGTGAATCAAAAACAGTTTCTTCAGAATTTTGAAAATTTTTCAAATCACCCCATCTTCGAATATTCAGTATTGAGGATTAAAAAAAAAAATGATATTGATTATGAATTTTAATATTTCATATGCAAAACAACAAAATCATTTTGGTCGTTTCTGAATTGCAAACCAGACTAAACACAGCTACAAACAAAAAATATATACATAATTCATGTAAACATTACAGCTGAGGTGAACATGAATCCATCAATTATCCTGCATTTTTCTAATCTTCGAGTGGAATAATACTTACAATTATCTTATTGTATTTATAAAAATGTTGAATTAAATAATTTAACTAGAATAACTATGGTGGATGATCTCAATTTCAATCAATTTTCATTCTTTCCTCACTTTTCTCTTGCGAGAATTTTCTTCTGGGGCCTTCTCAGATGTTGTTGGAACTTCATCCTGTAAAAAAATTTTCCGTCAGAAACTTATGTTGTAGCTTTTTCGAGAATATGAAATTTAAGCTAGTAAGCTGGAATTAAAATTGCAATAATATTAGTAGTAAAACATCCTTGTGAACAGATTGTGAGTAGTATATCATTACAGTGAACAATGTTTGTTGATTTGAATGAATGCATTTGTTTAATGCAACATGTACTCCTACCCAAATACAGTAATGTATGGATAATCCAAAGTACTCAACAATCCGAACGATGCCAATTGGTTATAGTATATAACATTACTAGTAAGGTAAGAGGGTTTTTACTGGCGAATGGAGGATATTATTATTATTATTATTAACAAATAATTAGACTAGGGGTCGGTTTCACAAAACTTTGATTGTGCGATTAAAAAACCTTACGTAAATTCGAACCAATCGAACCACTCGTTTTGAAATTTCAACGAATCGCAGTAGCTCCAATTAATTTAACGGTACAAGCAAAGTTTTGTGAAACCGACCCTGAAGGTAAATTCCTATAAACTCAAATAGAATCATACAAAAATGAAGTTCACATATATATGGATCTTGGTACGAAGAGATCCAGGGCATTCTTAAATCCGTTGATGGTCCCAGCGTCCACTAAGGTGCTCGGCAAACGGTTCCATCTCTCGAAAATTCTGTTTGTTAAGAAACCTTGGCGTTGAGGGGTCGCAAACTTCTCCTTAGACAATTTGAACTGGTGACCTCTCAAGTTGTTGCTGTTCATTGTATATAGGCCGCGAATACAATCACCGAAGTCACCACGAAGCGATCGGAAGGAAAATATCAGATCACCTCTTTCGCGTCGTGAGAGAAAGGATGACAATCGGAAGATGTTGAGCCTTTCCTCGTAGGAAGGACGAATCGTTCCGAAAGGTATACCAGTTATCCAACGCTGCACTGACTCAAGACGGTGTTCGTCGGCACGTGTGGATGGCCACCAAACCGGGCCAGCATACTCAAGAGATGGTCTAACGTAGCTGGTGTATAGAAGCTTTAAGGTATCAGTGTCGCATCTGTTAAATGACTTCTGGATGGCGTAAGTCAATTGTCTAGCTCTGGCAGTGACAATAGATATATGGTTAGTCCAACGTATATCTTCGGTAATAGTCACACCCAGGTCACAATGACTTGAAACACTCCCTAGCCACGTACCACAGATGCTGTATTCTTTTCTTAGGTTGTTCCTTCCGATATGAAGTACACAGCACTTATCCACATTCAAGAGGAGTAACCAATTGTCACACCAAACACCAATTTCATGCAGGTCACTTTGAAGGGTATCATAGTTAGATAGAGGAAAATTGTAAATTTAAGTATCATCTGCAAACATAGAACAAACTGAGCGGAGTAACCGGGGGAGGTCGGAAGTATATAATAAAAATAAGATAGGGCCGAGAACGGAACCCTGGGGAACACCAGATGTTAAAGGCACTTCTTGAACGGAGAAAGATCGATTGACCCGAACCCGAAACTTACGGTTGGACATGTAAGCTCTAATCCAAGCAAGAACGCCACCCCTGATTCCAAGATGTGAGAGCTTGGAAAGCAATCGACGATGTGGGACCTTATCAAAGGCCCTGGAGAAATCAAGATAAATAACGTCTACAGGAACTCCCTGGTCCCACGCCTTAGTCCACTCATCAATGCATAAAATGAGGTTGGTTGTTGTAGAACGACCAGACAGGAATCCATGTTGTTCTTCTGGAAAAATGCCATTAGCTGAAGCAAACCGGGTGTTATGATCGCTCACGATTCTTTCCAGGACCTTCGAAGCCGAGGACAGTACACTTATAGGTCTGTAGTTGTGCGGCGATAGTTTGTCCCCTTTCTTGAAAATGGGTGTTATAGATGCAGTAAACCTGTCATTAGGGAGAGTAGAATATTTGAGGGAGCATGAGAATATTCTGTAGAGGGGCAAAGCCAGGGAATGGCAGAGCTACGGAGAAGGTTGGAAGAAAGGCCATCCGGACCAAGAGCAGTATCCTTGAGCTGAAGTAGGTAACCTTTAACAATCTCCTCGCTGATCTCGATATCGGAAATTTCTCCTGTGACAGGGGGAAACCTAACTTCAGGAAGGGAGCCATCAGGCTCATGAACAAATGTAGAGGAGAAGACATCGTCAAATACCCTCACTGCCTCGAGAGAATCCTCACAGAGTCGGCCGGCCTGATTGCGAACGGTAGGAAAACTAACTCCCCCGCTCATCGATGACTTGAGGTACTTAAAAAATCTCTTCCTGTTCTTAGTAGAAGCACAGCCATCTTAAACACATAGCCGTGAACAAAATGTGGCAACGCCGCAAATGAAGGATCCGGAAGGCCCACTGGGACTTCGGACGGCCACAGTAAATTCGTTATAATAGGAGCGCGATTTTCAAATATATTTCAATTAATTGTCGAATAGTCGATATGGAATATTTTAAATTCTATCAAATACCTAGAAGCAACAATACTAAATCCTACTTGACCAATGAATTGGTTTGATTCATCATTTTTATTATAATCGGTGGATATCAATTGAACAAAATTATTTGATCTGTATAGAAGCACAAGAACTTAATGATTATCAATGTATTTTGACAATACAGCACATTTCATATCCAATTTGTTGTTCAGCAAGAACTAAAGAGAAGGTGTAGGGTCTCTCATGCCACAAAATTTTGAATTTGAATCAATGTAATCAACATAACAGATAAATCTGAGAAAAACTTGAGATCCAAATAATTTTAATAACTTCATGTACAAAATTTGATAACAGAAATTAAATAAAATCTCTGAACTTAATAACTATAGCTGAAGAAATAAACATAAATAATTAGGGGAGATTGAGAATATAGAATAAATGTCAAAACTATGCTACATGATAAATATTTCGGTTTTTTACATATATTTATATTTACATATAATTTGTCACATTTGATCCGCCACCATCTGAAATGTCAGAGTAAAGATTTGTTCAATTTATACAATTCAGCATCCGGACCTTCCAAACCTCGTTCATCTACATAATATTTATTTATACCGAGAAATTTCATTTGTAAGTTGGGACCACCTTGAAATCTTGAGATATAAGGTAGGATCCATTTCAAATCTTTAGATGATAATTCAGAATCTTTAATGAAAATTTTTACCTGAAAGGTCTCACTTGTTATTAAAACATTTACTGTTTTAGTCTCTCCAAAATGTAATAAAAAAGTAGATTTTGTTGTCGAGTTATTTTTTAGGTAATCATAATCTT
Organism: Hippodamia convergens; assembly: GCA_038502775.1. NCBI lineage: Eukaryota > Metazoa > Arthropoda > Insecta > Coleoptera > Coccinellidae > Hippodamia > Hippodamia convergens. The sequence goes on along the minus strand of CM076609.1, from coordinate 62,836,482 downwards.
TAATCAAATCTGAATTGAAAAAAACATTCATATCATTATTGTTTCAGTCAATCGTTCCATCTTTTCTAAACTGGGGATTAGTTCTCTGTTTGAGAATTTTTTTAGATAAATAAAACGGTAAATTGGAAAAAATAAAGGAACTGCTTTTTCCTTGAGTTGTTGACGTCTCATTGGTTCCGTCAGCTAATAAAACTTCATAAAAATTTCAAGATATCGTTTTCATGGAAATGAATTTCGGAAACCAAACTGAATTTATCGGAAACGTAATTTTCTCTTGGAATTGCCTAATCCACGATATTGATACAGTTCTTCATTTTTGGAAACGAAACGGCACTAACATAATTGTTTCCTGAAGTCTTGTAATTGCTCTTGCAGCCGGGTACACAACATTTATTTGGCATGATTCGAAATAGGAGAAGTTTCTTTCACAGGACACCAGATGAAAGATGAAATTTCACTTCATTCACACACACAGAATTTTTCTTTTGGGCACAATTCACTTCACAAATAATGTGACCATTTCTTTCCAACCTGGAACCAGGACAAATGCCATCAATTATCCAAATTCTTATTTCTTGAAATATTCGAACTTGCTGCTGACACTGCTCGTTTGTGTTCAAAAACAATTGTGGGTTTCAATGTCGCTGTTTCCACTTTTGCAATGGAAAATGTTTTTCCACATTTCGTGGACTGGTTTTGTTTGATGACTAACCAGGACTCATGCCCGAAATTCAATACTGTATTTGTAAAATCAGTACGAACGGTCACCATTAATTCACAAACACAACAAACAACAAGGCGTCCACAAATAGCGTCAGAAACTTCTCGGCCTTCCGCTGCGTTGCCACATCTCAGCTGTTCGCGGCTTGTTAATTGAAGGAGGTTATGGTAGAAGCCAGTTCCTTCTCGTACTGAATCTTAGCCTGATTTAATGTGGCCAAAAAGCAGTTAGAGTATGTACGATGATTCTGAAAGTCACAAGTGGATCTAGTTCGAAGGTATCGCTGCCATAGGGCCTTCTTCCTCCTAGCCATCTTCAAGATATCATCATTGATCCACGGTTTTGCAGTGTGAACTCTAACTGAACAGATGGTCGTGCAAGATGTTATAATCTCATCAATCACCCTCAAGAAGGAACGCCACATTCCGTCAACATCTTTGTCATCCTCGAAAACCAGGGACCAGTCTATAGATTTGAGTAGTTCGGATGCTTTATTATAATCGATAGTGCGTATTTCCTTAGTGGATTTAGAATTCGGACACAGAAGTCAAAATTGTAGTTCCGTTGACAAGGTGATATGGTCAGATTTTCCGAATGGTGGCTGGTAATCAATATTGGAAACGAGGTTGGAGTCAGTCACAAGATGAGATCGAGTAGCGAAGGTTTCTGCCCGGATCTGAATCTAGTAGGTTTATCAACTAATTGTTGATAGGCGGTCTTGCTTATGAGGTCTGCATAGAGGTAGGAGGGGGAACCAAAAGGAGGTAAACTCTTGAGAGGCAACTCGATATCCAGACAGTTGAAGTCCCCGGTTAAGAAAATATTGCGGTAATGGGCTGTAGCATTCTCGAGAAATTCCACGAAATCAGAGTCACCCGGACAGGGGCGGGGGCGATAAATGCATCCAGTTAAAAGAGAAAATCTGCTGTTGTTAATTTTAAGAAAGATATTATCGATACCCGACCAGTCGTAGTGGACAGCTTCAACTTTAAAACGATCAGTTATTGTATCCCGAACATAAACACATACTCCACAGTGCCACAGTTCGGGATATGAAAGACGCTGTCAGGTAAGGATGGTTTAAGCCAAGTTACGGTGAAGAAGATCAGAATCGGTTGATGTAATTGAACATAAGTTAATATTTCAGAAAATTTTGAGGAGAGCGACTGCACATTACTATAGACTATTGGCCACACCTGGAGTCCCCCGAATCATCAGGAAGGGTAGAGGAACCGGATGCAGTAGCATCCTGTCTGTACGATTGTTGGAGATCCCTTCACATATTTAATTGTGATATTTTTTTCACCACTGGACTGTCTTCTCTTGAGCTCCCTCCGCAGTGAATCGAGCTCGGCCACCTGACTCTTCGTTTTGTCGTCCCGCAGTACGTTATCGCGAAAATTTCTATTTGCTAAGAGACGAGATTTATTTCTTAGCAGACCAGAGACAACTCGAGGATTGGAGACTCTCAACCTCAACCAAGCAGGTCGAGATTTGTCCTTGGATGGTAAGCGATCGACGCTAAGCAGGTTTTGACTAGCCGATTCTGATATACAGTCAACAATAGCAGAGGCAATGGAAACATCATTAGATGGGTCAGTCCCCTCTGGGACATTGAAGGCCAGAAGGTTTGGGACTTTTCAACGCGCTTAAGAACCTCAGGAATGACAAGTGACTGTGGACCAGCAGAGGAAAGCAACCCAGGCTTGACCTCACTTAGACCTCTCGAAATATCCAATATTTTGTCCGATAATACCAATTGCTCATTCTGGATCAACTTAATCTGGGATCGTTGAGAAGCAAGAGCCGATTCATGGTCAGACAGGGTCTTGGAATGCTGAGACAGAGTATCCGTACACGCGGAAAGCTGTTCGAACAAATCGTTCTGTCGTTTTTCAATCCGACCAACACTCGACGACAAATAAATCATCCGCTCCATCAGCATGTTGAAATGTTGGATAGTCAAAGGTCCATCCGATGGTACCTGGGGAGCGGGTTGACGAGATGGAGACGGTGAAATCGGACGTCCACTCCCAGAGTTACCGTGCAAGATACGTTCGCTTATAGTACAAGCGGAACAGCACCACATATTAGCAGCTCCCTTCAAATAATTCAACTCCCTGTCGGTTAGATTGACGCAAGCCAAGTGAAAATCCTTGCTACATTTAACGCACGAAATATGCTTCTGGTTGGTCGAGATACACCTTCTTGAGCCAGTAAAACCCGTTACCTTGCGTGTATTGTTTTATATTTTATTTGTTTCTCATTTGTAAAAAGGGTAGATAAATTCCAAAAAAATCTCAATAATTTGTCGCAAATGTCGTAAGCTATGGAAGCGTTGCCATGAACATGACTGTTTATTTTTCTTTACATTTGTTTTGGCGAAAGCGAAAATGAATGTACCAAAAGAAATTATTGAGGCAGCCCTCAGTGTAGCATCAAGTTTATTACCTGCAAAATCAGCTTCAAGGTACGAGCGAGAATACGACGACTTCAAAATGTGGCAAAACAAAAATAGTGTGATTGGGGTAACTGAAGATGTTTTGTTGGTCTACTTGAATCAACTATCAGCTAGATTGAGCCCTAATACTTTATGGGGAAAATGGTCTATGCTGAAAAGCTGCTTAGAAATGAAAGAAAATGCCCCTGTTCGCAGGTTTGTTTTCCTTAAAAAATTTATTGAAAAATATGACGTTTAGTTGTCATTTGCAGATTTCAAAAGGTAATAGCGTTTCTGAAACGAAAAAATGAGCGTTATACGCCAAAAAAGGCCAAGGTATTAAGTAAAGAAGAGGCTGAACAATTTCTTTTACATGCTCCTGATGACCAGTGGTTGCTGGCGAAAATTGTAACAATATTTGGGATTTTTGGATGTTGTCGATGTGACAAAATTCTCTCCTTAAACATGAATGATGTAGAAGATATGGAAAAATACGTTATTGTGACATTGCGACAAACAAAAAATTTAACAACAAGAAGATTCAGCTGATGGCTGCAGCTTCAAGCCCTGCATGTTATACAGAAAATATGTAAATCTTGGCCTCCTGGAATAGAAAGCTTAAGATTTTTTTTGACATACTGATATGGAAAGTGCATTTCCCTTAATGCTGGCCAGCACACTATTGGTGGTGTCCCAAAGCAAATAGCGAAATATTTAGGTTTAAAAGACCCAGAGTTATACACCGGCCACTCTTTTCGCAGAACTGGAGCCACTATGGTTGCGGATTCGGGTGGAGATATTTTAGCACTGAAGCATGCAGGAGGGTGGAAGAGCACCGAAATTGCAATGAGTTATGTCGATGATTCAGTCAACAAAAAAATCGAAATGTCTAGCAAATTATTTGGTAGTAAGGAGAGTACAAATGTTCTGCAGTCCTCGAGTTCAGCAGTTTCTGAGTCAACAGATGGTTCATCATCAGTATCAACTCTTTCATCATCAGTTTTTGGTCCTGAAAAATATTCTGTTTTCTTGTGTTATAACATGTTTGGTTTATCTATGGGAGATGATTACCTTTCATTGGGGTCCCGTAGCGGTCTTCAAACATCTAAAGGTCCGAAAAATCATCACCTGGAAGGTCGTATCCGGTTTGAAAAACCCTCACGACCAGAGAGCAAGAATTTGTGGATTTTGAATTTGAATATCGAAGGAATTTCGAAAGACAAGTGTGATTACGTCTCCAAATTAGCTGATGAACATGGTATCGAAGTGATTCTTCTTCAAGAAACTCACACGGCAACAGAGAAAAATCCTCGTGAAAGAGGACAGTTGAAAGGTTATGTATTAATTGATTTTTTACAAGTTTAGCTTGTTATGTTAAAAATTTATCAGTTCGTAATTTTCAACAGATTCGGAAAGGGGAAATTGAAGGAGTTTTTTTTTTCATTTCTTTCAAATTTTGTGACATTTCTGTCATAAATATTTATAAACCTCCGAACATTATTTGGCCAAGAAATCTGAATGTTTATGTTTTTTAATTTAGCAAATGCATTTCTAAAATGCATCTGATTTATTCTGAATAATCGGTTTCTTTTCTGCTTTTGCCTTTTTTCATTTCAGATTAAGAATTGCGAGTCGTTTTGGGAAGAATCTGTTTATCCAAGTCCATCGACGGATAACATGAAGATGATCACACTGATGTCCTTCAGGATTTTCCTGATATTTAATATTTTATGTTATTTTTTTTACGGGTAGACAGGTTTTTTCGGCTGAGGTTTTTTCCCCTGGCTGTATAGTATCGTATGATACTGGTGATGATAGTATCGTATGATTCTACAGTATCATACGAAGAATGTTATGATACCCCGTTCTTTTTTACCTCAGCTTAGGTACTTTTTGTTGCAACATTTATTGTATTATTTTAGCTCTCTTTTTCATGAGAATATATATATATATATATATATATATATATATATATATATATCATCAAAAATCTGTGTTACTGGAAATAACAATTGTACCATGATTTTCAACATATATGACGATAAAACAAAATTTTCTAATGTAAATACCAACTTGTAAAAATTTTGCAAGTTAACTGTCAGTTTTACAAGTTAGTGACTTGATAAAATAAACTTTCTTGATTGATATTGTGTTTTTGGAAACTGACGTTTACAAATGAGAAACAAATAAAATAATTTGTATAATCCGAACAGATTGAACTCTGCAATCCTAAAGCCCACCATTTTATTATTTTGTAAAGCGCTCGATACATTTACATATTTGTGTGTATATCAGTTTTATGGCGGTATTCTGCTTTCATCTGTAAGCGAATCTGTAACTTTTCATAAGTTTACAGGACAATTACGATTCTCGACGCTTTCTATAAATCTGTAGCTTACAGGTGATCGGAAACATATCGAAAGGTATATTGTGAGGTTATGTTGAATGATTTGTTTTAGTCACAGAATATAAAATACTTTACTAAACTCAACTACTTTCGTAATTCATCTTTGTACTTCGGTTGTAAATTTCTCTTTCTCGTTGTAACGAACACGAATTGAACATGAATATATCCAATAATCAATACTTACGAGCCGAAATGATAGGAAAATAAATTTTATTCTATGATCTTATTACGAAGTAGTTACGATCTTATTAGGGAGTAGTTCAAAATTGACACTTCTAATACGAGAGTTACAGAAAAACTTCCAGAATGTCATAATTTACGAATCTGTAAGTCAGCCACATACAGATCCATAGATAAATTACAGATCAATCGTACGCTACAGATTCGTAGCTTACAGAGAAAAAGCAGAATACCGCCATAAATCATGGATTCTAAACAAAAGCATGTAACTCTAACCCTAAAGAAAAAGGCTCAAATTCTGCTAGAAATTCAGGCTGGATCTTCATTTACATCTTCAACAGAACAGTTTGGTCTTGAGAAATCGTCAATATCAGACATGAAAAAAGAAGGATGGAATTCTTTGCTGTGTCGCGAACTGAGAAAGGCCCTGCAACCGGGAAAACAATGAGCAGTGCAGGATTTTCTGATGTTGAAGATGCAGTATATACCAGGGTTGCTGCGAATATTCGCATCCGTATCCGCAAATGCGGAGCTTCCGCATAAGTTTGGACTTCTGCATCCGCTTCCGCATCCGCAAGAATTTATGCGGATTTTCATGCGGATGCGTGCGAGTTGAGGGTTGCGACAAGGAAAATGGGCGCGGCCGACGATTGGCGCGTGCCGTTCGCACGAGACAATGACTAATGGGGGCGAAGAAATTGGTGGACAAGATCCGAAGCGTTTGTTGTGGTGAATCATATGTTTATTGTAAATTTTTTTGTGTCGTGGATTACTTGTCGTATAGTAAAGTATAGATATATTTTGAATAATATTGTGAATATTGTGTGTACTTGAATTATTGTTTTTTGGGATATATTCAGGTAAATGTCATTATGTTATATTGTAGGTGAAGTTAATCATTTTAAAACAATATTTTTCATTTTTCCAGCATTCCTAAAGTTACCTAATTAAAAATGTCACCACCGACATAAAGTAATATATGGAAATATTTCGAACCAAATCAAGAGGACAATGATAAGGGTAATTGTAAAATATGCAATCAAAGTTACTGGCTGTTAATAATTGCTTTATCATTGTTTTAATTCTTTACTCATATTCTATATTTATATAAGGGCTTAAACATTCGCATCGCATCCGCATCCGAGGATATGAGTCTCCAAAAATCCGCATCCGCATTCACATCCGCGGATGTGAAAAAATCGACATCCGCAACATCCCTGGTATATACATGGTTTCTTCAACAGAGAGCCTGACAGGCGCCAATTACTCTCTAGAAATGAATCTATAATCCGAATGTGTTTGGAGTATGCATATCATTCAATATTATGATTTCTGTAATCCGAACGGGTCTTTCCAATTTTCTGTTCAGATTATCCATACATTACTGTATATTATTTATATGAAACCGAAATACAGTGGAACGAATACGCTAAATCCGCAAAAAAATTTCGTTATACAGAAATTTCGTTATGCAGAAATTTTTTTTATTGTGTCAAGTGTCAAAAAAAAGCAACGTTCACTTGCATTTTTTTTTTATTTGAATACATTATACATAATTTACTTAAGCACTTCCTTCTAGACATTTTCGCACTACTTTTTTCATTAACGATCAGAGCAAAACTGAAAACTAAACAATCTGTATAGCCTCCTGTTTCAGAAGGAACTCTCCGTCCGCCGTAATGGTTAAGTTTATGATCGGGATTTATTACCTACGTCCGACAGAATTACGGAAAAAACCATCCCTAAGTATACTCTGGGAAAAACCTTCTTACCAATACCCATTTAGAGAGTGATTTTCTTGGAATAATTCGTTATAGAGAGAATTCACTTCGTTTTAGAGGGTGTTTTTAACAGGGTATTTGGATTCAAGGTGCAATGACAGATACGAAATTCGTTGTACAGAGAAATTCGTTGTAGAGACGTTCGCTGTAGGGAAGTTCCACTGTATATATTATTATAATTTTCAAGTAAGTTTATTATATACAATATGGGTAATTACGATTAAATGTACTTAAAAACCTTTACCTCAATATCTTCTGTTTTATCCTCCTCCACTTCTTGTTCCCCATCTTCTTCATCATTTTCTTCTTCAGCAGCTCTAACTTGCTCATTATCTTCCCTCACATCTTCAGTCAATTCATCAGTCTTTTTTTTCTCAGCTTGACGCTGTAATTCTTCCTTCTCCTAATAAATGAACAATTAAAAAACAGTTTTGCAAGCTAAACTTCTCTTTCTTTACCTTTTTAATGGTTGTACTTGGTTTACAACAGCAATATAAAATTAAAACTACAGGTATACCTAGCGCCAATATGTAAACACCCCATAGAATGGGATACTCCACTGTGAGACTAGCAAGTTTGTCTACAACACTCTCCTAAACAAAAAATATTGCATTAAGCAGCTAATAAACGGTTTAGTAAAATAACAAATTTTCTTGCGTGTCATTGTACAGAGATAAATGCTAGCTGAGTGCTTTTTCATATTTAACATAAAATAACTCAAAATTAAAATAATAATGAAGAATTTAAACTATGCACAAGAATAACATTGTGTCAATTTTCAATGTTACATGAAGAAAATGATAAATTATGACTATACCTCTTCAACACAAGAATATAAGTAAGCTATATACATGACAATGGGTATTAGGCAGTATATAAAATACAGACCCCACCATCCAGGTTTATAATTGGTTGCTTTCAAAAAGCGACCCCATAGTGAAACCTTTTATGACAAAAAAAATTTATTCATAATAAAGAAATTATTGGGCATACTTACAGAATCTTTTGCGATCTTTTGCCGTTTTTTCTCAAAAGTTTCCTTTGCCCATTGTTGAGCTACATTGATTTCTTCTGTAATGATAATGTTGTCAAAAAGAATGTCCTGTGACATGGACCATAACTCAAAACCAATTGCTTCCTGCAAAATTGTATCACGTATATAATTTTATTATCAAAATAAAATAAAGCAAACAAAATACAAGAACTTTGAGTTGAAGCAGCATGTAGAAAAGCATTTTTTTGTTTTAAATGAATTTTTCTCTACTCACAATTGGTGTCATCCTAAAAGGAGCCTTATCCTCGAAAAAGTCAGGGTTAGGGATAAGTTTAGGCCTCCATTTCCCCTTATAATTGGGATTATCAATGAGAGGTGCTTTCCATTTGCCCTTGAATTGAGGATTGTTGATCAATGGGGCCTCCCAAACACCACAACCAGGGGCTGAGGTACATGCTGGATTATCAATAAGGGGGGGTTCCCATTCTCCATCCATTTCAGTGTCCCAATCAGAAGGTTTCTTTGCATCAGGATCTGGAATATGAGGTTGTTCATCATCTAACCATCCTACTGGTTTTGTAGCTGTTTCATCAACAATTTGAGCTGGTGCTTCCTCGTCCCAATCCTCTGGTTTTGTTGCTGTTGGATCAGGTATTTTTTCTCGTTCATCCCAATCCTCTGGCTTTTTATCAGTAGGATCTTCGATCTCAGCTGGAGGATTCACAGCCGGAGTGAAATCGTCAAGAAGGGTACCCGAATTCACAACTTTATTATCAATTAGAATTTCAAAGGAATTATCAGGTTTCACTATCAATGTATACAAATGTGGATTTTTATCATTTATGATATCCTCTAGACGCTCATTAGGTTTTTTACAATGCTTTTCTTCTACAGAACCATTAAATGGGTTACGATGGTTGAAGATAAAATGTAATTTGTAGTCTCCTCCACATTTATCTGGACCAAACATGATGGTGTAAGGAGTCTTATCATGAAATTGCTTCAAGTTCAAAGGCTCAGAAGCTTTACTCAACAGCTTCAGATAGGCACCTCCACATTGTTGCCCATCTTGTAGGGTAACTTCATATTGGACAATTAATGGTTTATCTTGAAAAACAAATGGTCGACTCAAACGTGAAGAGATTGCAGCATGTTTTGCATGGGTTTTCAGTACCAATCCCATATCCCCAATCAATCCATCTTTCAGTGGTTTCTCCACCTTCCACTCACCATCATACTTGGCTATTTCATCTGAAATGCCTTCTTTCTTAGCTTCAGACTTCACCCAATTACTTTCTAGAGTGGTAGGATTGTCAAAGTGCTCAGCAAAATATACTTTGTTTTTTTCTTGTATTTCTGGACTTTGGTATGGTATATCTACTGAATGTTTAGAAGAGTCATCTGGAACTGTTTCTACAAAGGCTTCATCGTCATCCTATGAAATAAATACTTATTTATAAATAAAAAATCCTTGTTGAAAATGAAATTTTATAAACAACTTGAACATATACCTATGTTGAAAAGTATTTTATTCTTGGTAAAAGCTCTAGCTCTTTTATGATTTGAAAATTGAAAAAAAATATAAAATATTTAAAATTTGATACAATAGTTCATGAAGTTATATATTGTTATAGATTTTTTTCATTTTTTTTGATGTAATGAAGAGAATTATTGTTTACATCGTTTGTTTGGGGCCACAAAGTGATAAGAAACAATATCTATTAAAGATACTAAATCAAACAAATATGGTTTGGGAGATTTAATACTCAATTCTCAATAATATAATCGAAGGGATAGTAATTTATATGGCAGTATAGGGAATTTTATTTTTTTCAAAAACTAATTTATTAAATAAAAATATAAATAGGTAAGTCACAACAATCCATGGAACCTAATGAGGCCATCTGAATTTTCCACATAGGTATAATTAACTTAGCAAATTTGGTTTATTCGATTTTAATAGTGTAATGTATGAATATGTTTTTAGTAATTGGTTATAAACTTTGACATCAATGTTATGAATTCCACCTTTGATTCTTGTACTTCAGTTCAATATATCTATTCCATTCTATGCTTGAAAATTTTTAAAAGCAAGTATAGAGTATACATTACACTGGACATTTCCTGATAAGAGTTTAAACCAATCTGAGATAAAGACGAATTATTAGATAAGAGGATAGGTATACCTATTGAATCATGATAGGGACCTTCTTGACAAATTATTAACTTTCTGAAATTGCAAAAAGAATTGAAATCGCGACATAATGTAAGAATAACAATCCTATGCATCCTATAATTGTGAAAAGTATGAGATAAACTGAGTACAAGTGAAACTAGAATTTTTTGAAAAAATTTAGGTACTTACTGCATTAGCTGAAGTTTTGTTTAGTATTACAAACAATCCAAATATTATAAGGAATGCTTTCATTTTATCCTTCAGAAGAGTATGATCTGAAAAATAACACATTAATGTCCGAAAACAAAATTATTATTATCTACATATTCCGATGCCGCAAGAAAAATATAAAAACCATCGTAACAGGAAAAACAATCATCTAACCTCGAAGATATGTTTCCTGATCGTTATCCGAAAACCTTGAGGAAAAATGAAAGACACTTCACAAATTGTAAATATACGACCTAAATATATCTACTAATTAAATTGATTCAGTCTGTAGCCTGTATTAATCCTATTTTTCCTATGAGAATTCATTGACGAATCAAAATAGGATACGTCGTATGTGTGTTCTGTGACAGTGCACAAACCACTGATATTTAAGAGATCTAATTCTTCTTCCTTCCCTTCTTACAGATTCATACGTTTAAATAATTCTGATTCAACTTCATCTCTAAGCCACCTAGCGGCAGAAATTTCAACCAGCTGGTTAGTGTTACTGGGTTTGAGATTGTACTATTTCATAGTGATTATTCACGCATTTACATTTTCTACAGTCGCTGTTGAGAGTTTAAAACTTCAAAGTTCATTTTCTACTTCTCCTTGATTTATTTGTGTTCGAAAATGACTAAACTGAGTGATACAAGAAACAATATGCCGAAAATCGGAGTTTATTGTTGTGTTTATGGAAGTAAAAGTCGTGCCAACAATGACCATGTTAGAGGCTGAAAAGAAATGCATTTCCTACAAAAAAAAAACACCACTACTAGACAAAAAAGTTGGAATATCCTACTGAGTCCCGACATCATATTGAAGGTGACAAAAAATGCAATATTTGCGAATTATATTCATTAAACTCTGAAAACCAGATTTAAATTTTCTGAAAAATTTTACTCAAAGAAAAGTATAACGAAAATATGTTCAATGACTTGGACATCTGGGGCCCGTAACACAAATCCTACGAGTGTAACTGCAGGGCCGGATCAAGACCACTTGGCGCTTGGGGCACAATTTATTTTTTCGCCCCCCGCCACATTACGAAAATGATCATTTACTAAAAATCGAACAGGGATGTCTTCTCTAAAGGAAGTTTTTTTATCGAAAATTAACAGCCAACAAAAATTATGAATCAATACAGATACATATATCATACAGGAAGTTGGAAAAGAGATTAATTAAAAACAACTTACATATGATATTTGAATAAATTTTTAAATAAAATACATTGCAAGCAGTATAATTTATAGGACTTAAAGGAGGATTATATGAGCCATTCTCGGCAAACATTGCCTCTTCATCTTGAATAAAAAATATTTTTCTAGATTCAAATCTAAGAGCTTTTCCGTACACACGCTTGGTATCTTCAAAATTGATCTCGTCCAAGTTTTGTACAAGGTACAAGTGGAGTTCTCAAGACCCTCTTCTATTGATGCATCATCGACCGCTCAAGTTGCAGAATACATCGTAATACTTTCCATTTTAGGATTCGAAAAACTTAGATGTCTCATCATTTATACTAGTTTCAGTGGTTTCCAGATCTTGGATTCCATATGGCGTTCCATTATCTATTCAAAATATTTCACCAGAGAAATAAAAAATTAGTTTCTTGCTGTTTTTCGAAAAATTTATCGCACAGTCAAAAATTACGAGTAAACCAATGTTAAGAATGCATTAGACATAGTGGCGGTCTTAGGGGGTGGCGCATGGGGTATTCGCCCGGGACCTCGCTCTTGGTGGGGACCCGTGCAACAACCCGAGCAAATTTCGATATTAATTTAGATCCCTAATTATTTATAAAGGTTTAAACATAAGGGTGATTTCGAAGAAAGTTAGTTAACGAATATATTCATTCAAAACTAAATTGAAAAAAATATGATGTAGTTTTTGAATATTGCGCATGGGCGCCCGCAGGGGGAGGCCAGGGGGGGCCGTGGCCCCCCCTGAGATTTTGAACTGCTCCTTATTTTCGAGCAAAACCGAATACTGATTTCGCCTGATCCTCATCAAATCATTATTTGGCCCCCCCTGAGAAAAAATTCTGCGGGCGCCCATGATATTGCGCCTTGTCAGAACGTCCAAATGGGTAATTGTGGCACTAGATGTCTGACCCACCAGATCAGTATAGTAGATAGAATATAATGCAGAATCACACAATACAACTAAAGTAAAAATTATCTAAGTACTAGATGACCTGGCAGACTTCGTACTGCCTCAATCGATAAAATAATAAAGTTCCCTCTTTACCTTTTAAATAAAGAGAATTCTTTTGATGTATGAATAAAAATGTACATATCTATTTAAATGCAATTATATTTGTTGTACATTTTGTACTTTTTCGTATTCCACCTAATATATTTCCTTCTAAAAAAAAATCAATGGTTATTCATCTCTAAGGCGAAATAAAGTTCGCTGGGCCAGCTACATTATCTAATTGCCAAATGAGGAATGTTCACAGGTATGCAAAATCGATCGAAACTTCCTCACAGTATAACCTATATGTATATGAAATCACTAGTTTTTGTTTCAGTCGAAAAGACCTAGTAGTTCGGATTTTACAACCCCGTGAATATTCAATTCCTCGCGGCGATGGACAGCCGCTATGTGACGACATACTACATTTGTGCATCGCACTCCGTGAGTAGAAAGGCCCTTATATTGGACCCGGCCACCCGGCCACCCGGCTACGTATCCATCGCCAGTCTCGAAAACTCATGTTTATAACTCGATATCTCGGGCGCTATTTGACGTATTCAAAAAATTTTTGGACACAATATTTTCATTTTCTACGGAGAATAGGAATATGTAGAAATTGAAAAATGTGAACATTCCTCATTGGTCCCACCACCAGATCTCCCCTACGCTCTTTTGTTTCTGGGATAGGAAATGATTCTAAGATGGCCAACATTATACCATAATAGTTTATTATAATATTAAAGTTGCTGCTTTTTTATTTATCGATTGAGGCAGTACGAAGTCTGCCGGGAGCTAGTTTCACAATACATGTCCACACAATACTCCTGCAACAATCGACGAAATCTCAGCAAGTAGTTATCAGCATTTTAACGAACCATTAAACGAAATGAATAATAATTCATCTAGCATACTTTTTAAATGTTGTTTTCCTGGCCTAAAATCAAATAATTCAAATTTGTATTAAGAAGATATTTTAAATTTTGATAAAGGTACTCACCATTCGATGGATTTATCATCTTGATATTGAAGTAATATCTATCATCACCTCTCCAAAACATTAGCGGGTATTGTAGAACGGTATGTTTCATATATATTCGTTGCAATTCTCCAGTATTGCGACGCGTAAGAACAATATCACATGTTTCCAAGTTTTCACCCACAATCACAATTGCCACTTCGTCTATTGTAGGGGCGTTGAATTTGCGTCATGTGCTCCAAAAGGTCGTTTATCTGCTCTAATCACAACTTTGTGATTATCACTTGGCATACGTTCCAAAGCAGTTTTGAACAATCAAACCAATGCATGATGTTGATGAAGTAGTTGCTGCAGATCTTAAAGAATTATTCTTCTCACATCTGCATTAATTGATCGACGATCGACGTTGATCATCCATATGTTTCCTATATGAATATATATATATGTAATATATATATTAGACTGTTTCAAAAAAATTAGACATTTTTTGTTTTCACGAAACCCCCCTCTAATTATCTTCAGGGTATCGAAAAGAGACCTCTATGAAAAAATCAGCTTCAAATAATAATATTTAGAGGTCGCTCATCAATTATTTCTATTTTCCCTACTAATAGCAGGGAAAAAATTTCTTTTTCCAATAAAAAATTCCTAGAGCAGAAACCAATAGACGGATTTCATTGTGTAATACTTTTTCGTGTAGACAATCAAATACTCTACAAAAATGCCCCTCACGATATTTCGGTAAAACGGCCCCTTCAAAAGTTATTCGATTCGAAGCTAATATTGAGGTATTTTTGAAGAAAAAAATTATTCAAAAAAATCGATTCTGTTCGTTTTCACGAAACTCAATTTCTAATTATCTTCAGGGTATCGTGAAAAGGCATCAGTGAAGATAATAGCTTTGAATATTAATATTTAGAGTTCGCTCAGCGATGACTTCTATTTCCGCTGTTGATAGCAGGAAAAAAATTTCTTTTTTCTATTAAAAATTTTTTCTTCACGAACCAATTGACGGATTCCATTGTGTGATACATTTTCGTGTAGGGAACTAGATGCTCCACGAAAATGTCTCATACGATATTTCGATAAAACCGCTCGTCCAAAAGTTATTCGAACTTTTTTTTCAAAAATAGCTCTATATTAATGACGTATTTTGAGGTATTTTGGAAAGAAAAATTCAAATAAGTGGTTTTATCGAGATATCGTATTGAACATTTTCGTAGAGTATCTAGTTCCCTGCATCAAAATGTATCATACAGTGGAATCCGTCCATTGGTCCGTGAACAAAAAATTTTTTATTGAAAAAAGAATTTTTTTCCTGTCATCAGCAGCTCAAATAGAAACTATCGATGAGCGACCTCTATTAAATATTAATATTTAAAGTTAATATTTTCACAGACGGCTTTTGTCTATGCCCTGAAGATGATAAGAAGGAAAACAAGTAAAGTCGATTTTTTTGAATAATTTTTTTCTTCAAAAATACCTCAATATTAGCTTCGAATCGAATAACTTTTGAAGCGGCCGTTTTATCGAAATATCGTAAGTGACATATTTGTAAAGTATATGATTGCCTATACGAAAATGTATCACACAAAGAAATCCGCCTATTAATTTGTGTTCTAGGAATTTTTTATTGAAAAAAGAAATTTTTCCCCTGCTATTAGTAGGCAAAATAGAAATAATTGATGAGCGACCTCTAAATGTTATCATTTGGAGCTGATATTTTCACAAAGGTCTTTTTTCGATACCCTGAAGATAATTAGGGGGGGGGGGTTTCGTGAAAACAAAAAAAGTCGATTTTTTGAATCAGTCTAATATATATATATATATATATATATAATATATATATACATATATATATATATATATATTATATATATAATATATATACAGTGGAACTTCTCTATAACGAATTATTTCAAGAAAATCACTCTCTAAATACGTATTGGTAAGAAGGTTTTTCCCAGAGTATACTTAGGAATGGTTTTTTCCGTAATTCTGTCGGACGTAGGTAATAAATCCCGATCATAAACTAAACCATTACGGCGGACGGAGAGAACCTCTTGAAACAGGAGGCTGCACAGATTGTTCAGTTTTCAGTTTTTTTCTGATCGTAAATGAAAAAAGTAGTGCGAAAATGTCTAGAAGGAAGTGCTTAAGTAAATTATGTATAATGTACAAATAAAAAAAATGCATGTGAACGTTGCTTTTTCTGACACTTAACACAATAAAAAAAATTTCTGCATAACGAAATTTCTGTATAACGAAATTTTTTTGCGGATTTAGCGTGTTCGTTATAGGGAAGTTCCACTGTATATTTATGATGTATATCTTCAAGTGGTTGTAATGATCCAATTCGATGGTAAATCTGGCCTGGGATCTAAATAGCAGAAAGGGAAGACAAAATAAGTGATTTGAAATCATTAATGTTAATATTATATTCTTACCTGGAATGTTGGATTGAATCCACGTCCTTTAATTATATCTGCTCCAAATTGAGTCATTTGGAAACACCCATTGTATTTTTGTGTGTTCGATAGAAAATGTCAATGCCTTGATGCGGACGTTTATGCAACTCAAAATACACAGTACATTGCCATCATAGATATAGATAACTATCTACTTATATCCATTAGATAGCAAATATAGATATAGATAACTATCTATATCTATGGCGATTATTAATTGTAGAATGGGGATTTGTTCAGAACATTTCGTTATGAAATTTTCCGTAGGGTTCGGAAGAAAGATAGGTGTAATAACACATGGACACAGATGCGTTAATATTATGAGAAAATGTACTGTAGCGACACCTATTGGCGTTATTCGCCAATATTATCTCCTATTTTTTTTTCATTTCATCGAAATTTTTTTGAGGTTGAAAGTATTTTATGTTAACCCCGTCGTAGAAGAATCCAACAAAAAATCTTTCATAACAAACAGTTCATCCAATCTTGAGTTATAAATAGTGTAACCAACAAAATGGCCGACTTTGTTTTATATATTAAAGATTTAGGTAACATGTTTACTTATCCCAGATGTTGGAACCTCATAAAATATTCATAGCCCTGTTGACCTTTCTTTAGTGGTCCCTTTGAAATATTCGTTCAATTATGGTTTTATATGGATGAATTCATTCCATTGTAGAAAATAATGGAAGGAGCGCAAAATCTGTTTTTTTTCGGATCTAGTGATTGGGGATGAAAATACTGGGTTCAGTATTATATTCAAATTTTTCTGATGTAAAGCTTCCATTGTTTTTGGTTCTTCATTTACATTTAAAGGTCATATTCACATTTTTCAAATAAATTCAAATTTTTTCTTTTTATTGAATTAAACATATATATATATATATATATATATATATATATATATATATCTAATGGACATAACCCTCAAGGATGAAAAATAACCGTAGACACGTGTTTCGGGCTTTAGGCCCTCATCAGTACGGTGAAAAGATGGTAAATCAAAACGCATAACGGAGTCAACACAAGGAAGCCAGCCGCACATTTGAGATTTCGGTTGGAAGACCCTGCATTCCAGGGCAACATCCAACGTCACTACGGAGGCAGCCTTAGCCACCTGCGTGACATCCGAGTCCAGGAATATAATTAGAAAAGTGATTAATAATGAGGGATTTATAAAATACATGAAAAAAATCTAATGGACATAACCCTCAAGGATGAAAAATAACCGTAGACACGTGTTTCGGGCTTTAGGCCCTCATCAGTACGGTAAAAAGATGGTAAATCAAAACGCATAACGGAGTCAACACAAGGAAGCCAGCTGCACATTTGCAGGGTCTTCCAACCGAAATCGCAAATGTGCGGCTGGCTTCCTTGTGCGAATAACTCAAGAATTATTCATTTTAGGAGCATTAACATATTGGAACATTATCATCATTTTTCTTCGCACAATTCAACGCAATCATAAAAAAATAGGGTTCTGATTTGAAAAACGAAAGTTATAGGTCAATCTTGATCCCAATTTTTGAACCAACATTTGGAACACCCTGTGACGGGTTTTTCAAAATTCTGAAAATGTACAATATCTCCACATTCTTCGCCTTCAGAAACGTGAAAACAGTTTGTCCTTACGATATCTAGGTTAGGAATAACAAACATAATACCGAATACACTTATCTCCATTTTTTCTTCAGTTTTTTCTCGATATTTTGGAAAGTATTTCGACAAATGCAACGATTTGTGTACGAATGTATTCAGAATTGCATACTGTATCAAATTCGAAAATAAAAAAAAGAAAAAAAATTTTTGAAAATTTTTTTTTCACTCCCTGTATAACTGAAAGTGGTCAGACTCCAAGAATATTTTAGATCGGTAGATAATGTTAAACAATATTATAATCCCAATTTTCAGATTTCAAATAGGTCCAGTTCTCCAGAAACGCCTTATAGGCCGTTGAACTTGGTACACCCTATATATATATATATATATATATATATATATATATATATATATATATATATATGTGTGTGTTATATATATATATATATATATATATATATATACGGTTCATTTCAGTTTCAGAGGGTTATGTCCAATAAATTGTATCCATATATATATACATCCTAGTGCTGATGACGTCGCGTATAAATCTAGGCTTTTGGGGTCCATCAGAAATATAGGAGTTCTCGAAAATCTAATCAAGTATATGATGAAACGAGTCGTTGTAGGTTTTAGTGTTGTACTCAGTTTTTCTTATTCATCAATTTTTTTCTCAGTCACTTCAGTGCTAACTCACGTCCGTTCATGTCCTTAGAAGCTGACGACCGAAAGTATATATTACGTATATCCCACGTTTTTTAGACGACCAACAGCGTTGCCATTCAGCGTCTGCACCAATTCTCCCAAATGTATTCAGTGGGTTTATTCGAACATAAACACAGGTTAATTCTTTTCATGCGAACTTAATCTTTCGGATCTGACGCTCATAGCTAGTACATGAGGGCTGGCGCGCGGAGTGAGAGTCCTCATGTTTTTGTCTTATATCTGTTCAATATTAGATGGATTCAACCACACAAATATATTGAAGAAATTATCACATAAAAAAATTATATATTGAATGAAATATTTTCGAATTTGTATTATCATACATGAAATCAAAATTTTCGAATCTAATACAAACTATCACTCAAAACTCTGTTATTTATAATCTAAATAGTCTGTTTTTTTATATCATATCGATAAACTTTTGTTCAAAGCTATAGATCCACTTTATACAGAGTGTTCTCTTTATATGTTTCCAGCTGAAACTCGGACTTTTCCTTATAACTACCTTTCCTAACCATTGTCACAATGCTTCTGATATTTTCTCCTAACTTGGATATTCCTACTTTGAGAAGGTATTTAATATAGCGGAACAATCAAGAGGGCGGTTTCGAAATAACTGAGTGTTAAAGATAGCTGCGGAGTGTTAGTCCGCGCGACAGCCGCGGAAGGTTACAAGATTTGTTATCTTATATTTATTTTTTCTCGCTCTTTCGAAGGATGTATATAAATACGGAATAATCCTCGTACGAAACTACAGACTCTTTGATTTCGCTTCATTTGATTCCACGAAAAAGTGCTTCATGCGAAAAAACTGACGATTTTCTGATTTTTCAAAAATCCGGGGTAGAGACACTTATTAGTTAGCTGTTCACAATTTGACTTAAGACATTTGATTATTTCAAAAGTAACTCAGTTTCGTTTCTGTAAAATTACTAAATTATGAATTCGTGTCTTTGTCATTTATGATTTGTAATTGAGATTTGTAATTGAAGAAATAAAATTCATCCAATTGATGAGTTTAATGTTTCAAAAATTTTACTCACATACATGGTGATTCACCGCATTGGCTTATTGAACGTTTCAAAAGTTTTTTTGATGGCAATTTCTACAATATGCCATAACTTGGATAAAAGTTTAACGGTTCACGAGTTTCTGAGATTATCACAGGGAATGAGGAGACCTCGGCCTCGAAGAATAATTCTTCTTCATTTTCTGTACAATCGATAGGGAGCATAGACGGTTCGGGGTTTGGGCGAAAAATGTGTAGGGCGTTTGTGAGAAAATCATCACCGTGGAACGATCAGATTCAACAAAATCCAAAATTTTGTAATCACAAGATAGATTTTTAATTCTTTCAATACTTATGAAAAGAAGGGCGGTAACTCCAGCAAAGCATATAACTGAAATACCTTGATTTCGTTCATGTGTTTTGAATTATCCTTTTTCGTTGAATTCTCATTTGGAGATTCATTAAAATCTGAGTAAGAATCATCAAAGTGAACTAATTCCTAACATCATCTATATGCGGATACGGACGTGCAAAAATCTGCTCATGAAAACCCATTCCAATGGAATGGACGTCGAAAACGCTGACTTCGTACGGATTATATGCAATAGAAGAATAAGTCGAATTTTCTCATTCAAGATCTTTATGAGTATCTGGACATCCTCCACCTCTTCTCTTATTTTTTCTCAGTTCTTATTTTTATTATAAAAAGATGTCCGTGATTCCATATTTGACATTTTCTCGATAAATTGCAATAACTTCATGTATATTTAAGGAATAATGGTAATTTTACTCTTCCTAGTGCTAGTTTGATAATTCAATTTGATTGACTATTTTTTGATGAATAATGCCGTTCACTATTTATATAAATTCATATCAGAGAAAAACAAGTAAATCTTCAGCAAATCACATCGAAACCTGAACATGCAGTTAATTCCGTTTTCGAGAAATTATTGAGAATATTCAACATAGAGAGAACGAAAGGATTTTATAGTTTTACCATGAGCGTAGTCAAAAAACGTGAATATTCATCAAAGAATCATCATGAACATAAAACATGCTTCTGATATCTACTCGGGATAAACTCATTCGTGATTGCTTCCGTCTAGGTTTGACGTCTGATATAGGACATATAAAAGTTCATCCAAGAGCTGTTCTCTTTTGAGATTATACTTCAATAAGCCCTTATTCAGGTATTTTTTGGCACATTTCTGGGAGCCTTATTGCTTGAACACAATGATTGCCTGTAGATTATTTTTTGTAGGAACATCTGAAAATGAAATTTTTATTCAGGTAGATTCCAATACGAAAAAGTCTAAATGAGACACGTAAGCTTGAGCTTGTTTTATAAGGTAAAATTGAAATGAGAGATAATCTAATTGGAAAAATTTTCGGGGAATGTATATCATGAAGCCAAATCAAACTCTTAGTAGAATTTCAATTGAAAATTTGATGAAATGACTTTCTCAAACTTCATCTAAAATCTGACTATCTCCTCCGGAATCACACTCAATATTTATTGGATTGTCATTGGCTCCTTTATTGTGTCTGAATTTCTTTTCTACGAATTAAGTGAATAAACTGTATAATATGTACCTTCTTCTTCTTGAAAATGTAGGTATTTGAGAATAATGGATTCTTTTATAATTCATGACAGATGATATACAGGGTAGTTATATATAACGGGCGTTAAAGTTGAATTTTTTTTGCTAACAATTTCACTGTATATTTTTGCATCTGTTTTTAACCCAAATAGACCTGAAATTTTTTTTCTTTCATTTCAATAAGAATTGTGTCAGATTATGGTTTAAATGGAGCCTTTTCATATTTTTCATCTTAATGTGTACTTATTTTTCACGAGAAGTCAAAATTTGTGGTGTTCTTTTAAAGGAACGGTAGGTTTTTGAGCTACTAAAATTCATTCTATGAAAAATGAACGTTGAATTATAATATGTCGTAATTATAGAAGCAATTTTTCGGATGTTATGCTATTTTATATTTAATACTTATAAAATATTGGTTTTTATGCCACACTTCAAAATTTTTTTATTTTATTCTGGTAAACAATCAGATGGTCTACTCTGACCTATCCTGAAGATTGGTGTAAACTCTTTGATTGCTCAGATGGTCCTGTTTTTGTTGTTTTTCTATTAGTTTCCAGCAATCTTGTTGCGATGATAGCTAGTCTAGTTTGTTACTATTTCTGCGTTTTGAACAACCATGTCAAAGCAGTGTACAAGAAGTGGGAAATACAATTTTTGTCCTTGTCGAAATATGATTCTAACTCATGTTTTTACGGGATCAGTCAACGCCCCCCATATACTCTAATGTTGCATGAGTTTTGGTTGGTCAATGATAAATTTTTTACTCATGGTGAATATATTATTACTTTGCTTGGTGCATGGAAATACGAATAAGAAATTAGTAGGAGCATAAGCAACATTATTGTTATTTCAGTTACAGAAAACTATTGAATTATGTGTTTTATGTTTATCTGTTTCAAAAAAGTCCTGAGAATTATTTGCACAACACACCTGTTACAGTTGCATATGCTGAAAGAAGTTTTTCTAGGCTTAAAATCATAAGGACATATTTAAGAAATTTGATATGACAAAATCGGCTTTTAGCCCTTGCTATTCTGTCAAAAGAAAATGACGTATCCCATTCTCATTCAATCGATTATGGTACTTTAATTAAAGATTTCAGTCTTAAGAAAATCGGCAAACATGAATTTTAAATTAATCATTTCTGTATTTGTTAATTTTGTAGATCTTTCAATGTATTATATTTATATGTTATTATTATATTTTAATTAAAACTCAAATTTTATATCTTCATAAAACTTTAGCATTTCTTGTCAAATATGACAATAACCTATACCAAACAACCGACATACTTTTCACGAAGGAAAAAGGGCCTCGCGAAGACCTTCCGCAATGGGTAAGGCCGCCCCTGATTAGACACTTCCATATTCGCAAAAAAAACTACAAAATTTTATACAGCCGTTTTTATTTGTTTCAACTGACTCAATTTTTGAGAAGAACGATCGCGATTTCATCTCTTAATTGCTTAACCCAAATAGACCTGAAATTTTTTTTCTTTAATTTCAATGAGGATTGTGTCAGATTATGGTTTAAAGGAGGCCTTTTCATATTTTTCATCTTGATGTGTACTTATTTTTCACGAAAAATTAAAATTTGTGGTGTTCTTTTAAAGGAACGGTAGGTTTTTGAGCTACTAAAATTCATTCTATGAAAAGTTAACTTTGAATTATAATATGTGGTAATTATAGAAGCCATTTTTCGGAAGTAATGCTATTTTATATTTAATACATATAAAATATTAGTTTTTATGGCACACTTCACAATTTTTTTATTTTATTCTGGTAAACGATCAGGTTATCTACTCTGACCTATCTTGAAGATTGGTGTAAACTCTTTGATTGCTTTTGTTGTTGTTTTTGTTATTTTTCTATTAGTTTCCAGCAATCTCATTGCGATAATAGCTAGTCTAGTTTGTTATTATTTCTGCAACAACCATGTTAAAGCAGTGTGCAAGAAGTGGGAAATACAATTTTGGTCCTTGTCGAAATACGATTCTAACTCATGTTTTTACGGGATCAGTCATATATTATAATTTTGCATGAGTTTTAGTTAGTCTAGGATATGTTTTTTCTAGGTGAATATCTCATCACTTTGTTCGGTGCATGGAAATACAAATAAGAAATTAGTAGGCACATAAGCAAAATTATTGTTATTTAACTTACAGAAAACTATTGGATTATGTGCAGAAGAAAATTTTGCTATCAGGTCGTTCGGAAATCTTATCCAGATTATCTGCATGATGTAGTATCTCATGCAGAGTCAGATTCTTTTTCCAATAGTTATAACAAAATATTCAGGTAATATAGTAGGTGATAATCCTACCATTCCTTTAAAACAACGCTTTCATTTACGTAGCAAAAATTAGGATTTAAAATCATGGAGAAGATTAATTCGCCTCTAATATTATTCATCCAAGTATAGATATAATTATTTCATTCGCAAACGCGATGAAATAGATACATATGAAAAAATACACGACTGGACAAAATGAGGTATTGCAACAATTGATATATTTATGAAGTTAACATGGCTTCAAAGTGAATTTGAATACTGAAGCACTTTGTAGTTTATATTCAGTGTTGAAGACAGCATTAATTTATGTGTTTATATTGACGCCTTCTTTGTTTCTTTATTTTGGGCATGAATAGAAAGAAAACTTTTAGATAGGTGTTCTTTATACGGAGCGGTAGGTCCATTTGGGTTTTAATTCTGGTGTTATCACCAGAAAAATGAAATGTTTACTCTTCTTCTCAACATTTGATATTACGAAATGCAAATATTCTCAAAATTTCTGAAGCTCTTCCACTTCCTCCCAAGCATCAAATTTAAAATGTTTTTTAACAGTCTTCGCTTTGGTAAACTATATGACTCATTCTTCCCCAAATAATATTATATCAAATTATAAGGATCCAAGGGTTACTTTGATAAGAGATAATCAGTACTTATCCTCAGGGGCCATTTCATAAAGCGAACTCCGACATTTCTTACCTGAGTGAAGGATACGTCTGGCAACATCTGCAAATGCGCATAAAATTCAAGGGATTTTTTCCCACATAGGGCATCTCGAGACATAATTTTTTGCATATACCCCGTATGTATGTTTTCTCTCCATATACCTCTTTAAACTCCTGTGATCTTGATATCAATTCGGGTTTGCAATGAAAATAAGAACTTCTAGAGGATTTATTTCATATTTTGAATATTTTTTGATGTGAACAACCAAATAAATATCAACATAACAAAAAAAAAAAAAATTCGGAACAACAATGAAGAGTCTATCAGAATGCTTTGAAATATCCGTACTCATCTCAAGGGAGCTCCCGATTTCCCTTGAGTTGAGGGCGATAAAAATCATACTCAACTCAGTGAGTATGGTCTATGACATGGCGACAGCTACTCAAGTAGCTGAGATACTCAAGGGCGATCTCATACTCACACTCACCCTCAAGGGTGAACTATGAATATGGCCCTAAATGTCTACAACTCACCGCAAGGAAGCGCTAGAGGTTTGGCTTTCCTAGTAGTTTCATGTGATCCTAGCAAGTGGTAGTAAACCTTGGTTGCAAGTGTTCGTGAATCACTAATCTACCACGGCCACCAGAAGACGAAGTTTGGGGAGGTATACTGCTTGCGATGCTCACTGCTCAGCAAAGATAAATAATATTCTCAGCATGAGAGATACGATATTTCGAGAGTATTATTTCATTTCCTGATGTTGATGAATGTGTTTTCCGATGAATAGCTGAAAAAAGGGTAAAAGTATGCCCAACTCAATCAATAAATTGAATAAAAATGAAAAACGAAATTGAAATTGAAGCAAATTGATTGATGTTTTATTCAATTTATTGCCAGCAAGAACCACAGGAAGGTGTAGGGCCATCTCTCGCCAAAAAATGACTCAAATATAACTCTCAAAATAAAATCAACTCCAATAAAATTCTGTATATAGATAACAAAATAAATTGGAACTCTCAAAAAATAACGTAACATAAAATTTTCTATAATATTCTAAATTGATCAATAATAATTTCCATTTCCCTGAATGGGTCAAATTTTCATTATTCTCATGTGATGAAAATGCTTTCAAAGAAGTCGAGGAATCTCTCAATACATCTGATTAAGATTTACTTGTGAATACAAGTATCAGACACATTTTTATAACGAGAAAGCAAATGAGTAACTTAATTGAGACCATCTGCTGAGAATTAAATCATCAGGAAAGTATCAATATTATTAGTTGGGACATTATTTGGGCTATTTCGATCATCTATATTGTTGATATTTACAGACGTATTGGCAAACATTCGTCTGCCGTCATCAGGATATTGTTGCTCTTGAGAAGGACCGGTCATTGCCAAACTTGTTCCGTCTGGAGTTGTGCGCTCCATACTATCCAATTAGTAAGAGTGCTAGTGAACCCTCCGAGTAACGTTTTGTCTGTAAGGCTAGAAATTCTAATAGTGGTAGTTCATAGCATGCCGAGGACGAAAATCATCGCCTGGCACCCCTCACCCCTGCACGTCATCAAGATCTTCTTCTTTGAAAGTGTTAAAAAAATAAAAAAAATAAACTTGTTCCTGTAAGCTTGAAACTTTCATACGAATTTGTTCATTCATTGTAAAGTTAAAAAAAATGACAGGCAAATTCGACGAGCACAAGTACCTTCCAGGAGACTCGAAAAGGGTGTAAAATACGAACAAAAATGAACTTCTTTCTGTAAGGCTGAAATTTATATACAGGGTGGCCATTTGAAAACGAAACAGACGAGATTACAGACGAAATAAATTTTTTCGATAGAAATGCTCGGACAGATCGATTTCTGTTTCGAGGGGGACAACTTAAGATGTAGGTTACGGACGCATAGCGCTTCAACCCTTGCTACTACAACCCTCACCCCCAATTTTTGAATTAATTGCAGATTTCAGAAGAGCAAAACGTAGATACCATACTCGCCGGGGTAAGACAAAAAAATTTTTGTTTTTCTCGAAAATCTCCCTACGTAAAAGTGAGCAAAACGAACAGACTAGTGAGCAAAACGACGCAAAACGAGAGCTTTCGAATAACACCAATATCGGAAATATCTCTTTTGCCGTGTGGGTCTCTTGGAGAAGAATTACCCCAACACCATGTTCATTGGCTAATATCGAAACTTCAATATTCAAATTCAAAATTCTTGAATTCAGGTTCTCTTATTGTGAGGGTGTTTCAAACCCCGAGCCTGATTTTTTGGAACTTTGGATTTTTGGAGACCGCTAAAAGACACTAATGAAATCAAGCATCCTAACGAAAAACGAAACATCTTATAACAGAAAAAAATTGGGAATATTTGGAACAAAAAATTACGAGATATTCCGAAAATTGTCAAAATGACATTATGCAGATGCACGCGTTGAACTTTCTCGGCGAATTTCTGATACTTCGTTCTGAGGAGATCGTCAGATCATATGTTTTTCGTTATCTTTGAATTATTTCCTTCAAAATAAAAAAAATTCGACCCGCTTGATAATGTCCAGACGACGATTTTTTTTACAACTTTGGACCCCTCTCCTGTCTTTTCGTCACTCTCAAATTGTTAGTTTAGTGGTATATACATTTCAGCATGTTATTATCCCACCTTAATCTTAATCGTGTATAGGCACCATTAAATCGTAAGACCTGATCTGATAATCGAAAACTGATGGTCCGCGGACTGCAGTCCATCCTAAATCAGTCCAGATCCTCAGTTTCCCTACTATTAATGGGCCCCATCCACTATCAGTTTAACTAAAGTTAATCGTAAGGCCCACGATCTGGATCGCCCACACATTGATCAGTTAATCTTAAGATCTCGGACTGAAGTTGGCGCGGACTGAAGGTCTGTGGGCACTCTACAGGCGAGGATCGGAAGAGAGTTCGCCGACCGGCACAGATCTGTCGGACGGTGATCTCAGGTGCCCTCCGCCACACACTGTCAGTTGGCCTGCAGGCTCGTGATCGTCTTATTACCGATTCTGTTGTTCTCGTCAGTTTTTCGACAGGTCATTTTCATTCCTGCAGCGATAGTGCAAGATTGGACTGACGGGTAGAGATGGACAGTAAACCAGGTTTTATTCCCGGATTTATTGAATTTTACCGAGCCTATAATATATATATATAAGTATGTCTCTTGAACGTAAACGAGCATCGACTGCTGCCATGATTGTGTTATTCATTGAAAATGAAAAATCGTAAAAGATATTATGGACTAAAGAATGGTTGATGAAACGTGATTAACTAGTTTTTTAAAAGTTTACAAGTTTTTCATAGGCGCTTTTCTTTGATCGCCTATTCGAATATTCGCCTATTCGAATATTAGCAGCTCTTTACTTGCCATAGGCAAGGCATATTTCTATACAGGTTGATAAGTTCACTTATAAAATGGATCCCATTAGCCGGATCGCCCATTTTGGCTATGAAATATCGAAAATGTTGGAAGTTCTGAACTGTCGATTGGATCTGAAGGAATCGCTCTACACATGGTAGTTTTTCAAACGATTTGACGAAACTGTCGGCCGAGACTTATCGATAATGTGTGCATGTGTAGTGATAACAAAACTGTAGACCTACGTTTCTGCAGTCCCGGACTCTCGGACTGCACTTCGCCGGTGCGTGTATATGTACTTCAAGAATGTCGTCATAAATATTGGTAATATGCCTCTCGAACATGAGGTACGGAGTAAGTAATCTTTGGAATGGATTCTAGATGGATATGAGAAACGACGTCTTATGAATTTAGAAGTCTCGAAGTTCCATTCTTGAAATCTGAAGATGTCATGATTAGAGTCTTGCTAAACGAAGAAGTTGACCTACATGGCCAGACAGACACCATTGTAAATAGATACCTAGATAGAGACCTTCGAGACGGCTGTATAAGACTCATCGAATCAGCTAGTGAGAAAAACATCGAAAAAGGACTTAAAGTAGGTAAAAACTTGGTGAGAGGTGGAAAGGAATATTCCTGAAAACTTAATTTGGGTTTTCTCTCCCAGTCTCTGGAACAAGAAACAATTAGAAAAATTTTTCAAATGTTAGAAGAAAGGCCCATGCTTAAAAATTTGAACACTAATTTGTCAGGGGCCAAAACTTTACAAGAACAAATTGTTGCCTAACAATCAACAAAAAGAAAACTGTTTGAAGTCTGCAGCTTAACGTTTCGCAGTCTAAATCAGACTCCTTTGTCAGGCAATCTCTAGTTTTCATACAATTTCGTAGAATCGTGACAATATTTTTCTAATTGTTTCTTGTTTCAGAGACTGGGAGAGAAAACCCAAATTAAGTTTTCAGGAATATGCAAAGACCTCACAGACAATATTTCAATAGATAAGTGGAAACGAAGGCCCTGTGAGAATATTGAACACCAACATGTTCCAATTGACGTTAAAAAAGGCACAATCCTGGGAGAAAGCTTTTCCGTAGTTTGTGTAATCGGGAGCATTCAGGATGGGAAAAGCAACGTACTCAAAAATTCAAAGTTTTCGCAGAAACTACTAGACACATTGACTTCATCCTACTCAAGATGGTTCTTCACACTAGACTTGAAGAGCGGAGGAACCAGATCCCAAGGGCAAAAAGAAGACTGCTTTTACCATTGAGTCGGAATTATGGCAGTTCACAGTAATGCCATTTGGTCTTTGTAACGCACAGGCGACTGTCGAACGGTTAATGGAAACCATTCTTCGGAGATTATCTTGGAAGACATGCCTAGTTTACCTGGATGACGTTATTGTTATTGGGAGAACATACAATGAACACCTGAGAAATTCAAGGGACGTCCTTGAGAGGCTATGGTAAGAGTAAGAAGTTTCCTCGGATTGTGCACTTACTATAGGAAATTCGTCCTTGGATTTTCTAATACCGCGAAGCTTTCAACGAGACTGACGGTAGATGGGAGGGACTTCAGATGCGATGCGGAATGTAAGGATGCTTTCAATCAACTGAAACAGGCTCTAAAAACAGCTCCCATCCTTAGTTATCCCCAGACCAGTTGAAGCAACACGGCCATAGGAGGCATATTATCCCAAATACAAAATGTTCAAGAAAAAGTTATAGGATATTTCAGCAAGGTCTTGTCAAAGCCCGAACGTAACTATTGCGTTACAAGGAGAGAGCTTCTAGTTGCAGTCTAATCGATGGAACATTTCTATAAGTACCTGTATGGCCGCGAAGTCCTTCTAAAGACAGATTGCGCAGTTCTGAAGTGGCTTCCATTCAAGAATAATCAAGAGGGCCAAGTTGCCAGATCGATAGAGAGACTCCAGGAGTATAATTTCACTATTGAATATCGCGCAGGGAAGACTCATGGTAACGCCGATGCACTATCTAAGAGGCCATGTCCTTCAGATTGAAAACACTGCAGTAGAGTAGAAGGGAAGGAATTATGCTTAAGATCGACCATTGTGGATACGAACTGGCAGCCAGGAGCCCTGAAGAAAGACCAAGAAGAGAACCCTGAGATGAGGAGGTTGCTGGATTGGAAGAAGAAGGGGCAGAGGCCAAGATGAGAGGAGATTAGTCATCTAAATGCTAGAGTCAAGTCCTACTGGGCACAGTTGGATTCCATCATGTTGGAGGATGAACTGCTGAAGAGATCCTTCGAAAGTGACGAAGATACCACATTCAGAAAACAACTGTTAATTCCCAATAGTCGTGTGCCCGAAGTATTGGAGAAACTACTCGATGGAACTTCAGGTGGGCATTTCGGCATCAAGAAAACGTTGGAAAAGGTCAAAGAAAGTTTTTACTGGGTTAACTGAAAAGAAGACCTGCTTATGTCCCGAGGTATAGTAATCGTCTTTAGGAAGAAGTTTGGCTGCGTTTCTGAGCTCTTCGAACAATTGAGACCAAGAAACCTCTCAAGATGCCTACCGCAGTTGTGGGCGAAACGTTAGGTGAAATAACTCCTAATAGACCACGGCCAATAAGCCCGGAAGACTCTCTTAATGTCAGTATATCCAGTCGTGAAAGCTTGAAACTATTTATTTTGGAGGTTATTTTCCAAGGGACAGGAATTAGGATACTGGTCTGTAGTCTGCAGCTTCAACCCGAGTAGTAATCCAGCGAAGGAGCGAACTGTGGAATGCTTTTTTGAACAGCAAGGGGGGTGCAGGAAAAGAGACGGTTGTCGATTCATCCACAATCAGGGTGTTCAGGGACAGATCATCTTAATAAGGAGGCAATGTAACGCCCGATTTGCTTGAGATATGTATCGCTGCCCTGAATACACCCCTGTCTTCTTCTCTATTGTTCGACGGGCAAAAACGCTCTCGTTCTTTCGGGAGGTTTCTAGAAGCATCAGCGTACGGTATATGTATAAAACGGCCGCTAGCCGATGGGCAGGGCACTAGTGAAGATCGAGTCACGAGAGCGGAACCCAATCGGATCTATCCAAGTAGTGAAAATAAATTGTGTAAATAAATTAGAATAGTTTGTATATAATTAAGTGTTATATTGGTTGAAATAAATTACACAATTAACATAGTGGCAATTTGTTTAGTACTCTAGAAGGAAAAACGTTACAATATGATAACTGATAAAAACCTAAGCAGCATAACAGGGCTGAATTCTTTTCAGATGCTAGACACAAGAAAGAAATTCTGCGTTAGTGAATATGTCAACTCTAATTTTTTCATAAGATAGGTTTTGAAAGTAGCCTTATGATATATACTGTCCAAATATCTTTTAAGTACTTTGTTCATAAACATAAACTGTTTTATAGTGTCTTAATTATACAGGGTGCTTCCTAATTGAATGTCAATATTTATGGGGGTAATTTTTAGGCCCTTTTCAAGAAAAAACTTCATATGAACATATATGTCCTAAACGTTTTACTTTTTGAGATACATTGTGGTAAAGTTTCAAAAATAAATAATTTATAATTATTAACTACAAAATCACTACAGATAGTTCAATGAAATGTGTCATACATGTACTATGAATCAAGAGGCATTTTTTTCATGTATCACTTTTTTTAAATTTCCATCAGTGGCGTTCGCACGTAATTTGGCCTGCCTACTTTGGCAGACATTGATAGTACGCCACAGATTTTTCATGAAATAAAAATTATTTTTGAAATTCCCAATCATTTCTTACCAAAGTTGATCACTTGACTTTTTTGAATCCGATGCACGGTTTTCGCTTAAAAAAATAAAAACTGAAAACCGTTTACCATCCTGTATCTCAAGAGGTAGGACGTTTACGACTTACAATCATTTGAAGGTTTTTTTCTTAAAATGGGCCCACAAATCACCCCCATAAATATTGACATTCAATTAGGAAACACCCTGTATATACAGAGTGAGTCAAAGGAGTGTACCGAGCTTTATGGGGTTAATGGTACATTGTCCAATGGAATATGAGTAAAGTTTGATAATTAAGAGAGTCTTCTGGGCTTATTGGCCGTGGTCTATTAGTAATTATTTCACCTAAGGTTTCGCCCACAACTGCGGTAGGCATCTTCAGAGGATTCTCGGTTTGAGGTTGTAACTCGACCGCTGAATTTCCGAAAGTGATGCTGGACTCGATCCGTTGGCCCAACTTATAACCTGATCATTGGCGGGAGAAGGTAGTGGGTTTACGCGCGCGATGTTGATTGGTCCATCGCTCCCACTTTGTATTGGCTTGATTTTGGTCTTTTCCAACACCGGCAACCATGCGCTATGTACCAAAGGAGTTTCTTCCCTTCGGTTCATATTGTTCTTATGTTTATATATCTCGATGGCTTCCATGTTCATCCTAGGATTGAAACTTTTGATGTTCGAAATAGCCTCTGCCTTCGAGAAAACAATATTGTGTCCATCTGTCAGAGCATGTTCCGTTAGGGCGGATTTTTCGGTTTGATTGAGTCGACAGCATCGTTCATGCTCCTTAATTCTCGTATCGATACTACGCTTCGTTGTACCAATGTAGACTTAGCCGCAGTCACAAGGTAAATACCGGGTTGAGAGAGTGGGTCGACTTTGTCTTTGGTAGTTCTGATCATTTGGCCAAGTTTTTGAGTTGGCTTATAGACAGTCTCTATATTGTGCCTCTTTAGTATTCTACCAATTCTATCGGTGATCTTGGGGAAACGTTAGGTGAAATAATTCCTAATAGATCAGGGCCAATAAGCTCGGAAGACTTTCTTAATGTCAATATATCCGGTCGTGAAAGCCTCAAACTATTTATTTAAGTTTGATAAATAAACTCAAGAACCAAAATGCATATAAAGGGAGATATATCCTTCTAATGTTGTCAAAATTGAAAAAAATTCTCTGCATAACTTCTAAACGGTGAATACCACCAAATTGAAATTTCGTGCATAAATGTACCTAAATAAATTTTTGTATTACTACCTTTCTGATACTATCAACTCCAGAAAGCTTGTTACACATTTTTGACTCACCTTGTATACAAATGTTTTCTGTTTCTTGAAAAAACTTTAAGTATATAGGAATGTCAGCAATAGAAACCCCTTGGCTCCCCCCCTGGGTGCGCTACTGAGATAAGGGTCCAAGGATTACTTTGGAAAGAGATACTCAGTACTCATTCTCAGGGGCCATTTCATAAAGCGAACTCCGACATTTCTTACCTGAGTGAAGGATACGTCTGGCAACATCTGCAAATGCGCATAAAATTCAAGGGATTTTTTCCCACATAGAGCATCTCTAGACATTATCTTTCGCACATACCTTTTCAAATTCCTGTGATCTTGATATAAATCAATGATTCAATGAATAGTGCTTTCCAGTCATATGTGTGTGACGACGGGGCTTGATGTATTGGTACCAGAGAAAACAAAGAGACGCACAACTCTCTACTAAATTTCATCCAAAGTTTTGCATCCTGGTCTCGCTGTATTGAACCATTGTACATACAATGATTGAACTTATATGGACATGGCACTAGGGCCGCTTTTTGAGCGTTTAGCGCGGGAATTTTGAATTATTCATTTCTGTTTTATTACTGTCAAGAAATATTGGAGCGATTTCGTGAAACCATAAAATAAAAGTTGAAATTTTTGCCAAGTCGATTATTGCCATACATTGGCAAGAATTTTCGCTATTAATATGGTTCCGTGAAAAAAAACCAAAATGCGATTTAAAAATGATTGATTTATTGAAATTTCCATTCAAACTCAATCAACTTACGTATAAAACAACAACTAACACATTTACCATAAAAACTAGAACCTTTCTGGTGCTTCTTTTTCCACTTCTTTCTCTACCAAAATCCTCAAAGCCAATAATTTTCCTCTAACCCTTAAAATAATATAGGTTTTCTTTGATGTCCATTTCATCAAAGAGCAACACGCATTAGCGATCAATATACTCTTTGATAATTCATTTATGTGTTCAAAATTATTTATAGTTATTCCAGGTTTCAACGGCACTTTTTTGAGCAAGCTAAAAACGGTATAACATCTTAAATATTTCTTTAAAAATAATAGTAACATAATTTTGTCGTCTTAAGGTTCATCTTCTGCCTCTTGTTTCCTTTACTTTGGAACTTCTCAGTTGCGAACATCATGAAGTTCTAGGATATTTTAGGCATGTTTTCGTACAAAGTTTGAACCTCTTGGGTATCAGACAAGTCTAAAACACTCCCATTCCCAGACTTTTCCCTACACTGGTTCTTGAGCTTGCGTAAGTGGCCTTTTTTTCGCTGAATATTCTTCACCGATATCTTCCTCCTTGGTGAAGTGTTTCTAATGGAAAAATTTTCTATGTTTATAAAAACTGTTTTTCGACTGCTGGATTATTCGTTGTTTCAGTGGCTGAGAATTTCGGCTTTTCGACAGATTCGGTGCAACGCAGGTAGTAGGTTGAAGAAAATATCTGGTCGAAACGGTAAGAAAGCTGGATCGGCGTCAAGAGCGAAAGTATCCAATATCACTGAATGTTGCTGGTATCGAAGAATGTCGGAGAATGTGTCCTGCATTTGTTTTCTTGGGATCTTTATATCCGTTTGTCTTATGCCTAGGCCACACAGAGCGCTACGTACGCTATGTTTGCTTCGTTCGCGATGCATTCAAAAATTAGCCATCTTTATTTTGAACGTAGGCGGCCACACCGACACTGGTACGCTATGTTCGCTATGTTCGCGATCTAAGCCACGTGGCCCGATGTTTGATTCTCGGCTATATTCAACACATCGCGAGGGCTGCCGCGGTGATTTTCGCTTCAGTGAAGTGTGATCTGTCGAAGGAAAATGTCGTTCCTCGAACTGTTGATTGAAGAAGTGCGGAAGCATGATTGTCTGTGGAACAAAAATCTGCTGCGGGCTCATTCGAAAATATTCTCTGAACTTAGATTCATCTTCTCGCAACTGAACTACGAGATGATGAAATTCACCGAAATCATTCCTCATTTTGTTCACTTCGTGGACCCATTTTCTTTTACGTTCATTTTTGCACAACGAAAACAATAAAAGCAACTCATCGTCATCGCTATCACTATCCCATGGCACCGTGCTTGGTAACATCGACAAATACAACTGAGCCTGGTGATTGCGAAACGTGAAAGATATACTAAAGTATGTAGCTCTCCGTGTGGCCAGTAACTTAGCGAACATCGGATCCTTAGCGTCCATAGCGTCTATAGCATAGCGCTCTGTGTGGCCTCGGCATTACACCTATTAATTGAGGGAAGCTAATTTTACTTTCCAGAAAAGACGTGATTTCGTCAGATCTGCTCAAGTCGGATTTTAACGAATTAGAGGTTTTCGTTAATTCGACGTAGGAAAGGTGTGATTACTCCGATTTCGTTTCAGCTGGACTTGAAGAATTTTCGTTGTTTTTGTCGACTTTTTTTTAGGCGGACTTGGAGAATTTTTTGTTTCGAGCTTTTCGTCACACACTCCCCTGCCAGTGATTCGCGTCAGTAAATCACGAAATCCGTAAGTTTCGATGAAAAACGAACTCCTCTCCCTGATCTGGTGTTTTATTTTTTTCTGGTTTCTCTTCTGTTCGGTAGGATTGTGGAGTTTGCGGCTGGGGCTATTGATTATCTTCTTCTTCTTCGTTAATGATGTAGGCTGGTTTCAGTCTGTCTATGGTCACCGTTGTATCTTTCCCGTTTATTTTCACGGTGAAGGTTTTCTCGCCTCGTTTGCTGATTTGGTATGGGCCGTCGTAGGGTAATTGTAAGCATTGTTCTGGTCCATATGGGATCGGAATCCTTCTGAATGTGGAATGATGACGATGTCGATGTGGACATGTTCGAATCTTCTCAGTGGCGGAGAAAATGAACCAAGTGGGATTGCGACATGGCGTGTTACTTTGGCTCGTTGGCATTCTATGCAACTGCGTTAAAATTTCTTGCAGCGTGCGTTGATGGAGGGCCAGACGAACCGTTGATGCCTGGGTGTGCAAGGTTGTGGACCATGTCGAATGCTGCTCTGCAGAATGGCTTCGTGATGAACGGTCGTGGTTGTGGCGTGGATGTGTCACAATACACGGCGATGGTTCGTCTCTGGTGGCTTCACTCGTTGAAGGAGGAGTCCTATATCTGAGTGGAGGTATCTTTGCAACTCGTTGTCTCTTCTCTGTGATTCAGCTAGGGCAGGAAACTCCAAGGTGGCCTGATCTCGTCTACTCGTGATAGGGCATCTGCGACGACGTTTTCTCCACTTGCCGAATGTCCGTTGAAAATGGGAGATGTAGTCTAAGTGGCGGAACTGGCGTGATGAGCACTTCTCTGGCTTCTGTTTGAATGCTAAGGTCAGCGGCTTGTGGTCTATGAAGATCGTGAAGGTCCGGGCCTCTACCATATGACGGGAATGTCTGATTGCTAGGTAGATTGCAAGCAGTTTATGATCATAAGCTCCATAAAGGGTTTTGGTTGGGACAGCTTCTTGTAGAGGAATGCCAGTGGTTGCCATTCACCATCTACTTGTTGTTGGAGGGTGGCACCAACTGCAGTGTGGAATGCGTCAGTCACCAGGGCTGAGGGTGCGTCGTCCTTGGGATGTGCTAGCAGGGTGGCTGATGCTAGTTTCTTCTTGGTTTCCTGGAATGCAGCGGAGGCTTTTGAGGTCCCCTTCAGACTCGGTACCGGTAGATCATTCAGTGGGGTCAGCGACTGGGATGCTCTGGTTATGAAACGCCGGTAGAAGTTTACCATGCCCAGGAATCGCCGTATGTCCTTCGCTGTTTTTGGCTGTCTGTACTGCAAGATGTCGTAGACTCGGTGGTTAGGTTCCATCTGAAGACACCAGGTAACCCAAGAATTTTACCTCGGGTTTGCCGAATACGCATTTGGCCGGGTTGAGGACGATGGAATAGTTGCGGAATCTCTCGAAGACGATCCGGAGATGTTCCATATGCTCTTTTTCGGTTTATGAGGCTATCAACACTTCATCGATGTAGGAGTATCAGAAGTCCAGTCCTCGTAGCATCTCGTCTATGAAGCGTTGGAAGGTCTGGGCTGCATTCCTCAGTACAAAGGTCATGTCATGAACGAGAACTCAAACAGTCCAAAGGGTGTAGTGATACCTGTCTTCGGGACGTCTTCTGCAGCAACTGGAATATGGTTGCAGGCTCACACCAAGTCTAGCGTCGTGAAGATGCTTCTTCCTCGGAGGATGTGGATGAAGTCTTGGATGTGCCTCACGGGGTATCTGTCCGGGATGGTCCTGGCGTTGAGGGCTCGGTAGTTTCCGCATGGCCTCAGCTCGTCAGTTTTCCTCTTCGGTGCCAGGTGAAGTGGGGATGACCATAGGCTCTTGGATGTTCGGACGATGCCTAACTGCAGCATTGAGTCGAACTCCTTCTTGGCTGCCTTCAGTTTCTCTGGAGCCAGGCGTCTTGGTCGGGCAGCAACAGGTGGTTCAGGGGTGCTTGGTGTTGTGGACGATCTGCCTTGCGGTCCCTCCAGGTCGAGTGATCTGTGAAAATTCAGTTAATAAGTTATGATACCTTGAATTCCAAAGATGGTTTTGACTTCTGGGATGTTGCACTCAGCCACTTCTCCTCGAGTGGTGATTTGGATGGATCCATCCAGAAGTCTTTGGTTCCTCATGTCCACCAGCAGGTTGAAGTAGCTCAGGAAGTCTGCACCGATGATTTGGTTCGAGACTTCTGCCACCACCAATTTCCATGTGAAGTCCCTCCTCAGTCCTAGGTTCAGCGACAGGGTGATGGTACCATTCGTGTTGATGACTGTCCCATTGGCTGCTGACAAGAAGAAGTTGGACTCCTCTCTTCTGCCGGTGGTTGCGTTTCGTGGAAAAACGCAAAGGTTGGCCCCAGTGTCGACCAGGAATTGAAGTTTCGACTCCCGATCAGTGATGAAGAGGCGGCGTGTTGGAGGGCTGTGATCACCTGCCGCATCTCTTGATGGCCCAGCTCGTTTCCCGCCTTGTATTGCAGGGCGGCTCGCACTTCTTGGCATCGGCACCAAACTTCCTGTGGTACCAGCAAGGTCCTTCTTGTCGAGGGCGGCTGCGGTCACGGCTTCATTGTCTGCTGTGTGGACGTCCTCGAGAGTGGTCTTGGGAGTGGCCTCAGGAGTGGTCTCGTCAGTCCTTCATCAGCTCTGCTCACAGTGCCTCGATCTGCTGATTGACTCTCAGGGTAAGCTGTGCCATCTTCAGGTGGAACAGGGCTTCCAGGGATGTCGTCTCTGCTACCTGCCGTGAGAGGGATTGGTCACTGGCCATCAGGTTGTCTGCATGGGTGGCTAGGTCCTCGAGGCTGTGGTCCTTGACGATGGTCAGCGCCGTCTGAACGGTCCTTGGCAGGCGGCTCATCCACAGCGACTTCATGAGGCTCTCCGGGAAGGTGGTATCTCCGAGGCCCTGTAAATGACGCAAAATTTGAGAAGGCTTACGATCTCCTATTTCTTCGCGTTCTTCTGATCAGCTCCAACTTCAGCTTGGTGTAGGCTCCGGTCTCTGGTGCGCTGAGAATCACGTCCTTAACCTCGGTGACGAACTTGGCTGGCAGGGCTTCTGTGACGTGGCCGAACTTGGTCTCCACCAATGTAACCCCCGCGGCTTGGAAGCTCCTCTCTACCATTGCGAACCATAGCCCAGGTTCGTGGGCGATGAACTCCGGAATCTTGATGGCGACTCTGGATATTTCGGTGTCCATTATCCTCTCGTTCGGTCGTAGGGTTCTAGTCACTCTCCTGGATCACGTCGGGGTCACCAATTTGTGGAGGATGGGATAGGATTTCAGGAAAAGATGTAGAACGGTTTAACAATTTATTTTAACAAAAACACATTCGGAGGTGGTGCAAATTTTGATAAAGACTGATTCATAAATCGTTGCTGCAGAAAGTAATGGTTAGTCTGTTTCTAGGACGGCGACGACGGTTGATAGGTGTAAACTTATTAGTCTGAAAAGACTGATTATTGAGAATTTATAGGATTCTACGCGGCGAAGGTCAAGTCGATAATTCGTAATGGATTTTAAAGTCTTAAAAAACTATTTTTCGACGGCTGGATTATTCGTTGTTTCAATTTCTGCGAATTTCGGCTGTTCGACGGATTCGGTGCAACGCAGGTAGTCGGTTGAAGAAAATATCTGGTCGAAACGGTAAGAAAGCTGGATCGGCGTCAAGAGCGAAAGTATCGAATATCACTGAATGTTGCTGATATCGAAGAATGTCGGAGAATGTGTCCTGCATCTGTTTTCTTGCGAACTTTATGCCCGTTTGTATTACACCTATCAAGGGAAGCTAATTTTACATCCTAGAAAAGGCGTGACTTCGTCAGATCTGCTCAAGATGGATTTTAACGAATTAGAGGTTTTCCTACGTATTGAAATCAATTTCAAGGAAGAGAAAAGTTGAATTCTCCCTGCATACATTCAAATTTTTTTAACTTGCTTGGGGCACGGGGCCCCTAGGCAACCGCCTTATCTGTCTAATGGCTCATCCGGCTCTGATCAATCGTTTATATCAGCCTCAGGCTGATGACTACCGATCCTATCAATGTTCAACCATAATCTGTCACTCGTTGCAGAAGGCAATTCCAACTCTCATTTGTGTTGGAATAGGAGCCCATTCTGCCCTTTGTTCTGGAATATACATGCTATGTTATATCAAGTGCTTAAAATGATTCTTTCGAATGTTATATGGAAACAAATTTTATACACGACATACAATATTTTTTGTACAACTGTGAATTTGAAATTACAAATGAAAATATTACTAAAAATATCTGAAGGAATTGTGGAATCAACTCTTCGGGAAATATCTAAAGTTTCTGATTAAAAAACATCTTCTTCGGCAATTTATGTTTAAAGTAATAATTTTAGTTTTATGACGAAGAATCAATACATTGACTATGTTGAAAATAAATCCTTCAAAAAGTAATATTTTATGATTACTTCGTGAATTATAGGTAGTGACAAGAAAGAAGTCTTTTTCATCGATGAAAGAAAAACACTTTTATTACGTTGAAAAATAGT
This sequence comes from Hippodamia convergens, assembly GCA_038502775.1. Lineage (NCBI taxonomy): Eukaryota > Metazoa > Arthropoda > Insecta > Coleoptera > Coccinellidae > Hippodamia > Hippodamia convergens. The sequence goes on along the minus strand of CM076609.1, from coordinate 62,796,583 downwards.
GAACATTCAAGCATTAAAAAAAATGCAGAACGGTGATATCAACGTATGTTCTTTGCTCTGATTTGAATCGTGAGCTGATTGAATTCGGAGGTTCCATTCAACGGAAAGTATAATAGGATATTTGTTGGTACATTATTTGGGCTATTTCCATTATCTATACTGTTGGAATTTACCGACGTTTCGGCAAGCATTCGCCTGCCGTCATCAGGGTGTTGTTGGTCCTGAGAAGGACCGGTCTTTGCTTGCCGAAACGTCGGTAAATTCCAACAGTATAGATAATGGAAATAGCCCAAATAATGTACCAACAAATATTCCATTATCAAGAATATCTCGTTCACTATAATAGGATAACTGTATTTGAATGAGTTCTACCGCCTGTTTAGAATGAAAACTTGATAATGAGAACACCCTCAATATGGTAGGCAAGGATTTTCATTTTCTAAATTCAAATGTTGATAGTGGACTTATGATTATAGCCTTTTTCGTTTATTGAACATTAGGCATGAAGGTCTTTTTAGAGTCGAAGATTCAGAATTCCGAATGTAATAAGACGACTGTTTGAATGAAATATATTCTCGCACATAACGCTATAGCGTTAATCAGATAACACAGCAGATAACAAGCAAAATTATTAGGAAATATAATTCAATAATGAAAATGCGACGATATGCCTTATACACGAATGAACGTAGAAAATATTCTTAAGGGATTCTATTCATTAATTTTCGAACTGAAAATGAAAAAGAATGTCCAGTTTCTGGAGTTCAATAATGAAGCTACAGATGAACTTCTTCCTTGGTTACAGATTAGGTAGGCAAACAGTAATATAACTCTATAAATATAGGTATAGGCTATAGAACTTAAAACTTAAATATAGTACTTATAGTATATAGTACTCGAGCGTTTAGCGAAATAGTAAAACTTTTGAATGTTTTATGATGGTGTATTGATTTAGCTCAGTTCTTTTTTATGTCATCCTCCCCCTTTTCTGGTATCGCTATCTGATATCTGATCCCATCATTTATGTGTCTGTTAGCAGGAGTGGTCTAGTGGCGAACCTGCTGCGAATTCGTGGCTCATAGGCGTACTGACATAGGTCCCATACAGTGTGGTCCAACGAAAATTTGAAGGCCTCATCGGGTACTATCTGATACTGAAATTTCGCTTCAAAATTTCTATCGATAAGAAAATAACAGGTGAGATAGTGGAAGAGTACTCACCTACTTTTATCATTAGTTTATTAAATGCTGGAAGTCACCGGTCACTTCCATGCAGTACTACATTACTCAAGATTTCTGTTAGTCAGTTGATGACCTCAAAGAAAAAAGTCCAGTGGAGCTAAATAAGGTGATCTAGGTGGCCACCCAATACGTCCCCTCTCTTGAATTTTCAAATGACCAATCAGACCAATACCGTTATGCCGGTTCACAATGCCATTAAGGTGAAATTAACATTCGTCCGAAAAACACATATCGACCATGTACTTTTGATAATCGTTAATCATTTCATTGACGAACTGGAGTCGGCGATCGAGATCATTCTCATGCAGTTCCTGAACCAATCGTATCATCTTATATGTATCGAATTTATGTGGTTTCAGGATTCTCATAATTGTTGGGCGTGAAATACCAGATAAATCGCACAATTTTCTAGTACTCAAAGTCTGATCCATTGCTACATAAACTGAGACAGCTACGTCCCTCGCTCTTTCATGAAGCTCCTTATTGTTATTGTTTCCCACTGAGGCACTGAACCAGAAGCGTCAAATTTGGCAACCAGTTGTACAACGTAAGCAGCGGATACATTTTTTCCAGGATGCCATTCGTTAAATGAACCCGCTGTTGTTCGCGCAGAGTCGTTATTTCTGAAAAATAATTTTATCTTTTCCAACCATTCTAATTTTACAACAAGTTTACAATTGTTTCGACACACTTGTAAAGTTCTTGAAAATTTACAGACCAAGGTACATCAAAAACATAATCCGTCTACTTTTTTGGACAAACAATAAATACTTTTTGGATTAAGAAATTAACAACATAACTACTAAATACGTTTGAGATGTGTCGGATACCATCATATTCTCGAGATAAAAACCACATTGCATCTTTCACTATTTTCGATGTTATTTCATTATCAAATCTTGAAATGAAATTTTACTCAATAGCATATCTTAAAAAAATTAGTCACCGGTCTGAACGATTTTTCACATTTTCATTTTAAACTCGGAAAATCGTGCTGTTAAGTAAAAATTTGTGGGAATAATATATGAGGTGAACAAGAGATTATGTATAGTAAATCCCAAAACTTCGTTACATGAGGTTAATTTAAAATGATTGAAACTCACAATAATCGATATAAATTTTTTATAGAATATAATATCTTCGATTTTCCAAATACCAGAATAATGTTTCACATTAAAAAATTTTCATTTGATCCAAAAGTGAGAAGCTTCGAATCTCTAAAAGCTGATCCAAACATAAGATAGTGAAATGAAGATTCATGGAAAGTATACACTTCATGTTTCATACAGAAACACGAAACACGAAGGTTTTTCGTTCTAGAAATCTTATTATGAAGTTTCACATCTATGCCTAACAAGGATTCTTCAGTTGTTACGTTTGGCACATCTGTAATTTAAATGAGGTTTGAAAGATTCACGAAATAAAACTGTGCCATCTCACCTGCACTCACTTGGAATCCAGTGAGATCCTGTCGTACATATTTTTATCACGGAACAAATACAACTGCACGTCTTTTCGTCCCATCTGAAGTTCATCCTGCTTTTCTGCACACAATTTTGGTAATCTTGCTGTAAAAAAATTATTAGATACCCGCAAACTAGAATGAAATTTGATGAAAACTGGAAATAATGGAGTTCATACTAATGTGCGTAATGATATTTGGATAATAATATAATAATCTTTATATTTCGAATAATGATCGAATCGAAAAAAAAACTTTTAAATTAAATTTAAAATTAAACGGAGTATCCATGGCTACCGCCTATGGGTACTCCGTTTAAGGGAGAATTAAGGGAGCTTTAAATTTAATGGATGTTTCTGTAACTCTGGCTAAATGAAATTGTTTCTATTCGTGAAAATATACCAGAATATACTTCGGATCCATTCTTTTATTTTTTTAATGAAGGTTGTTTTTGTCTTAGTTTCTTTAATGATCTTCAGAAGTTTGTTGTAAAGTAAAGGTGCCAGGTACGTATGTGATTTCAAACTAATGGTCTTCTTGGGCATAGGTAAAGGGACGTTCAGGGATCTCATATCTTTTCCTTTTTTTGTAAGTACATGTAGCTGCTACATGAGAAGAGCACGGGCGTATAGTTGACGCACAGTAAACATGTTCGATAATTCAAAAAGATTTTTTGTTGGGTAAGTAATGGGCTTACGGTACATGAAACATCCATTTTGGAGCTTCCTCTCTCGAATAGTTGTAAACTGAAGTTTCTGGCAAGATAAGATGACTCCAATGTTCGAATGTTGCAGTTAATTTTTTTGAACAGTGAGTCTTCGATTTGTACAGGGTATCTCAAATTGCTTGATTTTTTTTGTTCCTGCTACTACTAGACTAGATAGGTAAAAACGTTGAAAGTCGTCCTGGGCTGGATTTTCGTGAAACCACCAGTAGTGAAAACCGTTTCACGATATCTTCATTTGTTTTGAAGATATCAAAAAAATTTAAATTTTTTCGATTTAGAAGATGTGCTACAACTTTTTCATCTTCGAAGATATGTGAAAAGAAAAATTTCAAAAAGCACTTTTCCACTGCGTCATTATCCTGAAAACTTAATTTGGGTTTTCTCTCCCAGTCTCAGAAATAAGAAACAATCAGAAATTTTTTTTAAATAATAAAAGAAAGGCTCCTGCGTTTAATTTGAGCACTAATTTGTCAGGGGCCAAAACTTTACAAGAAGAAATTGTTGCCTAACAATGAACAAAAAGAAAATACTTTGAACTCTGAAGCGTAACGTTTCGGAGTTTAATTCAGACTCCTTCGTCAGACAATTACTAGTTTTCATTCAACTTCGTAGAATCCTGACAATATTTTGATTTTTCGATTGACATTTGTCAATATATGATGAACACAGATTAAAATGGATTACTAGATGTTGATATCGTTATTTTATTTCAAAATTCCCTGAAACCAGTTCTTTTTTCAATAAATCCATCCAAATTCGATCCATTCCTACTGAACAATTGGCGAGATTATTAGCCTCAGCCAACAAAATACAAGCTGACTCCTTGATTTTTCTTTTATAATCATCAGATTCCGTCATAAGAATTTTTGTGCCAGTCCATCATGTGATTGCCGGTATTGGAACACACATGATCTGCTATCTGCGATCTACCAATATCTCTATTTTTATGTTATTCTTATGTTCACGTTTTCTGATTTCTAATGGTCTTGATGTTTTTCCTGTATAAGATTTTCCTCAAATACAAGGAAAATTGTGAATACAATTTCTTGATTTTTGGTTTTCATTCAAAGGTTTAGTTTTTGTTAATAAAGATCGTAAATCATTTTTTGTTTTGAAGACAGTTCTCATGTTGAATTTAGAACCAATTCTTTTAATTTTTTCTGAACGTCCATGAACATAAGGAATCAAATTTATTAAAATTGGTTGTTCTTGACGGTTTGTTGTTGGTTCCTGATGTTGGATCTTTATTGATTCTGGTGTACTTCTTGGTATCATCAATGATATCCAGAAGTTTGTTTTTATATTCATTTGAATCCATGACGACTGTGGCATTTCCTTTATCTGCAGGTAGAATTTTGATGTTAATATCATTTTTCAGTGAATTGATAGTCTTTTCTCAATTGAACTTAGATTTGAGTTTATTTTATGAGGTTTATCAAGTAATTGTTTATTAACGACCCTGAATTCATTCGATTTTTCAGGCGGAAGATTTTGTGCTGTTTTTTCAATAGCTGTTATCATTTCTAATATAGGAACATTTTTGGGAGTAATAGCGAAATTCAGTCCTTTCGATAATACTGATTTTTCATCTTCATTCAAAATTCTAGGGGATAAATTAATAACCGTTTTGTTCATAAAATTATTATTGACTTTCTAATTACTAAAATTCTGTCGTTCTTCTTCTCTGAGTATATTTTATTTTCTGAAATCAGATTGTTGGTTTTTTGCATATTCATTGATATATGAAATATTCACTCAATGTAAAGAATGATCTGAATCTGTTGGATTCTTACCTTATCATGTCTTAGATAATTTATTCTCTCTCTTACCAGGACATGACCGAATCTGTTTTGAATTTTTCGGCAACCATTGCTACTAAATGGAAGTTTAATTTTGAGGAATTTCAAATTATTCTACTGTTTCCGCATCTGCACATGAAAGTGAGACTATTTTCTGTGTGCGACTGTTTCTTGTACGATTCTTCCAGTTTTCTGAAAATAATGATAGAAAAATGGGCCTTTTTCTATCATTCTTTCAGATATCTATTGAATTATTGTCTGGGAGGTCTTTGCATTTTCCTGAAAACTTAATTTGGGTTTTCTTTTCCAGTCTCTGAAATAAGAAACAATTAGAAAAAAATTTTAAATAATAGGAAAAAGGCGTTCAAGTTGAGCACTAATTTGCCAGGGGATGAAACTTTACAAAAAGAAATTGTTGCCTAACAATGAACAAAAAGAAAACACTTTGAACTATGAAGCGTAACGTTTCGGAGTCTAAATCAGACTCCTTCGTCAGACAATTACTAGTTTTCATTAATCTATGTTCATCATATATTGACAAACGTCAATCAAAAAATCAAAATATTGTCAGGATTCTACGAAGTTGAATGAAAACTAGTAATTTTCTGACAAAGGAGACTGATTTAGACTTCAGAACGTTACGCTTCAGAGTTCAAAGTGTTTTCTATTTGTTCATTGTTAGGCAATAATTTCGTCTTGTAAAGTTCTGACCCCTGACAAATTAGTGTTCAAATTAAACGCAGGGGTTTTTCTTCTATAATTAGAAAAATTGTCTAATTATCCCAGAGACTGGGAGAGAAAACTCAAATCAATTTTCAGGAAAATGCAAAGACCTCCCAGCCGGGGAATTGAAAATGGTATTCTTTTCGATGATTACTATTTTGAATTCATCTATGTTTCAAAAATGAAGAGATATGAATTCCAGATGGATATGAGCGACGTTTTCGGAATTGGAAGTCTGAAAGTTCCATTCCTGGAATCTGAAGATGTCATGATTAGAGTCTCGCTAAACGATAAAGTTGACCTACATGGGGCCATGCAGAAACCATTGTGAAGTGATACCTAGACAGAGACCTTCGAGATGGCTGTATAAGACTTATCGAATCAGCTAGTGAGAACGACATCGGAAAAGGACTGCTAGTAGGAAAAACCTTGGTGAGAGGTGGAAAGGAAGTCCCTGTGAGAATATTGAACACCAACATGTACAGAGTGACGTTAAAAAAGGGCACACTTCTGGGAGAAAGCTGTTCCGTAGTTCAGGATGGAAAAAACAACGTACTCAAAAATTCAAAGTTTTCGCATAAACTACTACACCTTTTCCAAATGTAATTCAGAAACCGTCAATTGTACTTCAGATAAGTCACTTCAATTTTAGAAAGCGTCAATTGAATTTCAGATTAGTCAATTGAATATCAAACAACATCAAGGCTATTCAATTGAATTTCAGAATATGTCATTTGAAATTCACTTCAGTCAATTATGTTTCAGAAATCTTAATTTGTAATTCAGAAATTTCGAATATCATTTGAATTTAAGTCGTATTTTGAGTCATATATTAGCCATTTTCAAAATGATTATTATATCGTTAATCATATATCATATTCAATCAGGTATGTTTCGGTGTATGAATGAAACCAATATAATCTGATGAAATCTCTTGGTGCTGGCTCTTTCTTTTCTTCGACATTGGATTTTAGTAAAAATATGCTAAACCTTTTGAATCGATTCCTCACCCAACACCGTAGCTTCAGGAAGCACATAACACCTAATGAAAATTAGTCAAACTGAGTACCTATTTGATTAGAGATGCAATTGACAACTGCAGCTGGTGTTTCAGCCATGGAGACTACGAGGTTGATTCACAGCGCTTTTAGCAAATGAATGGGTTGAGGGTTTGTTGCAACAGTGGCAAGATATAAGGAACCAGTTATCATCTGTGATAATTCTGCATGTCATTCGAGAATTGAGACCGTAATCAACCAAACAGTAGCAGTACTGCTGCGGATGAGCCCTTATTCTTCCATGCTCAATCCAATTGAAATTTTATGGTCGAAAATAAGAACTTACGTAAAAACAAACCTCAGAATTCCAAACAGTGTGCTACCGGGGGTTCTTGAAAAAAGACTAACATACCAGAAAATATTATGACCGAGCTAAGATGCAATTGCGATGGCAGACATGCCTGTATCGCTTCAAATTTGTGTTAAAGATTAAATGTTTTACGTGAAAATTAAGGTTCATTTATTATCATTGTGTTATTTATGAATCACCTACAATTGATATTTTCTGAAATGCAATCTGGTATCAATGCGCGTATGAAATGAATTTCAAATTGCCATTTCTGAAAATATAATTGACCATATCTCAAATTCATTTGAGTGTGTTATCTGAATTACATTTGATGTTTTCTGAAATACAATTGATTATTTTGGAAATTCAAATTGACTAATCTGAATTTCATATGACATATTCTGAAATTCAAATGACTAACCTGAATTACATTTGATGTTTTCTGAAATACAATTGACTAATCTGAAATACAAGTGATGTTTTCTGAATGTCAATTGACAATTTCTGAATTACAATTGGGAATGGTGTAGACACATTGACTTTATTTTTTTCGTAATTTTTTCTGCATGATTTTTTTTTTGGAACAGAACGTTCTGGAAAACTTTCATTGTAATTTATCTACGATACTGATCTCGATTTTCTGTCTTCATTAGAAGAAAAGAGTTGCCTGCTTTTTCTGAGTTTTTATGACAGAGATTTCAAGGAAATCACCCTTAAAAGGCCATACGACGGTTTCAACTAACATCTACAAAGTCGAGAGTTGACAGAAATCTGGCAGCCATCATCGTGAAACATTTACCCGCCATTTTGTCGTCACCAGACACATACTCCAGAAATTGAAAATATTCAAAATTTTTGTTAACGTTCTGTTTTCCTCTGAATTATTAAATTTCAGCCTTCAGCAATTTTTTGCAATTAGAATTTTAGTGAATTTTGGCAAATATACGTATCATTCTTTTGTTTTCTGTTATTTATTCTCTCAGGCAAGCTTTCTTATCTATCTACTGTAGCTTTATATCTTGGCTTATTTCAAGCCTGGAGCCCAACAAAAGAGGTATCATTTTCCTCAGTTCTTATATGAACTCAGCCCTCATCGATATAAACTGAGCAGCCGCCAGGCCAAAGTGCTGAATCTTTCCAAGGTAAGGTCACAAAATATCTGCCGAATCCATGGAAAACTCGCAGTAACATCGATAAATTGCTTCACGTAGTTAGTCGAGGCGAGAGGTATCTTGATGAATTCCAGCCATTTTCAATTCGGTGAGACTTGAGGGATAGTCAAATCCAAAACTAATTTGTCGATTTAATCAAGAAAATTTAGCATACAGAAATAAATCCGAAATATATTCAGCAGGATAATTCAAACTCTGAAATGTTATAAGTTAGTGTTTTTCGTCAACACCAACCTAAATCCTGGAACTCAAAAGTTACTGATGGGATATTGGACTTTTAACACAGGAACAATTCGATCACCCTGAAAACGTTACAATAGTATAGAAATAAACTAAACTACTATCTACCATAAATCACGAATAGATCTTAACATTCAAGTTGAAAAGACGTTTAAAGAATGTATCGTGAAAATCCATTAAGTTAGCTAGGATGCTACCCCGAGCGGCACGAGCTCAAGGATAATAAGAACATGGCCATTCAAAAACCAATTATTTTTGAATAGAGATAATAGGTCGAGTAGCTTTGTTAAAAAGGGAACTACTAGACCTGTTATCTCTATTCAAAAATAATTGCTTTAAGTGGTAGCGGCTAGAGGGGTAGTGATATCGAATTCATTTTTTGACCCGTCCGAGCGTTTTTTCCATCTCAAAGATCCAAATTCTGCGTGTGGAAGTTATTGATGGAATACTGAGTCACTCTGTATAATAAAAAAGCGATGAAAAAAAAGTTCACCTATGCAGGAAATTGAATTGAATTTTCAACAACACTCGACCCCTTTTCCTTATTCAAAAATGAGAGCTGTTAGGAGTTGCAGCTAGAGTGGTAGTGATATCAAACTCATTTGAACACTCTCATTAGTCCCCCTTTCAACAAAATTTGACCTGTCCGAGCGTTTTTCCGTTATTCCATCCCAAAGCTCAAAATTCGGGGTGGAAAGTTATGGATGGCCTACCCTTTATAATAAGTATTTGTACCTAACACTCTTTATGAAAACTTGACAATTTGATGTTACTCACCATGTTGATACATTTGCAGACACACATGCTCTTGTCATATTTCTGGGAGGGCAAGCAGTCAGTGACTTTGGTCTCGCAACCGCAATAACAAGATGTGTCTTCAGGCACCAAAATCGAGCTACAAAAAACTTCGTTGGTTTGGAAGTTTACTGATCGGACGAAAAAAGAGACGTCACGAGTGGATTTGGACAGGCAGCTTCTTGTTCCACTACACATTCCCCCACATTTTTTCACCATCACAGTATTTGGTGAAACCTACATGGATTCAGAGATTTAAATATTTGCAGTGCTGCTTGAAATCATTGAGATAATAACTTCAATGGCATTTCTGCTCTCATTATATTTTTTATTGATTGATTGATTCATTGATGAATTTGAATAGCATTGTGATGAATGTGTGAATTTCTGATTTCTGAATCAAAAATTTGATATTAAAATATACAGGGCATTCCATTTGGAACATACCAAGCTTGTACTCAATCTCAGAAACAATGCTCTGAGAAAAATTTTCAACTATGCCACTTACTTCTACGTAAAAATATCTATTATAAGCAGTTGTCATTTTTTTTATCGCATACAGGGCCTGAGAAATAATAACATCTCCAAAAAGTGCACATTTTTTTTTCGCCCCGTATTTCAGAAAAAAAGTAGTGAGAATATTTCTGTTTTTGGATTCAAAAGTTACAAAAAAGTGACAAAGGGTTGCGAATACCTCTATCTTCAATAAAAGCTGAGATACAGTGCAGTCTCAACCAATTCGGGATACAGTGTACAGGGTGGGCAAAATTGGTGATACTTGAACTACAACTTTTTAACAGTGAGACATGGAGGAGATGAATGACACGTTACGGTGGTCTTTTCTTGAAAAACTGATAATGCCATCAACTACATTCCTCTATCTTCTTTTGTTTTCGAGTTGAAGGCCAAAGTTGAAATTTGGGCGATTTCAACTTTGGCCATTATCTCCGTTTCTGTTTATGCTGAGATGCTGAAATGAAAACATTATACAGGCACTTTCTTTGTTTTTTCCCAAGAGGTCTCCTTGCTGAGCTATAACATGAAGCTGTGTTTTTTCTTATAGAAACAATAGTTTAAAATGGCTTAGAAAGAATCGCAATTTTTTTCCCGTTTCAGAAATATATCATACATCATACATCGCCCTCAGATTCATTCAGATATCATGAATAGTTATTTTCCTATAAAGTGCTGAAAGTTTTACTTTTCCTTACGAGATTGCTGTTGCCCGAACGACGCGGAGCGGAGTTCAGGAAAGCAATCGAGTACGGGAAAGATACTTTCTACACAAGATAGGAACATTATTTTTTCTACGACCCCACATTGAAAATATATATTTTATTTCAACATACAAAACATTCCTTGAAAATCCATGATACACATGAATTCTACATGTCGTTACCATGGTACTCTCATCGTTGACGTTCGATGCATAGAGACATATCATAATTCAGTTTATTTTTTAATGAAAGTGTGCGGAAAAAACCCCTGCTAATACTTTCCCGCACTAGTGCGGAAAAGTGACACTTTCTAAACTAAAATGAGTACGGGAAGGTGGGTGAAAACGCACGGTCGTATAAAAAAATATAGTTTGTATTTGAAATTTGAATTATTGAGTATTAAGTAGGCTGAATCACAGAATGTTGTCTCCACGCATGGTGTCATCATTATTTTGCGATTGAATATTTGATTCAATTCGCCGTCGTTTGATCTCTGTTCAGAACAACTGTCAATTCAAAGTCATTATTTCCGCTAAAATAATAGTATATTCTAAAACAAGTTGCAGAATGAGATTCCATTCCAACACGAATGCGAAGTTCGAAAACGAGCGACGAAGGAGCGAGTTTTCGATAGCATGAGTGTTGGAATTGCCTTCTGCAACGAGTATTAGACGGTAGTTTCTCTATTTCAGTCAATTTTTGTGAAATACTCTCGAAATTCAAATGAAAATTCAGATTAGTGACTTTTGTATTGTAGGCAGTTGGTGTGACATACGAAATTTGACAGATCACGGAATTTAAATTGATTTGATTCGAAACTTGATTCGATCGGAGGTCAGTACTGACAATCATAAAACGAAAAATATAACTGAAAACAATGCTGTAATGAGTTTCATTACAGCACTACTTTTAGTACTGTAGTGAACTCATTACGGTACTAAAATAGAGAAAACATTTTAACATATGTATCATATTTCTCGTAGTTTTTTAAAATTTCCATATTGCCGGCATGATGACTTTGAATTCTGATAATTGACAGTTGTTCTGAACAGAGATCAAACCACGGAGAATTGAATAAGTATTAAATGGCAAAATTATAATGACACCATGCGTAGAGACATATTATTCTGTGATTCATCCTACTTAATACAATAGTTTCCATAAGAAAAAACACAACTTTATGTTACAGCTCAGCAAGGAAACCTCTTTAGAAAAAACAAAGTACGCTACTGGATTGCTATGAAAAAGTGCCTGTATAATGTTTTCATTTCAACATCCTAGTACAAACAGAGACGGAGATTATGGCCAAATTTGAAATCGACCAAATTTCAATTTTAGCCTTTAACTCGAAAACAAAAGAAGATAGATGAATGAAGTTGATGGCATTATCAATTTCTCTGAAAAAGACCACCGAAACGCGTCTTTCATTTTCCTCTATCTCTCACGGTTAAAAAGTTGTAGTTCAAGTATTACCAATTTTACCTACCCTGTACAGAGTATCCCGAGTTGCTTGATTTTGAGTGTTTCTGGTACTAGATAGGAAAAAACGTTGAAAGGAGTACTGAGCTCGATTTTCGTGAAAACACCATTAGTGAAAACCGTTTCACTAACGTTTATATTTTATCGATTTCGACAATGTGCCATATCTTTTATATTTACAAAATATCTGAAAATGATCAAAACTTTTCACATGTACTTTTCACTGGAAACAAGACATTTGATTCAATTTTTTTATCTCGTGTATTAAGGGTGGAAAGAAACAACTTTTTGATTTTGAATACGAACTCATTTTTTTAAATCTCATATCATACAAAAAAAAATTGAGATATGAAAAAATTGAATACATATAGCGTCTTAGTCCCAATGAAAAAGTGTTTGTGAAAAGTTTTAATTGTTTCTAGAGATTTTCGAAAATGAATAAATTATGGCAGATCTTCGAAACCGACATTATATCTAAATTTTGTTATATCTCCAAAATAAATGAAACGGTTTTCACCAATGATGTTTTCAAGAAAATCGAGCCCAGGACTCCTCTCAACGTTTTTATCTATCTAGTCGAGAAGCCAAAATCAAGCAATTTGGGATACCCTGTACATCATGAGAAGTTTACGTATCAACAGAAAAAACAAAACATATGAAATATTATGACGTGATGAGAGGAATGCACTGAGAAAAATGAACAAAAGGAAAGCAAAAAAGAACGAATACGAAAGGAGCATTTCAGCTCATGAGGTCAATAATGCTATCAAACTAGACAATTTTCATTTGGTAGGTATAATTTAGAATTAGTTTCTTAGTAACTCTTCAGATGAAAAGATAGTCTATTATCAATATGAATAATAACATTCAAAGTAGAGGAGAGATCTCTAGAAACCACTCTTTTAAAAGAATGGAATACCTATCCAGAGATCTTGAATTCTCACATTGAAATCTGCTTATGTAATTACATCCAAATAAGCCTGGTCGTCCACTGGAAGCCTTTTCGAGCGTTAAATAGCTCTCGCGAAACTAGCGTTTGTAGCTGCTACAACACAGGCGGCAATGAGCTGCAGGGTTCGTCCACTGGCAGTGGCGACGGTTGCGGCTTCTTGTTTTCTTTTCAGTGATATAACCGATTGCCCGATACAAAGACCATAGTTTGTCTTTGAAAACGATCACGTTCGTATTCTTTCAGCATTGAGTGCAATATGCTATGAATCCGGAAGACTTGTACATTTTAGAGTCAAGTTATTCAGTCAAAAGATGACGGAAACACAGAGGTTCTGACCGACGATTCAGAGCCAGAAAATCGTTGGGAGAATTCAAACATCTCCAGAATCAATAATTGGAAAAATATCCTGAGCGATTTTTCAATTACTATGGGATGAAGCAAAGATCATTTCTGAATGTCTTTGAGAAACAATAAAACTTCATAGAGACAACAATCCGAACTCTCAAGATGTCTAACGTTTTGGAGATTGTCAGTCTCCCTCTTCAGACAATTTCTCAACATAAGCTTTACGTAATCTCATATATTATTATTATTTTTATAATATTCATTACTATGATGGCGACATTGCAACCTCATTTCAAAATTCCCTACAATCAGTTCCATTTTCAACAAATCATAGCTTTAAGTCGCTTATGAGGGGTTTCACAGAAACCCAGAAGGCACGGAAACTTACATACATACATACATGTACGATCCACACCCACCGAACAATTGAACAGATCATCAGTTTCACGCCGACTCCTTGATTTTTCTTTTATAACTGTCAGGTTCCATCATTAGATTTTTCATCTCATTCCAATCCATCATGTGATCGTCGGTATTGGAAGTCACATGATCACGATCTACCAATGTCTCTATTTTTTATATTACTCTAATTTTCAGATTTCGAAAGGCCTTGAAGTTTACCTGTATAGGTTTTTCCACCAATTCAGGGAATATTGTAAAAACGATTTTTTTATCTTCGTTTCTCATTCAAAGGTTTTGTTTTTGTAAGTACAGATCTTATATCATTTCGTGTTTTGAAAACGGTTCTCATATTGAATTTAGAACCGATTCTTTGAATTTTTTCTTAATGTCCATGAACATGAGGAATCAAATTCAATGAAATTGTTTATTCTTGACGGTTTCTTGTTGGTCCCTGATTATCTCATACTCTCTCAATTGGAAATGGTTTTTTTAATGAAATTCGTTGAATATTTGTTATTCTCAAGAATATTTTTAATGAAATTAATTTCATTATTTCTTATTTCACTCGTAAATGAAATTGAATAAGCCCAACCGTTAAATGTTTTTATAATACCTGTTTTAACACTGATTTGACTGATTAGAATATAAATTTAGATATCGATCTGTCTTTTTTTCTGGAGAACTTTAGAGAAATAATGTAACAATTTAATGTTCAACATATTTCATAATACAATCACAATAGAAAAAATGTAGGTGCTTAATTTGATAAGATGTTCAAATGATCATATTTTCCCAAACCTGTGATAATGTATCAATTGAAAAACAAATCTTTCATATAATACAAAGTACTCAACTATAAAATTCTGATTTAATGCTTTATGGTATTTAATGTATACGAAGAAAAAGTCTTCTCCACTTTGAAATTATTTAATCCTTTCCGATAAAACTAAAAGGACATGCTATGCATTTCGGCAAGCTAACTTGCCATCATCAGGCATTCTAAAAACAAAAGCGTCAAATAGATAAAAAATAATTACAATATAGCAGTCATTTACGGAGAGTAAAAATGTCAACAATATATATATATATATATATATATATATATATATATATATATATATATATTCTTTTGAATAAGAGAGCTAAAATAATACAATAAATGTTGAAACAAAAAGAACCTAAGCTGAGGTAAAAAAAGGAACGGGGTACCACAACATCCTTCGTATGATACTATAGTATCATACGATACTTTCATCACCAGTATCATACGATACTATAGAGCCAGGGGAAAAAACCTCAGCCGAAAAAACCTGTCTCCCCGTTAAAAAAATAAAATAAAATTGTTGTAACTGAATATTCTATATAGAAGGACATCACGATCAGCGGGACGGCTCTTCGGAGGAAGGATTTCCAAACACAAACTCCAACCTGAAAATAAAAAAAGCCAGAACAGCAAGAGAATTCAATTTATACTTCATCAAATTGATCTGAAATTTTCAACCCATTGCAAAAATGAGTTTGATATATTGTGTATGGCTCTAATGCCATCTTGGAATTTATAAATCGAACAATTATTAATTAGATGTTCAACTGTTTCCTCTGATTCACCACATTCACAATTAGGACTATCAACCGAATTCCACTTGAAAAGCATGCTGTTGGTACGACCATGACCTGTTCTTATTCGATTAAGAAGGGACCATATTCTCCTGGGAAGGTTAAAACCAGGAACTTTATTCGATGGATCAGATATTAGATCTTTATTAGATAAAGAACATACATCCCATTCGGATTTCCAGATTTCGTTGTAGCTGAAGTTCGAATTCAGAAAGTTATTCGACCAAATAGGTTTACGAGATTTCAGTCTTGGAATTCTATTTTCTGGAACGTAGGAAAGTATCGGAAAAGAATCCGGAAATGAATTGAATTTATTCCAAGAATTCCAAGTTGCAGACTGTCTTCGAATATGGGGAGGAACTATATTCGATAGCACTGGTAGCCATTGGATAGGTGTAGATCGGATGGTTCCAGTAATTATTCTCATTGAAAAATTGAGCTGTGCATCGATTTTCTGAACATGAACACTATCGAGCCAACCAGGGCAAGGGCTGCTGCGCGAAGTGTAGTCGGGTCAGCACCCCATGACGTACCAGAAAGTTTCTGTAGAATGTTATTTCTCGTTTTTAGTTTCATTCGTAAGTCATCCAAATGTGCTTTGTAATTCAGAGAGGAATCTAATTTATCACCTAAGTATTTGGGGGTAAAATTATGTTTCAAAGGAAAGTTCCCGAAAAGGACATTTAATTTTCTGAATTTTTGATGGTTATTCAAATGAAATAACGAAACCTCGGTTTTATTTGGATTTGGACACAAACGCCATTCGAAAAGATAATCTTTCAAATTTTTCAGATCAGAAGTTAAATTTTCCTCAATACTTCTAAAATGAGAATGACGGAAAGCGAGTGCAATATCGTCGGCGTAAATGAATTTTTCAGATGAAGTACAAGGAATATCGCATAAATATAAATTGAATAGAAGGGGTGCTAAAACAGATCCTTGTGGAAGACCATTGTTCAATATTTTGAATTTACTACTATTATCATCAACAAAAACACGAAATCTTCTATGCGACAACATATTCTCTGATAAACGAATCATCTTTCCACATTTAAGATGTGTATAAAGTTCATAGATCAAACCATCTTTCCATACCGTGTCGTAGGCAGACGATAAATCTATGAAAGCTGAACCTGTTTTTAATTTATTATCAAAACCTGATTCGATGAATGTGGTCAAACTGAGAACCTGATCATTGCAATTTCTATTTTTCCTGAAACCGCCCTGACAATTTTGAAGAACATCCTCTATAGTAGGTTCAATCCTGATGAAAATCAACCTTTCTAAAATTTTCATAGAAACACTCAATAAACTAATTGGCCTATAACTACTCGCTTCGGAAGGATTCTTTCCACGTTTCAAAATGCCTATTACTTTCGCTTTGCGAAACTCAACCGGAAAATTGCCAGTACACAAAATGTTATTGTAAAAGGATAACAACCACTTCAATGCCCTTTTTCCTAAATGTTTAATAAACTCAGGATAAATTCCGTCGAAACCCGCAGCTTTACGTGATTTCGTGCGTTTAATAGCTGCTTTCAGTTCATCAAGATTGAACGGTTCCGATATACTTTCTACAGCTTGAGCTGATTTCCTAAATCTGTGTAATTTTTTCTTTATATCCTTGACTTTTAATTTTGAGGTTTCAACTGAATTAGAAACATCAACGAGACGACGTGCTATTAATTTTGGATCAATTTTAGTGGATGTTATCACTTGAGGTGTAGCCTCACCTAGTTTTCTCAAAATATCCCATGAACTTCTACTAGAATGCGTGAAATTCATGCTCGAAACTACACTGTTCCATTTTTCTTTACGACTGGCATTAACTGAATTCATCAGTTTTTCACAATTTTCCGGGGATGGGGAATTTTGATAATCGTTGTTGATAAAGAACTGAATGATAGGTTCAAATCATCGTGATAATTCCTATATCAGCGACATCTATGTCCAACACATTAAAATACTATTAAAAACTGCATAAAATCGCATATTGAAAGAAAGTAAAAACACAAGCGTTCTAACAACTGATGATAGATGTCATAGCCTTCCAATCTAAGTGTTGGCTGGAATTCTAAATATGTAAAATTATATATTCAATTAACAATGTAAAACCAGAACGAAACAAAATCAAACAACCTGTATAGAGTTAAAAAAAGGCAAACAATCAAAGTTGGTCTGTTCATTAACGCAGGTGTTCTTCTTTGTCATGTTGTCAAATCACGAAAACATCATTGACATAACGTCACCAAGGCATTGCACCACAGATTTTTCATCCCACAAAATTCGATGTCAAGATTTCCTCGAATTTCATTTATGATAGACAAGTGTGTTCAGAAAAAAAAAACACACACCAATCGATATCAAATGAGTGTTAAAACAGGTATTATGAAAACACTCTATGATAGGGACTATTTAATTTCATCTTCAACTGAAAAAAAAAATAATGAAATTAATTTCATCAAAGATATTCTTGAGGATGAATAGGATGATCCATATCCAACGAATTTCATACGGAGTTCTTTACGCGGAAAGGATTTTACTACGAAATAGAGTAAGCGCTTCGAGCGTACACGCGCCACACACGCGGATCGAGCGGCGAAGCTTGTACATTGGTTGGGATTTGTAGCAACTTGCCGCACGTTTACGCTAGTTTCGCGAGAGCCATAAAACGCTCGAAAACGCTTCCAGTGGACAACTGGCCTAAGCACTGCGGAGCGTAAATTATTTTAAGTTTAAGGATTTTGGGATCTTCATACAGTAACAAAGTGGAAAAAAAGGATCCCTTCCTATGAATGACCTTGACAAGCTTAATCTGAGTAGATTCGAGTACTTCCAGTTTGTTACGGCAAGCACCATCCCACAGAACTATACCGTATTTTACGAGTAGGTATAATCCACTCTACGAGCACATATTAAATTAATAGTAGAGTACCTACTTTATAATTTTTCAGTACCTGCTCTCGCTCATTGTGATTGTGAATTCATTTTGATTGACTTAGGTTGTGTATTATAATAATAACGGTAAGCCCAATAGCCATGTGAAAAAAAAACATCGATCAAATATAAATATTCTCTAAGAATGTTCAAACTTATCGTTCTCTTAGTGATATATTTTATTAATATTATATATTAATGTTATATATTATCAGGTGAGTTATTTATCAAATGTGGCAGGTTCCATGAGAACGATATACGAAATTTATTAGTTTTATGCATAGGCGGTTTTGTTGATATAAGCAAAGCATTTGATACTTTACCACATGATGACTATATCGAATTATGGGCTAAGGGCTGTAGCACAAAATCTTCTTAGGAGCTACCTAATATCAGATAGAAAACAACAGGTATAGAGCAAATTGAGGAAGTTTTTTTTTTAATTACTTTACAAAGCATTTTACGGAATTGAAATATGGGGAGGGTTGTATAAAAATGCAGGAAGTCATACAAAACTATTTACTAAAGTTTACTTATCACAAAAAAGACTTCATCCCACTCATTTGTTGTGACCCCTATGTATTGAATATCCGAATGATTTAGATCTTCAAATGCTGTCTTTTTATCTTCAAGCATAAAGAATTGGGAACACCAGTTGAGCATAGATATGGAACAAGGCATGTGTTAGTTTGAGAGTTCCTTTTCGTCTTAAAGACATTAACTTTGGATTCCTGAGTTCTTTTGCTCCCAGAATATATAATAGTCTAAAATACGTCTTTCTTGCACTCAATTGCTTACCCGAACTCCGCTTCGCGTCGTTCGGGCAACTAACTATTCCGTTGCTTTGCTTCGATTGCATTTCATCGCTTTGGTTGAATTTGCTAGCTTGGTCTGCAGTAGTCCATTACCGAAAAATTTCATTCCACATCTCAGGTCGGTGATACCATTGATAATGAATATTTTTATTCATTTCAATTCTTGCCAACAACCTGGAGCCGCTAGAACCGATAAAGAAACGGTTCGATAACAATTAATTCGACGTGTATCACTATTCCGGATTTAGTTTATTTACTCGAACGCAAATTTCAATATGGGGTGATTAAGAACAAACTTCATCAATAGACTGGCAGTAGAGAAGGAAGAAGCTACAGGTCCACCCACCCATACTAATCAATGAGGTGGTGATGGCAGTGAAACGACTAAAAACTGGAAGAGCAGTTGGACCTGACAACGTGAAGGCTGACTTTTAGTTGAGGATTACTGACATCTTCAACAGGGTCTACAACTCTGGGAGCATTCCCGAAGAATTGCTGAAGTCTGATTTCATAGCGCCGTACCAAAAACCAGGGGTAAAAAGATGTGAGGACTATCGGACCATCAGCCTTATCAGTCACTTGTTGAATGTGTTTCTTTAAGATACTTCATGAAAGAACCTATAACAAATGCGAAGGACAGATGCAGACAGACAGAGGTGATATCAATATACATATAAGGAGAGGTCACTTGTATGTGAACGGAACTGGAATAGAACGAGTGAAGCAGTATAATAATCTTGGTAAGTCCTGTAATGTATGTATGTATGTATTTTCCATGCATTCTAGGTTTCAGTGAAACCCCTCAGAAGCTACTTAAAGCTTGTGCGAGTTAGAATGATGGGTGTGTTCTGTGTAGGCTTTGTTACTGTGTCCCGACGCCACCTTAGGCACAGCACTGTTAATTGTTTACCCAACAGTGAATGGTTCGGCGCGTTCTCCATACCAGAAAATTTCTTCCCTGGCGGAGACTCGAACCCCGACTTGCCGGGTTGCCGGGTCGCAGTCCAGAGAGTAGAACGGTTTTCAAAAAAATGAGTGCCATTTTCAATCTTCAAGTACCACAATTTATCCCTGGAAACGAAGATGTTATGCCTTATCCGTTTTACTATATGAGGTGGAATCTTGGACACTGACAGAAACCACCACGAAAAAACTGGGATGGTTCGAGATGTGGCTGTATAGGAGAATGCTCAGAATACTTTGAATGGCTCACATAACAAATAAAGAAGTCCTAGAAAGAATGAGAAAACAACTAGAAATCGTTTATACAGTAAAGAAAAGAAAGATCAAAAACCTGTTGCGTCTTATGAGAAATAAGATACTGTAGAACATGATTTAGGGGAAAGTGATAGGTAAGAGAGGACCCGAGAAAAGAAGAAGATCATGGTTGGGAAAAGCTTAGCAGAGTAATTTCGCTGCTACCAACAAAGTAATGATTGCTGATATTTTTGCCAACATCCGAAGCAGATAAGTACTTGAAAGAGAAGAAAAGGAAGAATTTGACTTCGACTATCAATCGAAGAAGTCATTCATATGGAAAATATCAGATTTGCAAGGACAATCAGTAAGTTTTGCAACTGTTCCTGCGTTCAAGCAATTCGGAAAAGTTAGCCGTTATATGTTGTTTGCTTTACAGTCTGGAAGTTATAGAAAATAACTGGCAGAAACTTACCATATAACCCTCTGGAGCCTTAAGATTCACTATTCCGTCTCTTGGGACACATTTGACTTGTTGTCTCAACTCCTTTAATGCACTCGTCACGTTGGAAGATTCACAAGAAACTGCTTTAACATAATTCAGCTATAGTTAATAGAATCATCGAAAATATAAATGTTTATTTCGATTATACAGAAATCATGTAAACCGAAACTACTTCTTTTTACCATAATAGCTTTCTCACACCAAATGCTATTTTTCTGGACGATGGCGAACAGTCTGGACGAGTAACGTTATCGCGTCATTGTCCGATAAGCCAGAAAACGGATGATCAATTATTGTCGATTCCCAATTTTCTGGGATTTTTCTCCAGTTTGCCGGCAAGATGCATTGCGGTCGCTAGCTAAACCGTCGCCCTACGCAGAGTCTTATTCCGCCGCCTCAACAGGAGTCCACTTTGGAGAACGTGAAAATAAAATATTAGGCATTCGGGGTTTTCTAATGACAAATATGAATGTGAACATTGGGGAAATATGAATTAACTAAAAATTAGCGAATTCCAATGTGACAAAAAACTAAACTTCAGGTTATGATCGGTAAGGAGAAAAAATAAGCAGATATAGGGAGTGTCCGGTTTTGACATGAATTTAATTTCTTCAGAAAGTTTTTCACATCAAAATATGAGGGAAACTTTATACGAAATTAGGTCCTAATATGTATTTGTCATTGTTTAGGCTACAAATACATAAAATACATTCACAAAATTGGAAACGAGAAAATAAAAATAAGAAATAAATGACATTCTGTTGAGTTTCAATCTTAGACCAAGAATACGTTGAGTGAAATAATTCCAAATAGACAATAGACCACGGCCAATGACCCCGGAAGAGGGAAGTTTTCAACGAGCTTAATTTGTACTGAAGTATGTCATTTTCCTGTTATTTTGGTTTCATTTTTAGAGGTTTATGCTGTTTGTGTCTTTTTGACGATTTGGTTTCTGCTGTTTTTTTGTTATTTGTCGTTTCTGTTGGGAAGTTTTTACGCTTTTTTCCTTCAACAGATTATCACATTTCGCTATTTTCCTTTCTGCAATTTGCCATTCATTGATGTTTCACATTAGGTTGAAGATTCATGCCCAATTCCATTTATAATTTTTTTGAATTATGAAATAGAAGAGCCTTCCTTATTACGGACCCCAGAAGCGAAAAATCCTCATCAGCATATCCCATACTTTTGATATAACTTAGTCAAAATTTGGCAGATTGAAGTGGAATTTTGATTTTCAAATGAACCCAATCATCTGGTACCGAAAATTTTATATATTTCATCAAAGACGGAAATATTTGCGAATGATATCATAAAATTGAATATCAATTAATTGAAATTTCAATCTAAGAAATTTTCGAAAATGAGGCACCTTGCCTTGTCGTGGGTGTCATTTACTGTGACTTTTTGTATAATAATTCAAGAAAACCAGAAATGTTAGCAGTGCCTTTGTATTTATCAAAATTCAAGACAGAAGGGGTTGAACTCATCTTCTATTTAGCTTCAGATTTTAGAAATCATACAACATTTCACGATATACAATTCAACGATTAGAAAGTAATCATTAATAGAAAAAAATTTTGCGCAATCTGAATTCCCAAGAAATTAGCAATTCAGATCTCCGCATCCTTTGGCGGAATTTGCTCTAAAACGAAGTCAACTGGCGAATCAAATCACAAACATACCCTAGAAATGCCAGAACACCAGGCTTTTTTCTTAAAAAAGTTTTCGACACATACAATTGATTTTGACCACGAATTCTTCATCAGTCGAGTTTGGGATCACTTCTCCTCAAAATTCGTAAATGAGACAGTCGAACGAAGTGGTAATGCTCCTTTTTCTTGAAACACCCGCGCGAAATCGTGAAAAACATCTTTCAATTTGAAATACACAAAAATCAGTCGTGTTGATGGGAACTCAACATAACAATTGAATCTGATTTATTACAGCATCCGACGTGATAAATATTTACTTCACATGACGTAGGAGTCAGTGGACTGAACGGAGCACCTGAATTTCTATCAAAATATGAATACTTAATGAAATTATTTGCGGATAACCAACCTTGCATGGGGTTAATATTTGCCACACTACTTCTAAATCTTGGAGTCACATCGTACTCGTATCTATTCCCAGAAAGCGGAACCACATTTTGGCCTGAGAAATTCGGAACTTCGAATTCATTGTACTGAAACTGATATCCTATCCTGATTGGAGTTCTATAATTTTCCAGTTTATTTCTTCGGAGGTTGAAGCATTTTCTCTTCTTCGTGTCGATCGTAGAACAGGAAAAGACCGCGAGAAGTAGAATAATTGAGATTTTCATCGTAGCGCGTTCTTTTTATCGAGAACAAACTGCTATTATTCACAACCAATTATGAGACTGAATGAGTTATTCCTGAGGTTTAAGAGAATTCTCAGCTATTGTCGTGTGAGTAATAGATAAAGTGCAACGAAATATTCGGAATGGGCTATATGTACATCAGGAATAGAAAGGGAGTTCGGAGAAAAGATTTGATTTACTCAAGTCTTAGGTTTTTTGGGTCATTGGGCAGAAGTTTGGACTTTGTGCAAAAATTTTGACGGAACTTGTTTTTTTCAGCATATTCAAATGAACCTACAATGGTTAAACAGAATACTGAAACACCTTATTTCTAATTTTCGATACAACTAAACCAGAAAAATCAACTAAATTTTTAGGAATTCCACCATTCGAACTGGAATAACCAAATCGCATATATTGGAAAAAAATCAATAAATTATGATATGAGAATAATTAGCAAATATGTTGATGAAAGTGTCATGAAGTTATTTCTGATTTTTTATGGAGCTAACTCAGATGTTCCAGAAATTTTCATCATAAAAAGGTTAATTACAAATATGTTCAAACACAAATACGTTTCGGGACTCTTATAGGTGTTTTCAGGAATAAAATATAATGATGGTCATTGTATTGTATCTATATAAATGCTTGAAATATAATTTTTGAAATATGGATTTTTTCGAGACATGAAGGTAGAACTGAAAATATTAACACGTCATTTCCCAAATACAGATTAATTCAGTTTGAAAAACATCTATCTATGCAGTCATAATATTATTTGATGAATTTGCTGAAAATTTCAAGCTGTATGTATACTTTAAGAGAATACACATATTTGGAGGTCCCAATCTCGAATGTTTACCTTATTTTTGCTCCTCTCATTAACAATATTCCATTTAATGCTTGTTAATATATTTTATTGGCAGCCTTTTATTGGTATAAAGATATATGATCATTAATTATTCTTCAAAAAACTTTTCATTTCACCTTGTCTAAGTTCCGAATCCACATGGACCTTCTCCGAGCTGATAGCGGAATAAAACGTATTTCATAATAAATTTCCTATATTATGTTATATAATGTGCAGACATAGGGTTGTCTATTATTTACCAGGTATGAAGTTTACCAGTTACTTCCACTTGTGTCATAATAGAAAAATAATTATATCTACATAAGCGCTGTTTCATTGTGAATACGTTGATATGGGGTTGTCTGTAAAAATTTGGTCCTAATAGAGCTTTGCGAGTTTTAAAGATTGAAAACTCGACTCCTGAGAAAATGAGCAACAGAGAGGCCCGAGGTAAATATACCCTGTTATAATGAAGGATCGAACATAGCAGTCGTATCTGATGGGACCCTGTATGTAAGACATCGCGAATACTCGGTACGTAAACTATGGAGAGATGAGGTACCCCTTCGACCCTCCATACTGAAAACAGTACTGCGTTATTTTGTTATTCTGTATTGTTATGATTATGAAAAATCGTTTTTCGAAAAATAATCAAAAATATTCTGTCCAGAATTTTTTTAGACAACATATTTCAATATATTTTCTAGTGTACGAAATTTATTGTAAAATATGTTTTATTCCATTATCAGCTCGGTGAGGGTCGATGTAAATTTTATACTATTCTTTTTATACAGGGTCATAAAAAATTCGATGGTTTATCGAGACATACAAAAACGGTTGAAAGTGCATTTTTTCAAATAGGATATCCTGTATATTTTGAGAAATACTGAAGGAAAATTGAATTTATTTTCAAATAATATATCACATTCTTATACCTAGATTGTACGATTATGGGATGAACTGAAATTATATGGTTGCGCACGTGCGAACCCGTTCATCGGGAAACATTTCATTGAACCTACTGCATGTTCTCACGGTTATATGACCACATTACCCATGGTGAATGATCAAGTTCATCAAATTCTCATTTGAATAGATACTTCTTTCCATTTCACTCATTATTTTTCTTATACTATGAAGAATGAGCGAATGTTTTATTATCAACAAATTAATTGTCAAATCAGCATAATGTCAATTTTTATCGTGTTAAGGTATTTCATTGCAATCAACGATGAATACCAGTTCAGATAATTTGAGTACGTGCATCAGAGATTTAAATTTTTTTGGCTAGAACCACCGAATCGTTCGAAAAATGAACATTATTAGAATTCATTTATTATTAGGTAGTTTTTTAGCTCATTATCATTATCAGCCAATCTTAGAAATCCACTGAAGTTAGTTTGTATGAACCGCTCATTTCAACTTGTTTTGGTTAGCAGTTTCAGGAAGTTCGCAACTATAAAACGTGCGCAATTACGAAATTTCAGTTCAATGCAGAATCTTACAATCTAGGTATAGAAATGTGATATATCATTTGAAAGTAAATTCAATTCTTTCAGTATTTTAAAATATACAGAGCATTCCATTTGAAAAAATGCACTTTCAATCGTTTTCGCATATCTCGATAAACCATCGAATTTCTCATAACCCTGTATGAAAAGGAGCGTATTTCGTAACACCTGCATGACTCTACTCTAAAGCATTCTGCATTCAGTTTCGTTAGATTAATAGTAATGATGTTCAACCATATCGCTCTGATGACAATAATTTTGAAACGGAGTTCAAAAACTAGTCCGTTACAGAATGATTGGCATTTTGGCCGGCTGTGGAATCTCGAAAATATCCCATCAGTAACTTTTGAGTTCTAGGATTCAGGTTGCTGTTGATTGAAAACACTAAGTTATGGCATTTAAAAGTTTAAATTATCCTCCTGAATGTATGTCGAATTTATTTCTGTATGCTTATGTTCTTTATTCAATCGACAAATTAGTTTTGTATTTGAATATTTCTCAGGTATTACCGAATTGAAAATGGCTTTATTTCATCAAGATACCTCTCGCCTCGCCCAACTACAAGGGAACGTGAAACAGGTTATCGTCGGTACTGCGAGTTTTTCAAGAATTCAGGTATTTCTGCCAGTATTAATCGCGTTTTGCTAGTTATTCAGGTAACAATAATTTACATTTTTTCGAGGTGTTTTCTGATAAATAAATGAGTCTCAAAATTTCAGTTTTAACCTAGAACTGCCAGATGAATTTTGGAGAAAAAAGAAGGCAAGACATTCATTACAGTCAGGAGTGAGCAGTGGATGGAAACCTATTCCACATGATTATACCTTCAAAGAGATATTATACGACGTTATTTTTTCTGATATCAAAAACAATGATTTAATCCATTTGTACATCTTTTTTGAACTGCCTGAAAAGTAACTGAATTTTAATCGAAATCAACATTTGGTATATTATTTAATGAATAATGAAATGGACAGTAATAATAAATACAAATAATAATTGATCTATTTTATAGCATTTCACACTTCAAATGATTCACAATTTGTCCACAAATATTTTCTATTTGTTTCAACAACTTGGCTATGAAATTGTAAAGTTATGTCAGCTTTATACTTTTTGTTCCTCAATACAAATAACACAGGGCGAGAACTTGGCTGAATATTCGATAGTCATCAGTCATCAAAAATGCAGATTGCTGAATGGCCTTTATATAGAACGGGCTTTTAGTTATCTTTGATGGAGTCCTAATAATTCAATGAATCATATCTCTACATTGGAGTTCCTTGAAAGCCTGCAAGATTTAATTTTGAAGCATTCCAAGCCATTTTCATTATAAATCCTGAATTTTCAATTCCCATGCTTGATCTACAGCGAAATAGTGTCATAGTGTCGTTGTGTATATTTTAGTCATCATCTCAGCTTGTTTTTCTTTTGAAAGTGAAGCTAAGTTTGAAAATTTGTCAATACAACAATGATGAAAATAATATAATTTCACAATAGTTATTTGCGCAACCAGTTGGGAAAAGCATTATTTTTCGTAATGAGCGGATTTTTGCGAAACGAGCAGAGCGAGGAATGGAGGAATGAAGAGTTCGACCTTATGGAGCTTATATTCGATGTTAAGAACCGAATTGTGCTTGAAGAGAAATATTGATATCAGAAATATACAAATTTAGTGGTTTTTTTAAAACGTCATTCTGAAGGTTACCAACCTAAAAAGTCGAAAGTTTTTAGTAAAAAAAACATTGCCCATTTTCTGAAAGAAGCTTCCGATGGGCAACATTTAATGAATAAGGTAGCATTGATCGTTGGAGTTGCTGGAGCTTGCCGAAAAGGTGAATTAACTTTTCTTCGCGTGGAAAATGTAGTGTTTCAGGAGGAATTTGTTAAAGTTACCATTCCGAACACAAAGACGAAAGTATGTCGAGAATTTGCTATAACCGTTGGAGCTTTTGACGGTATGAACTGCATCGAAATTGTTAAAAAATACGTTAATCTAAGGCCATCAAATGTTAAGCATGACAGATTTTTTGTGAAATATTTGAATGGAAGATGGGAAGTGCAACCTGTAGGTATAAACACATTTGCTGAGAATCAAACAGCATGGAGGATGGAAGTCCAATACAGTTGCTGAAGGTTGCGTAGAGAATTCCATAATTAATAAACAGAATATTGCGACAAACATTCTTGGAGAAAATCACAAAGAAAATACCCAAATTAATGCTATACAAAAAACTTCGTTGTCCGCTGGGGTCAATATCAATAATTGTTCAAATTGTGTAATTAATATTTATACTTAATTTTCCCATTCACGTGTTACAGTTACCTGAATATTAAATGTATTGATCTTCATAATATGTAATACATGAAGGAAGTAAGGAAGTACATAGTTCAAGTAGTTTAGTCTCACAACGATTCTGTGTTTTTCACATTCAATGGCGAAATTTACTTTTCATCACCAGTTGCGAAAAGTTCTACTTTTCGTAACTAGTAAGACGTTTCATAACGTCGATGAGTTTTGAAAAGTGTCACTTTATAGTCTAAATTAGAAAAAAGATTTTTCAAATTCATTTGCCTTGAGAAATATATTCAATCATTTTATAGGTTATATTGATATATTTCAATCTATGATGAACTCACAGAAATTTTTAGTAAGTTTTTGTAACTCGAAATAAAGCCCCGACTGGAATTCCATGGCTTGCTCTGATGATTTTGAAACGGATTATATAGCATTTGATGTTTGTATTAACTCGGCCTAGTTGTTGCTCTCATAGATGGTACATGAAATGAAAATTTCGTATTCCAAATGATCTAAATTGTGCATGGGCCATTATATCCGGTCGAAATCATATGATGTGTACTCCATTTCTTTACGTTTCTGAAACCAAAACGACTTCCTATTTGATTGAGAGTATGCGGAAAGCGGAAGCAGATAACACGGAATAACGTCATGATGAGAATAAAATTTCCCTATTCCTATACTAATTCTTGTTACTCATCATAATCATTTATTGTCGAGTGTTCTTCAATTGAAATGTGATTTCGTTTGAATATCACTGAGCATGCGTCATTTCGTTACGCATCGATTTGCCGAAGGGTTGGTTTCACCCCCAATATCCTTACTCATGAAATTGCATTCACGTCGCATGGTTTGGAAGACACGACTTCATGATTGGTTTTCTTTCACAATCGCGGAAAAAAATAGGTAGGCATCATGGCTTATTTTCATAGTAATACGTCCAAAAGCCCTAGTGTGTTGGAGCAACTACTGGAGGAAATCAATTTTCAAAGAACAAAGGAAATGCGACAACTCCTGAAAGATGGTGAGACTCGAGTTAATTTTTCATTCACTACTAGATCAACTGGCAATGCCGATAATGTAGCTTATCTCGCGCATTTCAGATTCTGGGTTTGTCATGCTACAAGGAACAACATACTGGACGGATCTTTTCGTAAGACACTTTCTCTTCCAGAACGAATCAACAATAGATTGTGATGATCTTCTTTTCTTCGTGAGAAAAAAGCATATAAAGGGTTCCCCAAGATATCTACCAAAATTTGAGGTGATATTTTAACCATGAATTGAAAGATTTTCATGCTATAATGAATCTCTTTGTAGACAGAAGTTGATGTGTTTCGAAAAGATAGCAGAAAACTACCTATCGGGGATCCAGATATTGATTGGGAAGAGACTGTATATTTGAATTTGATAATACATCAATTTGAATACACCTTGACTCTGGCTATTTGTACTAGAACGAGTCCGAAAGAGCTACAAGTTTTGAAGAGACATTCGCAAAAGGTATAAAAAGTGAAAATCCATAACACATACAGGGTGAGTCTTTGACTTATAGATATATTTTAACGGAAGAATCCTGAGATCAACAGATATACTTTTTGTCTCTGCCATTTTTTCTGATTCGACTCGGTTTGAGAAGGTATGGCTGTTGAATATCTATAAAAAATGTTCAGATACAGGGTGTTCTTAGATTCATTCAGGAGGTGCATGCTCTTATGAAATTAAGATGAAAATTTTTCTCAGCCCACCCCTTTCCGAGATATCACTCTTAATAGGTGGTGACTTAAATTCAGGTTTTCCTTCAATATTCCAGTAATACTGGAAATTTCAAATTCTGTTTTTCAATATTTTTGTCACATTATAAAGGGGTGAAATAAGTAACCCTTACATTGTTTCATATCAAAACTCTTTTTTGATATGAAGTTTCATGAAGTGAATTTATGAATCAAAATTTTTGTTTCATTTACATTTGTTTTTATTCTTGAAATTTTTTGCCGAAACCGATACCTGAGAAATATCATATTTTATAATTATTTTAATGAATTGAGTGGAAAACAGTGAAGATGTAATATGTGGAAGGATTCATAATGGATGTTGAAAATATCCACCTACAGGTGAAATACACGAACGTGGTCCACGTGTCATGGATTGCGTAGCTCTACTGGAATTTTACAAAAAAATAAATAAATACTAAATAATATATAATAAGGGTGATATCTCGGAAAGGGGTGAGCTGTGGAAATTTTGTTGTAGGGGAAAACCATCTTAATTTTATACGAGCATTCACCACCTGAATTTTGTCGCATGAATTTAGGAACATAAATGATTTTATCGAATGAAATAAATTTCCTAATATTGGATTTCATTCATGGTGTTAATCTTCTACGAACACAAAATACCACTTACATGTTTCAATTCATTATGAACATACCATAACATTATATTTCATGAATATACCAGATACTCAATGTACCCAACTCTTCAAAGTAAGTTGAATGCTATTTAAAGAATGAAGAATATTTGGCTATTATGAAAAATAAAAAAAATTCTTCGTGAAATCTGCGAAATGGACATGTTTCGAATAATTAAAATTTAAAAAACTCTATTTCAGGGAAATAGAAAAAATTGACCACATTGGCTGAATGCAACTCTATCAAAAAATTCACAGAATTAAACTACTTCTACATTTTTTCTAAGGTCTAAGCGGTTGATCTAATACCCGGAAAAACTTCAGTGGCATTTTTCCAGGGGTGGCATCATTCATTATGAGAGGTTTAAATGGAAGAATAGGAAAATATGGTATATGAAAATAGTGTTTCTTTTGACCTCAAGAATTCATGGTTCAAATATATATGTACAAGTAAAAGACTCACCCTCTATACATATTATATTATAAACTAGTTGAAACATGCACACTGTCCTCTTTCAACTTCTATGTCAGAGCAGTCACTCACTATTTCAGGTACTGAAAATATATATATATATATATATATATAAATTCTTATG
Source organism: Hippodamia convergens (assembly GCA_038502775.1). NCBI lineage: Eukaryota > Metazoa > Arthropoda > Insecta > Coleoptera > Coccinellidae > Hippodamia > Hippodamia convergens. Next base: position 62,765,622 of record CM076609.1, on the reverse strand, counting down.
AAAAAGAGAGCTAAAATAATACAATAAATGTTGAAACAAAAAGTACCTAAGCTGAGGTAAAAAAAAGAACGGGGTATCATAACATTCTTCGTATGATACTATAGAGTCATACGATACTATCATCACTAGTATCATACGATACTATACAGCCAGGGGAAAAAACCTCAGCCGAAAAAACCTGTCTCCCCGTAAAAAAATAACATAAAATATTAAATATCAGGAAAATCTTGAAAGACATCAGTGTGATCATCTTCATGTTATCCGTCGATGGGCTCGGATAGACAGATTCTTCCCAAAACGACTCGCAATTCTTAATCTGAAATGAAAAAAGACAAAAGCAGAAAAGAAACCGATTATTCAGAATAAATCAAATGCATTTTAGAAATGCATTTGGTACTTTAAAAAATATCAACATTCAGATTTCTTGGCCAAATAATGTTGGGAGGTTTATAAATATTTATGACAGAAATGTCACAAAATTTAAAAGAAATGAAAAAGCTCCATCAATTTCCCCTTTCCGAAAGTGTTGAAATTCACGAAACTGATAATTTTTTAACATAACAAGCTAAACTTATAAAAAAATCAATTAATACATAACTTTTAACTATCCTCTTTCACGAGGATTTTTTTCTGTTGCCGTGTGGGTTTCTTGCAGAAGAATCACTTCGATACCATGTTCATCAGCTAATTTGGAGACGTAATCACACTTGTCTTTCAAAATTCCTTCGATATTCAAATTCAAATTCCACAAATTCTCGCTCTCTGGTCGTGAGGGTTTTTCAAACCGGATACGACCTTCCAGGTGATGATTTTTCGGCACTTCAGATGTTTGAAGACCGCTACGGGACCCCAATGAAAGGCAATCATCTCCCATAGATAAACCAAACATGTTATAACACAAGAAAACAGAATATTGTTCAGGAGCAAAAACTAAGAGATATTCCGAGAATTGTCATTTTGAAAATGAAAAGAACAAGCACTGAATCCTCTCAAAGTATGACAAATAAAGCAATTTCATCGAATAGATTCTTCAAGCGATATTATCTCGAATGTTACCATTCGTTCAAAATCGCCAACTCAGAAGCGAGTTCTGATATTCTGTTTGAGCTATTAAAAAAAATATCTTCAACATTTTTCTGTGAAAGTTTCGTCGTTTTTTCACCAAATTCTTCTTCATTATTATCTTACACGGTTTTCCCGAAAGCCAGGTACAAATACAAGGGGTTAATTGCTCAATTGCTTAATTGGTCTCAAAAACAAAAGCGTTTTGAAGAAGAATTTGCAAGATGAAGTTCGAATCTCCAACAATAAAAATTTGAACTGAACCTCAAAGTGTTATATCTTTGCCTAATTTGAGCTCAATGACTTGAGAAATGCACATAATAAGGAGAAAAAACTTCATTACCATGTACTACAGAAAAAAGGGTTTGCCGTATAAAATAGATGAAGAAAAATTTCGTGAAAAAAATTACGAAACTTTAACAGTAGGACATGAAAATCATTTTTTTTCAACCGTTTAACTCTTTGTGTCCCAATGGTACTTCTAAGTACCATGGTCTTTGAAGGCTTGTGAAATGAAATGCAGACTCATTTTCAGAATTATTAGCAGAGGATCCTTTAGAATACACGTACCCAATTGGTTCAACATCGTTTTCATAGTAATGATAGTCCTACTGTGGCGACTTTCTAGTTCATTCGTGAATGTTCTCAATAGTGACTGAAGTAGAGTTCTACAACTGTTTGCAGAAGCTGATTTAGACAGAAATTAGTGTTTTATTTGAAGTGTTAGTCTTGTAAACGATTCATTATCATTTATATTCGATATTTATCATAAAATTTCGTTAGAATTTTCATAAACATTGTCTGTATAATGATTTACAGAAATTGTTATTCAAAGAACCGTCAGGTCTGAATATCAAATTCCGTTCACTTATTGAATCTTTTTTTATGTGAGCAGATGTTGCAGATCCGAAAAAAAAACTCAGGGGAGGGGGGCGCTAAAAATATCTTGAACTATTTCTACTTTTATCGTGATGGAAATACTATCATTTTCTTCATGTGGGCTCCGCAAGGGGGACCGCGAGCCCCTTGCGCCCACATATATAGCCGCCACTGGTCCTATTTCTCGGATTGTTGATGATCTCGCGGTACTTAGAAGTACAAAGGCGATTTGACGGTACCTCTAAGTCCAACTGATGAAAAACATATCAAGAAAATATTTATGAGCAAAAAAGTGTTTTCGTAGGGTTTAAGATATGATTATGAAATCTGTAAAAAACATTTTCCCGAACGAATTTAAGTCACAAAGGGTCCAACTGTTATAAATTCAATATCAAAACTTGCTTTTAAGGTGGTTATTTTGAATGAATGCTAAATTCCCGATCACAACTTCGAAAAAATGTTTCTTGACGTGTCTATTTTTATTTATTCATCAGAACCTACCTGACAGAATTTTTCAAGCTTTACTCAAGTTTTGATCTTCAAAAAAACCAACTGAATATTTATTTTTACTATACAGATGAAATTTCAATAATTGTACCGAAACATCATCTCATTTCCTTCAGCGAAAACGTAACTTCAACTCTTATAGAAGAGAAGGTCCCAATATTTTCATGGGAATAAAAATTTAATCTGTTCTGGTAACTTCCCAACATAGAAAGTATATTAGGAAGCTAATTGTGAACATCATTGAATCCAATTGAAATGCAAGGCTGAAATAAACTCTCACTCTCTTGGTACACTGTGAAACGGATATGACACATTAGAGCGCTAGACCGCACAATTTGTTAAGGGAATGTATAATTCAAAATCCCCGAATTTTGTTTTGAATTATTATTAGATAACATCTATATTTTATATGCATTCAGTGCATATCAGCCTAATAAATTGAATAATATCCATAGGCGGTCCTAGGGTGAATTTCTGGAGGGAGAAATTTTTTCCCAAAAAATATATACCTATACAGAGTGTCTCACCGGGAATGCCCATTAGAAGATTATTTAGAAACAATCTTTCATTCATGATATATTTTTAAATATCAATGACTTCCGCTTCCACCGCAAATGGTATCAACTTTCTCATTTCTAATGGAACACTCCGTATATTATGACGTTTTTGGATATATCTTTGAATGCCACATTCATTCTATGTTTCTTTTCGTATGGCCATCACGAGTGTTTTCGAGTTATCCACTGTTTTTTGAAAAAAATTACAAATTGAGGCTTGTAGAAGACTCAGGATTCAACCAAGGATTCAACGCATTTTCTCAGATCTGTTTTTGAAATGTGTTACCGTGAGTGGGGTCATTTGAAGGTTCCTCTCGGGGTTCCCTTTATCTGAAATGTAACATTTTCGAGTTATTCAGTAATAACTGTTAGCTACGAGCATAATATTGTATGTGAGGTATTCAATACATATAACCAATTTTCGCCCTTTCATGAGAATCTCTCTTACTTTTTTTAAAAATATATACGAGGATATAGGAAACTTTTGAAAGAATTTCTATCATAAATTTTTTTGCATCTAGACGATGCAAATGTCGCATAACCTGTGCATTCAGCTTTGAATGCAAAAGGATCCTTTGTCACTCAACTGCCGATATTTCCGGAAATACTGGTCGATTAGCGGGCCGAAAAGCGATTTCTTTATCTACAAAAATCTGTTTTGTTCAATAGAAAAATTTTTTTTTTCACCTGTCACATTAACGTGGAAAAAAGGCAAAAAAATGTCATTTTACCATTTTTTGGTTAATGAGCTGTATCATCTTCAATATTCGGGGGAAAGCTTTGGTTATGAAAAAAATTTGGCAGCCTGATGTTCCCCAGAGTCCCCCCCAAATCGCTAGATCGATCGGTCTAGCGGTTTTCTTGGACCGATTGATTGAACAATTGAAAAAATTTAGAGAACAAGGTGTTTTTTCCTTAAACTTGACCTTATCTTTTTAAATCGGTTTTTTACCGAATCAGTCGTACCTAAGGTTTTCAAAAAAACTGTTTTTTAAAACGTGATGTCGTGTAAGAAAACGGAAAAATTCTGTCCCTCAGAATTTCGCTTAACGAATACCGTGGGCAAGTTAGGGGTATCAACTTTAAATTCATTCCATGATTTATTTCTGAAGAAAATGAAGGTTTGAATGAATCCTGTGACCATAACTCCTGTGGAGGTGAGTCAGAAATGGTCTCTTGTTTTTTTTTAATTGAATTTTTTTTAATCTAGTTTTACTTTCAGAACAAAATTTGACGAAACTCTTCGAATGTTCATTTCGAAAATTTTTGAAAATGAAAAAAAAAACATGATTTATTTAAAAAATTTCAGTGAAAAGTGAAGAAATAATGTAATTTTTGATTGATTAAGAAAATTAAGTCAAGTTTAAGGAACAAGAACCTTGTTCCCGAAATTTTTACTGAATTTCAATCAATCGGTTCAAGAAAACTGATGAACCGATCGATCTACCGATTTAGGAGGGACCGGCAATATTGACGAAGATACAGTCCATTTAACAAAAAATGGTATGTGTTTGCTCTTTTTCCACGTTTATGTTACGGGTGAAAAAAAAATTATTTTCAATTGAACAAAACAGATTTTTGTGGGAAATTCTCTCTAGAAAAAGTAATCGCCTTTCAGCTTGCTAGGCCATCAGTATTTCCTGAGATATCGGCAGTTGAGTGAAAAAGGATCATTTTGCATTCAAAACAGGATATCTCGAAGACAAATGGTTATATCTGAAAATCATGAAAAGCAAACTAGAGCTGAATAAAAAGGTTATGTGAGATTTGCATCGGTCAAGCTCGAGAAAATGTTTACATGCGCGTAGAAGAAAAAAAATTTGAAAAATTTTGAAAAGTTTTTCTTCGTACTCTATCCGATGATTGAATGACTCCGAAAAATTGTGAACCAATAAATTCAGAAACAAAAGCCTTCAAGCTTCAAAAGTTAGTTTTTTTATTTTTTATTAGACAATTTTTCACTGAGATACAGCATACAGCCTGTTGAAAATTATGAATATTTTTCTGTTCTTTTAATTGTTGCTCGAAGTATATATTGACAATATTTGTGAAATTACTAATTTAAAATTATTCTATGAAATTGTTTATGTGCATCACGTTGCGTAGGTACCTTTTTTCAGATTTTCGATACTCATGGGGCATGGGCCCCTCCCCCATGAGTCATAACCCCCCGTAAGTCGGCCCTTGAATACATCGATCCCGCCGCTTTTTATGTAGTCATAATACGTAGAGTACTCCTCTTCAAAAAATCAGGAAAACACTACGAAATAGATGACGCCTCCATGTGCATTATTTTCTATATTTCCGTATACAATTTTCACTTTTAAAAAGAGAGTGTTTGCCTTTAGATAAGTATTACTGTAAGATAATCGCTTTAAACTTTATCGCCCTTGGAAAAATAAAACACTGCTAAGATTAATAATAAACAGATACAATCTACTTGCATCCAATATTAATAAATTATGTGTATCCGTCCAGAATTGAAACACAAACTTCACAGGTTTATGCTTCGCCGTCAAGAAGAAGGATGGACACAAAAGGTGAAGTGGAAGAAATGACTTATCCCCACATCTGTTTCATGGTCGACAATTTCGACGAAGTTTTTCACGATATCTTGGTCAGAGATGGCGAAATGGTATGCGTGGAACTCGTTGCTGCAGATAGAACTGGAGCCGTTCAGGGAGTTATATTCTTGGGATCTATAAGATACGACGCATTGAAGAAAGTGTACGATGCCAGGGTGAGTGAAGATTTACAAGATTTGTATATGTGTTTGTTCGATTTTCAGGTGTTTTTTAATGTCGACTATTTTACTTCGCCACCATATAGCGCAAGAGTTTGCTATATTTATTCTATGTATAACATCATTGACCAATGTTTTTTTCATAACGATCAGGATAAATACAATATCAAGCTCTCCAAAAATGCGTTCACTAGTACACATAATGAAAGATAGATAGAATCTTTATTTCAAATCAAGGAATTGCCATACAAAAATTGCCTAAGTTGAAATAGTGTCAATGGATACATTACAACAATAAATTCAAATTTAAGTAATTATTCAAACAATCAGGTTTTAATTCCATAAACACTTGTTTTGTCCTCGCTCTAATTGGTTATGTTCTAATTTCTTTAAATCGTTAGGAAACTCATTGAATATTTTTAAGCATGTATATGTAGGAAGGACTTTTTTCAGTTAGAGACAATTTATGTGATGGAAAAGTAATATTCATTGTTCTGGTACTGTATCCTGAGGTTGTGTCGTTTTTGAGGAATTCCGCTTTGTTTCTATGAAAATACAAAACATACACAGTGAGCACTTCCAGTGACTTGAACCTTCCCCTACAAGACTGCCTGAACCCCTTATTCAACAATATTCTTATAACTTTCTTTTGATTGACAAAAGAAGATTGTACAGATGAACTTGTACCCCGAAATATGATAGCGTATTTATTAGTGAGTCATAGAAGAGCATTTTTCTGACATTTTCGTTTAAGTATTGCATCTCCTCTACTCTGATGGCATAACAGACCCTGTTGAGCTTCGCCAAAAGATAATCTACATGAGTAGTCCACTTCAAAAGTCGTCAATTATAATTTTCAGACTTTATACTGTCGCTGGTATTTATTATAATTTTTTTTTATGTACTAGCGCGAAATAATGCTAATTAATCTGGATGCATTTTCACTTTATGTTTAATATCAAGATGAGCTAAAAGAAAAATTGAATCTTTAATACAGATAGGCCAAGCAAATTAGCTTCAAAAAATGTTGTGCCTGAAAATAATTGGTGAAGTTTCGGGAAATTGTTTCAATGATTTCTTTAGGCTTCTAATAAGAATACTTCGAGTTTCGCCCAAATTTCCCAGTATGTCGTAACGTTCGAAAAACCTCGAAATTTTTTGACTATTTTAGGTTTTTCTCGAATAGTTCCTAAACGAAGCACATTATCAACATTGTTACATTCAGAAGTGTTTAGCATTAAATTCTGCTTCTAAATCGTATCACGACTTCATATTTTGGACAAGTAGTTTCATTGAAATCATACATCGAATTATAGCAAATTTTTACACTTTTCGAAAAAACACATTTTTGTACAATAAAGCGTAAAATATCTATGAAAGGAGCTTTAGAACAAAATGTCATAGAATGAGAGTTGTAGACTATCATATTGTGGTAGAAACATAACGCCACCCCCCCCCCACACCACAATGATTACCTAATCTCGCAGTAGCTCATCTGCTGAGGATGCTGATCATTTAATCGTAGCTAGTGCTGTTGCTCAGCAGTCCCATAAGTGGGTGGATATTGTTGGGGACGACACTGACCTTCTTGTAATTTTGAATGCTCCAGCCCCTTTGGGTACCATCATTTTTTTACTGAACATGCAAGAACATGTTGTCTATTCTCCCTTGCACTACAAGTTTTACCCTGTTTCGAATAACAACATATTATTCCTTCATGCTTCCAATGGCTGCGACACTAATGCATCATTTCCCGATAAAGGAAAACTCAAATTCCTAAAGACGTTGGAAATCAACTCAAACCTGCTGAAAGCAGCAGAATTGTTTAGCAAATCTAATGCTTCTACCGATAAGGTCGACGAGGCAGGGAAGAAATTCAAAGCAGTCCTTTATAGAAATAATTTCAATTATTAATTGTATATTAAATGAATTTCGGTACGAGATGTTTGAAAAATTATTAATCAAAAACTCATTAAATCTTGCGTCTTTGCCTCCAACAAAAGCAGCGCTAAGGACTTATTCACAGGTTATAACAATATTATGTAATATATTATTCTAAGTTAATAATGAGTAGTATTGATAGTTAATAGTTCATGAGTCCCACGTTTGTTTTTATAATTAATTTAGTTGATTTCCAACATCTCTAGGAATTTCAGTTGTCCTTCACCGAGACCGAGAACATGACATGTATATTACTCTTTTCTATCTCCCTTAATTTAGGAGATGTACATAGTACTAAATCATTGAAATCTGACCACCCCACACACCCTGTTAAATGTGTTCGAAGTTGCTCAGCACTGTTGGATTTCCGCAATTATTTTTGTTGTGCTTGATTGTGTTAGGTGTGTGCTTCTTTGGGCCGTTGAATTTTTCTCTTAATTTGTGATTCCAAGATAATTCATAAACCGAAAAAATGAGACAGTTTAGTACTTTCCTAGAAATTAACTGAATATTATACAGGTACTCATCAAACAACATGAGACACAACTAATACTTCTAACTTCTACTGTTCTTCTGGATCCAAATCAACAAAGTACTTATTGAAAAGTGCATAAAAACTCGAAATGGGAGAGTTTCTCCCAACATTGGTTCGGAAACTCGAAACAGTCAACAACTGTCAGCCTCTGGTATTCCTCTTAGGGGTATGAAAACCAATCAGTTATAACAGCTCAGGATAGTCGTATAGGAGTTCGTTAAAATCTTAAATGCGAAAATCAGGTCTGTTGAAATTCTACACTGCTCTAATGTGCTCAAAGGATACAGGAGAAGAATTCTACTAATACCTATGGTGACATATATTCTGATCAATTTGAAATGTAAAAACCTCAAAAACTTATTCTGCACTCTTTCTAATCTTAATTTATTACAATCATATATGGGATTCCACACTACGTTGGTAAAGTTCAGTTTACTGGAAATGAAGGAATAATAAACTGCTTTAATTGCAGTGTTATCATTGAAATCTCTACAAATCCTGAAGAAGAAACCTAAAGATCTATTACATCAGTTAACTATACAGGGTCTTTCACGAGGAACCTCACCCATATTTATACGGGAAACTACTGAACGTATTTTCTTGAAATTCAGCACTTATAAGTATTTCACGATGCTGATGAAATCTAAAATATTTTCAAGGCATGAGCACCTCCGGTTTTTCCGGAAATGACGTCAACTTCCGTTTTTCAAATCAGAACACCATTTTTTTATTGCAGAAATAGATTCCTTAGAAAATTTTAAGTTATTTTGATGTAACATTTTTCAGTTTTGGTTGGAAAATTCTCTCTGAGCGGGAAAATTCGAAAAAAAAAATCGAAAATAGAGCTCTGCTGAAACAAGAATGTTATTGATGACAAAATCGTGAAAAATCAATTTTTTCAAATAAGATCCCCATTTTTTTATGGCAGATATTGAATCTACGTTAAAAAAATAATGTGAGTGTATGCATCACACCCTTGCCCTAAAGTGGATATTTTCTGAGCTATTCACCAAAAACTGTTTTTCGTCTTGAATTTTCAGCTATTTCTTTTCCCTTCACGCCAAAAAGATGAAATTTTCAGGAACTGTTACTTAAACCATGTTTTAGATTTTACTACCCTAATATGCAAGAGAAAAAAGTTACAGGTTGTTCCTAAATAGATGGCGAATTTTGATTCGAATTTGTATCGGAAACCTCTTTATTTCAACTAATCGGCCATCGGTTTTCTCTCCAGTGATAAATAAATAATTCCTTATGAACCATATGCAAAAACTTACCATGTTTTACATTTTTTTTTTTAATGATAGATATCATTAATTACATCTGCCAAATTCCTCTTTATTCAGTAGCATTTTGTGTTAACTATTAATTTGGTGATAATTCGTATTAAGTTATAAAATCGATCACTATGCCTAATTTTACCAATGAAGATTATTTAAATCTCATTCTACTTCATGGAGAATGTAATAAAGTTGTAGATAGAACGATTCGACTGTTCATTGAGAGGTTTCCTGACCGACCCAGACCAACGAGAGATACCATTAACAGAACCATGACAAACTTGAGAAATATCGGATCTTTCGTTAAGAAAACTATACACAGAGAAAAAAGTGTAGTAGAAGATGAGAACAACGAAATTACAGTTCTTATAAATTCAATAGGGTACAGCATTTGAAGGAAACTGATTTCGTCAGGAGAACAGAGTTTTGCGAAACTATGATGATTCGATTTCAAGAGAATGAAAACTTTTTGGACTGTATAATTTGGACAGATGAATCTAAATTCACAAAGAATGGTTCTTTCAATAGGCATAACAGTCATTATTGGGATTAAGAGAACAACCACCACTTCAGACAATGGAACTTTCAAGAGACCTGGAGTTTAAATGTTTTTTGCACCATCAAAAATAATGCAATTCTCGATGTTCACATTTATGATGGGACTTTAACTGGTAAGATAGAACACTACACATGTTTGCATTATTTAAAGAATGTTCTCCCTTAGGAGATAGATATTCTGACATATTGACTCAAATAATTGAGCCGCTAGTACAGAACCATAATGACTTATGGTATCAACAAGATGGCGCGCCTCCACACAATTCACTCAATGTGTCAAATATCCTCTACAGGCTATTTGAAGATCGATGGTTGGCGAACAATGGTCCACATCTTTGGCCACCAAGTTCTCCCGATTTAACTCCTTTAGACTATTATGTTTGGGGTAGGATAAAAAATATTGTCTACTCAACTCCCCTGACTGATAAAGAGGACTGCATAGAACGAGTCAGAAATGCGTTCAGGTTTGTTTAGATTTTTAGATTCATAGTTTTGAAACTCAATTTGGTTTTTAAACACTTTTGCAGATCTCTTTCTCCCGATGAAATAAGAAGAGCAACGCACGAAGCATTCCTGAGACGTATAAATAAATGTCTAGAAATTAACGGTCAAAACTTTGAACATCTTCTCTTTTTATAACTGCGAAAGTTTGCCATGGTTCTCCTAATAGTAACTTGAAGTCGGTTTCAAAAAGGGGTGAAAAATCTACAGCATGGTTCAAACAACAGTTCCTGAAAATTTCATCTTTTTGGCGTGAAGGGAAAAGAAATTCAAGACGAAAAACAGTTTTTTGTGAATAACTCAGAAAATATCCATTTTAGGGCAAGGGTGTGATGCATACACTCACATTATTTTTTAACGTAGATTCAATATCTGCCATAAAAAAAATGGGGTTCTAATTTGAAAAAATTGATTTTTCACGATTTTGTCATCCCTAACTTTGAAAGCGATTTTTTCACCCCCTGTATCATGAATCGCGATTTCGATTTTTAAAGTGGATACATCAATCTTACATCTTGAAAAATCCCAAAAATGAAAATTTTCCATCCAAAAACCTCGAAGTTATTCTTGTTTCAGCGGAGCTCTATTTTCGATTTTTTTTTCGAATTTTCCCGCTCAGAGAGAATTTTCCAACCAAAACTGAAAAATGTTACATCAAAATAACTTGAAATTCTCTAAGGAATCTATTTCTGCAATAAAAAAATGGTGTTCTAATTTGAAAAACGGAAGTTGACGTCATTTCCGGAAAAACCGGAGGTGCTCATGCCTTGAAAATATTTTAGATTTCATCAGCATCGTGAAATACTTATAAGTGCTGAATTTCATGAAAATACGTTCAGTAGTTTCCCGTATAAATATGGGTGAGGTTCCTCGTGAAAGACCCTGTATAACCAGCATGTGCGTTGAAAGACAATTTTGAATCGAAGATAAGTCCAAAATCGTTCACTAACCCGTGTAATAGGTCCACCATTCAGATTATACTGAAACTCGACACTGGATACTCGCACATTTATTTATATTCATTTTCATTTTTTTGTGTTCACAATATTATGTCAACGCATCAAGATCCTTGTCGCTATCACTTTAAAAATTTTTTAGTCAAATAGTTGATAAATATTAAAAATAATATGGCAGTTTCTCACGCATTGGGAAATTTCCCAAATCTGATTGACTTATTAAATAATTTCGACAGAGAGTCACATAAGGTTTCAGAACATTTTTTAACTAAATATGATGGATAACCATCAGAACCAGCTCCCTTTTTCACATCGAGTGCTTTCAATTTATCACATACCAGCTCTGGTGTAAAACATATAGAGTTTACAATATTTCGATTCTTAACTGGTGGTACAGACTAGAAGGCTGTTGATATGGTTCATACACACTTAAAAAAAACAAGCAAACAACCTACATATTTGCTGCCCTCCCCACTATCGGCAACTGACCCATCATACAACATTTTGCTTGCAATTGTTCCCTCCTTTCTAAAATTTTTAATATATTTCCAAAAGCTCTTAGAATAAGTTTTCACCTCATCTTAAATAGTATTCAAATATATTTTATAATCTTTCATTATAATGTCCTTGCTTTTTTTCTTAAGAAATTTAAATTTATCTAGATAATACTTATCTCCTAATATTTTCCATTTTTCATGCATTTCTGTGTGCTTTATACATTTAACAGTTGACATCGATAAAAATCAAGGAAATTTCTTATTCCCCACTGTAACCATTGGAATGAACCAACTCGCCCCATCCTCCAAAACCTCGTAAAAAGTAACTATAGCATCATCCACTGATCATGGAGAATATCGTCCCATTGCTTACTATTAGAAAATGAGTTAAGCCCATTATAATCTCCACCCTTGAAATGGAAAAAAAAATGAAATATGAGACTTCAACTTTTTCACATACGGACAATCTCTAATGATCTCGCCGAAAAATACTATATTGCGACAGGTCAAACACCTCAGAATCACTTATGCGCTCACAAAGGTTTGATTCAGTTATAAGATAAAGATCCGCACCAACACAAGAGAGCACATCTTAAATTCGGCAGTTCTGATTCTCAAGCCCATACACTAACAAACCCTCTATTTGGAACCATTGAAAATAATAATATATTCGGAAACATATGCAGATGAAAAAGGTCCACCGCGCGTCTTTACAGTACATTTCTTTTGAAGAATCATCGTTCTTTATAACCCAAATCTTGGATGAATCTGTTTTTCTGCAGTATATGACACCATTTTCAACCCAAACATGTTTGTATCTCTTTTCCTTAGCAGCAATCCTTGCTTCCTTGAAAAGAATTTTTCTATTCAATGTCAAATGCTCATTATAAAAGGTTTTTGATACTCCATTCGAAGATATCCTAGGAGATCCTCAACCTCCTAGCCTTTTGCTCTTCGCTGCATTAGGGTACGATCTCTGATTCTCCTGGATACTAATCTGACAACATTGGAAGTCTTATTGTTCTGAACTCCATGTGCGGAATAGTTGGTTCCGTGTTAAAGCTGATGTGTTTCCTTTCCCCATCATCTCTACAATATTGTAGATATTTTCACCACATTTCTCTGGTACACATTGTATCAGACGAGAGCTCTGTTCAAAGTAATCGATTTTGTACTGTAAATTCCTCAAGTCCGATTTCATTTTATTATTTTGATCCTATAAAATATCTGTTTTCCTGGCATATTCGTTGAGTCTTAGAAGTTCATTTTTTTGTCATCTTGTGTATAAAAACGACCAGAAATTTAAATTCTGATCTCGATAAAGGCCCAAACCAAAATTATGTTAATTCGTCCAAAATTCGGACTGCAAAAATTGTGAATAATTCCAATACCGGAGCCTTCAGATGTGCAACTGTACACAATCAACATAGGAGTGTTGAACGAACATATGTTTTTTTCAACACATTGGGTAAAATATCTTGATAACTGTATATAATTGAAAAATTCAACAGCGCAAAGCAGCACAAACCTAGCACAATTTTCGAAAAAGTGCCGGGTAAATTTCACCCACTGTAATAATCCACAGTTATTCTTATTAATAAAACTTTTTTACCAAAGACTCTAATACAACGAATTTGCACTCCACAAAACCTGCCTAATTATTCGACACTACTAAATTGTGATCCTAGTTTTAAACCGTCACCTGTTTCCCGACCTAACTTGAATACCTTTTGTACTTTATTCCCGAGTAATCTAGAAGACCATTCCCGTTCCTAGAACTACTGACTTCGTAGTACCTTTCTGTACTTTTCAAAGTAATCTGTGGACTTTTCCGTTCCGTGTCCCCGTGTTTAATACACTACCGCTTCGTAGTACTTTTTTGTACTTTCCCGAGTAACCTGGAGTACCATTCCCGTTTCGCCTTCCCAGATCTCCTGACTCACTTCTTAGCGATGGAATTAACTTTTCTCCTTCTTGTGGATGGAACTTCTCTCTTAAAATTTTGGCGTTGCCAATAAGATATTTCTTGACTAGTTTTTCTCCTGCAAGGTGACGTTTTGAATCCTACGGTTTTCAGAACCCCCTTCGCGAAACAAATAATGAATAATATCGTTTTTTCTTGGAGTTGTTAGGTTTTATGCGTTTGAACATTACCTCGTCTGGCTGTAATATTTCTCTCATCTTCAGAAGTAAACAAATTTGAAAGTGTTCGGCTTTTTATACGCGCTGACTAAGTGTCGGAAGCCCTGCGATGCGAAATAGAACTCTTTGAGATCCCGATATGAGTTTCTTTGATAATTTCACCTGCAACATCATATACGCTTTCCAGTCTTGAATATGTGAATTGAGAAATTACTAATTTCTATTTTTCCACAACAGATAGTGGTCAGGTATGCTGATTTTCTTACAATCTACTGATTTTTCTTATTTTCTCCATATGAGGTGTAGACTATTTTCTTCTTTCGATTTTTCGGGAAATCAGACTCTCGAAAGGCACTTCCCAGTACAAGTGTAGCACAATTTTTTTTCAGTAATTGGAATCGTATTTCTTGAAAAGTGCTGGGCTGGCACCTTTTTTCGGTTTTTGAAATATCTGGAGAATCACAGAGAATTCAGAAAAAAAATTAACTGCACAGAGCGGCACACACGTAGCACAAATCAGCCCAACAAAGTGATCCAATCCAATGGAATTAATCGAAATAAAATCCAATAGATAGAAAGTTCTAACATTGGTTTTCATTTTTCATTTCAGCAATCTAGTCTGGGTACAAAGATGGCTCAACGAATGACATTTGGACTATTTTCCAACTCGAACTCTCAACGTTGCGAATTCGTCCGAATGAAAGGCCCCCAAGGCAAAGGACATGCTGAGATGGCGGTTACCAAACCGAAGGAATCAGGGGTTGAGACCCCTACTTCCGAACCGGGATATTGTGCCACCGACATGTGGGATTCAGACTGGGAAGAAGATCCGGAAGACTTTTTTGTCTACAGGAATCAGAGGAGATTGAGTGACCCAAGTGCCAATATAAACAATTTCGTGAGGGGAGGGTGGAAATCTAAAATGGATACTAAAAGTAGATCGGAACAAGAAGGGTTGGAAACCATCAATAACGGAGTTAGCGAGATTGAAGCTGGGGATTTAAGAGATGGTGGGTGTATTTTTGCATTCCAATAATTTAGTGTTCTTGAATGATAAAGTAGACATTACAAGGCCGTCCGTACACTGTTCGATGAAATGAATGTCCATATCATTTAGTTGAAGCACTCTACTAGAAACGTTTTCATCATTTGCGATTTCATTTCTGATGGGCTTATCAAGGGTGTTTGAAAAAAAGGTGACCCCGTCTCTAGGACAGATAGAAAATTGAAGATAATTGGGGTTTGTTCAGAAAAAAAATTCCGTAACGCCATCAGATTCAAGATAAAGGGCGTTAGGGAAAAAAATGAATACTGTTGATGAAAGAAATCAAAAATCCTTAGGGTGGCATTATTTGGTTTACTTACCTTGTATTGAATTTGTATGAAGAATATTACTCGAGTCGGTATGAGTAGCTACTAGAAAATTCTCGGAGTGATTCAATGACGAAAAGGCCGAGTAGAGAAGTATATGTACTGACTTTACTACATAGTTCATTTTTTATAACACATATTTTTCAATAAATTCTGTCAAGTCGCGGCTTGAGTGCCCTTTGACACTACAAACTACACTGCAAAGATTAATAGAATTGAGTAGAACAGAACAGAATTCTTCTAATTAAACACTCTTCATATTGAGAATTGGGTGTATATAATTTTGAATCACTCAAAAAATGATAAGCTCAATTTAGTTTTCCTAGAATTTTGAAGGAATTTTTCTGATTTTCAAAACTATCAAATATTTCACACTCTCAATGATTCCCACAATCATTTCTCTTGGTTTAATTTGTTTGGACATCGGAGATTTTTGTCATAGAAAAAATTTCGTATTTTTTCAAAGGAAAACATGCGCTGAAAAAATTTATTCAATCAATTTTAGCAGCATGATTGAATGTCAATGAATGAATGAACATTACCGATTAGGCTGAATTAAACTGTGTTTTTATTTTGAAAAACTGGTACAGGTGTTTCGATATTATAAACGATATTATAATTGCTTAAATAAGCATGAAGTGTTAATGAAGTACAGTTTCTGAAATTCAGACAAAGACAAATTATATCCAACTAATTTTATTTATTTATTTTTTCTGGGCCTGAAGACAGAAGAAGGTTTATAGGAATAACAATATCACAGATTTGCTTTGACTCGAGGAGGATATAAATCGACCCTTGTACGGACGGCCTGATAGCATTTCCTCTTTATCATTGTTGATGCACCTTACAGCAACATCTGTACCACCTGTTGAATTTGTATAGTTTTGTTTTGGTCATGTTGCACATTTGATATTCTGTTAAATATTCTAGTTAAATCTATCACACACATGTTGAATGCAACTTATTGCATTTTGGAATTGACGATTCAAACCATGAGGTTTCTTTTGTTGGCTCTCGTATTTCACCTTATGTCATGAGCTTTCTAATTAAAGTTGATTATTGCTGCACGGTAAGATGAAGGAGTGAGATATTGTTCATAGAGATTAGAGATTAACACTATCTTCGATTTCATATATTTTCATGCTCAGATATGTCTTTTCACATTTGAATCATCGCATTTTTTCTGCTTAAGCCATTCAGTTTAATGTTGGCTAAATTCATTCTCTAGTACATACCTCTGGTAAATAAATAGATTTATTTTTCGCTTATTCGTCTAGTGCGATTTACCCCAGCTCAGTTAACTTCATTTCATCATATATTTCTGGCATCTTCAATCGGAATTAAAAAATTAAAACTAACTATAAAAATTCTATTTCTTTTTCGTTTTTTATGTTACAGTTTTGTGAGTTTTCATACACAAGTTAAATTCACAATTGAGGTAACCGTGTACACGTTCGCATCGGATGGATCGCATTAAATTAGAAGTATTTAATTTTTCATACAGCGTCCACATGTACAGGGTGGGCATATTTCGATGTTTTAGCACTACAACTTTTGAACCAGAGGAGATAGACAAAATCTGATACCCTATTCTCGATGTCTTTTTCGGAGAAACTAACAAGAATTGTATTCATTTTTGGCGATCTTCTTTTGTTTTCGAGTTATAAGTGAAAATTGGAAAAATGGCGATATCGGAAAAAATTTATATCTCCGCTAATACTGATGATAGAGCTCTGAAATTAAATCATTCTACAAGCACTTTTTAACGTAGAATCCTGTGGCATGCTCGTTTTTTTTTGCAGCATTTTTAATTACGATGCTATGACCCAAAGTTATGTGTTTTTAAATAGAAACACTATATTTCTGTGTCATTTTCTGAAAGCTTAATTTTTTCTGATTTCAAAAATATATAACATCGTTAGGTTTGTATCAATATGAGTATAGAAATTGGTCAAAAACCTTATTTTCATATGAGTCTCAATACTTTCTATGGTTTCAACTATTGATGAGCACAGAAAAATGGAGCTTCCTATAACAAAAGTATAGAAATGAAAAGACTACCAGAAATGAAGTGTGGTAATTATAAGATACTAAATTCTTCTGTGCTCATCGACAATTGCAACCATAGAAAGTATTGAGACTCAGATGAATATAGGTTCTTGACCAATTTCTATACTCATATTGGTTTATTGATACGAACCATACGATGTTATATATTTTTGAAATTAGAAAAAATTAATGGCACAGGAATCTAGTGTTCCTATTTAAAAAAACATAACTTCGGGTCATAGCTTCGTAATTAAAAATTCTGCAGAAACGATGAGCATGCCACTGGATTCTACGTATTGAAGTGCCTGTATAATGTTTTAATTTCAGAGCTCTATCATCAGTATTAGCGGAGATATCAATTTTTTCCGATATCACCATTTTTCCAATTTTTGCTTATAACTTGAAAACAAAAGAAGGTAGCCAAAATAAATACTACTCTTGTTAGTTTCTCCGAAAAAGAGATCGATAATGGGATATCAGATTTTGTCTATCTCCTCTGGTTCAAAAGTTGTAGTGCTAAAACATCGAAATATGCCCACCCTGTACATACACTGTGTCCCAAATTGATTGAAACTGCACAGTATCTGAGCTATTATTGAAGATAAAGATATGCGGTTTTCGCGACCCTGTGTCACTTTTTTGTTAAACTTTTAAATCCACAAACAGAAATATTCCAAATACTTTTTTTTCTGAAATACAGGGCGAGAACCAAAATGTGCACATTCGGAAATGTTAATATTTCTCGGGCCCTTTGATGAACATAAAATTTTTTTCGTTTTCACCATTTTCAAGTTCATATTGAAGAGTGATATTTTATTTATTTAATGAACGCTACAGAACCTTTAGAAAAACAAAAAATAATATTCATGATAAAAACTTAAAGTTATCAATCAGTTTTAGAAATCAAAACATCATACAAAAAAAAATTACAAAGTAACTAGACGTCTCGGATCTCCCCTCAATACCGAGACCGATCGATGAAATATGGCGACACCCAAGGAATCAATGATATTGGTGTTCTGCATTCTCGAAACCGGGGAATGAAAACAGTAATTCGTTCTCATTAAGTCGGGCCTAAACAGAACAAATCTTCTTAAAGAACTTGGTGGAATATAAAAATTGAATCGGGATAACAGTTCAGTAGAATACAACGGACCTCGAATAAGTTTGAATACAAAGATGAAATCTGCATGGAGTCTCCTAGTTCTTAAGGATGATAGCCCAATGTGGTCGCGCAACCGACCCTCTGAGAATGTCCCGAGAGAAAATCTGCCTTCTAGTATGGATATATACTTGAGGAATTCATTCTGTACCCTCTCAAGAAGAAGGCTGTCCTCAGATTTGTAGGGGGACCAAACGACTGATGCGAAGTCCAAGTTACGTCTTATTGGAGCATAGAGGTAGTGAAGTGTTTCGCTGCTGAAATATTTAGAGTTTTTTAGTACAAATTCCAGAGTCCTTAGGGATGCCGTAGAAATGGCCTGGATATGTGGTCTGAGAGATAACTCGCTGTCATATGAAATACGTAAGTCGTTGATAGCAAATGCTCTTTCAATGAGATTGCCCTCAATGGGGGCTTATAGGATTATCTAGACGAGAAATAATCATGAATTGACATTTTTTATGTTAACTGTTATGAACTATTGGCCCTACACCCCTCCTCTATCGCCTGCAGATCTGACTTCAATCTCGAATGTCAGCCAACGACTTAACTGGGGTAAAAAACTTCAGATCATCCGCAAATAGCAGTAATCTGACAGGGCGGATGACAAGTTTAATATCATCAATGAAAATCAAGAAGAACAAGGACCCTAGGTGAGTCCTCTGTGGAACGCCAAACGTCACGGGAACCAGAAACGAAAGCGTGCTACCTATTTCCACGTACTGAACTCTGTCCGTGAGATAAGAACTCAACCACGATTAAAATCTTACGTGAAAATTTCCTCAGTTTGCTCCCAAGCATCGAATGTGGCAGACTGTCAAATGCTTTCGCTCAATCAGTATATACTACATCGACTTGCCAATGATCTTCCAAGGCTATAAGAACGAAATGAATGAAGATAGCATATTGGTCTCCTTGATTTCTACCTTGAAAAAACTCATATTGTGCGGGAATGATTTTATCATATCGCTACAAAAGTGACACAACTCAAAATTTACTTTTTTCGGTTTATGCTATGAATTAGATCAGAAAACGAGCCTAGATTAAATCATAAAATTTTTTTACCAACATCAGTGGGTCCTCCATATATCATATATGTAGATACCTACATATCAAAATTGGTGTCTACTTCATGTTTCCAATTAATGAGAAAACATTTAGCATTTGAATATTTTCGACTTTTGATTTTGAGTTGTGGCACTTCTGTAGCGAGGGGGCGATATATCCTAGACTTTATTTGCTCAGGAATAATAGATTCAGATAACTTAGGGATGACATTGAGTATGATTATTGGCCTATAGTTAAGAATATCCTCTCTAGATCCCGACTTGTGAAGAGGCTTAACGAACCCAGACTTCCAAAACTTCGGAAAAATTCCATCATTCAAGGATTTGTTGAATAAAATTTGAAGCGGTAGGGCAATGGATTGTTTACATTTTAGGGGAATATTTTGATTTTATGTTCAAAATACAATAAAATACATAGATTTCAGTCACATGACGTTTTAAAAAAGTAATAAATAAATGTATGTGTGAAAGAATTCATGGTTCAGTGTTAACAAAACAAACATAATTTTGTTTTTTTAAGCTAAAATTGTTTAAAGTTGGGTTGTTATACATCAATGCAGTGCAGTCCTGACAAATTTGAGACACAGTGTAAATCGGACTCATCGCATCAAACGATAATCGAATACAAATAGCAGCATGTGGAGCAAGCGCATTCACTGATATGCATTCCGTATGACGTCATCGGCTCGCATCGCAAAAGTTGCTCCTTGGACGAAACGAGAAAATAAAAATGCAATATTTTAGGACAGGCGTTATTGAAATTGAAAATTGCTTGACCGATATTTTTTAGATACATTAAAAATAAAAGTAGATTAACAGAGTATAAAATCATATGGACGATATTAGATATTGTTCGGTTTAAATGACGAAATATCAGTGATCGTTGTCATTGAATTTCATATTTCATCACCTCATATCCTTCATCCCCAACAATCATCTATCACTTGCTAAAGAAGTAGGACTAGAGTTGTCACAGAAATAGTTCATAATTCCTTAAAATACTACTCAATACCATTTTCCTAATACTGAGCTTTGGTTATAGATAAATCTGGTCCTACTTCTTCATCAAAGCCGGCTTGCTGTGGCTGCTTTCGAAGCAAAAAGCGCGACTCTCTAGTCCTGCTCGAAATGTACAGAACCGCGTGTCAAGAACCGTCTAGATGTTCTGAGAGAGCGCCTTTGGGACCACTAGAGTACAACTGCACTTGTGAGTCTGTTCCCCAGATTAGTAAACTGATCAACCAGTCGGAATACGAGGTTGGAAAAGAAAAACACGTCAAGATAAGGAGAAAGGTGAAGAAAGTACAACAGAATAATACGAAAGAATTCGAGTTTGCTGACGACGCCATTAGTTTGAATAACGAAACATTTGACGACGAACCGCCAGTTATAAATAAGGCTCTGACGGAGAATCCCTACTTGAACGTGAACGGTAAAGTGGAATTACCAACAATACTGAACGAGAGGATCGAAATTGAAAATGCATTGTTGAAAAATAAAAATGGAACCAACACGATCGATATAGATGATACAGCAAACTCCAATACTAGGACGGAACATATCCAAGGCGTGGTCAACAGGCTCAAGGACGAGAAAGACTTGAATCGCAACGAGAAGAAACTTATACTGAAGAAGATTTATAGTTATTGTACATTACCTAAGAATAAAAAATTATCAAGCGATACTGTTCCTAAGGCAGTATATCGCCCAGCTGTTCCACCAAAAAGAGTAACGCCTGATGGAACTCATATTTATTATTGGTGCGATTTACATAAGAAGGGACCTTCTGGTAAGCAGCATGTGTCAAGAAACCTTTTTTTTTTCGTATTTGAATCTTATTCAGAAGAAGGAAGCACTCTTTTTAGGATTTTAAAATAGAAGTGAAAACCAAAACCAACTCAATTTTACATAGGGCTACATTTTATAATGTGAAAATTTGGGTACCATGGAATCAATAATGGATGCCCCACATCAGTTTTAGGAGAATGATAGTAGCTTATGTCTTTCATGATTCTTTTTTCAAATAAGAAAAGGGAAACCCATATTATTTCGTTATGACCGCCTGTATCGCCATATTATAGATTTATCCTAGAAAACAATGAAATTGACCTTGGATGAATGAAATCAGGAAGGAAGGTGTTTTAAGTAGCCTTATGAAATTATTTAGTGAAAAATATGGAGACAGTTCTATGTAGGTATAAAGGTGGTTTCAATAACTCACTGACAAGCTTTGTCAATGAAAAGTTCTGTATGTTTTACAAAAGAACATTATGAGAATATTATGTCCGATTCTATTTATTCAAAGAAATATAGCTTCAGAAGTGTGATCGTATCGAGTGTCTGTTTTTGTCAAAATCAATACTACAGGGTGTACCAAGTTCGACGTCCTATTAGACGTTTCTGGAGACCGGGACCTATCTGAAAATTGGGATCATGATATTGTAGGACATTATCTACGGAGCTAAAATTTTCTTGAAGCTTTACTGCTTTCACTTATACAAGGTATGAAAAAAAAATTTTTTAAATTTTCAAATTTTGATAGAGTATTCCATTCTGAATATATTTCCATTAGAATCGTTGCATTCGTCGAAAAAAACTGAAGAAAAAAGGGAGATAAGAATATTCGGTATTTGTTATTCCCTTTTTAAATATCTTATGCACAAACCAGTTTCACATTTTTGAAGTCAAAGACTGTGGAAATATTGTAAATCTCTAGAATTTTGAAAAACTCGTCACAGGGTGTTCCAAATTTCGGGTCAAAAATTGGAATCAAAATAGGCTCATAACTTTCGTTTCTCGAATTAGAACCCTATTTTTTTATATTTGAATTTGATTCTGCAAAGAAAAATAATGAAAGTACATGTCAATGTACCTGAAATGAATAATGCTTGAGTTATTTAAGATTGTTTTATTTTATGTCGTCCCTAGAATAAAGTTCATAAAATCGGATTCATATCAACAATGACGAATAAATGAAAAAAAGTCTGTACCTAGTGAAATATTCGAATAATTTATCTTCTATAACATAGATCATTGTTGATATGAAAGTATGAAGTATTCTTTTTGGGAGCATAGTTTGAACACTATCATTACTTTTTTTTGCTGACTCAAACGTAATCATAAAAAATAGAGTTCTAATTCGAAAAACGGAAGTTATGAGACAATATTGATCCAATTTTGACCCAACATTTGGAACACCGTGACGAGTTTTTCGAAATTCTAGAAATTTATAATATTTCCACAGTCTCCGACTTCAAAAATGTGAAAACGGTTTGTGCATAAGATATTTAGAAAAGGAATAACAATCACAATACCGAATACTCTTATCTCCCTTTTTTCTTCATGTTTTGAAGAGTACTTCGATCAATGCAACGATTTCAATAGGAATGTTTTCAGAATTGAATACTCTATCAGAATTTGGACCGAAAAAACAGAAAAAAAAATCACATTTTTTCATACCCTGTATAATTGAAAATGGTCAGTCTTCAAGAATATTTTAGCTTGGCAGATGATTTCGAACAATATCATAATCCCAATTTTCAGAGTTCAAATAGGTCCAGTTCTCCAGAAAGGTCTTGTACACCTTGTGTATTATACTATTAGTGCTGAAAATTGAAAATGATATAAATACATGAAAATAATAAATACTCAAAATTCCCTCGTCTTTCTAAAAAATATGCTTCGAAACTGAGAATTGAGGAAACTCTGACTTGAAAGGGAGAGTTTGGTTTATTTCTGATTTGAATAAAAGTATTTTAAACTCTCTCTTGTGTAACAAAACTCAATTAGAATATTGACTGGCAAGTGTATTCAAGCTTGTTTCGAAACACCCTTTTTGTTTTAGATGAATCATAACAACAGACATGAATGAATATCAGCGGCATAATGCCTAACCCCTCTTTTTTGCAATTTTCCTGGAACAGTCGTGAACCATACAGGGTTGGGATAAAGTATGGAACCAAGTAAATATCTTTTAAACGAAAAGAACGATATTTATGAAAATTTGCAGGTAATTGCAATGGAACAAAACGCATCTGATGTACATTTTTTTGATAATAATATACTTCCGGTTTAACCGGAAATGCCATCAACTTCTTTAATTTAAATGGGACACCATATATATTTTTACAGATTTTGAAAGAGCTTGTTATTTTGAATTCATACATACTGAGTTTAGTGTAAAAAAATTTGTAAAAACGAGGAATAACTCACTGTTAGTAGTACAATAGATGTACGATGTACATTTCATTATTTTAGAATAATGGGAAACAAAATTACTTCAAATGTTCAAAATGCTCGCCGTTTACTTGCTGACAATATGCCATCCTATTAACAAATTCTTGAGTCACTCTTTCCAAGACTTCTTCACGTATTAGTTCACATTCATAAATAATTCTTTGTCTCAATTCCTGTGAGTTTGTTGGTCGTCTAACGTAAACACGTGATTTTAGATAACCCCAAAGAAAAAAATCTAACGGGCTAAGATCCGGAGAAAGAGCAGGCCACTCTATGAATCCTCTACGTCCAATCCATCGATTTGAAAAATTCGCATCCAGAAATTCCCTAACCCGTCTATCATAGTAGGGAGGTGCTCCATCTTGTTGAAACCAAATATTTTGTGGTAATTGCCCATTCTGTTGAAGTGCAGGAATAATTTCGTTATTTAGTAGATCCAAATACTTGTCACCATTCAAGTTTTCGTCGATAAAAAATGGGCCTATAAGCTTATTTTCGACAATTCCCATCCAAACATTTAACTTCTGTGGATGCTGGGTATGTGCTTCATGAATCCAATGAGGATTCTCATTTGACCAATACCTTGAGTTGTGGCAATTAACTGTTCCATTTAAACAAAAAGTTGCCTCATCGGAAAAAACTATGCTAGAAGCAAAATTTTCGTCGACATTACAGATGTCCATTAGCCGTTCGCAAAATTCCAGCCGTCGGTCAAAATCATCGTTTGACAATTCTTGAACCAACTGTACCTTATACGGATGATACTTTTCACTTTTTAATATCTTTCCTACAGAACGTCGACTGATACCATGGTTTAGTGCCAAATTTGTGGTGGAAGTTTGAGGTGATTCTTCTACATCGATTGCAATATTTTGTTTAACAGTTTCGTTACAAAAAACTCAAAGGAGGTTGGTTAAAGTGCTATATTCCTCGTTTTTACAATTTTTTTTACACTAAACTCAGTATGTATGAATTCAAAATAACAAGCTCTTTCAAAATCTGTAAAAATATATAGGATGTCCCATTTAAATTGAAGAACTTGATGGTATTTCCGGTTGAACCGGAAGTATATTATTATCAAAATTCCATTGCACTTACCTGCAAATTTTCATAAATATCGTTCTTTTCGTTTAAAAGATATTTACTTGGTTCCTTACTTTATCCCAAACCTTGTATACAGGGTCTTTCACGAGGAACCTCACCCATATTTATACGGGAAACTACTGAAAGTATTTTCATGAAATTCAGCACTTATAAGTATTTCACGATGCTGATGAAATCTAAAATATTTTCAAGGCATGAGCACCTCCGGTTTTTCCGGAAATGACGTCAACTTCCGTTTTTCAAATTAGAACACCATTTTTTTATTGCAGAAATAGATTCCTTAGAAAATTTCAAGTTATTTTGATGTAACATTTTTCAGTTTTGGTTGGAAAATTCTCTCTGAGCGGGAAAATTCGAAAAAAAAATCGAAAATAGAGCTCCGCTGAAACAAGAATAACTTCGAGGTTTTTGGATGGAAAATTTTCATTTTTTGGATTTTTCAAGATGTAAGATTGATGTATCCACTTTAAAAATCGAAATCGCGATTCATGATACAGGGGGTGAAAAAATCGCTTTCAAAGTTAGGGATGACAAAATCGTGAAAAATCAATTTTTTCAAATTAGAACCCCATTTTTTTATGGCAGATATTGAATCTACGTTAAAAAATAATGTGAGTGTATGCATCACACCCTTGCCCTAAAATGGATATTTTCTGAGTTATTCACAAAAAACTGTTTTTCGTCTTGAATTTTCAGCTATTTCTTTTCCCTTCACGACAAAAAGATGAAATTTTCAGGAACTGTTATTTGAACCATGCTGTAGATTTTTCACCCCTTCTTGAAACCGACTTCAAGTTACTATTAGGAGAACCATGGCAAACTCTCGCAGTTATAACTAGAGAAGATGCTCAAAGTTTTGACCGTTAATTTCTAGACATTTATTTATACGTCTCAGGAATGCTTCGTGCGTTGCTCTTCTTATTTCATCGGGAGGAAGAGATCTGCAAAAGTGTTTAAAAATCAAATTGAGTTTCAAAACTATGAATCTAAAAATCTAAGCAAACCTGAACGCATTTCTGACTCGTTCTATGCAGTCCTCTTTATCAGTCAGGGGAGTTGAGTAGACAAAATTTTTTTATCCTACCCCAAACATAATAGTCTAAAGGAGTTAAATCGGGAGAACGTGGTGGCCAAAGATGTGGACCATTGTTCGCCAACCATCGATCTTCAAATAGCCTGTAGAGGATATTTGACACATTGAGTGAATTGTGTGGAGGCGCGCCATCTTGTTGATACCATAAGTCATTATGGTTCTGTACTAGCGGCTCAATTATTTGATGAGTCAATATGTCAGAATATCTATCTCCTAAGGGAGAACATTCTTTAAATAATGCAAACATGTGTAGTGTTCTATCTTACCAGTTAAAGTCTCATCATAAATGTGAACATCGAGAATTGCATTATTTTTGATGGCGCAAAAAACATTGAAACTCCAGGTCTCTTGAAAGTTCCATTGTCTGAAGTGGTGGTTGTTCTCTTCATCCCAATAATGACTGTTATGCCTATTGAAAGAACCATTCTTTGTGGATTTAGATTCATCTGTCCAAATTATACAGTCCAAAAAGTTTTCATTCTCTTGAAATCGAATCATCATAGCTTCGCAAAACTCTGTTCTCCTGACGAAATCAGTTTCCTTCAAATGCTGTACCCTATTGAATTTATATGGGTGCATTTTATGTTTTTTTAATATTCTCCCAACACTCGATTGAGATAATCCCAGATCAATCTCGGCATCTTTGAGAGAATTTTGAGGATTCACAGGAAAATATGCAAGAACTGTAATTTCGTTGTTCTCATCTTCTACTACACTTTTTTCTCTCTTAACGAAAGATCCGACATTTCTCAAGTTTGTCATGGTTCTGTTAATGGTATCTCTCGTTGGTCTGGGTCGGTCAGGAAACCTCTCAATGAACAGTCGAATCGTTCTATCTACAACTTTATTACATTCTCCATGAAGTAGAATGAGATTTAAATAATCTTCATTGGTAAAACTAGGCATAGTGATCGATTTTATAACTTAATACGAATTATCACCAAATTAATAGTAAACACAAAATGCTACTGAATAAAGAGGAATTTGGCAGATGTAATTAATGATATCTATCATTAAAAAAAAAGAATGTAAAACATGGTAAGTTTTTGCATATGGTTCATAAGGAATTATTTATTTATCACTGGAGAGAAAACCGATGGCCGATTAGTTGAAATAAAGAGGTTTCCGATACAAATTCGAATCAAAATTCGCCATCTATTTAGGAACAACCTGTAACTTTTTTCTCTTGCATATAAGGGTAGTAAAATCTAAAACATGGTTTAAGTAACAGTTCCTGAAAATTTCATCTTTTTGGCGTGAAGGGAAAAGAAATAGCTGAAAATTCAAGACGAAAAACAGTTTTTTGTGAATAACTCAGAAAATATCCACTTTAGGGCAAGGGTGTGATGCATACACTCACATTATTTTTTAACGTAGATTCAATATCTGCCATAAAAAAATGGGGTTCTAATTTGAAAAAATTGATTTTTCACGATTTTGTCATCCCTAACTTTGAAAGCGATTTTTTCACCCCCTGTATCATGAATCGCGATTTCGATTTTCAAAGTGGATTCATCAATCTTACATCTTGAAAAATCCCAAAAATGAAAATTTTCCATCCAAAAACCTCGAAGTTATTCTTGTTTCAGCGGAGCTCTATTTTCGATTTTTTTTTCGAATTTTCCCGCTCAGAGAGAATTTTCCAACCAAAACTGAAAAATGTTACATCAAAATAACTTGAAATTTTGTAAGGAATCTATTTCTGCAATAAAAAAATGGTGTTCTAATTTGAAAAACGGAAGTTGACGTCATTTCCGGAAAAACCGGAGGTGCTCATGCCTTGAAAATATTTTAGATTTCATCAGCATCGTGAAATACTTATAAGTGCTGAATTTCATGAAAATACGTTCAGTAGTTTCCCGTATAAATATGGGTGAGTTTCCTCGTGAAAGACCCTGTATGTTTCAAATATGTAATGGGTTCGGAAATGAGTTCCCATTATTATTTTCTGTCCAAGCTTGTAAGTAAGCTGATAAATGATATGTGAATTAGAATGAAATAGGCTTGAGGCTTTCACGACGCTGAATTACTGACTCTGAATCATTAACTCAGCGGTCGAGTTACAATCTTATACTAAGAATCTTCTGAAGATGACAACTGCAGATGTAGCAGAAACGATAGGTGAAATAATTCCTAATAGATCACGTCCAACAAGCCTGGGAGACTATCTCCATGACAAAATAGGAATACATACAAATCGCAATCGAGTGAAAAATTTAGACTTCTCACAATAAGTAAGTCTCGCTTTCTAAATTCAAAATTTGTTGGATTAGAAATTGCACAGCATTTTATTTATGATTTAATTTGTGATTGAATGCTTCGGTTAGTTAATCGGCCAAATCCTATCAAGGATTGCGAAAAATAAAAATTACATATTATTCTGTGATTCACCCTACTTTATGCTCAATCATTCAAATTTCACATACAAACTATAATTTTCATGATATCTGAATAAATCTGATGGCGATGTATAATGTATGATATATTTCTGAAACGGGAATAAAATAGCGATTCTTTCTAAGCCATTTCAAACTATTGTTTTCATAAGAAAAAACACAACTTCATGTTATAGCTCAGCAAGGAAACCTCTTGGGAAAAAACAAAATACGATACCGGATTGCTATGAAAAAAGTGCCTGTATAATGTTTTTCAACATCCCAGCACATCAGAAACGGAGATAATGGCCAAAGTTGAAATCGGCCAAATTTCAATTTTGGCCTATACCTCGAAAACAAATAAGATAGATGAATGCAGTTGATGGAACGTGTCATTCATTTTCCTCTAGTTGATAGTTCAAAAGGGGTTACAGTCCATTGCGACCTTGTGATCTATTGTGCCCCCTGACAAAGATTTACAGCTCGCCTTCCAGTCCCAGAGATCTTATGAATCCCAATATCTCGGAAGGCTTCAGTGAGGCTAATTCCTCACTCCTACAGGTCTCTTGACCAAAGTATTATTTCCTTTGGCTTACAATGCCAAAGCATTCTGTGACTAGGTGAATAGGAGTTTCTTCCTCCTCCCTACAGAATCTACACTCGTCAGTGTCCGATACGCCCATTCTCAGCAAGTGCTTTCTGAGGCGACAATGCCCTGTAAGAAAGCCAGTGAGGAGGTGTAGTTGGTTCTTACTGAGATCCAAATATCTTTTGGATTTTGCAGTTTCAAAATTCCGAAGGAACTTTTTGGAGTGATCCGACCCTGGGAGATTCTGCCAGAGTGTTTCTCTTTCAGTTTTGTCCTTCTCCAACAACTCTTTCTTATAGGTACATTTTCCTATACCACAGAAAGGTTCTGGGTCAGTGAGTGTTTTCCGAGCACCCTCTCTGCCAAGTTTCTTGGCCTCTTCGTTACCTGTGATTCCCGAATGACCAGGAGCCCAGATTAAAGAGACCTCAGTGAGTTTGCTCCGGCATTCCCATGTTGACTTTGGGTCGATGGCATAGGAGTTCAGGGCTTTAATAGCAGCTTGACTATCTGAGTGAATAGCTATGTCGCAATTCTGATAGTTTCTCTCTAGATTAATATCTAGACATCTTTCGATTGCTAATATTTCTGCTTGAAGAACACTCACACAAGAACCTAACGATAGTGCACACTTGGCTTTGGCCCCGTGAACCCCAGCGCCAGCTCCCGTGGTGGTTTTAGAACCATCTGTATACCATTTAACAGTATTTTCTTTGAAATTTTGGTCGGTATTCCCGCTCCCATTCCTCTTTTTTGCATAGCATCGTACTGAAGTTTTTCTCAGTACTTTCTTTCTTGACCATTACATCACTAGGAAGGTTTGCAGATGAGATGTAGTTACTCAGAGAGCACCAGACTCTCTGACACCTAATTCTCTCATTACCTGCGCCGTCTCTAGATATTCTGAGAATGGCCCCATGGGCCATCCTGTCAATCACCAGATGTAGGGGTGCGAGATCTGTTATGATCTCAAGTGCTCTGGTTGGACAAGTTCTGATGACCCCCGTGATGCACACACAGGCAAACCGCTGTGCTTTATCGAGCATTTTCCTCTATATCTCACGGTTGAAAAGTTGTAGTTCTGGTATCACCAATTTTCCCCACCTGTACATACAAACCTACTTCATTCCATAATTATATATGGAATAAATATTATGAAATACTTTAACCAAAATGAAGAAAAATTATTATGAATAACGGTCATAGGAACATTTATGTATTTATTATTCTTTCAGCAACACTTGAACAACAGGAATGAAACAATAAAGCAATCAAT
Organism: Hippodamia convergens; assembly: GCA_038502775.1. Taxonomy (NCBI): domain Eukaryota; kingdom Metazoa; phylum Arthropoda; class Insecta; order Coleoptera; family Coccinellidae; genus Hippodamia; species Hippodamia convergens. The sequence goes on along the minus strand of CM076609.1, from coordinate 62,735,142 downwards.
ATGATAGCTTGATGAAGGCTGCATACTCGGCTGCATATTAAACGAAACGTTGCTGAAAGAATAATATATATATATATATACATGTCCCTATGACCGTTATTCTTTACATTCATCTGAAGAATTTTTGGAACGAAAAATTGTATCGAATTGAAAAAGTATTATTTTTTCAGAACCGCCTTTTCCATTTTCGAAAACAAAATGCTATTCAGCGCTGGAAAAAATAGGAATAGAATAGAAATTTTTTATCTCAGTCCTCAACAAAAGTGTGCAATACCATTTCTATGATTTGAAAAGTAAGGAAGAATTCTTATTATTCTATTTTGAAAAACCTTTCTTGGAATGTCACGAATCATCACTTAGTGTAAAATATATATCCCATATGCAAGGGTGAACGTGAACCTTGACATCGATATTTCGTAGTGGAAGGAAGAATCATTTTTCGCGAGCAGGTTCGATATATTTTCTCAAGAAGTCGATCCTATTCACGAATAAAAATTTAAAAAAATTTTTAGAAGCTTTGGATATATATATTCACAAAAAATTAAAAACGAAAGTATTGGATATTCGTCTCTTACAATTCGTTGAATGAATCTATTTTGCAGGTTGCTTTTATCCTTGGTATCATGAGAGTATGTCGAAAAAATGAACGCTATAATCTAAAACTTCTGAAATTAAGGATTTGGATTCAGCCACTTTATATTTATTTCAAATTATGAAGACAGAAGAGAATTCGGAAAAACTGGAAACTTTTATAGTATTTTGAAGAAAAATTCAGGTTCAATGTAAGTGTTGACAATTTCATCGTTAACTATCGAGAACGAAAATGCACAAAGAGGGTAATCGGGATGAAAAAATAGTATTTTATGTTCGAATTATTCGAATATTGATAATCCAAAACTATTTTTGGGACACTGCTCTTGGACTACATCGACTACTGTACTGGTAGATGTAGGGGCCTATCTAAAATTACTTAAAAGAGCAAGGAAATGGAAATCCTCCAATGTTATAGATAGATGTTTAATGATATAGGTCATTAGCTGGACCGCTCTGGCTGTGAATTTGAACTTTTCCATTTCTTCAGATTCAAAGCGCAGAAACTTTCCTTCCTGTTATCATCACAAAGAGTCAATATTTTCTTTCCCCCTATTTGAAACGATCCAACTTGATGACTCATTATCATATTCGAAGTCTGAAATTCAGAGCTGGTCAAGGTATCTTCAAATAGCTGATGGCCAATTCACTCGAAGCACCCGGTTAAGATATTTTCGATGAACTCATCAATGGTTATTGTTCCAGAGCTCGATGACGGTGCCTACAATCCCTTATGGACAATGAGGGGTTTCACTCAGACCTTCCACTTCTGGAAAGAAAATAAACGCGCACAATCGGTCCCTTTGAATGCCTTCCTTACCTATGTCACATTGCCATGGTGGAGTATAGCGAAAGGTATACTTCGAATTTAGCATCCTGTATTCAATATTTTTATTAATTATAATTTTTCCGTTTTAGATTTGCTCGACCATAGGGAAGGTCCAATTCTAACTTTTTAATATACTATATATTTCAAAAGAAATTGTTGTATTTATTAATATTAAATATTTATATTATTGATAATCTTTCATTTGTCATCCTGACTAACTTTCATTCCTGCTTGCTTAGATTTAGTTCACAAATCAGATTAATTCAACTACACATTGGATTTCTGCTACGATCTCATGAAACAAGGAAGGGTGGGGATTGTCGCCTGCGACAGAACGAAGCTCTGAGAACCCGGCCTTAAGCTGGGTTCTCAGAGCTTCGTACTATCGCAGGCGACAGCAATTCAGCCAATCAGAGTATGTAAACAAAACTTCCCCTGGCCATTACTTTTTCATTTCTGGTTGTCAAAATCTGTCGCGATACGCCCCTTTTGTAGTTGAAATAATTCAGCAACACATTGGATTTCTGCGATAATCTCATGAAACAAGGAAGGGTGGGGATTGTCGACCACGACAGTACGAAGCTCTGAGAACCCGTTTTTATAGGTTCTCGACGTTTCGTATCTGAGTATGAATAATTTTATTCGAAAACATCATATGATTATGAATTACATTACGAAGAATCCTGACATCCGTGGGGTAGCTAGTCGATGTCTTTTCTCGAGAAATAACCGCCGATTAATCAAGTGGATCAGGTGTAGATTATCAAAACCTATTTTTTTTCTGCTTTATATATCCGTCTGATAACAAACACATCTTGGTGAAAACATGGTTATCCAGTGGCGGCTTGTCCTATGAGGCAAGAGAGGCGTGCCTCACCAAACAAATTGTGGAAGTTAAAATTACTAATACAATTCATGGAATATTTTATTAATCCATTTCATCATCCCTTTAATTATTCTTCCGTCTCAATTTCCCATCATACGGTACGTCACTGGGTCTCTATTTCATATGACCATAATATTCAAGCTCAATCCTTATTCTTTTACATTCATCGCACTTTCTTTTTAAGAAGTAAACGGTCTGAGGCATGCCCAATGCTTCCTTGTCTAGCGCGTTATCTGCATCGACGCAGCGGTAACATTATCTACGCCCCTTTACGTTTCGAATGCAGCTTCTAAGATGAATTTGGGGCATGCCTCTGCCCTCGGCAAATTGCAACTATTCGACACCTGCACTATTCGGGAAGCGGGACATAGGTTTGTTGTGATTTGATGGGAACGCGTTTGCTAGATCTCGTGTTAGTTTGTCTTCGTGTTCATGTGATTTTTTTTCTAAAAGATTTTGTTGATGGACTTGATTAGTACAAGATTCACTACGAAACGGTGCAGGGGATTTGACGAAAATTTTTAATATTATACTTTTTTTAATGTACCCAGACATTATAGCGACTCGAATACAGGTTAGGTTTTGTGACATTGAAAAACTACATTTCATGGATCTGTTAAATAATTCAAAATTCTTCATTTATGATAATGAGAATCTGCGTGCGAGCTTCTGAAATATTTGACGACGCAATATAATAGTTTCGATATAAATCAACTAAAAGTTCAATAAACTGTATGGAAACGATATAATAGAAAATTGCACAAACCAGGGCAGCAGGGTGTATGCCGCTCGCGTCAGGTTCTAGTAGCGGCAAATCAGATTTTTCATTCCAAAACTTTTATTCTTTGAAATCGAAAAATCACCTGTTATTGAGGGTGAAAGCCAAAAGACGCCTCTTGACGTGGCTTTTTAATCTCGACCACGTTTGTAGTCAAAAAACTGAATAAAAATTAAATTAAATCTATAGAGTAATACCGGCAGAAGGAGAACGTATAGTTTTTTGAAATTCTGATATAATTTTCATTCTGCCAGTTTCCCAATCAGAATTAAAGAATTTTTATTTCTAGGGGGGGTTTGAAAAACTTGAAAAAAAGAGTATCAATACTATGAACTCGTCACTGACGTCACTTTATCAAACTGAATAACCTAAATTGGAGGTAAAGTCTATAGTTCCAAAATTTTTCAATTTCAACCGCGGAATTTTACATTCAAAAGAAGATCCGTATATTGCTCTATTCGCTAATTGATACGAAAGTAGGTGATTCTTTGTTTTTTTTATCGAACGTCTCAAGTACGCATCTTGATGATAAAGCGCCGTCGTTAAAACAATTCGAAAACGCGCCTTTGAATGAGTTTGAAGGATGATAAATGATATTTGATAATAGTCATAGTAAAAGGATATACCGGGTGGTTCAAAAGTCTGGAAACGGTGAATTCATTTCGCGCACAGGTGGAAAATCTGTTTCGAAAGGCCCTTATGTGAGATATCAGGCATAACTTTGAAATTTCAAATGCAAACCCATCTTTTCATTGCAGATTGGGACTAAGAGAAAAATTTTTCATCCGAATTGGTTAAACCAAAAATTTTTTCATCCATATTAGGGCCCTATGCAACGTTATTTGTTCAAAAATCCGGAGGCGTTCATTCAATTAGGATATAAATATTCATATTCAGATATTGAGGTCCTTACTAATTTTTCTCGATGAATCGATTAAAACCATCGGATTCTGGGTCTTGAAGGGCTTATACGAGATGAGAGGTCCAACATTGAAATATCAAATGCAAATATTCCTATTAAATTTCAGATTTGGATTCAGCAGGAGATTTTACATCCTAATTGGTTGAAACAAATTTTTTCATCCATTTTTGGGTTGTATTTGCAACGTTTTTCGTTAAAAATTCGAAGTTGGTCCTCAAATCTCTCATAAATCCCATAGAGCCCAAAATCTGAGATCCCAATCGATTTCTCGAGAAAAATTACCGACGACTTCAGTATGAGAACATGAATTTTCGCATCCTGGTCTGAATTAACGCTGCGGATTCTTGAACAAAAAACGCTGTATTGGGTCCAAATAAGGTCGAAAAAATTTTTGGTTTTAACCAATTCCATTTAAAAATTTGACCATTTAAAAAAGACGGGTTTGCATATGAAATTTAAAATTTAGGACTCATTTCTCGTATAAGGACCCTATGGGCCCGAAGTCTGATGAGCCCATTCGATTCAATATTGACATCCTACATTGTTTGAATGTTCAAGTCAAGAATAAGGCCACCGCACCGGAAAAAAATGTTATTAGGTCAAATATCAAATCGAAAAACGAGAACAGTAAAAAAAATTACATGTAATCCGGATGTTTTGAATTTCTCTTACATATGAGAGTAGGAATTAGCGTACGGGGCACGCGCTGCACCCCCGGTAGGAACATTTGACATAAAATTTTTAACGCCATAACTCTTTAAATTATTATGTGTTATTGATTGTTGTTTTGCCAGTGCCAAGCTTCTACAGAATTGCGTTTAAATTTTTGTATTAGAATTACAAATGGACCAGCGCGATTTAGTAATACGACAAAATTTTGAGAAAGGATTTATAAAATCATAGTATGAGAACATTTATAGACGAGGTATTAGATCATTTCGCTGAACAGATGAATTGCAGAATTATTTCGGTCAATAACAAATTCTAACATTTAGAACTCGATTTAGAATTAATATTTTTTACAACTTTAAGAATATATCCTTTATTATACGCTTCACGTTGATTCTTGTTGGACAACTGAATAATTACGATTTATATAATATTAAGAGCAATGCAATATGTCGAAAAAAGTACAAAAATCATCTTTTGGGAATACCCCCGGTATAATAATACCGATAGATTTTTTTCAAACTGAAGATATGAACTAATTGGTCGTTATCAGCCATAATATAGGTAGTGAGGATTTGTTTTGGAGTAAAAATTCAAATTATTAGTAATAACATTGTTTTTAATAATATTTTTTTTCGTGATGCGCCTGCCTAACCATCTTATGATGTCACGAGCCGCCACTGCAGTTATCGTTATCCTGTGGAATTCTTTCGGTAGTCTTTTTTCAACTTGAACATACCATCGAACAACAGATTTCATCATCGGAGGAGGCAAAAATCTAATTGACTAATTGATTGTTCACAATTAGTGGTTTTTGCTCTTTGCTCTATAAGTAACAGAAAATATTCCCAAAACATTCGAAAAATCTGATCACCTGCTTTTTGCCTCTACTGTGAAAAAATTTTTTCAACATCTACAATTGGTACAATGTTCAGAAAAAAGGGTTTTTTTTATTAGTTATAGTTTTTACTTATGAGTTGTCATTTCGTCTGTCCGCTTCATGATATTTTTCTTAATTCACTTTAGGTAAGGATGCCTTTTAATCCTATCAAGTACTCACGATTACTATTTAGAGTCCCTTTGACGCTGAGTAAGTGGTAAATACAGAAGAGCGTTCTGTGTTTTACTCTACTATAACCTTTTAGTTCCAGTTCCAAAATGGTCGTGACGATGAGATGACTACTTTTCCTCACGTCCTGGTTTGGAACTCCATGAATTGAAATAGTCTTTTGAAAATAATTAAATTGTGTAATGTTTTAAATATGTTATTGTTTGAGGATTAAGTGATTTTTAGTTGGTGATGCAGCGTGTTTAATGTGTTGATGGCGAGCAGCCAAGCACATGATAAAAGATTAGACAGATAGAACTTTTATTTCTATGCTTATTCTAAAGATGCTCATGTTTATGATGGCATAGTACCACCGAAGTGCTCTAGATCGAAGTTTCGGACATTTAAATACATGGTTTGAAATACATTATTTGCTTTATTTATTTCATTATTTGAGCAACCATGTACAGGACCATTCTCCTCGATTACTCTTTATTCATTTTCACGTTCAGCTTGAACACCGCATTGTCCGCATTCATATTACTCATTCAAACGTAGGCCTTCAATTAGACATAACATATCTGCAGATAATAGCGAATAGTTTCTGTGATACTAGCCGAGATTTCAGGATGAAATTTTTCTTCTTTATCCTCACAAAAATTTCTATAAATCCTCGTGACGTGTGACGTCATCTTACAATGAAGTTTATGGGATCAGTATTATTAGAACTATTGAGATTGAGAATACAGGTGGCCATATCTCTGAGAGCCTTCGGCGGATTTCAACCATTCCCGAACTGAACTGATGCATTCAGACTTGAAACGTACCTAATCTGTAAATTTAAATACTCTTACACCTTCTCATTCGGAACGGACCGCGAGTAACTAGTCGTTAATCTCAGACACAAAATTCTAAAATCACAGGCTGATGGTCATCGTTCCATTTAATTAAAATTAAATTCTCATGATGAAGTATTGTATGTTTTGATGCTCTGGAAAGATAGTATTATTTTAACTTGGAGCCTCTCATGAAAGCAGCACAATGTAGAACCTCGTTATCACTTATCACCAGGGTTCAGCGGAGTTCAAGAGAAAGAAAGTTATCATTTGAAAAGAAGAGTTATTCCCTATTTCGAACGATCATTGAAATATGGGCAAGTGACTGAGAATAAGAAGAAATGTTTTTGAAGACATTTATATCCCTCTGCCTCTTCGGCATTTCTATTGCTTGTCGAAGAGAACCCAGTGTTTATCATTCAAAGGCAGATAAATCGTCAGGAGATAATGGAGTGCAAATTAAAATCAGTGAAAATCCGAAAAGCTACATTCCGGGAAAACTTTATATAAGTAAGTAAATATTCATATTGTTTTTTTCCAATATAATCATTGATGGATATTTGTCGCATCTGACTGTTCAACAGCAGAATTTCGAAGTTTTATTAAAAATTAATAAACACTCTCAGAATGAGTAATAACGAGATATAATATTTTTTAATTTCAGTGAATCTCATGACATCTAATATTTCGGATCAAACCCAACGATTCAAGAAGTTTATACTGACGGCGGAGGCTACAGATGATCCTGATAATTTTTCTCCTCAAAGGGTCGGTAGTTTTCAACTCTTCAGGGATAGTTTGGCAAGATTCAACTATGAGTGCATCAACACCCTCAAAGAACTGAATGACAGTGCAAAAACTGAGGTATTCTTCATGTGGAACGCACCCCCACCTGGTTCTGGATGTGTCACATTTAAGTAAGAATATAATTGTATTTTTTCTCGTTATAACGACTCGTTATAATGACTTATTGATTCGAAAGGGTCGGAGTTTGACTTTATTTTTCAAATCTAGATAGAGACTACATATGACGTATTTCGATATAGCTGCAGCTTCTTAAGGTGGATCAAGATAAACTATTTAACACAAATTTTTCGCTTTATCCTCAGCTTTACTTATCATAAATGCCTTTATAGTCCAGGAGGCCACAAATTTTTTTCATACTTATTTTCCAAGTCGATTAAAATCAATAATTTTTGAGGCTGGCTGAAATTTTTGGATTGATTCGAAGAATAAAAGTAAAATAAAAGTTTACTCATTATTATTATAAAAAATAATTCTCATTTACTGAAGTGGAACATAATTTATGACAAAACCAGTCTGGCTTATCTCAGACATCGGAAAGTGAGCCTGACTTAACACTAACTGACTAAATTGTTTACATATTTTGCGGATCCCTAACCCTTATTATGTTCCCAGGTTTGACAATGGGCGCATTCACCAAACGTAACAGTTGTTCAACTTTTGCGGAATCGTCCGTTGGCACACACGCTACAAACTCAACACGTTGTGGAGCAGTGGGCTTTTATGGCAACTCTTTCAATTTATGCTAGGTAACGGTAGCGAAATCTTTGTTCGGTGAATACGCCCAATGTTAGATTATACTACAATTTGATAGAAAATACACATCTGGCGATCTGGCTGATATTTACAATCACGAAGGACTTTCAAGTAAAGATGCTGGATCGCTGGAATGATATGAAGACAGATGCCTACATCTTCTGTCAGTTACTTTGAGTTCATTCTTACTACCACATGGGGGTGTTTCACATTAGCCAGAAGTATATTAAATGAATTTTCATGGAATCGGAGAAATCATAAATGCAACGAAATAATGCTTGTTTCACAAAGGACATTACTTAAAAGTAACATAACACATACGTAAGAGGCAAAAATTTCAACAATATAAATCATATCTAATGAGAATAGAAGTGTTCACATTATGTTGCGGAATTTCAACATTTAGATTCGACTTATGAAATTCAAACGCAAAATTGAACCTATTGTGAATATTTTCGTATGAATTTTGTAGATTCAACTTTGATTTTTATATTTGTGTTACGTTACTTTTACGTTACTTCCTTTGTGAATCAAGCATTCTGACAAAACCGTAATTTCATAATAGACTCAAAATTAGTCTCGAACTACATCATTTAGAAAACCTACGTGACTTCTTGTTTTTTTTTCGAAATATGATAAACAACCGTCGATGAGAAAATCACAAAGTCAGGAGTTCTACAAGCAGTTGAATTCAATCTGATTAGGTTGATTGGAAGTTTCGTGGAACCAACGAAAATTGTTGACATAGAATGCTTGAATTTTCTATATCCTCTGAAAATTTTCGTAAAAAATTTTTAGAAGAATTGATGAATTATAAAAAAGATCCCCTCTTTATTCCAAATAACAGACATTTCGGTGAAAATTATTGAAATATTTAATTTCTTTAATGGTTATGTCAAGACGTTTCCTAATTTCGATTGAAAAAATATCAAGTCGAAATGAAAAACTACGAGAGCAAATGATGAATTATTAATGAGTGTAGTATTCCAAGAGATTCAACGTGTGAGGTCAAGCAATAGAAAAAAATTAACAAAAAAACCTACTCTAAAAAAAATTCCAAAAATTATTGAGTTTCTAAATAATATAATAATATAAGCGGGGGTCCTACAGCCTATGCCGCATCCCGCATTTCGTTCGCCATTTCTCTCTATCATTCCATTCGTCTTCATCAATCGCTCTATCTCTCATACTCTTTCTAATTCCCTCTCTCCATTGGGTTGTTGGTCTTCCTCTCCTTCTTCTGCTTTGTGGTATGTACTCCAAAACCCTCCTCGGCCATCGTGTACCATCCATCCTCATAACGTGCCCGTACCATATTAATTGTCTCGTTTCTACTCGTTCTGCTGTTGTGATAACCCGCCCAGTTTTCCTTCTTATCTCTTCGTTTCTAATATGTTGTATTCTGGAAATTCTACAAGATCTTCTCAAGAAGTCCATTTCCACCGTCTCTATGATCTTTTTCTCTTTTTCTTGAAGTTGCCAGCATTCACATCCGTAAGTTAAAATAGGTTCTACAACTGTCGTGAAGATTGTCATTTCTGTCTTAAGTTTCATGCTGCCTGACCACAGTAACGAGTTCAACAAGCGAAAAGCCCTCCTGCCTTGCTGTGTTCTATTTCTAATATCCTTCTTTGTTGTTCCATCCTCCGAAATGATACTTCCTAAATATTTAAATTCCCTGCATCTTTTGAGTTAATGTATTTGTAAATCAGGGTCTTCCATAAAAAAACCTAGGTAGGTACTGTTATGAAATTATTGTTATGGTTCTATACGGTTCTATATTTATAGAGTAAGATCCCAGGGTCCCCAGACTTATTTTTGAAGTAACGAATTTTACAGTAGGAGCAGTCTTATATGTGTCTAATAGTGTGTGCATACTCGTTAGCTTGGCTAGGCGGCCCGTTCACAGGAAGCAGGTAGAAAAGGTAGACAAAAACATACCGAACTTTTCTCAAATTCGACGAACTGATTTTTATATATATCGCGCAAAATATTATGAAAAATAATTATTTCATATTGCCAGACCGTTTCCGTGGGCCGCAATTCCTCCCAGACGCTTTAAATTTCAATAAAAAAAATCACAGTTAGAAACATTGTTGCGAAATGGCCAGATGCAGCACTTTTGTTAAATTCGAAGCACTGATTTTTATATATGTCAAGCAAAACATTATAAAAAATAAATATTTCATATTGCCAGACCGTTTGCGCGAGCAGTAATTCCTCCCAGACGCTTTAAATTTCATTTAAAAAATGAACGTTTCTTACATTCGAAGTCTTAAATTTTGAATATAATCCTTGGGGGATTATTTTAATACCTCTTCTGGAAAGCCAGACCAATCCCAAGGGCCAAATATTCTGCCAGACACAATCAGAATTTTTATTAGGTTCCTAGAAACTATTAATTTTTTTGCCAATGAAGTGTATGAGAGGAATTACGGCCCACAAGGCAGGTTCTACCAACTTGAGGAAATTTGAACATAACCCATAGTTACGAAACCTCTATCAATAAAATTATTGTAAAACGCCATCGAGTGAAGCTGACAATGAAGATTAAGATACTAATGAAAAATATTATATTTTTTGATTTCTGTTATAGTTATAATAATAAATTGTCATTTCCATAATTTGATGTTGAAAACATACACTTTGTAGGTGGCAGAATGTTTGGCCCTTGGGATTGGTCTGGCTTTCCACAAAAGGTATTAAAATAATCCCCCAAGGATTATATTCAAAATTGAAGACTTCGAATGTAAGAAAAGTTCATTTTTTCTGTCAATGAAATTTAAAGCTTCTGGGAGGAATTACGACTCACGGAAACGATCTGGCAGTATGAAATATTTATTTTATATAATATTTTGCGAGACATATATAAAAATCAGTGCTTCGAATTTAACAAAAGTGCTGAATCTGGCCATTTCGCAACAATGTTTCTAACTGTGATTTTTTTATTGAAATTTAAAGCGTCTGGGAGGAATTACGGCCCACGGAAACGGTCTGGCAATATGAAATATTTATTTTTTATAATATTCTGCGTGACTTATATAAAAATCAGTTCTTCGAATTTAAGAAAAGTTTGGTATGTTTTTGTCTATCTTTTCTACCTTGTACCTGTGAACGGGCCTTTCACCTTCGGTGTCGGGCTCTTTCTCCAAAAATGAAAATGAACTCATGCAGTTTTTAGACCACACGCTGTCATGCAAAATTATCGGTAATTCTGATGCACTTGTGCAATTACTCCCAAGAATTGTTTTCAGAGAAAAACTGTATGAAACATGAAACATATTTAAATTGATAAAGATTAAGTTATTTACTAATCAAGTTGAGAGAAATTATTATTTAAATGGAAATGGAATTATATGAAGAGTGGTGAAAGAAGATATTGAACTTAGGAGACGAAGAAAGAAAGACATTGGCCCAGTAATCGGAAAAATACATTTTCAAAATTAATTTCAAGAGAACAATTAGTGTTTTTCGAACAAACTATGAAATTTGAGATCATTGACTTATTACACATGGACTCATAGTCACGTGACTTTTCTGAAGAAATCCGAGGCAATATACATAAGAGAAGGAAGGACTTATGAAGATCCCATAAAACGAACAGAGAGGGACCAAGTTCGGGCACTGTCAAAATCATATGTTCCAAACAAAATAGAAGGGCGGGTGTCAGTGCCTTAAATTAATCCATCTCATTAGCATGTCCACCGTATCTCTCTAGAAAGACGTCCATGAATAATAGGTCTTTGTTTGAGAGTGAGTTGATTCATAAACATCATAAACTTTTAAAAATAACATAACCTATTTGGAACATTGAACTAAATTGAAAACCATAGAATTAGTAATAGCATTTGTTATTCTTGTTCATTGATAGGATAGTTTATTATTGAAATTAAATTGAATATTCATTATAAAGGGTGTACCAAGTTCGACGGCCTATTAGGCGTTTCTGGAGAACTGGACCTATTTGAAATCTGAAAATGGGGGTTATGTTATTATTTGACATTATCTACCGATTCAAAATATTATCAGAGCCTGGCCAATTTCAGTTATTCAGGGAGTGAAAAAAAAATTTTCAAAAAATTTTTTTATGTTTGTTTGTTTTCGAATTTGATAGAGTATGCAATTCTAAATACATTCGTGCTAAAATCGTTGCATTCGTCAAAATACTTTTCATTATATCGAGAAAAAACTGAAGAAAAAAGGGAGATAAGTGTATTCGGTATTATGTTTGTTATTCCTAACCTAGATATCGTAAGCACAAACCGTTTTCACATTTCTGAAGGCGAAGAATGTGGAAATATTGTACATTTTAGGAATTTTGAAAAACCCGTCACAGGGTGTTCCAAATGTTGGTTCAAAAATTGGGATCAAGATTGACCCATAACTTTCGTTTTTCAAATTAGAAACCTATTTTTTTATGATTGCGTTGAATTGTTCGAAGAAAAATGATGATACTGTTCCAACATGTTAATGCTCCTAAAATTAATAATTCTTGAGTTAATCAGGATTTCCTGATTTCATGTCGTACGTACCGTCAAATTCATAGAATCTGTTTCATATCAACAATGACCTTGGTCATAGTAGATGAATTACTCAAATAACCCACCAGTGACTTCTTCTTTTCTGAATTAATTTATCATTGTTGACATAAAACAGATTGCATGAATAGAAACGGAAAATCCCAAATAACTCAAGAATTAGTAATTATAGGAGCACCAACATGTTAAAACATTATCATCATTTTTCTTCGCAGAATCCAACGCAATGATAAAAAAATAGGGTTCTAATTTGAAAAACGAAAGTTATGAGCCAATTTTGATCTCAATTTTTAAACCAACATTTGGAACAATCTGTAACGGGTTATTCAAAATTCTGAAATTGTACAATATTTCTACAGTCTCCGCCTTCAAAAATGTGAAAACAGTTTGTGTTTACGATATCTACGTTAGGAATAACAAACATAACACCGAATACACTTATCTCCCTTTTTTCTTCAGTTTTTTCTCCATATTTTGAAAAGTATCTTGACGAATGCAACGATTTCAGTACAAATGTATTCAGAATTGCATACTCTATCAAATTCGAAAACAAAAAAAAACAGAAAAAAAAAATAAAAAATTTTTTTTTCGCCCCCTGTATAACTGAAAGTAGTCAGGCTCCAAGAATATTTTAGATCGGTAGATAATGTCAAACAATAATATAATTCCAATTTTCAGATTTCAAATAGTTCCAGTTCTCCAGAAACGCGTAATAGGCCGTCGAACTTGGTACACCCTGTATATTAGGAGTTTATTACATTGAACTACTTTCCAATTATAATATTTTGAATTTTAAATCAAAATCTTTCAATTTTCAATGACATTATTTTTAAACCCTCTAATGAGTTAAGAGTCAAGCCAGGTAATTATCAAAATACAAGATTCAATAATTTCTTTGTTATAAATTTGGTTCCTGAATTCAAATTCAATTCAAAATTTCAAATATAAATAAAGGAATTATAACAGTACGTACCAACTTCAAATGTAAAGTAACACATACCTATGGATACCAAACAAGGAGCAAAATAGTTTTTAGAGTTCTCCTAAGTAAAATTAAATTAAAAATATCAGACTACTGAAAAGTCAATCAAATACACACATACATTCCTATGGCACACATGCAGTGTGTACACAAATTATGTCAATCAAATTATGACGATAATATGATTTAGTTGGCTGACATCCGACACTAAAAATTATGTAATCGTCATATTTTGATTGACTTTTCAATTGTATGATATTTTTCATTTCATTTTACTTAGGAGACCTCTAAAAATATTTGTTGATATATATTTGATATTCATAGGTACCGTAAAACGGGGTGAATAGCTACTAGGTGGCGAAAAGCTACAAATAGTATATTCTAAAACAAGTTGCAGAATGAGCTCCTATTCCAACACGAATGCGAAGTTCGAAAACGAGCGACGAAGGAGCGAGTTTTCGATAGCATGAGTGTTGGAATTGCCTTCTGCAACGAGTATTAGACGGTATTTTCTCTATTTCAGTCAATATTAGTGAAATACTCTCGAAATTCAAATGAAAATTCAGATTAGTGACTTTTGTTTTGTATCTTGGCAGTTGGTGTGACATACGAAATTTGACAGATCACGGAATTTGAATTGATTTGATTCGAAACTTGATTCGATTGGAGGTCAGTACAGACAACCATAAAACGAAAAATATAACTGAAAACAATGCTGTAATGAGTTTCATTACAGCACTACTTTCAGTACTGTAATGAACTCATAACGATACTGAAATAGAGAAACTTAATTTACTTCATTTGTTTAACATGTTTATGTTATCATTTCGACAAACTGAACTTGCAACACCGTACTGTACCGCTTCAAAGTTGACATTGGGTGCATTCACCGAACGTAACAGTTGTGCAACTGTTGCGGAATCATCCGGTTGCACATACGCTACAAACTCAACAAGTTCTACGTTCTGGAGCAGTGGGCATTTTTGGGAGCGCTTTCAATTTATGCTAGGTAGCGGTAGCGAAGTGACAAAAGTCATTTCTGAAGAATGCAAAAATTCGATAATCCAGAATTTCAACCGTGTGATGAAAAACACTTTTTTGAAAAATTTTGATCAAAAAAGAGAGGTAATATTGATTTACAATGAGTTAAATAATTTCAAACTTGAACAAAATTAAAATGCATGAAATACTTAATATATAATATATGCATGCATGATATAACAAACTAGAACAACAAAAAAATGATATGCAATAGAAAATGACTCATTTAAGGATAGAAAAAACCCAAAAATTTCAGCATTTTCAAGAAATTGCCATTTCTTTCCGTAAATAGAGTATAATTTGTTCCTCTCGAAGCTAAATTCTGTATTCTTGATTGTTGACATTACTTTTATCATTCAACTGTAGGTATCACCCAGTGCCAAAAAATGCTTGTAAAATACCGAATTGCATAACTCACCTTCAGAAATTATCTTTCACTCCAGAGTAAAATTTAGATTATAGAGGAAAACACTCACTTTGTACTCAAGTATACATTAACAATACCAATGAAAGTAAGTATTAATTGTGATATCTATAAGATATTAAAAAAGTTCTCATAACTATTTCTTCAGTATTTTGCATTTCTTAAAAATGAATATGCTGATTGGGTGATTGAAAATAAAAATAATGCCTCAGATATGAAGAGAGCCGCCCCTAAAACGGATCCAAATTAAGCGGCATATATCAAAGAGAATGTGGACAAGGTTGATTGTTTTACAGCGTCAATATAAAAAGGTTCACCAGCAGCGAGTAGTTAGGGGTATTAGGTGAAAACTGGGATGTTTATGGGTGTTTTTCGTTATGCGGTACCTCTGATTATATCCGATTTGTTTTGAATACTTCTGTTGTTACAGACTGAATTGCATTCCCATTCGGTTACTTTGAGTTTTTACACGTGTGATATTTTTTATTGACCTGGCTTGAAATGCCGCCCCTTGATGAAACAAAGACGAATTCAAAATAGTAATAGTGGAAATAAAAATTACCTTCGCATTCTGAACGCTACTGAAAATCGGCTTCTGTAAAGGTGCTCCGAACATCGTACTTTATCGAAGAGTTCTTCAGGAAGAGTGGTATGTAGGGTATTTTAAATCGGAATGAAAATTGTACCGCCTTAGCTAAGCTGTAATATGTGAGATTATAGACAGGCCAGAAAGGATGTTGGTACAGCGTGTTTCCGTGCCTTATAAGTTTTGATAGGAGACCCCTAGCGTGTTCATGATATTCTTTATTTCCTCGAAATTTTTCTGAGAAATTTATGGCAAATATCAAATTTTCGAAGAGGAAGGGTTTGAGAAATGGTCTCAGGTACCTACATTATTTTTTTGCTTTTACGAGAAGATGATCTTCATAAACTTCACATCGGAAAATAGTCATTACTATACTCATTAACAGATAATCTTGGTATAATTTCCAATGAATAGCTACACCCACCAAGTCAAGAATTTCTGTTTTTAAAAAATCCTCAAATTCTTGCTCTTCTCTGGTCGTGAGTGTTTTTCAAACCAGGTACGATCATCCAGGTGATGATTTTTTCGGCACTTCAGATGCTTTAAGATCGCTACGGGACCCTAATGAAGGGAAATCATCCCCCATAGATAAAGCAAACACCTTTTATTACGACGAAAACGGAATATTTGTCGGAGACCAACTACTTGGCGTATTCAATATGTATTGTATTATTTTAGCTCTCTGAATCAAAAGGATATATACAGGGTGTACCAAGTTCGACGGCCTATTAGGCGTTTCTAGAGAACTGGATCTATTTGAAATCTGAAAATTGGGATTATGTTATAGTGTGACATTATCTACCAAGCTTAAATATTTTTGAAGCCTGACCACTTTCAGTTATACAGGGAGTGAAAAAAAAATTTCTAAAAATTTTCAAAAAATATTTTTCCTGTTTTTTTGTTTTAAAATTTGATAGAGTATGCGATTCTGAATACATTGGTACTCAAATCGTTGCATTCGTCAAAATACTTCCTAAAATATAAAAAAAAACTGAAGAAAAAGGAAATAAGAGTATTAGGTATGTTTGTCATTTCTAATCTAGATATCTTAAGCACAAACCGTTTTCACGTTTTTGTAGTCGAAGACAGTGGAAATATAGTACATTTTCAGAATTTTGAAAAACTCGTCACAGGGTCTTCTACATCCTGAATAACTCAAAAATTATTAATTTTCACTTGATCAATAATCAGAATTTCCAATTACAAGGATTTCGAAGAACAATTTAGGAGACAGTGGAAATTAAGAGATATAAAAACAAGTGTTTTCAAGAAAGAGAATAAATCGAATAACAAAAATTTTTTGCCATATCGGAGGCCAAAAATGAATTCAAAGTAGTAATAGTGGGAATTAAAATTAACTTCGCATTCTGAACGCTACTGAATCGATAAATCGAGCCGTAGTAACTACAGCGATGCGTTCCGATGGCGCATCTGTAAAGGTGCGTACAAACATGCTCCGAACATCGTACCGCACCACGTCGCGTACCCAAGTGTGGACGGCGGGGTGCAACAGCGTATCGCACCTCGCCGCGATCACGGTGCACATATAGGCGAACTTTTGTTGATCGCATCGGTGTACGCGACGAGGTTAGGTAGGTACGTTTGTACGCACCTTCAGGTGTTCAGAGTTATGTTCACTCACACACTGAAATTTTTTTCCAGAGCCATGATTTTGAGAGATTCCCTCAATTGGTTTGCTGAGGAGGGCGGTTTAAAAACTACAATTTGTGAACAATCGGAGAAGGACAGAGTGGCGGATCCAGAAGAATGTTGCGCTTGTGATGATGCAACGTATGAGGTAAATATAAAGGAACTTATTCAAAAGCTATGTCCAAAGTCGCAAAATGTTTAAGAAAATTCGATAGTTAAAATATGATTTCTCCGTTTCGAAAAACAATTTTAATTTAATTTTCTTTGAATAATTATGTGTGGAGTATGGGTACATCTAAATATTATTTCACAGCTTGTTTTCGAAGGAATATGGTCAAACAAAACTCATCCGAAAGACTACCCCACACTCTTATGGCTGACTCACTTCTCCGACGTGATAGGAGCTTCACACGAAAGAAACTTCTCCTTCTGGGGAGAAGGCCGAATCGCTTCGGAAGGATTCAGGAGCTTGGCAGAATGGGGCTCTGTTAGGTTGATGGAAACTGAACTGAGGGCGAAAAGCAAATATTTGAGGACCATTATCAAGGCGGCAGGACTTTGGTATCCAAATGTGAACACAAACACAACAGCTAAATTCAAAGTAGACAGGAAGCATAATCTAATCTCGCTCGCTTCTATGTTTGGTGAGATTTATTTCCATCCTTTATCAGCTTGAGTCAAGGAGTGATCAGGAGTTCAATTTTTTTGGAAGAAGTTATTTGTTTCATTACGCAGAAAAGTACAAGCTGTATATACGCTGAAGCATCGAATCGGCTTCTCTGCCTGATGAAATATATACGAAAAGATGCATATTATGGATAAGACGAATCGAGACGAATATTCAATTTTTTTAAAAACCGCTATTGAAGGAGCTAGGGTAGATAAAACAGCAACTCAGTCACACCACGTACAGAGCTGTGCTGAATATTAGTGCTTCGAGCACTAAGCACCGATTTCCACAAAACGCTCGCGATTTTACGCACTTTGTAGGAGTAATTTTCGAGCACTAATCCCTAAGCACTTTTTCAGGGAGAGTTGTATGTGAGGTATTTTCAATCGGAATGAAAATTGTACCGCCTCAGCTAAGCTGTAATATGTGAGATTATAGGCAGGTCAGAAAAGATGTAGGTATAGGATGTTTCCGTGGCTTATATGTTTTGATAGAAGACCCCTAGAGTGCGCATGATATTATTTATTTCCCCAAAATATTTCTGGGAGATGAGAATTTTTGACAATGGAGTGGTTTTTCTATGTCTAGAAAAAAAAAGCTAGATCAAATTTTTTTCGGATTCTAGAGGAGATAATAGTTTGAGAAATGGTCTCAGATGCCTACATGATTTTTTTTGCTTTCACGAGCGGATGATCGACTTCGAATTCTCCATAAACTTTAAAACTCATTACTATACTCCTTAACTCCTTAACGGTATTATTTCCAATGACAGGAGTACGATTGAAATCGGTTGGAAATCTTTGTTGATGAGTTCAACTAAAATGTATAAATGTAAATAAGGAAAAATGATTGTGAATGAATAGGAAAACAACAGCTCTCGATTACGTTAAAACCTTAGAAAAGACTTTTTCATTGTAATAATAATAATGATAATAATAATAATAACTGCCTGGGTCGGGTCATGGTTCTGCCAGTTATAATCACGTGAAACGGCCTAGTGGACCGAAATCTGAAGAGCGCACTGGAGAAGTTGCAGCTGGATTACCCAGAGAGGATAATAGCAACAATGCAGAAATCGGTCGTCCTCTCGACGTGCTCGATCGTTCGTCAGGTATTGAACCACGACTGAAGCGTTGATGCGATTGCTTCCCGCTTCAGTATATTACCACTTTGCTGAGGAAAAAAAAATAATGATAATAATAATAAGGGTGATGGATTGAGTCTGTTGTGGTTTTGCTTGGCATTGAACCCGCTCAGTGATCTCCTGCACGATAACAGCTGTTACTATAACATTGGTGGAGAAGCAGACCTTAACCACCTATTCTATGTAGACGATTTGAAGCTCTTCGCAAAAAATAAACAACACCTCACTGGCTTGTTAGAAACTGTAAAGCGATATTCGGAGTCCATAAAGATGACAATGGGTTTGGACAAGTGTGCAGTGTTACATGCAGAAGGGGGGAAAGTAATTGAGACTGAGAATCTTACACTCATGGATGGGATCACTTCGTTTAGAGCCCTGCATACACAGGAAGCATACAGGTATCTAGGTTTCCAGGAAGGTTTGACGGTGAACGATACAAACAATAAAGAAACGGCGAAGAACGAATTCATGAATCGTTTGAAAGCAATATTATGTTCTTACCTGAATGCTAAAAATAAGATCACAGCCATCAATACCTGGGCTGTTCCGGTCGTTTCGTACACGTTCGGGGTGCTCCATTGGTCGAAGACGGAGATCTTGGAATTGGACCGCCGTGTTCGTACTGTCTTCACTAAATATCGGATGCATCATCCTAAGTCGGCAGTCGAGAGATTGTATTTACCACGTGCTGAAGGCGGCAGGGGACTTCTGAGCTTTGAAGATCTTGAAAAGCGTGAGAGATATAATCTGAAGAAATATTTTCAATCTAGTCACTTACCTTTTTACGTGTCCCTTGTGGAGCACAACGCTGAGTTATCGCTGCTGGATCTCTCGGTTTTTGAACCTGTGAAGGAGAAATACAAGGAGAGGTTGCTCGCACGGTGGCGGTCTAAACAAATACATGGGCGCTTTTATAGTAGTCTTAACCAGGAGGTGGTCTCCCAGACGGCTAGTAATACTTACCTTACATCCGGTTACTTATTTCCTGAAACCGAGGGTGCACTTCACGCCATTCAAGAATAAGTTGTTCTTACAAAATACTATCGGAGGCACATTCTAAAACAACAAGTTGATAACACCAAGTACAGATTGTGTAACATGGCTGAGGAAACAATACAACATTTGATTTCGGGATGTGCAACGCTTGCCCCGAAGGCCTATGTGGACCGCCATGACAATATGGGTAAAGTGCTACACCAAGCAATAGCACAGAGTGGGGGACTTGTGGGGAGCAACATGCCATATTATAAGTATTCACCACAGCCGATCCTTGAGGATACAGAAACAAAAATTTACTGGAACACGGCTATAATTACGGACAAAACAGTAAAAAACAACAAACCCGATCTAGTTTTTGTCGAAAAGACATTGAAAGTCTGCTACATCGTCGACTTTCCGGTTCCCCTGGATGACAACATTGATAGGGCCTACAATGAAAAGAAACATAAATATGAACACCTAGGCGACTGTATAAAGGATCAATGGCATATACAAAAGATCATTATAATGCCTATAATAATTTCAGCAAACGGTTTAGTACACCGAAAAACTGTCAAACATCTAGAAGAGTTCAATTTAGAAAAAGGTGTGCTGAACTGGATGCAGAATACGGTGATATTGGGGACTACAGCTATTGTGCGTCGAATAATTTCTAGCTCGTAGCAAACATACTAGCCTTGGGACCTAGTCCCCGGCAAAGTACTGTTGTCACGATCCTGCACGCGCAGTGAAAAAAAAATAATAATAATAATAATAATCTTTATTGATCCTTTCAAACATTTAAGAAATGTATAGGACAAGTCATCTAAATGGAAACACAAGAGAGAAAAAAATTCACAAATTCAATTAATGGAGTCCGCAATGAACTCCTCTACACTGTAGTAACATCCTCTGATTAATAGGATATTTAGCTCCCTCTTGAAAGACCTCCCATTCATTGACTTCAGTCTAGTCGGCAGATAGTTGTATAAGTTAATACCAATATAGCTTGGTGAGGACTCATATTTAGCTTTATGATGTCTGGGAAAGGCTATAGTGTCAGTGTGACGTGTTTCATACTTATGGAAATCAGAACATTTCTTGTATTTATTGATATTCACGTGAATATGAATAAGGCAATTAAGAATGGAAATACAAGGGAAGGGAAGAATACGGAATTGACTAAATGTCGGACGACACGAATCGCATGGCCGAAGTTTGAATATAAGTCGTATAATCCGGTTTTGATAAACGAACACTCGATTGTAACGGTATACTTAATTGTCGCTGCGCATATTGATTACTTTGGGAACGCCCTATATGTGGGATCCGAGATTTCATTTAGAGTTAGTTAGTTTATAATAGTTTCAAATTTTTGCCTACGGCTCTGGACTCGAGTGCACCATTCAGAGGATTTATCAGACGGATCGAGGCACTCGACGCTAGACGCTAGATTTCTTGAGTGTCAGCAGGTGTTGATTTGAAAAGTCGAGAAGCACAGGAATGCAATAACTTGACGGTTCCTAGATCTAGCGGGGAAAAGAGATCAAGGAGTACTTCGAGAAGAATAGGGGGTCGATCAGAGAACGGGAAGAGAGACGGTCAGAATGTGGTGAATTAATTAGACGCGGTTCAGAAGAACCTATTAGACGGAACTTTCGATGAAGTGATTAGACGGACACTAGTCGGAATAGTTAGACGTTAGACGAAATCTTGGAACGAGATTCTTAGACTTAGCGGAATAGACGGAAGCTAGTTCAGATATTCACGTTAAAAAAGATTTATAAGACGAATTCATTAGACGAAAATATCATAGACGTGCGTTCAGTGACTGAAATCCCGAGTTCTTGTTGTCAGTGTTCTTTTTTTTATTCAACAAACATTCCAGTGAATTACCTGGTGCCTAGTAATTTCCCTAGACCCAGTCAAATTCCTACATATATATAATTATGTATTTTGAGGGAAAGACACCGTTTTTAAAAACAGTTTTAATTGGGAACAATGAGATGATACATCTATGCTTTACGTGTTGACAACTTATTCTTGAAAGACAATATTATTCTTGAATGATATTTCCATATCACATCAATTGAGACCTTCGGTATTATGATCAATTCAGCAATGAGATAAGAAACATGTGGGCTTAGTCAGCTAAAGTTAATATGGTCATATTCAAAAGCTGATGAGAATACAATGTATGGAATATTTCACAAAACACAGGGTGGATTATGTAATTATATAAATTCAATTGAGAGATTGACAACCCGT
The DNA here is from genome assembly GCA_038502775.1 of Hippodamia convergens. NCBI lineage: Eukaryota > Metazoa > Arthropoda > Insecta > Coleoptera > Coccinellidae > Hippodamia > Hippodamia convergens. The sequence continues at coordinate 62,712,742 of CM076609.1, read as the reverse complement.
GATTGCATGAATGAGTGTGTAGCGGTAGCTGTATAGACTTCCGCTGGTTGAGACTGCGTTCCACTTGGCGATCACAACGCTCAAAATGATCCTTTAGTTGTTAAATTGGACGGCTTAAGGAGCATTTTTAGTGTTGTGGTAGCCAAGTGGAACGCAGGGTGAATGTTCATTTTCCGTCTCGGAGCAATTGACCATATTCGTTAGCTATCGGTTGCAGCTTTTTTAAGTGTTTTTGGGTTGGCGACATTGTGAGATTAATCATAATGACATTCATCGTAGTTGTCAATTGTCATTATTTATTTACTTTTTTCAAAATTTGAATTTTGAAATTTTTTCCAATCACCTATAGTAAAGGACATTTTTCAAAATATTTCATCAATCTAGTTAGGTTTCTCCCTGAATATACTACAATCATTTAAAACAGATATCAATCATTTTAATTGATAAAACAAATACATACAATTTTAAAAATTGTAATAAAATGGATACTAGAAGGCTGTAAGTATATCTTGTGTATACTCAACATGTCCAAGAGTACAATATTAGGTTCATGTTTTTTCGATTTTAGCAACCACAATGTTGGAGGAGGCTGGAGCTCTGTCAAGTCATAGCTCTACCGAAGATTCCAGTTAAAATTTCATAGGTTTGTTTGAGTTTCGTAGGTTCCCTAAAAATAAAATACTTGCTAAGAAATGGTAACATTCTCTAGGAATGGAGCAAGATGTTCATTCATTAATTTCCAGAGGAAGGGAATATGCGGTTTATATTTCACATTCCAAAATGAAATGAAGAGAACCAACGTTCCTACATGGTTCCTGAGAAAACCTATGATTTCTAGTAAGCTCTAAATTTTCATTTACATCTATCCACTCATTATTAACATTATGTTTTTTAGCAGGTCAAAGCGAAAGCATTTCGAAGATGATAATATAAATGATGTTGCGATGGAATATGAAACACAGGATATGGATTTTTCAAAATAAAAACATTACAGGCAGAATTATTTTTTTTCATCGAAGAATTTCAGCAGTTTATACTGTTATTTATTATAGTTCAATTGTTATTTTGTTTTTCATCTTTATTAAAAAATTCCTTGGATTTCCAACAAGTTAAATAGTGTTATGAACAAATTAGGTTATATTAGTACCACATGATAAAGATCTATTGGACATAAACCTCTTATTGATCCCTATATCAGTACTACAAATATCTCTGAAATCATTTCCAAATGACCAAACTTAATTCATAAAATTATTTGCATGTTCGTAGGGGACATTTCGAATTTTGGAATGAAAACAATTATTGAAATGGAACACTTATATAATTACTTATAAACAATTATTGAAATTTTCTATATTGCTTATATACTTCTATCTAGAAGGGGTGCTTTGAAGAACCTGGGCATCAAACTTTCCATGGTACTGATGGGAATCGTAGATTTCAGTATAATGAAAATTTTCACTTCTGTAATCTCAACGTCAGGGAGACCGGACAAGGCACATGAAAGAAGAAGAATCTCAACATGAATTCTCACACCTACAAAAATAAAAATTGTTCCTAGTCTGCATAGCAAGGATTTGTATGAATATAATAAAAGTTTTACTCCAGGAGCAAAAATTAAATTGTAAGCAGTGTTTTACAAGTTGGGCGTAAACTCATTAGTAATATCTTTGGTGACTTGTTCCTACAACTCATCTAGTTGATTATTCTTAATAACAAATGATCAATGGATCCTATAAAATGGAAATTATGATATTCATGGGTATATTGGCGTTCAGATGATTTTTTTTTAAAGATTCACATCGGCCATCACAAACATTTATATTATCATCTTCGAAATGTCTTTCTGTTTGACCTGCTAATAAACATAATGTTAATGAGTGTACAGATGTAAATGAAAATTTAGTGCTTACTAGAAATCATAGGTTTCCTCAGGAATCATGTAGGAACTTTAGTTCTCTTCATTTCCTTTTGAAATGTAAACCACATATTCTCTTCCTCTGAAAATTAATTAATGAGCATCTTGCTCCATTCCTAGAGAATGTTACCATTTCTTAGCAAGTATTTTATTTTTAGGGACCTATGAAACTCAAACAAACCTATGAAATTTTAATTTGAAATCTTCGGTAGAGCTACGACTTTGACAGTGCTCCAGTCACTTCCACCATAGTGGTTGCTAAAATAGAAAAATCATGAACCTAATATTGTACTCTTGTACATGTTGAATATACACAAGATATACTTACAGTCTTCTAGTATCCATTTTATTAAAAATTGTATGTATTTGTTTTATCAATAAAAATGATTGATATCTGTTTTAAATAATTGTAGCAAATTTAGGAGAAAACCTAACTAGATTGATGAAATATTTTGAAAAATGTCCGTTTTCTATAGAGGATTGGAAAAATTTCAAAATTCAAATTTTGAAAAAAGTAAATAAATAATGGCAATTGACAACTACGATGTCATTATGATTAATCGCACAATGTCGCCAACTCAAAAACACTTAAAAAAGCTGCAACCGATAGCTAACGAATATGGTCAATTCTTGATTTAACGTTAGAAAGTAACTCTCGTCTTTCAAAGTATAGCTCAAGTCTTCAAAGTTCTGGGCGATTGATATATTAGCTTTCGTGGAGAGAGGCAAACTTAATGAACTTTCCTGGAGGAATTGGTACAAATACTTTCCAGGAGAGATGACTACAATCATCTTATTTTTAGAGAAATCGAATCACCTTCAGTGTTAGGATCTGATTTCAACATATGCGATCGAATCAAACCTGAACATCTAGGACTGCTAACTGATCCTGTCATTGGATGAGTTCTGACACGACAATTGGAATGATAAGTTTCGTACAGAAGTGGAGATCACATGTAATTCATAGTTTTAGGAAATTCCTAATTATTGTTCAATTTTTAAAATAACTTGACCACTCAAACATTAGATGTATATATTGAATAATAGTAATTGTCATAAAAATGGAATAAAATCTCACTGTTCAAAAGGGAGTATCATTATCCAGATCAGAAACATTCATAAAAAGATTATTGAAAACTTTTATCTAAATACTTATCTCAACAGATCTGTGAGTTGGTCTCATGCTCTTTAACTAGCCGGAACCTTTGAGAGTAACTTTAACTTTACACAATTAGCACTCTCGTAGGACTTCAACATTCTTAGAAGCGATCTAATGAAATATCTGGGACCATTTGTCTTATTGGTTCATTTTCTAGAATCATAATAAATTGTTATCTAATTATTCTTCGACATATAAAAAATTTTCTGATCAATTTCTCAAGAGGAAACCTCATTTTTTATTTCAGTAAAGACTTGAAAATGAATTGAATATCATGCAAACCATTCTATTACTCTCCTGTCGAAAGTTATGAGCTTTGTAACTACGGGACGTCATTGTGAACTTCCCTGTATAATTAAAAACATAGATCTTCACAAATTCGAAAGCACGTTCAATGAATTCATCAGATCTTTGCAACTGCTTATCAACGTCACACACTAACGTGAGATGTTTATCACTCGACTGAACATCAAAACTAGATTAAAGGTTTAGACGCGTCTGCCTAGATCGCATATATTGGTGTTACGACAAGATTAGAGAAGGGCTTAGTGCTTAGTATATCTAGAATCACTAAAAAGCTCCGATTTTTCTGAAACTAGAACAAATTTAGAGCAAAATAGATTCTAGGCATTGACTACTTTCCCCGATCAATTATGATACATTAAATCAATCAATACAAAAATTTTTGTTTTTATGTAAAAAAAAAACAAGAAAAAAGACTTCCTCAATTGAATTTGCCGATATATATATATATATATATATATATATATATATATATATATATATATATTAGACTGTTTCAAAAAAATCGACATTTTTTGTTTTCACGAAACCCCCCCCTAATTATCTTCCGGGTATCGAAAAGAGACCTCTATGAAAATATCAGCTTCAAATAATAATATTTAGAGGTCGCTCATCAATTATTTCTATTTTCCCTACTAATAGCAGGGAAAAAATTTCATTTTTCAATAAAAAATTCCTAGAGCAGAAACCAATAGACGGATTTCATTGTGTGATACATTTTCGTGTAGACAATCAGATACTCTACAAATATGTCCCTTACGATATTTCAATAAAACGGCCGCTTCAAAAGTTATTCATTTCGATGCTAATATTGAGGTATTTTTGAAGAAAAAAATTATTCAAAAAATCGATTCCGTTTGTTTTCACGAAACTCTATTTCTAATTATCTTCAGGGCATCGAAAAAAAGCGTCTGTCAAGATATTAGCTTTGAATATTAATATTTAGAGGTCGCTCAGCGATGATTTCTATTTCCGCTGTTGATAGCAGGAAAAAATTTTCTTTTTTCAATAAAAAACTTTCCATTCACGAACCAATTGACGGATTTCACTGTGTAATACATTTTCCTGTAGGGAACTAGATGCTCTACGAAAATGTCTCATTCGATATTTCGATAAAACCGCTCGTTCAAAAGTTATTCGAACTTTTTCTTCAAAAATACCTCTATATTAATACCTTATATTGAGGTATTTTGGAAAAAAAGTTCAAATAACTTTTGAACGAGTGGTTTTATCAAGATATCGTATGGAACATTTTCGTAGAGTATCTAGTTCTCTACACTAAAATGTATCATACAGTGGAATCCATCTATTGGTTCGTGAACAAAAAATTTTTTATTGAAAAAGGAATTTTTTTTCCTGCCATCTTCAGCGAAAATAGAAACCATCGATGAGCGACCTCTAAATATTAATATTTAAAGCTAAAATTTTCACAGACGCCTTTTGTCGATGCCCTGAAGATGATTAGAAGGCGAGTTGCGTGAAAACAAGTAAAGTCGATTTTTTTGAATATTTTTTTTCTTCAAAAATACCTCAATATTAGCATCGAATCGAATAACTTTTGAAGAGGCCGTTTTATCGAAATATCGTAAGGGACATATTTGTAGTGTATCTGATTGCCTACACGAAAATGTATCACACAAAGAAATCCGTCAATTGGTTTGTGTTCTAGGAATTTTTTATTGAAAAAAGAAATTTTTCCCCTGCTATTAGTAGGCAAAATGGAAATAATTGATGAGCGACCTCTAAATGTTATTATTTGGAGCTGATATTTTCACAAAGGTCTTTTTTCGATACCCTGAAGCTAATTAGGGGGGGGTTTCGTGAAAACAAAAAAAGTCGATTTTTTTGAATCAGTCTAATATATATATATATATATATATATCGGTTTAAAACGTGCGATGACGTTGTCCGATGCCTAGATTCCATCGTTTGCGATCTTCCCATTCTCCTATTTGTAGGTTTCTATCCCTCATTGCTTTTCGTATTCCCTCCATCCAGTTCTTTCTTGGTCTTTCAACTTGATATTTAAATATTTTTGCAATTGAGCGTCAAAATGGAAGGAAAAAATATGGAATGAAATTGATAATGTTGTTTCTTTCGAAGGTCCAACACCTGATTGGGTTGTCGGTATTAATGGTCTGAATTTGTGTCTGAAAAACTGTTCATGGCAAGAAAATGCTATTATAGACTTGTATCCATATGATGCTGGTACCGACGGTGGGATCACTTATATGGTAATTTTTGTCTCCATGCCATTACCTTTAAAGCAATGATTTTTTTTACAGTCTCCAAATGCTGAGACTGTACCCAGGGAGAGAATATACAGAATTACAACCACATATCCAGAAGATCCTAGAGCTCCTTTCTACGACCCAAGTACAAGTGAGATGCCACCTTTAGCAAAACTGTATATCAAAAGAATTGCTGTTACACCGAGAAATTGTGACGACACTTTTCTCAATGCACAGTTAGAAATTAGTGAAAATTCTGAAGACAGCTCGAAAGGTATAGTGACGATAAATCTCAGTTCGAAAGTAATCTTTTTCATATTGTAGTCGAATGCGCTGTAACTGAATATTCAAATTGGAGCAATTGCTCTGTCACCTGCGGTAAAGGTTTACGGATGAGAACAAGACACTACAAACAACCTGAAAAAGCCATTATCGCCAACTGTAACAGGCAGTTAGTGTCCAAAGAAATGTGTGTAGCAGCAATACCTGAATGTCCCAAGTGAGTATACAACCCAATTAGAGTTTCAGAAAAACTTATTTCTACTGCATAGGGGAGATAATAGTAAAGACGAACTATCAATAGACGCGCCATTACCTGAAGACACGACGGGAGTGTGCGAAGTTTCTGATTGGGAAAACTGGTCAAGTTGTTCGGTTACTTGCGGTCTAGGATTCGAAATGAGAGTAAGACATTTCCTCAACAAAATGGGACGCAAAAAATGTCTTCATATTCCAACAGGTAAACATTTTTTTTATATCGTGTCAGTTTCGACTTTCTTTTAAAAACGTAAAAATTCATGATATTTCCAGTAAGCTATATATTTTTTCATTATCGATTGTTGGGTTCAAAAGAAGGGATATATACAGGGTGTTTCGCGAGTCGTTGGCCATAGCCTTATGGTGAATGCAGGACATCTAGGGCTTTCAGAATAATTGGTTGTTTTGTATCCTAAGGGCCAGTTTCATAATCAATTTTGAAGTCCCTTTAATTTTCAAGCTCCTTCAAGTTCAACATTTCGGTTTCATAACACATTCCAGGTTCTTAAAACCACTTTATATTCAAAGGCCCAATCTCGGGACTTTAGCAGCTAAAATATCCTTTAACCCTGAATATATAAATAAATTCCTAATCTCTCGTGTAAAACCGTCAACTCATTTGAGATTAGTTACATGCAAATACCTATTATTCATGTGTAATAAGTCAATGATTATATGTTATTTATGTTGTTTTATTTGGAAATCAACTTTCACAACAAGAAATAATGCGGCTAGGTCGTGAATATAGTGTAATATTTGAATAAAAAAAATGGAAAATCTTGAGACAACTAGTTCGGATTCATCAAATGAAGAAGGGAGATGGAGAAGGAGATGAAAATAACATAACCTCTTTTAATTTTAAGATGGCTGTGATTAAATACAACTGCAACTGTCTATTTTAGGTCAAATGAAACGATTTCAGTTATGCCAACATACATCATTTCAACTGAAGTCTCCTTTACGTAATGTTCCATTTAATTTCATTATGAAATTGGGTGGACTTTTAAAGTGAGATTCAGCTTAAAGTGCACTTCAACTTAGGTATACTTTAGGAGTTCATTATGAAACTGGCCCTAAGACCATTTGTTCCGGAGATACGGGGTGTTTCATGAACATTGGCCTAAATATGCGATAGCTATAACTCTAGAATGCAACGTCCGATTTCGATCAAATTTTATGGGTTTGTTCATTTCAGGCTTCAGCAAGCTCTTTCAAACAGTTTATGAATAATTCAAAATTTCAAGGCAATACTCACAAAATCTTGATTCTCTTTTAAGCCCCAAAATCTATATTTTTCACATTCCTCACATGAATTTCGTTATTGCCACGAGAAACTACAAAAGTTATTCTAAAGAATTCAGTTTTCACTTTGCAAGGCACACTTGCCACAAGAAAATAGGAAACGGACGAATTCATGCTTCATGTAAGTTTTTAGAAATGCAGTCCTGTTTTTATCCCTTTGGTGATAATATTTATTGTCTTTTGCCGAGAATTTTGTTCAAGTTTTTTCCATTTTGAAACCTCAGTTCGTACTGAGCATGCCTGAAAAAGAGATTAACGCAAGCATAGTCAAGCTAAGAAATTTTTTGGAATTACATTTTGAATTAAGGTTCAAATGAAGTAAACCCCTCTTGGAAAATGTAATACGGGAGTAAATGCCCTCCGAGACAAAAAAAATGTTGACTTTTACTCTGCAAGAAATATGGCTTTTTTTAGTTATTGAATATTTATGTAAATTCATTTCAAGAGAAGATGTTCTATGTTCTATGCTTCTCAATATCGCTGTCAAAATCAGAGGTAGTCTAATTTTCATTAAAAATTAGAACAATGGCTCAGATTTACACCAACTGTGATATTTGTGTATGGTTTTTACAATGGCAATTCCAGAGCAGCAGTGCGAGAATATCGTCAGAGATTTCCTAATAGAAGAAACGTTCGCCAATGTGAGTGATTACCTGTAACAACATGAAAGATTTCCTCACGTTACCAAACGTAATGAGCGTCCAGTAAATTAACGAATTGAAATACAAGAATTTTTGGTTACGCTAGCTCTAAATCCAACAAGTACTAGAAGAATAGGAAACGCTCTGAACATCACCCGTGCTAAAGTCTTCCGAACCTTAAAACGAGAAAAATTAAATTCTTTTTATTACCAGGATATCCAAAAATTAGAACAAGGAGATGAAGAACTGTGGAGAAGTTGGGGTATTCAATAACAGAACTCGTCTTGTATGGGCTGAGAATAATCAACATTCTCAAAATTCACAGATGGATATGAAATGGCGGAACTGTGGCATGACTATCAAGGTCTCGAAATACTTATTTTTGTTGTGAAGCAATCACACTTACGGATTTCATTTTCCAAGAGGGTTGCATACTTTCAATCACTTTTTCACGCACACCGAATGAAAACAAATAAAAAGGAGTTGAACAGAATTCAAAAAAATTCAAAATCTCGTCAAGAGACAATAAATGTCATCACCAAAGGAATTAAAACAGGACCGCATTTCGAAAAACTTACATAAAGCATGAATTCGTCCGGTGTCCATTCTCTTGTGATAAGTGTGCCATGCAAAGTGAAAATTGAATTCTTTAGAATAACTTATATAGTTTCTCATGGCAATAACAAAATTTCTGTGAAGAATGTCAAAAATATAGATTTTGAGGCTTAAAAGAAAAATCAAAATTTTGTGAGTACTGCCCTGAAATTATGGATAATTCATTAACTGTTTGGAAGCGCTTCCTGAAGTTAACAAACTCATAAAATTTGATCGAAATCGGATGTTGCATTCCAGAGTAATAGATATCCGAAATTCAGGCCAATGTTCATATAACACCACGTATCTCCGAAACTGATGGTCTTCGGATAAAGTACAACCAATTATTTTGAAAGGCCTAGATGTCCTGCATTCACCATTAGGCTATGGCCAACGACTCGTGAAACACCCAGTATATATAAATTACAATCGTTATTTTCAGTTGAAAAACGAAAGTGCATGAGACCTGCCTGCTCAGGTATTTCCACTAAAGTAGAAACTGAAGATTCAACATGTCCGACTACTGAATGGAGCGACTGGAGCCCTTGCAGTACTTCTTGTGGCAAAGGAGTTAGAACTAGAACTAGGCTTCTTCTAGTGGAGCCAAAGTTACAGCAGATATGTACTTCTAGAATGAAGATGGTTGAGCACTCCGTCTGTACAGAAGTTCCTGATTGTACTTTAAATATGGAAGCTGCGAAGGGTAAATTATAGCTTTCCAATAACAACAGTTATTTTTCAAAATTCTCAATCAAGGACGAATGAAACAATTCTTCTGTTCCAGTCGTATGTCTACAAGACCATGAAGTTGGAGAATGTGAAGGAAGTTTCAACCGGTGGTACTTTGATAACAGGAAATTTATGTGTTTACCCTTCATTTATAGTGGATGCAGAGGAAACAAAAACAATTTTATTACCCTAGAAGATTGCCACCAATCATGCGGTGTTATCAAAGGTGAGTGTATTTTTCATCGTGAAGGAAAAAGTAATCAACGGAGTTTCAGATTTTGCTAATGGGCGAGCACCTATTCCTAGAACTCGTGGTGCTGGAGTTGTTTCCTCCGAGTCTAATTGGAGCACCAATAGTACCGGAACACAGACAGGACCTAAAATTGATTGTGTAGTTTCCGAGTTTTCATCTTGGTCGCCTTGTAGTGTCACATGTGGAAGAGGTATAACTGAAAGTTTCAGAACTATTCTGACGCAATCCCAAAATGGAGGAAAAATGTGTCCCACGAGATTAGTAAAGAGGAGAAGATGTGCAGGACCACCTTGCTGAAAACCCTGAAAATTACTATCGTAGTTATTGAAGAAAAAATTAGAATTGTTCATAAATATTCAATAAATACGTTGCTTATTTTTTTACCAGCCATTTCATATAAATCTACAAAACAAAGCTTCAGCATGCTTAAGGTCATTGCAGTGGAGGTAACGATTTCGATCAAAATAACTTCTACATAGATATATGGATGTACGTTCATTTCATCACCTATACATACACTTTGAATTATAAAGAGTGAAAAGTGTCAATGTTCAATTCGATCCCCCCGCACTTTAGTCCAGCAACTTTTTAATTACAAAAATAGCACACTAGTTCTTATGAGAACCCGCAATGAATTAGTTGCGACAACCAAAAAATTCCAACACCGCTATTCGCAAGGCTAATCAACAGTTGCTAGCAAAAATCGAAACACAAAATCGCTAAATTGGAAAAACATAATTTATCTCTGATTTTTTAGTATGTCGTAACTCTTGTATACCAGGGCTATGTATATCCGAGTTTGTAACTCTCAAAAAGTTGTGAAAAAATTTTTACACACCAAAAACCAAGAAATTTTTGGACTTCTTTCAGATCCTCCTCCGGAGATATCCTGATCTACCCATTTTTCGACAAAAGCTATTTTATACTGTTAGCAAGAGCATTAAACAACGCTATAGTGAAAATACAAATATAATGGAAATTGTCAGAATGACAATTCTCGTAATATGTCTTAGTTTTTGGTGCTGAAAAATATTCTGTTTTTCTTGTGTTATAACATGTTTGGTTTATCTATGAGAGATGATTGCCTTTCATTGGGGTCCCGTAGCGGTCTTCGAACATCTGAAGTGCCGAAAAATCATCACCTGGAAGGTCGTATCCGGTTTGAAAAACCCTCACGACCAGAGAGCGAAAATTTGTGGAATTTGAATATCGAAGGAATTTCGAAAGACAAGTGTGATTGCGTCTCCAAATTGGCCGATGAACATGGTATCGAAGTGATTCTTCTGCAAGAAACCCACACGGCAACAGAAAAAAAATCCTCGTGAAAGAGGACAGTTGAAAGGTTATGTATTAATTGATTTTTTACAAGTTTAGTTTGTTATGTTGAAAAATTATCAGTTTCGTAACTTTCAACAGATTCGAAAAGGGGAAATTGATGGAGTTTTTTTTTCATTTCTTTCAAATTTTGTGACATTTCTGTCATAAATATTTATAAACCTCCGAACATTATTTGGCCAAGAAATCTTAATGTTGATGTTTTTTAAAGTAGCAAATGCATTTCCAAAATGCATTTGATTTATTCTGAATAATCGGTTTCTTTTCTGCTTTTGTCTTTTTCCATTTCAGATTAAGAATTGCGAGTCGTTTTGGGAAGAATCTGTTTATCCGAGCCCATCGACGCATAACATGAAGATGATCGCACTGATGTCTTTCAAGATTTTCCTGATATTTGATATTTTATGTTATTTTGTTTACGGGGAGGCAGGTTTTTCGGCTGAGGTTTTTTCCCCTGGCTGTATAGTATCGTATGATACTAGTGTTGATAGTATCGTATGATTCTATAGTATCATACAAAGAATGTTATGATACCCCGTTCTTTTTTTACCTCAGCTTAGGTACTTTTTGTTTCAACATTTATTGTATTATTTTAGCTCTCTTTTTCATAAGACTATATATATATATATATATAGTGAAAAGCATAGTGTCCTATGGGAGTGTGGCCGCTGAAGGAAAAAAATATACGAACCCTGGAAGCAACAGAAATGGACTTCTGGAGACGTACGGCGGGCAGATCCCGGGTATAAAGAATAACTAATGATAAGAACCAAACAGCTGAAATGGTACGGTCATGTTCTAAGAATGGCAGATGAGAGACTCCTTCAACAGGTTCTGGATTGGAAGCCAACTGGAAGACGTAAAAGAGGAAGGCCCTGTAAATCCTGGAGAGAAGGGATAGACAAGAACATAGGAATGCTTGGGCTTGAGGAGGATCTCTGGAGAGATAGAGACCGTTGGAGACTGGGAATCGGAGGACGTCGGAGAACGTTTTGAAACCGATTTATATATATATATATATATATATTATATATATATTTATATATTATTATATATATATATATATATTATATATATAAATCGGTTTCAAAACGTTCTCCGACGTCCTCCGATTCCCAGTCTCCAACGGTCTCTATCTCTCCAGAGATCCTCCTCAAGCCCAAGCATTCCTATATATACAGGGTGTTTCCTTAACATGCGGCAAAAATTCAGGGGGCTGTTCCTTGGACTATTCTAAGAATATTTTGTCCTTTGATGATTTTTGAAAAACCTCTTTGTTTCGAAGATACAGGGCAAACAAAATTTTAGATAATAACATTTTATTATGAAAAATTACATGAAAATTTAACTCAACCTACAAAAACTGTTGAAAATGACCACCTCCAGCCAGCATACAAGCATCCAATCTTCTCCTCATTGACTGCCGAACCCTTTCAAAAACACCAGGATCATTTCTTATTAAGTTACACCCAGCAATGATCCGATTTCGCAAGTCTTCCACATTTTCTACTGGAGTGTTTTTTATAGTTGTCAAACACATTTAAAAATAAATTGTACCTACTTAGTAAACACAGTGCGGTACGCATTTTTATTTATACTATTATCAATTTCAAAAATATGAAAAATGTTGTTCGCCCTGTATCTTCGAAACAAAGAGGTTTTTCCAAAAACATCAAAGGACAAAATATTCTTAGAATAGTCCAAGTAACAGCTCCCTGAATTTTTGCCGCATGTTTAGGAAACACCCTGTATAAATATATATACAGGGTGAGTCGGGAGGAACGGACCAAACTTCAGGTGTGTATTCTATAACTCGAAATAATATAAAAAAACTCATATGATGTTATCCGATTTTCATTTGTTCTCAAACTACAGCGTCATTATAAAAAACAACATTTTCTACATTCGTCTGCGAAGGGCTCTCGATGCTTTTCTGATTGATTCGTGATTTTCTTTAAAAAGAAATGCCGCATTTCTAATGCGTCGAATTAGAACATCCCGAGTGTCAATTTTAACTTTGTATACCTCGTACTTGAAGCAACCCCACAAACAATAGTTCAATGGTGTGAGGTTTGGAGATCTTGGAGGCCAACTAATACGACCACAGCGACCAATCCATAGTCCGAGAAACTCTTGATCTGAATATTGGTTGACCTTATTTAAATATTCTAATTACCCTACAGTTTGAAAACAAATGAGAATCGGATAACAACATATGAGTTTTATTGAATTATTTCGACCTGCAGAATACACACCTGAAGTTTGGTCCGTTCCTCCCGACTCACCCTGTATATATATAAATATATATATAAATCGGTTTCAAAACGTTCTCCGACGTCCTCCGATTCCCAGTCTCCAACGGTTCGATAGTTCGACGTTCGACGGCCTATCACGCGTTTCTGGAGAACGGGACCTATTTAAAATCAGAAAATTGGTATTATGTTATTGTTTGACATTATCCGAGACATGGTCCGAGAAACTCTTAATCTGAATACTGTTTGACCTTATTTAAATATTCTTATTACCCTATAGTTTGAAAACAAATGAGAATCGGATAACGACATATGAGTTTTTTGAAATTATTTCGACCTGCAGAATACACACCTGAAGTTTGGGCCGTTCCTACCGACTCACCCTGTACCCTGTATAATCTGAAGGGCCGATTTCACCAACATCTAAAACGGAGTTTTAATTCCACTAATCGCCGTTAACAGCGTAAACACTATCTCCCCTACACGGAGTTTCCAAGATGTGTGTTTAATAAACTGTGGCGCTAGTGTTCTGGGGTGAAAAGAAAAGTATCCTTATGTCACCGTCAACCACATAGCACTAAGGCTTAGTTCAGATGATAGTGTAATTACGCGCGATTCCCAAACGCGAAACTAGAGATACTGAGTAGTCATATTTATAGAAATGGCGCGTATATTGGCGATCACGCGCGATCGACTTTGCTCTGTCGCCAGTAGTTCAACCGTCAGGCATAGAAGTGTTCAGATGATTCGCGCGATTAGACGTAAAAAAGCCATGGAGGTAAAGAAACCTCCATGTAAAAAGCTGAAATATTAACCGATTTCAAGCGAATAACCAGTAATGACCGCGGTTATCTACGGTCCTGCCTGCGGTTATCTACGGTTATAGCCTTCAGCGATATTCCTTGTAAAATGATTATAACCGACAATGACCGAAGTCGCTTGAATGCAGTTGGTCCTAGTTGGTAATTACCAATGAGGACCAGGTTATTCGCTTGAAATCGGTTATTGACAGAGACAAAGACTATATAGATGGGAAACGATGCGACTACAGTGATGTGAGCGACATCTGTAGTTTCAAAAGTAACCGGGGTATGGTTAAAATTTTTAATTAGGGTCCATTTGGCAAGATTATATAGAGATATTAGTAGGCTGTTGTCAATTTTTGAAAGAAATACTTGAATAAATATTTTTGCTGAATGATTGTATTTTCTCGTATACGCGTATCATAGATAAATACTAATATAGATAGAAAAGTCCGTAGAAATTTTGGAACCGTGTTTACAGTGACATCTATCGGCCTGGAAGGAAGTACAAATCTTTTCGGATATCATTAAATAGCCGAAAATTGGCATTCGATAGATCAAGATTGGTTGCCCAATAGATCTATGGGGAAACCAATCCAGATCTATCAAATTTCCTGCGATTTATTGAGATTGGAAATGATTCGTACTTCCTTCCAGTCCGATAGATGTCGCTGTAAACACACTTTCATATTTTGAGAGAGTTTCCAATATATGGAGAAGCAATCAACTCTCCGTTACAAGCATTTTTGAATTGCTTGAGAGTGTTTAGGTCGCACATTAGCATATCATATGGTAATGGAGTCTTGATCTTGTCCTTCAAATGTGCTTGGTTAGAAAAAACAGATTTCTGCTATTTTCTCTAATGTCATCTATTGACTTTTGTCAAATACCGATATCAATTGTTTCCAGGTTAAAAAGATGGCGGCAAAATACGGTTCCGGCCATTTCTAGGCCAGTTTCCTATCTATATAAGTATATAGTATTAATCTATGACGCGTATTTTCCACTGGAATAACTCGAAATCTACAAGAGTAGCACCTAGCTCACTCTATAATTTTTGCTTGTGTGTTTTTCTGTTATAAATTTTGTGTTAAAAATTGGCCGACATTTAAAATGCATGGTGATTAATTGCAGAAATAATAGAAAAAATAATCCTGAATGTATATTCTTTTCATTACCAAAGACAATGGAAATGTGAGTTTTGAAACTCGTATCATGTAACTGTCTTGTTCATTGATTCTTATTTTCAGTGCTGTCAAACGGATTTTTCGCGGGCAAGAATATATTGTTCTGGATAAACATATAAAGAACTCTTACTATACTGACCTACAGATTTTGTTGTACACCTCTGATATTTTTTTCTTTTATTGTTGTTCAAACTTTCTGGAATTAATATACAGTGGACTCTCATTTAGTCGAACTCCTAGGGACCAAAAGAATTGTTCGACGTATCTATTGTTTGAGTCCTTAGAGGTCGAAAAATCGTATAATATTCAACCTGTGGTGATTTGTTTGCGAACCGAATCTGCTTCGGTCTCATTCATTAGATCAAGTTCCACTCATAGAGGCAATGGTGGTTAGAAGAACGACTTATAGAGGTGGAGGTTTTCTTGACGACCCTTTCAGCATTTCGACTCATCTACTATACTCTGCTCAAATTTAAGAAGGAGCAACAACAACAAACAGAATCGTCTGGTTTGCGCACAATAAAGCTCGTATTGGTCAAAGGGTCATAACAACGCTTCCTTCGACCGCCCTAAAAGATTGCGAGGATCGTACTCGGATCTATGGTCGAGATTGCGGCAAGGTAATTCCAGAAAGCATCAGAGTTTTAGAGATTTGGGTCGAAATCTTGCAAGATTCCGACAAAGTATTTCCGGGAAACACCAGATTTGGGTCCTTTCCGTTCAGTTAAAACTGAACGATTATATGAAATCTCCTCGATTCGGCTCTGGTCGGAAAGTAACTATCCGAAAGCCCTCCTACCGCTGCGCGAACTGCTCTCGCTTAGATTTGAACAGAGTATAGACCATCTAGGCTCATTGAGGTGAAATGGACTGGGTAAGATATGTATGAATCGGGTCCAGAACAACTGTTCGACTTATCGATGTTCGACTTATCGAGAATTCACTGTATGAATAAGTTCTTGAAATTGTTATAATAATTCTCTAATATGTGAACAAATTTTTGAAATGCTCTCAATTTCATAATTATTGAAACATAGATGAATTCAAAATAGTAATCATCGAAATGAATACCATTTTCAATTCCCAGGCTCAGAGATCTTTCATCATGAGGTTGGAGAAATGATATTAGATTTTGTCACTGAGATGAGAGATATACCGGTTTCGGATTTGTTGGACCTCATCAGTATCCCGCACATCTCAGGACAAAATCTTCATAAAAAACTTCGAAATTTGAAGCCATTGGTTGTGAAGTAATGAGTAAAATATTACAAGGTACTCAAATGCAAAAAAAGAAATCTGTACTTCCTCTTTCTCATGATAAAAGATCTCTGAGCCTGGGAATTGAAAATGGTATTCATTTCGATGATTACTATTTTGAATTCATCTATATTTCAAAAATGTTCTCGATGTGGC
The DNA here is from genome assembly GCA_038502775.1 of Hippodamia convergens. Lineage (NCBI taxonomy): Eukaryota > Metazoa > Arthropoda > Insecta > Coleoptera > Coccinellidae > Hippodamia > Hippodamia convergens. Next base: position 62,696,085 of record CM076609.1, on the reverse strand, counting down.
CTCCGTAAAGGCAAAGAATTTTCTTTTTCATAATTATTGTATTGTAGTTGATTTCACACAATCATTTCAAATAAAAATATAAAGAATCCAGAAGCTTATTTCATTTGGTAAAAACAATGCGTAGATGGAAAAAATCATCCTGATCAAAAGTGGAGCTCTGCTTTTGTTTTGTCGATCAGGATATTTCTTTAAAAGCTCAACAAATAATACTCAATTTAATGGAAATTTTTGAGAAGTATAATTCCAATTTCGCACCTATTAAAATAGTTTTCTGTACTGAATAATATTTCAGCGCCATCTAGGTGTCAAAAGTAAGAGACTAGCCAAAAATCGTAGTCGGATTTTAGTACCACAGATTTAAGGGTGAATATGAACGGCGTTTCCTATCTTTCTAAGTCTATAATCTTTGGACAGTGATTTCATTGACTTTTTCTGTGCTCGGAATCGAAAAATGACAGTAGTCGCGAGCTGCCGCGCTATCAACGCGCGACCATCTGTATTATTTATCTATGCGATCATCTGCGTAAGGCCATAACCTCCTTCAATCAGAGAAAATATACATACAACAAGCCGCGAACAGCTGAGATGTGGCAACGCAGCGGAAGGCCGAGAAGTTTCTGACGCCATTTGTGGGACTCCTTGTTGTTTGTTGTGTTTGTGAATTAATGCAAAAGTGGAAAAAGCGACATTGAAACCCACATAAAAACAGTTGAACACAAACGAGCAGTGTCAGCAGCAAGTTCGAATATTTCAAGAAATAAGAATTTGGAGAATTGATGGCATTTGTCCTGGTTCCAGGTTGGAAAGAAATGGTCACATCATTTGTGAAGTGAATTGTGCCGAAAAGAAAAATTCTGTGTGTGTGAATGAAGTGAAATTTCATCTTTCATCTGGTGTCCTGTGAAAGAAACTTCTCCTATTTCGAATCATGCCAAATAAATGTTGTGTACCTGGCTGCAAGAGCAATTACAAGACTTCAGGAAACAATTATGTTAGTGTCGTTTCGTTTCAAAAATGAAGAACTGTATCAATATCGTGGATTAGGCAATTCCAAGAGAAAATTACGTTTCCGATAAATTCAGTTTGGTTTCCGAAATTCATTTCCATGAAAACGATATCTTGAAATTTTTTATAAAGTTTTATTAGCTGATGGATCCAATGAGACGTCAACAACTCAAGGAAAAAGCAGTTCTTTTTTTTTTTTCCAAATTTACCGTTTTATTTATCTAAAAAAATTCTCAAACAGAGAAATAATCCCCAGTTTAGAAAAGATGGAACTATTGACTGAAACAATAATGATATAAATGTTTTTCTCTATTTCAGTATCGTAATGAGTTCATTACAGTACTAAAAGTAGTGCTGTAATGAAACTCATTACAGCATTGTTTTCAGTTATATTTTTCGTTTAATGGTTGTCAGTACTGACCTCCGATCGAATCAAGTTTCGAATCAAATCAATTCAAATTCCGTGATCTGTCAATTTCGTATGTCACACCAACTGCCAAGATACAAAACAAAAGTCACTAATCCGAATTTTCATTTGAATTTCGAGAGTATTTCACAAGAATTGACTGAAATAGAGAAAATACCGTCTAATACTCGTTGCAGAAGGCTATTCCAACACTCATGCTATCGAAAACTCGCTCCTTCGTCGCTCGTTTTCGAACTTCGCATTCGTGTTGGAATACGAGCTCATTCTGCAACTTGTTTTAGAATATACTATTTCTCTATTTCAGTATCGTAATGAGTTCATTACAGTACCAAAAGTAGTGCTGTAATGAAACTCATTACAGCATTGTTTTCAGTTATATTTGTCGTTTTATGGTTGTCAGTACTGACCTCCGATCGAATCAAGTTTCGAATCAAATCAATTCAAATTCCGTGATCTGTCAAATTTCGTATGTCACACCAACTGCCAAGATACAATACAAAAGTCACTAATCTGAATTTTCATTTGAATCTCTAGAGTATTTCACAAAAATTGACTGAAATAGAGAAAATACCGTCTAATACTCGTTGCAGAAGGCAATTCCAACACTCATGCTATCGAAAACTCGCTCCTTCGTCGCTCGTTTTCGAACTTCGCATTCGTGTTGGAATAGGAGCTCATTCTGCAACTTGTTTTAGAATATACTATTTTCAATTCGGATTTGATTAAAGATTATGATGACCTAAAAAATAACTCGACAACAAAATCTACTTTTTTATTACATTTTGGAGAGACTATAACAGTAAATGTTTTAAAAACAAGTGAGACCCTTCAGGTAAAAATTTTCATTAAAGATTCTGAATTATCATCTAAAGATTTGAAATCAAAGACCTTTTATCCTATGATAAGTCTATGTTTGAAATGGATCCTACCTTATATCTCAAGACTTCAAGGTGGTCCCAACTTACAAATGAACTTTCTCGGTATAAATAAATATTATGTAGATATTGTAGATGAACGAGGTTTGGAAGGTCCGGATGCTGAATTGTATAAATTGAACAAATCTGTATATTTAATAGAAACATTTTTGTAAGGGGAAGCGAATGAAAATTTTGAAAAACTCTGACATTTCAGATGGTGGCGGATCAAATGTGACAAATTATAAGTAAAAAACCGAAATATTCATCATGTAGCATAGTTTTGACATTTATTCTATATTCTCAATCTCCCCTAATTATTTATGTTTATTTCTTCTGCTATAGTTATTAAGTTCAGAGATTTTAAGTTCTGTATTAAATTTTGTACATGAAGTTATTAAAATGATTTGGATCTCAAGTTTTTCTCAGATGCACCTATTATGTTGATTACATTGATTCAAATACAAAATTTTGTGACATGAGATGATCCTACACCTTCTCTTTGGTTCTTGCTGAACAACAAATTGGATATGAAATGTGCTGTATTGTCAAAATACATTGATAATCATTAAGTTCTTGTGCTTCTATACAGATCAAATAATTTCGTTCAATTGATATCCACCGGTTATAATAAAAATGATGAATCAAACCAATTCATTGGTCAAGTAGGATTTAGTATTGTTGCAAATCGCGCTCCTATTATAACGAATTTACTGCGGCCGTCCGAAGTCCCAATCGGCCTTCCGGATCCTTCTTTTGCGGCGTTGCCACATTTTCTTCACGGCTATGTGTTTAAGATGGCTGTGGTGAGGCTAAGGCACCTGTGTGAAGATAGGTGCCAGCACATAGCTGTCAAAAATCCCGAAGATACCCGAATCGCCGGAGGGGATCAGTGGCGTGCGTTATTATCTTTGCGCCGCAGAATATGGATTATGAACTTGTATTTTGAACATAAATCGAAATATTGCCTAAATGGCAGCCCAAATGGTATGTGATCAATCGAGAACAATAATTCAGTTTTGATATTCAGAATTGAATGATATCAAAATAAACAGAAGATGAATTGGATTATAATACGCCTTGTCAGCAAGCACTTAAAGTAAAGTATTGTACTTTTTTCGATATAGAAACTTATGAGAGAATCTTGAGGGGCATTCCAAAATTAAAATGCAAGGGATTTCGCTTTTATGTTGTCCCTATTTAAGACCATGTTTCTCGTTTTTTTACTTGTTTTCAAAAAGGAAATTTATATGAGAATAGTGGGGGATATCCGAAAATGATCATGCAATAGAAAAATCTACTTGCTCTAAATATGGCCCCCCCCATTCCACCACTTTTAAGAATGGTGAGTGTCGTGTAAAAATTCATATGAGAACTTTCGAGGACATCCCAATATTGACAAGCACTAGAAAAATCTACTTGCTCTACATACGGTCCATTCCATTCAGCACCTTTTAAGAAAGTTGAACTTCGTAAGTTAAGTTCGAAGTTAACCTTTTTTGAGGTTATAAATCTCTTTATTCTTCGGGTTTTCGATATGGAAATTTATATGGAAATGTTCAAGGACATCCCAAAATTGACATTCAATGGAAAAATCTATGTGCTCTAAATATGGTCCCTTCCATTCAACACCTTTTACGAAAGGTGAATTTCGCGTCTGAGTTAACCTTTTTTGAGACCACATATCTCGTTATTTTTTGGGGTTTTCGATATAGAAATGTATATGAGAATGTTCAAGGACATCCCAAAATTGACATGCAATGGAAAAATCTACTTGCTCTGAATACGGTCCCCCCCATTCAACACCTTTTACAAATGGTGAATTTCGCGCCTAAGTTAACCTCTTTTGAGATTATATATCTCTTTATTCTTCGGGTTTTCGATATGGAAATTGATATGAGAATTTTCAAGGACATCTCAAAATTGACATGCAATGGAAAAATCTACTTGCTCTAAATATGGTTCCCTCCAATCAACACCTTTCACGAAAGGTGAATTTCGCGTCCAAGTTAACCTTTTTTGAGACCACATATCTCGATATTCTTGGGGTTTTCGATATAGAAATGTATATGATAATACTGGGTGTTTTAACAGGAACTAGGACAGGTATTGTAGAACAAGACTACGTTGAACTTATGCCGACGTTTCGTCCGTATATTCGAACTTTTTCAAGGCTGAATACAAAAGATGTACAATTAAAATTCTTATCAGTATAGCACATACAAAACAACAATTAGGATGACAACTAACAACAATGATAAAATGCATAAATAAAATGGTGTCAACTCATTAAAACATCGTATACATGAAAATATAATATAAAAAAATAAATAAATAAAAATATTATATACAATAATAATGAATTGGAACGGGTGAAACTGTGGTATACTAACTTACCAAGTTCATTCAGTCTGATGAAATCGATATTATCTCTAATAATATTCGGAAAAATTGCAACCCAGTTGAGACTTTTTTAACTTTCAAATTTAAATTTTCGACCGATGTCAACATTACAACTGATAATCGAGAAACCGCTGTTATCACATGCAGACAGTGGAGACATATGAATGATATTTATGTCGGAAATCGGGAATCACGGTACATAAACAATAAATTTGTGTACAATTGACTTAGATCTTGGGTGTCAGTTCTGTGGTTCACCGTGTCATTCATTCTTATAAAAATCATTTCGCTGATGTTTCTTTTCTTCCAATTATTTTCAACGTCCAGTATTTCGACGTTGTCGAAATCGAAATGATGGTTTTCCTCGAACCTATGGGTAGCTAAAGCTGTTGAACTATCCCTATCCCGGAATCTATCATCACAGTCATACTTGTGTTGTCTTATTCTCGACTTCAGTAGTTGTTTCGTCTGTCCCACGTAACATTTATTACACCCCAAACATGGTATCTTATATACGACTAGCTGACCCGGCAGACTTCGTACTGCCTCAATCGATAAATAAAAAAGCAACTTTAATATTATAATGAACAATTATTGTATAATATCTTGAAAGGGGACATAAAATTGTCCTGTACAATATGTGTTGCGCCAAATGATGTCGTCTGGAAACAGCTGTTATATGCCTATGCCAGCGGCTTCGCCCGCGTAGACTGTTGATGAAAAGTAGCCTTTATCATTGCTTGGGATTTAGGATATCAAATTTCATCACGATAGGTTATATATATATATATATATATATATATTGGTCTAGCAATATAAATTTACACAAAAAAAATTGAGAGACATTTAGAAGTTACTGTAGAAATTATGTCAGATGAGGATTAGTCTTCATAGGTATTTTGGAATTTATTGAAATCCGGATCAGTGGCGTAACTGGGCGTGGGCGACGTGGGCGACCGCATACGGCCTCGCGCCCTTAGGGGCCTCGCACCCCAATGATCCCCTTTCCTTCCAAGATTAATAATTTTATTTACAGATTAATCTATATCAAGACCTTTTTCTTGTTGACGACGATTTCTATTTCGTACCTCTTAGCTTACTTATCAACTTTCTATCGCGCAATATATTTGCAGAAATTCACACAAACCTAAATCGTGCAAGGAATACCTACATACATCAGTTTACTCTGGTCGCCACCTGAGGGTGACAAGAGCGTATCTCCACCGCCCTAAATCAGAAAGAATATTTGACTATGAAAGCAGCGATGAACCTGTACAAGGTATCTAAATTTTCCTGGTCTCAATTTTCGCAAAAACATCATAAATGAAAACCGTTTCGCGATATCTTAATTTTTTTTAAGATATAACTAAATTTTGATATTTGATCGATTTCAAAAGTGTGCTATATCATTTTTAATTACAATTTATTTACATTTATGTGACAACGATTGAAATTTTCATAGGCTATTTTCACAGGAAATAATACACTATATTCATTTTTTTGACTCGTCTACTAAGGGTGGAAAAAAACCTTTCCCTTTTAAGAACGAACGCATTTTTTCATCTTATATCATAAAAAAAATAGAGATGAAAAATTCAAAAAAGAGTCTTAGTCCCAGTAAAAAAGTGCTTGTAGAAAGTTTCAATCGTTTTCAGATATTTTGGAAAAAAAAGTTATGGCACATCTTCGAAATCAATAAAATATCAAGATTTTGTTATATCTTCGAATCAAATTAAAATATGGTGAAGCGGTTTCCACTACTGGTGTTTTCGCGAAATTCGAGCCCAAGACTGCTTTCAACGTTTTTACCTATCTAGTACCAGAAACAGCCAAAATCAAGCAATTTGAAATACCCTGTACAAATGTACAGTCTTCATTGAAGATGTGAGACAGCTTTTCAATATAAAGCAGAAAAACGGAATGCAAGAAGTTTATCCATTCGAATTTTATTTTCAAAATTCCTCACATATATTTTATTAAATTTCGAATGTTTCTTATGAAAATTTTTTTGCATGAAGGGGCCTCGAAAATTTTATCTCGCCCACATATAATTGAGGTCTTGTTACGCCACTGATCCGGATCAACAACAAAAAACAAAATAAAACGGATTAGAGGAAATGACATTCGTTGTTTATCGGTTTTTTTCACCTACTGTAATATACTTCTGTAAACAATGTTACGTGATTTGTTTTGTTCAGCGAAAACATGAGGATTTTCTGATGAAGAAACACGTGAGCAAGCTACGTAAAGTTGTCCGTGGGAAAAGCATGGTGTGCCTAAATGTATCCCGGCCACGTTTAGAGTTTGCCTTGCGATTTATTGATCGTCATTGAAAATGCTACTTTCAGTGGGAACTGCAAACGTTTAAAATTGAAGGGTAAGTTATTGGGTATTATTGGGATACGTGGTATAAGCACATTGTCACCTCTACCTTCTCCAGTTAAAATTGTGGCCTTTACAATATGCCTTCCTAGTTCTGTCACTCGCAATCTATTACCGTTGCATAATCTTGGTGCATCCAAGTAACGCATTAACAAAACGGGTACGCCTACCTTCAATTCCAGCTTATGGGATGGCACTCCGGATAGCTCTAAAGAGTTCAGAAACTCCACGGGGTAGTTCGTACAGTCTTCGGATAACATAACTGTGTCGATAGAGATGAACGTTGATGTTTCGCTGGTTATTTCGTTCAGAATTTCTTTATTTAATTTTGCAATTGTCTCATTTCTCGGTGCCAATATGGTTCTTTCACAAAGCTAATTTTCATCTTGGATATTTTGTTGTATATTGGGACAAAAATGAGCAATCAGTTTGTGAATAGAACCATACCTTCTTGGTCAGTTTCTATTCGACATTCACCTATCTCGAGCAGTTTCTCAGCGTATGCTCCTGACTCCATATCACTAAATAACTGTACACGCATGTTCGTGGTGAGATGCAGCTTTTCAACTTTAGTCCATACATATGATGACTTCAGACATGCGTTTATTTCATCGCTCGATAACAGGCAAAGTCTGCCGGAAGTCCCCAGCCAATAAAACTACCACACCCCCCATTAACGTTTTTTTGGAGTGAATGTCTTGTAAACAGCGATCAAGAGCTTCAATGGCGCGTTTGTGTGACATAGTGCACTCGTCCCACACGATCAGCTTACACTGTTGCAACAGGATGCCACGGGCGCTACTCTTACTGATGTTGCACGTTGGGGTTTCTTCGCTCGCCAGATTGAGAGGTAATTTGAATACCGAATGTGCCGTCCGTCCACCGCTCAGCAATGTTGCAGCGACACCAAAGGAAGCCACAGCTAATGCAACATCATGGGCCTTGCGAATTTTTGCTAGAAGCAAATTGAGCAAGAAAGTTTTTAATGTACCGCCCGGAGAATCAAGGAAAAAAGGCCACCTTCGCCACTCTCTACTCGTTCTAATATTTTATTATATGTATCTCTTTGCTCAGGTAGTAGAAGTGGCTCAGTTTCGCGCACGTGAGAGTCTAATTCGGCGGTATCATAGCTCAGCTCTCTTATCAATTCGTCCGACAGCTCTCCTCTACGACGTGGTGAGGGCATACCAAAATCGGACAATTTCTTTCCAGAAATTGATATTATTTTGTCCTCGATAATCCCCAACCTCATCGAAACAAACATCATCGTTGACCTGATACATTCTTTCGAATCTGTTAATGATATCTTCTGATAACGCAGTTCTGTACTTGTGCCATAGTTGCAGAGGATCAGATAAACCACATGTGCATATCATTATAGCAAATAGCTTTCTAACGTGTGCCGGTAATCGACACAGCACGGCCTCTTCTATAGTGGCGTCCCAGTGGTTGTCATTTTCCAACAACCCCATTTTCTCTCACACGTCTGACGAAAAGTGGCAAATTCCTGACCGTCAATTGATTTCAAATCCAAGAAACTGGTGGGACCCCTCCTTACATTCATCGGAATTCGTAAACAATAACATTCAAAGTTGTTGACATGCACAGTGTAAATGCGCCCTAGAGCGTCTCCTCTCTACCCAGTGGCCATCCATCGACAGGTGTTCCTTGTAAACGACGTTTTCATTCCTTTCTTCCCGAATTCCAAGTATAGTAGCGAGGCACGTCAATGTATAGTAAGGATTGCGCAAACGGGTCAGTTTGGCACAACATGAAAAACGAAGTCAGTGTTGTTTTAGGTGGTGCTGCTAATCTCTCTCTGAAATTATTTTCTGTGAAATAAACCCTCTCACCATTAGGTAAATGAATTGCGAGATGATGGACGGCTGGGTGTCTTTCGTGCAGAGGCATACCTAAGATCAGGGTTCGACCGATATATATCGCGGATATTTATCCTGATATACATATATCGATATTTATAAGGATTGATATATATCAAGGATATTTATAAATTTACTAAAATTTGCGAATGTGCTTAAAAAGCACTGAAATATAAAACGATATATTCTCCAAGACAATTTAATTCATCCGCTATCCATGTGTCCACTCTTGACGCATAGGATTAGCAATATGCTCGATTCGTGTCAGACACTCGTATTTACAACTTTCAACTCCCCTCCATTCCGTTTAAGCAACACCGCTCTTGATTCGGATTTCGTATCAATCTTATATTTATTGTGATAACTTTTTAACTATGCGTCCAAATTAATATGTGTAAAAGACAAAGTTCATCTACATTTAGAACTGAAAACGATAAAAGAATCAATTTTGTTATAAGTCATCAGTTCGACAGCTGATAAAGGATAATCGGCAGAACCGCCAGGCCTAAGGGTCATTTTTGCATATCACCGTAAGAATAACATGGGTGATTCGCGACTACGCGACGTATCGATGGGACGAAACGGATAAATATCAGGCTTTTTTCCGACTCGCTGGATATTTTCTCATTGTTTTATGCTGAAATACCACAAAATTTTTGAAAATTATGTTATTCGGATAGATGAACTATATTGATGTGAAACTTCATCTGAATCCGTTCGGTAGTTCTCACGTGAAAGAGTAACAAACATCTTCACATCCTCACAAACTTTCGCATTTATAATATTAGTAGGATACTCGAACAGTTGTTTGTGGGGGGTAGGGTCTTTAAGTTTGGAGAATAACAACTGCGTCGTTCTCAAGTTGTAAATGATAATGTTCAAGGACATCCCAAAATTGACATGCAATGGAAAAATCTACTTGATGAGTATGGTCCCCTCCATACATCATTGATGTATTGATGTCATACGGTGCGGACGTGTCTAATATTCGCTCCGGGTAGATTATTTGGTGTGTGTTTAATATTAAAAACAGTTAAAAGAACTAGTAGTTATCCGCATTTGACGTTGTTTTCGTTATAACTGTCCATTCATCATATTCGTTTCACTACAGCAAAATTGAAATAATCACGTTAAAAACTATGGGTAAACAGAAGCAGTGTCAAATATGTTCCGAGCCGGTGAGTCGGAGGAAACCGGGTCTCCAATGCGGTAGTTTTTGTGAGAAGTTTTTCCATGGCCAATGTTTGAAAATATCTCCGAGTCAGGTGGATGCGCTAAGACTTGAAGGTGCATCGTGGAGTTGCCCCGGTTGTTGAGGTGGGGAGCGCGGTCGCAGTCCTGCAGAAGTACGTACCTCGATGGGCTTCGGGGACATGCCGGCGGCCAGTGGCGTAACAAGATCTCAATTATATGTGGGCGAGATAAAATTTGCGAGGCCCCTTCATGAAAAAAGGTTCTCATAAGAAACAATCGAACATTTAATAAAATAAATGTGACGAATTATGAAGTGAAAATCAAATAAAAATTGTCAGCTTCTAGCCTCACTTAACTGCTTAATTATAATCATAGTCCAGCTGGGATGTTTAATCTGTTTCGATAGAATGGGTTTGCCAAAGCAGAAAGTCTTTCCTGATACATTGTATTTCGCTGATTTTTTTTACCAGCTTTAATTTTGAGAAACTTTTTTCAGCAGAGGCTGTAATCACCGGTTTGATCAATAAAATTCGAATGGATAAACTTCTTTCATGCTGTTTTTTGCTATATATTGAAAAAGCTGTTTCACATCTTCAATGGAGACTGTACATTTGTACAGGGTATTCCAAATTGCTTAATTTTGGCTGTTTCTATTACTAGATAGGTAAAAACGTTGAAAGGGGCATTGGGCTCTAATTTCCTGAAAACACCAGTAGTGGAAACCGCTTCACCATATTCTTATTTGATTCGAAGATATAACAAAATTGTGATATTTTATCGATTTCTAAGATGTGCCATAACTTTTTTTTCCAAAATATCTGAAAAAGATTAAAACTTTCTACAAACACTTTTTGACTGGGACTAAGACTCTTTTTTAAATTTTTCATCTCTATTCCTTTTATAATATAAGATGAAAAAAATGCGTTCGTTTTTAAAAGAAAAAAAGTTTTTTTTCACCCTTAGTAGACGAGACAAAAAAATGAATATAGTGTATTATTTCCTGTGAAAATTGGCTATAAAATTTCAATCGTAACATTTTTGTAATTAAAAATGATATGGCACACTTTCGAAATCGATCGAATATCAAAATTAAGTTATATCGTTAAAAAAATGAAGATATCGCGAAACGGTTTCCATTTAGTATTTTCGCGAAAATCGAGCCCAGGAAAAATTTTCCCTATCTATACCTTTTCAACTTCAAATTGAGACTCATCGCATTCAAATTGGGATTGAAATAATTCAAAATGAGAAACACAATCGAATTAGGAATAAACACATTCAAAATAGGACTAAACAAATTCAAAATGGTCATCACAATCAAATTGGAATTTAACAAATTCATATTGACACTAAACTATTCCATATTGAAAAAAGTCGTTTCATTTCATATTTCGGGAGAATTATTCTGAAGTAACTAAAAATCGAAATGAGGAAAAAATGCAGAGGTGTATAAAAATGTATGAAAGATTTCGTTGAAAAATGTGAGAATCAAAACTGCAATCTTCCGTATTTTACTTCTCTTCCAGTCTTTGGATCAAAAATCAATCAGAAAAAAATTTTAATACATAATAAAAGGAAGACCACTGTGTAAAATTTGTGCACAAATTGGTCAAAGGCCAAAAAACTTGTTACCTCACAATAGGAAAAGAAATAACACTTCGAATTTTCAAAGATTGTAGAAAATTTTTTTCATGGAAGTCTTCAGAATCATGACAATTCTCTATAAAAAAAGACATGTCATTTCCCAATATGAGATTGTTTAGTCCCATTTTGAATGTGTTTATTCCCAATTCGATTTTGTTTATCAATTTGAAGTTGCTCATACCCAATTTGAAATTGTTTATTCTCAATTTGAATGTGATTAGTGTCAATTTGAAGTTGAAAAAATATAGACCAGAAATACCAAAACAGTCAAAATCAAGAAATTTAGGATACCCTGAACAGTTTCATCGCTGCTTTCATAGTCAATTATTCTTTATGAATTAGGGTGGTGGAGATACGCTCTTGTCACCCTCAGGTGCCGATCAGAGTTAACTGATGTAAGTAGGTGTTCCTTGCTCGATTTAGGTTTGTGTGAATTTCTGCAAATATATTGCGCTATCGAAAGTTGATAAGTAAGCTGGGAGGTACAAAATAGAAATCGTCGTCAACAAAAAAAAAAAGTCTTCATATAGATTCATCTGTGAGAAAAATGATTAATCTTAGAGGGAAAGGGGATCATTGGGCCGCGAGGCCCTTGAGGGCGCGAGGCCGTGGGCGGTCGCCCACGTCGCCCACGCCCAGTTACGCCACTGCCGGCGGCGAGCGGCGACGGAGTTGGCGGTCGCTTCTGCAACCGTGGTACCGTGGATGCCGATTCATCCGATAGCGAAATGGTATCAATTTTGCGATCCCTCAGAAAAGAGGTGAAAGAGATGAGAGCTGGAATGAAAATACTACGGGAATCTGTTTCGTTCTGTAGCGCTAAGGTATCTGACTTCGAGGAACATCTCATTAAATTCAACGACTATGTGAAGAAAGTCGATAAACTAACCGCGGAAAATCAGCGGATGAAGTCAGATATTGAAAACTTGTTTTCTAGGCTGAATGACCTGGAACAGGCTTCAAGAATGAATAACCTGGAAATTCAGGGAGTTCAAGAGAAGGAAAATGAGAATCTGTTCGAAATTGTGAATAAAGTTTGTTCAACCCTGAATTTAACAGTACAAAGGGAAGACTTCGAAAGGATCCATCGTGTTCGAAGCAACTCTAAATATTCCCCTAATGATAAACCCAAAAACATTGTTGTCTCTTGTTCTTCTCGTCGATTGAAAGAGATATTATTAGCCAACAAACGTATAAGAGCTCAAACGGATTCGAAAAGTTCAGCGTTGTCGGTCGAGGGAGTGTCGAATCACATATATATATATATATATATATATATATATATATATATATATATATATAAATGAACATCTGACCCTTGCCGATAAAATTCTTCATAAGGAAACCAGAGAAGTCGCTAAAAAGAAGGGCATCAAGTTCGTCTGGGTGAGAGACGGTCATGTTTTCGCTAGGAAAACAGAAGAGTCACCAATCTTGCACATTATGGGGTCTGACATGTTGCAGAAGCTGTAGAGCCTTCGACTTGGTGTGGTTCATCTGCTACCGGGATGCATATATATTTTCTTTTTTTTTTCACAATGGCTGCAAACAATGATTTTTCAATTTATTTACAAAATGTCAGGGACTCCGTACCAAGACTCAAGAATTCTTCGAAAATACTGGTATGTGCGACTTCAGCGTTCTCTGCTTCACGGAAACATGGTTGAACAGCAGTGTTCACTAACGAACTATTCGACAACGACAAGAGTTATCACGTTTTCCGGAGGGACAGAGATGCGACCACCTCAATGAAATCTGATGGGGGAGGAGTCATGATCGCGGTGGACCCGGCGTTCCAGGTCTGTCATCATCCTGGTCTACAGGCCGACGCAGAGGACTTGTGGGTGTCCATAACTAGGGAAAACGGTGAAAAAGTTTATATTCGTGTCGTTTATTTACCGCCGGGTGATTTTCCCGCATATAACTCTTTCCTGGATAAGTTGGAAGAAAATGAATCCCTAATCAATAAAAATAACGTGATCATTCTAGGAGACTTTAACTTTTCCACAGTGGAATGGCACTCGGTTCCCAACGAAGCTTTCTATGAGCCCAGAAATGTCGAAAATAAGTATTCTGATCTGATTGATTTACTTCTATCTCTTAACTTTCTACAGTTCAATTATATACCTAACAATAACAATAAAATGTTAGACCTAGTATTCTCCAATCAATGTCTGATTAAAAATGTAAAGAAATCTCTTGACATTATAATAGGCGAGGACAGTCATCATCCCGCACTAGAAGTAAGTTTAAAAACATTGAATTTAAAAAAATTGCCCATCAAAAACAAAGAATATTATAATTACAGTAAAGCTGATTATGGGGCACTTAACAACGATCTCTCAGGAATTAACTGGCCGGGTTTGTTCTCCAACAAGGATGTAGATACCACGGTTGAGATTTTCTACGCCAAGATTGGAGAAATCATTAAAAAACACGTCCCTTTGGTGCGTCCGAAGCGGGGTTTTCCAGTATACTTCAGACGTAAAACGATACTCACTAAAATTCGAAAAAACAAAATGCACAAAAAATTTAAAATTTATGATGATGCGGCCTATTACCAAAAATTCATCGAACTACGACGCCTTTCTAAGAAATTGATGCGCGATGATTATCTCAATTACACCCGCAACAAAGAAGACCAAATTAAGACTAACCCCAAGGCATTTTGGAAATATGTCAAAAATAAGAAAAAAGTGATTGTTCAATTCCGAATGTTGTATATCTCGATGATGAAGTCGCTGATAGTGGTGACACTGTCGTCGATCTATTCTCCGAATTTTTCAAAAGTATTTATGTTCACCCAACATCAGTGAACCAACATAATTTCACGTTCGGAACTACGGATGAGGTGGAGATTACTCGGGAACAACTGTTGGCTGTAATAAATTCGTTGGACTCTGGGAAGAGCGCAGGTCCGGATGGTATCCCAGTTTCATTCATACTTAATTGTAAAAATAATATTCTTACACCTCTAATCCATATTTTCAATATCTCCTTAAAAAGCGGTATCTTTCCCACTAAGTGGAAATTATCTGAAATCCTTCCTATATATAAGAACGGAGATAGACACAGCGTGAAAAACTACAGACCGATCTCCAAGTTGTGCATTTTCGGAAAGCTTTTCGAAAAAATTATATACAATGAAATTCTCGAGGTGACTAAAGGTTTAGTTATACAGGAACAGCATGGATTTTTCCCGAGTAGGTCGGTTGAGACCAATTTAATGACCATCACTGAATATGTATTAGAGTCAATGGACGATCGCGTCCAGGTGGATGTCGTTTACACTGACTTCAGCAAGGCATTCGACAAAATAAACCATGAAATCCTTATAAACAGACTTGCTGAGGTTGGTGTGGATGACTTCCTACTCAGATGGATATGGTCGTATCTTCGCGGTAGAATGCAGGTTGTGGCTCTTGACGGTTATCGGTTCGAACCTTTTGAGGCGTTTTCCGGAGTTCCACAGGGCAGTCATATGGGCCCGTTATTCTTCAATCTTTATATAAACAAAATTATAAATTGTTTTAAATTCTGCCTCTTTTTACTATATGCAGATGATTTAAAAGTTTACCTTCGTGTGGGGAGCCTAACCGACTGCTTTAAAATTCAGGGAGATCTTGATAGGCTTTAAGCGTTCTGTAGAGACAATTGACCATATTCGTTAGCTATCGGTTGCAGCTTTTGTAAGTGTTTTTGGGTTGGCGACATTGTGAGATTAATCATAATGACATTCATCGTAGTTGTCAATTGTCATTATTTATTTACTTTTTTCAAATTTTGAATTTTGAAATTTTTCAATCATCTATAGAAAACGGACATTTTTCAAAATATTTCATCAATCTAGTTAGGTTTCTCCCTAAATTTACTACAATTATTTAAAACAGATATCAATCATTTTTATTGATAAAACAAATGCACACAATTTTTAATAAAATGGATACTAGAAGGCTGTAAGTATATCTTGTGTATATTCAACATGTACCAGAGTAACAATATTAGGTTCATGATTTTTCTATTTTAGCAACCACAATGGTGGAAGTGGCTGGAGCACCGTCAAAGTCGTAGCTCTACCGAAGATTTCAAATTAAAATTTCATAGGTTTGTTTGAGTTTCATAGGTTCCCTAAAATTAAAATACTTGCTAAGAAATGGTAACATTCTCTAGGAATGGAGCAAGATGCTCATTCATTAATTTCCAGAGGAAGAGAATATGTGGTTCACATTTCAAAAGGAAATGAAGAGAACTAAAGTTCCTACATGATTCCTGAGGAAACCTATGATTTCTAGTAAGCACTAAATTTTCATTCACATCTGTCCACTCATTAACATTATGTTTTTTTAGCAGGTCAAAGGGAAAGCATTTTGAAGATGATAATATAAATGATGTTGCGATGGAATATCAAAACACAGGATGTGGATTTTTCAAATTAAAATGAGATGCATGAAATTTCAAGTTAATACTATCTCTTCAGTCTAGGACCGCCTTTATTCCACTACCAAAAACCTTTTTGTCTCATGACCTATATCTACCAATCCGAATTTCTCATGGGCGATCTCCTGAACGAGCTTAGATCTTTGAATTAATTAATCTTCGAAGTATCCCAATTAACGAAACGGCACTGAATCAATCTTCGAATAATTCGAATCTGCATGGATAATAATTTCATCGCAATACTTATTTCGAATTATTCATATTCAAACATCATATATCTAACTTTCAGCGGACCTCTATCAAGTCTGTTAAAGTCCCTAAGAGCATAATTGCTTCGGAAACTTCAAGAGCCACTTATTTCCCATAATTCGTTACGTGAATATATTGTCCCGCTGAAATAACCTAATTGATTTGTCTCGATCGCAATTAAGATGACTTCAATTAATTTTTCATAATTATTCGGATTGGTTGCATTAATTCATGATTTTTTTTGATATCCCGGTCTATTACACTATCGTAAAAGGTGTTGAATGGGGCGACCGCCTTCAGAGCCAGTATATTTTTCTATTGCATGTCAATTTTGGGATGTCCTCGAACATTTCCATATAAATTTCCATATCGAAAACCCTAAGGCCCGGTTTTACAATCGAAGGTTAACTTTAGGTTAAGGAAATTTTGCAGGTTAGGCGTTTTACAATCGCACGAAACGTGGTTAACTATCAGTTAACTTAACCTCCACCGAAAGTGTGGGTAAACCTGAAGTTAATTCAAGAACCATAGAATTATTCAAAAATGTATATGTATATAACCTAAAAACGAATGTTGTTTCGTTTTTCTTTGATTCGAAATTTATTTTGGTTGATAATTACACTTCAGATTTTCTGTTAATATGGGTTATGGTATAAACGCTTATAGCAGTGATGAAGAGGATTATCGTAGACCACTGACTTATTAAACAATGTCCAGGGCCGCCGCCAGGGCCGGCAAACCGGGCAGTCTGCCGGGGCAGCAAATTCTAGGGGCGGCAAAATCAGTATCGTCATACTAGATTTTTTTCCTTTGAAATCGAACAAACGCCTGTTATTGAAAGTGAAAAGCACGACCAGACTCAGGGGCGGCTTTTTGAGTCTGGTCAACCAAATACATCACACTACACTTGTACACAAATAACCAATAAAAATGCAATTAAACCAATACAAGAGTAATACGTTCGAAGATCCAGCATTCTACTCATAAATAAATATCTCTGTCAGGTTGTAAATTTCGCCAATGCCTCTACTCAGCGGCCTCTCATCCTAGTTACACTCCCTTGTTTACGAGTTTATTACCAAGGCGGTCGGTCCCTTTGATGAACACTTGGGACTAAAGTTTTTGAAGGGTTTTCTGGGATAATTCAGCAATGATTCTTATTTTCAGTTTGCCAATCGGAATTCTAAATTTTAATATTCGGGAGGGGTTTATAATACTAGAGAACTAAGGGTATCAACTCGTTAGTCCTCAGTGTCGTCACAATATTCAATATTTTTGCAACACTATATAGTGCTACATAATAGAAATCTTTAATCTTCTTCGGAGTTATGATTTTCGAACTGAATTACCCTACAAAATTGAAGGTGAGTTCTATAATTCCGTATTTTTTTACCGTCGGATTTCACATTTGAACGATAATAAGTATAAGGCTCTCTGCTTATTAACAGTGATGTAGGTGATTTTTTTTAGCCTTTCAACGATCGCTTCAGATACGCATATTAATCATAAAGCGTCGTTTCAATAATTCGAAAAGGTGTCCTTGAATAAGTTGAAAATATGCCTCCCTGAAATTTGAGGGAGATCAGTGTTCTTGATTTATTGGATAATGGTCATAGTAGAAAAACATATCAATATTATTATAATAATCATTATAAGATACAGGTGAATACTTAAGATTTATATTGACCTCTTTTCATTTACTTAATCAGATGCCAGAGTTTAAGAACATCGCAACAGGTAACAAATGTAATAGGGTCATGTAGGTACCTTATTCTGATCCGAATATCATTGTCTAGAATTTTTCTTACATACGAGAGCTGTGCTGCCTTGGAATTAAGAATTATCAAAAAATGTAATTTTTTTTCCTTTAACATGAGATCATTTAGCTTCGTACACTCAAAGCAGAGAGCGTTTTCATTGTTTCGATATTTTGTATGTGAATGCATTTTAAAATTCTGAATGTTTTTTTGCCATATCTTTCACAAATGCATTTGTAC
Organism: Hippodamia convergens; assembly: GCA_038502775.1. Lineage (NCBI taxonomy): Eukaryota > Metazoa > Arthropoda > Insecta > Coleoptera > Coccinellidae > Hippodamia > Hippodamia convergens. The sequence goes on along the minus strand of CM076609.1, from coordinate 62,677,553 downwards.
TTGAATCGATTGATTTATTTTATTATTATTATGATACCTTACCGCCTGATTGAGAATTTTTACATACGCATTTATATTTATCGGTTTCGTGTATCGTAGAAACTGTCGTATAATGATTTTATTGAATATGGAAATACTTTTGGGATACTTTTGGCTAGAGAAGCTTTTCAGAGTTGAAATTAATAAAAAATTTTCTACGATCAACAATGGCCCAAGATAGATTATCTGATCTAGTCATTATAGCCATTGAATATGAGAGAGTCAATATTCTCGATATATTTCAAATAACTCATGACTTTGCGAGATGAAGGTAAGAAGGAACAAATTTATTTGAGTTCGAATATTTTAGTCTGATGGTTCTAGTTCACTTTTATACATACGATAGCCGGTATATATGTTTTTTTTTGTTATTTTTTATTTAATAAATTTTTTGTATGATACATATTTATAGTTATATTTTCTATTTACACTTTGCTGTTCCTGAAATGATATGTTGAGTTTTATTTATGTTTTAGCAGGTTCATGTGATTATACAAGAGAAGTCATCTCCAATAGAAATTATTTACAATTGGATCAAGGGAAAAAAATTCAGAAACGAACGAAAAATATATGTGTATATATATATATATATATATATATATATATATATATATATATATATATATCTATATATATATATACTGAATTTTTTTCCCCTTGATCAAATTGTAAAAGAGTTTGTTATGAATCCCAAACTCAATATATCACAGCAAGGTGGCAAAATATAATTTTCCCGGGGAGGCGAAATTTTATTTTGCCGGGGCGGCAAAATGTCTGGCGGCGGCCCTGACAATGTCCTAAGGTGATCCGTCATAGACCGAATTATTTCGATATTTACGACGATGATGATTTTTTCAAACGATTCAGATTATCAAAAAGATGCGTTTTGGATATTCTCAGCCAAATAGAACATTTGATAGCTCATCCAACTAGAAGGTAGTTAAAATGCAATACTTTTGTAAGTACATTTTTATAAAAAAGATTTTATTTTCAGAAATGATTGTCTATCTGCAAGTCAGCAGCTTCAACTCGCAAACTATTATGCTTCTGGATCATTCTTGAGATGTAATGGAGATTTTGCTGGTGTTAGCAAAGCAACTGCAAGTTTGGTTGTGAGATGTGTAACTAGAGCTATCAATACTCTTAAGTATTGTCAGTTTTGATTCTTTAGTATCATACGAAGAATGTTATGATACCCCGTTCTTTTTTTACCTCAGCTCAGGTTCTTTTTGTTTCAACATTTATTGTATTATTTTAGCTCTCTTTTTCATAAGAATGTAGGAGATAGTGGCTATGGAATTAATTACACCTTAAGCAAATCCAAGGACACCTCCTGAAAGCTTATTTAACGAATCACACATTCGTACAAGAAATTTCGTTGAGAGACAGTATGCTCTGTAGAAACATCGCTTTCCAGCCCTTGCCATGGGAATGAGTGTCTAATTAGATACAGCTCAAGCTGTGATTGTGGCAACAGCCTTTCTCCATAACATAGCATGTGACCAAAAAGAATTGATCCCTCCAGTCAATGATGAAGGAGAAGCTGCTGTAGAATTCACTACAAATGTTGATCTTTCAGAATTTCCCGATCAAAGGCATAATACAAGTACTTCTACTAGAGATACCTTCATAAACATGTATTCCAAAAGATTGAATAACAGAAATAATTGAACTATATGGTCTCAAAAAAGGTTAACTTAAACGCGAAATTCACCTTTCGTAAAAGGTGTTGAATGGAGGGGACCATATTTAGAGCAAGTAGATTTTTCCATTGCATGTCAATTTTGGGATGTCCCTAGACACTTCGATTTTAATTTCCATATCGAAAACCTGAAGAATAAAGAGATATGTGGTCTTAAAAAGGTTAACTTAGACGCGAAATTCACCATTTGTATAAGGCGATGAATGAGGGGGACCGTATTCAGAGCAAGTAGATTTTTCCATTGGATGTCAATTTTGGGATTTCCTTGAACATTCTCATATAAATTTCCATATCGAAAACCCGGAGAATAAAGAGATACGTGGTCTCAAAAATGGGTAACTTAGACGCGAAATTAACCAGTCGCAAAAGGTGTTGAATTGAATGGACCATATTTAGAGCAAGTAGATTTTTCTATTGCATGTCAATTTTAGGATGTCCTCGAAAGTTCTCATATGACTTTCCATACCTAAATTTCGAAGAATAAAAAGTTATATGATTTCAAAAAAGGTTAATTTTTACACGAAACTCACCATTCTTAAAAGTTGTGGAATGGAGGGAGCCGTATTTAGAGCAAGTAGATTTTTCTATTGTATGATATTTTTTGGATATCCTCCACTTTTCTTATATAAATTTTCATTTTGAAAAGAAGTAAAAAACGAGAAATATTTTCTCAAATATTCGCGGAAAAGGTGATGAATAGGGGTATCTTATGCAGAGCATGTAGATTTATCCTCTGCATTTTAATTTTGGAATGCCCCTCAAGATTCTCTCACAAGTTTCTATATCGAAAAAGGTACAATATTCCACGTAAAGTGCTTGCTAACAAGGCGTAATCTTCTTTTTATTATGATGTCATTCAATTCTGAATATCAAAACTGAATTGTTCTCAATTGATCAAATACCATTTGGGCTGCCATTTAGGCAATATTTCGATTTATGTTCAAAATATAAGTTCATAATCCATATTCTGCGGCGCAACGATAATTACGCACGCCACTGTTCCCTTCCGTTGATTCGGGTATCTTCGGGATTGGCAATCCCGGATTGCTGGCAGCTATGTGCTGGCAGCTATCTTCACACAGGTTCCTAAGGCTAAGTTTGATGCAGGGACATTGCTGCCTTCTATGAATGTTGCTTGTTTCCAGTTTTCCATAAAAATCCACCTCCTTGTCGGGAAACATTAAATTCAAGGATTTCAAAAACATAATGAAGAATTCTCCTCAGTTGGGTATGAAACTTTCGGATGAGCCAATTGCTATAAAAAAAAAACAAAAGTATGAGGAATCTTAGATTTTCTATGAAACCATAGATATATGTTAAGGAGATTTTGTATTGTATAACCTTAAAAAATGGCCTTCAATGTTTGTAAATATATATTATTCATCAAGATTTTTCATTCATCTCAGAAGTTAATTACGTTTGAAAGATATCTGATAAATAATATATAATATAAAAGCAAATTGGAACTCATTTATGAATAACAAGAGAGAAAATAATGGACAAACTATCTAAACAAATGTTGGCATCCACTTGCTTTTTTGCGCTAATTCATCAACTAGCGTAAGGAAATTCAAAATTATTGAGGATTATGGCGGAGGAAATACTATACGCTATGATTTAACTAGTTTTCTTGGTCATCAGGTAAAAATTAATTAGAAGGTCCATAATGAAAGTATAGTAAATACTTTTATTATTTTCAGATTGAGCCCTACTTAAAAGATGAGGATCTTTTATGCAGTAACTGCATGAACTTCTTCGAAAATATGGCTTACACAAAAAGAAGGCTGATAGATTTTTTACGTAATCGGGATCAATCTGAAGATATCAAAATGCAAGGATTCAATGATATATGGAAAGGGTTCAAAAAATTTGCAGTTAATTTGGTAAAATTCAACCCTAATGAATCAGAAGAAACCTGGGATTCTCCAGATGTTCATAGGAGTATTACACCAAATCCATTGGTTCATGCATACTCTGAACCATACAATCAAGCATATGAGAGAGAATTTTCTGAAATTGAAAGAGCCAGGAGTAGATCAGGTAAACCAATCTCCTTTTTCCAAGCACAACATTATATTAAATAACGTATTAAAATGGTTACAGGATTTTCTGAAGTTAATTCAGAAACTGATCTTGAAGTGAGACAACTTTTCGCCAGAAGGGGTAGACGGAAAAAAAGAGGTCATAACTGGACTAGACGAAGAGGTGAACAGAAGTCAAGAGCACTCTCTAGAACATATCCTGCTATTTACGATAGTTATGACAGAAATTGTTATTCATCTTTAACTACAGTTCGGTATGTGAACAATAGACTTAGACAAAGCAAAATATCGGGAGTTTTTTCACACTGTTAGACCCTTTTGTGTTCACTATACTATGGGCTCACTGTTGATTGCACTTGTGTCTACTGTTTCAGATATCTAAATGACAAATTAATTCATTTTTGAAAATTCAAGATAAAAAATTTTTTGAACTTGAAGAATGTGGGAATTCGCACATTGGTGGAGCTACACCATGTATGATGATTTTGTACTATAAACATTCACTCATCCCAGATATCTTTGAAATCAGTAGGATTAAACTCCTTTGCTGCACTTTTCAGGTTTTTGTACTTATAATGGTGGTCAAGGTCTGGCAGCTTCTTGGCTTATTGGTCTTGTTCTTCCTGTGGATGCCTTCACTGTTCTATTCCAACTACTTTTTATTCTGGAAAACAGGGCGAAAACTGTGCACTTTTCGAAAATGTTATCATTTCTGGGGACCTAATCCCATTTATTTTATCCTATTTCAAACATAAACTCGAAATATTAACTGAAAAATGGTGAGAACGAAAAAAAAAATTTAGTATAAATATTGTAATTTTTTTATGCATGTGTATAAAAATTCATGTCTTAAAAAAAACAAACAAAAATATTAAATTTTCTGATGGTTGACGCTGAAATTTATCAAAGCTTACGTTGTGATACATCTATGTATTCAGAAAAAAATGCGAAAATTTGATGATAAAACATACAAGGTGTTCCATATGAAAAACATCAAGTTTGTGCTCTACCTCAAAAACATTCATCCGAAAAAAATTTCAAGCTACGCCACTGACTTTTACATAAAAATATTATTATAAGCATTTTCTTTTTTCTTTCTAATACAGGGTCCGAGTAATAATAACATCTTCAAAAAGTGGACATTTTCATTTTCGCCCTGTATTCCAGAAACAAAAGTAGTTGAAATATTTCTGTTTGTGGATTCAAAAGTTTTTCAAAAAAGTGACACAGTTATCGCTAACCCCATGCCTTTATCTTGAATAATAGCAGAGATACAATGCAGTCTCTACCAATTTGGGAGACAGTGTACTGCGCTTGAAACAACTGTACCATATGATGAAGAAATTAAGGATAACATATCAGATGATGAAGATTAATAATAAAACTAATTTTTTCATTCCCTCAGACGAACACAGATTCATTTCAGAATTACCGGAAAAAGTTTATTTTTGTTCATATTTTACAACCTTTTCGAGTCGCCTGGCAGGAACTTGTGCTCGTAGAAATCGCCTGTCAATTTTTTTTTTGAACTTTACAATGAATGAACGAAATGGTATGAAAGTTCAAGCTCACAGGAACAAATTTATTTTTCAAATTTTTTTTACAGTTTCAAAGATATAAGGGTTGATGACGTGCAGGGGTGAGGGGTGCCAGGCGATGGTTTCCTTGAATGAACTACCACTATAAGAATTTCTAGCCTTACAGACAAACCGTTACTCGGAGGGTTCACTAGCTCTCTTACTATAAGTTGTTCTTCGAAATCCTTGTAACTACAAATTCTGCTTGTTGATCAAGTGAAGTGTTGTTATTCAGGATCAAAATTCAATGAGTATTGCTCTATTTTCGTTCTTACACAGTAAGCAGTAAGGTGTGGTCTGGTCTAGTGTGTGTTTTTTCCATGTTAGAACAGTGGGATCTCAATAGAGTCTTTTCTGCTCATTTTCTTGAACAGGATGTTTAAGGGGGTTTCATTAAGGTCTACTTTGCTCTCATCAAAGCTGTTCTAGCCATCATGTAGTGTACAGCTCACCCCGCAGTTCTAGAGTTCTGAAAAACTTATAATATGGAATCTTACTTGTTTTGGGTAGAAGGTATTTTATTGCGATCTCCTGATGTAAAATCATAGGGACAACTTCATGTCTATTCTTGTACGCAGTTCCCGTGAATGTCTGACATCCACCTGTAATATGTTGAATATTTTCAAGTGTAGTGCAACTATATGGACAGACTGCTCCATGTAGTTCAGATCAAATTACCTCGTTTCGAAATTATTGGCATAGTCCCTTGCTGAAACATATGGTCAGATGAATTAACAAAGCTTCTTTCGCCTAGGAGTTGCGGGAGTTCTGTTCGTTCCATAGAACTTTTTTGGTGAATTTGTGAGCCTTAGTCAAAACCATTCAAATTTTTGTTATTATTATTATTAGTTGAGGTAGTTCAACTGAATTAGGCTTTAAATTTATCATCGTTATTTTTTTAGTTTAACTCCAGTCAAACGCTCACACACCTCAAGATCAAGAAATTCAAGAAGAAAAAAAATAGTTGAAGGAAAACCTGTGAAAACACGTTCTGTCAGTCGTCTTGAGAACTACCTAGCTAGTGTCACAGCAGAAAAAGAATCTAATAAATATTATTGTGAGGAGATAAATTGTTCATTGTTTTTTGAAAAATTGGAAAATTTTGTGTTACACAAAAGGCATGATCATAATATTATTGCAAGATTTCCTTGTCAACAGTGCCGCTTCAAAGGCACTACTAGGTTTGTAGTTTTTTCGTGCATCCATTCTGAATTTACAAGTTACCTCTGAATTGATTGAAATAATGTTCCATAATTTTCAGGAAAGAATTGGAAATACATCACACCAACTTGCATGACAAAGAAATAATATTGTGTTCTCAATGCCGAGCTGAAATCCGAGGAACACAGAATCTCCAAGAACATTTGAAAAAACATCAGGAATATTCTGTAGGGTGCAAATTCTGTTATCTTAATTTTCTCACTAAGAGAGATTTGGTGGAACACGTGTCAATTGAACATCAAGGAAGACAGAGAAAAAAAGTTCGTCAAAAGTCAAGTGCGGTATTTGAGGTTTTTGTGAATAGAGAAAAGACTTCCGTTGAGTGTTTGAATAATAACAATCCTAGTGTAGTTAAAAAAAGTTTCAAGTCTATAGTTCTGAATGTGGAAAAATCACCTCTACCACTTACTATGAAACCATTGATTCCTAAAAACAGTACTCCAATTTACGTGGAAGATTCACCAATAACTATTAGTGATAAATCTCCTTCAATATCTGTGATAAGTGATTGTTTTGTGCCAGAACAGTCTTTAAAAAACATCATTACTAGTAACGAAGTAGGCGATGAAATTGCAATGGATATTATACAAAGTGAACCAGAAAATCCATTAGAATTTCAGAACTCTATGATAAATTTAACTAGTGACGAAGTAGACGATGAAATTGCAATGGATATTATACAAAGGGAACCAGCAAATCCATTTAAATTTCAGAACTCTATGATGAATTTAACTGATGAGCAGTGTAGCCAAAATGTATCTTCTAACACAGATATTTCTGCAGAAGGACCTCTAAACTCTATTAACTTGGACAGTGTACATAATGGGAGTGAATCCACAACTTCAAAACCCTTAAATAATTCTTTGTTGAAAGCTAATACACAGTCACCCAATATTTTTCCTGTGGTTATTCTAGAAAGATTGAACTTTTAAAAATGAAAATATTTTCAGAAATTTGACGGAAGAATATCTATGTTTTGTGAATTCTGGAAGGGTGGCTGTAAATAGAAGTACAAATTTTTTATTTGATTCAGTAATGAGTATCTCACAAATTTTTTAATATAAGAATAAAAAATAGATATTATCAAGTTTAAATAAAGTGCACCGTTCTCTTTTCAGCTGACCTAACCTAACTATCCCTCAATATTTATTTTCATAATCAAATCTACATTTGAAAGGAAAATTGACCAGCCATTACATATTCCGTCAGTGTGTATGGATTGAATTAATCAAAAATTTCCTTATTGAAATTTAAAATCTTTAGGCCCATATTTTCTTGTGTTAGTGAAAGAAAATAAAAGTTAACAGAGTGAAGGGATGAATACTTTATATTAAGACAGATGGTTACTAGCATTTCCTAACTTTCAGGTAATGCGGACTTGTGATTTTTGGTGTTCAGCCAAGCATGGTTCTAAGCAGTCTCTTGTGAATGACGAAATTAATAACATAAAATTGACAGATAGGAGGCCAAAATGTATTCGTAAATATGATACAAGTGAGAAGACATTGATATTCTTAAACGAGTTCAAAAACGACCCACGAACTGGCGAGTTTTTTAACGAACAAGTGTTGGAATGAGCCTTCTGTACAAGCTCATACATTATATGGCAGGAACTACAGAAATTTTATTCATTTATAGAATGAATTCACTGTAGTTCCTGCTACAGTGACTTTATTCAAAACAGTGGCGACACGTTGATGTCTCATCGTTTATTGGCTGTTCCTTGTCACGAGGTAAATTCCGCCATTAGTAGGCAAAAGTCGAAATTTATTATTTTCTGTGTTGAAATTTCCTCATTTCGTCTATGTAAGTTTGTCAATTTGATTCCTCGTGTTTTTTCTATCGATTCGCTCATCGCAATATATGTTTCATCACAGGGATGTCCTTCTAATAATCCAAATTTTTCAGATGGTCATTCTCCTGATGATTCCTTATTCTTCACCAGAAGTATTTATCAATTCTTCAGAAAATAATCAGATAATGTACCATAGTGTAATAAATTCCAACAACTTGAAGATTGAAAGTATGTTTATTTCAAGGAATTTGATGTTTTCAAAATCATAGTTCCAAATTTTGAGAGAGTTTCCAATATATGGAAAAGTTTTTGAGGACCTATCTATAAATCTTTCATAAGTAGGATAATTTGAGATGATTCAGGGAAAACATATTAACCAGAGACTCTGATATCAACTTTTCTGGTCAAAACAAACCTTTTATTTCTTTATTTATATGGATTTGATCATTGAGTATAAATATAACAAGAGGCGTAACGTCCTTATACAATTTGAAGCCGAATTTTTTGCCCGTCAAGTGGCGGTACATAGCATCTGAAATAGGAACTACAATCTGGCTGCTCAGTCATGCCCATTTTGGTAGCTATTCCTTTACAGCAATCTGTAGTAATATTTACTACCCTCGGGTACTACGATACAAAAGCAGGGTCGGATTTGTTGCGGTTCGTTACGAACGCCGAGGAATACGGACGCAGAGGAGTTTGTCAGGACCTAGTAAACCAAGAAACTATCCCTATTGCTTGTCAGAAGTACCAAAGAAATCAAGGAATTGAGACTTATTCAATTTTTAAAGCAATACCATTTGAAGTTTGAATTTATATATCCGAAAAAAATTATCAATTTTCACAAAGTAAATTGCTTTCATTCTTGTTCGTGATTGATCAATCAATGATAGACATATTCTATATGTGAAAATAGAAGTTTGAAAACCTCATGAGAACTTAAATTCAAGAAGGCTCTGTTTTTGAAAAGAGACTTTGAGTTACATTGATTGTTTTTGCTTCCTCAAACTATTAGTTTTTGCGAGTGAAATTCCCACATTCGTTCACGAGGAATAATTCAAGTGAAGCCAGTGACCTACTGAAATAGACAAATTGATTTTTTACTTTCAGATTTAAATTTTTAGAATACGAAATCTTATACTCGTTTAGTTCACTGTTTCTGACAAACTCTCTGTATGAATGTATTTTAAAAGTTTCAATTCTACACAACACGTAATTACCATGATGAAAAATATTTATGGATAATTCTGCAAACCACAAACCCTTAACCTTTCGCGGCTGGCGAGCGGACTCTGACTCAGCATCTATCTTGAACACTCAGTAATTTTGAAACCACCCACTTGATTGTTTGGCCACCTTGTATATCTTCTCACAGTAATAATATCTGAGTTAGGAGAAAATATCAGTAGAATTGTGACAATGGTCAGAAATTTATGAGCAAAAATCCGAGTTCCAGCTGGAAACATTGAATTTTTTGAATTTCACATTCGTGTTGGAATAGGCGCTCATTCAGCAACCTTTTTTAGAATATACTATTATTTGAACGTAAAAGATAATTTCTTTGTTTCCCTCTTGAATGAAATTGATGTGGATGAAATGTTCATTATATTTTCGTGGTTGAAGCTTGAAGCGCCAGCCCCGGCGCTAATAGGTTGTAATTCTGCGGGCCCTCATATCTTGTACTGTCTTCACCGCTTTTTCGTCGGTTGATTGGATTTTGGATTATTTGAATAAAATATTGTGAAGACACATGACGAAAGGAAAAGTTCTCAACTGAATATAATGGACACTAGTGAAATTCTCAAAAACATATCAGTTCAAAATTGTAATAGGTGGGAAGGCAGCTATTTCCAGACTATTCCCTCTCGAGATTCTCGTAGGTTTACACCTGATGAAGAAGAAAACTTGCAGAAGAGTGAATAATTTTATTGCTCTATGACCCAATAAAGTCAACTTTGCGATAAGGAGAATATTGAAACACAAATTCTACCTGTTTTTCAAGTGCGTTACTCGGTTTTTTCAATCGCACAGTCAAGTTTTTTGGAACCGACCCTACATGTATTTTTTGACTATTAAAATTCCGTTTTTTTAATATTAAGGAATGTTGCGATTCGCCTACTTTCATAAATCGAAATAGAATATTTCAGGATCCACGGTAATTTTTTCAACATCTTGTTGAGTGCTTCCTTAAAATCCGACAAATATTACCTCTTTTGACTCGACGAAACTTGAAGGCAGGCAGGCAATGAAATACAAGGGAAAGCGGACCAGCAATTTTATGACAAACGTTTTGCCGAGGTATTTAGTATTCGGGTTCCGAATTTTAGTCCAGTAAACGAAGGTCTGAAATCACTTTTTTGCGGAAAGAGCTGCATTTTTGATATAATGATTGTCACTAGAGTAGGAACTCATGGTCAAAAATGCAGGTTCCCAAATTTTCAGGAACCTTGGAAAATTCGTGAAAATTTCGAAAAAGTTAGGTTTTCTCGGAAACTAGAAGGTTTATCGAAAAAAGTTTCAAACAGAAGTTGTATAGCGGAAAAATCTAGTAAACATTATGGCTTCACGCATTCTCGTGGTGTTGATATTGACTAATGAGAGGTGCATTTATGTAATGGCGTCAGTTGCTAACTTCATTACGTTCGGATAGCCGAAGACCGAGCCGAAGACGCTCCAGGAGAGCTTGTGGTTTTACCGAGGGTTTTATTATTCCTTTTTATGATGTATATGTTTATGAACTGCAGGGCGAAATGCCAGCGCCCTTACCCAATGCTATACTATGCGAGTTAAAGAATGAAGACAGCTTTCGTTAATAGTCCAGTAAACGAAGGTCTGAAATCACTTTTTTGCGGAAAGAGCTGCATTTTGGATATAATGATTGTCACTAGAGTAGGAACACATGGTCAAAAATGCAGGTTCCCAAATTTTCAGGAACCTTGGGAAATTCGTGAAAATATGGAAAAAATTACGTTTTCTCCAAAACTAGAAGGTTTATCGAAAAAAGTTTCAAACAAAAGTTGTAGAGCGGAAAATTTTAGTTGACATGATGGCTTTTCGCATTCTCGTGGTGTTTATATTGACTATTCAGAGACGGATTTCTGTATTGTCATTCTCAGTTGCTAACTTCATTACGTACGAATTGCCGAAGAAGCGGAAAGGAAGCAGGTAGTTTTACCATTCTCATTTTATTACGTTCATGTTTGTAAACGAAAATAACAAGGCTCTTCTTATCCCGGACTTCTCTCAAATTATTTCGAGTGCAAGAGAATATGTTGGAAGAAATAATCATTTTTAGATGCATTTCAGCATTTCGCGTTTTGTGTTGTGTGCATTGAATTTGGCTATAACTGATTTATCTGTATTTTTTTAACGAAAGGTTGAAGTTTGCGAAATGCAAACCAGACCTCTCTCTTCGATCAGCGTTGATTCAAAATTTTGTAGAGCTTCCTAATCGAATGCTACCCAGAACTACTGTTGAAAGTTAATTTAATTGGAAATGTGAAATGAGTGAGAGACATGCTTGATTTTTCCTCTAAATTGAAGAACGACTCCCCATTGGAACTGTAGTATGAAAGTATGAAACTTAGCATAGCGATTATAGATTCGCTTTTGCAATCATTGTAATATTTCGTACAACTCGTCGAAAGAAACTCAGAACTTCCATAAGGATGGTCCAGAGATCGATTGTTCCCACCTCGAATAATTATTGGTTTGACCATTAAATAACAACAGCTAACATTCGACGAACGACTAGTTTTTCTATCGAAATCGATCAAAAAACTTTGATGAACTTACTGAACAATAATCAGAACCTTTCTGGCTTTCAAGAGGTTCTTCGAAGAGTAAATGAACGAGAATGATTGTTTTTTGTCATACTTGAAAATATTTTGTCAAAACACATTGAGCGGTTTTCAGAAATGTTTCTTAAATTGGTATAATTAATACATATTTCGAACTTTGAACATTCGTCTTTTGGTTGTGTAGATCCGCAGAATGGAACTCAGTTCGATCTCTTATTTAGTCAAAAAATATTGTACTGACTCAAGGGCGGATATAGCTTTTTTTTCGTGGGAGGGGTAATATTCCATGAGAACGAATAACTAGAGACTTACGGTTTTTTGAGCTTGAAAGGTATTTGCTTACCACAAATTTAGGAAGTTTCTATTGATAGTACCCTTCGCGAAACAATTAAGATAACAGGAAGAATTTTCAAATTTTTTTTTCAACAGACTGTATCTCAGTGAAAAATGGTAGTGAAGAAAATAAAAAACCAACTTCTGAAGCTTGAAGAATCTAGTTTCAGAAATTATTGATAATTTTTCAGAGTACCGGTGGTCATGCAATCATAGGATAAAGCAAGAAGAAAAAATTTTGAAAAGTTTTCGAATTTATATTTTTTTGCTCCACGCTCACGGAGATTTTTTTCTTGCTAGACCGATGAAAATGTCGTATAACCTGATCATTCAGATGTAATTTGCTTTTTACAACTCTCGAAATATTCTGTTTTGAGTGTAAAAGGGTCCTTTTTCACCCAACTGCCGATATCTCCGGATTAACTGGTCGCCTAGCGAGTCGAAAGGCTATCTCTTGTTCTACAGAACATTTTCTACGAAAATCTGTTTGGTTCAATAAAAAAATTTTTTTTCACCTATCACATAATCTTGGAAAAATAGCGCACAAATATCATTTTGTCATTTTTTGGTTAATGGACTGTATCATCTTCAATATTGGGGCAAAGCTCAGGTTATAAAAAATTTCGCAGCCGGAATGCTATGCGAGTTCAAGAATGAAGACAGCTTTCGTTAAGCAGCATTTTCTTTCAAATATGCCCGAAAACTGCACTTATATTTGTTTCTCTTGTGATTTTACACCCGATTTTTTTTAATCGGATGTTACCGGGTAATCAGATGTTAGCATTCCATGCAAGAATATAAAATTTCATCGAAATATCTGTCATTTTGAATTTTGAAAATAAAGGAAATGAAAGAAAAATTGTTGATGACACACCCTCAAGAATTTTTCAGAAATATGTTGCACAATGTATAAAACTCATACAATCACGGAAGTTCAATCTAATTTTTTTTTAAATATAGATGAAAGTGAGTCCAAGAAGCTCATTGTACAAGATGAAATTTTTTTTAATTTTCACCAAGCTCAACACTGTAATTAAAAAAATACTAATTTTTGGAAAAATTCAAAAGAAATATTCTGCTCTAAACAGAGCAGTTTTAGTTTGAAAGTTCTGCATTCAACAGATTTATTAAAAAAAGGTCAGATAATGATTCCGATGTGAGAAGATCGCTAATTTTGTAGAAGTTTGAGTTGTTTAACTCCTTGATGAAGTAATGTATTTTTATATTCGAAGGAATTCAAACTCCTCCTAAATTTATCGAAAATGTCATTATTTATATAGCACCGGATAAAGATTAACATTCTACATTCAAGGGCGGATATAGTTTTTTTTCGTGGGGGGGGTAATAACCATTGAGAATGAATAACTAGAGAATTCCGGTTTTTTGAGCTTGAAAGGTATTTGCTTACCACAAATTTAGGAAATTTCTATTGCTCATACACTTCGCGAAACAATTGAAGGAACAGAAAAATTTTCAAAATTTTTTTTAAAACAGTTTGTATTTCAGTGACAAATGGTGGAATGAAAAACCAACTTCTGAAGCTTGAAGAAGTTTCTGAAATCATTGATCAAAAATTTTTCAGAGTACCGGTGGCCATGCAATCATCGGATAAAGCACGAAGAAAAAAATTTTTCGAATTTTTATTATTTGGTCTACGCTCACGGAAAATTTTTTCGAGCTAAACCAATGAAAATGTCGCATAACCTGTTCATTAAGCTCTAATTTGCTTTTTACAACTCTCAAGATATTCAGTGTTGAATGCAAAATTATCCTAGCGAGGCGAAAGGCGATTTTTTTTTCTAAAGAAAATTTTCCACAAAAATCTGTTTTGTTCAATCACATAAACGTGTCATTTTGCCACGCTTTGTTTGGCAGCTTGATGTTCCCCAAAGTCCCGCCCAAATCGGTAGATCGATCGGTTTTTTTCATCCGATTGATTGAACATTTGAAAAAATTGTTAGAACAAGGTTTTTTTCCTTAAACTTGACCTCATCTTTTCAAATCGGTTTTTTTTTACCTAATGAGTCGAAAGGTTTTAAAAAAAAACTGTTTTTTAAACGTGATGTCGGGTGTCAGAAAACGGATAAATTCTTTTTTTTATGATTCATAAAAAAAAAATTTGAGTGAAAAATGAAGAAATAATGTAATTATTGATTGATTAAGAAAATAAGGTCAAGTTTAAGGAACAAAAACCATGTTTCCTTGATTTTTTCAAAATTTCAATCAATCGGTTGAAGAGAACTGCTGAACAGATCGATCTACCGATTTGGGGGGGACTTCAGGCAACGTCAGGCTGTAAAATTTTTTCATAACCTGAGCTTTTCCGCCAATATTGACGATGATACAGTCTATTAAAAAAATGGTATAATGTCATTTTTTTGCTCCTTTTCCACCTTTATGTGACAGGTAAGAAAAAATTTTTTTTAATTGAACAATACAGACTTTTGCAGGAAGATTTCTGTACTCACTAAGCGATCAGAAGTTTCGGAGATATTGGCAGTTGAGTGGAAGAGGATCATTCAAATTAGGATATCTCGAAGACAAATGCTCATTTTTGAAAGTCATGAAAATGAAATTAGAGCTGAATAAATAGGTTATGTGTAATTTGCATCGGTCAAGCTCAAGAAAGTTATTCCATGCGCGTAGAAAAAAAAATATTCGAAAAATTTTAACAATTTTTTTTTTTGCTTTATCCGATGATTCCATGACTACCAGTACTCCGAGAAATTGTGAACCAATAAATTCAGAAACCAAAGTTTTCAAGCTCCAAAATTTGGTTCTTTTATTTCCTATAAGACCATTATTCACTGAGATACAGCCTGTTAAAAATCACCAAACAATTTTTAATATTTTCCTGTTCCTTTAATTACTGTTGCTCGAAGTATATATTAACAAAATTTGAAAAATTATGAATTTGAAATTATTGTATGAAATTTTTTGTGCATCACGTTGCGTAGGTACCCTTTTTTCAGATTTTCGATACTCATGGGGGGGGTAATTACCCCCTCTACCCCCCCCGTAAATCCGCCCTTGTACATTACTACAGAAAATATGCTACTCAACGTTACCTGAATTGAATGTGATATACCTATTGTGATATATACCTTATTCTTTTCTACAACAGGATTTTCATTTTTGTTCGAGTCCTAGTCCTTCATATTAGATTTGAATATTTCGATATTCCGATTAATTTGATCAACCAAATATCGAGTAAGGTCACATAACAAATTTCTTGTGTTCCACGCTTTAGATTCAGTTTCACATATCCTAATTTATTTTGACAATAGAGTATAAATATATAATATATTAATACTCAATGGTTATATCAAGTTGAATTGAAATAGATTAGGTAAAATCTTCTCACGACTATTCATATACGACGACCTTTATTGCGATAGTATACTGAATATCCTATGACGGTCCTGATTATCAACAGCTTGAAGTTCAGCTCGGGTATGAAATCGAACCTAATAGTTCATCTACCCACCACCAGATGTTAGGGGCTGAAATTTGCTTTCCTTGAAACACACAAGCGCCTCTATGAAGCAAAGAAGGAACTTCATCTGAAAGTAGCTTCAATTCCTTGAACTGGGTTGCGGCTCTAGTTATATTAATACTCAATGATTTGATTCAGCCCATCAAGAAAATTCCCGTTTTGTGGGAATGTAAAACGCCCAACCTATAAAATTTCCTTAACCAAAAGTTAACCTTCGATTGTAAAACCGGGCCTATGAGTTCAATTCACCAAACTGACAAAACAAAAACTTGACAGATTTGCAGTTTTTAGACCAAACTTTTAACATTTCAACAATCTCCTGAAACCTTAATAAGAGTACCAGGAATTACAGTGACTTTATTCAAAACAGTGGCGACACGGGATGAAATATCCGCCATTAAGAGGCAAATGTGAAATTTGATGATGGTTGCTTTCGGCAATCGCAGCGGATCTGATATGATTACCGAACGCAGCTACTGTACCTGCTATGAATTTCTTTTTGGGAAAAGTATTCCAGTTATTATTTTTTTGAGATTATAGAAAACTAAAACAAATGTAGAAATGAAGAAATACTATCATTAAGGTTTCGAGAGATAGTTGAAATGTTAAAAGTTTGGTCTGAAAACTGCAAATCCGTCAAGTTTTTGTTTTGTCAGTTTGGTGAATTGAACTCATAGAGATCTATCTCTATGATTGAAACCAATATCTGTCAATATGCTTATTGACAACACTGAGTTATATAAAACCCTGGAGTGCGCTGTCACCACTTAAAACCGTGTCGTTGACCCCCCACTACTGTACGGCAAAAACGTGTTTATTACACCAATGATAGCTCAGCAAGCGAAATCTATTTCCCACTTAGTACATCAATAATAATAATAATGTCCTCCTGCTTGGGAGGCTAATTTTGCCAGAATTCAATTCTGTCTGCACGCCATTAATTTTCAATTTTTCTAAATAATAATAATGTCTTTATTTTCATAATTATAATTCAACTACAGGTAGTAAATCATAATTTCGTGATTAGCTAGTAGAGAGTAAAGTTATGCTTATGCATACGGGCTCTACTAAACCCGAAAGAAAAATGAAAAAGATTCGCTCTGACTTGCCCCTTTTTCATATTTTTTCTAAAAGGTATTTTGCATCCACTTTTCGAGTATGGTTAAATAGAAAAATTAAAACTATCAGATACTTTCCCAACAATGGACTAGAATTCAAAACCGATCTAACTCCCTCAGAATGCAGTGTAAAAATTTTTTTTTTACTTTTTTTAATTTTCGATAAAACCTTAATATATCTTCTAGTTCAGATGAACAGATATTTATTCATTTCACTTATATCAAAACTTGTTAAAGGTGACTTAGATCGTTATTCCCGTGCGCACCTCAAATCGTAATTCCATTGCTATTTCTACCTTCGGTCGGCGTTTTCAAATGAATCGAATGGCCCTACATTGGTGGGGATAGCGTAAATGTAAGCATCACGCATTCTGTCACTGGTGTTGAAGGCGAGTCAGCACTCCAGGGTTTTATATAACTCAGTGATTGACAACGATTTATAACCTGAATTTTCCAGATGGGCTGAATTCACTGAGTTATATAAAACCCTGGGTGGCGTTCGGAATCGACGTCGGGTAAATTTTACCCCCGTTCGGAATCACTTGGAACGTTCGTCCAGATGTACAACTTTGCAAACAAGAAAATAGGTAGGTAACAATTACTCGTCTTGCGCAGATATCGTTTATTTACACATTCGAATTTTAAAAGTTTGTTTTACGGAGGAATTTCTAGTATTTAGTTTCTTAAAGTAGTTTATTATTTTTATTTTTCAAGATGAGTTTAATTTCAAATTTTACACACGTGATAGTCTAGGAGATATACTCAATGGAATAATTTATTCACTAGGAAAATGAAGTACACCTCCATATTTTGGAGGTGTGCTGAATGATGATTGTATTTTCTCGTGTATTTTCCACTGAAATAACTCGAAATCTACAAGAGTAGCACCTAGCTCACTCCATAATCTTGGTTTGTGTGTTTTTTTGTTATAAATTTTGTGTTAAAAACTGGCCGACATTCGAAATGCATGGTGATTAATTGCAGAAATAATAAAGTGAATAATCTGGAATGTGCATTCTTTTCATTACCAAAGAGAATGGAAATGTAAGTTTTGAAACTCGTATCATGTAACTGTCTTGTTCATTGCTTTTTATTTTCAGTGTTGTCAAATGGATAGAGGTTTCGGGGCAAAAATATATTGCTCTGGATAATTTGTTTGCGAACCGAATTTTCTTCGGTCTCATTCATTAGATCAAAAAGTTCAACTCATAGAGGCAATGGTGGTCAGAAGAACGACTTATAGAGGTGGTGGTTCTCTTGACGACCCTTCCAGCAGTTCGACTCATCTACTTGACCCTCTAGACTCATTGAGGTTAAAATACACTGGGTAAGATATGTATGAATCGGGCCCAGAACAACTGTTTGATTTATCGATGTTCGATTTATCGAGAGTTCACTGTATGAATAAGTTCTTGAAATTGTTATAATAATTCTCTAATATGTGAACAGATTTTTGAAATGTTCTCAAAAATGATAATTATTGTATTGTAGTTGATTTTTCAAAATCATTTCAAATAAAAATATAAAGAATCCAGAAGCGTATTTCATTTGATTCAAAACTATGTGTAGATGGAAACTATAATCCTGATCAAAAAACAGCTCCTGCTTTTGTTTTGTCCATCAGGATGTTTCTCTAAAAGCTCGACAATGAATACTCATTTTAATGGGAATTTATGAAAAGTATAATTCGAATTTCGCGCCTATTAAAATAGTTTTCTGTACTGAATTATGTTTTCAGCGCCATCTAGGTGTCAAAAGTAAGAAACTAGCCAAAAATCGTAGTCGGATTTTAGTACCACAGATGTAAGGGCGTTTCCTATCTTTCTAACTCTTTAATCTTTGTTAACATCGTTATCTGAAAATGTCATCGATGACACTAGAGAAAAATTAGCAGAAATTTGTCATTTTCCAACCAAGCACATATGAAAGGCAAGAATAAGTCTCCATTATCATACGATATTCTAATATACGACCTAAATACTATCAAGGATTTCCAAAATTTTTGTCACGGACAGTTTTCACTACATTGGAGACCAAATATTATAGAGTTAGAAAGATAGGAAACGCCCTTATATCTGTGGAACTAAAATCCGACTACTATTTTTGGCTAGTTTCTTACTTTTGACACCTAGATGGCGCTGAAAACATAATTCAGAACAGAAAACTATTTTAATAGGCGCTAAATTCGAATTAAATTTCCATTAAATTGAGTATTCTTTGTCGAGCTTTTAGAGAAACATCCTGATGGACAAAACAAAAGCAGAGCTCCGTTTTTTGATCAGGATTATATTTTCCATTGTTTTGAATCAAATGAAATACGTTTTGGATTCTTTGTATTTTTATTTGAAATGATTGTGTAAAATCAACTACAATACAATAATTATGTAATTGAGAACATTTCAAAAATTTGTTCACAAATTAGAGAATTTTTATAACAATTTCAAGAACTTATTCATACAGTGAACTCTCGATAAATCGAACATCGATAAGTCAAACAGTTGTTCTGGACCATACACATCTTACCCAGTGTATTTTAACCTCAATGAGTTTAGAGGGTCTAGTAGATGAGTCGAACTGCTGGAAGGGTCGTCAAGAGAACCACCACCTCTATAAGTCGTTCTTCTGACCACCATTGCCTCTATGAGTGGAACTTTTTGATCTAATGAATGAGATCGAAGAAAATTCGGTTCGCAAACAAATTATCCAGAACAATATATTTTTGCCCCGAAACTTTTATCAAGTTGACAACACTGAAAATAAAAAGCAATGAACAAGCAGACAGTTACATGATACGAGTTTCAAAACTTACATTTCCATTCTCTTTGGTAATGAACAAAGATTATAGAGTTAGAAAGATAGGAAACGCCCTTACATCTGTGGTACTAAAATCCGACTACGATTTTTGGCTAGTTTCTTACTTTTGACACCTAGATGGTGCTGAAAACATAATTCAGTACAGAAAACTATTTTAATAGGCGCGAAATTCAAATTATACTTTTCATAAATTTCCAGTCAATTGAGTATTCTTTGTCGAGCTTTTAAAGAAACATCCTGATCGATAAAACAAATGCGGGGCTCCGTTTTTTGATCAGGATTATATTTTCCATCTACACAATGTTTTGAATCAAATGAAATACGTTTTAATCTATTTTAATCCCTTTATATTTTTATTGGAAATGATTGTGTAAAATCAACTTCAATACAATAATTATGAAATTGAGAACATTTCAAAAATTTGTTTACATATTAGAGAATTATTATAACAATTTCAAGAACTTATTCATAGAGTGAACTCTCGATAAATAGAACATCGATAAATCAAACAGTTGTTCTGGGCTCGATTCATACATATCTTACCCAGTGTATTTTAACCTCAATGAGTCTAGAGGGTCTAGTAGATGAGTAGAACTGCTGGAAGGGTCGTCAAGAGAACCACCACCTCTATAAGTCGTTCTTCTGACCACCATTGCCGCTATGAGTTGAACTTCTTGATCTAATGAATGAGACCCAAAAAAATTCGGTTCGCAAACAAATTATCCAAAACTTAGTCAGCACCCCAGAGGTAAAGTGTGTTAAGTCACAATATCAAAATAAGACAAAAACGAGATTTTTCAGTTCGATTATTGTTTCAAAGAATGTTTCCTGCCATTATTTGGGGACTTGATATAACTAGGGAGTAAAAAATGTGTTCCACTAGCTAGAATTTACTAATGTGAATCCAATGTTGTAGTTAGTTCGTGTCTGAAAAAATGTGACTTAACACACTTTACCTCTGAGGTGCTGATATATTTTTGCCCCGGAACCTCTATCCATTTGACAAGACTGAAAATAAAAAGCAATGAACAAGACAGTTACATGATACGAGTTTCAAAACTTACATTTCCATTCTCTTCGGTTATGAAAAGAATGCACATTCCAGATCATTACTTGCTATTATTTCTGCAATTTGTCACCATGCATTTTGAATGTCGGCCAGTTTATAACACAAATTTTATTACAGAAAAACACACAAACCAAAATTATGAAGTGAGCTAGATGCTACTCTTGTAGATTTCGAGTTATTTCAGTGGAAAATACGTGAGATAATACAATCATCATTCAGCAAAAATATGTATTCAAGTATTTCTTCGAAAAATGACAACAGCCTACTAATAATC
Source organism: Hippodamia convergens (assembly GCA_038502775.1). Lineage (NCBI taxonomy): Eukaryota > Metazoa > Arthropoda > Insecta > Coleoptera > Coccinellidae > Hippodamia > Hippodamia convergens. Next base: position 62,656,273 of record CM076609.1, on the reverse strand, counting down.
TCTATATAATCTATGCCTAATGGACCCTAATTAATTACTTTTGAAAAACAGATGTCGCTGACATCACTGTAGTCGCTTCGTTTCCCATCTTTATACTCTATAATCTTTGGTAATGAAAAGAATGCACATTCGAGATTATTCACTTTATTATTTCTGCAATTAATCACCATGCAATTAAAGTTGTGAGAAAATATCTCGAGTTTTACTATTTTAACCCTTTCAGAAAATACTTGAAAAAATTCCAATATGTGTAATTTCATTGAAAAATGATATTTACCAACTTTCGTGTTTTCAGTTCAACATATATGAAAAAAAAAACAATTTTTTTTTATCTTCTGAAGGCTGTTACTTTCCCGGGGAGAGGTTTTCCAAAAAGTGTGCACCTATTTTCAAAAATTGCAAAGTCGGCATTTTTGTATTTACAATTACTATGTAATACTGTATGTTATTTCTTTTAGCTTCGAAGTAATGTTTTACAAAAACTGTAAATTTTTTTATTTGATTGCAGATTTAATAATAAATTAAAATCTGAACTTAATATCAATTCTTGCCTGCTGAGTTGAGCAATTTTTGTCAGTAGATATATATATATATATATATATATATATATATATATATATATATATATATATATGCGCTCTTTTGAGATTCTTTTGAAGGTACTCTTGAGCGCAGGTATAGACAGCTAATGTCTCTACCTGTGAAACAGAAGGTTCACTTCCAAGGGGCTTGGATGTCCTTAATTTAGGTCCACATATCCCAATGCCTGTACCCCCTTCTGTTTTTTATCCATCAGTGTACCATATGGATGACTTCTTGTATATACGATTTACAAAGTTCAATGCACTAAGACGATCACCAATGATCGTTTTGAATGGCATTTCGAAATCGTATATGATTGGCATCACATCTGAGGGTTTTGCCAAGAGGCTTGAGTCTAGTTGATTCAGTATCCTTATATGTCCAACTTAGTTTCCGGGTAGGAGGTTCCCCTTGAGGGATATTTTGATGGCTTCCAGCAGGCTATATTTCCTTACATACAAGTATAGGAGAGCCAAATCAAGTATGACCTCAAGCGCTGCTGTCGGAGTTGTGCACATAGCTCCCGTGGCCCCAACACAACTTCGCTGCAACTTTAGCAGCTTGTTGCAAGTAGTGGCCTCTTCGGTTTATGTCCACCATGCTAGTGACGCATAGGTGACAACGGGGCGTACCACTGCAGTGTATAACCACATTACCATTTCTGGCCTCATCCCCCATGTTTTTCCAAAGAGCCTCTAGCAGGCCCACATGGCCGCCGTGGCTCTGGAAATGGTTTTTTCCACATGCTTCCTCCAGTTGAGCTTGCTGTCCAGGATGACTCCCAGATAGTAGTTACACTCACTGGAGAAATTAAGAGTCTGTCCATTCAGAACCGGAGCTCTCAGATTAAGATTCCTTTTTCTGGTGAAGGGAATCAGGGTGGTTTTGGACGGATTGATTGTCAGTCCCTCCTCTTCGCACCACCTCTCAATTATCCTGAGGGCAGATTGCATTCGGCTGTTCAGTGTGCCTTCATGCCTACCTCTCACAGTTACCACTATATCTTCAGCATATGCCTGAGCGTTGAAACCGTCCGCCGTAAGCTTCTCCAAGAGACCATCCATGACCAGGCACTACAGCAAGGGTGATAGTACCCCTCCTTGAGGGCATTCCCTGCATGTAAGCACTGTCACCTCAGTTTCTCCCAGATAGGCTGTGACAGTTCGCCCTTTCAGCATTGCCGATATCCAGAGGTTTACATGTGCATATACAATAACAAAATAGCAGTTCAGAACAATTTATCATGCTTAAGATGGTAAACATTTTGAAAATCCTTCTTTCACATTTCATTAGAGGTAGTACCTGTGCATAGGATCGCAGCCCTTCTTGGTTCAACCAACGCAAATTCTGCAAATTCTCCAGAAGGTGGCGGTGTTTGTTGTAAATTACTTCAATGGATTGGTTTATTATCAGTGACAATTACTGAGTCGAATAACCAAATCATTGTATATCCTGAAGCCTATTTGGATAGTAGAGTCTAAAAACCATAAAAAGACTGTTATACCTAAACTTTTAATGTTAAATTTTCCTTGAAAATCTGGCATTCTTAGTGCTTCTAAAAGCCAATATATCCTCTTTTTCGAAATTTGAATTTACACTCATCATTTGGAAAATCATCAATATCAAAAGTTATCATATTCATTCTAATACCCAATTGCAGTTTCTATATCTGCTCCACTAGCATCTGCAATTATGATATCTTCAATACCGATATACCATTTTTCTCCAAATGAAATGAAACACTAAACTGAAATCTGAAATCAGACTTCTCACAGCTGAATTGCTTTAAATTTGAATCAAAAACAAAACACAAACATAACCTTAATAGGTGCACACAGAACAAGATTCTGTCATTTTGTGTCTTCAAATAACGTCGATAAATCCGTTAAAGCAACTCTTCCAAGGTTAAATTTTGCCACAAATAGTCCAAGACGTTATTCGTTTTCCGCATTATTCCATTATTAGCGTACGTCGGCGTTACCTGCTGCTTCCATATCTCTCTAATCCAAATGATGATGGGCTTAATTAAACTCATCAATAAAGAAATAAAAGGTTTGTGCTGACCAGAAAAGTTAATATGTTTTCCCTGAATCATTTCAAATTATCCTACTCTGTGAAAAAGTCCTCTAGAACTTTTTCAATATATGGTAGCTTTCTCAAAATTTGGAACTATGTTTCTGAAAACATCGAAATCCTTTAAATAAACACATTTTCAATCTTCAAAAAGTTGGAATTCATTCCACTGTGGTACATAATCTGAATATTTTCAGAAGAGTTGATAAATATCATCAGGAGATTAACCATCTGAAAAATTTGGATTATTAAAAAGATATCCCTGTGTCGAAATTAGAGTGCTACCACTGTAATAAAACACATATTGCGATAAGCGAATCGATTGGAAACAACAGGAAAACAAGAGGAACTATTAATTCGTCTTCGAGCTAAATTCTATTTGTTGATTATATTATGGTCGGGAACAGGGCATATTATTCCTTGGCGATGCTTTTAAAATCGAAAATAATTTCAAGAGAAGCGAAAATAAAAGTCTACAGAACTATCATTCGCCCCGCAATAACTTATGGGGGTGAGACATGGATCCTGAATAAACGTGAGGCTGATAGATTGCTGGTACTGGAACGGAAGATCCTGAGGGCTATTTTTGGGCCTTGTAGAGACGAAATAACGGGAGAATGGAGAATAAGAAAGAATCAAGAACTACAGCCACTCTATGGGAACGAGAATATAGTGCGACACATCAAGTCCAATCGCATAAGATGGGCAGGACATGTCATGAGGTCACAAGATGGAAGACTCCTCAATACAGCATACTGGGAAAGTCCTGAGGGTAGAAGAACGGTTGGTCGTCCAAGAAAACGGTGGAAAAACGCAGTGACCAGTGATTTGCAGAGACTGGGAGTAACACAATGGGAACTAGCAGCACAATATCGACAAGAGTGGAGAAGAATAGTAAAGGCGGCCAAGACTCACCTTGAGTTGTAGAGCCATTGATGATTGATGATGATGATTATTATATACTGTCACATTGACAAACTTGCATAGACAAAATGAGTAAATTTCAACACAGAAAGTAATAAATTTTGACTTTTGCCCCCTAATGGCGGAATTTACCACGTGACATGGAACAGCCAATAAACGATGAGACATCAACGTGTCGCCACTGTTTTGGTTTTGAATAAAGTCACTGTTGGTTCCAGATTTTGAGAGTCTCTAACAAAGATTATAGAGTATAAAGATGGGAAACGAAGCGACTACAGTGATGTCAGCGACATCTGTTTTTCAAAAGTTTTCGGTTTATGGTTAAAATATTTAATTAGGGTCCATTGGGCATAGATTATATAGAGATTATTAGTAGGCTGTTGTCAATTTTGAAAGAAATACTTGAATAAATATTTTTGCTGAATGATGATTGTATTTTCTCGCGTATTTTCCACTGAAATAACTCGAAAACTACACGAGTAGAACCTAGATCACTCCATAATCTTGGTTTGTGTGTTTTTCTGTTATAAATTTTGTGTTAGAAACTGGCCGACATTCGAAATGCATGGTGATTAATTGCAGAAATAATAAAGTGAATAATCTCGAATGTGCATTCTTTTCATTACCAAAGATTATAGAGTATAAAGATGGGAAACGAAGCGACTACAGTGATGTCAGCGACATCTGTTTTTCAAAAGTAATTAATTAGGGTCCATTAGGCATAGATTATATAGAGATTATTAGTAGGCTGTTGTCATTTTTCGAAGAAATACTTGAATACATATTTTTGCTGAATGATGATTGTATTATCTCACGTATTTTCCACTGAAATAACTCGAAATCTACAAGAGTAGCATCTAGCTCACTTCATAATCTTGGTTTGTGTGTTTTTCTGTAATAAAATTTGTGTTATAAACTGGCCGACATTCAAAATGCATGGTGACAAATTGCAGAAATAATAGCAAGTAATGATCTGGAATGTGCATTCTTTTCATAACCGAAGAGAATGGAAATGTAAGTTTTGAAACTCGTATAATGTAACTGTCTTGTTCATTGCTTTTTATTTTCAGTCTTGTCAAATGGATAGAGGTTCCGGGGCAAAAATATATCAGCACCTCAGAGGTAAAGTGTGTTAAGTCACATTTTTTCAGACACGAACTAACTACAACATTGGATTCACATTAGTAAATTCTAGCTAGTGGAACACATTTTTTACTCCCTAGTTATATCAAGTCCCCAAATAATGGCAGGAAACATTCTTTGAAACAATAATCGAACTGAAAAATCTCTTTTTTGTCTTATTTTGATATTGTGACTTAACACACTTTACCTCTGGGGTGCTGACTAAGTTTTGGATAATTTGTTTGCGAACCGAATTTTTTTGGGTCTCATTCATTAGATCAAGAAGTTCAACTCATAGCGGCAATGGTGGTCAGAAGAACGACTTATAGAGGTGGTGGTTCTCTTGACGACCCTTCCAGCAGTTCTACTCATCTACTAGACCCTCTAGACTCATTGAGGTTAAAATACACTGGGTAAGATATGTATGAATCGAGCCCAGAACAACTGTTTGATTTATCGATGTTCTATTTATCGAGAGTTCACTCTATGAATAAGTTCTTGAAATTGTTATAATAATTCTCTAATATGTAAACAAATTTTTGAAATGTTCTCAATTTCATAATTATTGTATTGAAGTTGATTTTACACAATCATTTCCAATAAAAATATAAGGGGATTAAAATAGATTAAAACGTATTTCATTTGATTCAAAACAATGTGTAGATGGAAAATATAATCCTGATCAAAAAACGGAGCCCCGCATTTGTTTTATCGATCAGGATGTTTCTTTAAAAGCTCGACAAAGAATACTCAATTGACTGGAAATTTATGAAAAGTATAATTTGAATTTCGCGCCTATTAAAATAGTTTTCTGTACTGAATTATGTTTTCAGCACCATCTAGGTGTCAAAAGTAAGAAACTAGCCAAAAATCGTAGTCGGATTTTAGTACCACAAATGTAAGGGCGTTTCCTATCTTTCTAACTCTATAATCTCTGTTCATTACCAAAGAGAATGGAAATGTAAGTTTTGAAACTCGTATCATGTAACTGTCTGCTTGTTCATTGCTTTTTATTTTCAGTGTTGTCAACTTGATAAAAGTTTCGGGGCAAAAATATATTGTTCTGGATAATTTGTTTGCGAACCGAATTTTCTTCGATCTCATTCATTAGATCAAAAAATTCCACTCATAGAGGCAATGGTGGTCAGAAGAACGACTTATAGAGGTGGTGGTTCTCTTGACGACCCTTCCAGCAGTTCGACTCATCTACTAGACCCTCTAAACTCATTGAGGTTAAAATACACTGGGTAAGATATGTATGGTCCAGAACAACTGTTTGACTTATCGATGTTCGATTTATCGAGAGTTCACTGTATGAATAAGTTCTTGAAATTGTTATAAAAATTCTCTAATTTGTGAACAAATTTTTGAAATGTTCTCAATTACATAATTATTGTATTGTAGTTGATTTTACACAATCATTTCAAATAAAAATACAAAGAATCCAAAACGTATTTCATTTGATTCAAAACAATGGAAAATATAATCCTGATCAAAAAACGGAGCTCTGCTTTTGTTTTGTCCATCAGGATGTTTCTCTAAAAGCTCGACAAAGAATACTCAATTTAATGGAAATTTAATTCGAATTTAGCGCCTATTAAAATAGTTTTCTGTACTGAATTATGTTTTCAGCGCCATCTAGGTGTCAAAAGTAAGAAACTAGCCAAAAATAGTAGTCGGATTTTAGTTCCACAGATATAAGGGCGTTTCCTATCTTTCTAACTCTATAATATTTGGTCTCCAATGTAGTGAAAACTGTCCGTGACAAAAATTTTGGAAATCCTTGATAGTATTTAGGTGGTATATTAGAATATCGTATGATAATGGATTCATTTTTATATTTTTGGAAATCGAGCGGTCATTCCATATTTTGGTTAGTCGACCCATGACGCTCTTTGCCATGTTTATACGCCTTCGAACCTCTGTTTCGTAGTTTCCGTTGCTCGTTATGGTAGAGCCTAAGTAGTTGAAAATGTCTACCAGGTCATATTGGTTTAGAAGGTTGGTCAACTGTAAAGTTTCGAATCTATCGACTATCATTATCTTGGCGTTTGCGGCCAACTCTAGTCTGCGGCCTAGTCGGCCTAGTAGTAAATCCGGCACTGACTCTGTGAAATGAAAATGGACAATGTTAAAATAAGTCTAAAAGTCATAAACAGGGGCGGCCTTAGCCATTGCGAGGCCCCGGGCGGGAAGTCTTCGCGAAGCCCTTTTTTCTTCGTTCTGTATAGGTTATTGTCATATTTTATAAAGATATGAAATTTTGGTTTTAATTAAAATATAATAATATAAAATAACATATAAATATAAAATAACTTTGGAAGATTTACAAAATGAACAAATACAGAAATGATAAATTTAAAATTCATGTTTGCGGCTTTTCCTAGCACTGAAATCTTTAGTCGAAGTATCAAAATCGATCGAATGAGCTACGTCATTTTCTATTGATAGAATAGCTAGGGCTGAAAGCCGATCTTGTGTCATCGAATTCCTTAAATATGTTTTTATGATTTAAAGTCTAGAAAGACTTTGTTTGTGAATAAATCATCCAGCGCCTGTCAAGCTTTCTTTTGATTGCTCGTTTCCTTTTTGAACTACCCGACTCGAATTTTCTACCGGCATCTCGATCACGCGAACTCATTTCAAAAATCTTGTTGAATTTCGCACAGAGTGTCAGAAATAATTTTTAAGTAACACACAGTTTTTTCACACTTCTTCGGTTCTTCACGATGAAAATGACCCGTTTGTTCATTCCGTTCTAATGAACCAAACCAATTGAACCACAAGTCTTAGACTTTGGATCTACAGCGGGGGTTGAAAAAGAGACGGGTAGTGGAATTCCCACAGATGGTGATAATAAATGATGAAAGTACTATTAGGTATTTTGAAAAGAAATTCTCGGTTTCGAAGATGAACAGAATAGAAAGTTTCCTGAGAAATGGCGCCATCTTGTATACATATTTCTATTGGAAACAGTGGTTCTTCACCATTTTATCGAAAATTTCTCTGCAAAATCCACCATATATGACTCTTCATGGGATTGTCCGAGCGATAGAGGAGCCACTAATTATGAGTTTGATTGAGGGCGTGAACGTGAAGTCGCAGTTGTACAAGTCCTAAAGCTCAGAGCAGTTCGTGGGAGTGTTGTGCAACTTGGATATCTTTGAGTTTCCAATATACTGAATGAAGTATTATGTATTGGATGAATTCATTGGATAGTTGGTATCCAAATTTATACTTACAAGAGCCACACTGAAAAGAACGGCTTGAGAAACTAACGAATTGAATTAATTTCTCAATTCAATGACAAGAAAAATTTTAAGTTATTCGAAAAATGTGAATATGACCTCTAAATGTAAATGAAGAACCGAAAACAATGGGAGTTTTCCATCACAAAAAATAGAATATAACAAAACTGAACCCAGTTATTGCTTTCGAACAATTTATTAAAAACTTGCACTTCTTGCAATATAGGTCGTAAGTACAATAGGTATAGGTGATTTGCCGGATCATTATACATCATGTTATATAGCATTGTACAACTCCATTTTCCCGAAAATAAAAAATGTTGTAAAATACGAGCAACATGGTTTCATGCCACAGCGATCTTTTGAGTAATCTGGCCTTATTTTCGGAAACACTGATAAACGTCGTGGATCAATCTGGGCAGCTGGATGTAGTTTACACGGATTTTAGTAAAGCCTTTGACAGCGTGGATCACAAGCGGCTCATCACCAAGCTTAGACGACAATTTGGTTCTACGGAAAAATTAACTAGGTTTATGGCCTCATACTTGCATGAGAGGCGCCAGTATGTGTGGATTGAGGGTTGGCGTTCAAATTATTTCCTAGCATCGTCAGGTATTCCTCAGGGCTCCAATTTGGGCCCTCTTTTACTCCTGATGTTCATCAACGATCTAATGAATGAGGTCGGTCATCCTGGATTGCTTTTCGCTGATGATCTCAAATTATACTTGAGGATCGTTAATATCGATGATTGCGTGAGGTTGCAGTTTGCTTTGGACCGTGTTGTGGATTGGTGTCATCGTAACCATCTCGATCTGAATGTGGAAAAGTGTCATGTTGCTCTTTTATACCTCATCTGGAGGATACCATTTCCTCAGTTTGTAGAGTTTATGGTTTCATAGTTCGTAATTGTAAATATTTTTCGAATATAAGCACGTTTCTGTGTTTGTTCAACACATTCGTGAGAAGTAAACCTGAATATGCCAGTCTTATTTGGAGACCCATTTACCAATGTCATATACAGCGACTGGAATCTGTTCAACGGAAATTCTACAAGTTTTTAGTTTGGAAACAAGATGCTGAGTATCCTCCGGTTGGCTGTGATCACAAGTTGTTGCTTAGTAGATTTGGAAGTCAGAGTTTGGAAACAAGAAGGGAAATGTTAGCACTGAATACACTGCACAAACTATTGAATAATAAATTTGATTGTCCGGCATTGTTGGGGATGTTGCAATTTCTCATCCCGAGGATGGAGAGTAGGAGGAAATATTTGTTTTATTTGAGTTCGGGAAGTTCCAATTTGTACTTACGTTCGCCTGTTTATTTTATGTGTAGTACATATAATGGTATAGCTGATAGGTGTGATATTGTCGCGGATTCCTAGAGTACAGTACTTGCGGTGTACCTAGAAACGGTGGGCTGAGAAGGAATGTTGTTGTTTGTTAATTGGATTGGGAAAACGTTCTTGAGTATCGTCGTTTCTTTCCGTCAGGGGTTTTTGTAAGCATTAGGAGTGTATTTATTTATATTGTAATTCACTATCATGTTAATGTTTCATTGATTGTTATTTTTTTTTCCTGTAATTGGGTGTAAACCTGTTGGAAATAAACACTTATTATTATTATTACTTATTATTATATAACATTTCCGCCTCATAACAGTGTTCATTACGCCTGGCAACTTCAAAAAGCAATTTCAACTCCATCCATTGATCCAGAATACGGCTGGTTCGATTGATATCCATCTAGTTTTGCATTCTTGTGGAATAGTCAAGGGATCGTTGCCGCCGTTGATGGTTCGATAAATATTTTCTGTTGGAGGAATGGCTGAACCAATTATAGGTTTCCCGTATTGAAAATTCTATATTACGCGGCACAGTTTCTTCTGAAGCATGAGACAAAGCCAACTGTAGCGAATGACATACGCAACCGACTAAAATCAAGTTATCGTTTCCAGTAGCTTCTTTTAATAATGCATGCACTCCGTTGTTAACCCCTGTCATCACTGAAGCATTGTCTGTCCCGATTCCAATTAATTTCTTTTTATCCATTTTCAGTACTGTCACAAGTTTTATGATTCCATCGACTATAGCATTTGCACTACTATTTTCAATTTCGACTAAGCCTAGAAATGAAATAATCTTTTTAAAGGATCGACTCGAATATCTTACAGATATTCATAGCATTTTAGAAACCGAAATATCAGTTGATTCGTCTAATAGGAGACTGTATTTATGACTTTCAGACTTATTTTGACATTGTCCATTTTCATTTCACAGAGTCAGTGCCGGATTTACCACTAGGCCCACTAGGCCGCAGACTAGAGTTGGCCGCAAACTCCAGGATTTTTTTTTAATTTCACAAACAACAAGTGTAGGAGATATCCAAACATAACATAGTTAACATGGTACGACTTCTCTACTCAACATGATAAAACCACCTGTTGTAATGACCTAAAAGCTCTTTCTGAAGCATTTTATGTATAAAATAATATAAATCAAATTTTAAAAAGACCAGTGACATTCTGGTGAAAGAATTCTGTGAAATTTTAACAAGTCTTAAGTGCTGAATTAGCGTTAGAATCAAACACCTGATACCTAGTTTTAAAAAGTTTCCGAGGAAGTGCCCCGGACCCCTCTTCTTATCGCTGGGGAGAGCCCCCGGTAGGAAGGGGGCCGCACAAATAATTTGGCCTAGGGCCTCTTGTTGTGTAAATCTGGCACTGCGCAGTTCATTTTCATTACAACGGCACGCCCCGCAGCAACTCTCATTATCACTACGACCTTCATCAATAAGTATATGTATATCATAGGGGGCTTCAAGCCATGAACTTATTCACATCCTGCCTATTAAACACATTTTTTGGGTCTATAACCATCAATTTGTCTGTTCGAAAGTTTTTGGATACTATGGGTCGGTTTCACAAAACTTTAATTGTGTTATTAAAAAACTTTACGTAAATTCGAACCAATCGAATCATTCGTTCTGAAATTTCAACGAATCGCGGTGGCTTCAATTAATTTAACGGTACGAATAAAGTTTTGTGAAACCGACCCTATATCTATATTTTCTCTATAAAATGGATGGACATCGACTATTCACACCATAAGCTTAATGGAGACTTCAATGAAGCACTTTTCTCGTGGAAATACGCCAAAAATAGGGTTTCTGGAGACTGCAGTAGCCGTCTTGCTTCGACATTAATTCTTAAAGGATTTATATGCCGCTGCATATAATGCCGCAGAGACAAGGAAAAATACATAGCGAATATATGTGCAGAAATAGGAGGGCATGGACTCAGAAATGAGCCTAAAGACTTATATAACAAAATAAAACTGCTGACAAGAGAGTTCAAACCACAGAACAGTGGCGTAGCGCAAAATTTGGGGGCCCCCTGCAAGATTCCAGTCGGGGGCCCCCTCCATAGATCTATGTTATGTATGATAAGTTTTCCCTGACGTTTTTTAAAGAGGAATATCAAAGAAAATGTGATGAAAATAAATTATAATATTGAATAACAAGAATTTCTGAACAAAATAATATCAGCACCTCAGAGGTAAAGTGTGTTAAGTCACATTTTTCCAGACACGAACTATGTACAATATTGGATTCACATTAGTAAATTCTAGCTAGTGAAATACATTTTTGACTGCCTGGGTATATCAAGTCACCAAATAATGGCAGTAAACATTCTTTGAAACAATCATGGAACTGAAAAATCTCTGTTTTGTCTACTTTTGATATTATGACTTAACACACTTTACCTCTGGGGTGCTGATATAGATTCTGATATAAAAATAACTAGGAATAAATCAATGTGATAAAGAACTTGAAAAATCATTTAACAAAAATTCATTCATATTTTTTTATTCAAACATATTTATCAACATGTCGATGTGAAAGCTTCTTGTTCGAAGCTGGAGTAGGCTTAAAAGTCTGATAGACGAGTTTGCGACATTGAATTCCTAAGATAATTCTTGATTATCTTAAGCCCAATAAACGATCATTTGGCGATGTTTTGAGAGAGCCCCGAAAAGCATTGTTTTAGTTTTTTGCGTGTAGGCTTTAGCCTCTGCGATTTATGTTTATTATTATTATTATTATTATTATTATTATTAACGCCTTTATTGAAGAAAAAATACATATACATTCCTTGTTAATTTTCACAGATCATTTGGTGGCGGAGACTAGCATAGCTATTCTTACCCAAACACCACAAAAAAAAGAAAAAATACAATAAGTTCAAAATCCAAATTTAAATTTAAAATTTCAAATGGCACCCAATAACTAAAATGATCAACCATTCAACTCTTAACATAGTGGAACTGCCCACTCAAACATCCTCTCACTCATTTATCTGATTCTGTCTGCTCAAAAGAAATGCTTTACAATTAGTGGCAAACCTAATATTACTCATTGTCTTTAACTCATTCAGAAGCATGTTATAAAGAGATACCGCGGAGTAGACAAATGATCTGCGGAACATGGTAGTCCGATGACACGGAATAAGAAACTGCTCTCCAAACCTTGTTACTCGTCCATGTCTGGAACCCACTGGAACAAACTTATCACTGAGATATCGAGGAGAATCTGCAGAATTCAGCAATCTATGAGTAAAGTTTGCCAGGTGTTGTTTCCTCCGATTGCTCATATTGAACCACCCAATGTCAGACATTGTATGTGAAACATGATCAAATTTGAGCAAACCATGAACCAACCTACAGCAGGCATTCTGAACTCTCTGAACACGGTCCTTCTCGGTCTGGCGCAAACAGGGTCCATAAAAGAAGTCACAGTTTTTAAACAGTGAAACTACAAGCGCCTCACAAAGCGTCTTTCCAAGACTACGGCTCAGAACGTGTCTGCTACTGTATAAAAGTTTATTGTTGGAAAAAGAGCTCCTCAAGAGGTACTTAATATGAGACTCAAACCGTAAATCACTGTCTAAATATAGACCCGAATTCCTAGCTGAGTCACTCACAGCTAGCTTGTTTTCACCAACTCTGATATCACGTGAGTGCATGCTGTTTTGATACTAGAGCTATATTGGAGAGTTCAGCACTCATGCTCCTATTGACAGTCTCCAAAACTACAGAAATTAGCTGATTTAAGTATGTCTGCAGTGTAAATAATAAAAAGTAACGGACCTAAAATATATCCCTGTGGAACACCAGTAAGAGTATTAATGGGCGGAATATTTACCATCATTATAAATAACCTGGGATCTACCACGAATATAAGAATTCATCAGCATACACGCATGAGAGTCAAAGCCGTATTATTTCAATTAAGAAACAAGCAGGGTGTGATCCACTTAGTCGAAGGCCCTGGAGTAATCGAGCAGAATTAAAACACTAGATAGACCTCTATCACGTGCCTCGATCACCTCACTGACCACCGCTGTCAGAGCAGTCGCTGTACTGAATCCTCTCCTGAAGCCACACTGATTCTGGGGTATTGGTGTTACAATATCATCAGAAAAAGATAACGAATCGGCAAGTTCAATAGAATAAAATTAGCCCCATCCGAAGCCTGATACTCCACTGTGTTGAATAATTCAATGTGACTCAGGCATTGGCTTATTAAAAGAGCATTTTTTTTCTCTCTGTGGTTTTCAAATATATCTTTTTCCGCTCTGACGTTTTTTCTGATATCTGAAAAATTATAAGATATTCAAACTGCCATTTCTAATTTGTGCATTCAATAACTCTTTTTTTTTTGATATTGAAATGAATGAATAATGAAAAAATACGAGAGATATTTCTTAACGCATAAATAAGCTACGCAATTAATTCTAGAACTAACCTTCAATAAAATTGTAATCCTAAATCTAAAAGCACTAAAAAAGTCAGAAAATTGAAAACTTTGTCTCTGAATGTAAATAAACTCTCAACGTGGTTTCGTATTCAAACACTTGTTACACTTGTTTCTCCCACTACTAGAATGGAATTAAAAAGACTTTTTAATATTTTCCCTTCTTCATATAAATATTATGATTGGAGAATTGACAATGATTTCTGCAATAACAGATAAGCCGCCTGAAGAACAACACGTCAAATAAGCCGCCGAGCCCCCAATAAAACGATCATGTGGCGACGTTCAAAGAGAAATGCCGAAAAGCTTGGGGCTGTGTAGTAGCACAGGGTGTGATTTAACGATATGTCGAATCGAATTACTGTGAACCTTTTATGTTTTTTCAATATAATTCAGGAATATTTCTCTATTTTTCGAGAATAATAACTGTACCTTCAATGTCTGAGTTTTGTTCGTTATATCATCAGAAAAATATCGCGAATGACAAGTTCGCTACTGTTCGTTTGAACCAAAAGTGCTCAAACCAATTTAGAACGGAGCGAGATGTCAGGCAGGGCTGTGTACTGTCACCTGACCATTTCAACATATATGGTGAATTCGTGATGAGAAGGTCTTTGGATGGATGGCCTGGCGGCATAACAATAGCTGGGAAAAAATTACCAACTTAAGATTTGCTGACGATACCACCCTAATAGCAGCGACAGAAGAAGAAATGGCAGAACTTCTCAGACGAGTGGAACATGAGAGCAACAAAGTCGGCTTAAAAATTAATTTAAAAAAAACCAAGATAATGATAGTCGATAGATTAGAAACTTTACAGTTGACCAACCTTCTAAACCAATATGACCTGGTAGACAGTTTCAACTACTTAGGCTCTACCATAACGAGCAACGGAAACTACGAAACAGAGGTTCGAAGGCGTATAAACATGGCAAAGAGCGCCATGGGTCGGCTAACCAAAATATGGAATGACCGCTCGATTTCCAAAAATATAAAAATGAAGCGTGTTAAAGCTCTCGTCTTCTCCATCTTTTCCTACGGGGCTGAAACTTGGACTATTCGTTCTTCTGAACGTCAAAAAATTGATGCATCGAAATGGGATGCTGGAGGCGAAAGCTCCGAATACCTTGGACAGCGCATCGCACTTACATTTCCATATTAAAACATCTGAAAATAAAAACCAGATTGTCATCAATCTGCTTGCAACGGATTCTGCAGTTTTTTGGTCATATAGCTCGTCGAGGTGAGGATAATTTGGATAGCAAGAGATAGATCGCGGTCTAGGTGAACCGATCAAGTGCAGCAAAACAAGGCCCGCTCATTCTGTCAAGCCTTTCGGGACGCAGAGGACCGAACAAAATGGAAGCAGGTAGTCAAGCATATAGGGGGAAATCACGATCATCAGCATTATTTATCTATGATCAGCAATGATTGAGCGACTGGAGAAAGAGAGAGAGCATACCTTTTTTTCGACTTTTTCGGTAATAGAGAAAATCAAGCAATATTCGATGATTCTTCCATATCTGAAATATCCATTTTGTCCACACAAAATCAAACAATTCGACTTCGTCACACTTTTCTCTACGAATTCTCAAGCTGACGTTCTTGATAAAGTAAAAAATGCTTATGTTGCTCTAGCAACGGATCACGGCTGCCGCGGATACCATAATTCATTGAGATTGCTATCGAATGTAATAATAACTAAAATCCGAAAATATATCCAGCATTTTCTTGTAAACATAAAATACAGCAAGGGGAAAAATGTTATATAATATAATGGGATGTAAGTACATTAACCAGCCAGACCAGCCTAGACCTTCTTTGCCAGCCCTCGCTATTGCTAGGGCGCAAACTCGTCCTCGGCTGGTGAATGTAACTTACATCCCTTATACTGAGTTGCAGGAACGTCCATTAAAATTTAATGCCGCCTTAATTCTCCCTTAAACGGAGTATCCATGGCTACCGTCTATGGATATTCCGTTTAAGGGAGAATTGAGGCAGCATTAAATTTAATGGACGTTCCTGCAACTCAGGGTAAGAGTAATAAATAACTATTTTCCTATCGATTGACTTTTCAATTTATTTCTCGCATTGAAAGTAACCAGGTAGTATTCTAAAAAATGTTGCAGAATGGGCTTCTATTCCAACACGATCGCGAAATTCGAAAACGAGCTGCGAAAGAATGAGTTTTCGAACGCATTGGTGTTGAAAATGCTTTACCCTGAGTTTTAGAGGATATCTATTTCAGTCAACTTATGTGAAATTTGTGAATTCAGATAAAAATTCAGATTCTACGTACTAGTGAGTTTTGTATTGTATCTTGGCAGTTGTTGTGACTTACGAATTTTGACAGATTACGGAATTTGAATTGATTTTGTTTGAAAATTAATAGGATCGGCAGCCACTATTGTCAACAACAAAACGAGAAATTATAGAAAAGGGATATTGGCTTCAGGACTGCGAATGGGGTGAATAACACACTCTCTTCAAATTGTCGACGTTTCGATCCTGTTTGGGATCTTCTTCAGGACTAAAAAAGTTTATTAAAATATTAGACAAATGAACAATTTGGTCACAATAAGACAACACAACATTACATAAAGTTCCCTGAGAAAAAAACTAACATTCAGGTGGAAATTTCATATTCAACTTACCAATTTGGTAAAATGTATTACGATGTGGCAGAACTTGTTAAATTTCATCGGAATTGTGTGTATAATTTCGTCAGATCTATAAAATTTATTATGAATCGTATGTGGTCTTAGCTCGGTTAATATGGTACTGATCGACGGTGTCTTGTTTTTCTCCCAAACATGTTACGGTGAAACTCCCACGACGCAGATTTATTTTTTATTAATTTCTCTCATTAAGTTGTTATAAATAATGCTCAATTTTTGAGTATCTGTTCGGATATTAACTGTGTCACGTATAAAAATGTGTATCATTTCACTAATACATCTTTTGTGGTAGTTGTTTTCTTTATCCAAAATTTTTACATCATCAAAGTCAAAATTATGATTTTCTTGGAAGTGGTGTAAAGCTAGTGCGGTTTTTTCGTTTTTGTCTCTATTATTTTCTTTGCAATCATATGTATGCTGACGTATACGATTTTTCAGGTATTGTCTGGTCATGCCGACATACGATAGGTTGCAATCTTTACATGGAATTTGATACACTAAATTAGAGGTCATTAGTTTTGGATGAGAATCTTTCAATTTGGTGTATATCATCTCAAGTTTTGTTAGAGGATAGAAAGCAAGCTTGATGTTAGTTGAGTGATTTTTTACCAAAATTTCAATCTTTTCTGATAATCCCTCAATGTATGGAAATTTATAATAGATTTTATTATGGTTATCATCAGGCTGTTCCGTGTTCCGTATAGTGGTTTTAACAAACTTGTTTTTATAGAGATGTATAGTCTTGTTCACTAAATTTCTGGGGTAATTGTTAATTTTTAAGATATTTTTTATTTTAGTCTCATTAGTTGACCAAAAATCTTCACTACTGAGACTGTAACATCTGAATAACATATTCCTGACTCTAATAATCTTATGTATTTGTGGATGGTGTGAAAGGTAATTGAGAACCCGGTTTGAAGAAGTTGGTTTGTTATACCAATTGGTTGAGATTGATCCATCGGTTTGTCTGATAAGTTGGAAAATGAAAAATGAAATTCTATTTTGTGTTTCCTTTTCTAAAGTGAACTGAATTCGTTCATGGAAAGAATTGAATGTATTGATAAGTTCATCGACTTTATCATAAGGAACAGCCATGAATGTATCATCCACATATAACTTTAAAATTGGTATTATAAATGTAAGTTTTTTAACACATTTACAAATGACATAGTGCATCACCATGTTGGCTATGGTAGAACTCGCCGGATTACCCATCGCCGTGCCTTCAATCTGTAGGTATATTCGTCCATTAACCGTAAAATAACTGGAATCAAAAATGAACTCTATAATCCTACATAACATAGTTCTACTTAATTCTGTATAGGCTGATATATGTGACCAATTTTCCTTTATGATGTGCAAAACTAACTGCTTCGGTATATTGGTAAACAACGAGACCACGTCTAAAGACACCAAAACATAGTTTGGGGGTAACTGCACTGTTTTTACTAGTTCAACAAGCTCAAATGAATTCTTCACATTATAGTCAAAAGTTGTAGTCCAAGGAGATAGAATTTGGTATTGTTAGTTGTTTAAATTCCCCTACATATAACTTATCCAATTATATTCACCAAATTCTATCTCCTTGGACTACAACTTTTGACTATAATGTGAAGAATTCATTTGAGCTTGTTGAACTAGTAAAAACAGTGCAGTTACTCCCAAACTATGTTTTGGTGTCTTTAGACGTGGTCTCGTTGTTTACCAATATACCGAAGCAGTTAGTTTTGCACATCATAAAGGAAAATTGGTCACATATATCAGCCTATACAGAATTAAGTAGAACTATGTTATGTAGGATTGTAGAGTTCATTTTTGATTCCAGTTATTTTACGGTTAATGGACGAATATACCTACAGATTGAAGGCACGGCGATGGGTAATCCGGCGAGTTCTACCATAGCCAACATGGTGATGCACTATGTCATTTGTAAATGTGTTAAAAAACTTACATTTATAATACCAATTTTAAAGTTATATGTGGATGATACATTCATGGCTGTTCCTTATGATAAAGTCGATGAACTTATCAATACATTCAATTCTTTCCATGAACGAATTCAGTTCACTTTAGAAAAGGAAACACAAAATAGAATTTCATTTTTCATTTTCCAACTTATCAGACAAACCGATGGATCAATCTCAACCAATTGGTATAACAAACCAACTTCTTCAAACCGGGTTCTCAATTACCTTTCACACCATCCACAAATACATAAGATTATTACAGTCAGGAATATGTTATTCAGATGTTACAGTCTCAGTAGTGAAGAATTTTGGTCAACTAATGAGACTAAAATAAAAAATATCTTAAAAATTAACAATTACCCCAGAAATTTAGTGAACAAGACTATACATCTCTATAAAAACAAGTTTGTTAAAACCACTATACGGAACACGGAACAGCCTGATGATAACCATAATAAAATCTATTATAAATTTCCATACATTGAGGGATTATCAGAAAAGATTGAAATTTTGGTAAAAAATCACTCAACTAACATCAAGCTTGCTTTCTATCCTCTAACAAAACTTGAGATGATATACACCAAATTGAAAGATTCTCATCCAAAACTAATGACCTCTAATTTAGTGTATCAATTTCCATGTAAAGATTGCAACCTATCGTATGTCGGCATGACCAGACAATACCTGAAAAATCGTATACGTCAACATACATATGATTGCAAAGAAAATAATAGAGACAAAAACGAAAAAACCGCACTAGCTTTACACCACTTCCAAGAAAATCATAATTTTGACTTTGATGATGTAAAAATTTTGGATAAAGAAAACAACTACCACAAAAGATGTATTAGTGAAATGATATACATTTTTATACGTGACACAGTTAATATCCGAACAGATACTCAAAAATTGAGCATTATTTATAATAACTTAATGAGAGAAATTAATAAAAAATAAATCTGCGTCGTGGGAGTTTCACCGTAACATGTTTGGGAGAAAAACAAGACACCGTCGATCAGTACCATATTAACCGAGCTAAGACCACATACGATTCATAATAAATTTTATAGATCTGACGAAATTATACACACAATTCCGATGAAATTTAACAAGTTCTGCCACATCGTAATACATTTTACCAAATTGGTAAGTTGAATATGAAATTTCCACCTGAATGTTAGTTTTTTTCTCAGGGAACTTTATGTAATGTTGTGTTGTCTTATTGTGACCAAATTGTTCATTTGTCTAATATTTTAATAAACTTTTTTAGTCCTGAAGAAGATCCCAAACAGGATCGAAACGTCGACAATTTGAAGAGAGTGTGTTATTCACCCCATTCGCAGTCCTGAAGCCAATATCCCTTTTCTATGGTTAAATGCAAGGACGAGATTGTTGATATGAAAACGAGAAATGTTATTGAAAATTATGCTGTAATGAGTTCGAGTTCATTACAGCACTCCTTTTAGTACTGTTATGAACACATTACGATACTGAAATAGAGGAAATGAACGAGTTTGCTATCAAAGCTTCATTATTGCTTGGTTAATAATAATCTTACTGACATTTTATGGTTGAATTCTATGTTACTTCTAACAGCTTTATTCTGTAGCAGTCGGAAGATAAGCAGTTGGAATATCACACAAATATAGATTTAAGGAGAAGAGGTGCTAACACTGAACCTTGTGGAAAAGCATTATTCAAACTTTCGGAATGAATACTATCATGATCGACAAAAACACGAAACCTTCTATCGGATAGCATATTTTTTAATACCAGTAAGAGGAGATAGTAACTTTGGACCGCGTCGCGTGGCTACTTTGAACAAAAAATAAATTTTGTCATATCGACTTGTAGTGAAACAACCATTAGGTTTAGCCACATATGGTGTTCACCACTTAAATCGTTACACCTTCAAGAATGGCATGGCAGCATTTATATGAAAATAAGTTTAGAGAGTGCTGTTTCTGAAGGATGGTCTTTGACTCCCACTTTACCATTCAAGTCGCCACAAATGACAGTGAAGTGGGCAGGATCTTCCTGAATAGCGGACAATAAGTCCTCGTAGAATATGTCTACTTCTTCATCGGAATGCGTTGATATTGGTGCATACACTTGAATTATTTTTAATGTGTATCTAGAGTTTAGGCGTAAAATTATGAGTATTACTCTTGTTGAAATAGCTCTTGTGGCAAGCAAGTATCTGAATAGTCTCCTATTTATTGGAAATCCTACTCCACCGATGGAGTCATTACCACCATTATAGTAGAATATATGGCCCGATTTTGAAGTTTCAAAGCCTTCTCCATGTCTTCTAGTTTCACTCATTCCGACCACATCCCATTTTATGTTTTCTAGTTCATGTTCCATCTCGATGAACCTTTCATTCGAGAGCACTTGGAAAGTTTGGTTGTAATAGACACCCCTATATGATCTTTGTCCTTTTTGTATGCAAAGTGACTTTATTCACAAGGGGTTGTCTAGGTGTTAAGGGGGTTGATGCCGAGAGCGGCTTCACGTCAACCTAACAACAAAAATTAGGCTCTCTCCACCTCGGAAAGAGGATGGGTACGGCATTCTGCAGAATTAAGAAGGTCTTAGTGTTATATTTCTCGTAGAGAGTTCTCATTTTTAGGGATAATTGAAACCAATGGAGTAACTTAAAAAAAATCTATTTTCCAAAATACCAACAAAAAAAATAATAAAATAATCAATTAATTCCTACGTCTGTACAGGGTGATTCACTTATCTTGTTAACCCCTATTTTCTCGAAAATGTACGAATATTTTTTCATTCTGTGAATGGCGTTTTGAACAGGTCAATGTCGACTTGAGATGCGCATAAAAATCTGCGGAATAAATAAAGACGCCAGGCGTCGCGGCGCTATCAAAAATTTTTTCTCCAGGGACATACCTTTTATATCATGTCATTCGAAAGATAATATCGATGAATTAGTTTGGATAGGTTTGAAGGCCTCAAACAAGAAAAACCACTTGTGTACAAAGCCGACGTTTCGTTTATTATATAAACATCCTCAGGGCAGGTACTATGTGGTTCTCTTTGTCAAACGGTATTCATACAAACAATGATAATCACGTAAAGTCAGACGGAACATAATATTTCCTAGGCAAGGAACAGACATCAACTGATGTCGGCTTTGTACACAAGTGGTTTTTCTTGTTTGAGGCCTTCAAACCTATCCAAACTAATTCATCAATCATCGATTAGGTCGTTAACATTACTTCTGAAAGATAATATCATTCAGATTTTTTTTTCGAATACAAATTTTATCCATTTCTAACCGTCAGCGATCTGCAGCGTGATTTGTGTTAATTCTATTTCATTTATTTTTTTCTGTATTGTGGTAGTATGCCTTTATTTGGAGACATAGATATGATTTTGTGCATTGAATTCAAGGAGGCTAGTTTTCTAGTCAATGTGCCTCGTCAAATAAGATGGAATATGTGACTACAGCAAGATGGGGCTCCATCACAACGCTGCCGTTTTGAAGAGATGTTTAGATCAAGTATTCGAAAATAAATGGATAGGAACCGACCCATCAGATATCGCCAGACCTAACGCTCATGGATTACTTTCTGAGGGGTACCCTGAAAAATATGGCATACCAAACTGATTCTAATAACTTGGACCATTCGAAAATAAAGATAGGAAACGCATGTGCCCAAGTAGACCCTTACATTTTGACCAAAGTAACTTATAATGAAATAGAGGAATGATATAACTGTATGGATCATAATGACCGGTATAAAGAACATATCATACATTCAAAAAATGTTTGTTGTTATAAGATATAATATTTAATGAATATAATAATATTGAAATAGTTTGTTACACAGCCTCCGTCATTTTAGGAAACAAAATCATGTCTAGGTCATCTAGACATTATGATTCATACATAAGTTATATCATCCCTATTTCATTATAAAAAACGTGCACTAAATAAAAAAAAGGAAAATAACTAAACACTGGAAAACCTACCTTTCTACTTTCGATCTGCCCCAATTTTTAGGTTTGATTAAAAATCGAAAATCTCAATACAGTCAGATATATTTAGGTACAGAAATGGAAGTTGAACATTTGCACCAAATGTATGTATGTATGTATGTATTTCTATGCATTCTGGGTTTCTGTGAAACCCCTCATAAGCTACTTAAAGCTTGTGCGAGTTAGAATGATGGGTGTCTTCTGTGTAGGCTTTGTTACTGTGTCCCAACGCCACCTTAGGCACAGCACTGTTAATTGTTTACCCAACAGTGAATGGTTCGGTGAGTTCTCCATGTTTTTAGATTGAATAAAATGCAATCTCCATAGGAAAGGAGGAAAAAAGTTCTTTATTAAATTTTTCCACTGTGGTCCTTTTCACAAAGCGAAGAGGGTTGTATCTTCTACCCCTTTCTGGGCACCGGAGGTCTGCTTTCTTGTTGCTGAATACCTGGTCAAGATACTGTTCTATCGAACTGGTGTTCCCAAAAGAATTGGGATAATAATCTAAAAAATATGAAGCATCCTGACTAAATATCAGTCCAGCAGTAGTGAGTCTCACTTCATCTTTTCCCCTTTGAAATCCGTTTTTACGGTATGTGGAATATTCGTTGAATATATCCACTCTCCCCCACTTCGTGGTATATTCAATTTCCTCGTTAGAAATCTAATTATATCAATTATAGCATTGACATCCGCAATCTTACAACTGAAGAAGTCGTGGTCAGTACTCACTCCGCTAAGAACCGAACATGCACCTGGTATATTCAGTGCAATACGTGATTTTTCACGTTACTATTTATTTTCGAATTCTTCTCAATATCGCTTCACAATGGCAGCGTTGTGATATGGAACCCCATCTTGCTATATCCACATATTAGATCTTATTTGAAGAGGCATATTGTTTAGATAACTAGCCTTCTTGAATTCAAGGCAAAAAATCATATCTATGTCTCCAAATAATGGCATACTACCACAATACAGGAAGAAATAAATGGAAAAGAATTAACATAAAACACGCTGCAGATCGCTGACCGTTAGAAGTGGATAAAAATTGTATTCGAAAAAAAAATTCTAAATAAAATTTTCTTTCGAATGACATGTTAAAAGAGGTATGTCCCTGGAGAAAAAATTTTTGATAGAGCCACGACGCCTGGCGTCTTTATTTTCTCCGCAGATTTTAATGCGCATCTCAAGTCGACATTGGGTTGTTCAAAACGCCATTCACAGAATGGGAAAATATTCGTACGTTTTCGAGAAAATTGGGGAAACCAAGATAAGTGAATCACCCTGTACCTCAGACTATCTAATAAAAGTTCATAAAGAATATAGGTTCCCTATTCCCTGGGTTACCTAATTACCCAAAATCCAAAATAAGATAATACTAAGAAAATAAGCTGTGAGTTGATAAGAGGTGAGAGATGGCAAGACTTTTGGACTCAAACTATCCTCATCAATTAAAATTGAAGAGTTCTGACCTTTTGATCTCCCACGCTGGAATAGAATCCAAGTTCTCTGAAATAAATCACTCCCGAAACGCTTCACTCCCGTTTCGCGAACCGCTACCCTAATTTCCGATCGCGCTTCCCGACTCGAAAATCCTAACTGAACAACACGAAAAATTCCCCTTAATACAATCACCTTCTACTTCGTTTTCTCACTTCTCGAAGCTACCAAGTATTCCATCTACTACGAAATAAAACTTTTCCTTTTTTCCCTCAACGGACTTTAACCGTTCCCGTTTCGCTCTTCGAAACGACCTAATATTTCCCAATTACCAAAATTAGAACTTTAACGTTCCCGACGGACTGCAACCGTCACCCGAGTTATCTAAGGATGTCTTTCCCGCCCGAGACCCCCAGATAAACTCTCTCCGACTTTCCTCGGAACAACCTGGAAAACCTCACGAAACCGTTGTCCCCAGGTCTACTGAATGCTCCCTTAGGAAACCAATTTGCTTTTCACCTCTGGTGGGTGGTCTCCAACCTTACATTTTTGGGTAGTACCAATCAGTATGTCTTGAAATCAAGAATTTTTCTCTCCTTCTCTAAATTAGGTGTTGCCATGATTAAATACTGAACTTCGCAATTCAGCAAAGATTTTCCATCTCACCACCCCTCTCTGCTAATTTAGCGTTTTCGTGGTGTGAGAAATATTTATATTAAAGGACTAATGGCTTGAAAAATATTCTTATCTCCAAACGGCGTTTAATTAAAACTCCGCTAACTCTTTGAGATTCGGATGTCAATTCTCAACCAAGTGAATTGGGCAATTATTAATTCTCAACTTTCTTGCCTTCAATTCTCATAAACTGATATGCCTTTCATGCCAATTCCGATTGCAACAATGTTTTTACGTTTATTTTCGACTATGTGAATTGAAAAATCAATGATTCTCATGGTTTACCACATGGTAGCCAAGGTAGAAATGAAAGAGGAGAGACACTATTGACATTCCTCCTAGAAAATAAACTTTTCCTGGTGAATAGCTTTTTCCAGAAAAAGGCAAACAGGAGATGGACATGGAAAAGTCCTGACGGAAGAACCCGGAAGGAAATAGATTATTTTATTACTAATAAACGGTCCATAGTCAAAGATGTGACGGTTTTGAATAGGTTTAAAACATCAAGATCATAGATTGGTGACGGCTACTATTGAAATGTCTACCGACCTGGAAAGACACAAAATGATCAAAAAGAAGTCAAAGGCATGGGCTCATCCAACAGACGAGGCAGTATTCACACAATACATTGATGATACAATAGAGAACATGTCAGCTACAATCGACATAAATGAACTAAGCAATAGAATAGTGAACACCATCAGACAAGCAAAAAACAAATTTTGTCCAAAAACTGAAAAATAGCAGAGAATAAGCCCAGAAACTAAGAAAAAAATGGAAGAACGGAGAAATAAGACTAGCGATGTTGACACCAAACCACACGTGATGGTCATGAATAAGGAGATATCGAAAGCTATTCGAAAGGACATAAGATAATATAAAAATAAACAAATACTCCGAACCATCGAGGAGAACCAAAGTATGAAGGTTATGAGAAGAAAAATCACAAATGGCAGGAAAGAAATATTTCAACTTAAAAACGATAAAGGTAATATAATAACAGGTAGAGATAAACTATTACAAGTAGTAGAAAAATTCTACTCAGCCCTTATAAGTCTTAAATAATGATAAAAATAATTATTTATTCAATCCCTTAGACATTTACAAATGTTTGAGACAAGTCAGATGTTCACCAGAATAAAAAAATACAGCAATTGATAAGAAAACAAAAAACTAAACACAATAAACATCCAACGAAATCCTCATTTTCCAAATATTCTTCAATACTATAATAACTCTTAGCTATTAAATAATGTTTCACAATAGTTTTGAACCTCATTTTATTCAAAGATTTAACACTTTTTGGTAGGTGGTTATACAAAGTTATCGATCTATATGTAGGTCCTGATTTAAACTTTGCAGTAGAATGTGATGGAATGAATAAAGTGTCAATATTCCTAGTAGTATAATTGTGAAAGCTAGATAATTTTGGCATAGAGTCTACATTTTCCCTCATATGAATTAAACAACGAAAAATATATAGACAAGGAAGTGTCAATATTTCGTTTGATTTGAAATATTGTCTACATGAATCACGTTGCTTCAAATTGAACATCAATCTGATGATCCTCTTTTGCATAATGAAAACTCTATTAGAATCAACAGAATTACCCCATATTATCACATTATAATTCAAAAAGCTGTAAACTGAACTATAGTAG
Organism: Hippodamia convergens; assembly: GCA_038502775.1. NCBI lineage: Eukaryota > Metazoa > Arthropoda > Insecta > Coleoptera > Coccinellidae > Hippodamia > Hippodamia convergens. The sequence goes on along the minus strand of CM076609.1, from coordinate 62,630,088 downwards.
ATCTCTTTTATTGATTGAATGGGTAATGCTCCTTCAAGTCTACTGATAGCATGATATGAACTAGCCAATCTTTTGCAAACATGTTCAACATGCCAAGTCCACTTGAATAGCCTATCCAAATGAACCCCCAAGAATTTGACTGATTCTTTTGACATAATCTGATGATTCATGCATCTTATGACTAAACGATTCCTATCGACATTTTTATTATTGAAATGGATACATTGGGTTGTCTCCAAATTTAAAATTGAATTGTTCGACTTGCACCAATCTAAAAAACTCAATAACAGGGAGTTACAAATTTTTGACAATTTCCCAAAACACTGAGCTGAGACCGCTACAGATCATCTACAAATATGACCAAAATATCAGGATTTATATGAACAGGTAAATCGTTTATAAAAAGAAGGAATAGTAGTGGTCCCAGCACAGAGCCCTGCTGTCAGACAAGAGAAGAATCACTACAGAAAACACAAAAACCAAGGCACCGAAGAAATACCCGATATATCCCGTGATGAATTATACCACGCCCTTCAAAAAATGAAAAATAACAGGGCTCCTGGACAGGATGAGGTAGAAACGGAGGCTATAAAGCTGGGAGGGCCAATTTTAATAAAAAAGATCCCAGAACTTTTCATTCTTTGCCTACATAACCGGAAAATCCCAACCTCATGGAACGACTCACTTACGATATTGCTCTATAAAAAAGGAGACAAGGCAAGTCTAGAAAACTACAGGCCGATTAGTTTGCTTAACCATATCTACAAGCTGTACACCAGAATTCTTACAAATAGACTAGAATCAAAATTGGAGCTCTACCAACCCAGAGAACAGGATGGATTTCGAGTTCGTTATGGCACCAACGACCACCTGCAATGCTTGAAAACCCTTATCGAAGAGACTATTGAATACAACAGACCTTTAGTCGTGACATTTATTGATTTCCATAAGGCATTTGATACGGTAGAATTAACAGCCTTTATGAAAGCATTGAATGAATGCCGAATCGACCATCAATACACAAATATCATCAAAAATATATACCAGAACGCCACAACAACAATCAACCTACACTCACAGACAAAGAACATCAAAATAGAAAGAGGCGTAACGCAAGATGATACTTTATCATCCGAACTATTCATTACCGTTCTGGAGTATGCTCAAAAAAACTTAGAATGGGAAAACAAGGGTATCAGTATCGATGGGGAAAGACTCAGCCACCTCAGATTCGCCGACGATATCGTGCTCATCTATGACAATCTAAGAGAAGCGGATATTATGATTCAAGAACTTAAAAATGCAATACAATAAACGGTCGGACTGAGGATAAATTTCGAAAAAACAAAAATGATGACCAATCTAGTCCCCAATAAGCAATTAAGTGTGGACAACAATCTGGTACAGATAGTGCATAGCTACATATATCTGGGATATGAAGTGAGAATTGATAGAGATAACCAAGCAGCAGATCTGCTCAGAAAAATAACCTTGGAATGGGCAGTATATGGCAAACTTCATGATGTCTTCAAGAGCGATATTCCGATCAAACTAAAAATAGAGGCTCATAACAAGTTTGTTCTACCCGTACTCACATGCGGTGCAGAGACTTTAACCCTGAACAAAGCATTGCCACGAAAATTACAAAAAACGTAACGCGGGATGGAACGATCGATGCTGGCAAAAAGCCTAAGGGACATATTTCGAAACGAGGAGATTCGCATAAGAACGGGCGTGGATGATATTCTGGAGAGGATAACAAGAGCTAAGTTGAGGTGGGCAGATCCAACGATAGCAGGTGGATAAGGAAAATTCTGGAATGGCGACCAAGAGCAGATAAGCGAAGCCGGGGTCGACCTCCGACCAGATGGACCGATGACCTGAAAAGAATCCACCAATTGGATGGCGATCGCTCAGAACAGAGAAAGATGGAAATACCTTGGAGAGGCCTATGTTCAGCAATGGACGTTTTTGGGCTGAATGAAGTTTAGAGAGTAAGCAATCCTGACATGTTATTTCGAACCTAAAAAATTCACGTTCGGTATGGTCGACAAACTTGTATTTGCCCTACATACACCCCCAAAATATATTTGCTACAACGATAGATTATCCTAGGAACAGTATAGCAAAGAAATTTCAGAAGAAAAATGTTCTTAGTCATCGTTTCCGGAATTACTTTGAACGTGTTCAATGAAGCTCAAGATATTGAACTAAGTCGGGTTTTTCTTGTAGAAAATTTTCCGCTCTTACAAAAGAAAACATGGTGCAGGAAAATACATCTTACAGAAAGCTCCCGGTGAAGTAAATTGATAAAGATGACACAAGATCGAGAAAGATTTGCCGAAAATTTAGCCAACCCTCTATAAGAACATGGCACCCTAAGAAGAAGAAGTGAATTGAAAAAAATCTTTGCTTGAGTACTTTTGGCAACAAGAACCAGACGAGGGAATTATACCCATCATCGAATTATTCACAGCTCTGCAAGGCTTCCAGGAAGGCAGAAGAGGAAGGAGCCTTTTTGTTTTGAAATCATCTTCGCCCATATGTGAGAAGGTAGGATTAGATAGTTCAGTTCTATTTATTGCTTCTGATACCCATTTCTTTTCCATTGTTACAAAATATTAGTTTAGCACAGTTTTCACCTACTCTATTTTTCAGGTGAACTTCTGTTTTTCATTCATTTTTTGTGATAATGAATGCCAGATACTGTTTTTGAAAAAAATTATTTTTAATATATTATGCATTTCTGTTGCAAATTTTTAATTTAAAATGTTTTTTTTTTTCAGTATCGAGGTGTTCAGAGAATCTCAGGGAGGTTGAATTGAAATCGCTTGGTGTCATCATAGTCCTTCGAAGTAACCCCGATGTGCGGTAACTTTGAACACCCATAATTTGTGTCAAAATGAATCGCATGCATGTGATTGGAGATGTGGAACTTCATTTTGACGTAATTGGATGTCACTGCTTTGTAATTTCTACTCAGTACATCACACCTAATTGCTTTAAATATCGAAGTTTTTATGAAATTTTGTCCCTGAGGTGTATAAAATACTGATGATTCCAAACAAGGCTGAAACTGGTATATTTGCCATCTCAGTGATAAAATCATTTCTCCAACCTATTTACTATTAGGAATTCTACTATTACTATTTTGAGTTGATCTATGTTTCAAAAATCCCTATTCTTTCTAAAACTCCACTGACAATTTCGTAAAGATTCTTCTACAGTTGATTCAATTCCAAATAGAATCAATCGGTCTAAATTTTGAAAGGAAGACTATAAACTAATAGGGCGGTAACTACTTGGATCTGAAGAACTTTTTCAACGTTGTAATAAAACAAAATAGAATTTTCGACAATGTTTCACGTACAATTGTACCAACAGTACAAGGAACTGATTATGATGAAAATACAATGTTTTTATAAAAAGAATTAAAAATTGGTGAGATTTTTATTGTGGACATATTTTCATGGAACTGTTCGACATGTTCTTTACATTTTTCATCTTCAGCTACGTTTTGAACTCAGGTCCCGATCCGAGATCCTAATCTATTCTTCTTATTATTATAATTGCAGAATATAATACTCAGGTTAAGTACTGCACTGGGCGCACTACGTCAGCAACCAGCAGAATATTTTCAATATTCTCAATGTTTCGGATTCATCAATGCTGAAAAACGGTGTCAATTTACAATACAATGATAAGAAGAAATATGTCTCCATTATAGCAGTCTCTATACCTATTAATGTGTACCTAGGTGTTTTCGTTACAAGTCAGATACAAAATTTCTTTTTATTCAAGTCTTGGTATTTTCAAGGTACTAAAAAAAAGTATTGTATCACAGTTCCAGTTTTAAGCGTTGAATGTTCTTCTTTCAAACTTGAATCTGAGAGGTCCATTTGGTGTAAACATGGGATGTATATGATAATCCAAGGGTGGATAGTTGTATGAGACTTTATATTTAGCCACAACCTGAAACATGAAAAACAGTTATCGTATGCATAGGCTCAGGCTTCTCTGGTGATTCATTCTGATGGATCACAATTTTTAGATTAAATAATTCAACAGATGTAGGTATAGGTGAATACTCGCAAGATTGGTCATTACCTTGTCGTGGTGTGCGAAGAAGTTTTTTAAGATTTTCTCTCCCAGTCTCTGAGAATGGGACTAGGCTCCTGAAATCTGAGCCACGCTCCAGATCCTGATGATGCGTTCAATGTGTATGAGAAATTTATGGAAAGTTTCGACTGATAAGACGGACGAAAGTCAGACCACTCGCGTTGACAAGAACCTCATGGTGTTAGGTTATTGAAGGTTCGGTGCCAAGAGGTCGAACGCGTGGAAATACTTTTGGGATACATATTCAGCATAGTTAAAAGCAAGTAGGGTAATGATGGACAGTTTGCAGGTTCGAGATGAGATCGTGACATTAAGCAGAACAAAAAGGCAGAGATTTGACTTGTGGATAGGAAACGCCCATAGAAGTGAAAAGTGGTCAATATGAAGGTAGAACTAATATTCTCCCTGGGAGGATACAATTTTGGGGATAAGGAACCACTCAAAAAGTGAAGGGAAAATTTGAGTTTGGTTTCAGAACGATCGAAATTAGTCAGTTCGGAGAAAGAACAGAAAAGGTTTTCGACATACTCACGAGTAGTGACATCGAAGTTCGGCTTGCTCGGTTTTTGTGTGTGAAATAGATAATTTCACAGTAAGAATTCAAGTCTCACACGGTGACTTGTAAATTTATTGAGTAATAGGTAATAGTGCTATGTCTTAAACGAAGACGTGATTTGTTGTTCTATTCAGGGAATAGACGGGTCAAATGGTAGGTCTCAAGCGGAGATAGTCAGTCTCGGTCTGGCTTGACTGGAGGCCCTCGGCTAGATGCTGATTTTGAAGCTCCCTCCAGAAAAAAATATCACAATAATATCAACTATGGGTTCTCTCACGGCAGCTACCGTGATTCAAAATGGTTTTGAGTTCAAATAACGTGGTTTGAAAAAATTCAAAATGATTTCACCTACACGCTCCACACCCATGTACTGTTTTTTACATGGGTTGAGATTTGTGTTTTTTTCAAGACAAAAGAGTAGAGGGATAATGAGCGAAATGGGTGAGAGATTTCAAATTCAAAGAAGTATAGGACTGCTTTCGAAATTACAAATTCATGGATTCGTAGATTTTCCTCATTAATGATTGGTAAAATAATAATGCTCTAATTGAAGTACTCCCCAATCACAAACTGTAAATGACATCACTGATTAGGTAATCAAATTACCTTTCATTTGAAGCATCACAATAAAATATGAAATTCAAAAAAGTCTACAATGAACTGCTTTTGAAATTGAAAATCGTCGGGTGCGAGTATTCTCCTTCAAATTGATCGTACAAGAATTATTGACTATACTCTGTTCAAATATAAGAAGGAGCTTTGTAAACAAACAGAATCGTCTGGTTTGCTCACAATAAAGCTCGTATTGGTCAACGGTCATAACAACGCTCTCTCTGACCGCCCTCAAAGATTGCCAGGGTCATACTCGGAACTATGCTCGAGATTGCTACAAGGTGATTCCAGAGTTTTAGAGATCTGGGTCGGAATCTTGCAAGATTCCGACAAAGTTATTCCAGGAAACACCAGATTTGGGTCCTTTCTATTCAGTTACAACTGAACGATTGTATGAAATCTCCTCGATTCGACTCTGTACGGAAAGTAAACATCCGAAGGCTCTCCTACTGCTGCGCGAACTGCTCTCGCTTAAGTTTGAACAGAGTATAGTTACGTTATTTTTTTGGCACGCTGTATACTCTTAAAAAATAAGGCCGGACATAACGTCTTGGCCTTAACTAGACCTGAGACTATTCTTGATTATTCTTAGCTTAGAAAACACGTTTTCATTTGAGACAATATATATACAGGATATAGCTAGGATGAATTTATAAGCTACATATAAGTTAGTGAACAAACCTTATCCAAGAGAAATAAAAAGGCACTGAGAAGGCAAAAGGGGCATGAGAAACACTCGAAACATTATTCAATGTCATTGTAGAAACCATGAAAATTTTCTTGTATGGATTCAGGAGCCAAATCGAGTTCAAAATCTTCCAAATCTTCTTCTGCTTTCTCAACTGTGGTCGTTCAATTTTAGTATTTCCGAATTTAATGAAACTTTTGAACTGATTCGAAAATTTTTCAACTTCTATTAATAATATATCTCTAATATTCAAACAATTTTTTTACATATTGTTTCTGCTTCTGGAGGCCCCTTGAGTCGAAGGCCCTCGGCGATCGCCGACCCGCCGACCTGGCCAAACCGGGCCTGGAGATAGTATAATTATATATTCAAGGAATAGTAAAGTACATACTAGGTTAAAATGTTAGTTCGCAAGTAGAATTTCGTATTTAGAGTCACAAACTCGTCGAAATATCGCGAACCCAAGCGGAAGTGTGTACCAGTTACAGCTGTACGGAACTATGGTGAAGAGAAGGATTGCCGCGTGGATTCAGTGAGTGAAAAAGGTCAGATTTTTCGATTATGTATGTTGCATCCTGAGATTTAATGTTTTGGTTCGTCCAGAGTCCTGAATCCTCCCAAGAATAAGTTTGTTTCCATGTTTGGTTCATTGAAACAGATTTCATAACCAGCAAAAAATCGTAAAGTGTAAGTCGGTTTTTGTAATTTATCAATTGAGTTCGTTTTGTGTTTTGGAACACAAAACTATGACAAATTAAGGCATATTTTTAATGAGGAAGTACCCATACTGCATTTCGTATTCTTTTGTTCGCCCCGGAACCAGCCGCCCCTACTCTTTTTATTAATCAACCATCCAAAATGACAGTTCCCGAATATTTTCAAGAGGAAGGAATTAAGGAAAATATTCAAAGCTATTAGTTTTGAATTTTTATTCGGCCAATTTGGTATCACTTCAACTGCATGGAGCAAGCAGGCGAAATATCTCGGGGTAATACTAGATCAAGAGGTGAATTTCAATAAACAAATGGAGGAAAATAGCAAATGAACAAAAAACTTCATGGATTTTTATAACCATTCCTCAACAGGGGAAGCAAAGTGTAATTAGAAAATATGATCCGAATAATAAAAACAGTACCTACTCATACCCAGCATTTGGTGTATAAGAGCAACGAACAGATCAGAGAAAAACGTAAAATTATAACTATGGAGGAAATAGTACTTGAGCAGGCAGAGAAAATGGTTCAAAGAATGACAGAATATGGCAACAATCAAATAAAGGGATACTGAAAATTCCTGTCGGAAAGACCAACGAAGGAGCTCAATTCACACAATGAAACAAGAACAACTAAGTAAGAGGGAGAAGTACTTCGAATTTTTATCCATCATCCGACATTTTCTGTTTCAAATAACACATTACGACAAATCATTATTCTTGAATCGAATTCACACTGAATTGGTTTCGGCCGCCGCCGCAAATTTATTCTCGAGGTTTCGCTAGTTCGAGTGTCTGGTATCTTCAGTTCTTCTTTTAGGAGATGTTCTCGCTGAAATGAGCTCGCTTCCCAGATTTCATGGATAACCCAAACTATATGACAAAGACATACCTCTCCGTCCGAAAGCCTACTTACACGGACAGATATCTACAAAGACATCAAACCATCATCCATGCCAATTTTATTTCTCAGTTAAACTGTACAGTGTCACACGTTCAGTTTCAACTGACAGATTTAAGTGTTCAGTTGGAACTGATAGTTAAAATTGTACGTGAATGGCTGGACTAGCAGTTTGTCGGATCTACGTACGGGACCTACGTAGGATCTACGTGTAGCTCCGGCTTGAACGGTTTGGGTCCTCAAAGAATCAACTTGATTTTTAGACTTGGTTTGCTTTCTATCGCGGCAAGAGAATCAAGAAATGATTATGTGAATTTGTGAATTAGATACGTCTCAATGTGTTGTTTGAATTACGCGAGCAAAATGGCCAAAAATCAGGTTAGAGAAATTGAAGCTTTATGTAGAGGTCTAGATGTACTGAATTTCGTAAATATAGAGATGAATAATTTATAATGAGAAGGAGGATAGATGAAAAAATGACAAGAGTCCTTGTCCGAAAATGAATAGTTTGGTGCAGAAGAGGTAGGGAAATCATTCTTCTTTCATAATTAATTATACCATTTAAAAAAGTCTTTTTTAGCTCTGAAACGAATGAATTATTTTTCCAGAAACACCATATCTCAATCTAAACTTCTTGTCAAGAAAATTCATCATTGATTTTTATTGAAAAAAAAAATGATAATCGAAAAGACAGAAGATGAAAAATTCTTCGACCTCGTTATTGACCATTTTACTGCACAAAAAGATCGACGCAGACAACTGCATTTTCGTTAAAATTAATGTTAACTTTATTTTATTCATTCACTCTTTTTATTCATTCATATAGTTTTAATATATTTATTCGTTATCTACTTTTTCTATTCATATTTTCTCAGTTTCATCCAAAATAATATTTATTATTCTACTGCAAGTTTTTTTGACTTTTTCTCATTTTCTATATAATATTCAACGATTATGAAAAAACAAATTATTTATCCTATAACGTAATGAAGATGCACCTAATATTGTTACAAATTTGCAATAACTGTGAAAGACATTTGTGTCATATAATATCAACTCTATTGACGATGTGATGATAGGATATTGTTGTTATTTGGATAATCAATTACGATAATAAAGATTTTTTGAGTTTTGAGTAATTGATTATGATAGTCAGGTTTATTAATAATTTTGGTAATTAATCATGATAGTTAGGTGGATAATTCGAAATAATTTGGGAAATTATTATGATGAATTAGATTTAACTGGGTAATCGATTATGATAATTGAGTTAATTAGTTATTTTCCAGAGGAAAGTGTCCCATAACATCCCAATATGCACACCTCTCCCCTTCCTCCCAACCCCTTATGTTCTATTTGAACGGCATGATTTATGTAGTACAGGGTGATTGTTTATATTTTTTAGTAGCCATCTCAGTTGATTTGAATGGGCAAATGTGTAGTTTTTTTATGGGCATTCAGAATTCAGTACTAGGAAGTGCATTAAAGCATTGTAAACTTGAAAATTTTATGTGATCTGTTTTTTTTAAAGGTATACCCTGTATTTCATTTTCCTTATCGGTAGAGCTCCTTATGCCGATTTCAAATATATATACGTTATTGAGTTTTATAAAATATAGAGTTTTATAAAAATATAGATATTTTCGTAAAAATCTAAGGCAGCTTTGGAATGCCACACGATTTCTTTATATCGAAGGAACCGTGGTTAATTAAACAACTGATATTAATTTTATTTTTAGGTTAAAAGTTGAATTAAGTGTTCAGATGACCCGCATTTACTTCCACACACAGTCGATATCTTTCAATTAAAAATTTGAGGTTTTTTCCTTACCTTTTATGCAATATATTGAGGATGTCTATTTCTTACTCTACTTTCTTAATGTCTTCAATATTTTACGGATGGGCGATATACACTTTAGATTTCAAATATTCCTATGAAAAAGTGTCCAATGGGGTTAAGTCGGGAATCTCAGGAGGCCATAGAATGACTTCGATATGAAGCGTATAAATGCAGAACCAGACATTTGATGTATAAGCCGTTTTGAGAAAAACCTGCCAAAATCATAGTTTTGAGGTAACAAACCTCCAGTTTTGACCAAAATATTCAGAATGGTGATAGGAACTATTATTGTAGGTATCACTCATAAAACTATAGCCTGTCAGTATAAAGATATTTTGCTAAAAACATAGACCATGTCTGGTTTTGCACCTGAGATTAGCAAATATCTGCTTTTGCATCTGATTTTGTATAAATTTTCTGTCGGAATAAAGTTGAAAAAAGTTTTTTTGAGTTTTTTAATATTCTGAAGTATATAATATGAAAGAAAAACTTTGCTGACAACAATAAGGCTTTGTAATAAAACAAAAAAGAATCTCAGAGGTAATGCTTTTATGAAACAAAATTGAATTCTTAAAACATCATCGACATTATCAGAAATTAGCTCCTCTTCAGGGTCGAGATGATCTTACTCATGAAAAGTTTCTAATTCAAAAGCACATTTGAAAAAATTTATATGTTAATCAGCCGTCTTTTTTCTCCCATAGTGCTAAGCTAATAAAGCAGATACGCTTTTTATTTTAGTAGATTTTGAGCTTTTCTTTTTAAATAATATTTCATATATTTTATTGCATCACATTCATAAAAAAGAATTATGTCGCGCTGCTTCTAGGATACGTGACTAGTAAAGCTTTACTCTGATTAGCCAAAAAGCAAATGTCTGCTTTTGGACCTAAGGAGCTCACACAAATGTCTGCTTTTTCATGTGAGGCTAGATAATTACGAATAAAGGCTTTCAAATATCTACTTATGAACCTGAAGGTGCAGAATTAAATAATAATCCTTCCTTAACTCACTTTTTGGGAAAATGCCAAATGTGCGGTTTTGCATTTATGCTCTCCATATAAAGAAATCACAGCATTCGCGAGTGGCGTTCTACAGCTGCCGTACGTTCAGACGAAAAAATTTATATTTTTAAAACACTGCTGAAAATAACCTGAATGATATATATATATATATAAAAATAGAAATAATTTCGCCGTTTTTTCAATTTATGTTTAAATTATTTCGGGTACTCGGCTATGTGGGCAGATTGAAGTAACCAATCGTCACTCAACACATCTATATTTCGGATCAAATGCGGTCCTTCATTAGGATGCTACAATGGAACATATAAAATGGCAATTTCTATGAGATTAACTGAATAAGCTTACATTTGACAAGGTTATAAAAGATAACGATATTCAAAAGCAGAAGACATGAATTAGTCAATGAACTTATACTGACTTCAATTTTGATGTTGAATCATAAAATTAATATAAAAAAGAAGAAGAAAACCAATACCAACATGGATCAAGTAATATACTCATAAAAAGTATTTGGTCGGACTTTAAGCATTTCCATGGAAAGTATATAACTATAAATATTACTTAATCCATCAATATCAGTTTTCTTATTGATATTATTAACATTTTATTTATATAACACATTTCCAAAAAAGTTTTTTTTGTTGAGTTATTATTTTGACAGAGAATTTTGGTTTCATCAAAATTAAATTGATGTCCATTTATTTCAGAGAACCCTCTCTCGGACAAAGTTATATAACAGGCTAATGTTCTACATGTTTGATGGACAATTTCAACCTCGACAACTTGGACTAAGGGTTGACGTTGACATTACACTACTTGATCACCTTCAGGATCTTTCATCAGCAGCTTCCGCAACCATCGCACGGCGAGCAAGAGGGTGGACAACAAGTTACATAGGGGCGTACGGGACAGGTTACTTGGACGGTCATCACAGGTTGGGGGCAAAGGGCAAACCGGGAAACATAGTGGCGCGCAGGGTACTGGACAGGGAGGGGCTGCTAGACATGGGCCCATAGTGTAACGGCATGGGTTGCAAGGATCACACATTTTGTTATCTTATTTTTGAGAATTATCACTGGGAATTTTGAATTTTGATTTCAGACCAAATTTGTAGTTTATATTTATATATATCTTTTTTTTTTATCAAAATAAAAGCTCTACCTATTAGGAAAATAAAATACAGGTTGTACCATTTGAAAAATAACGACCAATATTAACTGTACATGAATGTAGTGAATTCATTGATTTATATGATTGACTCGGGTATAAGATTTCTAGAATGGATTTCAAAAAGTTAAGAAAATCTGAAATATAGCTGATTTTCGTTCAAATGCAAAAAGAAGGTACAAATATTATTACATCCAATTTTCAAAACTTTAAGCTTTAGTGTTTGTTTATATCCTAGATTAGATATTGTCGGTTACGAACGATTTTAGATCGTATATAGCTTACGTATTGAGAAATTAAATATTTCGAATATAGAATGGGACAGGAAATATCGAGAAATATGATAACAGTTACACAGGGTGTTATACAAGCTCTATGACAAACTTTGACAGAAGAAAGCTGTGCTTCTTCTGAATATTTTTTTCCTATGAAGATAGGTCCCATTCGTTTCCGTTTCGGAGTTACAAGCATTTGATGGTGCACCAACACATAGAGGAAAACAAGAAGTCAGTTGGCTGAATGAACATTCCTCGAATAAACGGATAAGTCAAGGAGGCCACCTCGTTCGCCTGATCTAAATCCCATAGATTATTATTCATGGGGACATGTGGTGGAGTTTGTTTGTCATGTCGAAATCCAATATCATCAACAATTACTTGATAGAATTCAAGATGCAGCGAACCAAATATGAAACGACCCAAATCCGATCCGCCAAGTAACGGCATCTTTAGTTCGACTTTTTGAACAATTTTTATAGTCTCAAAATTTCCATTTATAATCATGATTTGAACATAAAAATATAATTTCAAATGCTTGTATTTTCTGAACAAAAACGAATCGGATATATGTTTATAGGAAAAAAAAAATGTTCAGAATAAGCATAGCTACCTTGTAGAAAACCCTGTATATCACTATAACTGTAGATGTACCTTGGCTATAACTATTTGCATCTCTAGATCAGCGAATCTCCTTCCTAAACACATCCTTCTTCCGAATCCAAAAGGCAAAGAAGCAAAATTGTGTCGAGCATTCATTTGTTCTTTTGACAACCATCGTTCTGGTAAGAATTCAGAACTCTTTGGAAAATATTCATCCAGATTACTGATGACATAATGTTGGAAGATAACATGCACCTGAAAAAATCAGTCCTATAAAGAAAATACTCAAAACCAAGAACTAAGATTAAGTCGAATAATTGGTGAGTATTGGAAATGATTGCAAGTAATTAATATCAGATACATATATCATCATCCACATTTTGCAAAAAAATTAAGGTGAAAGTTGCTGAATATGAAAATATTCACGATAATGTTGTCAACTTCAGATGCAAATTATATATAATTACTTACTCCTTTCGGCACTTGATAACCTCCTATGACATAATTACTAGTTGTACATCTCCCGTTTCCTATCACAACTGGAAACATTCTGAAATTTCAAATTTATCTAAGAAATCTGTACGATATTTTTCGTGAAAATGAAACGAATCGTCATCAATGACACACAGTTTTGTGGAAATATATTCAACCCACCTCATCGTTTCCTTAATGCAAGCTCTTAAATATCCAAATTTTTCTAAGTTCATGCGATTGATGTTTAAGTTTCCAGCATTCGATTCTTTTGTTAAGCTTTCATATAGTTTTTCTTGTATATCTTGATGTTGTGCGAGCTGATATAAAACTGACGCCACAGCATTGGAAGTCTGAAATTTAACTTCGAATTAGCAAGAGTTTTTACTTCATATTTATAGGGCAGTATTTCCTTGTTATTCTTCATTCGAAAACTGCGTGCCATGAAATATAGTTGAACCAACAATTGACCACATCACCGAATTCTTATTGGAGTGACCTCATTATTAGAAATATTTTTATATTAATATCTGATAAATTAATACTACTATCTAAGAAATTTGAAATAATTCAGAATTCTTGGAATCACAGAGATTTGGGATGGCTTGGTAACGTCAGGGCATCGAATAAAAAAACCCGTGATTGCATCAAAATTACGAAAGTAAGTGATAAATTAGTAAATGCACTTTTTGTCGAGATTCGAAAGGTTATATTATTCCATAAGGACAATGGATGATGCAACTATTGTAGTGAATGCAAAAAACAAAATATCGAGATGAACTAGGTAAGTTTTGCATGAAAGATATACACCCTATATATGGTGTTTTCAAAAGTGTGTTTTCATTTTTACAGATGACTTGAGTCTTTCGGTTTGCTTGAACAAAAATGATAATGACATGAGCATATTCAAATTTGTGGCTTTACCCTCGACGCTATCTTCTCGAGGAACAGTATGACCCATATCGAATTGCTTGTCTTATTTATTTTTCTTCAACACACACAGTCTTTTCAAGAGAAATAATAATTCGAAATAGAAAAAATTCTTTGCCTTTACGGAGGCCACACGAAAAATATTTTTGAAACATAGATTAATTCAAAATAGTAATCATCAAAATGAATACCATTTTCGACACAAAGATCTTTTATCTTGAGGTTGGAGAAATGATATTAGATTTGGTCACTGAGAGGAGAGATATGACGTACTAAGTAAAATATTACAAAGTGATGTAATAGCATCAAAAGAGAAGTTCCATATCTATAATCACATGCTAAAAAGAACTGAGTACATCCTCTTTCACTCTATGAGATTGAAGCAGTGGCTCTAAATGCAAGGCACTATAGGATGTGCTTACCGAATATCCCCTGCTATTCATAGCTGTCAGAAAGTAGGATTCACAACTAAAACTTGTCTGGATTGTAATCAGTCGGAAAAAGGGACAAGTCGTTGAAAAAAACACTATGGACTATTTCCATGCCTTGTAAACAAGAGAGTCCCAATATCACCAGTGTGTACTCAACTAAGTACATATTGGATAGCGTTGTCGGCAACGAAAAGTCTTACCTTCGTATTGCAGATTTTGGTATCCACTTTCTTGGACTTGATTCGGGAGCATTTCGTATAATTATCAACGATAAATGTTGTCTTTATCGTAAAAAACTGGATATACATTTACGATTCAAAGTATTGTCCATTGCTGGCCGTTACTTTCTCCCACCTTTCGGGCATACGCATCCCGAGTTGAGAAAACGGGTAATATTTTGAATGTATTTATTTCTTCGTAAGACAGGAATTACTGGTCAGCCAGGCCGGGTGTCATTGATCGAAACAAGTGATAGTCCGAGGGAGCAACCTCTGGATAATACGTCGGGTGGGGTTAGACCCCACCTGTGATTGTCTTGATCAAGTAATACCTCCAATTCCGCATGTTCGAAAACCATATCTTTTCCACCATTATGCTGTTCTTCAACCTTGAAATCGCAGTTCTTGAAGCGTTAAAAACAACTACGTTATTTCTTATTTCACTAGAAGCGGCCTCACCATAAATATTTGAGAGCATTCGATGAGCCTCAGCCTCGGCCTCAGCCACAGATTATTATTAAATTAAAACCTCCCGCAAATGACGAGAATTTGGCTCGCAAACTGAGATGATTAATCGAGACAAAATTTATTATGCAGACACAAATCGATGGCCTCATGTTTACAAATATGTAAGCTTATTGTATCTCATCTAAGATCTATTTATTTCAACTACCAACTACCGCTACAGCCAGCTTTTGCAAAACGGCGGCAGAAAAATTGTACACCTTATACTGTAGCGAATGGGCATGCCTGCAATAGTAGGTAGTTGTACGATTCCGAGGATGGTCAAAGGTAAAATGGTTGTCATGGAAACATTAATCATTTCGGAATTACCACAATTGATGTTGCTGGGAGTTGACTTCTGGGAATTGTGTCCAACTCGAGAAATAACGAGTGCTTCTTTTCATCTGAACTTGTTGAGATTGCTCGGGTACTCGTAGATGCTACACTGCGGACTAATCTGCGTTGATTATCGTAAGGTCAATTCAGTAACTAGATGTGATAGATGTCCCCTGCTACCATTTATTTCGAATGCCCTGGATGAATTGAAAAATTCTAAATTTATCAGTTCTCTGGATGTACAATCTGCTTTTTGGCAGAATCCTATGGGAGAAATCACGACAATATACGGCCTTCCCAGTCCCAAATAGAGGATTATTCAAGAGGATGCCATTGGGATTTGCCATTTGATTTGAGATTTTACTTTACGAATCCGCTTGCATGGTAGCTCTACTATTAATCAAATCAAGGAAACGGCACAAAAATCAGTATTGGGTGCATCTAGTTATAAGTCAGAGGATGTTGAAAACGGAAAATGTCTCGGAAAATGTCCAAAATTTATGACGACTTGAGAAAGCATCCTAGAAATTTTTTTTTCAATACTGACGGATGTTAGTATCTTGTTTTTATGAATTACTTAAAACAAAAAGACATTTTTTAATTTTATGAAGTGTATATTCATTCCTATCCGTTTGGAGCATTTCAATTTGCGACAATCGCTTCGCTTCAAAAATTTCGACTATACAGGGTGTCCCACCGGGAGTGCCCATTAGAAGTTTATAGAAAAATAATTATTCGATCCATTTCAAATTTTGTGTGGATATATAAGCTAAATAGATCTTCATTTATAATATATTTTCAAGTATCAATGACTTCCGCTTTCACCAGAAATGGTATCAACTTTCTTATTTTAAATGGAACACCCTGTATATTATAAGTTTTTTGGGTAGATCTTCGAATTCCACATTTATTTTATTTATCATTCCCTATAGCCATCTGAAGTCGTTTTCGAGTTATTCACTGTTTTGTGAAAAAAAATACAAATTGAGCCTTGTAGAACACTGAAAATTCAATGAAAGCGCAACGCACAATCTCAGATCTGTTTTTTGAAATGGGCTACCGAAAAGATATTCGACGTCACTCTGTAGAGAAAATAACGTTTTGATATACTGGGAGGTAAAATGAGAGTGTCATAGTTGGAATTCAAAAAAAGCCAAAAACTCGATTTTTTCAAATGGAAACCGTAATATTTTCACTCACATATGAATTTGTGAGGAAAAAATAAGTGGAGTCTATTCAGGGTTCCCTATATCTGAAATGTACCATTTTCGAGATATTCAGAAATAACTGTTAGCAACGAGCATATTTTAATATGTGAGGTATCGATTATGATCTATGTTCACCCTTTCATAAAAATCTTTGACTTATTCAGAATAATTTTCCATGCTTCTGTTGTTGATATTCCTCAAAACTTATCTCATGGTTCAAAGAAAACGACCACTAGTTTTTTACTGCTCATAATGAAAATAACGAGATATTTTCCGGAAAATATGACATACATATCGAAAGCTTAAATTGTAATGCAAAACTTATAAAGCAAGTCATGAAACTTCCTGAACTTTCATTCAGATATATCAGAATAGAAAATTGAGTCATAACACATTTTGAAAATTTCGTCCACCTACTTCCAAATATATTTCCCACCTTCCCAATATTTCTTGGTTGGTGGATTTCCTTATTCATTCTGTAACAGAATTCTGCCAATACATTGCACGATTAATTCTTCGGTAGGAACAAACCTGGATTATTTTGAATAATACAGAATCTTATGAAAGGGTGAACATAGATCATAATTGATACCTCACATATTATAATATGCTCGTTGCTAACAGTTATTTCTGAATCTCTCGAAAATGGTACATTTTAGATATAGGGAACCCTTAAAAGACTTCACTTATTTTTTCCTCACAAATTGAAATGGGAGTGAAAAAAATACAGTTTCTATTTGGAAAAATCGAATTTCCGCCTTTTTTGGAATTCAAACTTTGACACACTAACATTTTTTCCTGAATATCTCGAAAATGGTACATTTTGGATATAGGGAACCCTGAATAAACTCCACCTATTTTCACCTCACAAATTGATATGTGGGTAAAAAAAATATGGTTTCCATTTGAAAAAATAGAGTTTTTGGCTTTTTTTGAATTCCAACTTTGACACTCTCATTTTACCACCCAGTATATCAAAACGTTATTTTCTCTACAGAGTTGGGGTGAATATCTTGTCAGTAACCCATTTCAAAAAACCGATCTGAGATTGCGCGTTGCGCTTTCATTGAATTCTCAGTGTTCTACAAGCCTCAATTTGTAAATTTTTTCGAAAAACAGTGAATAACTCGAAAACGGCTCTAGATGGCTAAAGGGAGTGATACATAAAATTAATGTGGCATTCGAAGATCTATCCGAAAAAGTCATAATATACAGGGTGTTCCATTTGAAATAAGAAAGTTGATACCACTTCCGGTGAAAGCGGAAGTCATTCATATTAAAAAATATATCATAAATGAAGGTCTTCTTGGCTTATATCTTCACACAAAATTTGGAAATGATCTAATTATTATTTCCCCATAAACTTCTAATGGGCACTCCCGGTGGGACACCCTGTATAGTTGCATCTGTTTAGTCGAGGCGATTATTTGGTCGTGTATGCGCGCATTCGTATTTAAGATGTGTATCAAAGATTATAGAGAAGAAAGATTGGAAACAAAGCGACAACACTTACGTCAGTGCCTTCTGGTTGTTTAGAAATTGTCTGAATACCCAGGTATTAATGTGATTAATATGATGATTAAGAAACACATAGTGATTAGAGCGGTTGGCTTGAGACCGAGAGATACCGAGTTCGATTACGGGTTGGCGGAAAAATTTTCTATCCAATACATTGATTTTGTCGCGCAGGATGTTGTTTTCTGGGCTCGAAAAAGTCGAAATTTAATTTCAGTTAGCATGATTTCAGCGCCATCGAAACTTCCAGAAGTCCTCACAACAGAAAATTGTAGTCGGTTTTAACACTACTGGTATATGACGTGACGTTTCCTATCTTTATAATCTATGATCCTTGATGTGAATGTGATTAATGCCATTTGTTCTTTTCGAGCATTTCGGCCGTCGTCGTAGATTCATTCTCGACGTTTCGCCAGTTCAAGTGCCTGGCATCTTTAAATTATGTGATTATAATCGGCCAGCTTAATTCAGCCAGAACATCTCCTGGAAGTATAACTATAACTTCATTTTTGTGGCTAAACGGTCGCGCGACAGAAAATCGCATGTGTGCGCCTAGCCAAATCCGATTTTCAATATCGGAAATCACCAAAACGATTAACTCAGCCAATTTAGCCACGTTTATTTAGTAGGTATGCAGGTTGCACTATCCTTCTAAGAATTGAAAAAAAGTGTGATAAAATAATGGAGAAATAATCAAATTCTACAATTTTCCATATTTCGCTTTCAATAAGAAAACATTGGAAAAATGTTCCTGAAAATCAGAAACGAGATGATCTGTTCCGGCTGAACTTAATATTTCATTCATATTTTGCTTGAGTTCAACTAATTACTTACTGTATCTATTCCTACAAGAAATAAATCTAGAGCCAGATTCTTTGCAATCCTCGAATCGTGATTTTTTAAGACTCTTTGTAAGACAGAGCCATTTCTGTTCTCCGCAGCATTATTCTTTAAAGCTTCTTCAATATGTTGATTGCACAATCTGAAAAAGAATACAATATAATTTAATTAGATTTAATCACGCTCAGTTAAAATGGGAAAGCACTCTCATGCAATTCATAAAGTACGAGTACATGAACTTACTGGTAAATTGTATCCAGAGCTTTGATGTATTTTTGGAATGTAGGAGTAGGAATGATCCTCCATAACGGATTCTTCAGTTCTAATATTGGAACTCCCATGAAAAATGTATTTACTGCATCAATCAGTTCTTGCGTATCTTCTCTTGGATTTTCCACCAAACAATCCAGCTTCATGTCAAGAGCCACTCTAGCCAAGGCTGAGAAAAAATTCATTATTGAAATAGAAGTGAAAAATACACTCGGGCTCAAATTCAGGAATATTACAATAAGTATACAGGTGAAACTATAGGAAAATAAGAGAACTCCATTATTCAATCTCCTGACTAAAACACAAAGTGATCGATGATATAATTTTGTGAAAAGACAGCTTCAATAAAATTGAAGTAAAGTCGCAGTATTGTTATTAAGTAGGTACTTATATTTAGTTCATACAGAGATGTTATTTATTGTACTGTATGAGAAAATTTTCAATTTCATATGACTCATTTTCTCGATGCCCTATATACGGAATTTCCGATAAATGTAGTTTTTCTGAGGAAAAATTTTCAGAATTTTTTAATGGTACTATCGATACAAAATGACTTTTGTCATTATTCTACAATCAACTGCAAGCTTAATTATGAACTTTCAACTCGATTGGTTGGGAAAACCAAAACACATTATTCAGGAGATCCAGCTTTGCAGATTCACCCAAAACGAGAACATGGTGTAGCAGAGTGATGGTGATAGGCTGGTTTCATCCTTTTAAGGTGTTTATGGCTCGATGTGAAACACTATGAAGAAACAGGACTTGATGTAGGTAATGCAAGAAGAAGATACGCGGCTACAATAAAAGTTCTGTTCGTAACCATTCTTGACAATTTTTAGAATGATGCTTTAGTCCGTTCAGCGGTGGAACACCCGCATTCCATCTGGCAGAATACGACCAGATTATGACACATGATTGCAGCTGTCTGCCTTCTTTCTCAGACCGCAGAACGAGAGGCTATTTCATTATAACTTATAGAGCGATTCATTCACTGTTTGGCACGAACTTCTTCTTTCCTCTCAATCAAAGCCGACCGTTGAGGGCTCTACTACAAACTAGCCAAGAAGAACTTCAGGACAACACCAATACATATATTTTAACTATGTTTTTGAGTTTTTTTCATCATCTTAATCCCGCTCTTTTGGTTATCCCATTAATCGCATAATGCCGCGAAAATGAGTAGTTCTCTATAGAAATGCGTTGGAAAGCAAATAACATTATTCTAGTTAACAATTAGGTACCAACAACATGAATAATTAATGATCTTCTAAATTTTTTCATTTATAACTTGCTTCTGTTAAAAATATATGAATAAGAATGGAGCACTCTGTTTTGAGTTGCTATCGCATCACCCATGAACAACTGGGCCAATGTTGCTAACTCATCTTCTGTTACTTTTTTCATTTCCAGTAGAAGGTTTTCACGAAAACATTAGAAAAGTTGCGAGGGAAATTTAAATATTCAAGAAAAGATCGTCTGGCGCTTTCTATAATATGTTTCCTGTTTTCAACATCCATCCATATTAATTGAAATAAAAGAATTATTTTATAAGGTTAGTAAGGAATGATCTCGAAAAAACATTGATTAATTCGACACTTCTTTTTAAATTTTCATTGCACTCTGAAAGACGTCCTCAAGGGAAAACAGTTTGGTAATACGCGAAAAGACGTGAACCAATTTTCTTTTACTCATTCAAACTATTAAAAATAAAAAAATCGGTGAGTTCATTGTTCCATATTGATTTTGTTAAAGGTACTGGTCAATTTGAGTTGCAATTTAAATTTCTTATAAAAAAAAAAAACTGAATTCAGGCATAGAAAATGAATATAGAAACGAATTATTATATAACAATTGCATGTGATTAATTAAATGAAACAATGAATTATGAGAGGAAAGTCATAAAGTAAGTTGATCGAATTTTATTGTACGGTACCAAAAACCATTTCTGACAGAATATAGTGGTCCCGATATCTCGAATTGCCTATTGGCAATAAATATGGACTTCTGACAGAAAGCTCCTGAAAAATTCAAATCGGAAAAATATTATTATGTATAATGAAATTGAACGAATTATATATTTTAACAATATATTTTTGAGATCAAAAGAAACACCTTTTTTGTACATCATTCTTTCCGATTCAGCTCAGACAAAAAGATAGAGCCATTTCAAACTTGCATTATGAGCTATGCTTCTCCCAGAAACATAACTAAAAGTTTTTTCGATCATTAGATCTACCGCCTACACCCCTGCCAAAATGTGGTAGAAATTCCATTCTGTGAATCTCTTGAAGAGAGTTGCAGTCAGTCAAAGTAACAAATTTTTTTAATATCATTGATAACAATTTTTTTTATGATTAATCACTATGAAAATGTGCGAGGTTTCAGGAGAATACTTTTATTTTTTAAATTATTTAAATATTCATCGAACAGCATTCAACATATGATTCGCTCACTTAATAAATGCGGGCCCAGTGAATTTTTCCCAATTTTATATATTATATTTATATCAACCTTAGAAACAATATATCAGATTTTCAAGAGATTCTTACATCCGGTTTGTTCCAAAGAGCATTCGAAAATTGCGGCTCCGAAAAATTAAATTTTTGATTCTGATGATAATTCTTCTAATTTTCAGAAATTTTTATTATGACTTGGGATCTGGATAACAAGAGATCACAGATATCCAAACACCGCCCACCAATTTAAGTTTCGTTATACAGGCTGCTTCATGAAGCTGTATAAGTAACTGAATGTAATTTTGTTAGTGACCACCCTGAGTTTTTCAAAATATGAATATGAATTAATATGATCATTGCTCGAAGTTGTCGCTTGCAAGGAGGTGTGATGTTAATATTACTTTCACAACTATTCATCTGGAGTCATGTTGTACGGGATACTTCCGAACAGATAGAGAGTGGCAGTTTAAGACATGTCTGACATACAAAAAAAAAATAAAAAATGAAAAAAATCAACAAATATAAGGGCTTCATTCGAAGTGTATATCGACACTGCAAAAAGGGATATAATTGAAAGATTAAATCAAATAAAAAAACCAGAAAAAACACTGTGAAAAACCAAGAGCAAACATAAATTAGAAATAAAAAAAACAAACAAGAGGAAATCACGAATTGAGAATTCATCAGACTTTGAAGACGTGTGTATCGAATATGAAAAAATTCTGAAAGAAATGAAACGTGATTTAAAAATTGATATAGAAGAAGCAGATTATACTGATATTAGTTAAATTCTCGACGAAGAAGACAATCAAATATTATGTTGGACAGGTGCTGAGCGTGAGAGAGAACGAATATGAATTTAGCTCTTTGAGAAAATCGAAGAATAATAGAATTCTCTGCAAGATCCGTTCATTCTGCCACATCTCGTAGAACAAAATCATGTGAGAATAGGTGTAGGAATCCGGGGCAATATGGGGTACCTAACTTCAAGATCCTAATTTTTGTATAAAACTAAATAACTCATGTTAAAGAAATTATGTCTGATACTCGTACAGAAAGCTCATTCTTAGACTCGTTCATTTTTAAACTGAAGAATGAAACGGAAAACAAAAAATTCTTTGATTTTACGGAGGCCACACCTATGTTTAAAAAAAAAACTTCGTTTCTTGTTTTTGAATTTTGATCTCGTGTAAGATTATCAATACCTTCTGCTCTTGTATCTATTCCGTCAGTGGATGATATTTCCAACGTCATGGAAATAGATATTGTTATGAAGCCAACTAGACACTTATGTCTTCCTGTCGAAAACTAACCCGCCAATGTGGTGGAAGCTGTAATAAAGAACATGGAAGGGGGAAGACATGCATGTAGTGGCCCTGTTCGCTGACTTACAAAAGGCATTCGATACCGTTGACCATCAAACACAGTTATAGAGAGAATTTACAGTATGGGTGCACGGGGACCGGCACTCAACCTTATTAAGACATATCTTGAGGGAAGGTATCAATATACTGTTGTAAATGGGCAAAAAAGCCATGAGAGAAGTGTGAAGTTTGGTGTTCCACAAGGGTCCATTGCTGTATCTTTTATACGTAGAGATTATTTCGGATTTACACCTGGGCACTCAGTACTTCATGTTTGCTGATGACACTATTATTCGCTAGCAGATCCGAAGCAGAACTTGAAAATAACATCAACAATACATTGATTAAATTTTATGAGTGCACAAACAAACTAGTACTGAACGAATACAAAACAGTATATATGAGATTTGAAGCGAAAAACAAAAAAACAAGGGAAATAATTGTAGAATTAAATAATAAGACCATACGAAAAGTCCAAACATATAGGTAACTGGGTTTGGTGGATGAAGAGGAATTAAATTGGGGCGCACACATCGAGGGAATGATCAAGAAGCTTTCTGGTCTAATTAGTGCATCAAAGCATGCCAGTCCGTATATGACAAAAAACACTAAATTGATCTTTTACAATGCATGTGTACACTCTATCTTCACATATCTGGCATCAATTTGGGGAAATACGACAAAGATGAATTTGAAAGATTTCCAGCGCTGCCGATCTCCGAGGTGGTGAAACAAGAACAGTGTAAGCTAATTCATAGGATTGATAGGGGGCTATTAAAATCTATGGTTAAACTAAAGAAGCATGCTAATGAACACGAATATTCTACAAGAAATGCCAATCATCTCTACAGTGACTGCATATTTAGGACAACGAGAGGGTTAAAACTTCCATCATATTCAGCAATAAAATCATACAATGGGTTACCTAACCACTCGAAAAATGAAGAAAAATATACGAAGTTTAAAAAAAAATTGAAAAAATAATTCAAAGGAAATCTAATAGTTTAAGTTAAGAAATTATACTCTGTTTGATTTACAGTTTTATACCTGGGGCAGCTAAAGACAAAAAAAATTGCTGCCGAAGTTCAAACATAATTTTGACATGAAAGACCTACCCGTAGGTAGACAAGTAATCGGTGCATCAACTGCAACTACATCTATTGAGATTAATACTATACAGTTCATATAAGATGTAAGAGTCCATCTTTCAAAAATGTCCTAATATATCCCAGCCTCCCTTATTCCTGGTTTACTTACATTCTAATGACCATTTATGTATCTCATTCAGAAAGTCTCCATGAACTTCTTCTTGGTCATCTTTCAAGAATTCTATTCTGAAAAATACACCGTAAATCAATGAAGGATTGTGTTGAAAGAAGGTTTAGTAAATTTTTTCATGGGCAAATAGCTTTTTGCCGTCCCGTACTGTATAGACTAGTGTAAAAAGAAATCTACGGAAACACCCGAATCACCAAACCAGTGGCTTCTGGTGTCAGCAAAGTTTTAAAATAGGAATTCGGAGTTAGGTTGTTTTCCACTTCCCGAAGTTTTGCATGCGACTCCGAAATGGAGTACTACAATTTACTGACGGAGAAAAGAAATGTGTGTGAGAATCTATTTTATGAAGAGATTCTGTTGGAGTGAGGTGCAAACGTTTCTTCGCTACATTGCACTTCTCATTGTTATGTCTTATGTACCTTGGATAAAGGTCTTCGGCTCAAAGGTCTTCGGTTCGATGACAGCGGGTTCCTGCAGTTTACTTTATGATCTAGGATCCAGATTTTCACTAGCCCATGTTTATAGAAGAAATATAATCATTTATTGAGAAATTCAAAATAAAACATGCACATTTTTTGCGCTATTTAATGATGATATTTTAGTCAATTTTTGCTGTGAATATGATTATGCAAGGATTACGCGTTCTGATTGAAACGCTACCGGAAAAGTTAAGGGTTGAAAATTCAACCTGAGTCCCATCGCAAGTAGAAATTCCTTTCAGCTATTGAGGATATCGTGAAAAATTTTTCCTCCCAATCTGGTGATGAAAGAAGCACGTATTCATATTGGCATCGATGAATTTTCGAAAAGTGAATAAGAAAAGTCCGGCGAGAAATATAATCTATTGAAAATTCTGATTTCCAATTCCTATATAATGAGTGGAAAATAAAGAAACATACAATATTGCAGATGGGATTATCAGAGACACTTATATCAGGAACTTCAAGAGTTAATTGTATTTCGTGCCTCAGAACCTATGAATAAGAGAGATCTCAGGGCGCCTAAAGCGATTTTTTTCACGAGAGGAGCTTCTATTTGGGCCCTCAGCAGAAAACCGCGAGACTTGTGAAAAAACGAACATTCTTGCTGAGTTACTACGTTACGTTTTTGTTTGGATTCGCCTAGTAGGGAAGGAGAAAAATTAATTGGAGAATCTGATTGGTAATAGCAAAATTTTATGTGAAAGATCCACCCACAGAAGGTGAAGAAATTATTCAATTCCTAACGAGTAGATCTGGAGGCACAGAATGGAAAAGTACTGCAGATTACTCAGGAAAGTTAGTAGATCTGTGAAGGTTAAACGGAAGAGGTCTTTCAGATTGCGAAAGTATATCTGGATGTAAGAAACGGAAAAGTCCTGCAGATTACTCGAAAAAGTACAGGTACTTCGAAGTAGGTCGTGAAACGAACGACGGTTCAGAGAAAGGTAAAGTCATATTTTATTTGTTGTCGAATAAATTAGGTGTTTTTCGTGGTGTGAAAAGCCGTAATAGTAGGGATAATTATTTCACCGATTTATTATTTTTATTCGATATGATTTAAAGACTATGAATGATGAGTTGGTTCACATTATTTTTTTGATTTTGTTGCCTGTTGCGCAATAAATATTAGTTATTACGGTTGTTTCAATTATTATAACCATAGACTTAACTCTCTTTAGGAAAAATTAAATTTAACTCCATTCTTTCAAATATATGGATTAATTTTTGTGGGAGTGGAATTTATTAATTTTTTGAAAAAGACGCCAAGTCATTCCTTCAAGCGACGTTTCGCAACTTTATTATTGCTTCTTCAAAGCTCTATAAAATAACACATGGATAAGGAAAAATATCGCTTGACGGAATGACTTAGCGTCTTGTTCCAAAAATTAATAGATTAAACACTAGTCCTGTCCTTAGTGTCACAGGCCTTACCCACTCTTTCTCCGAACATGAGAGAGATGATTGTCTTTTTAATAACATTCTTTGGTCGATGGAAAGCCGCTCTTTCGTTAAGATTCACCCCGA
This sequence comes from Hippodamia convergens, assembly GCA_038502775.1. Lineage (NCBI taxonomy): Eukaryota > Metazoa > Arthropoda > Insecta > Coleoptera > Coccinellidae > Hippodamia > Hippodamia convergens. Next base: position 62,603,763 of record CM076609.1, on the reverse strand, counting down.
TCCCAAAAGATTTTTAATACACCTATGATAAAACCGAACGGACAGCGGACGCCACTACTTTGGTGTTTCTGTATTCAATTTTAAATTTTAGTATCTTGAAGCGGACTTTTAGTTATTTCGACAGCACTCTTGAGATAATAAAAGATATCCTTCATTATTAAAAATGTAGGATTTGAGTTTGTGCATGGGTTATTGTACGAGGAAGTGCAAAGAGAGCTTACATTCGAAAGCAACGTGTTCACAATTCAGAGCAGTGAATGGAGCTGATACACGAACGGAAGTATTAGATATTGCAGTAATAATATGATCTTCAAATAGATGCCATTTGATTATTGCACTATGTCACTAACGAGCGAAAGAGAAATAGAAAGACCTGTTACACATCGAATCTAAATGGACAAGAAATTCTTCGAGTTAAGCAAGCTTGGTCCCCAGACCCAGGGTCCTATTGAACCAAATTATTTTGCACTTTCCACTATTCAATTCTGAATGCTTTTTGTACATTCTAATTTATTTCAAAAGTGCAAAGTGATAAGTTGCAGAGTATATATATATACGAATGATGACATTAGCATCATGGCAAAATTCATCGAACAATATGTGTTTTCATCATAGACCTCCTAATTATAATGAAATTGATATTATTCGGTCTATGCTTCTGATAATTCTGTCATCTCATGGTTGAATTTGACTCATAGATAAATACTAATATAGATAGGAAAGTCCGTAGAAAGTTTGGAACCGTGTTAACATTGACATCTATTGGCCTAGAAGGAAGTACAAATCGTTTTGGATATCATTAAAAAGGCCGAAAATTGGCATTCGATAGATCAAGATTAGTTGCGCAATAGATCTATTGGGATACCAATCCAGATCTATCAAAATTCCTGCGATTCATTGAGATTGGAAATGATTCGTACTTCCTTTCAGTCCGATAGATGTCGCTGTAAACACACTTTCATATTCTGGAAGAGTTTCCAATATATGGAAAAGCAATCAACTCTCCGTTACAAGCATTTTTGAATTGCTTGAGAGTGTTTAGGTCGCACATTAGCATATCATATGGTAATGGAGTCTTGATCTTGTCCTTCAAATGTGCTAGGTTAGAAAAAACAGATTTCTGCTATTTTTCTCTAGTGTCATCTATTGACTTTTGTCAAATACCGATATTAATTGTTTCCAGGTTAAAAGATGGCGCCAAAATACGGTTCCGGCCATTACTAGGCCAGTTTCCTATCTATATAAGTATATAGTATTAATCAAAGATTATAGAGTATAAAGATGGGAAACGAAACGACTACAGTGATGTCAGCGACATCTGTTTTTCGAAAGTAATCGGGTTATGGTTAAAATATTTAATTAGGGTCCATTTGGCATAGATTATATAGAAATTATTAGTAGGCTGTTGTCAATTACGAAAGAAATACTTGAAAAAATATTTTTGCTGAATGATGATTTTATTATCTCGCGTATTTTCCACTGAAATAACTCGAAATGTACAAAATCAAAAAAATTATTTTATGATCTTAGATGTTCTTGTCAGCGAGTTTTGTTCCGTTTATTTCATATTTCATAAGATGCCTGTGAGTCTCTTCTTCATATGTAAAAAAAATTAAAATAATAATTTCATATGAAATTGTGCTTATCAAATATCCTGAATTTGTCATATAAGTGTCTTTCGCGAACTTATTGCACAAACATCGCGGCTTCCTACACAATATTATTCATATTCTGTATCTCAAGATTATCCAAAGTCTTTTTTGAATGATTCACAATGCTCGATAAATTACAAGAGTAGTACTAGCTCACTCCATAATCTTGGTTGTGTGTTTTTCTGTTATAAGTTTTGTGTTAGAAACTGGCCGACATTCGAAATGCATGGTGATTAATTGCAGAAATAATAGAAAGAATGATCTTGAATGTGCATTCTTTTCATTACCAGAAAGAATGGAAATGTAAGTTTTGAAACTCGTATCATGTAACTGTTTTGTTCATTGCTTTTTATTTTCAGTGTTGTCAAATGGATAGAGGTTTCGGGGCAAAAATATATTGTTCTGGATAATTTGTTTGCGAACCGAATTTTCTTCGGTCTCATTCATTAGATCAAAAAGTTCAACTCATAGTGGCAATGGTGGTCAGAAGAACGACTTATAGAGGTGGTGGTTCTCTTGACGACCCTTCCAGCAGTTCGACTCAACTACTAGACCCTCTAGACTCATTGAGGTTAAAATACACTGGGTAAGATATGTATGAATCGGGCCCAGAACAACTGTTTCATTTATCGATGTTCGATTTATCGAGAGTTCACTATATGAATAAGTTCTTGAAATTGTTATAATAATTCTCTAATATGTGAACAGATTTTTGAAATGTTCTCAAAAATGATAATTATTGTATTGTAGTTGATTTTTCAAAATCATTTCAAATAAAAATATAAAGAATCCAAAACGTATTTCATTCGATTCAAAATAATGTGTAGAAAATATAATCCTGATCAAAAAACGGAGCTCTGCTTTTGTTTTGTCGATCAGGATGTTTCTCTAAAAGCTCGACAAAGAATACTCAATGTAATGGAAATTTATGAAAAGTATAATTCGAATTTCGCTCCTACTAAAATAGTTTTCTGTACTGAATTATGTTTTCAGCACCATCTAGTTGTCAAAAGTAAGAAACTAGTCAAAAATCGTAGTCGGATTTTAGTACCACAGATGTAAGGGCGTTTCCTATCTTTCTAACTCTATAATCTTTGGTATTAATCTATGATTTGACTTTCGGCAATACGTCAATTTAGATTCTTCAGTTTTGGTACCGTTTCAATCGAACATAACTTCATTGTCAATAGCAAATCTATCGAAAAAATTGAGGTATATAAAATAGATCTATGCTGCATATATTTTATTTAATCCCAATGAAATTTTTTCAGAGTTGGGACTTAATCGAGACCCAAAACTGGAGAGGCATAAATTTGGGTGGTGGACCTGCAGTTCTCGTAATCAGACGAAAGAATTTCAGGAATAATCAGGGATACTGCCATAAGGCGCTTATTGGGAGTGGCAGAATTACGGGCTCAAAAAATTCAGTTGTACGAAAAAATAATAAAATCAAAAGACGCTAAATGAGCCTGCTGAAAAAGATATATCTAATATTGAAAGTAATTAAGATGGCATTCACACAAGAAGAACAAGAGTAAAACAAGAAAAATTGCTGCACAGAGCTTAGATGAATATGTGAGGCAAAATTAAGAAATTTTAAACCTGCTGCGTACGGAATCGATGACCAAAGAAAAACGGAATGTTCAAGCAAAAAAAATGTTGTTTCAGAAAAATTATTTTATGATATTAGATGTTCTTGTCAGCGAGTTTTGTTCCGTTTATTTCATATGTCATCAGATGCCTGTGAGTCTCTTCTTCATATGTAAAAAAATTAAAATAATAATTTCATATGAAATTGTGTTTATCAAATATCCTGAATTTGTCATATAAGTGTCTTTCGCGAACTTCTTGCACAAACATCGCGGCTTCATACACAATATTATTCATATTCTGTAACTCAAGAATATCCAAAGTCTTTTTTGAATGATTCACAATGCTCGATAAATTACCTAATGAATAAAATAACTGAGCTTCAAAATATGAGCCTTCTCAACGAGCGTATGAATAAGACACCACTCGTTGTCGAACGAATGTTTGAGCGATGATTTTGAACGAACGCTCAAGGTGTCACTAACGTAGAGTCAAAATTTTCGGAAACGACACTATGAAATATTCGTTCAGAATCATCGCTCAAGCGTCATCCTCATTTAACAGGTTTAGTTTTTTCATTAAGGCCCTCAGATTCATCTGAGCGACATGTTGCCAAGTTTATCATCAGCTCGAAATGAACGTTTACGTTCATCGAACGAGTGCTCCATAGAATTGACACCCAGTACTCATACGTTGAAAGGATAATACTTCATGCTCAAACCGAATCGACCCAATGATGAAACGATATCGAAAAATAAAAACCATTACCTAATGAGGTAAATTTAATGTTGAAGAAGATGGAGGAAGCTGGCTATAGGTTCTGTAAATAGTTTTCCACCAAAGGCAAAATTTTTTGAGTTAATTATAAAAAAATTAAATTTTCAAATATATCTCGTAAATGATTTTACCGAATAAAATTATTTTCAGTATAGGTTTTCAACGAAGTGGTGAATCTTCTACGAAAAAAAGATTATTATATTATATTAGCGAGGGTCCTACAGCTTTTGCCGCATCTCGCATTTCGATCTCCATAGGTACTTGTCTATTTCTCCAACCATGCTCATTAATGGCTCTATCTCTCATAGTTTCAAAAAAAATTTTTAACCACGTTGTAGCATGTCTTCCTCGTTTTTGTTTTCTGTTTAGACTGTACTGGAATGCTCGATTCGGCCATCTATTATACTCCATTCGCTGCAGGTGACCATACCATATCAACTGTCGTTTTACTATTCTTTCGGATGTTCTTAGTATTCTATTTGTCCTTCGTCTTATTTCACCATTCGTTATAAGTTCAATTCTGGATATTCGACATGACCTCCTCAAATAATCCATTTCAACGGTATCTATTTTTCCTTTTATTTTCTTGGTCATTTGCCAAGATTCCGAACCATAAGTTAGAATAGGTTCTACTATTGATTTGTACATGGTAAATTGGTTCTTTAAAGAGATTTGATTCGACCAAAGGAGTTAATTTAGTATCCTATGTTTGATATCGTTTGAAATTATACTACCCAGGAATTTATATTGTTCACAATTATTTAACATTCTAATTTCCATATTTGCGTCTTCGTCTTCCTCACCAATCTTCATGTATTCAGTTTTCGTCATATTCATCTTCATTCCCCAGTTTTCATACTCATCCTTAAGTTTTCTGAAGATGAATCTGCATGTTCTTCACAACTTGTAACTATCACTTGATCGTCGGCAAAAAATAGGGTGGCCAAACAGTGATCATTGATCTCGATTCCCATTTCTGAGTATTTTTCACGCCAGTTATGAAGAGCCTCCTGGATATATATCTTGAATGGAGTAGGTGAAACACATCAGATTCCAGTGACATGTTTTACTTTTATCATTGTGACCATTACATGGGTGATTCTCCGGCAACTGTGCGATACTTTTGATTTCAACAAAAAAGTTTACAAATTTTATTCAAATTTGGATTTTTGCCATAATCAAAACCTAACTATTCATTAAAAATTGAATAACACTTTAAATTCCTGCATTTTAGCTATTTTCAGAAAAATTTCTGGTCATGGTGGGCCACGGGAATGACCAATGTTCCACGGGAATGATCTAAAGAATGCTATCAGAATTCTGGATAGGAGGTGATTCGAAACTTTCATGAAATTTCAACAGAATATTTTCCACTTTCAATATAGCATACATATATATGAAAAAACCGAGTAGGTATTCTAGGAACATTAATATACAGGTTGTTTGATCTTGGACGAGTCACCTCGTTATTTTCTTATTCCGTAGTGATTGGAAAAATTCACCGAATTAGGTCCAATGATTTTGTTCGGGGGACATCTTTTGACGAACGAGCAACCCCCCAAGAGGGGGTGCTTCAACTCCTCAAAATTGAAAAGGGGAGAGGGGTAAAGTGAAACTTCATTTTAAATGTCTCTTCACATCGGTGAATGATAATATGTATTTGTGTTCTGCGACGATAACGTTGTTTTGATGAACCACTTTTGCCAAAAATCTATTTACTAGCTCAAACTTTTGGGACTCAGCCTGAAAATTTGAACGAACAACGCCAACGAATTGTGAATGTGTGTCATCAAATAACCCCAATTATGCTGAACGTTTTACAGAAGGTTTTCAGTCAAAATTATTTTTGGAAGTCAATGGAGAAAAATTTGATTTAAAAACATATTAAACATAAAAACAGATATAATTTTTCAGTTGGCATGATAAGAGAGAATCGAAGTGTTTCGGGAAATTTTTCCAATCACTATGGGATAAGAAATATACGAGGTGGCTCCTCTGGGACAGATACCTTGTATTTTCAAATAAAATGATGATCAAAGATACCATTATCACGAAATACATAATTAGCATAAATTTTTTCACAAACATCTAAAACAAAATGAAATTTTTTCATTTTGTATTTTTTGTAATATTTTTCTAAACCAATCCTGGTGGACTCTCTTCTTTGTTTCAACTGTCGCTCAACAATCTCTTCAAACATTGTCCATAATTGGGTTCGATGGAGATCCAATATCAGTTCAATACAAAATTTGGTTGGGGCACACGAGACTTCAGGCGATTTAGTTTTGAGGATAATTTTCTCCTTTCTATGGCACTTCTGCCTATATTTAATTCTTTTTCTTTTTGTCTCTGTGTCTTCCTATATATATATATATAATATAAAGATAAATAATGAGGGATCGGTGAAATACATGGAAAAGATTTAATGGACATAACCCTCTGAAACGAAAATGAACCGTAGACAGCTGTTTCGGGCTTTCGGCCCTCATCAATACGGTGAAAAGTTGGAAATTGAAATCACATAACGGAGTCAACACAAGGGAGCCAGCCGCACATTTGCGATTTCTGTTGGAAGACCCTGCATTCCAGGGCAACATCCAACGTCACCACGGCTGGCTCCCTTGTGTTGACTCCGTTATGTGATTTCAATTTCCAACTTTTCACCGTATTGATGAGGGCCGAAAGCCCGAAACAGCTGTCTACGGTTCAGTTTCGTTTCAGAGGGTTATGTCCATTAAATCTTTTCCATGTATTTCACCGATCCCTCATTATTTATCCTTATATTATATTCATATTCCTGGACTCGGATGTCACGCAGGTGGCTAAAGCTGCCTCCGTGGTGACGTTGGATGTTGCCCTGGAATGCAGGGTCTTCCAACCGAAATCGCAAATGTGCGGCTGGCTCCCTTGTGTTGACTCCGTTATGTGATTTCAATTTCCAACTTTTCACCGTACTGATGAGGGCCGAAAGCAGCTGTCTACGGTTCATTTTCATTTCAGAGGGTTATGTCCATTAAATCTTTTCCATATATATATTTATTTTTTTTTAATTCAATCACCATAAAAGGGACGGCTTCTGTGAACCGCCGGACCTACGTGAAGCCAAGGTAGTTTCAGCATGTTGCTAGGAACTTCCGGACGATTCTTGTAGTTCCAAGTATAACCTCCTTCTGTGCAGTACTTATAATTTCTTTTTCTAGGCCAAGGCTGAGGGTGATCTCTTTCAGGTGCTGCTCAACCAGCCCATTGGTGGAAATTATGAGAGAATGAATAATCGCGGTTCTGAGATTTTGCGTGCTCTTTATTTCGAAAGCCAGTTCCTGATATTTTGATATTTTTTCGGTGAATGCTCTCGCCATGTTATCATCGGCCGGGACGGATACATCCATGATTATGACCTGTCTTTCCTTCTTGTTGATCAACACCAAATCTGGTCTATTGTGCGGTATTGGCCTATTCGTTTCAACAGTCGTGTCCCAGTAAAGCCTGTAGTTGTCGTTTTCAAGTACTCTGCACGGCCTGTACTCGAATGGCTTCCGGATCTTATTTATGAGACCCGCCTTCGCTGCAATGGCTTGGTGATACACTTTCGCCATTGCGTTATGTCTCTCCGTGTAATCTGTTGGTGCTAGAATGGGGCAAGATGACGTGACGTGTTGGACAGACTCTGTTGCTTGTGAGCATCTTCGACATTTATCGGTGAGTATGTTTCTACCAGTGATGTTTTTTATATATGCTCTTGTAGGAATCACCTGGTCCTGTATGGCTACAAGTCGGCCTTCCGTCTCCGGGAATAAATATCCCGCCCTAAGGTAAGTAAGTGACTCCTTCTTGTCTACATTACTCTTTTCTAAACTTCCAGGGTAACGTCCCTGAAGAGCTTTGCTGTGCCATTCCTGAGTAACCTGTTCGGGTGTCACTCCTCGATTTGGCTCTAGTTCACCTCCTAAATTTAGTGGACTGAGGTTATCATCTTCTCTGCACACGGCCTGGATGAACGGTGAGTCACTGTACTGTCGCATGCTGCTAATGGTTTTGTTGTGCGTGATTTCGATATTATGCAGTCCTCGTCCTCCTTCTTGCCTCTTGACGTACAGTCTGTATATATACATATATATATATATATATATATATATTATATATATATACAGTACAGTCTATATATATATATATATATATATATATATATATATAATTCATTTTTCAGCCCGTTGAATAGGGCGATGCGGTCTGCCAATCGATCTGGTAAATGATTTTTGTTATTATAGGTAAAATAGAAATTCTGTTTACTTCACTAAATAAATAAATAATCTATAGTTAACAGTTACCAGTTGCTCATGCATCATGAATATGGACCTAATGAGTTTCATAATTTTTCTGTTTTCTAATCGTTTTATAATGAAAAGGACCAAAACTTCTCATTTGATTCATTGATCTAGTGGAGGCCTGTCCCCATGTCTGATCATGGTTTGACAGACTATAAGACAATAATTGTCTCATAGAAAATGAGTCAAGAATCATTAATAATTAATGATTCTTGACCCATTTTCTATTGTGAACCGGAACATTATTATTATTATGATTTCATTTCCTTATACAATGCGGTAACCGACAAAATGTTGAGTACGAGGCTCACAAGGCTATATTTCGACTACTAAATCATAAATTTTTGTATAGAAAGAAACTGTATGTGAGAACTTGATCCAGCAATTTGAAATTCTTTTTCATTTTTCTGAATTCTGCCAGGTTTGTATTGCTTTGGGTCATGAAAATTTTTCTTTGCTAAGGTTCCCAAAATATTTCACAAAAGGTATATTGTACGAACCAACCAAGCATTTTCCGAGAGGTCTGTAATAAATTGTGATATAGATATAGTTATTGAGTTGTGTCGTTCGAATTCACCCGAAAGTCTCTTTGATTCTCGAGAAAATTAAAATTGAAGGAAAAGTTATTCAAACAATTATTTTTTTTTCCTCGAATTTGTGAATTCCGTATGGAATAAATGAAAAAATTTCAACAGCTCAAAGCAGAATAACATCAGCACAATGCAGCACACCCATATTTTTTAGAAAATCTAAAAGTGCTGGGCAAACTTCACACACATTTTGTGAAATTTCTTGGGGATCGTATGGAGTAAATGAAGAATTTCAACGGCAGCACCACAATAAATTTTAGAATTTCCGAAATTGCTTGGCCAACTTCACATACACTGTTGCTAGGTATATTGATGTTTCTATAATCTACCGATTTTCTCCATGTGAGGAAGAAAAAACCCACTTGGTGGTTTTTGAAAATCTGACCGGCACAAGTTGACACAATTGCGATATAATCATATGAAACAATTTTCGTCAAAGAAAACTAACTTTTTTCTAATTTACTTTTTGAATGAATTAGCAGGATATTCGTGAAAAATATAACGGCATAGCTATTCCTATACGAGTTTCCCAATTTTTGAAAAGATCTTCAATGAAAAGAAAGAAAAGTACTGAGCTTATTACATTTTCGTAATATTCGTGAAAATATTCACGGCACAAGACATATTTTGTCATTCTTATATGAGAAGCAAAAACGAACATGCTGGTAATCTTTGTTTTTTAATTTTGATTTTCAGGAACTTATAGAAACTTCTAGTATAAAATAGAACGGCACTACTCAGTACATGTGTAGGACAATTTTTTTCACGAATTGGAATCCAATTTTCCAAAGAGTAGATACTGGCCTGGCTCATTCTTTCGGTTTTTGAAATATCTCGAGAACCACATAGAATTATGAAAAAATGTCAACGCCACAAAGCAACACAAATATATCTCAATATAGCAAAACCAAATTTTCTTCGGGAATCCAAAAGTGCTGGGCCAACTTCAAACACAAGAAATTGTAACTCTTATTCGATAAACTCTTCTTATGTACTCCTTCTTCATTCACAAAATCACTTCATCGAAATATGTTCGAATAATCTAGAAGAAGAAGATTTGCCCAAGTGAAATATGTTCGTTGTTAAAGCTTGTGATGAGTTTCAGCAATAATCTGATGATAAATAAAACAAACCTTTCGATAAACTGATCACTGGCCTCGCATATAGTATCGATGTACTGGTTAGCGACTGCTGGTTGCAACATAATCTGATTCACTTTGGATCTGAAGTTTTGCCACTCTTCTCCATGTCTGAAATATTTATAAGAAGTATTGTTAGAAAATTATTTCAATTTAAACTATGTACCTAATTTCGGATTTTAAGATCACTCTGTTAGGAGGAATACTAGCTAGATGAAGACGCAAAACTTAGATTTTGGCGTTGAAAAATATATTTCACCTGTTATTGAAGATTTAATTATGGGATAAGAACGATTTTTTTAATAACTTAAGCAATCTATTAAATTGTCATTTCAAGGACAAACAAGGTAGCTACAATTCGTCCAAGTTTTTCTGTTATTTTTCTGATAGGTAAATAATGTACGAGTATATACGGTAGTCTTTGGGATGTTTGAATGAAACTTCGAGAATGGGATAATTTTCCTATGAAAATTATAGTTACTTGTGATAATGTTTTATCACATGAGAAACTAAAAAGTCCTTTGAAATGAGGTATCATATAAGGTGGAGGTCAGCATAAACACCGAAGGGACTTTTAAGGAGCAACTTTTTTTGTTTCACTCTTTTACTCCTATTTTATCATCATGCATCTTCGTATCGATATTCGTTCTAAAGATAGTGGCCGTTGATATTATTCAGTGAGACTACCCTTATTCGTACCGTATGTTCTTCAAAAGCAAAAAAGTTTTATTCTATACTTTAGATTTTGACACCCTTCTTTATCCGTGCCAATGTAACTATTTCACCGTATGATAGCTCCTTGGTCAAACAGGAATTTTCTGAGATGATTCATTCTAAATATGCTGAATATGACATGTACAGGGTGGGCATATTTCGATGTTTTAGCACTACAACTTTTGAACCAGAGGAGATAGACAAAATCTGATACCCCATTCCCGATTTCTTTTTCGGAGAAATGAACAAGAGAAGTATTCATTTTTGGCTACCTTCTTTTGTTTTCGAGTTATAAGCGAAAATTGGAAAAATGGTGATATCGGAAAAAATTTATATCTCCGCTAGTACTGATGATAGAGCTCTGAAATTAAAACATTATACAGGCTTTTTTTTACGTAGAATCCAGTGGCATGCTCGTCTTTTTTGCAGCATTTTTAATTACGAAGCTATGACCCAAAGTTATGTTTTTTTAAATGGAAACACTATATTTCTGTACCACTTTCTGAAAGCTTAATTTTCTGTGATTTCAAAAATATATAACATCCTTAGGTTTGTATCAATATGAGTATAGAAATTGATCAAAAACCTATTTTCATGTGAGTCTCAATACTTTCTATGGTTTCATTGTCGATGAGCACAGAAAAATTTAGTATCGTATAATTACCACACTTTCTTTCTAGTAGTCTTTTCATTTCTATGCTCTTGTTATAGGAAGTTCCATTTTTCTGTACTCATCAACAGTTGAAACCATAGAAAGTATTGAGACTCACATGAAAATAGGTTTCTCATCAATTTCTATACTCATATTGATACAAACCTAAGGATGTTATATATTTTTGAAATCACAGAAAATTAAGCTTTCAGAAAGTGGTACACAAATATAGTGTTTCCATTTAAAAAAACATAACTTTGCGTCATAGCTTCGTAATTAAAAATGTTGCAAAAAAGGTGAGCATGCCCCTGGATTCCACGTAAAAAAGTGTTTTAATTTCAGAGCTCTATTATCAATATTAGCAGAGATATACATTTTTTCCGATATCGCCATTTTTCCAATTTTCGCTTATAACTCGAAAACAAAAGAAGACAGCAAAAAATGAATACAACTTTTGTTAGTTTCTCCGAAAAAGAGATCGAGAATGGAGTATCAGATTTTGTCTATTCCTCTGGTTCAAAAGTTCAAGTGCTAAAACATCGAAATATGCCCACCCTGTACACAGACTCCTCCAAATCGCCTTCGTCTTACGTTGAAGCGGCCTTTTATGATCCAGCGAAAAAGTTAACACTAGAAGCCTCACTGAATAAAGATTTTTCAATCTTCCATGGAGAAATGTATGCTTTGGCTATGTCTTCAGAGTATGTGGAAAATCAGTTACCTACTCATATCAATATCCAACAAAAGAGTTGCTATAATCTCGAGTAGCCAGAGCGCGCTCTACTATCTATCAGAAATCTGAAGCTGGATAGCACATATTCATTCCTCCACAAAAAAATCACTAAATCCCTATATTTTCTTTACGATCGCAACGTTATTATTGAATTTGTTTGGGTTAAAGCAATCCTTTACAATGAGTATGTGGATGCAGCAGCGAAGCAAGCAGCTCTCAGCAGTTAATATCAACTGACCTATTCGTGGTACCTATTGAAAAAGGATATCATCAATGACTGGGATGAAATGTTCGGAGAAACTCAAACGCATAAATATTACAAAAATATTCGGCCTGTTTCTTTACGACAAACCTGGTTTCAAAATATGCCAGGAAAAAGACTCTCGTTCGTAATATTACACGCTTGAAAAGTGGGCATGCCTTATGTCCACTCCACTTAAATAAAATAGGACTCAAAGATTCTCCCCTTTGTGAATGTGGAGAGCTCGGTTCTCAGGGCCGGATTAACCCCAAGGCAAACAGGGCAATTACCCAGGCCGAATTCAGAATTGGGGGCGAATCCCTGTTCGTTTTTTTATTAAATCATCATTTTTGTATTGTGGCGGGGCGAAAATAATATATAATGCTCAGGGCGCCGAGTAGTCTTAATCCAGCATCTATTTTTTTCCTGTTCGATTTACAAATCACAAAGAAATGTAATGTATAATATCTGTTTTCTATTGGCCTCTGAAGATAATAAAATCTATGAAATTTTGCACCAATTTATCAAGCAATGCGGTTCAAAGAACTGAAGTTGTCGTTGTACTTTTTCTATTGTTTTTGTAGCCCCATCCTACTGTTCTAAACCTAGTGTTCATCGATCCTTCGATCGTGGCTTTTATATTTTGTGATGTGTGAGAAGAAATAGTCACCATGATGAGCCCCTTGCCGCATCTGTATCCCTGTCTATATATTCTGTATCTTTCATTCATTTGTGTATATATAACTTGTTGAGTTGGTTATCCATTTTGGTAAGAATTGCTGGCCAATGACTTAGTCAAAGCCATTAGAGGAATACTTCCTCACCCAAATACCATACCATATCCCAGCGAGCACAAACATCCCTGGGATGTTTTGCGATGTTTCGAAAATGGGTTTAAGGGTAGGAGTTTTTTTTTCAAGATTTGCACTGTGAGATTAATGGCAAATTATAAGGCCGAAATCGGTCTATTTCTCTAGTCATGCTATCATCTGATTTATCGTCTCAGACCTTCTATTGAAGGTTTTGCTAATCGTTAATTTGATGATGATAATGACATTCATTTCATTAATATATTTCGTTCCGCATTTTCAACATCAATGGAGGATAACGATCAAAAGGAACGTATAGGCATTTATTATTCTTCCAGCAACGTTTCGTCTAATATGTAGCCTTTATCAAGCTAAAATGGACAACATGACAATATGATGACATTATACAGGCTAAAATTACAGTGCATTAAAAAGCAGATAGGTTTAATACAGTTTGACAGTTTTTGGAAAACAGGCTGACATATAATGCTCATACATCTGATTCACCATCTTCAAGCAATCAGATTTGGTGCAGACTTTTGTACATACCGGGACTATACCAAGATCTAGTACGAGTTATGCATTCATACAGTGCTTATATTTCACCATACTGCTTTAACACCCTTAACAAGTTTTTTTCCATAGTAAAAGATCCTATTATCGAAGGAAGGAAGTCGGGACTAATTTATAAAATCGACTGCAATGACTGTGATAAGGTCTACGTGGGACAAACTAGACAATATTTGAAATATAGGGTAGACCAACATAGGAGAGATTGTGCGAATATAAAAGAAACAACGGCATTGTCCGCACATGCTCGAATGTGTGACCATAAATTTAATTTTGATGATGTAAAGATACTTGATTATGAGAAAAATTGGTTTCGAAGAAATTTCAAGGAAATGCTTTACATTAAAAGAACCCCGAACGCAGTTAACTATAGGACTGATATAGGTGGACTTAATTCGATTTATACTAATTTAATCAATAAAATTCGACTTCGATCGTGAATTGTGTTTCGAATTGACCGGCTTACATAAATGTGTGGGAAGATGTCCTAACTGAGCATCCGAAAAGATCGAAAGAAATAAATAATCATTGACAATCGCACCACATCGAATGTTGTATTGAATTCCCCGTTTTCGGACTTTATTTTTATTTTTTATGATGACTATAAATATTGTTCTACAATATATTTTTAATGTAATATCTATTCTGAGGGTGAGTGTTTTACTACAACATTTATATGTCAGCCTGTTTTCCAAAAACTGTCAAACTGTATTAAACCTATTTGCTTTTTCATACATTGTAATTTTAGCCTGTATAATGTCATCATATTGTCATATTGTTCATTTTAGCTTGATAAAGGCTACATATTAGCCGAAACGTTGCTGAGAGAATAATAAATGCATATATGTTCCTTTTGATCTTTATCCTCCATTGATGTTCATTTCATTAATATAATTATTATATTTCGATGATTAATATTTTGAATTTTTCTTGCCTCTAAAATTCCGTATAAAGGCGGGGAATTTCCTGAGATTTTTTCTTTATGTGAAAATTCAGAGAGATGAGTTCATGAAATATTTATTAACAAAATTTCAATGTGAGCAAATTCTTCAGAAAATTTCTATTGTGTGCGAGAAAACGCTATCAAAAAAGAGAAGTTCAACTTGTGACATCCCAGATACGTCCAGGGACCGTATTTTCGAGATCAATCGAAATTTTTCGTATGCGATTTATTTCGAATGAAAAAAAATCGCACACGATTCGAAGATCGTATTTTAGAACCATCTTTGAAAATGTATTAGTATAAGATGAATATTTGTGTTGGCAACAACGGAAATTCGATTATTCCATTTCTCGCTCAAAAAAATTCGGTTGTCACTTGTTGTCAGTGGTCGAAGACTTTTGTATTCAAATTTGAAGAAGTAAGTAAATACTTAATCAGGGAAATTATTGGGGATTCATTGGAAATGGAAAGTGAAGAGAAAAACTATGCAGGATTCGTTTCAGCTGGACAAAAAAAGAATCGATTGAATTCATGGAAGAACATCCGGAATTAAAATCTGGGAAATTCACGAACCAGTTGAACTATCAAACAGTCCTTATGGAAAGAAATTACAGAGAAATTAAATGGTCAAATAGGTGCAAAAAAAACTGGAAACAATGGCGCCAGGTATGTATGTGGAGAATTTGGAAAAAATCGTTTTGCATTTGCTTTAAAAAACATAAATGGTAAAAGACTGATACATTTTTTCTACTTTTTGAAAAAGCTTCAATATGATCTTTTGTTTCAGACATGGCAAGATATGAAATCTAGTGCCAAAAAAATACGATAATAAAAAATCATAGACTGGAAACCGGAGGTGGATCCACAACTAACATAAAACTCAGCAATAATGATGAGAAAATCATTGACATTATTGGTTCTGTGGCAGTAGAGGGTGATCCTTTAGTATCAGAATCATCGAACTATTTTGATTTCAACATTAGGCCTTTGGAAGATCATGTGTTCTGTACTATGGAGAAAGAAAATGTTGAAGACAATACAGAAAAAGAAAATTTTGAATTGCTACAGGAAACAAAAATTTGCAGTCAGGGCAAAACGGATATTGAATTATATACCCCAAAGATCAATGAGACAAAGAAAAAAAGATGATTTATTGACATCAGGGAGTCGTAAGTTGAAACACTCAGCTGTAAGAGTTTAGAGGCTAAATATATATATATATATATATATTCTTTTGAATAAGAGAGCTAAAATAATACAATAAATGTTGAAACAAAAAAACCTAAGCTGAGGTAAAAAAAGGAACGAGGTACCATAACATTCTTCGTATGATACTATAGTATCATACAATACTATCATCACTAGTATCATACGATACTATAGAGCCAGGGGAAAAGACCTCAGCCGAAAAAACCTGTCTCCACGTTAAGAAAATAAAATAAAATTGTTGTATCTGAATATTCTATATAGAAGGACATCACGATTAACGGAACGGCTCTTCGGAGGAAGGATTTCCAAACACAAACTCCAACCTGAAAATAAAAAAGACAGAACAGCAAGAGAATTCATTTTTATACTTCATCAAATTGATCTGAAATTTTCAACCCATTGTAAAAATGAGTTTGATATATTGTGTATGGCTCTAATGCCATCTTGGAATTTATAAATCGAACAATTATTAATTATGGTATGAAAAGAGTCTTCCGGGCTTATTGGCCGTGGTCCATTAGGAATAATTTCACCTAACGTTTCGCCTACAACTTCGGTAGGCATCTTCAGAGGATTCTCGGTCTAAGGTTGTACCTCGAACGCTGAATTTCTGACACTGGCGCGTTCGAACCGGAAATGTCATCTGCGCGCCGGTTTATGGCGGGAAAAAGTGGCGCGTCTACGTGCGCGATGCTGATTGGCCCATCGCTCCCGCTTCGTGTCGGCTTGATCTTTGTTTTTTCTAAGGTCGGTAACCAGGCGCTATGCAAGAAAGGGGTCTCTTCTTTTCTATTTATGTTATTTTTGTGTTTATAAATTTCAATGGCTTCCATGTTTAGCCTGGGATAGTAACTTCTAATATTGGAAATAATCTCCGCTTTTGAGAAATCTATGTTGTGTCCATCTATTAGCGCATGTTCTGCTAGTGCGGATTTTTCTGTCTGATTCATTCGACAGCACCGTTCGTGCTCCTTAATTCTAGTATTAATACTTCGCTTTGTTGTGCCAATATAGACTTTGCCGCAGTCACAAGCTATTCTGTAAATACCAGCTTGTGAATGTGGGTCAACTTTGTCTTTGGTTGTTTTGATCATTTGCCCAAGTTTTTGTGTCGGCTTATAAACGGTCTCGATGTTGTGCCTTTTCAGTATTTTTCCAATTCTATCTGTGACCTTGGGGATGTATGGTAAGATGGCTCTTCCGTTAGGTGTGATTTGTAATGTGTTATCATCACGGGTGGAAGTTTTTGTTCTTATTGCCCCCTGAATTTCTTTTTTCTTTGGTATTATAGCCATTGGCGATGAATGCATTCTGTAAATGTTCAAGTTCATCCTCCAGAAACGTTAGGTGAAATTATTCCTAATGGACCACGGCCAATAAGCCCGGAAGACTCTTTTCATACCAGTATATCCGGTCGTGAAAGCCTTAAACTAATTATTAATTACGTGTTCAACTGTTTCCTCTGATTCACCACATTCACAATTAGGACTATCAACCGAATTTCACTTGAAAAGCATGCTATTGGTACGACCATGACCTGTTCTTATTCGATTAAGAAGGGACCATATTCTCCTGGGAAGGTTAAAAACCAGGAACTTTATTCGATGGATCAGATATTAGATCTTTATTAGATATAGAACATACATCCCATTCGGATTTCCAGATTTCCTTGTAGCTGAAGTTCAAATTCAGAAAGTTATTCGACCAAATAGGTTTACGAGATTTCAGTCTTTGAATTCTATTTTCTGGAACGTAGGAAAGTATCGGAAAAGAATCCGGAAATGAATTGAACTTATTCCAAGAATTCCAAGTTGCCGACTGTCTTCGAATATGGGGAGGAACTATATTTGATAGCACTGGTAGCCATTGGATAGGTGTAGATCGAATGGTTCCAATAATAATTCTCATAAATAAAAGCGTAGAAGCAAACGAACAGCTTCTAAGCCTAACCTCCACCAAAAATAAAAATAGAGCAGAATATTTAAGGGTGAAAATTGACCTTTATAAGAGAGATGTTGAGGCCTAGGAATCCATTGCAAAAAGTTTGGTACTCTTAATAAACCACATCACCACCACTTACAATTGAAGTTATTTGCTTAACTTTACCATGATTTTATTTGTGAATTTTTGTTTGATGTGTAAGTAAATTTATTTGGTTTTTGTCATCTCATTCCTTTTCATAAGTAAAGTGATATTTTGTTATAATGTGATATAAATAAATAAATGTTTTGTAATCCCTTTTTTTACCTTTTATGCATTTATAACGTTTCTTTCAATAAGAAAATTCAAGCCTGCCATCATTCACAACACATTACACAATCAAACGCCAGACTGACAATTCTACACAAAAATATAACCGTATACGAAGTTTGATATTCGAATGGTGCATACCCACTCGAGTCACCCACCGCATGTGAAACAAATCGTTCACGAAGCCTTCGAAAGTGATTCGAAAATACGGATAACAGATTTTCTTGTGAAATTCATTCATTTTCGTACACGAGTTGTACTCGAGTGATCTCGAAAATGCCTGCGGCAGACATTGGATGTCTATTCATGTGTAAATAGAACATCCCAGTGGATATTCAATGTCTCGAAATCTCTTACTTTTAACATCCCAGAGATGCTTTTGTGCTCGCTGGGACCATACTGCGTGTTCATATAATATTGAAAATTTAAGCGATATTAACAGAGAAAAATGATGAAATATTATTGAACTTACACAGCAATTATACCTCCATTTTCACCAAATATCTCTCTTTTGTACTTGTGCTTGTAATACGTCAGAGATGGCATTGAAGGCCTGTAAGGTAAACTGTCCTCGTGCCGGAAAACGCGCTCAATCAAGTCAGGGTCGAAGAGAAATAACATATCAGGTCTTCCGAGTAGACCTTCCATTTTCACTATCTTGCCATATTTTTGGTGTAGTTGCCTACATACTTTATCAATGTTCTCGATTCGGAAGTTACCTGAAATAAAAAAAAAAGAAATTTCAAATAATTTGAAACGATTTTTATGATATGGGCAAAGTATGTCAAGGAATTGGTCAAGAGTGCATTAGCATGTCCTTTGAATCATGAGAAAAGAGTACAAAAAAACACTGAATAAGGAATTTTCAAAATCGATTGAAAATTTTTCACAGTTAACCTACGAGTATATGTATATGATATCACTAGTTTTTATTTCACTCAAAAAGATCAAGTAGTTAAGATTTTACAACTCCGTAAAGTTTTATTCGTCGGGGCTAGGGTTAGACGCTGTGTGTGACGTCGGGGCTACGGTTAGACGCTGTGTGACGTCACACTACAACGTCCCCGCTCGATATATTATACTTGCCCGTAGTAGTTTTTATGTAATATTGTGATAGTGTCCTGCTTAAGACAGCAAGTCGTATCTGCGTAAAGGAGTTTTTGAGGAATCGAGCAATTTTTCAAATATGATAACATCGGCCTAATTCGTTAACCTGCTAAGTCCATTGTTTTAGAATGGATTTGGCAGGTTAAAGAATTAGGCCGACGATAATTGATTGATCCTGTTTCAGAGACTGCTATTGAAATCTGTATCTCTGGTATGATTCAATAATTACCTACACATTTGTGGGCACCAATCAAATTCAAAATGAGTTGGAGTGTAATTTATTTACATTCAGTTTGAATAATGGCTGTTGTTATCTTGAAATGTATTCTATGAAAATCAGGCCTCTGCGACTATTATTATCATCAACATGTTGTGTTTCATTGGTAAATGAACATACGGTATCATCAGCTGGAACTATCCTAGGCGAGTCCAGTGTTATATGATAGGTCTAATCAATTGTGCGAGTAGCCTAGTGGATATGGCTCTGGACTCCGACCCGGCAAGTCGGGGTTCGAGTCTTCGCCAGGGAACAAATTTTCTGGTATGGAGAACTCGCCGAACCATTCACTGTTGGGTAAACAATTAACAGTGCAGTGCCTAAGGTGGCGTCGGAACACAGTAACAAAGCCTACACAGAACACACCCATCATTTTAACTCGCACAAGCTTTAAGTAGCTTATGAGGGGTTTCACAGGAATGCATGGAAATACATACATACATACATACATACATACAATGTCGTTACCGGGATACAGGTGGTTCATGTATTCACCGAAAATTTCAATATCTCATAACTTTCGAACCAACCCGTAAATTCGGTTAATATTTGAAACGTATGATAAACTTCTGTAAGTCGATCGATTTGTATTCAAATTCCCCAAAAATTCCAGGTCCGTATGTGAAAAATTTTAATTTCTTCCAAGCTTAGATTCATAATGTATATTGATAATTTAGAATTTTTTAGGATATTTGAAAAAAACAGGAAATTTTCTTTGGGGTTCAATAGTTTGTCATTGTCGCGCACGTGATTTTGCTCAAGGAAAACTTCAGGGAAAGCTCCAATTGAATATTGGAATTCCAATTATTTCGTAGAAAATAAGTTCATTGTAATCAAATTGGAACAATTTTTTCGGTCTGATGAAATATTTGCATTTTTCAATATTCTGTTTGAAAAAAAAAGGTTTGATTGAGAGAAATTCATTTGTATCTATTGTATCCCACAAGGATTGTATCGAGTAGACTACGACAAATTCTACATAATAAATTTGGACATCTAGATAGGCAGTTATTACCTGAAAAAAGAAGTCAGGAGATATCGAAGTTATAATCCAGACATGATCGAAAAAAGTATTAGACATATTTTGAAGCATGTGTATTGAACCCAGTGTTTCTTTCGAGAATCTTCTGTAAATCACGTTAAGTGTTTATGTTTTTTCATGTATTCATTCTTCGTTGTTGACTTCAAATAAAATTTTCTCAATTAATAATTTTCTTCTGAAAACACATTGAAATGATTCCTCAGAATATTATGAAATACGAATGTTGAATTAGTGGGGCAAAATTCAATTTGATCACAATGTACGAATTTTCTGAGAATTAAGTGAAATTCCAATATTCAATGGACTCTTTCCCTGAAGCTTTCTTTGAGCAAAATCACGTGTGGGGCAATGAAATCTACTGAACCCCATAGAAAATTTTCTGCTCATTTCAAATATCTCAATCAAATCCAAAATTCTAAAATACAAGGTGTTGAATCTCAGCTTGGAAGAAGTCCCATATTTTTCAAATACGGACCTGGAATTTTTCAGGAATTTAAATATGAATCGATCGTCCTGCAGAAGATCACTATATGTTCCAAGTATTAACCAAATATACCGGTTGGTTCAAAAGTTATTAGCAATTGAAATTTTCGGTGAATACATGAACTACCCTGTATCTCGGTCATGGAATCGATTAAACCTAACATATATAAGTTTTTTGGAATCGCCTACGGTAGTTCTAGCTCAGGTTACCTTATGTTCATTTACCAATGAAACACCCTGTAGATGTCATGATAGATAATCATAATTCTGACGTCAAAATGATCTTCGCAACGATTAACCGGATTTCATCCATTTATTTCCACACTGAGACATCTATAGAGATAAAAAAAAAACTACTTCTCCGGTGTATTGTTGGTTGTGTTTTTAAACTTTGAAACAATAGAAGACTTTATCGTTCTTGTATAAGACATTTTGGACGCGAGCTACATGTTGAATGAACGTTGTGGTGTGATGTCACACATATCCATCACCAGCCTGGGTTACTAAGCTAATCCCTCATGTTCAGGATAAAACAGGGAGAGATGACGCACCCTTTAGAAAATGCGCCGTGAATATTCTGTTTCGAACTAAACGTTGTCATAAAATTATAAATAATTCTTTAGTTATTAAACTTTTGTTGTATAACATCAACATGAAAAAAACTCGAACATTTTTCAAAAATAAAATAAAATTCAAAATTCTCATTTTGGCAATCTCTCCCGCACCCCATGAGTGAGACGGCGCGGCGCATTGGGTATGGGAGAGATTGCTAATAGGGGTTCAACATAACAAGTTCACTTCTGACATTTAGAGAGTCTTCCGGGCTTATTGGTCGTGGTCTATTAGGAATTATTTCACCTAACGTTTCGCCCACAACTGCGGTAGGCATCTTCAGAGGATTCTTGGTCTTAGATTGTAACTCGACCGCTGAATTTCCGAAAGTGATGCTGGATTCGATCCGTTGGCCCCACTTATACCCTGATCATTGGCGGGAGAAGGTAGTGGGTTTACGCGCGCGATGTTGATTGGTCCATTGCTTCCACTTCGTATTGGCTTGATTTTGGTCTTTTCCAACACCGGCAACCATGCGCTATGTACCAAAGGAGTTTCTTCCCTTCGGTTCATAT
Organism: Hippodamia convergens; assembly: GCA_038502775.1. NCBI lineage: Eukaryota > Metazoa > Arthropoda > Insecta > Coleoptera > Coccinellidae > Hippodamia > Hippodamia convergens. The sequence goes on along the minus strand of CM076609.1, from coordinate 62,581,533 downwards.
TGTTCTTATGTTTATATATCTCAATGGCTTCCATGTTCATCCTAGGATAGAAACTTTTGATGTTTGAAATAGCTTCTGCCTTTGAGAAAACTATATTGTGTCCATCTGTCAGAGCATGTTCCGCTAGTGCGGATTTTTCTGTCTGATTGAGTCGACAGCATCGTTCATGCTCCTTAATTCTCGTATTGATACTTCGCTTCGTTGTACCAATGTAGACTTTGCCGCAGTCACAAGGTATCCTGTAAATACCGGGTTGGGAGAGTGGGTCGACTTTGTCTTTGGTTGTTCTGATCATTTGGCCAAGTTTTTGAGTTGGTTTATAGACAGTCTCTATATTGTGGCCCTTTAGTATTCTACCAATTCTATCGATGACCTTGGGGATATATGGTAAGATGGCTCTTCCATTGGGAGTGAGTTGTGATGTGTTTTCATCACGTGTGGAAAGTCTTGGTCTTATTGCCCTCTGAATTTCCTTAGCATTATATCCGTTAGCGACGAATGCATGCTGTAGATGTTCAAGTTCATCCTTCAGAAATTCCGGCTCGCACAATCGTCGGCCTCTATCTACGAGTGTTTTTATAACTCCTCGTTTCTGTTGAGGATGATGATTGGACTGCTTGTGTAGATACCTGTCAGTGTGGGTTGGTTTTCTATAAACCCTAGGACACAGGGTGCGAGCCGGAATTTCGTTCGTTTTTTTTTGTTTTGTATATTTTTCCTTGAATCTATGCAATAAAAGTTATATTACTTTTGGAAATTTGGATTTCAAGAAAATGTCAACAGAGACATGTTCAACTTCAGCGACATCTATGTTAGTTTTCCGTTAACCGTTTGGATGGACACCACATATTGTACAGAAAACTTCAAAAAACAAATCTATTACGAACAAGTCCTAACCTATTACGAAATTCAACAAAATTTAGTACGAAAAATCAGAAGCTGCTGGCAACACTGGCATCAGTTGATTGATATTGGTGTCATAGAATTTTCAGATTTTTTGTGAATGGTATTTTGAACCTTCTGAAAACTTTTAACGAGAATATGATATTATCAGCTGCCAGTCCGACAACGTAATTTGCGGGATATCACAACTAATTTGACCAAAGGAATTGTTCATATTTTTATGTGGCACCTACCGCGGCAATATGAAACTAAATATTTAGTAAAACAAAATGATATGAGCGAATATTAGTCATTGCTACACACTAACTTTTTTGAACTTTCATTGAAATCGAAAATCCAATGAAAATTATGCTGATTGAAAACTTCTGATGATATACATCAAATATCCTGTATATTTTGAACGAATATAACTACTGAGGACATATTTCGAACACCGTTTCAGACTCCCCAAAGTTTCCTGCATCTACACTGGAAAGCCTTTACAATTATTCGTGAAACATTCTTCATATTTCTTGAAACTCCTAATTTTGTCACAAAAGATGATATTTGAATATGTATAACTTGGTGGATATTTCGAAAAGAATTTCTCCTTCTTCAGCCTGAATCTCACGTAACGATTTGTGCTAGACTTAACAACGCCTCAACCCCTCAACAACAAAAAAAGCGACTGCAATGAAACTTATTTCAAAATATGTACTGTAATGGTATCAAAATTCTCTATTTTATTTTTCTAATTTATTAATTGATCATGGAATCGAAATAGAAAAAATTTATTTAAATTCAGAAATTTCCGGCTCTCATCTCATTTGAGGGTTCAAAGTAATGAAATCAATAAAACTAATAGATTCAGGTAAACAATTAAAAATTAATATAATTTGACCAATTACACAAAAAAACACTCTAGAATTTTAATAAATGTTGAAAATTGAATAGAAAATTACTTACCTTAAGGTACGGTTTCGCTTGTGCGTCGGACGCATGCAGTGAATGCAAGCAGCTACTGCTCGCGTCCGCTGTGACGTCGGAGTGGTTTCCTTATCTGCAGCCAAACTACTCGGCCGACAGTCGACAGTGAGAATTCGAACATGGAGTATATACTTGCACTTCATATTTAAGAAGAAGGGGAGAATGAAATTATTTAAAAATATATGAAAAGAAAAAATAAGAAAAAACGTGCTGTGCATTTGATATATAAGAATAGGAGTGAGGAAAGTACTTTCAAAAACCTCATAACTAGACATCTTATTGACAATGAAGAAAAATTAGACGAAATTCTAATTCATTCGGATGGACCGAAAAGTTTTATACCACTTGCACGAAAAGGAGGATTTGCCACAGCAGATGGATATATGCAACTGTTTTGTATTCACATAAAGAGTGCAACTTGAAAATAATACAAAAAAATTCTTTTTGCCTGTTTTTCTTTCTATTTCTGTCGCGATCTTACTCCATACACTGGCTTTCATCAAAATATTTTTATATTTAGCAAGAGATCCATCGTACAAGCATATATTTGTGGAAACTAATTCAATTAGTTTCATTTCCTCATCCCTCGAAAACTTTCCAACACTCATTTTCTATAATTTCGATAAATAATAACAATTCGTCCCACAGACTGGTACCGCAAGCAGTGGGCCGTTTGGATGCTGCAGCCACTGCTGCGTTGACTGCAGAAGCGGAACCGCTTCTTCGCTGTTCCCTGTAAAGGTACGGTTTCCCTTGTGCGTCGGACGCATGCAGTGAATGCGAGCAGCTACTGCTCGCGTCCGCTGTTACGTCGGAGTGGTTTCCTCATCTGCAGTCAAACTACTCGGCCGACAGTGGACAGTGAGAATTCGAAGATGGAGTGTACTTGCGCTTCATATTTTGGAAGAAGAGGAGAATGAAATTATTTTAAAATATATGAAAAGAAAAAATTAAAAAAGGCATGCTGTGCATTTGATGTATAAGAATAGGAAGAAAAGGAGAATTTGCCAGAGCAGATGGATTCGCAGTCCGAGGGTCAAATTGCCTGTCAAGAACAAATAGTTACAGGAACGTAGGGTTCGGAATAATTGATATTCAATTATATGAAACTGTTTTATATTCACATTAAGTGTTCAAATTAAAAATGATAAAGAAAACATTTCCTTTTACTTGTTTTTTCTTCTATTTCTGTCGCGATCTTTCTCCATACACTGTCTTTCAGCATGAGATGCATCATACAAACATCTTTTTGTGGAAACTAATTCAATTAGTTTCATTTCTCCATCCATCGAAAACTTTTCAACACTCATTTTCTATAATTTCGATAAATAATAACAATTTTAACCTCTATATAAACGAATTCACGCTGCAGCGACGTCGCACAGACTGGTACCGCAAGCAGTGGGCCGTTTGGATGCTGCAGCCACTGCTGGGTTGACTGCAGAAGCGGAACCGCTTCTTCGCTGTTCCCTATGAACAGTCTATACAACAATCGCAGCAGCCACTTTCGGCGGTCGCTGCATGCGTCTGACGCACTAGCGAAACCGTACCTTAACAGTCTATACAACAATCGCAGCAGCCACTTTCGGCGGTCGCTGCATGCGTCCGACGCACAAGCGAGACCGTACCTTTAAACAGTCTATACAACAATCGCAGCAGCCACTTTCGGCGGTCGCTGCATGCGTCCGACGCACAAGCGAGACCGTACCTTTAAACAGTCTATACAACAATCGCAGCAGCCACTTTCGGCGGTCGCTGCATGCGTCCGACGCACAAGCGAAACCGTACCTTTAAACAGTCTATACAACAATCGCAGCAGCCACTTTCGGCGGTCGCTGCATGCGTCCGACGCACAAGCGAAACCTTACCTTTAGGTATCTATCTTTAATAAATAACAGCAATCACTATCTCTATATTTGAAAATTAAATGTTCCAAATTAAAATTAATGTTCATAGTTCAACTTACTTGAAATTTCTCAATATCACAATTGTTTATCAAATGAGTTCTTGTACTTCAATCCCTATCTTCGATTCCAGCTACTCCAAACATATGTCCAATGTTTCCGAATTTTCCGAAAAAACACTGTTTCTTTAATTGTTTGACTAACACTCAAAATTTATGGATAATGATATTTTTCATCGTTTTCAGTCGTATTTGTAATAGGGAAACCATTTTATTATGAATAGTGGTTGAAAATCTGATTTTTTTAGACCTTCCAAATCAATAAGAGGAATCTGAGTACACAATCTTTCAAATACCAACTAAGAAAGAAATACAAATGGGTTAGAACATGTAGGCTATCTTCTCGTGTTCATGAATAATCAATTATTATTGAAGCCAAAATCAGGATTACACAAAATATCGTAGACCACTGCAATTCCTACAATTCGAAATTTCAAATGTGAAATACAAAGTGTGACATATCTTTAAAAAGGAAATTTTGAGTAGAAATAAAAAATTGCAGAACATATACCGAATGCTATTTGAAATAAAAAAGTCAGAGTCACTTCCTATAAAACCGGACTTCTATTTTTCTCAAATGAAGGTTCCTTAAACGAATCGAAGAACATGAAATTTTCAAATTTTTATTTTCCGAAAAGGCTGAGATAATCCATTGGAATAGGTATACTGGGACGCCCGGTATATTTTGTGCCTTAATTTTTTTCAGGTTTTTGACACGCATGGGGGGAGGATGATTACTCCATAACCCAAACTCAAACCTCCTCGAACCAAATATCTAGCTCACACAACAATTTTTCACCCTCTGTGGTCTATTCCAGTACATCCAAACAATTTGTGTAAATAATATCTGATCAGCATAATTCAACTAAGACATTAAAAGTGATTCACAGAGCGTCTTCCTGAGATGAAAACCGCAAAGATTGCTGCTCTCGTGTGATTTGAAACGTATGTCTCGGTCAGAATTCAGATCAAGATTTCTCGCACTAGAAACAAAATTCAGCTCTGGCCATTGACCTGGATCAAATCATGTTTCATGAAACGGTCTGACTGCCTCAACGCGACTGATCACACAAAAATCATAGCGTGAGTCCAAGGCCGTACACCCAGGCAAAAATTTCGGCAGATGGCGGGTTTGCAGCATTCTCTTCAATATTCAGGAAAATATGTTTCTGAGTATAGGTACATACTCATTTAAGGAAAATTACAGGAGAGTTTCAACCCCTCTGACATCCACTTCTGGGTACAACCCAGCATAAGTCTTCAAAGTGTTCAGATTTAGACTTAGCAGAGATTTTTCGTTTGATATTTCTCTAAAAATTGGCGATGGGGTATTTAGAATTCCTTCAATTTTCTCAAATTGTGTTAAGAAAAAGATCAATAAGGCAAGGTCATATACCAGATCCTTGATGAATTTTGTAAATTTATTGTAAGTGACTAATTGGTTATTGTCGCTTTAAATTTGTCAAAAGTATTCAATTAATACTCCCTAGTTGTTATTTCTCGAAGCTTTTATATGTGAAAAACAATTTCTCACCTGCATTACGTTAGTAATGTGCGAGGAGTTCGATATGTCTTGTACCTAATAGAACCAGGAAGGTTACTTGTGAAATTTCCTTTCGATTATGAGAACAGCCTTGACACAAATTAGAGATTTATTTGTTGCGTTCAAGGGTGAATTTGTCAATCGAGATGAAATCAATCAAATTATCTATTGAATGATGACATGATGTTTGTATTTCATTTTGAATGGTCTGTAGAGATTTACTTGAACCGAGACGTCTGTGTTTTGATTCATTCTCTTCATAATATCTCTGAATCCGTTACATCCGGGGTTACCGTAACTTGAATATAGGTAATTTAAAATTTCTATCAATGCTGGTTTCATGCTGTGGATCTCATTGATGTAGCCGAGAAAATAAAAAATATAGTTAGGAAAAACATCTGTTCTCATTTGAAACAATAAGAACCGGTGAAGTGACAAACATGATGTAAATGGCAAAAATTTAATTACAATAAAGGATGGAGAGTCAGTCAGAAGCCCGGAATCAAAACATTTCAAATAAAACTTAACTGACATTGAGAATTAAGATTTATCTATGTTTCTGAAATTATATTTGTAAGTAGAAAATACAACACCTCATTCCTGATAATATCATTTTAGTAATTACTAAGATTAATCTTAATGTAAACAAAGCGCGATAAGCACAGCAAAGTCAAAAATTGCCAGGAAATAATTCGGGATATAATACAAATCAGTAAAACCTAACTAGCCAAAAGGTTTAATTCTTTTCATTTCAAAGATTTATAGGACATTAGCAGGATTCTGTTTAATTCCTCGAATCAAACAATTGTTTAGGAAGTAATTTGGACTCTTTCCTTTTTCTGCTGAATCTGAAATATATCATGTTTTTATCCAAATCCTCAGAGCTCTTGTATCTCCCGCGAATCCAAATTATATCCAAATATATGTAGTTAGCCGTAATTTCTAAGAGAAAACGGGTTGCATCAACATCATCATCAACGATATCGAGTAGTGAAAATTGAGAATTAGGAAATCATTCTGATTTAATACTCGATAAAACTATTACTTCATATGTTTCAATATTCACTTGGTATAAAACTTTCTTTTATGAAGTATGTCGAAAGATGCTTGTGAATCATTGACCGTTGTGTTCTATGAAATGTGAACAAATTTAAAATGCCTTCAAGTTATTCTCCATAACTATATCATAACAATAGCATTTTTCATTCTTGAGTTTTTTTGTAATTAGTAAACAAAAATTCTGGAAAAGCATTGACGTAATGTCAATAGCGCAGTTCATATCTCTTTATCCCATCCAGAGCTGATTTCAAATGACATCAAACTCAACAATGGTATACTTCAGAAAACCTTTCTGGTTCTCATCGAGAATATTTTCTTAAGGAACGAGAAACGGATATCAATTTTTAAAAGATGTCGGCGACATGGGATTGGAAAAGTCTTTAGCTTCGGTCCAAATACCTCAGCAATGACAAGAATAGTCAAGAAGAAAACCAGAAAATTATACAACCTAGAGCCTTGTTATGATTAAAACAAACTTTTTTTCTTGAAATTGATTATATTTTTAGCTTTTTCTTACAAAAGAGAATAGAACTACTTCCGCTTTAATTTAATTTCTATTATCTAAAAATTTTTTTTCGTCAAAGTACAAATGAGGCTTTGGGAAACTAAATTGATATACAGGGTGGTTTACAATGTCCCTTATTTGAGTGATAAAATATTCTTCATTGATTTCCTTATATCCTTGGGTAAATAGATTATTCGTTGAGAATCGATTAAAAAAAATTAAGTTATCCCCGAAATAGTGTTTTTTATATATGTCGAAGAAAAGATAATAAACAAGATTAGGTTTTCTTGGAGTCTAGAAAGCAAACAGTTATGATAAATGGTCTCAGATACATCATTTGATTTCTTTGAAGTTCAACTTCACATAGAAAAATAATTTTTTTATTATTCAATGAGTAAGCTTTATGCAAATAGCAATTACGTTGATTAAACACTTCTTTGATGATATTTTCCCATTGTCTGACTAAGGCTATTGATGATGATCGATTTGGTTAAACTGATCACGAAAGATTTCCAACCCATTTTGGGTCGGTTTCACAAAACTTTGTTTGTACCGTTAAATTTATTGGAGCCACCGCGATTCAATGAAATTTCAAAACGAGTGATTCGATTGGTTCTAATTCACGTAAGGTTTTTTAATCGCACAATTAAAGTTTTGTGAAACCGACCCTTTAAATCGTATACTTCTGTCAAAGCAGACGTCAGTTACTCGGAGTAATTCCACGATCATTTGTAAATAAATGATGACTGTTACTGAGGGTATTAAAAATTTCTTCATTCTAGGAGTAGATTTGAAAACAATAAATAAGTGAGTATTACGGCATTGGCAGCTTTCAATCACGTTAGAATCCCCAAAAATTGATGTGGACTCTATGGAAACTTCAAACTCGATTGTTTCCTCTTGAAAGCAATCATATTATGTATCTCCGGCATTTTACCATAGCTGATTTTTTCTCTAGAATCCGAGAAAATTTTATCTAGTTGTTATCTCTTCTTGGACATATAGAAAAACCGAGAGAAAACCCGATATTTTCTGGAAAATTTGAATTTTCTTATCAGTTTGTAAGCGGATGACTTTTATCTATTATCTCAAAAAAACTTTAGTAGCATGAGGACTTCAATTTAAAACATTTGAGTACTCTAAGGTCCTTCTATCAAAAGTTATGAGCCGCGCAAATAGAGGAGTTTTTTGTGAATCACCCTAAAATCTGTTTCAACTTGAAAATTTATTGGTCACTGAAATGTGAACCCATCAGACATGCTGAAAATTAATCACACCTTTCGGAAGGATCTCCACTTTAACCGAACTTGATAAGTATTACATCAAGATAAAATATTCATTGTGGTGGAAAATTTGAAAGCAATGATTCCTTGTAATTGTTTTGCCGTCATCGTTGTTTCCCGAATTGAAAGGTGCAAACTTTCGGGTATGAAACTAATTTTACGAATATTTACCAATATAGGGTAAAAATCTCCAAGTGTTTCCAACTATCGGTAGGGCTTTTGGTCCTGGTATACTTGCGTAAGGTAATGCACTACTCCACTCTGAACTTTCACTATCCATAACACTTGGGCTCAGAATCCTTGAAGACAATTGTCGACTGATATATTTTCCGGAAAACCTCATTGTTTTCTCTAACATTTCGAACTTTTGCACCACCGATACGAAGATCTGAATATCGAAATACAAGGCATAACAGTCTCCGGATAGAATGCGTGCAATCTTGAATTATTACTAGTCCCCATATTCCCACCCAATTCTTTCAAGGATCTACATGGCTGCTTCCGGTACCGTTGGTTTCAAGCCCAATTCAGAATTTAAATGACTCGACTTGGTTCAAGATGCAATTTTTTAGTCAATTGTGAATGAATTCTTGAGCGCATTCTTCATGACTTGAGCGAAAGTGATATTTTCGAATTCAACTCGCCGGTTGTGTCCGTGAAGCGAAATTTTTATAAACCGTTATTCCAACCACAATTTCTTTCCATGATCTCATTTTACGTAGTACTCCGGCATGTATGATTAATTATTTTATGCGAAATTGAAGTAATCGCTAAAACGTTATAATCAATATTCACATAGGTAAGTAGGCATCGAGTGATCAAGCCTATCACGATCACTAAATTGAAAATGAGCATAGGTACCGAAGAATTTGGAAACTCAGGATTAATGGTGATTTAAATTCATGAAACTTCATCTCGAAAAAAAATTTTTGCATAAAATAAAGTAAAGGTTGCTAATTTCACCTACCTATAATGTAAAAGAAATATTGAAAGAATACCCGTGGTTAATTTCTTGCGAGTGCAAGAAAATTACAGAATTTCAAAATTCTATGCACTAACTTTGAGAAAAAATTAAAACTGAATTTTAGTCACCACCTTCTGAAGGTGACATCTTGGAAAGGTGTAGGCTGATTAAATTTTGATATAGGAAGGACTCATCTCAATTTCATACGAGCTTTCCCCTACTCAATTTTGTCGCATGAATTTAGGCACACCCTGTATCCATACCTGATAGAGATTGATCTAGTAGAAAAATGGACCTCCTGATCAATAGAATGGGAGAAACTTGTCTTTCACTTTTGCCTAGTTATGTATAAAATATTGATTTCCTAGCAGAAGTCAAATATTTTTTCCATTCGTAATCAATTATTTTTTTTCAATTTTCTACCTGTTCGTTTGATGCCTCCAGTACTTAATGTAATTAATATGTTCGCCGTCAATTTCGTGAGTATAATTATGTTTTAAATGTCTCGTATAAAGTTTTGATTTCAGTTCTTCTGAAGAAGGAACTGATGAAGTCTCGAAAGCCTGAGAAGCTGAGATAAAAGAATTTTATTGATTCTGTGATGCGGACCCACTAATAACAGACCATATTGACGATTCAGCAACGACTTTTTTTATATATACAGGCTTTCAAAAAACTATCTCGTTTATACAGGGTGTTCAAAGAAAGGTGATCCGGTCCGGACAAATAATTGGGGTTTGTTCATTGAAAATTCTCGTCGCCATCCGTATTCAAGATGAAGGGCGTTGAAGAAAAAAAGATTATACACATTTTTCACGATTTTACCGAAAGTATTCGAAATATTGTGGTGAACTTGGATAAATTCAATGAACTTGATTTTAAGTCTGCCTCTCATAGAGGGAGCTAGTTACAAGGTTCTCGTACCAAGAAATAGTGAACATAGGTTTTTTAATATTAGATTGATTAGGCAAAATTACAAGGGATATTTTTATTTTACATAAAAATCTACTCTTGATAAGACTTATTATTTTTATCATCATCATCATCATCATCATCATCATCATCATCATCATAATCATCATCATCATTATTATTGTTATTATTATTTTTGGATAGAAGGTGTTGTAATTGATTGAATATAGTTATTTATGATACAAGTGCAAAAGGCATTGATACTCTTAGTTCAAAATTGAAAAACGAGCCACAAAGTATCGAGTTTCTGAATGAATGAGTCTTTTGTAATAGTATCATAAATTATTTTCTCTAATTCGCTCACACCGAAATTGAGGAAATAATGACGTCAATATCGTTCAGTGATTTTTGCATTGAAAAATATTGATTGGCAGAACTATTTTCTATCTCATAAATTTGACAGATGTTAAATAAATCCGTGGCAGGAGGCCAACATGTCAACAATAAATAATACTGAAAACAGTGCTAGAATAAAATATTCTAATATTGTTTTGTCCTACGAGGTGTGGCAGAATGAACGGATTGGACACATAATTAGAGAAACCATTTCAAGGGTGGATTTACGGGGTGGGGGGGCCTAGGTGATGGATGTAAAAAATTTCATACAATAATTTTAAATTCGTAATTTCTCAAATATTGTCAATAAATACTTCGATCAACAATTAAAATAACAGCCTGTATATCAGTGAAGAATGGTCTTATAGAAAATAAAAAAACTTACTTTTGAAGCTTGAAGACTTTTGTTTCTGAATTTATTGGATCACAATTTTCCGGAGTACCGGTAGTCATGCAATCATCGGATAAATCACGAAGAAAAAATTGTCAAAATTTTTTGCCTGGAAAAATGCAAATGTCATTTAACCTATTTATTCAGCTCTAGTTTGCTTATCATGTCTTTCAGATATAACCATTTTTTGTTTTCGAGATATCCTGTATAGGAGGCAAAATAATAATTTTTCACTCAACTGCCGATATATCCGGAACTACTGATCGCCTAGCGAGCCGAGAGGCGATTTCTTTTTCTACAGAAAATTTCCTACAAAAATCTGTTCTGTTCAATTTGAGGTTATGAGAAAATTTTACAGCCTTGAAGTACATATACACGCACCGGCGAACTGCATTCCGGGACTGCAGAAACGTAGATCTACAGTTCTGTTATCACTACACATGCAAAGATAATCGATAAGTCCCGGCCGACAGTTTCGGCAAATCGTTTGAAAAACTGCCATGTGTAAAGCAATTCCTTCAGATCTCATCGACAGTTCAGAACTTCCAACATTTTCGGTCTTTTACAGCCAAAATGGGCTGTCGAATGTAAAATAAATTCGAATAGGCGAATATTTTAATAGGAGAACAAAGAAGAGCGCCTATGTTAAACTTGTAAACTTCAACAAAACTATTTATGAAAATCCAACAGTAGACTCTTTTCCACTGATTCTCAGTTTTCTTAATGAATTCATATGCGATAGTTTATCACGTCTCAACAACCATTCTTTAGTCCATAATCTCTTTTTCGATTTTTCATTTTCAATTAATAACACAATCATGGCAGCAATCGATTTTAGTTTACGTTCAAGAGACATACATATAGTTCCTCACTTGGAAAACTGAGGATCTGAACTGAACGTGTATATATAGTAAAATTTAGGATGGACTGCAGTCCGCGGACTGTCAGTTTCCGATTATCAGATCAGGTCTTACGATTTAACTGTATCGTGTGTTGTGCGCTGCAGACTGACTGTCAGTTCAAATCGACAGTCCTGGGACTGCAAGCCGCCGGATCGTGTATAGGCACCATTCTGTTCCTCGAAGTCCCCCCTGAATCGATAGATAGATCGGTTCAGCAGTTTTCTTGAACCTATCGATTGAGATTTTGAAAAAAATATGGGAACAAGGTTTTTGTTCTCTAAACTTGACTTAATATTCTTAATCAATCCATAATTACATTATTTCTTCACTTTTCACGCATATTCCAAAACGAATGCGAAGTTCGAAAACGAGCAACGCAGGAGCGAGTTTTCGATAGCCTGAGTGTTGGAATTGCCTTTGCAACGAGTATTAGACCATATTTTCTCTTTTTCAGTCAAGTTTTGTGAAATACTTTCGAAATTCAAATAAAAATTCAGGTTAGTGACTTTTGAATTTCATCTTGACAGTTGGTATGAATTACAAAACTTGACAGATGACTGAATTTGAATTGATTTGATTTGAAAATTGAGAGGATCGGAGCTCAGTACTGACAACCTCAAAACGAAAACTATAACTGAAAGCAATGCCGTAATGCGTTTACAGCACTACTTTTAGTACTGTAATGAATTCATTACGATACTGAAATAGAGAAAAATATTTATTCAAGTATTTCTTTCAAATTGACAACAGCCTACTAATAATATCTGTTATATCTTGCCAAATGGACCCTAATCAAATTATGTCCGAATGATGTCCCAATGTTTCGATTTTGATGAAATTTTGGGAATAATCTCTACTTACTTCCAACAAGTCTACCCTGTGCCGATATATGCTTATTATTTTTTAGGGGTGAAAACTGCCTCGTTGTAACTTGAATAAAAGTAATTTTCTGGCTTTAATAGCAATGTATGAAGTTGAAAGGGGTCTTCATATATTTTAAGACCGTACAAATCACAACCTTCCCGCATAAAATGTGTAAGAAAAACACAGTCTGAAATGAAATGCGTTCTTAGTTGGTAAAATGTAGCAATGTGGTAATGAATACTGATGTTAAGGTTTCTTTGAAGAATGTTTGATGTTAAGATTTCTTTGAAGAATTATATAAATGCGGACGTGGATCTTATAACGATCGAAAGTCCTGAAGGAGTCGAGATTTTGGAGTGGGTCAACAATAAACAAGATGCAAGATGACTAGGGAAAAATATTTTTTGTGTGTACTATTTCGTACCTACTATTAAATCTTTCAGTTCACATGAAAACGATTCGAGGTAATTCGATAATTTGATTTAGATTTTGGGAACAAATTTTTCTATATCCTCGTATATTAGGGTGTAAAAAAATTCAAGCCCAGGTTGAAACTTGGGTCGGCACCCACTTCAGCTGCCCCAAGTATTTTAAGATCTTTATAATTTTCTGACTCAAAATTAAAAGCTTATAAATTGTGGTTTCTTCCGAACGAGCGATCCGTAGAAATTCTGAAGGAAAGTGCCGGATGGCGAACATCCAACTTCGATATGACTTCAACAGCTGCATCGACTCTGAGTCTCAGAATTTCCAATCTCGAGAAAAACAAATCCAACATTATACTATTTACGTTCAGAATAGAATTATTCCGAAAGAAATTGAAAAAAGAGTAAGATTCAAGTAAGATCTGAGGAGGCTGACAAAAATCCGAACTATCAGTCAAAGAAGTGTCTGAGGTCACTAGACTAAACAGTATTACGAAGGTTACAGTCACCCACAATATACACTTCATAAGGAAGAAACTGGGGACTTTTTCTTGACCATTCGCAATTTATGCGATCGTTCGCATCTATTTATTACCTTTGAGAATGACAGAAGAATCGGTATTCTTGACCGTCCGCATGACTTACGACCGTTCTGTCCGTTTCGAGTAATCGCAAATATTTGACATGATTTCATTGACATTGAATTTGAAAGTAAGGCATAGGCATCAGTATTCCGTTTCTTCCTATTTTGTTTTTTAAATTATGCATCGGCGCGCAGAATTTGTTTTCTGGTGGAAAAGGACAAAGGAAAAAAAGAAAGTTTTCCACTTCAACGTATTTTTAATGTCAATAACATGTGGATATAATAGATATGAAATTACACGGCAACTGTTCTCGAAAGAAATCACATTCCATGATATGGAATGAATAAAATATAAATAACTATCAAGGGAAAGATGAAATATAAATAATTTGGAGAAAGGGAGTGAAATAAATATTATAATTGCTAATGCATAAAAACGAATGAAGGACTAATTCTCCTAGAAAATGCAGGAAATCTCTCGGATTCATATAAATCGTGAAAAAATAAGATGACAAGTTCGCATCATTTTGTTTCCTAGCGGCCCTTCCTACACAGATACGGCCTCCTAAATGACGCCATTGGAAATCCATTTTACTGGAATAAATTTCAAATTTCTCAATATAATTCAAGGAAATATTGATATAATGAACAATAGAACTTTTTCTTTTGCTCGATGTTCAAGGTATCCAAATTAGTTTTCTCAACTTCTTATCATACAGGATGTATGATATGTGTGTATTGAAATGTACATCCTGGTGAACTAAACAAGCTAATTCGAATTTAAGGACAGTATTTTAAGAGGTCCTTACTATTGTTCATCAGATCATCAACTTTTCATTAAATTATATTGTGTAATTTAAAAGTTATTCGAGGAAAATTGATTTCCAGTGGCGTCATTTAGGAGGCCATAACTCCGTATGGACGACCGCTAGGAAAAAAAAATTATGAAAACTTATCAGTTTAATTTTTCTTGAAATTTATCTGAATCCGAGAGATTTCTCATATTTTTCCGTCCCGGACACCCTATATGAATACTAATAGAATATAATAATGATAATAATATATTTATTAGTCCAGTAAGACAATATAAACATGTATTGGACAGGTCAATGAACACTTATTGTGTAAAATATAGAAAGAACGTCGCATATCTTCAACAAAGTAAGGTCATAATAATTGTAAAAAGTAATGAATTAATATAAAAACAACGAATCAGATAGAAATATAGAACAAATACAATTAAAGGTCGCGATCATCTAGAAACTCTCACACACTATAGTAGCTTTTGGCTGCCAGCATCGTTTTCAAGTACTTTTTGAATGATTTGAAATTAAGTATTTTAATGTGTTACCTTCTCTGGTTCAATGTGATAATTCCACCCTAAGTTGTCCCTTAGCTGCAGTCGAAGAAGGGCAGGGTAGGTTCAAATAATAAAAAAAAATGCTTAATGGGCGCCACCAGATTTAAATTACACTTAGGGGTAGTATATGGGTGTGAAGTTATAACTTCAATCTGGAAAATGTACTAGAGAAAATCTATTCAGAGCTCAACAATCCTTGTAAGAATATATTCGATGGCTATTGTATCAAGGTAATATAAATCGTAAGCAAGCATAATAATAAATAAGCATTCAGGAATATTCACATAACGGCGTATGTGTACACAAGCGCTGCACAAGTCTGAGGGTGTGTGGCCCCCCTTAACTCTAAGTAAAAGATTGTATAATTTCAAAACGTAACTGAATTAAAATCACTGTGTTGCTCTGAATTTATGGAATTAATATAAAAAGAAAGGATGTCAACAACTATTATTAGTAAAAACTATAAAGAGATGTTCATTAGCCGATATAGGAAGTTGGTACGACCTTGAATGTTTCCTGCAGGTTCAGGTTCACTCGGGAATATTCTGGATTATGAACACCTTACGCCGTTAACCACTTATTTCCTGACTGTCCCGTTTCTTTCTGTACCTTCACAAGTAGATACTGAAAAAATGCAACTTCCAAATATAAGTCTCGAAGAGATTGTCCCAGACTTGGACCCTATAATGAAAAAGACCATCGAACACATATCGTCTCGTTTTAAAATAAACTCATACTAACAAAAAATAGAAAGGAAGAAAATATTCGTATGTACATACCTCTGTATATTTACGAGGGTGAAAATATTAGGTTCTATATGTCCGAGAATAGATGATAGTTATCTCGGTATTGCTGATGGAAAAGATGGAAAGAAAATATGACACCACTTGCATTGAAAACAACCACAAGATGTCGGCTTACCAACGTGAAAAAAGGAAAAATCCTTCTTGAAAATCCCCTTTCAGGAAACACAATTTCACTCAATTGATCGTCCCACGAACAATTTGAATTGTATTCTGTGAAATGCTTAGAAAAGTAGAAATCCCAAGATTGATATCGATAAATCGATGAAAATAACTTTTCAAAAACAATTTGAAGAAGATATCGCCTTTTAACTCTATAACACCTGGGTCAGGAATGAAGAACAACGCAGAATCACATCAGCTGTACGCCGGTACAATTCAGCGATAATGAAAAATGCAGCGGCTGATCCGCGGTCGGATTTCAGACACGTATCAACTCTCCTCTTTCCTCGAAAAAAAAAAGAAAAAAAAAAGATGCAAAAAATTGTCCGATACAAGATTGGTCTGATCAGAAAAATCAAGAACTATAACAATTACTGATGGATATTTCTAAAACGATCAATTTGGAATTCAACGAATCACAAAAAACCTTGCTACTGAAAAAACATCAGTATAAACTTTTATGTGAGGATTGCGAAAAAATGAACGAATATAATGAAGCACTGAGAAGGGAAATTGCCAAAATAAATGTCGAAAGTCGAAAAGAGCAGAGTGACATTCGAATTTGATGCTTGTATGAAGCAACAAGAAATCAAAATAAAGAATTTAATGGAAACAGCTCCCGACATCGAGTCCATGAAAAGAAAAAATTCGAAACTGCAGGAAGAATTTTTAGCTCTGAACGAAGCAAATAAGGCCCTAGTTGAACAGATAATGAGATTGCTGAAGGCAATATACGGCCAAGAAAGCAGCTAAAATGGAGGCAATCATGTTCGATTTAACTGAAAAAGCGTTGGCGGATCAATAAAAGATGGTTAAAAAAAAACAGGCGATGGCCACTATGTTAAGTGAGAATGTTGATTCGTAAAAACATTTTGTGGAATTTTGAAATTGAAATTTATTGAATTTGATCAAAACATTTGATATGAATAAGTATTTTGGTGTCCGAAAGTGCAAAGATTAAAGTGTTGCAGCTGAAATAATTTAGAATACGAAAATTTGACTTTTCACTTTTAAGCTTGCATCTTCCTCGAAGTATTGTGTTTTTTTTAACGACACAAATATGCATAGATTATAATTTTTTTCAATTAAAAACAGCATCAGGAGGATGGGCCTTGAGATCTTTGGCATGCCAAACACCCATTTTTTTCCCAACAAATCCTCCAATTCATAAGTCCAAGGAGACAGAATTTTAGGGTAAGCGCACCGGTTATGGCCACTTTAAGACATTTTCCAACTTCACATTGTGATCATTTTACTATACATGCACCGCTTCACATTTAAAAATATGAAAACGCTGCCTATGAATATTGTGATTAGTGAGTTGCCAAGCAAAAGTTGTTTTTACGGCGAATAAAATAATTAAAAAATGAAAAGGAAAGCGAGTGCAATTTATCCAGTTGTGGCCATATTTTCCACCAGTTGTGGCCATACAATTTTCCATTTGTGGCCAGTCACGGTTTTGGTTAAACTTGCACAGTTTGATACTCACTTCCATCGAAATTCAACAAACCCTCTCATAAATAACAAAAAATTTATTGGAATTTTATGAAAATATATATACAAATATTTAAAAAATTATAATCTTTCTTATACCTGAATAAAAAAATTCATCGAAATATTTAGGTGTCTGAAAAAAATTTTTTCAAACAATATATGGTCCGCGATCATCAGCAGCCCTATGTTCTTCAATTTTCATGATGATCTTCTTTCTAATACCTGGTCTGGAGGTTCATGCCTTTTTCAGTTTTCCACTTCTGGAACTATACCTTTTCAACTTCAAATTGAGATTGATCACATTTAAATTAGGATTAAACAAATTATAAATGAGAATAAGCAACTTCAAAATGGTAAACACAATCGAATTGGGAAAATGAACACATTCAAAATGGGACTAAACAATCTCATATTGGGAAATGACATTTCTTTTTTTATATTCAGAGAATTTTCACGCTTCTGAAGACTTTCATGAATAGATTTTGATTGGTACTATCTTTGAAAGTTCGAAGTGTCATTTCTTGTATCGCAACAATTTTTTGAATGGATTTTGGCCTTTGACCAATGTGTGCACAAGTTTTACACAGTGGTCTTTTTTCTATTATGTCTTTAAAAATGTTTCTGCTTGATTCTTGATCCCGAGGCTGGGAGAGAAAAATGAAGAGTATTGATTCTCACAGTTTTCAAGGAAATCTTTCATAAATTATACATATATACATGTGCATTGTTAAATAAATTTTTTCCTCATTTCGATTCTCAGTTACTTCAGAACAATTTTCTTGAAATATGAAATAAACAGAAAACGTGTTTTTTTCAATATGGAATTGTTTAGTTTCAATATAAATGTGGTTAATTCCAATTTAATTGTGATAACCATTTTGAAATTGTTTAGTCCTATTTTGAATGTGTTATGTGTTTATTCCCAATTCGATTGTGTTTACCATTTTGAAGTTGCTTAGTCTCATTTTGAATGGGTTTAATTCCAATTCGAATGTGATTAGCCTCAATTTGAAGTTCAAAAGGTATATATTTCTCTAGTTTTCAGTCTCATCCATTTCGTCAATTTAACAATTTTGTGTTTTATTACTAAGCCTTTTTTATGAAGCTTATCATTTTCATTTGCTTCTAGATGCTCCAATTCATTTATCGGACGATATTGTTAAGTTTTTCATCTTTGTCTGTTACATACGATGCAGTATTATCTATCCTTTACTAACTAGTGGCCACAACTGGGTTTGTACGCTCCGTTTCTGGCCACTAAGTAGCAACAAGTAAGGAATCGTACTTTTTTGTGGTCCAGTTGTGGCCAGCACTATATTATTTAGTTAGAATCAGAAATGTTGATATGAACTCTCATAGTCCTTCCCGAAACAAAGCTATAGAGCCAGTCCAGAAAAATGCCACGAAAACCGAGGCTGTAGTCTTTATTCAACATGAAATCGAACGCAAGAACGTCAAATGCTCGTGAGAGATCAAAAAAGATTCCAGCGACCAACTGGCCCGCATCTAACCTATCGTAAACGTATTCCACAAAAGAGCATGCTGCTGTCTCCGCCCGGTCTAAAGCCATGTTGGCATTTTGTCAAGATTTTAAACCTAGCCAAATAATCAGTAATCCGCTCGAGAACAGACGAATATGAGACGATAGTTAGCTATGTCGTTTATGTTTTTTTTTTTTTTAATACTGGAATGACCATAGAATTTTTAAGAATAGTCGGAAATGTACCACATGACACCGATAGGTTAATGAGTTCAGCAAAATGATGTGCGATGTATTCAGCTGATATTTTCAAAATTTTGGAAGAAATGTAATCTGTGCCTGTGCTCTTTTTGTTCTTCATATTACTAATGACACGAATGACCTCAGTTTCAGACACTGGATAAAAAAAGAAAGTATGACATAATAACGAAGCGGTTGTACACGACTTTGAAATATCATTTCCATAACAACGCTCAAGTTCTATATTATTCATTCACGATAGCAACAATTCAATATTCAAATGATAAATAAAAAATGTATATACAAAAGTATCAATCATAACCTATACCTTTGTTCACATGTTTGAATGACATTTTTCGGTGTAAAATTGTCAACGACGACGACCGAAGTATATTTCTGATCATACGGCCATACTCTTACTCTACTCTCTGAGTAAGTATAATTTCACATAAACATTAATTATGATGATCCATCACATTCTCATTTTCGAATTCATTTGCCGAAGACAATTCACATTCTTAGTATTCTGAGAAATATCTGTCATAAGCTCCCATTTTCGTCGATACAGTGTGGAATGTGTCAAATTCCAATGGACAACCGAGTAATTTTGTTCGAGTGAATAGAGTATAGATTATATTATAGAGATAAGGAATACAAAATTGATATGATACTGAATTGGAACATAAATGGCTCCACGTTGTGCAGATAGCTTAACCAAAATTTTGCTTTCAATCCAAACGTGAAAACTACAAGAGCATGAGTGGAGGAGCTTCTCAGGTGTAGTAAGTCTCACCCAAGCTGTATATCGTAATTTTGTTCCTGCAAGCAAAAAGGCTGTACAGGTCGAAAATATTAGTGGCATCAATACGGATTTAGGCCCTAAAAATCAAAAAGAGGGATCGTCTTCGAGAAGGAAGGTTGCCTCGATATAAATTGCCAACACTGCCTACTAAAATTCAAAGTAAGTTTATAAATATTAAATAATCAGAACAGATTCCACTATTACTATAGCAGTAGACAGCCTCTTATCTTGAAAATCTTAGAATCACTGGTTTTTTTCAGGGCCAAAATCAAAGAATTCCCAACCTGCTGTGAAATAGGTACCAAGAGAAGGAAAAAGGCTACCTGGATGAGCGGCATACAGAAGACGATGTCTGAGAGACCGGGAGAATGGGTGTTGATAGAAGGGGATGGAGACTGGGAATTGGAAGGCCTGGGATGTTATAAACACGGATATCTATATCAGCACCCCAAAGGTAAAGTGTGTCAAGCTACAATATCAAAATTAGACAAATGAGAGATTTTTCAGTTCGATAATTGTTTCAAAGAATGTGTACTGCCATTACTTGGCGTCTTCATAAACCTAGGGAGTCAAAAATGTGTTCCACTAGCTAGAATTTACTAATGTGAATCCAATATTCTAGATAGGTTGTGTCTGAAAAAATGTGACTTAACACACTTTACCTCTGAGGTGCTGATATATAGATATAAGGTTGATTTCACAAAACTTTGTTAGTACCGTTTAATTAACTGGAGCCACCACAATTCGTAGAAATTTCAAAACGAGTAATTCGATTTGTGAAACCGACCCATAATCTGATGAGTCGATTTCGAATAGTTGTTTTGGTTGGTTAACGGTTGACCGCTCGGTTCATAAATGACAACGTCAAACGAACTGCGCTTTCGAATTCTGTTCAAATTTTGGAGGAACATCTGATTTGAGACGTCACCAGAATGTCATTCGAATGCGGTTGGTCCAAAACTGACGGACCAATCTATGAACCAACCAAGAACCAGTCAATCGAAATCGCCTCTAGTTCACAAACCAAATAATTGAAGTTCATAGTTCAATATTTATATCATTTAAAATATTACCTCATTGTGTTTTCCCTATTTTTTAGTTTAATTCATCAAATGTTAATTTTTACTTATTCTTAGTATTGTTTTGTAAAATACCTAGTTGATTTATATTTATATTTTTACTTTATGTTCATTTTTATGATTTAATGTGATAATTTTGTTAATTATTGTTATTGTACAAAATATTCTTAAAACTGTAATAAATTTTTTTGAAACAATCTAATCAATGCATTATTATTTAGTACCGCTACAAAAATTTACATATATTTAAATATATACAAAGATATTACCAGCATATGGCATGGACAAATCAGGAGATAAAAAGATATTGCCAGCATATATGTAAGGGAGATATTCATAGATGTATCTGTATGGCATATGCCATGGATATATTTTTGAAGATTATGGGATATTCCTGGCAGATGTTTCATGGTGACCTTGGATATTCCTGCTATCTGCCAGGCTTATGCCCTGGGAGATTTGGAATATGTTTGGAATATCTCAATATGCCAGCGGTATATTCATTGAATATGCATGGAATATTTCTGTGCCGTCTGGGAGGTAGCATTCGCCACATGATATGTTGAATATTAAAATTTGTTCAGAACACACAAAAAATGTTAGGTGAATTCTGAATGAAGTTAACAGAGAGTTTGCAAAGTTCAGGTGAAGGATTATATATCGAAATGAATATGACAGTGAAGAAGGCATCGGTATATCGAATGCGATATAAAAACGAAACGAAACTAAACTGACTCTTCCTACTGATGCTAATTCGAATTTCACCTTAGATGTCTGAAGAGATTGACGAACTTGGTTTTTTCGGATGTGCGAGGTGGTTGACGACTGTAATTTGGAATCTGGTACACGTTCTTCGAATTTAGAAGTTGAATTTTTAATAATTCTGCAATGCACTGCTCGCTCAAGCCAGTATTGATGCATATTTTATGTATTCAACATTATGTGAAGTTGTTTCCTTTAGAAACGACTCATATTCACATTCTTCCCTAATTGAACGAAAGCACGCAAACCAGAGGAAAATTAACTCAGAAGATTAGCTTCCGCAATGAAATGAGCTTATAATTACGATTAACCGCATTTACAGAGAACGGATGAAAACATCTTATTGTCTTTGCTCTCAGTATCAGGTATAAGTGGCCGGTGCCATGTCGTGCATTAATTCTACCCGAAAAAATGATTGTACAGGAGCAGCCACAGCGAAAGTGATTTTGAGGAAAGACTGGTGAAATTATTATAGACCTCTCGACTGCTGAATGTATGAACTCATTCTATGGTGAACTGTAATACCTTCATAATCTTGGTTGATGTGTATAAAAGAAAGGGTCATTAGCTCTCGTGGTACATTCACAAGCTGGTAGTGAGAGTGGTCAATCATTTCGACAAGGAAGTGTAACTGTTAATGTTGAAGTAATGAAGATTATTGTGAGTCTATTTTCATTAAAATTTTAAAATCCGATCTCTTGAATAAACTCTATCTATAGGGTCGATACTAAGAAGTAGTACGCCCTAAGCGTTCATTAAAACAACATCTGATCTTTTTATCGAAAACTTAGTTGTCTTCTCTTAATGTCTATGCTCACATGAAATAAGTTGTCTGTATTTATTTTTCTATCACTGAATCTTGATATGGAATAGCTTTAATGTTTGAAATTTTCACGGTTGAATATTTTTCGAGAAGTTATTTCCAGTGAAAGTTCATGGAAAGAAATGAGTATCCACTCGCACCTTCGATAGAATTTTTTTTATATGGAAGACAAAATTTTCATTCAGAAACTATTCTCATTTCTAAAATATATTCCGAATATAATTGGGGATGACGATATTAAGCAGCTCCTGTAATTATAAAAAATGAGAAAGCTCTAGCATGAATAATAACTGAAAAAACCTAACTGTACCTGAAATGACTAGATCAGATCTAACCTAACCCAACCGACCTAATGAATCCTAATCTATTCTGATTCCTACTTCGCAATCAAGCATAACGAAATCTTATCGAACCTGACTTCTTTCAATGTGAGCTAAAATCTAACCGCAGCCTATTTAACCCCTGTCGACAAAAATATATGTGTGTGAAGCAAATTAGCGAAATATTAGTGAAAATTACATCGGCATAACTTTACCGATGAGTAGCACAACTTTTTAAACATATTTTCTTCGAAAAAAAAAGAAAAATTCTAGGCTGACTTTTTTTTCAGTTCTGTAATTTACGAGTAATTTATCGAAAAATCCAAAAAATTTTCGTCGAAATATTTATGGCACAAAAGCACACGAAGTTGGCACGAGTTTTTCCATTCATTCGTGCGGAAAAAAAACGAAATTGGGGTTATCTTTCTTCTCGATTTCGATTTGTGGGAAATGAGACAGTTTTTTGGAAAAATTTGAACGGCACAAATCAGTCAACCCAACCTTACCCAAAACCTAAACGAACTGATTACTAAAACGGATCCTATTCCTTCATAAAAACAGTCTTTCAGCCTAGAGTAAATTTCAGATATTTCGACAATAACTTTATGATTTTCATCCAGAATATTTATAATTGTAACAACTTGCAGTAGTTTACGAGAAAAACAATGAAAAAAAGTTTCGAATTTCATTTTGGGAATTCGGAATTCTTTCTCTGTGCAGGGACGGGCCGAAACGAAATTTTTGGGGGGGGGAAATCCATCGAAAATTTTCCAACTTGAAATTGAATTGACAGGAATTCGTTATATATATTTCGGTATAATATTTGTTTCGGTAAAAAAAATTCAAAATTACGAATTTTAACAGAGTGAGGAGTAATTAACTTTTTTTCCATCTACCAAACATTCAATTAAGTAGATTTTATGGAAATTTTTTTTTCATAAATAGTATCTTGATGTTGCTTGAAACTTTGAGAAACACTACTTGTTTGTTTCTTCAGTTTTGTAGCTTTTCTTCATTTCGTAGAATCTGGGAGCGAAGGCACGGCTCATTTTCATCAGAGAAAATATTTTTTCTGAAAAATCTATTCTTTTCATGCCGTGGAAGAAGTAAATATTGGGAATCAAAGTGATGAGAAATTATCGTTGATTCTTTATTTTATGGAATCGTTTTTTTTTTGTGAGGACTACTTTGAAATATGTTCGAAACTTTGAGACACACTTTTTGTTTCATTCTTTAATTTAGTTCAGTTACATTATTTGGTGTATCTCAAAATTTCAAGCATCATAAAACAAAATATTTTTCACAAAAAAGCACATTCCATAAAATGAAGAAATATACATGATTGAATGTTGGGTAGATGAAAAATTAAAGTTAATTACTTACCACTTTGATAAGATTCAAAATATTGAAACTGCCCATCCCTAACTTAGATCCATTTCACAGAATAATGGGAACAAAATTTTCAGAAAATATATTTCGTTTGATAAAAAATAAGCATTATTTTTGCTTACCGATTTTATGAAATAAAGAAAAGCAAAATAACTCCCTAGTTTACACAGAAAAAGTGTGTCAAAGTGTGTGTCATAAATCAAGATCTTTCTTTAAAAAAAACAGATTCCTGATTTGGTAGGGAAATGGTTTTGACCTAAATCACTCATACTGAAGAAACAATTTTGAACAAAATTTCCTAATTTGAGTTGGCGATTTCGAACTCTTTTGCGGCGTTTATTGCAATTAGTGTTTGGAATTGAGGATATATTTGGTGTTTTGAGAGATTGTTGTTGTGACTTCCGATATTCTGTAGTCATCACCCAAAATTTTCTATCACACTTCTTTTCCTTCGTGCATTTTCTGTTCATAAATTTTTTAAAAATTTTTTATAAGGCACCACATAACTCAAACTTCACTTTGAATCTTTTTTGGTTCATTATTTAAATTTATGTACAGGGTAGGTATCCCAAATTTCTTGATTTTGACTGTTTCAGGTACTTCTGGACCAGATGGCTCGATTTTCGTGAAAACACCATTAGTGAAAACCGTTTCACGATATCTTAATTTTTTTTTATTTTGCGAAAAATTATCAATTTCGAAAATGTGCGAACTTTTCTGTTTACGAAAATGTCTGAACACGATATGAAATTTCTAGAAGCCCTTTTCCACCGGAAATAAGGAACTATATTCAATTTTTTCCTTCTCGTGGAAAAAAACCATTTTTTAATTTCAATTACGAACGCATTTTTTTTTCATCTTTTGTCATAAAAAAAATTCAAAGATGAAGAAAATTTGAAATAATGTCTTATTCCGGATGAAAAAATTCTTGTTGAAAGTTTTTATCTTTTTCAGATATTTTCGAAAATGGAGAAGTTATGGCACATCTTCAAAATAGAAAAAATTTCAAAATTTTATTATATCTTCGAAACTAATGAAGATATCGTGAAACGGTTTTCACTACTAGTATTTTCACGGATATCGAACCCAGGCCTCCTTTCAACGTTTTTACCTATATAGTCTAGAAGTACCTGAACCAGCCAAAATCAAGCAATTTGGGATACCCTGTACACATATTGTTTATTCGCAAAACTATAACACAATATATGTACGAAGAGCGTACCTAATGGTGATTCTGCTTATCTGAAAGTTACAGCTTAAATTTATGATACCAGATGGTTTTTTTATGACACAGTCTATGCGACGTAACTGAAAAATTTACAACTGGGTGCCTACTTCTTGAGGCCGCATCTCTTCCAACACTTAATGGTAAAAATATTGGGTTGAATACAATTTATTGCCGGCTATACATATATTGTCAAGTACTGATTGCAAATTTGTTTTTTCTAATTCAGATTCCTTCGTATTTCATAACTCCCTTGGAATGATGTATTTCAACTGCTTGGAAATTTTACCAACTGCTTTGAAATTTTACCAACTGCTTTGGAGTTTCTCCAACTGTTTTGGAATTTTTTTCCAATGCTTTCAAATTTTGCCAACTACTTTGGAATTTTTCCAACTCTTTTGAAATTTTTTACAACTGCTTTGAAATTTTTCCAACTGCTTCGAAATTTTTCCAACTCCCTTGAAAATCTTCCAACTGGTTTGAAAATTTGCCAACTTCGTTCAACATGGGGGGGGGCTATCATCCCCCCCCATCCCCCCCCTTGGGCCCGTCCCTGTCTCTGTGTTAGGGCCGCTTGCCACTATGCTGAATTCGGAACTAATTCAAGCTCTTAGTCCTCAATCAGATGCGTCCGCATTCCGCATAATAAAATCTCGCATTTATTATGCGTGCGCATCTGATTTAGGACTAAGAGCATGACTTAGTTCCGATTTTAACGTAGTGACAAGCGATCATCATACTAAAACAGTGTTGAAATTTCATGTTCATGTCGATATAAATATAATTGCGCTGTACATGGGCGCCCGCAGGGGGGGCCGTGGCCCCCCCTGAGATTTTAGTTTCCCTCTTGCTTTTGAGCATAACCGAATACTGATTTTGACAGCGCCTCATCAAATCATTATTTGGCCCCCCTGAGAAAAAATTCTGCGGGCGCTCATGGCGCTGTAGAAAACTATAACAAATTATATTTTCCCATCGATCATTGAATTTCAAATAATAGTGTTTTCTTCCTTTTTCATTCACTTTTTAAGAAAGACAACATATAAATTTTTTTATTATATCATATTTTTTTAGGTCTGAGTTGGTACTGATTTTTGTTTAAATCAAATTACTTGTTCCTTGGTTTTTTCAATTTTTAAAATTTGATATAACTTTTCATGATCTCAAGAAGATATATCTGTAGGTATAGATTATAAATAAAATAAGTTGTTAGGTTCAGACAAGCCGCCTCAATCAGTAATAGAAATGGATTCTGTTTGAGCAACTATCCAAAATAAAGTTAACCGACTTGCGAGGTTGGTCACCACCTTTGAAAACTTCGTCAACTTTTGATGAATGTCTGCCTACTCTGTTCACTAGTTTCTTCAAGGATTGAGATCAGGAAAATTAGTTGGTATTTTTAGTTTGATGAGATTGAAAAATGGAGAACAACCTCCTGACTTTATTTCTTTTGTTGGCGAGTTTGTTCCAATTAGCAGAAGATTCGAACAAGATCCTAATTGTCGTTCTTTCAAACAAAGTAGATCATAGAACCGATTCAAAACTTCGATATATCCATTTTATGAAAAGTACCCATAAAAGTTTTAAAAATTTCGTGTATTGAATTTTCTTTTGTATTAGGGGAGGCCTGATAAAATTAAAAATTATACTGGCAGACTAGAAAGATGGAACAAACGACATTTCAATAACTGATGAACTCTATTTAGAACAAAACAATCACACACGACTATGGTACGGTACAATATAGAAGATATATCCTGGATGTGCGGTCGAGTTAGTTGATGGATCAGATCTGCAGAAAGTTCCGTGGGTGTAGCCAGATAACCTAATAATTCGATAAATACAAATTTGATCAGATTAATAGTTAGTTGTAAAATAAGGTAACTATCACAAGGCTTGTTTGAAATTCGCCAGTATCATTCATCACGAGAATAATCAAAACATATATGTTCACTTTGATGAGAAGGGTTGAAAGTGTAGAGTGAAAGAGGTATTCCTTCTACCGACTGTCTAAAACTTCATGTTAGTGCTTTTCTCTCTTTTTCCTTCGACTGATTGCAAATCATACTCTAATCAAATTGTCAGATCGGAATTATACCGAAAAATTTCCTTTTGATTAACTTAACACTTTCGATTCAGCATGTTCTGAACATAAATTATGATATCCATTCGTCCAGCGATTTAAATATTCATTAATAGTTTCTCCGGTTTATTGAGTTTGAATAAAAGAAAGGGATCATCTGCCTTTTCACCTTCTTAAACGAGAAGCTGTAGCACACTCGATCAACCATTCAAGCTTCAACCGTAGTCAGTGTGACCTTGTGCGAAACCGAAAATGAACTTGATTGTAAGTCGACTTCTTTCTATACAATGTGAAATTATTTGAGTTTGATGTAATACGAGATACTTTTCATGATATGCACAACTAGGTACCTACTCTGTCAAGCGAGAGTTTGTTCAATGTTTTTCGAAAAATATTACAAAATTCTGATGGGTTCTGTTCTTTATACAGGTATACTTAATCGTTGACGAAGTTGTTGGAATTATTCTTGAGATTGATTCACATCACCCCAACATCATTGACGAAGTTGTTGGAATTATTCTTGAGATTGATTCGCATCACCACAATTGATAGATATAATATTGAAAAAAATATTATTGGACACATGATTAAAATATATTTTTTAAATTTTGGCTTGCAGGTTCGAAAGTATCAAGACTTGACATAATTCTAACAAAAAAACCTATTCAACATCAACTCAAGTGCTTCGTCAAATTCTTAAAGTTGTTCATTGGAGCTTAAAGTTAGTGGATTTGGAGATTTTGATTGTCAAAGTTTAGGGATTTTCAATCATCAAAGATGAACTTGTTCGTTAGTCTATTCAACTCAATGATTCTTCACACTCATTTCTATTTATACTCTGAAGGTGAGTTTCACAAGACTCTGATGGCCCGATAAAAAAACTCATGTTAATTCAAAACCATCTAATCACTCGATTTGGAATTTCAAAGAAATTTGGTGGTTCTAATAAACTTGACAGTTTTTGTCAGGCAATCATGAAATCCACTTCACTCTCACATTTCCGAGCACATTTCTCATCTTGAATATTTTTGTTATCTTCCAGTGACCAGTGGGTTCAGAAATTATTATTTTCATGAGGATAGATTGCTTTTTTGCTTCAAATATGTTCGACTCTTCAATTTGCGTTTTCATCTGTCATTTAGAAGTTCAATCTTATTTTTATGAAAAAATGTTTAACCCGAAAACGTGACCTATCAAGTGTGGAAAAATGATATAAACCCCGAATGAATCTTCTTTTGAAGGATGATTTTTCATTTATAATAATTTTCGTTACTTTCAGCGAATCGTTCATGGGGGTCAGATTTTGATGATTTATAGTATACATATACATTCCCTGAATTAAAAGGGATAGAAAAAGGTACCATACATTCAAATGGAAACCTTCGTTAGCTATGATTTTTTTTAATAGACTTTTCTTAGAAAATTGCGAAAAAATATATACATGATATACTTTCGAATTTAATTTTGCGAAAATTCTGAAAAAATATTTTTCGATCAAAAAAATCAAAGAAGGTTTTGATTTTGATTCTTATCTTTCTAATGGAGGAGGCCATAGAACTTGATATTTCACAATCAAAAGATGTCAAATTGATCCAGAAAACATTAATTATTATAGTTATATTATTATACAGACTCCAGGAATATTTCTCTAAACTTCGAAAACTCGCTTCTTCGTCGCTCGTTTTTGAATTTCGCATTCGTGTTGGAATAGAAGCTCATTCTGCAACTTGTTTAAGAATATACTATTCTCTATTTTAGAGTCGTAATGAATTCATCACAGTTCTGAAAATAGTGCTGTAATTAACTCATCATTGTTTTCAGTTATATTTTTCGTTTTGTGGTTGTACTGACCTCCGATCCTATCAATTCTCGAATCAAAACAATTCAAATTCCGTAATCTGTCAAATTTCGTTCATTGCAGTACTGAAAACAGAGCTGTAATGAATTCTTTACAGCATTTTTTTCAGTCATATTTTTCGTTGTCAGTACTGACCCCCGATCCTTTCAATTTTCAAATCAAATTAATTCAAATTCCGTACTTTGTCAAATTTCGTAAGTAACACCAACGTAAGATTATATACTTATTCTGTGTTCCGATCACATGCTTTCAATCATTTTCTGAAACCTGAAACATTATGGGTAGGTAGATCTCGTAAGAATAATCATTTCTCTAATTCTCTGACAAATACGTTCATTCTACCATATCCTGTAGAAAAAATCATGAGAGAAACTAATTATCAATTCGCACAAATGGTAATCTATATTCATCATAAGTTGACCTCTTGCCTCGGATTTATTTATTATATGTCAAATTGATGGGAGAGAAAACAGTCCTGCCAATCTATATTTTTCAATGCATAATTCACTACTCTATATTTATGAAAATATTCCAAATTTCAATAAAAGTTGAATGAATTAGAGAAAATAACGTATACTACTCGTACATTCGCTTAATCTAACACTCGTTCATTCAAAAACGAGCCACAAATTGCCGATTTGAATTTTGAACTCGTGGAAGAATATCAGTGCCCTCTGCACTCGTATTATGAATAACTATTCTGTTTTCGGAATGTGAATTCTATGATGCCAGTTGAACTCTTTTTAATTTGTGGTGAAAAGTTTTACGTCAATACTGTCATCATTTCATAATTTTTCTTCTAGACGTCAAAATTTTCCAAAATTTAATGTTTTACACGGCCTTGTTCTTTTATGGATCTATCCTTTGGATCATATTCTGGAACATTATGCCAGTCGTTATGCGATCAACCACTTGTTCCATCAATGAAGACGGAGGGAATCTAGACTGGTACTAATTCACTTTTCACTTATTAAAATATTTTTAAATCACAACAGATAGTACTGATATTTTCTAGATTATAATTTTGTGGCGTATCATACATCAAATTAGTGCAGAATTGAACGAAGAATTCAAATATGTTTAAATATACATGGTGTTATGTAGAACCGGAAGTAGATATTTTACAATTCAAGTTCATATACTCGTACTTTAAAACAAAAAAACTAGATATTATTCGTATATATACAAACAACTTGGTCATAAAAATTGATTAGTTTAGGAGCTCCTTCCAATTGTCAAAACAGTGATAACTAATGAAACGTTGGCCAGAGATGATTATGCATGAAATTTATTTGTTCGAAGGACAATCACATTAATCGTTGAATATCATACGTGTTTCAGATGGAAGAATGTCTAACGACTCCCTGAGATTCAAAATTGATAATAGGTATCATAAATTTTCACAGATAGAAAGTTATAGTTGTATCCTATTCGAAGGACTGAGCTCAATAACATAATACCTCAAAATGCACTTTGTTCAATCAAATTATAAAAACCGTCCGTTTCTGCATCATGTCCGCTGGAAATGAATCGACATTCTCTTGAATGAGAGCATAAATAATGAAGAATTCATGGAACTTGTTCGCGAAATGAATTTTTATGTTTATGGTTCATAGAATAAATCCAGGTGAAAGTTGTTTCAGTACTGAAAAATCTAAAATATGTTTTCAAGAATATATTCACAAAATGTTTGTCATCCTCAATTACTTCTCTCCGCAGAGGTTAATGACAACAACAAAATCCTGATCTTGAATTTTGTTTTCAGATTTCAACTATTGTATCTTTGGTTTCCTTGGGATTCTCACTGGGCCAGCAAGATGATATTCAACGTAACCACATACAGAACGACATTCCATTCCAGAATCAACAAAACCAAGAATTTTTCGTTCAACAAAGGCATGTACTCCAGAACTACCCTCAGCATTATGTCCCTGTTCCCATACAACTCTTACAACGCTCAGTGTACACTCAACAACCCCAAGCTGCCCTCATAATTGTGAAAGCGTTTCCTGTCTATCTGACACCAGCTCAAGCCGCAAACATTCAAGGACATTCCACACAACTTCAGCAAAATATTGCCCCCAGAATTCCGAACATACGTACGGTACATTATAGTGCAGCATCAACCTCTCCCGTATTCTCCACAGCCCAACCTGCTCCAGAAAGGCCAACAATATCTCCCGCTGATCCAAATAACAATTTCTTAGCACCTACAAATCCTGGACTTTTCTTCGCTCCGCCATCAAATGTTCAAGGAGATTCCTACTTGAATCAACTAGCACAAGTAGTCGCCCAACAATATACAAAATCGCCTTCGAATTTTAAGGCCCCAGCTATCATCGCTGGGCTCGAAAATTTCAGTGCCGATCAACAGAAACAAATAAAAGCACACTTGAATAATTACATTACGTCGCACGCTGATGGAGAAAATCAAGCCAAAGACTCCTTCTCGCACAGAGACCGTTCTTCCAGCGAATCTCAGGATAAGTACTCCAGTAAGATTGCCTCAAGTCGGAATTCTCAACAGAGTGAATGGCGGCCAGCCGTTCAACCCACGACAACGAAGAAAAACTGAAATTTTCAATTGATTATTATAATTACTTCGACTGATGCCAAAGTGTTATTAGTTATTTAACTTTGTTATTTTTATATTAATTCGATCGAATAAAATGAAACTGCTCGTTTATTTTTTTAAACTATAGCTTTCATATATTATGTGTATTTATAAATAATTATTTCTTATGAAAAAATACAAGAAATTAATTTCCCGCCAAAAAATATTTGGAATTTTTAAAACATTTTCTCTTAAGAGAAAATGTGGTTTCCAGAACGACTGTTGATTTCTAGGCTAGCATTTATTTTTGAAACGTAGGGAAGAGTATGACATTGGTTAGTTTCAGACAAGTCCATGTAACTTTCCCGTTATTTTTGAGATTGAACCACACTTATTTGCACGAAATTAACCACCAGCCTCTGTGTTTCATAAATAAATTAACTCCACCTCGCAACTCAGTTGGTCCCTTATAATATTTTAGTTTCAATTTTATTTCTAAACGTGACAAACCTTAGAAAAACTCAGGCTTCGATCACAGAACCACCACTAGTTTTAATTGTATTTTCGTACTATCCTGGCATTTACTCAAACACATCAGCTCATTTGATGGAAAATTTGGGAAAACATAACTAGAATTCGTTTTTGCAGAGCCTCTTATCGGGTGCAATTGTGAATCCAAACTCTTCAAAGACCTAAAGACATAATTATCTCCATGGGTATTTTACTGCTTGGAACATATAATAAATGGTACTAAGACCGAGAGAAGTGGCGATTAGGCCTCGGACAACGTCGAAAGACGTTCTAAACCGACTTATATATATACAGGGTGTTTCCTTAACATGCGGCAAAAATTCAGGGGGCTGTTCCTTGGACTATTCTAAGAATATTTTGTCCTTTGATGATTTTTGAAAAACCTCTTTGTTTCGAAGATACAGGGCAAACAAAATTTTAGATAATAACATTTTATTATGAAAAATTACATGAAAATTTAACTTAACCTACAAAAACTGTTGAAAATGACCACCTCCAGCCAGCATACAAGCATCCAATCTTCTCTTCATTGACTGCCGAACCCTTTCAAAAACACCAGGATCATTTCTTATTAAGTTACACCCAGCAATGATCCGATTTCGCAAGTCTTCCACATTTTCTACTGGAGTGGTATAAGTCAAAAAACTGGCCGTTTTTTATAGTTGTCAAACACATTTAAAAATAAATTGTACCTACTTAGTAAACACAGTGCGGTACGCATTTTTATTTATACTATTATCAATTTTAAAAATATGAAAAATGTTGTTCGGCCCTGTATCTTCGAAACAAAAAGGTTTTTCCAAAAACATCAAAGGACAAAATATTCTTAGAATAGTCCAAGTAACAGCTCCCTGAATTTTTGCCGCATGTTTAGGAAACACCCTGTATATATATATATATATATATATATATATATACTAAGTTTACTGCCTTCACGACATAACTAACGACATCTAATGAAAATGATTTTAAGATGAGATATCTTCAATTTTTTTTTAATCACCTTTTGCTTCTGTAAAAAGATTAAAATCACACCAGGATAACAGAATAATAAGATCAGGACACACTTACATTACCTACAAACCGGACAAATACCAAATACCTTCAACAAATTGACTGAAAAGTAAAGAGCACTCATAACAAAAGAAAGAAGAGCTAGTGCAGTAGATAAGAGAGGTTCCAAACTCGAAGAGCTGAAAGATGCAGATGAATTCTAATACAAATAAAAAGAAAAAAACAATTTACCACAAAAATATCTGAAGATTCTGAACTGCTTGAAAGATCAATATAGTATAGTAGTAATTCAAGTGTTTTGAAATTGTGTTTTGTGTATACTGAACACAGAATGCAACTGAGAATGAAGATCATTGGAGAGATCTAATTAAGAACTTTTCAACACTTTTGAATTCCAATTGTTTACATTATTATCGTTTTCACATTTTGGTATCTTGTTTTCACATCACATTCATGTACCATACCAGAGGATTATAATAATAATATAATTAATATTAATTATTATTATTAATAATTATAAATATTTAGTTCATCTGTTTACTCAATAATTGTGTTTTTGAATATTTGTAATAGGTATGTCCATGGGCGCCCACAGATTTTTTTATCAGAGGGGGGGGCAAATAATGATTTGATGAGGCGCAGGCGAAATCAGTATTCAGTTTTGCTCAAAAACAAGAAGGGAATCAAAATCTCAGGAGTGGCCACGGCCCCCCCTGGCCTCCCCCTGCGGGCGCGCCCATGGATATGTCTTAGTCAGTGCATTCACAATAAGTTTTGAAAATCAACATTTTTTGTATACATTGAACCTTGGTAATTTCTTGATAATCATCATCAAGGAAAATATTTTTTCTGAAAAATTTATTCTGTGAAAGGAGTAAATATTGGGAATCAAAGAGATGACAAATTAGCGATGATTTTCCAATCACCTTATATTCAATAATGTGAGGTTCTTCATTTTATGGAATCATTTTTTTTTGTGATGAGGAGTACTATGAAGTATGTTTTAAACTTTGAGACACACTTTTTGTTTCATTCTTTAATTCAGTTCAGTTTCATTCGTTGGAGGATCTCGAAATTTCAAGCATCAGAAAACAAAATATTTTTCACAAAAAAAGCAGATTCCATGAAATGAGGAGATATACATGATTGAATGTTGGGTAGATGAAAAATCAAAGTTAATTACTTCCCACTTTGATGAGATTCAAAATATTGAAACTACTTGTCCCTAATATGGGTCCATTTCACAGAATAATAGGAACAAAATTTTCAGAAAATATATTTCGCTTGATACAAAATGAGCCTTACTTTTGCTTACAAATTTCATGAAATGAAGAAAAGCAACATAACCTCCTAGTTGACACAGAAAATGTGTGTCAAAGTGTGTGTCATAAATCAAGATACTTCTTAAAAAAACAGATTCCCGATTTAGTAGGAAGAAACAATTTTGAACAAAATTTCCTAATTTGAGTTGGCGATTTCGAACTCTTTGCAGCGTTTATTGCAATTGAGGATATATTTAATGTTTTGAACGATTTTTGTTGTCACTTCCGATTTTC
Organism: Hippodamia convergens; assembly: GCA_038502775.1. NCBI lineage: Eukaryota > Metazoa > Arthropoda > Insecta > Coleoptera > Coccinellidae > Hippodamia > Hippodamia convergens. The sequence continues at coordinate 62,546,339 of CM076609.1, read as the reverse complement.
TGTGGTCACTAACCATAATTTTCTCTCACACTTGTTGTCCTTCGTGCAATTTATTTTATTTTTTTTTTTTATTTTTTATAAGGCACCACATAACTCAAACTTCACTGTGAATCATTTTCGGATCATTTAAATTTATTTACACATATTTTTTATTCGCAAAACTATAACACAATGTACGAAGAGCGTAGCTGATGAGGATTCTGCTTATCTAAAAGTAACAGTTCAAATTTATGATACCAGATGGGTTTTTTTTTTATGACACAGTCCATGCGAAGTGAAAATTTACAACTAGGTACCTTCTTCTTGAGGCCGCATCTCCTCCAACACTTTATGGTAAAAATATTGGGTTAAATACCATTTACTGCCGGCTATACATATATTGTCAAGTACTGATTGCAAAGTTGTTTTTTCCAATTCAGATTCTTCAGATTTTTTCTACTCTTTTGAAATGTTTGCCAACTGCTTCGAAATTTTTCCAACTGCTTTGAAATTTTTTCAACTCTCTTGAAAATCTTCCGACTGCTCTGAAAATTTGCCAACTTCGTTCAACATTGGGGGGGGGATCATCCCCCGTGTGAGAATAACGGTAAAAATAATAGATACCATCCTAGTACAACTAAACGATGTACTTGAAGCAAAAGGTATTTATGACCCAGGTTCTAGTATAACAGTGATAAATTCAAAATTAGTACAGGTAGTACGAAAAAAGATAATTTTTATAACACCATAAAAGCAATTAGTGGAAGGGGTGAAACTAAAAGATGAAATAAATTGAAAGCGAAAATTCTGGGGGAAGAAGATGATATTAATGCATTTATTTTCACCAATGAAAATTTTGGATAATTGGATAAGAAACCATACAAAAATTTGGGTTGACCCATGATAGGAATTTTAATATCCAGGTACATGAAGAAGATATACAAAATAATGAAAGAAAGGCTGAAGAAGATACTAATCAGATTGAAGAGAATAATGATCATAGTGAAAAAGAGCACAAACAAGACATAGATAATCTTTTGGACGAATTCGAAGTAAATTTCAATGAGGGAATATAAACTGACGGATTCACAGCAGATATAGAACACTTGAATGGAAACCAGAAGAAGAAAATGAATGAGTTATTGGAAAATTACAAACAAATTTTTGCAAAAGATAAGTTTGATGTTGGTAAAGTAAAAAATTATGAAGCATTTATTGATTTGCAAATAGAAAAGTATTGTTATAAAAGAACATATAGATGCACAATAGATGATAAAATTGAGATAGAAAAACAAATATCACAATTATTGAAGCATGTTTTGATTTAGGAATCTTACAGTTCTTTCGCGGCACCAGTTGCGTTAGCATTTAAAAGAGATGAAGGAAAAAGGAAACGATTATGTATAGACTTTAGAGAGTTGAACAAAATTATTTTTCCTCAATCTCAACCATTTCCTTTAATAGAAGATTTACTGGTGAAAACAATAGATTTTTTAAGACATTTGATGTTAATTCAGCTTTCTGGTCTATTCCATTGAAGTTACGAGACAGGCCCAAAACAGGATTTGTAACACAAGAATGGTCTTGTTTACCGTTTGGATTGAAGACATCTCCAGCCATTTTCCAACGTATCTTGGGAAACTTAATGAGAAAATACAATTTGACACAATTTGCAGTTAACTAAATTAATAATAATAATAGCTCTTTATTCCAAAATCAGTTAATCAAAGATTATAGAGTATAAAGATGGGAAACGAAGCGACTACAGTGATGTCAGCGACATCTGTTTTTCAAAAGTAATCGATCTATGGTTAAAATATTTAATGAGGGTCCATTTGGCATAGATTATATAGAGATTATTAGTAGGCTTTTGTCAATTTTGAAAGAAATACTTGAATAAATATTTTTGCTGAATGATGATTGTATTTTCTCGCGTATTTTCTACTGAATTAATTCGAAATCTACAAGTGTACCAACTAGCTCACTCCATAATCATGGTTCGTGTGTTTTTCTGTTATAAATTTTGTGTTAAAAACTGGCCGACATTCGAAATGCATGGTGATTAATTGCAGAAATAATAATCTTGAATGTGCATTCTTTTCATTACCAAAGAGAATAGAAATGTAAGTTTTGAAACTCTTATCATGTAATTGTCTTGTTCATTGCTTTTTATTTTCAGTGTTGTCAAATGGATAGAGGTTTAGGGGTAAAAATATATTGTTCTGGATAATTTGTTTGCGAACCGACTTTTCTTCGGTCTCATTCATTAGATCAAAAAGTTCCACTCATAGAGGCAATGGTGGTCAGAAGAACGACTTATAGAGGTGGTGGTTCTCTTGACGACCCTTCCAGCAGTTCGACTCATCTACTAGACCCTCTAGACTCATTGAGGTTAAAATACACTGGGTAAGATATGTATGAATCGGGTCCAGAACAACTGTTTGACTTATCGATGTTCGATTTATCGAGAGGTCACTCACAATAAATTCTTGAAATTGTTATGATAATTCTCTAATATGTGAACAAATTTTTGAAATGTACTCAATTTCATAATTATTGTATTGCAGTTGATTTCACACAATCATTTCAAATAAAAATATAAAGAATCCAGAAGCGTATTTCATTTGTTTCACAGCAATATGCAGAAGTAAAGATCATCCTGATCAAAAAGCGGAGCCTTCCTTTTTTTTGTCGATCAGGATATTTTTTTAAAAGCTCGATAAAGTATTCAATTAAATGAAAATTTATGAGAAATGTGTTTCGAATTTCGCGCCTATTGAAATAGTTTTCTGTACTGAATAATGTTTTCAGCGTCATCTATGTGTCACAAGTAATAAACTAGCCAAAAATCGTAGTCGGATTTTAGTACCACAGATACAAGGGCGTTTCCTATCTTTCTAACTCTATAATCTTTGCAGTTAATGTTACAAAGAAACATAACAACAAAAGAAAGGGAATAGTGTCACAGAAAAATAAAACTAAATCAACTTCAAAGCATCAATAATTCGTCCATACTATATAGCTCCAAGTTTAATAAAAAAAAATTTTTTTCTCCTGAGAACTTTGTGATCATCTACTACTTGAAAGTTCCTAAGTAATTTATTGAATAATTTTAAACATCTATATTTTAAGAAAAAGAAAATTCTTTGCCTTTACGAAGGCACATCGAGAACATTTTTGAAACATAGATGAATTCAAAATAGTAATCATCGAAATGAATACCATTTTCAATTCCCAGGCTCCGATTTATCATGAGGTTGGAGAAATGATATTAGATTTTGTCACTGAGATGAGTGATATACCGGTTTCGGCCTTGTTGAGCCTCATCAGTATCCCGCACATCTTCAGGACAAAATCTTCATAAAAAACTTCAGAATTTATAGCAATTGGTTGTGAAGTAATGAGTAAAATATTACAAAGTACTAAGGTGGTGACATCCAATTGCGTCAAAATGAAGTTTCACATCTCCAATCAAATGCAAAAAAAGAAATCTGTACTTCCTCTTTCACTGAATGAGATTTTAGCAGTGGCTCTATTCAGGGCCCGCTTGCTAGTTTCTCCAACCTCATGATAAAAGATCTCTGAGTCTGGGAATTGAAAATGGTATTCATTTCGATGATTACTATTTTGAATTCATCTATGTTTCAAAAATCTATATTTTATTTGCCTTTGCGTAGTTGTCAAATTACATAGCGGAAAATTATATGTTAAAGAGCGTGTATCATATCGTGGTATCAAATTGAGATGTTGATTGAACAAATATCTATGTTTATGTAGAAATAATAAACATTCCTGAATGTATAAAGCATGTAGTGTCAAAATTCCCATCTACTTGAAAAGACCTCTGCACGACTGATTATATATCAAATTATTCATTATTCTGACTGCTTTTTTTGTAGTATGAATAAGGGTGACATGTTTCCAGAACCATAGAAAACTATTCCAAACCTCAGTTTTGCCTCTATCGTTGAGTGGTATACGGTTTTCAACACTTTTGAATCCAAATATTTAGCTATCACTCTAAATACATATAGAGGTGATCCCAATCTGTCGCTAAGGTATTCCATGTGCGGCTTCCAACTAAGCTCCTCATCAATATGCAGTCCCAAAAACTTAGTACATTGTGATGTTTTGTACTTACAGCTGTTCAGAATGATGTTTTCAGGAATTTCAATTTTGGAATTTGGCGGTTGGAAAAACATCATATTGGTTTTATTAGAATTTAGAATCATGTTGTTTTCAGCAAACCATTTATCTGCACATTCCAAGAGTTCCTCAACGAAAGTCTTAAGATCTGGCCAAAGTGACTCTACCACCAGTAAATTAGTGTCATCCACATATAACATTTGCTATTCGATCATCTTGCCATGTGATATTCATTCCAAAATCATTCAAATAAGAAGAATAAAGGACCTGCTATGCTTCCCTGTGGAACTCCAAGTTTCAGTTTTTCAGTATCAGCTGACCATATCTCCACTAACTGTGTCCTATTTCTGAAGTAGGATTCCACCCAGTGAAGTGTTGGCCCCCTAATTCCATAAAATTCTAATTTTTGAAAAAGCCTCTCAACCTCAAGACAGTCATACGCTTTAAAGAAATCGAGAAATATTCCAAGAGACAGATCTTTGTTTTTGAATGCATCTGTAATTTTCTTTATGAATTGGTAAATTGCCGTTTGTGTAGATTTTCTTTTTATATATCCATGTCATCCAATTGATGACATATTGATTTTTTCAAAGACATTTGGCGAACATTTAAGACATCTAGAACAACTTATGGGGGATTCCGACTAAGATTGCAGCTAATTAGGTTAAATATTTGGGGCATGTAATTGAAGATAATACCATTACACCTCTCAGAGACAATTTAAAATCTATAAAAGATTTTCCAATTCCGAGTAACAGAAAACAAATAAGATAATTTTAGGCAAATAAATTTTCATCATAAATACATGCCAAATGTTACAATGGTACTAGATCCTTTACATAATTTACTTGGAAAAGATACAAAATTTGATTGGACATCAAAATGTCACGATGCTTTCGAAAAAATTTAAAATTACTTATGCTCGGAACCAGCTCTAGCGATACTCAACCCCAAAGCACCCATATTCATTCACACGGATGCCAGTATTAAAGGTATAGGGTCTGTATTGAAACAAACACAATCGAATGGTGTACAAAAACCGGTAGCTTATTTCCCAAAAAAAAATTGAGAAAGGCACAGGAGCAGAAAAAGGCGGTGTTTTTAGAATGCCGAGCCATCAAAGAAAGTTTAAAATTTTGGCAACACTGGTTAATGGGAAATTATTTCCCTGTCAGAACAGATCATAAGCCATTGGAAAATTTAAACGTGAAGAATATAACGGATGATGAATTAGGTGACATGACACATTACCATCACAATATGATTTCAAGATAATGTATAAACCAGGAAGAGAGAATGCAGAAGCAGAAGGTCTCAGCAGAAACCCAGTTCATGAATCTTATGAAAATAATGAAGATAATCTGAAAAGAGTAAACTTTATAACTTTGCAAGATATAAAAACAGATCAAGAACAAAATCAACTAATCAAAAAAAAATAAAAATATTTTATAATGAAAAATAACATTTACTATAAAAAATAGGGGTAAAAATAGGGGAATAATACTGAGTGAAGACTTAAGTAAAATATTGATCAAGAAAACGAAAATTATTGTCATACTGGAATAAATCAAACAGAATCCAAAATACGACCATTTTATACAGCCCCTAACCTTTCGAAGAATATTAAAATTATTTGCAAGAATTGCGAAATATGCATAAAAAATAAAACGAGACTCAATAGAAGATATGGATTAATCATCTAGGACCAGCTGAAAGACCTTTTCAAATAATGTCATTAGATACAGTTGGTGGATCCGGCGAACAAAAATCACCTGAGAAATATATGCCTTTATTGGTAGAACATTTTTCAAGATTTTCATATATTCTATGTTCAAAGAGTCAGAATGCCAGAGATTTCATCAAATTGATGGAAAAAGTTACTAAAGAGAATAAAATTGAAACATTGCTATCGGATATATCCTGCTTTGAATTCTATAGAATTCGAAAACTACCTGGAAGAAAATGATATAAAATAAATTTTTACTGCAGCGGATGCTGCTTTCTCAAATGGCTTAAACGAAAGACTGAACCAAACTTTAGTTAATAAGATACTATGCAGATTGAACGAAAGAGAAAAGAAATTGGCCTGGGCTAAAATTGCAGAAGAGGGTACAAACAAATATAATGAAACAAACCACACAGTAACATTAACATATGCATCGATTGTTGCGCGAAGCCCCTGCAAGAGAGAGGCCCCGGGCGATTGACCCGTTCGCCACCCCCTAAAGCCGCCACTGGAACAAAGTATATCTTCTGCAATACGTTCTTCGTTTTCTATGAAATTGTCAATATATTTTTCCACAACAGTGCTTGATTTATAACCATCGAGCCTCTTTAATTTTGAAATATCAGCGCCACTGTGAGCTCAGGCCCGGCGTAGGGGGGTATGCAGGGTGTGCACTGCACACAGGCGGCACGTCCAGGAGGGGGGCGCCAAATCGAGTAACTCATGATGTAATAGTCATCATCATAACACCCAACCGGCTTATAGCATCAGAAATGACATCGCAAGAGAAAATAATAATAATTTATTTCAATCAGCCACAGTTACAACAAAATAGTGGGTTGAAAAACTTTATCAAAACTCAACTCACATAAATGAACTTATAATTAACACCCTGAATTGAAATATTCCTCTGAATTAAAGGTTTCAATTCTTACAAGGAAATTGAAGATCTGTCTTTTAAAAACTTTCGAAGAATCTGATTCCCACAGGCCGCTTATTGAAAAATTTCAGACTTTCAAATTACTGGTACCTACTGTAAGAATGACTCGATTTTGATCTTGAAAATTTTTGTTCATACTCAAACATAAAAACTAGACCCTCGTATATATGAATTACATACACTGTTAACATATTATTATTTTTAAAAATTCCTTTGCTCTTGCTTCTGACATATGAAAATTCTATCAACATCATGATCTCTTCCAACACCCCAAAACAATATACCAAATCTCAGTTTACCCACAAAACACGAAAAATAAATGGTTTTCAATGACTTAGGGACAAATGGTACCTATAATTCACACTATTCAGTTTTTTCTCTGTCGTTAATATGTATATAATATAATTGTCAACAAATTGTATTTGTAAGAGGATCAGCTAACACCCTTCATCAATTTCTAATTGAAGTTGGAAGTGTCAACGTCCTTTATGCAGCAACGATGATCATTGGCCTTCATATGGGGACCAGAAATTTTTCCATACACCTCTCATCTAATTTCTGTCTTTTCTATTAGTTTTTAGAGATTTACTTCTCCCTTTTACTTAGTTTTTTCTGCTTTCCAGATTCAGTGTGTAAATTGAGCTATATACGCTCTTTTTTAGTCTTTCTGACAGTAATTCTGAGTATTCTTTTTCTTTTTATTCGATCGTTGCTTAGTTCTTTCATTCTTTGAACCATTTTATCTGTTTGTTGAAGTACTTACATACTATTTTTTTATAGTTTTAATTTTCAATTCTTTTTGAACTGTCCATTGCTGATATACCATAAGACTCCAATTGTTATTTTCAGGCACAATTCTTATTGAATCCGGAACACTAATGAAATGTGAAGTTGACCAATTTTTGCAATAAGTCTAAGCATTCACTTGAGAGCATTTCATGAAAATTTTATAGTGGGTAAGAAAACACAAAAAAGGTTCAGTAAAAATAGAAGACACTGGTTCGAAACTTAGCTCAGGATTATAAAAAAAGGGATCGATAAAAAAAGAATCAAATTTCAGGTCAAACACTCCTTTATTTACATTTTTCGTATGAGTTTATGAAAAAAAATTTAAATAATTAAAATAAAAAATAATAATATTCAACAATCAAGTTTTATCACAAAATATTACATTCTAAATTTTTAATTTACAATAATCTATCATTTTTCTTTGCCATTGTTTTTCGAACTGTCAGAACCTTGTTTATCATGGTTTTCAATTTGATTTGACTGGCTTTGTGCATGTAATTTTTTATAATACTGAATTTGCAAAGCTGAGGGAACATAAGAATCCAAGAGGCTGGTTGGTTCCTTTTGATAGTTCGGAGCTTTCGGAGAGTTTGATGGAGCTTCAGTGTTATACATATACTGCACTTGTTCGTCCTTCTGATTAATAGCTACAGTTGTGTAATCTTGACCGGTTGATGGCTGGGATGCATAATAATTTTGATGCACAGAATGCTGTGGTACGTATTGTGGAATGAACATAATAAACCTCACACCTTGATCCTTCGGACTGATTATATTTTCAACAGAGTTACTGGATTCTTGCAAGTACACATATTGAGGGTTGGAGTTAGCTGAAATGTAATTCAGGGTTTTCGTAGTAGGTTCTTGATAGTAGGGGGTCAGTTGGGGATGACTGAACTGATATTCCAAATGTTGACTGAAGTCCTGACTTGGCTGATAATTATAAAAGTATTGCTGTGGGAAAACATATTGCTGAGTTGCCTGCGTCCCAGCTGAAATAAAGGAAGGTACTGCTTGGTTTTGAACATACTGCATTGGCTGCAATTGAAAGCTTATTTGAGATCTCTCGTGATTCGGGTATTTAGATACGTATGCTTGAGTATGTCCAAGATTTTCGGGATAAACGTATCTTCCTAGAGGTACTTTCTGAAGGTAATTTTCGGATGTTTTAGTTGGAACAAATCCGAAGTTTGTAGGTGAGTTGACCAGTTTTTTGGGGACGTATGACGTTTCTTTGTCGACTGTTCTTGTGTTTTTCACTGTAGGACTCTTCGTTGTTGGAGATTCGGCATTTGAAAACAAGGCGAAGCATAATAGAAACAAAACGTGAAGTGTTTTCTGAAACAAAAAAAAATTGTTGATTTATTTGTATTTTTCACTCTTTTCAATTGAATTGAATGCATCATCACTGAATAATAATCAACAGATTATCATTCAATCAATCAAAGTCGTATGATTGTGATCACTGATTTAAATATCGCCTTGAAAACTGCTGCAAAAAATCCAGAAAATAATTGATATGAAGTCAGGAGCTTCATACTTTGTAATTTTCATAAACGTCCAGATATCGCATAGATGTTTCGAAATATTGACATATATGTACAGGGTGTTTCCTAAACATGCGGCAAAAATTCAGGGAGCTGTTACTTGGACTATTCTAAGAATATTTTGTCCTTTGATGTTTTTGGAAAAACCTCTTTGTTTCGAAGATACAGGGCGAACAACATTTTTCATATTTTTAAAATTGATAATAGTATAAATAAAAATGCGTACCGCACTGTGTTTACTAAGTAGGTACAATTTATTTTTAAATGTGTTTGACAACAATAAAAAACGGCCAGTTTTTTGACTTAAAATTGATAAGTTCAGATGGTAAAGGAATACAGATTAAACACGGTTTTCATTTGAATTCGTTTTGTGATGTATTAGCAATTAACATTTTATCTTTCACTATTATGAATCGCTATACAAATGCCGAGATGACTGACATGCATTTCATTTATGGACTTGCTGATGGAAATTCATTAAAAGCTAGGAGGTTGTACATTGAACGATTTCCTGGGCGTAATATTCCTGACAGAAAATTGTTTCAAAATATTCATAAACGTCTGCATGAAACAGGCACATTGAAACAAATTGGGGGACCAGGAAAGCCAAACACAGTAAGAACGGTGGAACTGGAAGAGAATGTGCTGGACATGATCGAAGAAGACCCTAGAACTTCTACTCGAAAAATTGCCAATACTTTGAATGTGAGTAATAAGACTGTTTGGAAAATTCTTAAAGACAATTTGTTATATCCATACCATATGCAACGCGTTCAGGCACTTATTCCTATTGATTTTCCCCCACGTATTGCATTTTGTCAATGGCTTTTAACCACATTAGTTCAAATTCCTCAATTACTGACGCTGATTCTTTTTACCGATGAAACGAATTTCTCAAGAAATGCAATAAGAAATTTTCATAACAACCATGTATGGGCCGACGAGAATCCACATGAGATAATTGAAGATCGTTTTCAACACCTGTTCTCATTGAATGTTTGGGTTGGTATTGTGGGTGACTGGCTAATAGGGCCGATATTTTTACCAGAAAGACTTACCGGGAACGCAACTTTTTAGAACAAACGTTACCTCTGTTTTTGGAGAATGTACCATTGGCAATAAGACATGCAATGTGGTTTATGCACGATGGTGCACCAGCGCATTTTAGTTTGGTTGCTCGTGAGTTTTTAACATTAACATACGGAGATCGCTGGATTGGAAGAGGTGGACCTCATTTATGGCCTGCTCGTTCCCCGGACTTAAACCCCTTAGATTATTTCCTATGGGGTCATCTAAAATCATTAGTTTATACCACTCCAGTAGAAAATGTGGAAGACTTGCGAAATCGGATCATTGCTGGGTGTAACTTAATAAGAAATGATCCTGGTGTTTTTGAAAGGGTTCGGCAGTCAATGAGGAGAAGATTGGATGCTTGTATGCTGGCTGGAGGTGGTCATTTTCAACAGTTTTTGTAGGTTAAGTTAAATTTTCATGTAATTTTTTCATAATAAAATGTTATTATCTAAAATTTTGTGTGCCCTGTATCTTCGAAACAAAGAGGTTTTTCAAAAATCATCAAAGGACAAAATATTCTTAGAATAGTCCAAGGAACAGCCCCCTGAATTTTTGCCGCATGTTAAGGAAACACCCTGTATAACGAGAAGAAATCTACTAGAATAAAAGTTATAATCGGATTCTGAAGTAAAGAAAAAATATTCCACCTGAACCAGTGACATTTTTCTTCATATTGAATCAACGTTTTTGAAAGGACAAAAATATTACAGGAAAAGGGAGACAGAATATCGCCAAACTGGTTTTATAACTCAAGTAAGTCTCTCTAAGTCTATCTAAAACATTGGAACTCATTCATTCATTCTTCACATTACGAGAAAGGATATTATGAAGTTTCACAAAGTCATTGAATGGGTGTCATCATCGAGTGTCTACACAAATACAAAAAGGGCATTGACAAAATCAAGTATGTTAAAAAAACAAATCCTAACCAACAAAACAAAAAGTTTTCAGTCAATCGGTCATTTCGATTTCGTCCATCTCAAATGTCGTTATATGGATATATACAGGGTGTATCATGTTCGACGGCCTATTAGGCGTTTCTGGAGACCTGGACCTATTTGAAATCTGAAAATTGCGATTATGATATTGTTTGACATTATCTACCAAGCTTAAATATTCTTGAAGCCTGACCACTTTCAATTATACGGGGTAGTAAAAAAAAATTTCATAAAATTTTTTTTCTGTGTTTTTGTTCCTAATTTCGATAGAGTATTCAATTCTGAATAAAATCGTTTTCAAATCGTTGCATTAATCGTTTTTCGAATTTGAACCCTAGTTTTTTGTTTGCGTTGGATTTTGCGAAGAAAAATGATGATTCCAACATGTTAATGCTCCTAAAATGAATAATTCTTCAGTTTTTTAGATTTTTCTGATTTTATGTCCTACGTAACTTCAAATTCATAAAATCTCTTTCATATTAACAATGATCTTGGTCATAGACGATAAATTATTCCAATAATTCACTAGTGACACACCCTTTTTTCTGAATTCATTCATTATTGTTGATATGAAACAGACTTTATGAATTTGACGCTACGTACGACATAAAATCAGAACATCCTAAAAAACTCAAGAATTAACCATTTTATCGGCATTAAAATGTTGGAACATAATCATCATTATCTTCGCAGAATCCAACGCAGACATAAGAAAATAAGATTCTAATTCGAAACCGAAAGTTATGAGCCAATCTTGATCCCAATTTTTGACCCAACATTTGGAACACTATGACGAATTTTTCAAAATTCTAGAAATGTTCAGTATTTCACAGTCTTCGAATTAGAAAATGTGAAAACGGTTTGAGCTTGAAGATATTTAGAATAGGAATAACAAACATAATACCGAATACTCTTGTCCGCTTTTTTCTTCAGTTTTTTCTGGCTATTTCGAAAAGTATTTCAACGAATGCAATGATTTGAAAATGAGTGTATTCAGAATTGAATAATCTATCGAAATTGGAAACAAAAAAACAGACAAAAATTTTTTGAAAATATTTTTGTCATCCTTTGTATAACAGAAAGTGGTCAGACTTCAAGAATATTTTAGCACGGTAGATAATGTCGAACAATATCATAATCGGCCCTTTCAGATTTCAAATGAGTCCAATTTTCAAGAAACGTCTAATAGGCCGTCGAACTTGGTACACCCTGTATATACCTACAGGTATTTTATGTATTTTTTATATATTTTATTAGTTAATTTCACATCTATTTCTGTTGTCCTATTGAAATAAATAGTTTTATAGTTTTCCATTTCTGTTGCTCCTGGAAAAGGGTGGTATATTGACAAAGAGTTCAATACCGCCCATATTTCAACTGTGTCAAAAGCTTACAGGCACCTACCTGTGTCGAATTTGTACAACCGGTATAGAATAAATATAATAGGTTTTATGTTAACAGCCCGCCTAGACTTAATCAGTGGTGTATTAGAAGGCCCCGGCACTAAAGGGGCCCCCTAGCCAAACGAAAAGCATTGAATGGGGCCCCAATAACTATTGAACTTGCCGATTCGCGATATTTTTCTAATGATAATGAATAAAACCTAAACAATGAAGGTTCAATTATTATTCCCGAAAAATTATTCAAAAAACAATTAAGGTTTCCAGTTGTTCAATACGAAATATCACTCAATCACTTCCTAATTTCAAGAGATTTTTATATACTGTTAAGCTTTTCAGCATTCTCCTTGAACGTCGCTAGATGATAGTTTTATTGGGGTCTTGGCTGCTTATTTGATCTGTTGTTCTTCAGGCGGTTTGCAGCTTATCTGATATTTCAAAAATTATTAAAATTATTGTCGATTGCCCAATCAGAGAGAAGAAAAGAATGTATTTTGGAAGCAACGGGAGGTTTTCTTATATTTTAATAAGCCAATTCCTGAGTCACAGACAATTATGCAACAGTGCGGAAAGATCTTTCTCAAGCTTAAGATAATCACGAATTTTTTCAAGAATTCAATGTAGTAAACACGTCTATCAGACTTGAGCCTACTCAGCATTGAACAAAAAGTATAACAAAGCTTGCACATCGACAAGTTGATAGATATGTTTGCACATAAAAATTTTTAAAAATTCATTGCATTTTGGTTGAATAGTTTTTCGAGTTGCTTATCACATGCATTTCTTTCTAGACATTTTTATATCAGAATCTAAATTATTTTGTTTGGATATTTTTGTTATTTCAGATATATGTTATTTTTATCACTATATCTAAATTATTTTTCTTTGAAAAACGAGGAAATCTTTTCATAAATAACATAGATCTGAAGGGGGCCCGCAACAAAAATTTTGCGGAGGAGCTCCCGAATTTTGCTCTACGCCACCTTTCGCTGACGTAAATGGTCGATATTTTCGGAGGTACCGAACATTTCACAAATTTTTACTCAACTAATGATACCTTGCTGAGAAAATTCTGTTGAATTTTCGTGGTTTGATTGTATTTCTAACAACTCAGTTTCATTTCAACCTCATTGACATTTTTCGAGTTCGGAAAATGAATCATAATCTTGGAGAATTAGTTATTCCTCTATACCTACTATTCTCACGAAAATCTTCGCACAGCCACAAGCAAATACGAATTCGTTCCGAGTATTCATCGAATCATTGAGACACAAAAAGTGTCAAATGGCTATAAATTAGGATCGCTATTCAGCGTTTATGAAGAAAAGAATTCTGTTGAACAAATGCTCCATTCATGAAAAAATTGAGAGCGGTATGTAACAAGTGACAATCTCAGTAACTGTCAGTAATTGCAGAATATTGCAATAATGGCAATAATTTTTGAATTATATCTTCATGTGATAATACATAATATAAGTAATACATATTCTAGGATGAAAAGTTAAAATCATGCTTACAGATTCATCTTAAAAAAAAACGAAAGACGCTAAAACTCTGGACTTCCCACCTTCAAGACCTCTTTGAATTGAATAATATCGCAAGATATTCCGATTCGCGTTTCCGTTTCCGAAACAGTGTAGACCCCTCTCAACATAATTTTCCTAGGTATTTCCCCCGAGAATATTATATTTAGAGTTTCTCAGTACTCAGTTGAAGCTTCATTCATTTCAGAAGTCTATTCAACTCAAACTTTATACTTTCAAAGATCGCTATTGTATAATCAATAAAAGCTTCTCATTGTATAGCTACATTTCTTAAGGAATTTGAAAGTGAAATTAACTGGAACGATGGTCACTTTATTATTATTTCACATTTCAGGGAGAGTCTGCTATGTGTATCATGTAAAAACTCTGATTGACTTTCTCCATATCGAGCGTTTCGAAATTCAAATCATGCCAATAAATTCACCGTTTTGTCGTGTTAAGAGGATTGTTTCCATATAATGTAAGATTTATGCAAATACGTAGGAAGTGTCCGATGAAGAAAAGTTTCATCTAGTGAGTACCAAATCTCATTTCGTTTTGAATTTGTTAAATTTCAGATGTGCTTCTGAAATAATAATGATAGATGGAGAGAAATTTCCAAAAAGGATATCCGCAGCTGTATGATCAGCGTATTCACAATTACTTTCAATTCACTATATGAAATTATTGGAAAAACATATGAATTGAGAAATGTGTTTTGCAATTAGCTCAATTTCTGAAGCATCGTTCCAAAGAAAAGCATTTTCGGGAAAAAAAATATGCAGTCATATACTCACTCACCCCTATAATAAAGTTCGGGGTCAAAAATATTTTCTCTAATTCAGTATTATAATGAGTTCATTGAAGTACTGAAAGTAGAGCTGTAATGAATTCATTACAGCATTGTTTTCAGTCATATTTTTCGTTGTCAGTACTGACCTCCGATCCTTTCAATTTTCAAATCAAATTAATTCAAATTCCGTACTTTGTCAAATTTCGTAAGTAACACCTACTGCCCAGATACAATACAGAAGTCACTAATCGGAATTTTCATTTTAATTTCAAGAGTATTTCACAAAACGTTACTAAAATAGAGAAAATATCGTCTAATACTCGTTGCAGAAGGCAATTCCAACACTCATGCTTTCGAAAAATCGCTCCTTCGTCGCTCGTTTTTGGAATTTCGCATTCGTGTTGGAATAGGAGCTCATTCTGCAACATGTTTCAGAATATATTGATCTGTGTTCAACATTATGAAGAGTTATGTTACTCAGTATGCTTCAGAAGCACCAAAAATTCAATAAAGAGAACTGATGTGAAAATTATATTTTCATTTATTTCAAACTTTGTCACTTCGAATTTTATAATACAATGTCAAGTTTTCAGATATTGAGTTTCAATATCTACTCCCTACTTTACCCCAGAGTTTTCCTAGTTTTATTTTTAATTACACTAATCGTAGATTCACCACAAAAATTAATTTGATAAGTTTTGCAAGTAACCCCCACTGGATGGTGATTCAAATATATATTATTTATCGTGGAATTAAAACCAACACACATTGGTTATTCACACGGATCGGCTCAGGATGAACCGGGAAAAAGTTTCATTGGGATACAGCTTGTAGGCGTAATGAGATTCATACTTATAATTTTCAGATAGATTATGAAAATCTTAATCATACAAGAATTCGAGAAGAAGTATTTCGAATGCCAGTAATCTTCAATGCAAGCTTTTAATTAGCAGGCGATCTGTAATAGTCGGGTGGTCAACTCATCTGTAAAGTGAAAGCCTTCGGACACGTTCATAATTTTTTCAACTATGTAACGGAAATTCAGTATGACGATGACCAGAAGAAAAATAATAATCAGGTGCAACTTTCGTTTTGCTTCACATAAATGTAATAAGATCAGGAAGTAGATGAGATAACAAGGTGCGAGTGGAGGAAATAGGAGTGTTTCAAATTGTCTACGGCATGAGATATGAATCAAGATATTATATCGAACAAAAAACAGCTATCGTGAAATGGATTCAAGTGAATGAATTGATACCGGAACGTAATGAAGGGGTTTGCCTCTTTGAAAGTAATTCTTCCATGCTTGCTATTATCACATAATTCGTAACTCGTATTTCAGTACTAGGTGGGTACCTATATATTCTCATTGTGTTTCTTAATTCATACGGCGGTATTTTGAACAATATTGCAGAAATTGGCCTTCTAGGATATGCTACGACAAGATAATGATATCTGATATATCCCTAGTTCTAGAAGGTGTGAAAATATTGAAAAAATATAATTAAGAAACATATTTTATATTTAAATGAATGGAAATCTGTCCTCCAAGTGGCGTAAAAAAGCGTTATCCATTTGATAACTGTCTTTTATTTTCTAAATTTTAGCCTAAAATAATCTTCAACGATAAGGATACCCTCATTGATGAAAAATTCGTGGTAAAATCCACTTCTGTCGTGATGTCCGAATCTATAGAAATTTGTTAAAATTTATGATGGTATTCTGCTTTTCATCTCATTTATCTGGGTGTGGTCAACTTTCAGATTCGTGAATATTGCAATTCTGGAAATGTTTCAGTTTAATTTCTGACTTGGTTTTTCTTTTCAAGATCGTGATGAATTACTATGATTCGCCGGAGAAATTGTCATTAGTACAATATCATGTATCGCAGAGGAGAACGAGTTACGAGCTGCTTCTTCAATACTTCTTTTATTTCTAGAATATAGGTGATTCCTTGAATAATAGGGATTTTTATATAGGTTTTATATATGATTATATTATTCGTGAATTCTTTTACAAAAGTTGTGTCCCGTTCCTCATTTAAAAAATTAATAAAGCAATAAACAAGTATCTTTTTGAACTACCTACACAATATAACTTATCATTTTCAGCAGCAGTAGATTCTTTTCTTTATTCTTCGATCATAATCATATTGAATATTCGAGAGATTAATGATCGCTTTAACGAGAACGAAAGAGTAAATGTCGAGTATACGTGGTGAAATGATAAATGATTTATATTTATATATGTAATTAATTAATTGTTTTTTTCAAATTTCAGCGTTGATATTTTGATAGACAAAATAGGAAAATGCACAAAAATACTGATAGTTCTAATATTTCTTTAGTTAAAACCCAATAAACAAAGATCTATTATTATTATCCATCATGAAATTCGTTTAAGTTGAAGTCAGAAATTAACAATATAGTCAAAATAATCTTACGACATATCTTCCAATCACTAGAAAATTGTGTAAGCTTTCTACCGATCTTTAAAAAACTCTCAGAATCTCAATTTTCCTGTGAGCTTATGAAAAGCTACAGATTGACTAAATGGAGTAGCATAGCACTGGCGTAGCGCGTGATCTGGCACATAAAATGCAAGGTGCATGATACTTTGATTAGAACCAATGACAATAATTAATGAATAAGTGCACACTGAAACAGCGCTGCCAGATGACTGCGAGTGTCAAGTAACCTGAATGCTTCGAAATTTGAAATTTATCAATTTTTTGACATATTAATAGACGCTTCGTGAATTTTATAAATGAGGGATGATTTAAATTTAAATATAAATTTTCTTTCACTAATAGAGACTGAACCATGTATATAGGACTAACATCACGATTACACAAAACGATTATGCCGACAGACACAAACAAGCCTTGGCGTGGGAATAAATGGCGAAGGAAATGAATGCAACAGGTCAGTGTTATGCTACTTTGGTGTGCGCTATCTGAAAATTATGCGACGTGTTTGCCAAGTATATGTCATCTATGTGTCACGCTACTTTGAATTGGAAAACTAAGGTCTGCTCATAATCATTAGATTGGTATTTTAGTATTTTGGCCAATTTGCTTCAAGTGATCTCAGAAAGATTAGTGCTGAACACTATCTTCCATAAGATGAGACTCAATATGTTTCATTTGCTTCAAAGCTTGATTTGATAATTCAATTCCGATTTGATGCTGAAACATCCACTAGGTCTGGACAGACTCAGTGGATGAAATGGTTGAGGCTTTAGCGGCCATCATTCAATGTCACTTGTTTTTCGAGAATTTCGGCCGTCGTCGTAGATTCATTTTCGACGTTTCACCAGTTCGAGTGTCTATCACCATCGAGAGTTATTCTACCTGGAGATAGCGAAACGTCGAGAATGAATCTATGACGACGGCCAAAATGCTCGAAAAAACAATTGACATTGAACGATCGCTGGGAAAGCCTCAATCAATTCATACACCATCCTCTAAGTCTGTCCAGAAATGGACCGATGAAGCTATCAAATTTTTCTGAACTTTCAATCCATTAAATATTTCAGGCGGCATCTTTCTCACGTTCCGTGTAAAAGCGAAATCCTTCCTCCTAAACACCAAGTAAAACCTAATATTCGTTTTAGTGTTTGTGAATCTGCCATTGAAGATATTTGTGAATCAGCTGATATTTTATCAGAACAGACATTACTCCACGTGAATTTCCAATCCTCTTAATATTTCCGGAACCCTTGATGAAAGTACAATATAATATGGATTCTCTGAATATGTTCGTGTTAAATGAATCCGCCTAATATTCTACGTTATGCAGTATTTGCATAGCCCTTAAAATCCCTGGATGTTGATGTTCGGATAAAGAAACATTTGTGTTGTTAAAAAATGGTGCAACCGATGAATAACTCAACCTCTTTTTTTCAAATGTTAAAATGAGGTCGTTATAAAGCTGATGAAAAATGGAATTTGAACATATCTTTATATTTTTTTTTTAGTTATGCAGTTATGGATTAGGAAAATTATTGAATGAAACGTATCTTCGTGATGAATTCAATTCTGAATAAGTTTTTTGTTTTATACGATCGAAAAAAAAACGATCTCTGCGTGGTGAACTTGAAAAACCATCCGAAAAAACTGTTCATTTTAGGGCCAGTTTATTGTATTGATACCAAGAATACTTTCTCTGAAATTTCTTACATGGAATTGGAAATAATTAGTAATAAGTTTCATGTGAGGAGAGATTCTCATGATTTTCTTATGAGAAAAACAGAATAATAAAGTCCTGAATATTGATAATTTCAGAATGTGGGGATTCAAATGAAAGTGTTCGATTTATTCAATGGGGAATATCAGAAGAACAACCGAGTTTTCCGGATTTCTGTTGAACCAGATTATAATAATATCAAAGTAAAATATTCCACACATATAGAAGCATGGTACAGTGAAATATTCGCTTAGATTGGGTCCAGCAGGTGCGCTAAACGTTAATAAGAAATTGGATACATCATTATCTTTGCCGGAAAATACCCATCTTATATGTGGCTAAACTAACGACTTGAATATTTTTTTAAACAGAAGAATACCACCATCAATATAGAAATCTACTAACACCATTATTATTGCCGAAAAAGAAATAAGCATTAACGTCAATTATTATTCAGATATCATAACAGATGAATTTGAAATGACAAACCTAATATTTGTTGAGTAGTTATTATACCATGTTTAAAAATTTTCAGTATGTCACAGGAAATTGGACGAAATAATTAACCAACTATGATTTTGCTGACGTTTCGGAACTAATTGCTTTTTTCTCAAGGCTAGAATCACAAAATTTTTCAACTGTTACCACAATGCCTAGTCATATAAAATTAATAAATAGTCCAAAAAGTATTGAAGAAAGCCGATATCAGATGATGAAATATTTGTCAACGGAACATCGTTTTCACTAAGACGCATGTTATTCAGAGGAAACCCTTTTTATGCCTTTGACTAGCACGCATCAGAATTCATACCATCTATATCTATGTATATCATAGTAGAAATTGCAAATTGAAATGTATTATTGAATAACACAATTATTAATGTTCTTAAACGTTTTTAACGTTATGCAAAAGATATTTCGGAAGATGTCGATCAAATCAAAACTGAATCAATATAATTTTGTTCACAATTTGAATTATATCAATTCATATTCATGAGAGCATTCATGACTATGCACCTAAGCAGTTTTCTGTCTTGTTTCATGCAAAATAGATTTTCCCGTACATATCCGAAACTACCACTAATTTTTGACGTCATATCTTCAGCAATTAACCCTAACGTTCTCTCACTAACCGACGCTGTATTTCTTTCCTTTCGCATGCTTATCTTGGACTTGGACACACAATATTTCACTGACCGGCTAAGGGAAAGAAGACAGAAAATGTCACATTGAACCGGACATCGGCCACTCCGTAAATAAATGTCGGATTGCGCACACCTCAAAAATATTCATCGAAACTTTCACTTTATCAGTCTGCGAGATGATCAAAAGGAAAAAACTTACCATCTCGGAAATATGATATGATCTAGTTGGCTGTGAATCACGAAATGAACATCTCAGATCGGACATCCATTTATTTGTACTTTCTTTGTCGATACGAATCGCCCTACCAACGGGAGGATGGCAAAATTATCGAAGATAAACAGGTTTGAAAAGGATATTTCGAAAAGAGTCATTGTCTCTACCGAATTGCTCCTTTCATGATGGTTGATCCAAATTTCATTTGCATTGATCGGAAGGTAGGACAATTGAAACGATCATCTGAGCTGATTGGAAAGGATGTTCAATGCTTCAGTTTATGGAGCAATATCATTAATTAGTGCGTGCACATGTGAAGTAGGAAAATAATTGTATGATTTTTTTATCGTAGCCCCTTTTAATATAACGGATAGATCGAATTCGAATTTACCATTCCGGAGAGAGTATGGATATCAAATTTGATAGATCAAGATCTATTATCGATTTCTTTCCAGAAAAACATAAAACGTCTTTATTTTCGCCTTAATAATACATTCCGTTAAATTCGTGAAAATTTTGTCCCAGTTCAGATAATTTTAAATAAGAATTAATTATTCAGGATGAGTGATTGACAAACACGATGTTGAAAGCCGCATATCGATAGCAATTGTTCACGAGTTACATTGCACCCTGATGCTGTAACTTTTCTTCTGGAAAACATTAATAGATTCTATGAAAACATCACTGGAGCACTTTTTCACGTAAAATTGAGTAGTGTAGGTAACTGATTTTTTAATTATGTTTCCCGGGTGTCCCAGTATACCTGTTCCAATGGATTATCTCATCCATTTCGGAAAACGAAAATTTGAACATTTCATTATCTTCAATTCGTTCAAGGAACCTTCATTTGATGAAAAAGGTTAGCGCTTTAAGGAAAGCATACCAAGAAGAATAGGTACATGAATATTGTCACGATTCACAATTGTTAGTTCCGAATTATGACCATGGACAATTGGGACAATCTTCATGAACCTTCATTTGAGCAAAAAAACAAACATCTCTGAATCTAACTTTTTTATTTCAAATCGCACCCTGTATATTCTTTGCAATTTTTGATTTCTACTTACAATAACCTTTTCAACGATGTGTTTACTTTGTATTTTACATTTGATTTGAAACATCCATTGAAATTTCAAATTGTTGGTTTCTATAATAATTCATGATTTACGAACACGATAAGATAGCTTGCAAGGCCTCCAAATTTAAAACTGCTGGATTTCTTCCTTTGGGAGTATTTGAAGTATGGTGTATCCAAAAAAAATGAAAGGATTTCCTCGATACTTAAACTACTGAAAACGATACCATCAAAGTATTAATTGAAAAAAGATCTTTTTTTGAAAAATTCAGAATCCGTACGAGATGGACAGCTGAAAATTGGGGTTAATTATTTTTAATGGATGTCAAATCGACCCCATAAGTTGAAATCGAAAAAGCCACAGGGGCAGATTTCACTTATAACCCCAGCTAGACTCTTTCAATTGTTGTTTTCTAGGTCAAATCAAAAGTAAAATACAAAACAAAATGGGATATATCAAAAATAAACAAGGTGTCATTTGAAAAAAAAAATCAATTCAGTTCAAACCGGAAGTGATTTTGAATTCTTGTTTTTCTCAAACGAAGGTTTTTTGAACGAATTGAAGCCCATGAAATTTTTAAACTTTTATAATCCAAAATGGCTGAGATGATCTATTGGTACAGGTATGCTGGGACACCCGGTTTCTAAAAATTAAAATGACGTCTACATGATTATCTGAAGGCTAATCGTTTCATAGCCCTCAAGAAGTATATATATATATATATATATATATATATATATATATATATATATATATATATATATATATATATATGGCTGTCGTGCTGGGAACGGTGGCTATAATCAGACAAGTAGTTTTCCCCCGGTGACTACTACGCCAGCTATTGGATTAAAAATCCCGGGCTGTCGTAAAAGAAGTTTCCACTTTTAGTAAGAATTATAAAAAAAAAAAAAACAAAATATATATATATATATATATATATATATATATATATATATATATATATATATATATAAATATATATTAGATTGTTTCAAAGAAATCGACATTTTTTGTTTTCACGAAACCCCCCCCTAATTATCTTCAGGGTATCATAAAGAGACCTCTATGAAAATATCAGCTTCAAATAATAATATTTAGAGGTCGCTCATCAATTATTTCTATTTTCCCTACTAATAGCAGGAAAAAAATTTCTTTTTTCAATAAAAAATTCCTACGATAAAATATAAAGCAAATCATAGCTGTTAGTACCTCGAGATATATCCAGAGGGAAAACAACCTTTCAGAGACATGTTTTCAAGATTTCGATACAACCTAATTGATGATGGCCAATTAGAGACAGAGGTTGGAGGAAATAGACGTTTTAGGAGATTTTGTAAATAATCCCAAACCTCGAATGCGATATTCGAAAATATCAACCAAGAACAAACATCAGGAGGATTTTTGAAAAAGCACATATTCAAATCATGCGGGACTATATATATATATATATATATATATATATATATATATATATATATATATATATTAGACTGATTCAAAAAAATCGACTTTTTTTGTTTTCACGAAACCCCTTCCCTAATTATCTTCAGGGTATCGAAAAAAGACCTTTGTGAAAATATCAGCTCCAAATAATAACATTTAGAGGTCGCTCATCAATTATTTCTATTTTGCCTACTAATAGCAGGGGAAAAATTTCTTTTTCTAATAAAAAATTCCTAGAACACAAACAATTAGGCGGATTTCTTGTGTGATACATTTTCGTGTAGGCAATCAGATACTCTACAAATATGTCCCTTCCGATATTTCGATAAAACGGCCGCTTCAAAAGTTATTCGATTCGATGCTAATTTTGAGGTATTTTTGAAGAAAAAAATGGTTCAAAAAAATCGACTTTACTAGTTTTCACGAAACCCGCCTTCTAATCATCTTCAGGGCATAGACAAAAGCCGTCTGTGAAAATATTAGCTTTGAATATTAATATTTAGAGGTCGCTCATCGATAGTTTCTATTTTCGCTGCTGATGGCAGGAAAAAACTTCTTTTTTCAATAAAAAATTTTTTGTTCACGGACACATAGACGGATTCCTTTTTATGATACATTTTGGTGTAGGGAACTAGATACTCTACGAAAATGTTCAATACGATATCTCGATGAAACCACTTATTTGAATATTTTTTTCCAAAATACCTCAATATAAGTTATTAATATAGAGGTATTTTCGAAGAAAAAGTTCGAATAACTTTTGAACGAGCGATTTTATCGAAATATCGTATGAGACATTTTCGTAGAGCATCTAGTTCCCTACACAAAAATGTATCACTCAATGGAATCCGTCAATTGGTTCGTGAAGAAAAAATTTTTTATTGAAAAAAGAAAATTTTTTTCTCCTATAAACAGCGGAAATAGACCTCTAAATATTAATATTCAAAGCTAATATCTTCACAGACGCCTTTTTTCGATACCCTGAAGATAATTTGAAATAGAGTTTCGTGAAAACAAACAGAATTTATTTTTTTGAATAATTTTTTTCTTCAAAAATACCTCAATATTAGCATCGAATCGAATAACTTTTGAAGGAGAAGTTTTACCGAAATATCGTAAGGGTCATTTTTGTAGAGTATCTGATTATCTACACGAAAATGTATTACACAATGAAATCCGTCTATTGGTTTCTGCTCTAGGAATTTTTTATTGAAAAAAGAAATTTTTTATTGAAAAAAGAAATTTTTTTCCTGCTATTAGTAGGGAAAATATAAATAATTGATGAGCGACCTCTAAACATTATTATTTGAAGCTGATATTTTCATAGAGGTCTCTTTTCGATACTTTGAAGATAAATAGGGGGGGGGGTTTCGTGAAAACAAAAAATGTCAATTTTTGTGAAACAGTCTAAATATATATATATATATATATATATATATTAGTCATATGCTAGGATGGAGGTTATTGGTTAAAAGAAATATTCTTATTATTCTTAAATCCACTTTGTCACTTAAGTCATTTTTTTTCAGTATAAGAAATCATTATCTTCTTGGACATTTTTCAAATATCTTGGCAAAATCATTTATTACAGAATCATTTCAGATTTCTTTCCTGACTTGAAGACACAAGTTTGAGTTTGAGATTCTTCTCACTTTGTAGTTACTATACTGTTTTAAAAACAGAAATTAGCAATATGTACTAGTACTAGAGATTTCAAAATATAAATAAGTGCTTCTCGCGAAAAAATGCATTTTCGATGCCGAACGATGAAATTCCAATTGATCAGCGGTCATTTATCATATCCCCACAGTTAATGCCTCATAAGATTAACTTCGATTTCTTCTTACAATTGCATTTTCTCCACATGTATTAATTATGACATTTCCATGTGCGTAAATAAGTACTGGAATATTTTTCCAATTCAATGAATATCGAACGTAGCTGAAAAAGTAATGTAATTTTTGATATACCAGTATGAGTAGGTGAAAATACGTTTGCATCAAGGTTTTTATGTTTTTTTCGATTGGTATCGTTGCTCGTATTCCTAGTGTTCTCAAGTGTAGAGTTCATATACCAAAATTGTCGGTATATGCATTCTGGTAGATAACTAAAAATGAAATGAAATAATTTACTATTAGTTTCTTTGAAAATTAAGCATTTGCCAAAGGTATATGAGGTATACTTTAATTTTCCAAAATATTCCTTTCAATTTTAAATAGCATTCCATTCAGTTCAGTTTCAAGAATTCGATCTATTGTATTTTTTATAAATAGTTGTCCCATTTATAAATTTCAAGATGGTTTCGAGGCTATACATAAAGTAACGAATGCATTTCTAAAATGGGTGGTTAATTTCAAAATTATTTGATTTATTCTGAATATTCGGTTTCTTTTCTGCTTTTTTCTTTTTTCATTTCAGATTAAGAATCGCGAGCCGTTTTTGGGAAGAATCTATCGACGGATAACATGCAGATGACCTCACACTGATGTCTTTCAAGATTTTTCCTGATATTTAATATTTTATGTTATTTTTTTCTACGGAGTGGCAGGTTTTTTCGGCTGAGGTTTTTTCCCCTGGCTCTATAGTATCATATGATACTAGTGATGATAGTATCGTATGATTCTATAGTATCATACGAAGAATGTTATGATACCCCGTTCTTTTTTTATCTCAGCATAGGTACTTTTTGTTTCAACATTTATTGTATTATTTTAGCTCTCTATTTTCATAAGAATATATATATATATATATTATCTTCAGGGTATCGGAAAAAGGCGTCTGTGAAGATATTAGCTTTGAATATTAATATTTAGAGGTCGCTCAGCGATTACTTCTATTTCCGCTGTTGATAGGAGAAAAAAATTTTCTTTTTTCAATAAAAAATTTTTTCTTCACGAACCAATTGACGGATTCCATTGAGTGATACATTTTTGTGTAGGGAACTAGATGCTCTACGAAAATGTCGCATACGATATTTCGATAAAACCGCTCGTTCAAAAGTTATTCGAACTTTTTCTTCGAAAATACCTCTATATTAATAACTTATATTGAGGTATTTTAGAAAAAAATATTCAAATAAGTGGTTTCATCGAGATATCGTTTTGAACATTTTCGTAGAGTATCTAGTTCCCTACACCAAAATGTATCATAAAAAGGAATCCGTCTATTGGTCCGTGAACAAAAAAAGTTTTTTCCTGCCATCAGCAGCGAAAATAGAAACTATCGATGAGCGACCTCTAAATATTAATATTCAAAGTTAATATTTTCACAGACGGCTTTTATCTATGCCCTGAAGATGATTAGATGGCGGGTTACGTGAAAACAAGTAAAATCGATTTTTTTGAATAATTTTTTTCTTCAAAAATTCCTCAATATTAGCATCCAATCGAATAACTTTTGATGCGGCCGTTTTATCGAAATATCATAAGGGACATATTCGTAGAGTATCTGATTGCCTACATGAAAATGTATCACACAAAGAAATCCGCCTATTGTTTTGTGCTCTAGGAATTTTTTATTGAAAAAAGAAATTCTTCCCCTGCTATTAGTAGGCAAAATAGAAATAATTGATGAGCGACCTCTAAATGTTATTATTTGGATCTGATATTTTCGCAAAGTTCTTTTTTCGATACCCTGAAGATAATTAGGGGGGGGGGGTTTCGTGAAAACAAAAAAAGTCGATTTTTTTGAATCAGTCTAATATACAGGGTGTACCAAGTTCGACGGCCTATTAGACGTTTCTGGAAAACTGGACCTATTTGAAATCTGAAAATTGGGATTATATTATTGTTTGACATTATCTACCGATCTAAAATATTCTTGGAGTCTGACCGCTTTCAGTTATACAGGGAGTGAAAAAAAAATTTTAAAAAATTTTTTCTTCTTTTTTTTTGTTTTTGAATTTGATAGAGTATGCAATTCTGAATACATTCGTACTCAAATAGTTGCATTCTTCGAAATAGCTTCCAAAATATCGAGAAAAAACTAAAGAAAAAAGGGAGATAAGTGTATTCGGTATTATGTTTGTTATTCCTAACCTAGATATCGTAAGCACAAGCTGTTTTCACATTTCAGAAGGAGAAGAATGTGGAAATATTGTACAATTTTCAGAATTTTGAAAAACCCGTCACAGGGTGTTCCAAATGTTGGTTCAAAAATTGGGATCAAGATTGACCCATAACTTTCGTTTTTTAAATTAGAACCCTATTTTTTTATGATGGCGTTGGATTGTGCGAAGATAAATGATGATAATGTTCCAACATGTTAATGCTCCTAAAATTAATAATTCTTGAGTTATTCAGGATTTCCTGATTTCATGTCGAACGTACCGTCAAATTCATTCAATCTGTTTCATATCAACTATGACCTTGGTCATAGAAGATAAATTACTCAAATAACTCACTAGTGACTTCCTCTTTTCTGAATTCATTTATCATTGTTGATGTGAAACAGATTTCATGAATATAAACAGAAAATCCCAAATAACTCAAGAATTAGTAAATTTAGGAGCATCAACATGTTAGAACATTATCATCATTTTTCTTTGTAGAATCCAACGCAATCATGAAAAAATAGGGTTCTAATTTGAAAAACGAAAGTTATGAGCCATTTTTTATCCTAAATTTTGAACCAACATTTGACGGGTTATTCAAAATTCTGAAATTGTACAATATTTCCACAGTCTTCGCCTTCAGAAATGTGAAAACACTTTGTGCTTACGATATCTAGGTTAGGAATAACAAACATGATACCGAATACACTTATCTCCCTTTTTTCTTCAGTTTTTTCTCGATATTTTGGAAAGTATTTCGACGAATGCAACCATTCGAGTACGAATGTATTCAGAATTGCATACTCTATCAAATTCGAAAACAAAAAAACAGAAAAAAAATTTTTGAAATTTTTTTTTTCACT
Organism: Hippodamia convergens; assembly: GCA_038502775.1. Lineage (NCBI taxonomy): Eukaryota > Metazoa > Arthropoda > Insecta > Coleoptera > Coccinellidae > Hippodamia > Hippodamia convergens. The sequence goes on along the minus strand of CM076609.1, from coordinate 62,518,502 downwards.
CCCTGTATAACTAAAAGTGGTCAGGCTCCAAGAATATTTTAGATCGGTAGATATTGTCAAACAATAATATAATCCTAATTTTCAGATTTCAAATAGGAACTCTATTTTTTTATGATTGCGTTGGATTGTATGAAGAAAAATGATGATAGTGTTCTAACATGTTAATGCTCCTAAAATTGATAATTCTTGAGTTATTTAGGATTTTCTGAATTTATGTGGTACGTAGCGTCAAATTCATTTAATCTGTTTCATTTCAACTATGACCTGGGTCATAGAAGATGAATTATTCCACAAATGATATACAATTGAATACATCCGTACTGAAATCGTTGCATTCGTCAAAATACTTTCCGAATTATAAAAAAAAAAACCGAACAAAAAAAGGTAGATAAGAGTATTCGGTATAATGTTTGCTATTTCTAATCTAGATATCTTGACCACAAACCGTTTTCACGTTTTTGTGGTCGAAGACAATATATATATTCTTATGAAAAGGAGAGCTAAAATAATACATTAAATGTTGAAACAAAAAGTACCTAAGCTGAGGTAAAAAAAGAACGGGGTATCATAACATTCTTTGTATGATACTATAGAATCATACGATACTATCAACACTACTATCATACGATACTATACAGCCAGGGGAAAAAACCTCAGCCGAAAAAACCTGCCTCCCCGTAAACAAAATAACATAAAATATCAAATATCAGGAAAATCTTGAAAGACATCAGTGTGATCATCTTCATGTTATCCGTCGATGGGCTCGGATGCACAGATTCTTCCCAAAACGACTCGTAATTCTTAACCTGAAATGAAAAAGGACAAAAGCAGAAAAGAAACCGATTATTCAGAATAAATCGAATGCATTTTGGAAATGCATTTGCTACTTTAAAAAACATCAACATTAAGATTTCTTGGCCAAATAATGTTCGGAGGTTTATAAATATTTATGACAGAAATGTCACAAAATTTGAAAGAAATGAAAAAAAAACTCCATCAATTTCCCCTTTCCGAATCTGTTGAATGTTACGAAACTGATAATTTTTCAACATAACAAGCTAAACTTGTAAAAAATCAATTAATACATAACCTTTCAACTGTCCTCTTTCAAGAGGATTTTTTTTCTGTTGCCGTGTGGGTTTCTTGCAGAAGAATCTCTTTGATACCATGTTCATCAGCTAATTTGGAGACGTAATCACACTTTCCTTTCGAATTTCCTTCGATATTCAAATTCCACAAATTGTTGCTCTCTGGTCGTGAGGGTTTTTTCAAACCAGATACGACCTTCCAGGTGATGATTTTTCGGCACTTCAGATGTTTGAAGACCGCTACGGGACCCCAATGAAAGGCAATCATCTCCCATAGATAAACCAAACATGTTGTAACACAAGAAAACAGAATATTTTTCAGGAGCAAAAACTAAAGACATATTACGAGAATTGTCATTCTGACAATGGAAATATTTTACATATTTAGAATTTTAAAAAACTCGTCACAGGGTGTTCTAAATGTTCGGTCAAAAATTGGGATCAAGATTGGCCCATAACTTGCGTTTTACAAATTAGAACTCTATTTTTTTTATGATTGCGTTGGAATCTGCGAAGAAAGATGATGATAATGTTTTATTATGTTGATACTTCTAAAATTAATATTTCTTGAGTTATTTAGTATTTTCTGATTCCATGTCGTACATTGCGTCAAATTCATAAAACCTGTTCCATAACAACAATGATGAATGAATTGAACAAAAAGGTGTGTCACTAGTGAGTTATTGAAATAATTTATCTTCTATGACCAAGGTCATAGTTGATATGAAACAGATTTAATTAATTTGACGCTTCATACGACATCAGAAAATCCTAAATAACTTAAGAATTATCAATTTTAGGAGCATGAACATGTTAAAACATTATCATCATTTTTTTTTTGTACAATCCAACGCAATCATAAACAAATAGGGTTCTAATTTGAAAAACGAAAGTTATGGGCCAATCTTGATCCCAATTTTTGACCCAATATTTGGAACACCCTGTGATGAGTTTTTCAAAATTCTAGAAATGTACAATATTTCCACATTCTTCGACTTCAAAAATGTGAAAACGGTTTATGCTTAAGATATCTAGATTAGGAATAACAAACATAATACCGAATACTCTTGTCTCTCTTTTTCTTCATGTTTTTCTCGATATTTTTGATAGTATTTCGACGAATGCAACGATTTGAGTACGAATGTATTCAGAATTGCATACTCTATCAAATTCAAAAAGAAAAAAAACAGAAAAATAAAATTTTGAAAATTTTCAAAATTTTATTTTTCTGTTTTTTTTCTTTTTGAATTTGATAGAGTATGCAATTCTGAATACATTCGTACTCAAATCGTTGCATTCGTCGAAATACTATCAAAAATATCGAGAAAAACATGAAGAAAAAGAGAGACAAGAGTATTCGGTATTATGTTTGTTATTCCTAATCTAGATATCTTAAGCATAAACCGTTTTCACATTTTTGAAGTCGAAGAATGTGGAAATATTGTACATTTCTAGAATTTTGAAAAACTCATCACAGGGTGTTCCAAATATTGGGTCAAAAATTGGGATCAAGATTGGCCCATAACTTTCGTTTTTCAAATTAGAACCCTATTTGTTTATGATTGCGTTGGATTGTACAAAAAAAAAAATGATGATAATGTTTTAACATGTTCATGCTCCTAAAATTGATAATTCTTAAGTTATTTAGGATTTTCTGATGTCGTATGAAGCGTCAAATTAATTAAATCTGTTTCATATCAACTATGACCTTGGTCATAGAAGATAAATTATTTCAATAACTCACTAGTGACACACCTTTTTGTTCAATTCATTCATCATTGTTGTTATGGAACAGGTTTTATGAATTTGACGCAATGTACGACATGGAATCAGAAAATACTAAATAACTCAAGAAATATTAATTTTAGAAGTATCAACATAATAAAACATTATCATCATCTTTCTTCGCAGATTCCAACGCAATCATAAAAAAAATAGAGTTCTAATTTGTAAAACGCAAGTTATGGGCCAATCTTGATCCCAATTTTTGACCGAACATTTAGAACACCCTGTGACGAGTTTTTTAAAATTCTAAATATGTAAAATATTTCCATTGTCAGAATGACAATTCTCGTAATATGTCTTTAGTTTTTGCTCCTGAAAAATATTCTGTTTTCTTGTGTTACAACATGTTTGGTTTATCTATGGGAGATGATTGCCTTTCATTGGGGTCCCGTAGCGGTCTTCAAACATCTGAAGTGCCGAAAAATCATCACCTGGAAGGTCGTATCTGGTTTGAAAAAACCCTCACGACCAGAGAGCAACAATTTGTGGAATTTGAATATCGAAGGAAATTCGAAAGGAAAGTGTGATTACGTCTCCAAATTAGCTGATGAACATGGTATCAAAGAGATTCTTCTGCAAGAAACCCACACGGCAACAGAAAAAAAATCCTCTTGAAAGAGGACAGTTGAAAGGTTATGTATTAATTGATTTTTTACAAGTTTAGCTTGTTATGTTGAAAAATTATCAGTTTCGTAACATTCAACAGATTCGGAAAGGGGAAATTGATGGAGTTTTTTTTTCATTTCTTTCAAATTTTGTGACATTTCTGTCATAAATATTTATAAACCTCCGAACATTATTTGGCCAAGAAATCTTAATGTTGATGTTTTTTAAAGTAGCAAATGCATTTCCAAAATGCATTCGATTTATTCTGAATAATCGGTTTCTTTTCTGCTTTTGTCCTTTTTCATTTCAGGTTAAGAATTACGAGTCGTTTTGGGAAGAATCTGTGCATCCGAGCCCATCGACGGATAACATGAAGATGATCACACTGATGTCTTTCAAGATTTTCCTGATATTTGATATTTTATGTTATTTTGTTTACGGGGAGGCAGGTTTTTTCGGCTGAGGTTTTTTCCCCTGGCTGTATAGTATCGTATGATAGTAGTGTTGATAGTATCGTATGATTCTATAGTATCATACAAAGAATGTTATGATACCCCGTTCTTTTTTTACCTCAGCTTAGGTACTTTTTGTTTCAACATTTAATGTATTATTTTAGCTCTCCTTTTCATAAGAATATATATATTGTCTTCGACCACAAAAACGTGAAAACGGTTTGTGGTCAAGATATCTAGATTAGAAATAGCAAACATTATACCGAATACTCTTATCTACCTTTTTTTGTTCGGTTTTTTTTTTTATAATTCGGAAAGTATTTTGACGAATGCAACGATTTCAGTACGGATGTATTCAATTGTATATCATTTGTGGAATAATTCATCTTCTATGACCCAGGTCATAGTTGAAATGAAACAGATTAAATGAATTTGACGCTACGTACCACATAAATTCAGAAAATCCTAAATAACTCAAGAATTATCAATTTTAGGAGCATTAACATGTTAGAACACTATCATCATTTTTCTTCATACAATCCAACGCAATCATAAAAAAATAGAGTTCTTATTTGAAAAACGAAAGTTATGGGCCAATCTTGATCCCAATTTTTGACCCAATATTTGGAACACCCTGTGATGAGTTTTTCAAAATTCTAGAAATGTACAATATTTCCACATTCTTCGACTTCAAAAATGTGAAAACGGTTTATGCTTAAGATATCTAGATTAGGAATAACAAACATAATACCGAATACCCTTTTCTCTCTTTTTCTTCAGATTTTTCTCGATATTTTTGAAAGTATTTCGACGAATGCAACGATTCGAGTACGAATGTATTCAGAATTGCATACTCTATCAAATTCGAAAAGAAAAAACAGAAAAATAAAATTTTGAAAATTTCTTTTTCGCTCCCTGTATAACTGAAAGTGGTCAGGCTCCAAGAATATATCGAGAAAACAGTGGTGATTATGGACGTCACAATCCCGGCCGACAACAACCTCAGCAAAGCCTACATCGATAAGATTACGAAATACCATGATTTGGCCTTCGAACTGAAGAATCAGTATGGTTTGAAAACAACAGCAATATTGCCATTGATAATCTCAACAAATGGACTGGTCGAGAAACATCTGGTTGAGAACACTCTACGACTGGGATTAAACAAGGAGGCGATCAGCACTGCCCAGAAGGAAGTAGTCTTCGCAAACACCAGACTGGTGAGGACATAGAATAAAGAATATTTTATATTCTATGGGTGAGGAAGTTCCTGACATCCTTCTGATATGCCTTGGCAACCCGCAGCCCGGCATAGAAGAGTCCAGCCCTACAAGGTAAATATATACAGGGTGTACCAAGTTCGACGGCCTATTAGGCGTTTCTGGAGAACTAGACTTATTTGAAATCTGAAAATTGGGATTATGATATTGTTTGACATTATCTACCGAGCTAAAATATTCTTGGAGCCTGACCACTTTTAGTTATACAGGGAGAGAAAAAAAAATTTTAAAAATTTTATTTTTCTGTTTTTTTCTTTTTGAATTTGATAGGGTATGCAATTCTGAATACATTCATACTCAAATCGTTGCATTCGTCGAAATACTATCAAAAATATCGAGAAAAACCTGAAGAAAAAGAGAGAAAAGAGTATTCGGTATTATGTTTGTTATTCCTAATCTAGATATCTTAAGCATAAACCGTTTTCACATTTTTGAAGTCAAAGAATGTTGAAATATTGTACATTTCTAGAATTTTGAAAAACTCATCACAGGGTGTTCCAAATATTGGGTCAAAAATTGGGATCAAGATTGGCCCATAACTTTCGTTTTTCAGATTAGAACCCTATTTTTTCATGATTGCGTTGGATTGTACAAAGAAAAATGATTGTAATGTTTTAACATGTTCATGCTCCTAAAATTGATAATTCTTAAGTTATTTAGGATTTTCTGATTTTATGTCGTATGTAGCGTCAAATTCATTAACTCTGTTTCATATCAACTATGACCTTGGTCAAAGAAGATAAATTATTTCAATAACTCACTAGTGACACACCTTTTTGTTCAATTCATTCATCATTGTTGTTATGGAACAGGTTTTATGAGTTTGACGCAATGTACGACATGGAATCAGAAAATACTAAATAACTCAAGAAATATTAATTTTAGAAGTATCAACATAATAAAACATTATCATCATCTTTCTTCGCAGATTCCAACGCAATCATAAAAAAATAGGGTTCTAATTTGAAAAACGAAAGTTATGGGCCAATCTAGATCCCAATTTTTGACCCAACATTTGGAACACCCTGTGATGAGTTTTTCAAAATTTTAAAAATGTACAATATTTCCACAGTCTTTGACTTCAAAAATGTGAAAACGGTTCGTGCTTAAGATATGTAGATTAGGAATAACAAACATAATACCGAATACCCTTTTCTCTCTTTTTCTTCAGATTTTTCTCGATATTTTTGAAAGTATTTCGACGAATGCAACGATTCGAGTACGAATGTATTCAGAATTGCATACTCTATCAAATTCAAAAAGAAAAAAACAGAAAAATAAAATTTTTAAAATTTTTTTTTCGCTCCCTGTATAACTGAAGGTGGTCAGGCTCCAAGAATATTTTAGCTCGGTAGATCATGTCAAACAATATCATAATCCCAATTTTCAGATTTCAAATAAGTCTAGTTCTCCAGAAACGCCTAATAGGCCATCGAACTTGGTACACCCTGTATATATATATATATATATATATATATATATATATATATATATATATATATATAGATATATATATATATATATGACTAAGGTAGAGTTCCGGGACATTTTCTACATATACGAACATTTTGTACATATAATTGTATATAGGTTCATTTCGTCATACATAAGTTTTAGAATCATCGGGTCAAGTCAAATCTGATGTACTTTTTTTATTTTAGTTTTTATATCAATTTTTGCATATAACGTCTAGTTCCAAGACCTATCCCAAAAATTTTGTTTAAGGTTGGAAGGCTCCAAAATTATTATAATTAACGAAAATTTTAGGATTCAAACATTTCAGAGCTTTTTCAAGTTGACGATGAAGAAAAATAACGAAACTTATTTACTCTTGTTTCAATCGAACTTCACTTTCATCATTAAATATATCAATTCATGTCCTAATTCTAATTGTTGTTGGTGACGTTAGGTTTCAGATTGAAAATTAACTGTTTGAATAGATAAATATGTATACGGATTCAATTAAATATTGAGGCATAAGAAAAAAATGAAACGAGACATAATTTTTATCACAAGCTTCCGTTTCATGTCCGTAATGTACGAGCCTTCACATTCCATTTTCGTTTAAGTTTCTGTTTGTATATCATCTTTAATGGAAAAATGCCTCTCCTGAATGCGAAAATTTCGAAAATGTGGAAATTTTTCTTTTATTTGTAAGTAACTCGTAAGTGACTATTTGTGACATTGACATTTCAGTTTATAGTCTTAACTTTGATGGAATAATTACGCTTATGAAATGCGTTAGCACCCATATTTTCGAAAATGTTTTTTTGCATTCGTTAGTATGCAAAGTAGTTTCTTTCAGTTTTCTCCGAAAAACCAAATACAATTGGAAAATCTACCGTGTCATATCATAAGAAATTAGGTTACCATTTAAAACTTCTGTATTACAAATTCTTTTTCAACGAATAGAAGAATTAGTTAGAGTAAGTTAGGGCTGTTATTTTCCCAATTAAGTTTGGACAACGTAAGAAAATTTGTATGTTTCGAATATTTACTAACGTTGCACTTTCCCTTTGAATTTTTTGTCCAGCGAAAAATCGAAAAGTGGATGACCATGTACGCCCAATGAAATGCGCTGTCAGTATCCTTGAAGTACAAACGAAAATTTTTTAATCGAAAATAGTAGGCAAATAACGTCACTTACGAGTAACTAACATATGCTTTCCTCAGCTTTTACTTTGAGAATAATCTTCAGAAATGAATGGACTCATGAACGTTAAAAGAATATAAATTTGTGATAAATTTTAGTAGAATGATCAGAAGGGCAGTTCAACATTCTATTTATTTGTTCCATACGCCAGAGTGCGATTCAGATTCCGAACTGACTAGAGAGGTAAACACGGTACAGAGTCCTATTGATATTTTAATGCTCAAGATTCTTCGCTTTTTTTTTCAAATTGAATTTTTTGTATGAAAAATTTTTGGCGAAATGGCCAATTTTCTGGAGTTCTACCATCTGTCAGAAAAAATGCCTCACCTTTAAAAACACCCTGTACAGATCTTCAAAAATTCTTTAATATTTGTCTCAAATGGTACCAACTGATATTCTATCAAGGTGAGATTTAATTCTCGAAAAATTGTCTACATTTTATACTGCTATTTTGGTATCGCAAATTTTTCGACAGGGTGTTTCTAAATTCATGCGAAAAATTTCAGGGGGTGATTGCTCGTATGAAATTAAGATGAGAAATTTTTTTCGAGATAAAGTTTCATGAAATAAAATTATAACGCAAAATTCTTGTTTTATTAAAAAAATATTCTTGTTCTTTCCAAAACCAATACCTGAAGAGAAGAAAATCTTTCAATAAATTCAGTGAAAAACATTTAAGATGTGAAATGTAATACGATTTATAATAAATGCTGGGAATGACTACCAATAGCAAAATACATGAACGTAGTCTACCTGGCATGACTTGCCGTACACGTTCAAAAAATAAAAACTCAATTTTAGTCACCACCTTTCCTCAGCCCATCCTTAGACTCAGGAAATTTTGTTATAGGAAAGACCCATCTTAATTTCATACGAGCAAATACCTCCTGTATTTTTTCGCATGAATTTGGAAACACCCTGTTTATTTGAATAGACGAAAATATCGATTAGCAATAATTCTGAGAATCTTTATTCTTGTATCATGAATTTTTCTGTGGACGATATAATCACCTTAGACTCATATCGTTTTTTTCGCAAGTTTTAAATGTCCTATTATCTCTCATTAGGTTATAAGTTATAACCCGATGCAAAAAAAATACAAACCAAATACACTACCATTCAATATTTACTTCCGAGGCTGCATTTTCCATTTGAATGTGAACTGTACAATATTTTTGCCCTTTGTAGTTCAATTGAGTCATGTTTACAATTTTTGGTTGGGAAAATTTGGATTATATTTATATTTTTCTAATCTCAACTCTCCGCCTGGACTTTTATATTATAAGAAAATAAGGAATTAACTTTTTCTAGCAAGAAACACATATCTATTCATGGAAATCCACATGACTAAACATGACAGAAACATTGAAATAAAATGTAGAAAAAACGAATGAATATGTCGTTCGTTCTATAGACGTTTCGATTGCCTCCGTATTCTCATAGTTTGAGAAAAAACATATTTGCATAGATTCATTGATAGCTCAATTGTGTCATAAAGTGCACCAATATTAAGCCACAATATATCACTAACTCTAATAAATATGTAGGTACCTATAAGGTATTTTCATATCTATCTATCTATCAGTTATTGTATCGCCCAGGTATTATTTTCTCCGACTAAAAATATACGATCAGAATAAAGAATATATCTACAGATATTTAATGTTGTTTTTGGGGACTTCAGTTTCCTGGCGAATGCTTTATTACTACATGACATCTCCCCTTTCTCAGTTCTAATCAGACATCTATTGCATATCTTCATAGGCGCGAGACACATTTCAGGATTTTTTTCAAAGAATTCAGTTGTAGAAGCTATAAGTAAAAGAATTACATATAATGTTGATATTATAATTTCATTTGATATCGACAACCTTCAATAACCTAAAATGAAAGTAAAATCGATATAAATCTATTTCAGATGAAAATATGTGAATTATTGTTGAGAATCTATATTGATGATCTCAATCATGTGAATGTGATATCATACGGGTTTTTGTTGAACTAACCAAATGAAAGTATAAACATTAATTAATGGGGGTTTGTATATCATGACCCATAATCCTTGAGTTTGAATGACATAGTCTTTTCATTGTTGTTTTTGAAAATTTTATGGTCCCGCCAAATGTTCAATTACTACCTGACATAGACATTTTCTATTCGTGTTGTTTTTCTTTTCACTCAGAATCATATATTCCAGTTTCTCATAAGAGAGACAAATTTCAGTTTTTACTCATGAAATGGATTAACCTAGTTCATATTTACCAACCCTCAGTTTGGAAATTATATAAGGTGTTAGGTAACTAAGGGGAAAAAAATCAAGAGGTTATTGTTTGGACTATTCTAAGGATATTTTATCTTCTGATTTTTTTTGAAAAATCACTTTATTACGAAGATATAGGGATAAACATATTTTCAACAAATCCAACACTTTATTTCATATCGAAGGATTTGGAAGGACAACTAGGTGATCTTGAAGGTCATCTTTGAGTTATTCTTCTTTGGACATATTCAAAATGCTCCTTTCCCGCTCTATGGTATTACAGACCCCTCCGAGATATAATAGATAGATCTGTACCTATGCTACTATTCTAATTGCGTAATTGTTGACATAATAATTGATTGGATGGTAGCATCCCAGCTGGATGTAGCCATTCTAAACAATTTTTGTAACGTGAAATATTAGTAATGAATTGTTATTTGTCGACAATTTGCTTCACCCTGTATCTTCGCATCAAAGCGCTTTTTCAAAAATAATCAGAGGATAAAATATCCTTAGAATAGTACCTTAATTACCTAACACCCTGTAGGGGATATCATATTTCATTGAAAAATAGGTAACCTTCAATCATCTGACATAAGAATAAACCAATATCACTTTTCACTATTCTGTATAAAGATTGTATGATTTATTGTTGTTGATCTGTCGATATTCATTGAATATGAATGATTTCAACCATATAAATGAGATTATTCAAGAATTATTGTTGAACTGAATGAATGAAAGTGAGAATATGAACTAATGGGGATATGTATGTCTTGTCTCATAAACTTTAAAATCATATTTCTTCTTTAGTGTACCTATTATTCTGAAAGATTAAATTGTCCAGCTATGATAGATGATGTTTTCAATCGAGCAATTTCTAGTCGGCGAAGTTCCCCAGTAGAGAAAGTGGTCACCCTCCGTACGCGGGGTACATTCGTAGGTACATTTAGTATAACAGAAAAAATAAACTGCACACAAATACGCATTTGCTTGTGTGCATAGACATATTGGATGCAATGTTGTCGGCGGAATATCGTGCCAGCTTAACTACGATGTATCAGTTGACAAAACGTAGAGTGTTTTCGCGCGCTTTGAGTAAATTTTTTACTTAACTTCAGTTCGAAATTTGGAGAAGAATAATTGTTATGTTTTTGACAAAATGATGATGATTGATTAATGTTAACATTGTTTTTTTTGAGCTTCGACTGTTATATTTCTCAAACTGCATCGGTATTTTCATAAAGTAGTTTATCTGGTATATCAAAATTCGATTTTGATGAATTAACATCTAATATTTCCTTTTAAAATTATCGTACAGACAGCACGTAATTTAACGTTCATTAAATAATAAAACATTTTCCAACAGCTGTTAGAAAATGAAAAAACAATGAAGCTGTAGTTGATAGTTGATAGTTTAAAAGGGGTTACAGTCCACTTATGGTCTATCGTGCCCCCTGACAAAGCTTAACAGCTCGCCTTCCAGTCCCAGAGATCTTATGAAATCCAATATCTCGGAAGGCTTCATTGAGGCTACTTCCTCACTCCTACAAGTCTCTTGACTAAAGCATTGTTTTCCTTGGCTTACAATGCCAAAGCATTCTGTGACAAGGGTAAATAGGAGTTTCTTCTTTCTCTCCACAGAATCTACACTCGTCAGTGTCCGATACGCCCATTCTCAGCAAGTGCTTACTGAGGCGACAATGCCTATACCACAGAAAAGTTCTGGGCTAGTGAGTGGTTTCTCAGCACCCTCTCTGGCAAGTTTGTGGGCCTCTTCGTTACCTGTGATTCCCGAATGACCAGGAACCCAGATTGCCTACCTCATTGAGTTTGCTCCGGCATTCCCATGTTGATTTTGAGTCGATGACATAGGAGTTCAGTGCTTTAATAGCAACTTGACTATCTGAGTGAATAGCTATGTCGCACTTTTGATAGTTTTTCTCTAGATTAATATCTAGACATCTTTCGATTGCTAATATTTCTGCTTGAAGGACACTCACACAACCTAACGATAGTGCACACTTGGCTTTGGCCCGTGAACCCCAGAGCCAACTCCCGTGTTGGTTTTAGAGCCATCCGTATACCATTTAACAGTATTTTCTTTGAAATTTTGGTCGGTGTATTTCCGCTCTCATCCCTCTTTTTTGCATAGCATCGTAATGAAGTTTTCCTCAGTACTTACTTTCTTGACCATTACATCACTAGGAAGGTTCGCAGATGAGATATAGTTACTCAGAGCGCACCAGACTCTCTGACACCTAATTCTCTCATTACTTTCGCCTTCTCTAGATATTCTGAGGATGGCTTTATGGGCCATCCTGTCAATCACCAGATGTAGGAGTGTGAGATCTGTTATGATCTCAAGTGCTCTGGTTGGGCACGTTCTCATGGCCCCCGTGATGCACACACAGGCAAGCTGCTGTGCTTTATCGAAGTATTTTTGGGTTACAACCCCAATTCCTGCCGCATAGACGCCTGCACGCCATAAGAGCTCTACTAATAGAATTACATATATGCCTTTTTCACAGAAGCTTACTGTCCAGGGTAATTCCCAGATATTTAACTTCAGACTGCCACTCAGGATATTTCCGTTCAATGATAACGACTTCATGGCTGGAAGTTTTCTTTTCCGACTGAACGGAATTACTGTGGTCTTGGTTGGGTTGATATTCAGCCCCACTGACAAGCACCATTGCTCAATGATTCTAAAGCCATTCTGCAGTATATCGCAGAGGGCGCCTTCGAACTTACCTCTAATTATAAGGACTATGTCATCAGCATAGCCCACACAGTCGAAGCCTAACAGCGTGAGCCTTTGTAGTAGTTCCACTACAAGGCTCCATAATAGGGGGAATAGCACCCCACCCTGAGGTGTACCCCGAGTAGCTTTAACACCGACGGTGAAGGTGTAGAGCTGTGTATATATACGGGTTTTTTCCGTATATATATATACAGTTGCACCTGAAAACCTGAACTAGAAGAAAGAGATAGACGAAAAGAATTGAAAAAGAAAATGAACAACAAAGAAAATCCAGAGCCGAAGCAGTGAAACGTTGTTCGAAAGAATTTAATTCGAGATCAAAAAAAAAAATTAAAATCGATGAAGATCTATAGAAATCTGAAGGATAGGAAATTAGCTTGCGGGAGAGTTCAACATCTCCAGTCGATTTGGATATTGACGAAGAGACTGATAATTGTAGTATGAAAATCTAAATGTGATACCAGAGAAAATCAAAGGTAATTCTTATGTGTTGGTACAGTTTGACAAAAAACTTTTGTTGTCTGTCACGTCGGAAAAGCTCTCAGTCATTATTCGGGTACAGACATGAAAGTATCTCATTTTCGGAAGAAACCTGAAATATTTCTTTTTAGTTGACATAGAATATAAACACACCTTGTATTTCAACGATGTCACCATGATAATCCCCGATCCTCAACCACGAACGGGCTATAACTACAGCTAGACTTTTTACTTTTGCTGTTGATTTGAAGTACATGTAACGTGTAAAAAGTGCATTTAAAATAAGGGAGAACGATTTTATTTTTTGTTATTTTCATAAAGAAAGTTTTATAGACTATGGGTCAAGTACATATTATTATGTTAGTTATTTGATAGAAAATAATTTTGAAAAAAGTTGTCAATAATTAAACGACTTTAATTGACTTTTCAATTACCATGTTTGAATCTAACCCAAGACGTACGAAAGTACCCCACATGTACATGGGGTACATTCGTACAAAAATCCTTTCGTAGAAAAAACGGTATAATTCTTTAATCTTTTGACATAATAATTTCCCACTTTTTTGTAACAAACTACAATTTATATGTTACACTTTGGTGCGAAAACTAGATAAATTCGACAAATAAGTATAAAGTAAAAAAATGAAATTTGAAAAGTGTACGAAGGGTGACCACTTTCCCCTAATGTTTATAGAGTGGTATAAAAATTGATCTTACACAAGTAATGAGGAGATCGATGGAAATAATTTTTTTTATTAAAACACGAATGATAATTTGATGAAATAGTTATGTAATATGACATTCATCCATTATTTCACAAACTGCTTATACAAGGTGTTTCATTGGGAAACGAAAATACTCAACAGGCAGATAGGTAGCACAGAGGTCGTTCTGGAGATACCACATTTATTGGCTCTCACTTTCTTCGTAACCGAAATACGGGATGTTTTATGAATTTCCCAAAAAATACCTATGATCAATAATTTCCTACTCTATATCTAAACATTTTTTTCTATGATGAACTAACAGAAGGTTTTAGGTATTTTTTCTACAAGAAACTGTGTTTCAAGGCTTCCTCTGATAACGATGATTTTGAAATGTCACAAAAATTACTCCATCACATGACGATAAATTTCCGCAGTCCATTTTTCTCATACAGACATGAGATTAAAATGCATATTAATATCTGAAAGGAACCAACGCTGAAGTAAAAAACATTTAGGGGAAATTGAGGTCTAGAAAAACGACATTGAGTAGAAGTATATTTAATCTAATCCCAAATGTCCGAACTCATTTATTTACTTTTTTAAATTCTTATTCTGGGAAAGGCCTGAGGGTAGAAGAACGGTTGGTCGTCCAAGAAAACGGTGGAAAGACGCAGTGACCAGTGATTTGCAGAGACTGGGAGTAACACAATGGGAGCTAGTAGCACAAAATCGACAAATGTGGAGAAGAATAGTAAATGCGGCCAAGACTCAACTTGAGTTGTAGAGCCATTGATGATGATGATGAAATTCTTATTAGATTTTGTCCTTTATTTTGTGTTCAGAAAGATAACTCATTTCATTCTTAGTAAGGAAGTTTCCATAGCACCTCTCGTTTCACAGCGATAAAACATGAAATCCGGAAAAGCAAAATCAGTTTCCGGCAAATCTATAGAAAATATTGACATTCTTGACAAAATTTCCAAGACAAAAAGTCAAGATTTCCCAACTGTTTGGGAATATTCATTTCCTTACAGTAAGAAAACGATGTGTTAAACACATTTTCTTGTGAAAAGGTCATGTCGAGTACCAGTCGAGATGTAATTTAAGTAGGTTGAATTTCTCTTCTAACGGCATTTGATACAAATGTCATTCGCGAAATGCCTTGCAACAAACTTTCATACTACAATCAAGAAATTTTCCCGGCGAAATTTCATCTCTACAATTATTACCTATATATAAATATTTTTCTCTCAATGCAACTTTTTGATTCATAATCTATTACTAATTTAGTTATAAGGGTTCTGCTGGATGTATAGTCATAATCATTGATTTATGGAAAAATATTCCACTAACGAGTAAAATATGTTTCGAGTTGAAACAAAGACTTCGCGGTCCTATCTCTAATTTCATGCTCGATATTGAAGAGATCTCCAAGCTTCGAATATTGCAGACATAAAAATCGATTAGAAATGATGAAATTTTCGAAAATACATATACAATTTGTCCTTTCTATGTGAATGATATTTAAGAAATGGAATGATATAACGAGGGATGAGTTTTGTCTACAAATTCTCCCCCAGGTAGAAAAAGAATTACTGATTATAGATATCCTGATGGAATGAAGAACGAAGACAGAAGAATTCCATGTACTGATTAGAAATTTGGCGGGAATATGCAGTCCCCAAACACAACATTATATAGATGTATATTATTTATCTTGGTCGTTCATCAGAAGAAGGAAGATACCAGGGCGATCGAACATATGATAGTTCTGGAGCAAACACAACCCCTTTTATTTTCAATGAGTTCATTTATAGGTACTTTTTTGTTTCAATATGCATTATTATATTATTTGATTGTATTTCATTATATTATATTACATTCTATAATTATATGTATTATTTCTGACATAAAGGCCATTTGAATAAAAATGAAAAGAATACAGGAGAACGTAATTGGGATCATTTCAACGTGAAAAGTGAAAAACAAATGGTACATTGTAGAAACTAAAATTCCCAGACTGTCCTGGAACTATGGAGTATGTAAGGGTCCTGGGACCGTATTTTCGAGATCAATCGAAATTTTTCGTATGCGAATTATTTCGAATGAAAAAAATTGCACACGATTCGAAGATCGTATTTTTGAACCATATTCGAAAATGTATTCGTATACGATGAATCTTTGTTTTGGCAACAACGGAAATTCGATCATTCCATCTCTCGCTCAAATAAATTCTGTTGTCACTTGTTGTCAGTGGTCGATGACTCTTGTATTCAATTTGAAGAAGTAGATACTTAATCGGAAAATTATTGGGGATTCATTAGAAATGGAAAGTGATCTTTATAAAAGAGATATTGCGGCCAAGGAATCCATTGCAAAAAGTTTGGTACTCTTAATAAACCACATCACCACCAGTAACAATTAGAGTTATTCGCTTAACTTTACCATGTTTTTATTTGTGAATTTTTGTTTGATGTGTAAGTAAATTTGTTTAGTCTTTTCATCTTATTCCTTCTCACGAGTAAAGTGATATTATGTTATGATGTGATATAAATAAATAAGTGTTTTGTAATCCCTTGCTTTGTACCTTACCCAGATATCAATAAAATAATTGTAAGATCTATGAAAGGATAATTAAGTAGAATATTGTTTTTTCAATGATTTTATTTAAAAAAATGTCCTCCATTATAATCATCATTACGAAAGGCTATAATTGATTTTGGAAGTGATTCCTAATTAGGTAATTATTAAATTTTGTCACCTTCTACCAGCCATAAGTTGATGATCTTCATTTTTATTTTCATTGATATTGGCATCATACATTCCATAATCAATTTCATCAACTTCCTCATCGCCCAATTCAATGCAGCTGTAGTAGGGTCATAATGTGGCACCCTATGCTTCAAAAGACATCGAAATCTCATTTTCAGGACTCCGTTACACCTTCCTATAATGGACCTAATTCGTCTGTGGCTTTTGCTGCATTCATAACGTTTCTTCCAATAAGAAAATTCAAGCCTGCCATCATTCACAACACATTCATAATGAAACGCCAAACTGACAATTCTACACATAAATATAAAACCGTATGCGAAGTTTGATATTCGAATGGTGCATACCCACTCGAGTCACCGCATGCGAAACAAATCGTGCACGAAGCCTTCGAAAGTGATTCGAAAATACGGAAAACCGATTTTCGTGCGAAATTCATTCATTTTCGAACACGAGTTGTACTCGAATGATTTCGAAAATACGGTCCCTGGAAGTCAACGTTAATCATATATCATTTCCAAGACTGTCTTGGAACTAACATTATGGTCCTGGAAGTCAACGTTAGTCATATAGGATTTCCAAGACCGTCCCGGAACTATACAAAAGTCCTGGAACTAGCGGTTAGCTGGTCTCAAATGTCTCGTAACTCAACGTTAGTCATATATATATATATAGATATATATATATATATATATATATATAACTTTCTATGCGTTATCATCTTTTTCTTGAGTTAAATCTTCGTTTAACCAACACATTCATTATTCAAGTTCACTTTCTGCAAAATGTATGTTGAACTCTACAATAAATTCATAAATGATACTACACAACACTAGATGTATTGCAGTAGCTCCTCATTGCACAAAGGGATCGAAAAAAATCATACGTCTTCAAGAAATGAGGTTCTTGTTTAACTGTTCAGCAAGGAGCACAATGAAAATTTCGTGAATTAATTGATTAATAGAAATATCTTTGCTCACAATGAAAGAACTTAAGATCGAAATATACTTCTCGCAGCGATTAAGGGAACAGAAAAATTTAATTTTCCAAATCTTTTGGTGTTTTTCAACAGAATGTATCAACTTTTGAAGCTTGAACACTCTGGGATTTGAATTTATTAGTTTTTTAATTAATCAAATTTTTATTTTTGCTCTACGCGCATGGAAAATTTTTTTTGAGCTATACCGATGCAAATGACCTTTTGTCTTCAAGATATCCAATTAAGAATGCAAAAGGACCCCTTTTCACTCAACTGCCGATATCTCCGGAAAAACTGGAGGCCGTGCAAACCGAGAGCCGGTTTCTTTTTGATTTTTTTTCACGTTTTACTCAATTTTGAATGTTTTCAAGATTATGACAAAATTGAAGAAAATTTTTTTCAAATATGCCTTTTTCTACGATTAAAAAAAAAAACTAGTGAATTATGTTCTGAAAATATCGGGAAAAAAATTGAAATTCTCACTGAATGAATTTTTTTTTCCGATATTTTCAGAACAAAATTTGACTGTTTCTTTTCAATCGTAAAAAAAGGCCTTTACAAATTTCAGAAATTTTTGAAAAATTTTTCGTACAGAAAAAATGAGCGATAGAATTTTTCCTGTCTCATAAAATACTGTGGAGCTGACGAACCACAGGCTTCCATTTCTTCTAAAAATTACTCACATAATACTGATGAACAATAAGTTTTGGGACGTCGAATACTGTGAAGCTGACGAACCACAGGGTCCCATTTCTGAAGAATCATGAACACACGTGCTTGAATACAAAAGAAGCGTAAATTCGACCGTGCAACCTCGACGTGGTATGATTTGGGTAACGCTGATGCCAGCGGTAAATCAATCAATAAAATTTCAGTCCTCAGAAAACGAGAAAATAGTTTTTCATTCAAACTTTCCAAATTTCTTCTGATCTTCAAGAAATACATTAATAATTTTTAAAAAGATTAGCTCAAGTTTAGGGGACAATAAACTTGTCCGCTTCATCGATCGATCTATTGATTTAAGGGGGCATTTGGGGAACATTAGACAGTAAAATTTTCTTATAACCTTAGTTTTTCCTTCAATATTGAGGAAGATACAGTCTATTAACCAACAAATGGCATTTTCTTGCTCTTTTTTCACATTACCCTTACAGGTGAAAAAATGTTTCTTGATTGAACATGAACGATTTTTTTTTAGAAATTTTCTGCAGAAAAAGAAACCGGCAAATAGTCATTTCCGAAGGTGGTGAAAAACAAATTGGACCTTAATAAACAAGCGATGCGGGCTTCGGATCGGTTTAGCTCAAAAGAATTTTTCAATGCCAGTTATTAGAGCAAAAATAAAAATTTTATTAAATAAAAAAAATTTTCTTTATGTTTCATCCGAGGATTGTATAGCTGCCATTACCCTAAAAAGTTGTAAACAATAAATTCAAACACTAGGGTCTTCAAGCTTCAAAAGATGATTATTCTATTCCTCATACGACCATTTTTCACCGAGATAAAGCCTGTTGGAAATTACCAAAAAATTTGGAAAATTTTACTGTTCCTTTAATTGTTGTGAGAAGTGTATAATTTTTTTATTTTATTCATTAAAGGAATACACACAGGACAATTGTATTCACAAATACAAAATAATCATAATACAAATCAAAGTGTTACATCCCAAGAATATAAACTTAAAAAAAAAAACTGAAATTTACAAGAAAAAACACCAATGAAAAAAAGCACAATAATACAAGGTATACTCTTGTGATGAAAAATAATTTTTGATAATTTTTTGAAAGATATTCAAGGAAGACGAGAAAACATCAATATCAGTCAAATTGGCAATACTGTTATAAGTTTTTTATTTTATTTAAATAATAATTTGTTCTAGCAGAATCGAAATAAAACAAGAATTTCTCTTTGTTGTTATGGCTGGATATGTTGAAATATAAAGAATTGTTGATATCCACTGAATCCACTAGATTATTAGCAACCCGAAAGATGAACTTAATATCATTTATTTGTCTTTTGTCCTCAAGTGTTGAGATATTTATTTTTTTACAGGCTTGCGATTACATGAGGAAAGAATCTTTTATGAACATGATCAACAAACTTATTTTGAACAGATTCCAGTTGTTGTATGGAGACATTATATTGAGGGTTCCAAACCAACATTTAGAACACTATTTACATATGCCATGTACAAACTTCGTAGACTACATGAATTGATTTTATTGGCTTTTTAAGAAATATGGATGATGTGTTGATCAAACAACATCTTGGAATCACAAATTACGCCTAAATCTTTGATTTCATTAACCTTCTTCAGACTATGGTGAGAAATATGGTAGTTAAAGTCGAGAGTATTTTTTTTTCGAGTGAATGAAATCTGAAAGCATTTGTTGAAGTTGATGAAAATTTAAATATGTCGAAGAAATTATTTAGATCGCTCTTCATAAGATATACAGGGTCTTTCACGAGGAACCTCACCCATATTTATACGGGAAACTACTGAACGTATTTTCATGAAATTCAGCACTTATAAGTATTTCACGATGCTGATGAAATCTAAAATATTTTCAAGGCATGAGCACCTCCGGTTTTTCCGGAAATGACGTCAACTTCCGTTTTTCAAATTAGAACACCATTTTTTTATTGCAGAAATAGACATTTTTCAGTTTTGGTTGGAAAATTCTCTCTGAGCGGGAAAATTCGAAAAAAAAATCGAAAATAGAGCTCCGCTGAAACAAGAATAACTTCGAGGTTTTTGGATGGAAAATTTTCATTTTTAGGATTTTTCAAGATGTAAGATTGATGTATCCACTTTAAAAATCGAAATCGCGATTCATGATACAGGGGGTGAAAAAATCGCTTTCAAAGTTAGGAATGACAAAATCGTGAAAAATCAATTTTTTCAAATTAGAACCCCATTTTTTATGGCAGATATTGAATCTACGTTAAAAAATAATGTGAGTGTATGCATCACACCCTTGCCCTAAAATGGATATTTTCTGAGTTATTCACAAAAAACTGTTTTTCGTCTTGAATTTTTAGCTATTTCTTTTCCCTTCACGCCAAAAAGATGAAATTTTCTGGAACTGTTATTTGAACCATGCTGTAGATTTTTCACCCCTTCTTCGCGAAACTCTGTTCTCCTGACGAAATCAGTTTCCTTCAAATGCTGTACCCTATTGAATTTATATGGGTGCATTTTATGTTTTTTTAATATTCTCCAAACACTCGATTGAGATAATCCCAGATCAATCTCGGCATCTTTGAGAGAATTTTGAGGATTCACACGAAAATATGCAAGAACTGTAATTTCGTTGTTCTCATCTTCTACTACACTTTTTTCTCTGTGTATAGTTTTCTTAACGAAAGATCCGACATTTCTCAAGTTTGTCATGGTTCTGTTAATGGTATCTCTCGTTGGTCTGGGTCGGTCAGGAAACCTCTCAATGAACAGTCGAATCGTTCTATCTACAACTTTATTACCTTCTCCATGAAGTAGAATGAGATTTAAATAATCTTCATTGGTAAAATTAGGCATAGTGATCGATTTTATAACTTAATACGAATTATCACCAAATTAATAGTAAACACAAAATGCTACTGAATAAAGAGGAATTTGGCAGATGTAATTAATGATATCTATCATTAAAAAAAAAGAATGAAAAACATGGTAAGTTTTTGCATATGGTTCATAAGGAATTATTTATTTATCACTGGAGAGAAAACCGATGGCCGATTAGTTGAAATAAAGAGGTTTCCGATACAAATTCGAATCAAAATTCGCCATCTATTTAGGAACAACCTGTAACTTTTTTCTCTTGCATATTAGGGTAGTAAAATCTAAAACATGGTTTAAGTAACAGTTCCTGAAAATTTCATTTTTTTGGCGTGAAGGGAAAAGGAATAGCTGAAAATTCAAGACGAAAAACAGTTTTTTGTGAATAACTCAGAAAATATCCACTTTAGGGCAAGGGTGTGATGCATACACTCACAATATTTTCTAACGTAGATTCAATATCTGCCATAAAAAAATGGGGTTCTAATTTGAAAAAATTGATTTTTCACGATTTTGTCATCCCTAACTTCGAAAGCGATTTTTTCACCCCCTGTATCATGAATCGCGATTTCGATTTTCAAAGTGGATACATCAATATTACATCTTGGAAAATCCCAAAAATGAAAATTTTCCATTCAAAAACCTCGAAGTTATTCTTGTTTCAGCGGAGCTCTATTTTCGATTTTTTTTTCGAATTTTCCCGCTCAGAGAGAATTTTCCAACCAAAACTGAAAAATGTTACATCAAAATAACTTGAAATTTTCTAAGGAATCTATTTCTGCAATAAAAAAATGGTGTTCTAATTTGAAAACCGGAAGTTGACGTCATTTCCGGAAAAACCGGAGGTGCTCATGCCTTGAAAATATTTTAGATTTCATCAGCATCGTGAAATACTTATAAGTGCTGAATTTCATGAAAATACGTTCAGTAGTTTCCCGTATAAATATGGGTGAGGTTCCTCGTGAAAGACCCTGTATATCTCGTACATTCCCCACAATACAATAGAATGTTTTTCTATCCCTTAGTAATGGCGATTTTCGGTTAAGATTTGCTCAATTCGATGTTGAAATAATCTGTCACTACATGTTTGAATTTTGAAACTCTCTGGGGATGGCTATGAGAAAAACCGAAATCTTAAAGACAGGGACGGGCCCAAGGGGGGGGGATGGGGGGTGATGATCCCCCCCCCAATGTTGAACGAAGTTGGCAAATTTTCAAACCAGTTGGAAGATTTTCAAGGGAGTTGGAAAAATTTCGAAGCAGTTGGAAAAATTTCAAAGCAGTTGGAAAAAATTTCAAAAGGGTTGGAAAAATTTCAAAGTAGTTGGCAAAATTTTAAAAATATTTATGAACAGAAAATGCACGAAGGAAAACAAGTGTGAGAGAAAATTTTGAGTAGTGACCACAGAATATCGGAAGTCACAACAACAATCTTTCAAAACACTATATATATCAGGGCTGTCCAACTTCATGTACCCCAAGGGCCACATTTTGAAAAATTCCGGTGCGGAGGGCCGCAATACAAAAATTTGTAGCTTAATGCTGCTTTTTCAGATATGTGCTTCCCATCATTAAACCCACTGTAAGCCTTAAGTTTCGATTCCAGTTGGAGGTGTGCTCTACTTACACTCTGAAGGGGCTGAGAAAAAACTGAAACTTTTCTTAGAATTTTTTGAAATTCGCTAAACCTATTCTCGACTCCTTCTGCAGTATTTTCGATGCATTATATCCGAAGTTGATATGAAACTTCTTCAAAATAAAATCCTTCATTTCTTCAAAGGATGGTGGGGTGAAGTAACAGTTCGCCATATGTAACTTCCGCTTCGGCTCGAAAATCTCAAAATTTTCAAAGAACGATTGCCCCCTCGCATAATGTTAGTTATTTCAACAACTACTTTCATGACATCCGTTTGATTTGACAATTTTCCACATTGCGCCTCTTGGTGAACAATACAATGTATCACAAGACTGTCGACTGTTCATGTGGTTTTATTTCAAGAGTCCTGCAATTCCGATTTCATGGCACCCCGTGGTCTGATAGCTCCTTATTCGCAGCTTCAAAATCCGTACTCTTGGTTGTACCATTCAGAATCAAGCATCTCCCATGAACGTTTCTGACAAAAATTACAACCTGGATGATATCCGATAGATCAGTACTTTCAACTGAGGATAGCGAAAAATACTCACACTTTTCAACTGAGTTATACAGTTTTTTAGATATACCTACATTGATCAATATTGTCTTGCAATCGTTTGATGCGATATAGGGGCTGCTTCGAATTTTCGGCATTTTTGTTTCACTAAACTGTTATGCCATTTTAAGAGGTTTTTTCGCTTTGGTGATTTCCAGCGCCCCTCTGCGGGCCACAAAAAAATAGGTCGCGGGCCGCATGCGGCCCGCGGGCCGCGTGTTGGACAGCCTTGATATATATCATCAATTCCAAACACTAATTTCAATAAACGCCGCAGAAGAGTTCGAAATCGCCAACTCAAATTAGGAAATTTTGTTCAAAATTGTTTCTTCAATATGAGTGATTTAGGTCAAAACCATTTCCCTACCAAATCAGAAATCTGTTTTTTCAAGAAGTATCTTGATTTATGACACACACTTTGACACACTTTTTCTGTGTAAATTAGGGAGTTATTTTTCTTTTCTTTATTTCATAAAATCTGTAAGCAAAAGTAATGCTTATTTTTTATCAAATGAAATATATTTTCTGAAAATTTTGTTCCCATTATTCTGTGAAATGGATCTATGTTAGGGATGAGCAGTTCCAATATTTTGAATCTCATCAAAGTGGTAAGTATTTAACTTTAATTTTTCATCTACCCAACATTCAATCATGTTTATTTCTTTATTTTATGGAATCTGCTTTTTTGTGAAAAATATTTTAATTTATGATGCTTGAAATTTTGAGATACACCAAATAATGAAACTGAACTAGATTAAAGAATGAAACAAAAACTGTGTCTCAAAGTTTCGAACATACTTCAAAGAAATCCTCACAGAAAAAACGATTCCATAAAATAAAGAATCAACGTTAATTTCCCATCACTTTAATTCCCAATATGTACTCCTTCCACGGCATGAAAAGAATAGATTTTTCAGAAAAAATATTTTCTCTGATGAAAATGAGCCGTGCCTTCGCTCCCAGATTCCACGAAATGAAGAAAAGCTACAAAACTGAAGAAACTAACAAGTAGTGTTTTTCAAAGTTTCAAGCAACATCAAGATACTCTTTATGAAAAAAAAACTACATAAATTCTACTTAATTGAATGTTCGGTATATGGAAAAAAAGTTAATTACTCCTCACTCTGTTGAAATTCGTTATTTTGAATTGTTTTTTACCGAAACAAATATTATACCGAAATATATATCACGAATTCCTGTAAATTCAATGTCAAGTTGGAAAATTTTCGATGGATTACCCCCCCCCCAAAAAATTTGGTTTCGGCCCGTCCCTGCTTAAAGATATAAAAAATAATATATCCAAAGATCATCGATAACTGTCCGCGATGAGAATATTGATAAACTATTTGAATCAATTATTCAAAATTCAATATTTTCTGGAAAATTCTTGAAAAGTTTTCGAACTTCATAAAATACAAAACTTCCATCAGTGCCCCTGATCAGTTTTAGAATTCGATATAAAAAAAAATATTTTTGAGAACCAAGCAGGCCCCTCTTTCGCCTAGGGCACTTTGGGCAAGTGGCCAGGCCCCGCGATCGATAAGGGCCCCGCGCAGATCAATTGTTCTGAACCAAAAGGATCGAAGATTGCCTCAATGACGTTTGGAAATTCCCCATTTCATAAAAAATTCCCTCATATTATTATAGAACTGATTTTCTCGAAAAGACCTAAACGGTTCTGTCTTTCAAAATTCCCTTTTGCGTACTAAAATTACCTTCAGGTAAAAAGGCGGAAGTGATCATTCACAAGTCCAAATGGATTGCAATTCCCAGTTTTTTATCAACAAGTTCTCGAAGGTTGCAATTTTTATGACCTTTGCTCATACTGGCATACACTAGATAAGAGCAATTATTAGCTTGTGTTATTTGTTGGGGTGGTCAGCCATAAAACATCTGTTCGAATCGGGTTGTTGATCACATTCTTACATTATTGTATTCATTGGGAAGCTTCCAAAAAAATCCCCATTTAACCACATAATTTCAGACAGCGCTACAAGACAAGAAATCAGTGGCGTATCAGGAGGCTCCACAGAACTCGCGGGGCCCCCGAGCCAAACTAAAAGCATGAAATGACGCCCCAATAATTTAATTCTATTGAGGGGTTTCTCAATATACCGTCAAGCTTTTCGGTACTCTCCTTAAACATGTCTATCAGACTTTTGAGTCTACTCAGCTTTGGACAAGAAGTGGCCAGAAGCTTGGTTATCGACAATTGATTTATATGTTTGTACGAAAAAATTAAAAAAGGTGATCCAATTTTCTTATAAAAATTCTTTCAAATTCGTACCACATTGATGTGTTTCTACACCATTTCCAAGTGTTATTCAGAAACCGTCAAGTGTATTTCAGATTAGTCACTTTAATTTCAGAATGCTTCAACTGAATTCCAGATTAGTCAATTGAATTTCAGAAAACATCAAATGTATTTCGGATGACTCAATTGAATTTCATTTGATATTTTCTAAAATTTAATTGACAAATCTGAATAACATTTGATGTTTCCTAAAATAAAATTGACTAATCTGAAATACAAGTGATGTTTTCTGAATGTCAATTGACGATTTCTGAATTATAATTGGAAATAGTGTAGTTTCTAGTTACTTTTATATCAGAATTTTTATTATTTCTTCTAAAACTTTTCATTATTCAATATATAAATCATTTTTATTACATTGTTTTCATTATTTCTCTATGGAAAACTTCGGGGAAAACTTATCATGAATAAAAGATTATTAGAGGACCCCCCGATGGGGGGAGGCCGAATTTTGCGCCACCTAACTGCAAGAAATTTCAGGGGATTTCAGGCAATAAAATCCTTTTTCCCTTTCGAGTACCGAAATTCTGTAAATAGGCAAAATTCCCTCGACTTGATAATTAAATTACATCACGGCATTAGCATACCTTGTCTATGTGTGTCGTGAATAAACCTACTCGGCGGTAGAGAATTCCCCTGTATTTGTATTTTGTATGTGGTATTGTGGGTAGAGGCCCCATTATCCTAATGTGCCCAGGGCCTCCAAGAGGTTAAAAACGGCCCTGGAAACAAGTTCTGCTCGAATTCCAATATTCCCTACATAATGTTGAATATCAGATTGCCAGAAGACCCATATTTTTGTAATACGGATCTGGATTTTTTTTTTACAAAACTGAATCGATTCACCCATTTTGTTTAACATATTCCAGATATCAATTTATCATACAAAATGATCCAAAAGTTGAGGAATTAAAAATATTCGCGTTTACATTTATCGCCCTGTATCGCGGGTATGGATTTGATTAGAATATCATCTTTTAGGCTTTTTGGACTCGTGTAAGGTAGCTCTCTGTCAGTAAAGTATGTACACTGTGTCCCATTTTGGTTGAGACTGCAATGAATCGCAGCTATTATCAATTATTGAAATACAGGGCGAAAACGTAAATTTTCCACTTTTGGAGATGATATTATTTCTCAGGCCCTGTATAAAATAAAAAAAAATGAAAACTGGTTATAATAGATATTCTTGCATAAAAGTCAGTGGCGCAGTTAAAATTTTTTCTTTAAGCACTGTTTTTATGTTTGGGCACACATTTCGAATACATACATTGATGTATCATAACCTAATCTTTAATAAATGTAAGCTCAAATAATCTGAAAAATCCATATTTACGTTTGTTTTTTCGATAGTTGGCTATGAATTTTTTCACGCATATAATTGATAATTATTTTTTTTTAACTCTATATGACTCAATCCTATTTATTTAATTATATTTTAAACATGCACTCAAAACTTTTGAAACATAGATGAATTCAAAATAGTAATCATCGAAATGAATACCATTTTCAATTCCCAGGCTCAGAGATCTTTTATCATGAGGTTGGAGAAATGATATTAGATGTGGCCTCCGTAAAGGCAAAGAATTTTCTTTTTCTCAAATGCACTCAAAATGTCACTATATCACATAAACTCAAAAATGTTGAAAACAAAAAAATTATCCATTCAATATTAATAGTTTTTGATGTATGTTCAATTTTTATGCATGTCTAAAAGAATTCATGGTCTACTTTGAAAAAAATCAATCATAAATATGATTTTTTCCAATTTTTGAAGCCGAAACGGATTCAGGATTAATTGCAAAAATTTGAAGTTAAACTGTGGGTTCAATATGGAAAATGCCAAGTTTGAAAGCAATCTTAAAGGCAGTGCTATGAAGAAAAAATTCAACTAGGCCACTGACTTTTATGTAAAACTATTCATCATAAGCAGTTTTCATTTTTTTCTCATACAGGGCCCGATAAATAATAACATCTCTAATTGTGAATATTTTCGTTTTCGCCCTATTTTTCAGGAACATAAGTAGTTTTTTTCTTCGCTGTATTGTAATCAACCTTTAACACTGTTTTGACAAACGTTAATAAAAGTTACTCAACTAGGTATAAGGTATTGGTTGCCCTTACAACTAGATGTAAGTCAACCTACATCCCTCTAGGGAACTGATAATAATCAAAAATTATTTTGAGTAACTTTAATTTTTAATTTCATCAACATGTTATTACAAAAATCCGGACCAACATGTGATGATATTAATTGAAATGAATATTAGTACAATTCTTTCAATTACTCACATTATTAACAAAATTCGGAAACAAGATATCTCGTTTCCTCTCGATGTGTATTATATTTTCTGACTTCTCAGATCCTTCGTTTCTAACCGATGTTTCTGTCACTGTTGGGGCAGTGCAAGATTCTACTGGGTGGGTCTTATTGTATAAAATTTTATTCGCTACTTCCTTTTTATTGTTGAGGCTTTCAGCGACGTAGCTTTCCGCAATATTAGCGGATTTCCATCCACCATATTGCTTGATAGCTAATACATCCACTCCAGTATTTGCTAATAAAGTTGCCGATGTTCTTCTGATATAGTGTCCAGTATACATTTAGAAGTTCTCAAACTTTAATAATCTCTCAATATTACTTGGAATTGACGAAATGGTATTTTTTCCCACACGCTGTTTTCGACACTTTCAATTTTGATATCGCATAAGGAAGCTCTGATTAATAGTCGTCATCTGAGATCCTTATATCAATGTACTTTTGAATTATCTTCAAATGACAAACCTGAGTTTTGTAACTTTTGGGAGTTAGGAATGGTCACAATAATTATGACTTCTTGAGTTACTTTAACATGGTCCATTTTCATTTCACTGAGTTTATTACAAAGGCAGTAAAGACACGGCCCTTCAGCAACTCCCATTACAATAACGACATTCATCTATAAGTAAATATCATCAGGGCCTTCAAGCATGAACTTTTTCATATCCTCCCTGTTAAACACATTTATTGAATCTATTAACCATCATTTTTTCTCTTTGAAAATGCCCGAAGTTTTTGATACTTATAAATATCCATATTTTCCTCTATAAAAAGGATGTGCTTCAACATCGAATATTCACACCATAACCTTGATGGCGACTTCAATGAAGTACTTTTCTCGTGGAAAAACGTCAAAAATAAGGATCCTGAGACTGCAGTAGCCGTCTTGCTTTGGCACCAATTCTTAAATACATTTTTTTCGACTTTTCCGGTAGTAGAGATAAACAATCAATATTATCTGATTCTTCTATATCTACAACATCTATTTTGTCCACACAGAATCAAACAATTCAGATACACTGCAGTCTCACCCAAAATGGGAAACAGTATACATTTAACAATGAAATACCCTGTATAATTCCAATGAGTTCCAACTACGATGGAATGCTATTGAGGTCATAGATTCGATTGATGAAAGACAAATCTATTCGAGGAATAGTTAAGCTCGGGAATAAAATCAGTGTGATTGAAAAAAAATCTTAATTATCGATAAAGAGGAATCCCTATGAGAGATCGCCTCAAACCGGTGATTGGAAAATGCAAGATATCAAGTGCGCCACTTACTAATCTTTCGCCATTTACATCAATTCCGGAATTAGAGAGGAGAGAGGATTTTAACGCTCGAGAATAGATTTGAAAGTACATCTTGATTTGATGAGTGATGAAAAAATTTTCGGTGACAGAGGATCTGAGGTTGTCTCGAAAGGAAGGTGACCCAGTTGGAGTAAACTATCTCGATTAAAGCGTCATCTTATGTAAGATAGACAGGAATGCGATGAATTATTTTTCCAGATTCCTTTGTCGAGCAAATACTCACGGTTCGAGAGGTAATGGACGAAATTTTTCTAAAATTATCATCTTTGCGAGCAATAGCATACAGTATATAGAGTTTTCCTCTAAACAAGTCAACCAGAGTTCATTGATTCGAAAAACCTATCTCTTGGACGCAAAATCCAGAAAAAACTCCCGTCTTGGAAGCAACTTTTGTCAAGTTACAGGCTAGTTAGTCTGTCAATTAAATTCTGTATAGGTTGAAACGAGAATGAAGTTTTAAGGATTATGAGCAAGTTTTCTGTTAAAGTTTAGTGGAGTTTCGCTATTTTTCTATTCTTTTTTATATACGATTCGAATTCTGGTAGTTAGGGTGTCCTGGGGGTAAAGGTACACGTCCCATTTTGGTTGGGACTTCAAAAATAGAGATATTGCAGTTTTCGCGATTCTGTATCTCTTTTTCGTAAAACTTTAAGGGCGGGTTTCACAAAGCTTCAGTTGTACGATTAAAAAACCTCACCTAAATTCGAACCAATCGAATCACTCGTTTTGAAATTTCAACGAATCGCAGTGGCTCCAATTAATTTAACGGTACAGTCAAAGTTGTGTGAAACCGACCCTTAAAGTTACAAACACTGTTGTGAAGATCAGGCACAAACTTAGTATTTTTAAATGGAACACCCTGTAACATAAACCATATTATACAGTTTCAATTCGCCTGAAGGCATTTAAAATTAAAAAAGTTACGAATTGAAAATGAGGTCTCCACGTGTCTGCATTCAGCACAGTGCACGTGTTTAGCACTGAACACTAATATATAAGAAACAAGCTCAACCCGCGGCTCCGCTCGCGTAATATTTCAGGGTCCAGGAAGTATGAATAAGATAACCGATACTTGTATACAGTTCATCTTAAGACTCAATACCAGCAAAACAAAATATGTGATTATTAGTAAGGAACCTGATATAAGGGACAATGGTATCACGGTCGATGGCACAAAGCTGGAGAAAGTTAACAATTGGTGAATCTCTGTAGCAAAATCAATGATGGGTGGGACCCAACTGTGGAGATCAAAAGGAGAATAGAAAAGGCTCCAGCTGCATTCGTGAAGATGAGAAAAGTATTAACAAGTCACGACCTGACATTGGGGTTGGGAATGAAGATGGTGCGCTGCTATGTCTTTCCAGTTCTCTTGTACGGCATGGAAGCATGGACTCTCACCGAGAAAATGCTCAAACGTTTGGAATCACCCGAGATATGGGTGTACCGGCGATCAGAGAGATTGACAAAATAAGTAACAACAGTCCTCAATCGCAATGATGAGGATTTAGAAGTAGTCAGAATAGTTTCAGGCTTTCACGACCGGATATACTGACATTAAAAGAGTCCTCCGGTCTTATTGGCCGTGGTCTATTAGGAATTATTTCACATAACGTTTCGCCTATAACTGCGGTAGGCATCTTCAGAGGATTCTTGATCTGAGGTTGTAACTCTACCGCTGAATTTCCGAAAGTGATGCTGGACTCGATCCGTTGGCCCAACTTATACCCTGATTAATGGCGAGAGAAGGTAGTGGGTTAACAAGCGCGATGTTAATTCGTCCATCGCTCCCACTTTGTATTGGCTTGATTTTGGTCTTTTTCAATACAGGCAACCATGCGCTATGTACCAAAAGGATTTCATCCTTTCTGTTCATGTCGTTTTTATGTTTATATATCTCAATGCCTTCCATGTTCATCCTAGGATAGAAACTTTTGATGTTCGAAATAGCTTCTTCTTCTGAGAAAACAACATTGTGTCCATCTATTAGAGCATATTCCGCTAGTGCGGATTTCTCTGTCTGATTGAGTCGACAGCATCGTTCTCGTATTGATACGAGAGAGTGGGTCGACCTTGTCTTTGGTAGTTCTGATCATTTGGCCAAGTTTTTGAGTTGGCTTATAGACGGTCTCTATATTGTGCCTCTCCAGTATTCTACCAATTCTATCGGTGACCTCAAGGATATATGGTAAGATAGCTCTTCCATTGAGGGTGAGTTGTGACGTGTTATCATCACGTGTGGAAAGTTTTGGTCTAATTGCCCTCTGAATTTCTTTAGCATTATATCGGTTAGCGACGAATACATGCTGTAGATGTTCAAGTTCATCTTCCAGAAATTCCGGCTCGCACAATCGTCGGGCTCTGTGTACGAGTATTTTTATAACTCCTCGTTTCTGTTGAGGGTGATGATTGGACTGCTTGTGTAGATATCTGTCAGTGTGGGTTGGTTTTCTATAAGCCCTGTGTCCTTTCCATAAGGCTTTCTAGTAACCAAGACGTCTAGAAAGGGTAAAGCACCATCCTTTTCAATTTCCATAGTGAATTGAATATTTGGGTGCCTACTGTCAAGATGAGATAGGAAAGCATCCAATTCTTCAAGTCCATGACTGCAAACGACAGAAGTATCATCCACATAACGTAGCCATGTGGATGGTTTCTTCGTTGCCCTTTCAATTGCATTTTGTTCGAATTTTTTTATGAAGAAATTTGCAGGACTTAGAGGGTTTCCCATGGTGACACCGCCTATTTGGTCATAGAATTCGCCTTTCCACTGAAAATAGCTCGATGACTAAGCATTTTGACACAACGATTCTCTATGTCGTGAGGGGCACACAAACTGTAGAAACCAATTAAAGTGTTAAAGCCACCTTTTTTCGGACGAAATCTTCAAACTACGTGAGAAATCATAAGTAACACAGGATAGGGTACAAAAATACACAAAAATCTGACAAAATCACAGCAATCCATTTGCTTTGTGCGCCCTTCACATCCTCGCGACACATGCTCTGTTTACGTGAGTGACGTCAGCTGGAAATGCCTAGTAATATTCACTTGTCAAATATATTTCAGATGTAAAAAGCGTGACCTCACTTTTCCTCTATTTGTCAAATTTTGAGTTTGCGCATGCGCAAATTGTTGAATAGGTCAACGGATATGGCAACTAGATTGAATCAATTTTATTTTTACGTTAGCAGTATAGGGTTTTATAGGTATATGGATATGACCAAACCATTGACCTATTATACAGTATAATAGGTCAATGGTCCAAACTCGAATATAAACGACAAAATCTGAATTTGAAGACCCAAAATGAAACGCTCAGTAACTAATTGAACAGAAGTATTATGTCATGTGTGACCTTGTAAATACATACATTATCCACAAATGAAAAAAAATATCAAACGTGAAATCTTAGAAATGAGTATCGGTAATCGATAGTATCCAAATAAAAAATATTGACGAGATTTATCAATGTTTTTCTGAAAAAATATCGATATTATTTGCCCATCCCTAGTTCTGGACTGGATATAGCGATTCCAAATAACTAGACGCCGCCTGGGGAGTAAATATGGAACCTAGAAAACAAGTAATAAAAACAAATAATACAAGTAGATTTTGATAGAATGAGGAATGTTCACATTTTTCAATTTCTACACGTATTCCTATTCTCCGTAGAAAATGAAAATATTGTATCCAAAAATTATTTGAATACGTCCAATAGCGCCCGAGATATCGAGTTATAAACATGAGTTCGATGGATCCGTGTGACGTCACTTTACATCCAACGATGAACCTTGCGAGGTTCAGTACGTAGCCGGGTCCAAAATAAGGGCCTTTCCACTCACGGAGTGCGATGTTCGATTGTAGTATGACGTCACATAGCGGCTGTCCATGCCCCGAGGAATTGAATATTCACGGGGTTGTAAAATCCGAACTACTAGGTCTTTTCGACTGAAACAAAAACTGGTGATTTCATATACATGTAGGTTATACTGTGACGAAGTTTCGATCGATTTTGCACATATACGTATAAACTCCTATACCGCTAGCATTGGCCCATTTACCTGCATTCATTTGAAGCAGCGATCGCGTGGTACAATTGTCCCCAGCTATGCACTGCGCATGCGCGAAAACAAACCTAACCTCGAATATTTCGGAATAGTTCAATTCACTTGTCAAATATATTTTACAGATGTGAAAAACGTAACCTCACTTTTCCTCTAATTGTCAAATTCTGAGTTTGCGCATGCGCAGATTGTTGAATGGGTCAACGGACATGGCAACTAGATTGCATCAATTTTATTTTCACGTTAGCAGTATAGGGTTTAATAGGTATATGATTTTGCATACCTGTGAACATTCCTCATTAAGAAAATTTTTTGCATCTTTTGATATATTTGTCTTGATTTTTTTCTGAATTGCAAAATTTCCGTTGGAAAATAACGGTAAAGGTATTTATAACAGTAGATACAATCATGGAGGTAGAAAGAGGGGAGGTAGCATGTCCTATGTTTCCCTTGCTATGTAAGTGTCACCCTTAGAATATAGAAAACCAGGAAGGAGCATATCATGCATTCTGGTGCGACGAGAATGGTGCACTCAATATGGCCGATACTCATTTCCGTTTCGCAGTGGCGTAGGGCATTTTAATTTTCAATCACATTTTATTAACGAAATGGCATATTCCAAATCGGTCTAAAAAATCTTAACGAAGTAGGGGAGCAAAACACAATGCAATTTTATATTTTTTTATTGATTCCTTAACAAAATTAATCTGTTATACAGTTCTAATTCTTTCATCATCAACCGTATTTTTACAAATATAATTGGTGATGAAAAAACAATTAGTTGTACTTTTTATCAAAAGTATCAGACGATATATTCCTTTCATGGTCCTTCATTCTTTACTTACATTTTCCAACTGATCGATTTCAATTGTTGGAAAGCTGCTGGAAATAACCTAATAAAGTCCACAGATAACCGATTAAAACAATCGCCTGGAACATAAAAGGCTCCTGTCGTTAGGACAAAACCCAGGTTTTTTTGACGAAACTCATCCATATTACTCTCTGTTTGTCATCTCTGGGAAATCTGGAAAAATAATTGAACTCATAAATTGTGAAGAACTGAATAAGATACAATCATGGTTTCACTTCCGAAATGTCCTTTGAGAGGAATTAATAGCGCTACCAACTATCAATGCCAGTTGGTTCAATGAAATTGATTACCGAACATCACCTACGCCCATGGTTTGTTACGGATAACCTCCAAATTCAGCAAAATTGAAATCCCGTGTTTTTCAGGAAAAAATGAATCATTTCAATACAAATATCACCCTCACTGTGAAATGTTACACCAAATTCTTGTTTTTTTAGTGTTTTGAGATTGCCACACTCTGCACAACTAATCATTTTATCGAAAATGTTCTAAACTTGGAAAATGTCTTATAGCACCAAATTACGTGTATAAAATAGTTAGAAATTCACGGACGCACCTTCAAACCTCGCCTAAAACTTAATTCAATACAGTTAAACTGCAAAAATATCACAAAAACCAAATAAAAGTACAATTTGCTGAGAGCACCACTTTCTTATTTCAAATTCAAACCAAACGATGACTCATTCGTGGTGCACTCTTGTCGCACTTCCGCTCTTGCATTAGGTGCGCATAGGCTCCTTCCTGGTATTTTATATTCTAAGGTGTCACCAAAAATCCGCCATGTTGCGGAGCCAAATTTGTGGCGGGAATTTTGTATATTTGAATTTTTACAATTCGAAATTTGTTCGATCCTGTTTTAATGACCAAAAGATGAATAAATAATGATCGAAACAAATCAAAGAGTCAAAAGATCATAAATTATTGCTTTTAAAAATTGTTGAGTTGAATTACATACGGAATGAATAATTTGTTTCTGTACTAATCATTTATTCTCCTTTTTTTCAATTTACTTACATACAAATTCCGATAATATGCAATGAAAATAATATTAATCACAATAGAATTATCAAGTGTACCTCTATCAATTAAAATTGTATGCAACAATAATTAAACTATATCGTATTTCCAAACGTCAAAAAATTTAGCTTTTCACCATTAATTGGCGAGTTAGATCAGCATTTACTGTACAAGAAACCATTTCTTGTATGTTTTTCCACTACATACAACTGCTAAAACCAACGAACGAATAATAAATAAGGCCAAAATTGCAGAACCGACAGTTTTAAATACCTCGAGGTCGGCCATCTTGGGGTGCCAAATCCAGATTTGTTTAGGGGACACTTTTTGAACGTTATGCCCCTCCACTTTCTTTACCTCCATGGATACAATAGTTTGTATTTCTATGATATAACCATAGATATAGATGTAAATATATATATATATATATCTATGGATATAACCTTTTCAAAATGATGTACTGTTTACTCTTTTCTTTCTATTTCTTGACCATTTCTGAATTATTCCTGACGAAGGTGTATATTTCATATTTAAGCGTCGACACAGTAAGCCCTAATTACAATATAGGTAAAAGAATCTTTCACTTGGCACCTATTGTTTGCATCGTATATATCGTATATATATATATATATATACGATAGATATTTTATGTTTATATTTTTCTTCTTGTTTCATGAGTACATTTTTATATACTCATTGATTGCTGCTTAATTTCAATAAAATTTTTTTTTCCACATTTAGCATTCAATTTATCACGTTGAATTTTTCAGAACATGGATTCACTCGTAACAGTTTCTGTAAATCGTTCCTCTGTTGGGAATTTCCAAATTTCAATGACCCCCGAGGATTACGAGAAATTTGAAAGTGGTATGTACAATTCTTTCAAATCATAGAATTAATATTAGGCTATTGGTACCGTAGCTGCTGTTTTAATAAAGATAATAATATGATAGAGATTTATAAATTGAAAATCAACTTCTCGACAGGATGGGTGAAAAATGAAAGGGTTCGTTATTTTTGACCAACAAGCTCTGCTAACAATTATTTCACTATGATTATGCAATATTCATATAATATTTATTATCATTATTTTAGGGGATCTGGATGAAGAGGCTATTTCGCAAAGATGGAAAAATTCGAGGGATAGCCATATGAGAGCTAGATCCACCATTAATAGAAAGAGTACTTCAGGGTCCTCTGCCGACCAAAGGCTCAGAAGGAATCATCGGCATTACAGGATGATGACATTTTTAGATAGGTCCTTGGCAGCGAGGCGGTGAGTAATAATCAAGTCATTATAAAAATTAGGAATTATTTTCAATACAATTTGAATTGAAAACTAATATATCTTGGAATTTACAGGACTAAATCAAACCTCGAAAGCTCCTCAAGCGAGGTAGAAAGTCCGCCTCGTTATCCTCTTCTCTACAAAACCCCCTCATTATCACAAGGTAGGCAAGGAAAGCCTTCATCATCTAGGAGGAGGCAGAGCCAATTATCCTTGCAGGATAAGGCTCTCCTTGTAGCTATCCAAGGAATGAGGCCAGAAGAGAAAAAGGAGGCAACTCCCATCGAGTGCTTTTGTTCTCGATTGGCTGATGGGTTGTCCAAACTGCCAAGGAGGGTCAGCAACCAGTTACAACTGGAATTTCTAACCAAGCTGGTTGAAGAAGAAAATAAACATTTGGAATAAATGAGCATTCATAACCAATTCCCATGCAGAAGTGCCCTTCGGCAATGAAGCTATTCAGATGGCATAACCTGTTACCATTCATAATGATAATCTAACACGGATTTCGACATCGATAAAGATTCTTGCCAGCTTTCACTTCAGGGCGATGGAATGACAGTTTTTCCAATTTGGAATATACAGTGGAACTTCCCTATAACGAATACGCTAAATCCGCAAAAAAATTTCGTTATACAGAAATTTCGTTATGCAGAAATTTTTTTTATTGTGTCAAGTGTCAAAAAAAGCAACGTTCACTTGCATTTTTTTTTTACATTATACATAATTTACTTAAGCACTTCCTTCTGGACATTTTCGCACTACTATTTTCATTTACGATCAGAGAAAAACTGAAAACTGAACAATCTGTACAGTAGGAACTCTCCGTCCGTCGTAATGGTTTAGTTTATGATCGGGATTTTTTACCTACGTCCGACAGAATTACGGAAAAAACCATCCCTAAGTATACTCTGGGTAAAACCTTCTTACCAATACGCATTTAGAGAGTGATTTTCTTCGAATAATTCGTTATAGAGAGAATTCACTTCGTTTTAGAGGGTGTTTTTAACAGGGTATTTGGTTTCAAGGTGCAATGACAGATACGAAATTCGTTGTACAGAGACATTCGTTGTAGAGACGTTCGCTGTAGGGAAGTTCCACTGTAATTGGAAGCAATTTTCCGCATTCAATGAACATTAGAAGGAATATGTTTTAAATCACCAAGTTCATCTGTTCTCCAATAATAGAAATAATAAATTTCACTGGTTTCCAGAGCCATTGAGAGTGAGGTTATTATTCTATGAAACATAAATATTTACATTTTTTTTTATTATAATTCATTTATTAGCAATCAGAAAAATAATACATTCTATAAGCTAATCAGATGATAAGGGAGCTTGACACTCCACATGACATTGTTGGATCTTTTCCAGTGAAAAGACCACTTAATTAAACTATCTCAAGTTGGCTGGCCAGGTCCTTTACAGTCTTCTATATTGGGACTGAACCAAAAATTGCAATAGTGCTTTGGTGTGCATTCCCAGTTTAGCATGATGCTTCACACTCTTTTTTTTTATTACTTCCTGTACATAAGGTATTTGTAGATCTTCGTGCAGAGTTCGATTAGAGACAAACCACGGAGCATTTTCTAAAATATTTACATATTACTTACTTCATACTCCATACAGCTCAACCCATGCGTTCAATTCGAGTCCGACGTTTATTGTGAATTGTAAATTACATACATGCCAACTTTCGTGACGAATTGCACTTCGGCAAATGAATTAATTACGAATACAGCTTTAAAATGAAAAAATAACCCCCAACTAGTTCCTGTATGACTAAACCAAAATAACTCGAAAGGAACAAGATTTGAATGAGTTGTCAAAGAGAATTTCAACGAAGGATGTCAATTTTGCCTCAATGGAGAACCACACTGATGAACACATAGGTAACACACACACAAAACTATATGGCAACTAATTCAGGACATGAAAACTGGATCCACAATAATGTATATATTTATATCTGCATATGAAAATTTTTCTTTTGCTTTACAATTTATCAACTATCTCAAACTTTCAATAATTGTAAATTTGATTAATTGCTAAAATAAATGATAAATGAGTATTTTTTCTACCAATTTAACTCCTTGTCGTCAGAAAGAAATATTAGTTTTTTTCACAATAACTAAATACGTATACTAGAGTAAGTCAGAGCTGGGTGAACCATAGGGCAGATGAGGCGATTGCCCCATATATTCTGATGATGGTTGAAAAGGGTCCCCGAAACTTGCACTGCCTAAGGGCCTCCCAAATGGTTAATGAGGCCCTGTATCAAGTATTGTTAAGGTGATGATTAAATGAGATAGATTGAAATTTGGTAATATCCTTTGTAATTATCATAATTTCTCTCAAATTTTTGCAATAATTCCCAGCAGCACGGCATAGTGATTTAGGGTTTCAAAATAATATTAAGTATAAAAACGAAATCATCAATTATTATCTTTGCAAGAAAAACTATCCAGATATTGAATTACTGACAGAAACCTGGCCATGGGCGCCCGCATAATTTTTTTTCAGGGGGGGCAAAAAAATTTGTCGAAAAACGATACGGCGCATGCGACTTCAGTATTCCATTTCTTTCTATTTCGTTTTATATAATTATGCATGAATGCCCGCAAATTTTGTTAAAAATGATTAAGTTTTCCACCTCAACATTTTTTCAACATCAACAAATATAAGGTGATATGTATAAGATAATACGGTAACTGTTTTGTAAACAAATTACAATCCATGAAAGAATTTTAACAGAAAAATGAAATATAAATAATACGCAGAAAGGAATCAAATAAATTTTATGATTGCTAATTACTGAAGACATATCAACCAGTAATAACGAAATAAAAACAAATATACATATACGATCGATAAAATGATATTCATAGAAACCATATTTGTGATTTCTTGCCAATATGAATTTGCCAACAGACATTTTTATTTTGATACCGGTTAGTCAAAGCTTCGAAGGCAAATATGGTGATTTTGTGCTGTTAATGGAAAACCTTTCAACGATGACAAAGCCTCAGATTTTAAAGAACTCAGAAGATATTGGAACTTTTCAATTTCTGACAAATTAGGATTGTGAATCAAACTAGTGAAAATATCATGAAAGGTTGTCCAATCTTTATAATGTCCGCTAAATGATGCCAATGTAATCTCCTGAAGTTTGACATTAGGTGTGGCTTTCGAAGATCTCACCGAAACATCATCATTAGTTATTGTAGGAAATAAGTTGCAATAAATAATAAATTGCTTTTTCTGCAAAATAGTTATCATTGAATGCAGACTTTATATGTTTTTCTACCTCTAAATTAGGGTTTTCTGAGACTGAAACAAGTGATATTATTGAATTGTGAACATTCTGGAACTTTTCATGAATGTCCTCCAATTCTTCATATCGAAGTTGAAATCTGACATGGCGGCTTGTATCATCGACAGCGGCTGTCGCTAAAGAAAGAATTTCCTCCATATCGTCAATTTGTAACTGTCGAATAGCATAATTCTGTTTTAATTTATTTGCACTCATATTGAATAATTTGAATTGACCGTGAATATGAGAAATCAAATTGTGATGCAACACTCCTTATGCGAATCGAAAAAAAAACAATACCTAATAAAAAAAGAATCGAATGTGAGATGAAGAAATGAAATAGTTTCGAAACGATCGTCGAAGAAACGGAAATTAAAGAAAATCCGGCTCGAAGAACCAATGTTACGGTAGCTCAGTGAATTTTGAATTATAGAAAAAAAGTGGAGAATCAAATATACGCTGGAAGCACTCGAACTTACCATTTGTTGGAATGAACGCCAGAATAGGTAGTTCGTACAATCCTGGTATCAATTTGTCTTCACACACTTTTGCAACAGATATTTCGTCACTCGAGAAGGAATGAATGAGAATAAATTATCTCTCGTCCATATGTCTCCACATGTAGTCCGAGATTTTCCAACGTATTTACCGACAATTGAAATTAATGAATAATGAAAGAAAAAGAAATGATAACTTTGGATCCGTTGATCCAATGATCGTTTCGAAATAAAATAAATACCCACAGGTACAATTAAAGGTTGGAAAAGGAAAAAATGAGTGTTGCATCAACAATAATAATGAAATATGATATATAGATTAAATGAAACAAGCCATGAATTCAAAAGTAGAAACTCAGAGATTATTCGATCGAAATAACACAATATAAATATATTCTCAAAATCAATAAATTATTTAAAAATAAATGAAAAAAACATAACACAAAAATAATAATAATTCTGAAAATGAAATACAGTGACGGCTCGTGCTCTTTAGGTGTGGGTCGGCCAGATTCATATTAATATATATATATATATATATATATATATATATATATATATATATATATATATAGATTTCCACGTCACCCAGGAGGTACTATTTGATGACGCGTTGGTTTTTTGATTTTATTGGGAAACCTCGCCTATAATAGCCCTATTATAACCCAATATGAAAACTGAAAATAAAAATAAACTCTCGGAAAAAAACAGAAATGATAAAATATGGAATTATCAACATTGAAAATGTATTAAAATATGAAACAAACAAAGGAAAACATTGATTATAAAATGGAAGTATTGGATATAAAAAAACCCAATAAAAAAATTCTCAAATGAATAAAAAATGAAAATAAAAATAAACTCTGGGAAAAAAAGAAATGATAAATATTCGATTATCAACATTCAATAGATATTAAAAGATATGGATAACAGATAAATATATGAATATAAAATAAAAGTAAAGGATATAAGAAACATAACGAATTATATATATACAAAATTTATCAAATAAATAACAGACAACAAAAAATATTGTGCAGGTATCCTTCATTCATTTTTATTAATTAAATCAATTCGACGTTCTCTCTTCATCGCGAAGTCGTCAATGATTTTATCAAAAAAAATATTCCCCCTTGCTAGCTGTTTGACTAAACCTCTTTCGATTGATAGTAGTGCGAGGTTATTTAAACGGTTTTGCGAAATCGTGTTTCTACTAAAAGATTTTATTCTTTTGAGCGCTGAAAAACTCCTTTCTACGGACGCGGATGTTGGTGGAAGGGACAAAATCATACAAAACAACTTATATAATTCAGGAACATCGGAAACAATATTATTCGCGAAAATGAATTCCGTCACACCATTCAACGTATTTGAATTGCCGAAGATAGCTTTGTCCGAGTACAAAATCTGTAATTCCCGTTTCAGTTGATCTTTATCGAATAAATTTTTATAATTATCGATCAACGACTTGAAAGGTATTTCCGGAAAATTACGAACGTACACATCAAATTTATTGAAATTAACTAGTTCCAAAAAATGAAGCGATGATATATCTTTGAACCTTATTTCAATTTGGTTTATGATCAGATCTAAAATTTCAAAATAAAGCCGTTTCATTGCGGAATTATCGGTTTGTTGAATTTCGGAATCTATATTACGTTTACGGCGCTTAGCGCTCGGTGGCTTTACTTCCGGGAGTTTCTCCACTTCAGAATACAATTGAATGAAATATTCATCTTCGCTGCGAAATTTTTTCAAAGTAGACAAAAGCGAATTGATTCTTTCGTTGCAATACGTTATATCTGATAATTTATGTTGGATAATAGAAAAAACAGGGTCCGTGTATGTAAAAATCGAATTAAAAGTGTGAAGAATGAATAAGAATTCGAAATCACTCAAAATTTTCTTCAGACCGATAGCTTCACGTATCGAAATATCATCCCATTCGTTAATATAATCAAAAACTTCAATTAAATTTTCCCGCTTATCAAATATCGTTTTTACAGCGCGAGATTTGAAATTCCAACGAGTTTCCGAGCTAGAGGGTAATCTTTTCCTACAAATTTCGTCTAAAATATTAGTACGTTTAGGAGATTTAGTGAAAAAAGATGAAAATCCGGAAAGATTCGAAAAAAACACGCGACATTCATTGATTTTCTTCGTCGAGTCTTGCAAAACTAAATTTAATTTATGTGCATAACAGTGCGTGAAGAGTGCTTGAGGAGCATTTGTTTTTATTCGCGATTGTAAACCATTAATTTCTCCGGCCATCACAGCCGCGCCGTCATAGGTTTGTCCTACCAATTTAGTCGCAATATTAAAATGATTGAAATTATCCAACAAGGTATTGAAAATATCATTTGCGGTTCGACCTTTACTGACGTCGAAGAAACCCCAAAACCGTTCCGATATTTTACCGTCACGAACGAAGCGGAAAATAACGGACATCTGAGAAAAACATCTTATATCTGTTGTTTCGTCTATTTCCCAAGAAAAGCACGCTGCACTTTTTATTTCGTCATGAATTTTCTCTCTCAAAATTTTGGTCACCGAATCAATTAAATCGTTTTGTATTGTTTTTGACAAACCACAAAATACGGAGGACACGGAAGGATCAATAAACTTTTTGAAATCTTCGTCTAAGGTCGCGGCGAATTTAGCGAGCTCCTTGAAGTTCCCCTGATTGTCGGAATCAACACTTTCATCGTTTCCTCTGAATGCTACTAGCTCTTGTGTCGATAAGAAAATGATCATATTTAACAAATGCTTCATCATTTTACGATTTTCCCTAACCTTATCGTTGAAACTCTTTATGAATTCGCGATGTGCACTGTCCAAGCTATTCAAAATATTTTGTTTTCCAAACAACTTAAATTTTAGAGACGAATGAATATGCTCTTTGGACATTTCATGTTTACCCGAAGCGCGATGAATGTCCTTCAAGTTATTGTATCCAGTCGAACAAAAAGGGCTCTTTTGATCAGAAAATAGAAGGCAGTACCAACAGAAAAGTTTATTTCGAGTTTCGCTACCGGTTAACCAAATGAATTTTTCATAAATAATTTTTGAAAAGGCGCGATTATGACTCGTTGTACGCTGAACCAGATTTGACATAGAAGGTCTAGGAATTGGTAACTCCTTCACGAATTTTTTTTCGTCGTATGAAAATGCGAGGAACTTGTTCTCTAATAAAAAACTTACCAAGTCACCGCTATTTGATAATACTTCCCTTACATTCGCCATCACTCAAATCAGTTTAATTCAACAATCTAATAAATTCGTAATTTGATTGCCAAAGAAAACAAGTGTACACTACACCCTCTCAATTTTAATAACATACGACTCACCCGATTTCACTCTACGATGCAAGTATAATATCCCCACTCTGGACTCAGGGATATGTAATGCGGCTGGCCGAGCTTGGCATGAATCCGCATTTATTTCAGAACTTTTGAAATCGGGGTGTTATTTACTAAGAGTTAGGAATAAATTATATTTTCATGAATCAGTAAAGTACCCTCAAACGGTATGAATAGACATAATATATTTCAATTAGTCTTTCATTTGAAATTTGGAATAAACATAAAGAATATCGCCCGATTGACGCTCTAGCAGGGAGGCAAGCACGGCCGTAGGGACTGGGCCGACCTTGTCTATATATATTGCTATCGAATATCGAGGTTGTTCCGTTCTGCTTTCGTCGTATCTATCTGTAACATAGCGTGCCTAGTACGGCAGGCCGCACCGGGGTAGTTCCTAAAGTTCCCGCGTAGTATAATTGAAAGATGAGAGAATCGACTATGCAAGTCGCATTTAATCGAAGTTAGGTATATTTTCCTGTTCTAAGTGGAAATATATACCTATCGAGGGAATTTGAATATCGAAATCGGTCATTCAGAATAAGTTTGAATGAATTGAATTTTTATAATTATTTTTTGGGTCGGCCCGGCCGACCCTGCCTACCCTGACGAGCCGTCACTGATGAAATACCGGAATCGTAATACCACGAGTAGGCATATTCTGTTATAGTCTGAGATCCGAACCTACCTCGACCTTCACCGAGCTGATAATAGAAAAAAAAAATATATCAGCATAAGCGCTG
The DNA here is from genome assembly GCA_038502775.1 of Hippodamia convergens. Taxonomy (NCBI): domain Eukaryota; kingdom Metazoa; phylum Arthropoda; class Insecta; order Coleoptera; family Coccinellidae; genus Hippodamia; species Hippodamia convergens. Next base: position 62,473,832 of record CM076609.1, on the reverse strand, counting down.
TCTTATTGTGAACACGTTGATATAGGGTTGCCTGCAAAAAAATTGGACTTAATAGGGGTTGCCGAGGTTTGAAGGTTGCATTGTTGACGCGCCAGGTAATAATAAAGGACCGAACATCGCAGTCTTATCTGAATGTAAGACAGTGCGAATGCTCGGTACTTTTACTCAAAGAGTTACCCCTACTACGTAGGTACCTTCCATAGGCTATATTGAGAACAATACGGCGATATTTTGGACAACTGATATTTCAAACGAAATTGATTAACTGTCCAATGTATTCAATATCATAATATAATATTAACTTATGGGTATAATATATGTGTTACAACATGTTCGGTTTATCTATGGGAGATGATTGCCTTTCATTGGGGTCCTGTGACGGTCTTCAAGCATCTGAAGTGCCGAAAAATCATCACTTGGAAGGTCGTATCCGGTTTGAAAAACCCTCACGACCAGAGAGCTAGAATTTGTGGATTTTGAATTTGAATATCGAAGGAATTTCGAAGGACAAGTGTGATTACGTCTCCAAATTGGCTGATGAACATGGTATCGAAGTGATTTTTCTGCAAGAAACCCACACGGCAACAGAAAAAAATCCTCGTGAAGGAGGACAGTTGAAAGTTATATATTAATTGATATTTTTACAAGTTTAGCTTGTTTTGTTGAAAAATTATCAGTTCGTAATTTCCGACAGATTCGGAAAGGGGAAATTGATGGAGTTTTTTTTTCATTTCTTTCAGATTTTGTGACATTTCTGTCATAAATATTTATAAACCTCCGAACATTATTTGGCCAAGAAATCTGAATGTTTGATGTTTTTCAAAGTAGCAAATGCATTTGTGAAATGCCTTTGATTTATTCTGAATAATCAGTTTTTCTTCTGCTTTTGTCTTTTTTCATTTCAGATTAAGAATTGCGAGTCGTTTCGGGAAGAATCTGTTTATCCGAGCCCACCGACGGATATCATGAAGATGATCACACTGATGTCTTTCAAGATTTTCCTGATATTTAATATTTTATGTTATTTTTTTTTACGGGGGGCAGGTTTTTTCGGCTGAGGTTTTTCCCCTGGCTGTATAGTATCGTATGATACTAGTGATGATAGTATCGTTTGATTCTATAGTATCATACCTCAGCTTAGGTACTTTTTGTTTCAACATTTTTTGTATTATTTTAGCTCTCTTTTTCATAAGAATATATATATATATATATATATATATATATATATATATATATATATATATATATATATATATATATATATATATATGAACAAAATGTTTCAGAGGAAAGTTAGTACTTCCTCATGAAGAACAAATATCTGGCCTAAAAAATATACGTTTTCATGAAAACAAGATCACTTTGAATTCAAGATCCAGGTTCATTCCCTTTCTCTCCCTTAACTTACAATATTTATTTGAATCGTTTTTTCTGAGGAACAAAGGTTTTGGGATAATTAACTATCCCAAGTTAATTGCCTGACCCGATATTCCCCAGGGCAAGAGATTGTCAATTTTTTAATTGGAAGACATTTGTCCCTGAACATTCTTATTAATGTGAAAATTTTCATTGAATTTTTGAAGTAGGTAACAGAAGTTCATGATTATACTGTACTAATCTGCAATATTTGACCACTCTGTCAACTGACAGACTGATCAAGTTAAAGTAGTTAACCATACTTTCTGCAACTCAAATGGCACTTGACCAGCGATTTGACAGCTGATTAGTTAATTTTTACGTTGATCGGCCTTTCAGAAACTGGCCGTCTCGTATCGCCGATACTAAGCTATGAGACCTATGGCCGAATTCATGCTGGCCGGTAACTTCAACTTTTCCCTTACCCTGAGAATTTAAACATAGAAAAAGTACTGTCGTCGGTATCTCGATAGCGCTAGATGTTATTCTCATATTCGGCTCTGATTGTCTCGTCGGGAGCGGAAATAACGAGATGCGACGGGAGATTTTAATTACCTATATTGCGTCACTTACAGTATACTTCATCGAATGTTGTAGGATATTTAATTATAAATAGAAAAATATTAAATCAAGAGAATACAACCCAACCCTGCAAAATCCAAGCTCATTATTTTCAATCACAAAATCAACTTCAGTTCTCCCAAGATTAAACTTGAAAATGAAACAATTACACCAACAGATTCATGCAAATACTTGGGCATACGAATTGACCACAAGCTGAACTTCAGGGCACACTTCAACCTGCAAAAGAAATCAGCAATCACAAGAGCTGGACACTTTAGATCACTTACTTATAAAAATATGGGAATCAGCAGTAAAATAGCTAGTATGATCTACAAAATGATATGCAGACCTCTATTGGAGTACGGACTTCCAATATTTTCAAATGCAACTAAGACAGCCCTGAGTATGATTGAAGTAGCAGAAAGAACATGTTTACGAAAAATTACAAAACTGAGACATCCCAACAATCCACTCTATAACCCATCTAATCAACTTCTATACCGGATAACAGAAATAGAACCAATATTAGAAAGATTGCAAAAACTCTGCAAAAAATTCATCACAAACCGAAATAATATAAACGTGATTGAGCCATTGATACACCACTACAATGAAGAAACTACACCTAAGGCAAAGCTTCCAGCTTTGCCACTTCTCGAACATCTCAAATCTATAGAAGCATGGTGATATTTTAAATAAACTAAGTACATAAAATTGTTAGATGAAACTGTACATATATAACTGGCTGGAAGATTGCGGTAGATAGCCGTTTGATTGTAAGATCAATAAACTTAGTTTCTCTCTCTCTCTCTATTAAATCAAAATATTTGACTAAAAAGATATTGTGTTTCCAACACTTTGCGCACAGTAGGTAACACGTTTTTAATTCCCACTTGCCAGAAAAATTGACGTTCATTTTATCTTCTAGGGGGGGTTCCCCCCCCTGCCTCTACCTCGGTACGCCCATGCTCCACAATCGCAGAGATTGCCTTCTGGTGCCAGTTCTTCAGTAGGCTTCATCCAATGTTGGCTTGAAGTATTCTTCCAAAGTTCCACCTGGTCTCAGGTTCTTCGTGATCGTCTGTCGATCTCAGGAAGCTTCGCCTTGATTTAAATCGCTGGTGGGCCAGCTGGACACCATGGAGAGGGTGACATTCAGATACCGTTGCTTTGGATCGTTCTTTGAATGCTGCTGCTTACTTACGGATGGCAGGAGGAAAGATGCCAGCTAGATGAAGAATTTTACCTTTACCTTTACCTTTACCTTCACGTTTATTATTTTCAAAAATATACATGCAAAAAAATCCTAAATTTCACAAAATTTTACAAAAATAAAGAACTGAACTGTCATAAAAATACATGGCATGTCAATAATTAAAAATCTACAAAAGTAGCAAATTAAAAACAATCACGAAAACATTCATTTAGACAATATACTACACCACATCACAGCCTTGGCTCCACGGATGTAACCGGGACAACTCAAGAATTCTTCCACTGTGTACAGAGTCCTTTCCAGGAGAAGTGCCTTTACTTGCTTACAGAATGATGCCATGTTTATTTTCCGTATTGTTTCTGGAAGCTTATTGTAAAGCTTTAAACAAATGTGATTTGAACCCTGTTGACATTTTTCAATTTTATTCTTAGGAATTGCATAATTTCCTTTACCTCGCATCTCATAATTATGATATGATGCGTTTGTTCTAAACTTTCTAGGATTTTCATGTACATATTTTACACAAACATAAATGAACACTGAGGTCATGGTAAGTATTTTTTCCCTTTTGAAAATCTCTCGGCAGCTTACTCTCCTATTCATATCGAAAATAACTCTCAGTGCCATTTTTTGTTTGATAAGTATTCTCTTTGCTTCTGGAGAATGATCCCAAAGTATGATTCCATATGATGCCACACTATGGAACGCGCTGAAGTAGGTGAGTGTCGCCATGTTGACATTGGTGAGCTGTTTTATTCTGCGAACCATAAATATCGATGTTGACAACTTTTTGCAGAGGTGATCTATGAGTTGGCTCCAGGTCAGTGAGGACTGAAATACAACTCTGAGGTAAGTTAGGGACTTTTCATCGTGCCTTCTGTTACTGAAAGTGATTCTTTGTGTTTTGTCTTTGTTCAAAATCATTCCATTGGTTTCAAACCATTCACCAGCCTGCCTCACAGATTTGTCAAATTTATTCTGTAAGCTCTCTCTGTTGGCTGCACTATTTATTATACTTGTATCATCAGCGTATGAAGACATTTTGTCAGAATTCACATTATTATATAAATCGTTCATAAAAATTATGAACAGAACTGGGCCTAAGATTGAGCCCTGCGGCACTCCCATAGATGTTTTCTGTGGTTCCGAGATCTGATCATTTATTTCAACCACTTGCCACCTCTTTTTTAAATACGAGTTGAACAGCTCAAAAGATATACCTCGTACTAAAAAGTGGTACAGTTTGTCAAGGAGGATGTCATGATTGATGCTATCAAAAGCCTTACTTAGGTCTATACAGGTGAGTTCCGTTTCCTCTTCTCTGTTGTACCCATCCACTACACTTTCCACCACTTCTATCATGGCTGATATCGTTGATTTGTTTTTTCTGTAACCGTGCTGTGATTTATGGAAAAATCCATTTTTTTCGAAGAAACTTATGATTCTGGATTTAATAATCTGCTCGAAGATTTTTGATAGAGTTGGCAGAATAGAAATTGGTCTATAGTTAGTTAACTTCTTGATATCCCCCTTTTTTTAAATCGGAACAACTTTTGCTATTTTGAGAGTACTCGGAAATACCCCTTGTTACAAACAGTCATTTATAATTCTCGTCAGTGGCTCTGTAATATAGGAATTATTTGTTTTAGTAGTGCGACTGTAACTCCATAAAAATCTCTGGTCTTTTTTTCTCAATTTTTTCACAAATATTCCTCATTTGTGAACTGCGCTCGAGCCAGACTGCACTATCCAATAATTTGTCATCCATCATTAACAGGATGGAAGGTGTTGAATCCTCCATTGCTGGAGGCTGTTCACCAATGACCGTGGATGCCCTATCACCTTCTGAAATTCTGGATCGAGTAAAGAAGTCTTATAACCTTATAATAACTAACGCACCGGAGAGCGCCAATAGCTCAGGGGATACGAGCTTGGCATCTGGTATCGTGGAGCACATCCACAGGTCATCAAGCCTTTCACTGGTAAGTGTATCCCGACTTAGATCAAAGGCCACTTCCAATTCCAAGCCTAGATGGATGAGATTAGTGTTTTCTAACCCAGAAGTTGTTACTAACATACTTCGCAATAAGGCTTCCCTACGTGCACATCCAGAATATCGAGACATATCAATCCAGGATGATAAAACCAAAACACAGCTGGCTACACTAAACGCAGTCAGACAGGAATTGAGAGAGCGTCAAAAGCGTGGCGAGAAGGATCTCACCATCAAATATATCCAACACACTCCCAGAATTGTGAATTGCCCACAGCAGCCCTCTTATTCCAGAGGTACAAAAAACTAAACGACCTTACAGTCTGGCCAATTCTCTACACCAATATCCAGTCAATATGCTCCAAATTTGATGAACTCATTACTGTGGTTCAGTTACATAAACCATTAATCATCTTTATCACAGAGACTTGGCTAAAACCGTCGATTCCCGATTCTACTATTCTGATCCCAGGCTTTTCTGTTTATAGATGTGATAGTTCCGAAGCTGTGGGTTATCGCGGTGTCTGCATCTTCATTAGCGATGAAATTTCTAAAATTTTCAAACTGGACTTAGTTCAGAATGATTGGCCGGGCATCGACAACCTTTTCTTACACATTCATGATCAGCAATCTTCGATTTTTGTTGGATGTGTCTACCGACCCCGTCCCTGTGACTCGGACTCTGATTGCATACAATTTCTGAATAGAGCTTCCTCGCTTCATCGCAACTTCTTGATTACTGGTGACTTCAACTGTCCAGACATCGACTGGACCTTTGCAGTTATGCCTCCACTGAGTTCAGCCTCTTATCCATATGCGGAGTTCATTCTTAACTCCGGATGTCGACAGCTGGTGTCCCAGCCGACGAGGTTCAGGGCGGGACAGGTCCCTTCCCTTCTAGATCTTTTCATTGCCTCAGACCTCAACATTATCTCAGATATCAACTACTTGCCCCCCTTGGGAAAATCGGACCACTCAGTGTTAAAGTCAGAAATTCAATTAAACTTCAGACCCATTGCACCCAGACGAGAGAAAACATTGAGATTCACTGATTACGATGAAGTCTCTACCAACCTTAATGCTGTCGACTGGGTTGATGCCATGGACCTCTCCGATATCGATTCCGCGTGGAGAGTCTTCCTTGCGGAGACTCGAAGGGCTGTCGCTGCAAGCGAGCAGATAAGAACCACCAAGGAGAACCCACTGAAGCCGTGGATCAACGAGCGAATTCTGAAACTCATTAGGAAAAAAAAATCACTTTGGCGAAGATTTCTTCGCGGCCGGTCGCCTGTCGACTATGAAAATCACCGGTCCTTCTCGAACTTTGTCTCTCAATCTGTGAAAACTGCAAGGACTTCATATGAGAAGAGATTAGTTACGTCTCGGAATAAGAAGAGGTTGTTCAGGTACGTGAGAGCCTCATTGAATAGCAAAGTTAGCATCCCAACTGTCAGAAATGAGTCCGGGGATATATGTGACGGTCATGGCGAGTCCGCTAATGTGTTGTCTACGAGCTTTGCTTCTTCGTTCTGTATTGAACCCGATGGTAATATTCCTATTCCATCCACTGACCGCGTGACGCGGGAAATTTCTAGTATCCAGGTAACTCGGGACGCTGTTGAGAGGTATCTGTCTGACCTAAAGGTGGATACGGCTCCCGGCCGCGATGGAATCACTACGCGTCTTCTCAAGAATTGTGCGAGTGCTTTTGCTGTTCCCCTACACCTCCTGTTCACCAAATCGCTCACTTCAGGCTGTATTCCCTCAGACTGGCTTTCTGCATCAATCACTCCCATCTTCAAGAAGGGTGATAAACTTGATCCCTCAAATTACCGCCCTATTAGCATACTTTCTTCGGTCTCAAAAGTCCTAGAAAGGATTGTGTGTGATTGTCTGCTACAGTTCTGTTCTGAGATGAGTTTGATTCCGGATTCCCAGCACGGCTTTCGTCCCAACCGCTCAACCACAACAAATTTATTATCTGCTATTGGTGACTGGACAAGGGCATTAGACTCCGGATCTCCTGTCGATGTGATTTACCTCGACTTCTCTAAAGCATTCGATCGAGTACCTCACCGGCGCCTTCTTGCTAAGTTGGAACATCTGGGAATAAGAGGTGGACTTTTGGGTTGGATTAAGGTCTTTTTGACCAACCGCAGATATCGCGTCAGAGTCGGTGATGCCTACTCTGAGGAGGGAATTGTTACATCTGGTGTCCCCCAGGGATCTGTTCTTGGGCCAATTCTTTTCCTACTTTATACCTCCGATTTACCCCCTCTTATCAGGTCCTGCATGTACTCGTTTGCTGACGACACCAAATTATTTAATCTGCCCCTTCTTCATGGTCGCACCCTCCAGGATGATCTGGATGTCCTCTTTGAATGGTGTCAAACTTGGATGCTTCCTTTAAATATCGAAAAGTGTTGTGTTCTTCACATAGGAAAGAATAACCCCAAGCTATCCTACTCTATCGATGGCCATCGACTGGCACCCGTAACTCACCATGCCGATTTGGGAGTCACTGTCTGTTCGGATCTGGGATGGTCCGTTCATGTGGGGGCGATCACGGCGAGGGCAAAACAGGTAACTTACCTCCTTGGCAAAACATTCAAGTCCTCCGATGTGTCAACATGGGCGTTTCTTTATAAGACATACATCCGACCGATATTGGAGTATGCTGGACAGGTATGGTGGCCCTCGACTAAATTCGATGAAAATCTTTTGGAATCTGTACAACGCTGGGTCACACGTATGCCCTACTCACACATCCGCCCATCCTATGAGGAACGTCTAACTATTTTCGACATACCCAGCTTTGCCGAGCGTCGATCAAGAGGTGACCTTATTTTTACATTTCGTGCGATGAACGGCCATTTTGGTGATGAAATGAAAAATGTTTTTCAGCTAAATACCAATAGCTTGCGTGGCCATCGCTTGAAGTTGTCGAGAGAACCATTCAAAACATCGCCTCGTCAGATGTATCTACCAAACAGGGTTTTCAACGCTTGGAATCGGCTGCCAGATGCTGTTGTGGAGTCAACTTCAGTCAACACCTTCAAGAATAGACTGGACGAATGGAGGTCGCATTGAAATTTTTTTTTTTGTTCTTTTAATTCGAGATTCTCATGTTGGTTTTCATTCTTAATTCCACTGTTGTTCATTTTCATGTTTATTTTTATTTTGGGTTTATAGGATCAACCTCAACCCTTGTACAAGGTTAAATAATAAATAAATTTCCTTTTCTGTTGTAGGTTCTAGGAATAATGACCTATGTGTATCGAAGCGACTCTGTTCAATCATTTTCTTGGAATTTTCTCTGGATGGATTTACATCCTACCTTAGTTTCTGTTCTAAGTCACACAAGAATTCATTCATTTCTTCTTCTTCCTTCTATTGTTTAGACGATTCGCCTGTTTCCTTTCGTCGATTCTCCGCCTACACTGTCAAATTGTCGCTCCATCGTTTTCGAGGACGTCCTAAACTCCTGCGACCTAGTGGAGATTTGTCGCGTGCAATTCGGACTATTCTATTCTCGTCCATTCTTCCGATGTGCGCGTTCCATTCCCTTTTTCGATTCATTTCGTCTGGGGTAAAAGCTGATTTATTCGGCTAAGGGCCTCTATTTCTTTTACATTCCTCATTTATTCTTCTCCATGATTCCGAAATCCGATCCTCTGAACTATTAATTCTTTGAATTCTAATTTTCCGTTGTTCTTGTATGATACAGTTTTTCTTCATATTCTTCAGAAAATTTATTAGATTTTTTTTAACTTCATCCTTTTAACCTGGGAAATCGTCTTCGCAGCTTCATATTGTCTCTTGAGTCTCTTAACTTTTTTTTTTATTTGAAAAATGTTTATTGTTTGTAATTTTCACTATTTTTTCAGGGAAGCATTGATTAAAAATATTATGGAAAGTAACATGGAATTTGTTAAATTGTGTTTGAGCGTCTCCATCATACACCTCCAGCCAGTTCTGTTGTTGTAAACATCGGATGAAATGATCAGTGGTTTTCTTGTTAATCTGACGAATTTCTTTGGAAATTTGTCTTTCAGCCTGCTGTGAATTCTGGTCAAAAAAAGAGTAATTGTGCCCTGTGATCTGACAGTCCCGGATCACATATCATAGTTTGAAACTTTTCCACATCAACGTTCATAAATATATTATCAATACATGTACTACTTGTTGAGCTAACTCTAGATGGAACCCTGAGAAGACAATGCATATTAAAAAGTTTGAAACTTTCATTCAGTTGTTTTTTCTCTTTAGATGTACCACAAAAATTAACGTTGAAATCACCGGCAACTATAATCCTATCCTCCTGGAAGTTATTCGTAAGAAATTCCAGAGCCAACATCAACTTTTTCACGAACAAACTCTAATCTCCTGAGGGTGATCTGTATAAGACAATTATTACAGTTATAATTTTCGGGATTCTTATTGCTGCTAGTTCGATTGTTCTCTCAATACATAAATAATGCATCTGGATTACATTGTACAAAATACCTTCTTTAATAATAATCGCAACACCGCCGTGTCTGGATGTTTTTCTGTCGAAGGAACTTGCTACCACATAACCACCAAAGTTGAGTCTATTTAAAATGTCTTCACTCAACCAGTGTTCTGTTACCATTGCGACGTCTATGTTCAGATCTTGAATGAACAATTTGAACTTGTCTACTTTGTCGCCCATCGATTGAAGAATTATATTAACCTGTGATGGACTCGTAATCTTAGTTATTGTTCAAACAAAAATATTGAAATTCCTTAGAGTCCAATCCCCTTTTCACACCATTGTCTTCCGTGTATCCACATACTGATGATACAACAAATTGTCAATAAGTAGGTCGAAAGCATAGGTGAATGATTTTACTTGTAGAACAATGAATCGAGAAATAGACGTAGTACAAGTAACACGGCTAATTTTATTTTTCCTGAGATGGTTCTCCATCTATGCCCAATAAGAGCAAAAAGTCAAAATTAATCAAACAACACAGTTTATTACATGGCGATCCTGCCATTTCGAATCAAGGGAAATTAAGAAGAGAAATAAAAGTCCAAAATGGGAAAATCACAATCGAAAGAAGAAGTAATAATAGCTCAAGCAGGCAACTCTGGAGGAGAATCTACGAAGGTAGGCAGCGGAAATTTTTCAATGGGTGAAGTTTGTTCCATCATCGCAATAGTTCTTTCACTGGGAGTATTCATTTACCTGATGGTTCAATGGATAATGAAACGCATTCAGAAGAAGATTAGAACAGAAATTAGACGCAGCCAGGAACTGATCAAAAAAAAAAAAAAGGTGTGGTAAAAAACAAAGAAAAAGTGCGTGAGTACAAGTGTTCAAGTGTTATGTAAGCTAGCTATATTTTACCTAATTCTAATTTAAATCCATTTATGTACCTACTACATCCTAAACTCGTATAATTAAGGTTCTTTGAATGAGCAAATTCGAAAGTCTAAAAATTTTATATGACGAATTTTCCAAATTTCATACCAATTTAGGAAAAGATAATAACGATAGGAGAAAAGATTCTAGAACAACAGAAAGATATTTAAGTAAGTTAGAGGATTTAAAAACAAGTGTTGAGGAAATTCGTAAAGAGGTCAATGGAACATATTTAGAACCAGAGGCTAAAGAAAAATTTCAGCTTTTGATTGTTAAAATAGAACGACTTCAAACTGATATATTTGTTACTTTAGAAAAGAGGTTGAAATTGTCTAATTTGGTACATCATTCCAACGGCTCTAGTAGCAATAATTCAAGTCAAATTACAGGTATTACAACAGAAATATCAACAATGAGTGAGAATTTTGATTTAAAAACTGCAACTAGTTTAATTCCAAGCATGGATGGTTCGGAAAATGGCACTCGCCGATTGATAGACGCAATCGAATTGTACGAATCTCTATTAAACGATGCAGGTAAGCAACTCCTCATAAGGTTTGTTTTAAAAACTAAACTAACCGAAGCAGCCAAAATTCGATTAAATCCTGATTATCAGAGTGTTCAAGGACTTCTGAACGACATTTCTAAACATTTATTATCAAAAAAATCTGCATCAGCACTTTCTGCATCATTACACTCGGCACGACAGAAACATAAATCCATAAATGAATTCGGTCAAGAAATTGAAGAAATGATGTTGAATCTTACAATATCACAAGCTGACGGTGATAAAAATGCTCTGAAATGTCTTCCCCAAATTAATGAGAAATTAGCAATAACGGCTTTCGCAAACGGATTACGAGATCCGAATCTAAGAACCATTATTAAAGCACGTAACTATTCCTCGTTAAAAGATGCTATTAGCGGAGCTAAAGACGAAGAGATTTCTAATAGAGCCGGTGCTTCTGAACAAGTATTTCAATATTCAACTAGAAACAAACGCAGTACTAGAAACTTTCGCGGTTCCAGGCAATTCAATCAACGTGGAAATTATCCCCCTCGAGCAATTAATAATAATTCATCCAATAACAGAAACAACCCAACCAATTCTTATCACCAAAACTCTCGCGGTAGAGTCAATAGGGGTCATGGTTCTAATAGAGGATCTAGATATTTCAGAAATAATTATAATCAAAGGTCCTTTTTCCTAGAAACTCAAGGACATTCAGAAACTCCGAACGCATCAACCGCAACCCAAGAAAATAACGATTTGTTTTTTCGTGAAAACAGACAAAATTAATAAAAAACATGTAACTATTTTGAGTATGAATGGTTTAAATTACGTATGTATGAGAAATGGAGCGAATGTTTTGAAATTCTTATTAGACACAGGTGCGACTGCTAGTTTGATTTTTGAGTCAAGCTTGGATGGCAATTTTAGAGTAGATGGAAGAGAGAAAATTAAAGTACAAGGTGTCGCAGGATACGTATTTTCCTTGGGTAACGTTGGTGTCAGTCTTGAAATAAATGGCGTAAATCTATTTCATGAATTTATTGTAATGAAGCATTTCATAGAAAATGTAGATGGAGTGTTGGGATCAGATTTTTTCACAAAATTTTCAGCTGCAATTGATTATGAAGATTTCAAAATGAGTTTAAAAGTTCGTGGTGAAAGAATCTGTTTACAACTTGAATCAGATTATGATGTAACTACTGCAATTCCAGCTAGATGTGAAATAATAAAATATTTAAAATGCGATAGTACCGAAGATTGTGTTGTTATACCAGACCAAATCTGCGAAGGAGTTTTCGTAGCCGGTTGCATTAGCAGACCAGTAGATAATTATATTCCTATCAGGTTTTTAAATACGAACGAAAAAGAAATAAAAATAAGAAATTTCAAGCCATACGTCGAACCTCTGAATTTTTATTCGATTTGTGAATTCGATGAAAAACATATGACAGTAGATCGTATTGAGGAATTACTCCATTCAATTAACGTATCGAATCTGAATAAAGAAGAGAAAACATCAATTCATAAAATTTGTGCGAAATACGCAGATATATTTCACCTCAAAAATGATAATCTGACGGTCACGAATGTTTGTAAACAAAAGATTATATTGCAGCCAGGTGCATCACCTGCCTACATTAAACCGTATCGGTTACCGCACGCTCAGAAGACGGAAATAAATAAACAAATAGAAAAATTATTATCAGACAATATCATTGAACCCTCAAATTCACAATGGTCAGCTCCATTACTAATTGTGCCAAAGAAAACTGGGCCTGACGGAAATAAAAAATGGAGAATTGTTATCGACTACCGGCAATTGAATAAACGGATCGAAGATGATAAGTTCCCCTTGCCATGTATAGAAGAAATTTTGGATTCACTATCAGGAGCGACTTATTTCACACATTTGGATCTGTACCAAGGCTATTATCAACTAGAATTAGATCATGCTTCTAGACCTTATACTTCTTTTACCTCGGATCGGGGTCAATTTCAGATGACCAGAGCACCGATGGGTCTAAAAACTAGCCCAAGTTCCTTTTCAAGAGCTATGACTATAGCCATGTCAGGACTCAATTATGATATCTGTTTCATTTACCTAGATGATTTGATAGTATTTGGCAATAGTTTGGAAGATCATAATCAAAATTTGATAAAAGTATTCCAAAGACTTCGAGAAGTAAACTTGAAATTAAATCCCATCAAGTGTGAATTTTTGAAAAAAGAAATTTTATATTTAGGCCACGTTATTACTTCGAAAGGAATTTCTCCAGATCCTGAAAAAATACGGGCTATGCAAAATTATCCCCTCCCGAAAGATGGTAAGGAAGTTAAAAGATTTGTTGCATCTGCTAATTACTATCGGAAATTCATACCAAATTTTGCTACAACTGCTTCTCCATTAAATTTCTTAACGCGAAAAGGGGTAGTTTTTCAATGGACAGCCGCATGTCAAAATTCCTTCGAAACATTGAAACAATGCCTTATATCACCTCCAATTTTACAATTTCCAGATTTTTCAGAAAACAAACAATTCATTTTAAAATGCGATGCTTCAGGAGTGGCTTTAGGGGCAATTTTGTGTAATGACAATGACAGACCGGTTTCTTATGCAAGCAGATCATTAAATCCAGCTGAGAAAAATTATAGCACAATAGAAAAAGAGTTATTAGCTATTGTTTGGGCAGTCAAAAAATTTAGGCCTTACCTTTACGGCAGAAAATTCAAAATTTTCACAGATCACCGCCCTCTCATTTACTTATTTGGCATGAAAAACCCATCTAGTCGATTAACAAAATTCCGGTTAATATTAGAGGAATACGACTTTACGGTCGAATATATCAAAGGAAAAAATAATATCTTGGCAGATTCATTATCAAGAATAACATTAGACTCACAGAATTTAAAAGACTTAGCAAACAATGATAAAGTGCTCGTTATGACGAGAGCAAAATTAAAAGCTACTGACAGTTCAAAGAATAACGTTGAAGACAATTCTAGTAAACTAGCGCACGATTACAGGCCTGATCACCCTGGAATTGTGGAATTATTGAAAAAACCACTAGAATCCCTGGAATTAATACCGATTGTAGACAAATCCTTCATCAATAAGTTAAATAAAAGTCGCGACAATAATAAATATTTCAAACTTAATGACTTTGTATACGACATTGAGAACAAAAAATTATTCATGAAACAAGATTCTGGATCAACGCTGATTGCCTTAGGGACTTCGTTGACAGACTTGAAATTCATCTTGAATAAATATGGAATAACAGAGATATTCATTACGAAAAACGAAGGTACCGACAATTTAATAAAAGTGTTAGCTAACGCAAGGAAGGAAATTGAAGAAAACAATTTGAAAATTTGTATTATTAAGGACGTCCAGAAAATTGAAGATAATGACAGTAAACAATTAATACTGAATGACTTTCATATTCTTCCCACTGGAGGCCATGCTGGGATCAATAGAATGTTCAACAATATTAGACGATATTATTTTTGGCCAGGCATAAAAAAAGACATAGTCGACTATGTCAAACGATGTCATTCTTGTCAAAAATATAAGCATTCAATTATAACGAAACAACCGCTTCAAATCACAACAACTGCAAGTTCAGCTTTTCAAAAGGTATTTCTAGATCTCGTGGGTCCACTTACAACCGATATATCTGAAATAAATATATTCTTACTACTCAGTGTGAATTAACAAAATTTGTAGGGTGTTATGCTTTACCAAGTAAAGAAACTAAATGTGTTGCTAAGGCATTTGTTGAAAATTTTATACTACAGTATGGTATCCCAGAGGTCATTGCCACTGACCAGGGAACTGAGTTCATTTCCGGTATTTTCAAAAACACATGTGAACTACTCAAAGTCAAGCATATCAATTCGACAGCATATCATCATGAATCACTTGGCTCTATTGAAAATACTCATAAACACTTAGGTGCGTACTTGCGAGTGCATTGTCAAAACCATCCAGATTCTTGGAGCTCTTGGATTCAATATTGGTGCTTCGCTTATAATAATACTGTTCACACTCATACAAAATACACCCCTTTCGAACTAGTATTTGGGAAAAGTTGCAAACTACCCTCCAATCTTTTGAACAGAGTGGATCCAATATATACATTTGAAAATTACCCACTCGAATTGAAATATAGATTGCAAAGGGCATGGAATGATGCGTCAAATAATTTGTTAACCTCAAAAATTAAAAGAAAAGAAAAACTAGATCAATCTAGAAAGGACATGAATTTTAAAATTGGCGATAGTGTATTGGTAAGAAATGATGCAGCGGGAAACAAGAATGATGAACTTTTTAAAGGACCGTTCGCTGTGCTAGAAGATAAGGGCCCTAATATAGTTATTAAGATAGGTAATAAGACTAGTGAAATTCATAAAAATAGGGTTAAGTTGTTTATTCAATAAAATATGTAATGAAAAATAATATAGATATAATTATAGGTTTTATTTAGTGAGTTAAGTGTGTTGAGGTTAACCAATTGTGTCAATATTGTTTTTTTGAATTTTCATTATCATTACTATCAAAAAAAAAAAAAAAAAAAACTTGTACTAGAGTAAAAATTTTTTTTAGTTAACCGGGGGAGGTGTGATGGACTCGTAATCTTAGTTATTGTTCAAACAAAAATATTGAAATTCCTTAGAGTCCAATCCCCTTTTCACACCATTGTCTTCCGTGTATCCACATACTGATGATACAACAAATTGTCAATAAGTAGGTCGAAAGCATAGGTGAATGATTTTACTTGTAGAACAATGAATCGAGAAATAGACGTAGTACAAGTAACACGGCTAATTTTATTTTTCCTGAGATGGTTCTCCATCTATGCCCAATAAGAGCAAAAAGTCAAAATTAATCAAACAACACAGTTTATTACAAACCATTGTCGATATCTTATTTTGAAATTCCCAATTAGTAGGAATCTTATTCTTTATTAAATTCTCTTCTTCCTCGAAAAAACCGGAAGCGTCGTACAGTTATACCAATAGGCCAGTTTTCAGCATCTTTCATATCAAGATCCGCGCAATTTTGAAAGACAGGCTATGAGCATTATGCTTACTCTCAAGCTCCTCTATCTGAAAGTCTCTACCGGGAGATAATTTTTTCAAATATGTCAATAACGTTTCTCTGGTTGTATTTTTCTGAATTCGTCCAACATGAATCCATATTTTCTGCTTAACTCCGGCCAGTATTTCCATTTCTCCGTTTTGTTCATTTCTTATTCCCTTGATAGTATCTTTCTCATTTCCAATGAAATTATTGCCGTTTGTATTACGATTTTCATTCTTCTGTTTACTTTCTTTATCGCTATGGATTTCGTGCTTAGCCGATATGTGTTGTTTATTTACCCGAACAGCTGTTTCCCTCGTCTGTCTCGTCTTCACTCTCAGGTCATTGTCCTCTTGTTGTTGTCTTTTTATCATCTGCGGGTTACCACCATCGAAATTTTTTGTCGGAACAGATAAATTCGATGTTAATTCTCCTTCGGCTGCAGTAACGTTGTCTGGTGTACGACATTCTTCTATATCTCTGTCTCTTTCCAATACATTAATTTTGAATATAAGTAGTTTGTTTTTGTCACCTATTTCTTCGATGAGTCTTTTCAAAAGATTATTTTCTTTCTGAAGAAAGTCGACTTCACGCCTTAGTTCCATTATTGAATTATCAGTGTATTCATTCACATCTATAATTGTTTCCAGAGAATCGTTAAGATTTTCCTTGTCGTATTCTATCTAGGTTAGAATCAGTTGAGATATTTTCACAACATTTCATAAGGTTTTCCTCGATTTTCTCAATATCACTATAATATTTTATACATCCTTTGTGCATAAGGTTCCACAGATCACGCATTTAAGTCCGTTGGTTGGAAGTATACTACACTTTTTACACTTTATATTTGACATCTCTCGAATTACGTGTTTCTTTGCGGCAGCCATTACTGTGATTGTTCAGGGGAGTTGGTTTCAAGCATCCAGTGATGATTCTGCTTGTCTCAATGAGGGCAACATCAACTTGTTTTGCGTGTGCTGAGCTATACTAGACAGCGCATTGACATAGAGCTAGTGCTGAGGTTTTGAGAACCTTGGGTTGGAGCTTGTCAGCTTGCAGATTGTATTGTTTCTTCCGCTAACTTTCAGTTTGGTGTTGAGGCACTGACGTTTGAATGTTATGGCTGTGTCCACTGTAACGCCAAAGTATTGAGGGTTAGGACATCAGTGCTCTAATGGTACTCCCTCCAATTTGATCTGTAGTTTTCTGTCGGCTTGCTTGTTCTTAAAATGGAAGGCACATAGTTACGTTTTTGTTGGCAGTTGAGGTAAAAGGATTGTATCCACGGTCGGTGAAAGTCTGTTGGATGACATGAAAGGAGCCTCCTCGTAGAGTGTGTAAATATACATTAGAGCGTCCCCTGGACAACAGCTTCGGCTGGCTGATCCTTCCACTCCAGAAGCACCAACGAAAAAAAAAATTTCGAGGTTGATAATATTTCACAAAGATCTAAATATAAATCTTTAGTGTTTCTAATTACCACTATTTTTGCTCAGTTTTTACCTGATTACCTTGATATTCAACTCCAAACAAATGATCTTTACATATTGATTGTTCGATTCCAGATTACTAGAAAATCAAAGTCGAAAGTTTAGGGTTATAGAGTTCATGAATTCTTTAAATAAATAATTTTTTTTTCAAATTACCCATCTATCCTTATATCGCGCCTTATACCAATATCTTTCGTACTGGTATTGAACGATCAAAGATGTACGTATGTAAGCGTGAGTATACCGTTTAAGATCTGAAATGTAGAAACTCAATATTTGCTAGAAAATCAATATCACTAACAAATCAAAGTTGAAACTTTAAAGTAACAGGAAGTTCATGAATATTGGGAATAAATAATATATTTTTTTTTAAATTACCCATCTATAATTATACCCCGTCTTATACCCATGTCTTTCGTACTGGCAATGAACGATCAGATATGTACCTATCTATGTAAGCGTGCCCTTACCGTTTTGGATCTAAAATGTAGAGAATCATTAAATGCTAGAAAATCAATATTACTAAAAAATCAAAGTCGAAAGTTTAGGGTTATAGAAAGTTCATAATAATATTGGAAATAAATAATAATTTTTTTTAATTACCCATCCATAATCATACCCCGTCTCATACCCATATCTTTCGTACCGGTATTGAACAATCAAAGATGTACCTATAAGCATGCGCTTATGGATTGAGATCTAAAATGCAGAGAATAAATATTTGCTAGAAAATCAATATAACTGAAAAATGGAAGTCGAAAATTTAATATTACTGAAAGTTCATGAATATTGGGAATAAATAATAATTTTTTTTAAATTACCCATCTATAATTATATCCCGCCTTATACCCATATCTTTAGAACTGGTATTAAACGATGAGAGATGTACCTATGTAAGAGTGCCCTTACCGTTTTAGATCTGAAACGTAGATAATCATTAGTTGCTAGATAATTAATATTACTGAAAAATAAAAGTCGAAAGTTTAGGGTTATGGAAAGTTCATAAATATTGGAAATAAATAATATATATTTTTTAATTACCCATCCATAATCATACCCCGCCTGATGCCCATATATTTTGGACTGGTATTGAACGATCAAAGATGAGTCTATATAAGCATGCGCTTACCGATTGAGATCTAAAATGCAGAGCATAAATATTTGCTAGATAATCAATATTACTAAAAAATAAAAGACAAAAATTTAAGTTTATAGAAAGTTCATGAATATTGGGAATAAATAATAATTTTTTTTAAATCACCCATCTATAATTATATCCCGCCTTATACCCATATTTTTAGTATTGGTATTAAACGATGAGAGATGTACCTATGTAAGAGTGCCCTTACCGTTTTAGATCTGAAACGTAGAGAATCATTAGTTGCTAGAAAATCAATATTACTAAAAAATAAAAGTCGAAAGTTTAGGGTTATGGATAGTTCATAAATATTGGAAATAAATAATATATATTTTTTTAATAACCCATCCATAATCATACCCTGCCTGATACCCATATCTTTCCTACTGGTATTGAACGATCAAAGATGAACCTATATACAGCCATCTTAAACACATAGCCATGAACAAAATGTGGCAACGCCGCAAATGAGAGATCCGGAAGGCCGACTGGGACTTCGGACGGCCGCAGTTAATTTCTTATAAAAGGAGCGCGATTTTCAAATATATTATAATTGTCGAATAATCGATATGAAATATTTCAAATTCAGTCAAATACCTAGAAGTAACAATACTAAATCTTACTTGGTCAATGAATTGGTTTGATTCATCATTTTCATTATTACTGGATATCAACTGAACAAAATT
The DNA here is from genome assembly GCA_038502775.1 of Hippodamia convergens. Classification (NCBI taxonomy): domain Eukaryota; kingdom Metazoa; phylum Arthropoda; class Insecta; order Coleoptera; family Coccinellidae; genus Hippodamia; species Hippodamia convergens. The sequence goes on along the minus strand of CM076609.1, from coordinate 62,454,343 downwards.
AGGTATTTGATCTGTAAAAGCACAAGAACTGAATGATTATCAATGTATTTCGACAATACAGCACAATTCAATTTGTTGTTCAACAAGATCCAACAAGAAGGTATAAAATCCTCTATTGCTACAAAATTGTGTATTTGAATAAATTCAATCATCACATTTGGGAAATTTGAAAAAACTTTAATAACTTCATGTACAAAATTTAACAACAGAACTTAAATAAAATCTCCAAACTTAATAACTATAACTGAAGATATAAACATAAAAAATTGGGGGAGATGAGTATATAGAATAAATGACAAAACTATGCTAGATGACATGATGAATAGTTCGGATTTTTACTTATAATTTGTCGCATTTGATCCACCAGCATTTCCAATGTCAGAGTTTTTCGAAATTTCCATTCGCTTCCTTATTCTAAAGGGTTCATAATAAATATAAAGATTGTTTCAATTTATACAATTCAACATCTGGACCTTCCGAACCTCCTTCATCTACATAATATTTATTTATAACGAGAAAGTTGAGCTACAAGTTGAGACCAAGTTTAAATCTTGAGATCATAAGGCAGGATCCATTTCAAATCATTAGATGATTATTCAGAATCTTTAATGGAAATTTTTACCTGAAGGTTCTCACTCGTTATTATTGAAGCATTTACTGTTATAGGCTCTCCAGAATGTAATGAAAAAAAAGTAGATTTTGTTATCGAGATATTTTTAAGATCATCATAATCTTTAATCATATCAGAATTAAAAAAACATCAATAACATTATTGTTCGAATCAATCGTTCCATTTATTCTAAACTGGGAATTATTCCTTTGTTTAAAAATTTTTTTGATGAATAGGACGGTAAATTTGGAAAAAATATAGGAACTGCTTCTTCTTTGATTTGTGGACGTCTCATTGATTCCACCAGCTAAAACTTTATAAAATTTCAAGATATCGTTTTCATTGAAATGAATTTTGCAAACCGAACTGTATTTATCGGAAACGTGATTTTCTCTTGGAATGGTCTAATCCACGATATTGCTTCAGTTCTTCATTTTTGGGGAACGAAACGACACAAACATGTTTTCTGAAGTCTTGTGATTGCTCTTGCAGCCGGGTACAACATTCATTTGGCATGATTCGGAATAGTCTTGAGAAGTTTCTTTCACAGGACACCAGATGAAATTTCACTTCATTCACACACACACACAAAATTTTTCTTTCGGGCACAATTCACTTCACAAATAATGTGACCATTTCTAACCAGGACAAATTTTATCAATTCTCCAAAATCTTTTTTTCTTAAAATATTCGAACTTTCAATTTCTACTGACACTGCTCATATGTGTTCAACTGTTTTTATGTGGATTTCAATGTCGCTTTTTCCACTTTTGCAATAGAAAATGTATTTCCACATTTCGTAAACTAGTTTTGTTTGATGACCAACCAAGACTCTTGTCCGAAATTCAATACTGTATTGGTAAAATCCATTGACCTATTATACAATATAATATATATATATATATATATATATATATATATATATATATATATATATATATATATATAAATATATATATATATATATAAATATATATTTTTTCACCTTGTAGGGCTGGACTCTTCTGTGCCGGGCTGCGGGTTGCCAAGGCATATCAGAAGGATGTCAGGAACTTCCTCACCAGTCTGGTGTTCGCGAGCACTACTTCTGGGCATTGCTGATCACCTCCTTATTTAATCCCAGTCGTAGAGTGTTCTCAACCAGGTGTTTCTCGACCAGTCCATTTGTTGAGATTATCAATGGCAATATTGCTGTTGTTTTCAAACCATACAGATTCTTCAGTTCGAAGGCCAAATCATGGTATTTCGTCATCTTATCGATGTAGGCTTTGCTGAGGTTGTCGTCGGCCGGGATTGTGACGTCTATAATTACCACTGTTTTCTCGATCTTATCAATTAAAAGGATATCCGGTCTGTTTTGTTTAACTGGCCTGTCCGTCGTGATGAATGAATCCCAATATAGCTTGCAACTCTCGTTCTCAAGGAGGCTACTTGGCCGGTACTCAAATGGTTTGACTGTTCTTTTTATGAGGCCATGTTTCTTAGCGATAGCCTGGTGGTAAACTTTCGCCATCTCGTTATGCCGTTGGATATAATCGGTAGGAGCCAGTACACAACAGGAAGACGTAACGTGTTGAATGGACTCTATTGCCTGAGAGCACTTGCTATATATATATATATTATATATATATATATATATATATATATATATATATATATATATATATATATATATATAATAGGTCAATGGTAAAATCAGTACGAATGGCCACCATTAATTCACAAACACAACAAATAACAAAGCGTCCACAAATGGCGTTAGAAACTTCTGGGCCTTCCGCTGCGTTGCCACATTTCAGCTGTTCGCGGCTTGTTAATCGAAGGAGGTTATGACCTATATAAGCATGCGCTTACCGATTGAGCTCTAAAATGCAGAGCATGACTCTATGCTAGATAATCAATATTACTAAAAAATGAAAGACAAAAATTTAGGATTATAGACAGTTCATGAATATTGGGAATAAATAATTATTTTTTTCAAATTACCCACCTATAATTATACCGCGCCTTATACCCATATCTTTCGTACTGGTATTGAACGATCAAAGATGTACCTATGAAAGCGTGCACTTACCGTTTGAGATCTGAAATTCAGAGAATAAATATTTGCGAGCTTGATAATATCTGAAAAAACCTGAATACGAATTTTTAGTACTTTCTACTTACCACTATTTTTGCTCAGTTTTTACCTGATGACCTTGATATTCAACTCCAAACATCAGACAAATGATCTTTACATATTGATTGTTCGATTCCAGATTACTAGAAAATCAAAGTTGAAAGTTTAGGGTTATAAGAAGATCATAAATATTAAGAATAATTAAATTTTTTTTTTAAATTACCCATCTATAATTGAAGAGTTGGAAATTCAAAAGGGTCTAAGTGCCAAAAAAATCGAACTGAAATATTACATAAAACATGTCTCAAATTCATGAAAAAAGTTAAAAAAAAATTGATTTTTCATCAGAAATGATGACTGCCTGAAGTGGATGACACATGAACTGTTTCGTAGGATATTGGCCTTGGCACATAGACCTCATAACAAATGAAATCTAAAATTTCGTGAAAATGGCACTTAGACCCTTTAGAATTTCCACTCTTCAATTATACCCCGCCTTATACACATACCTTTCGTACTGGTATTGGACGATCAAAGATACACCTATGTTGCACTTACCGTTTGAGATCTAAAAGGCAGAAAATAAATATTTGCGAGCTTGATAATATCTGACAAAGACCTAAATACGAATTCTTAGTACTTCTACTTACCAGTATTTCTGCTCACTTTTTACCTGATTACCTTGATACTCGACTCCAGTCAGAGGATAGATGATCTCATTGTATTAACTGTTCAATGCCACATTACTAGAAAATCATACTGAACAATTTCAGAGTTGCAAGATCAGAATAATCATTAATATTCGCAAGGAACAATGATTTTTGAAAAATTACCCAATTTTCCGGTAGTCACAGTGTACTCTCAGCATCCCATAAATTTCTTTGCTCAATATATATATATATATATATATATATATATATATATATATATATATATATATATATACTTGTCTACTTTGTTGCCCATCGATTGAAGATTTATATTAACCATTGTCGATATCTTATTTTGAAATTCCCAATTAGTAGGAATCTTATTCCTTATTAAATTCTCTTCTTCCTATATATATATATATATATTCTTATGAAAATAGAGAGCTAAAATAATACAATAAATGTTGAAACAAAAAGTACCTAAGCTGAGGTAAAAAAAGAACGGAGTATCATAACATTCTTCGTATGATACTTAAGAAGAATCATACGATACTATAATCACTAGTATCATACGATACTATAGAGCCAGGGGAAAAAAACCTCAGCCGAAAAAACCTGCCTCCCCGTAAAAAAATAACATAAAATATTAAATATCAGGAAAAATCTTGAAAGACATCAGTGTGAGATCATCTTCATGTTATCCGTCGATGGGCTCAGATAAACAGATTCTTCCCAAAACGGCTCGCAATTCTTAATCTGAAATGAAAAAAGACAAAAGCAGAAAAGAAACCGAATATTCAGAATAAATCAAATAATTTTGAAATTAACCACCCATTTTAGAAATTCATTTGTTACTTTATGTATAGCCTCGAAACGATCTTGAAATTTATAAATGGGACAACTATTTATAAGATGTTCTATAGTCTCCCCATTTTCCCCACACTAACAACTAGGACTCTCAACCGAATTCCATCGGAAGAGCATGCTATTGCATCGTCCATGGCCTGTTCTAATGCGATTTAGTACAGACCATATTCTCCTGGGAAGGTCAAAACCAGGATGGATGGATCAGAAATAAGATCTTTATTGAAAAAATTGGATACATTCCATTCAGATTGACACATTCCTTTGTCACTTCTATTCATATTAGTCAGAAAATTTGACCAAAAAGGTTTACGCGACTTCAATCTGGGGACCCTATTATCTGGAATATAGGTGAGTATGGGAAATGAATTTGGAAAGGAATTGAAATTGTTCAAAAAATTCAAAGCTGTTGTCTCTCTGCGAATCTGGGGAGGGACTTGATAATACCAGTATTAATCCTCATAGAAAAATTTAGTTGGGCATCAATTTTTTTTTACATGAACACTGTTCAACGAAACAGGACAACATAAATCAGCAGCAGAAAAAACCAGAGCAAGCGCTGCTGTTCGAAGTATTGTTGCATCAGCGCCCCATGAGGAACCAGCTAGTTTCTGAAGAATATTGTTTCGAGTTTTAAGTTTCAAACGCTGATCATTTAAATGGGCGTTGAAATTTTGAGAGGAATCAAGTTTGATTCCCAGGTATCTAGGATTGGAATTATGTTTTAAGGGAGAAGAACCGAAAGTTACACTCAAAAAATAATTTTTTATTATGTCCAAATCTGCGGAAAGGGTACATTCTATTGTTTGAAAATTAGAATGATGAAAGGCCAGATCAATATCATCAGCATAAATAAACTTCTCCGAAGAAGTTGTTGGAATGTCACACAAATATAAATTGAATAGAAGTGGTGCTAAAACCGAACCTTGTGGAAGACCATTATTCAAAGTTTCGAAATTACTACTGTGATTATCGACAAAAACTCGGAACCTTCTGTCGGATAACATATTTTCCAAAAGTCTTACCATTTTTCCACATTTTAAATGATTATATAGTTTATAAATTAATCCATCTTTCCATACTGTATCATATGCAGCTGATAAATCCACAAATGCTGTCCCTGTTTTTAAGTTTTTACTGAACCCTGATTCAATAAATGTGGTGAGGCTAAGAACCAGATCGCAACAATTCCTATTTTTTCTGAAACCGCCCTGACAGTTCTGTAATGATTTTTCAATAGTTGATTCTATTCTAACTAGGATCAATCTCTCTAAAATTTTGAAAGGGACGCTCAATAAACTAATAGTTTTTACTATTGAATACTAATACTAATATCGATTTTACCAGATATAAGGCGTCTACGGTGAATCATCATGTTTCGGATCATCTGGCGCAGAGAATCGATCTTGAAAGGTCAGAAACATCGAGAGGACGTGTTTATAAAAATATTCGTGTTTTTATGAAACCAGTATAAACCTTTTCCGACAAAATTTAGAAAATATTGACGGGAGTTTTATAATTAAAGACTCGCCTAGAGATTCTTATACGAGATTACATGCTGTCATAATGGAGAGTTTCAACAGTTGTTTTCCTGAAAAACGAGTAAGAATCGGAGACAAACGTAATCAAGGTCACTGGGAAATACCGGAAATAAAAGCACTAAAAAACAAATTTGACGCAGCACATACAATTTTTCAAATTAAGCGAGATGATGACTCAAAGAAGCTGTATATGAGATTAAAACAAGATCTCAAACATTTAATAGATAACCCTATTAAATTGCAGAACGCAAAGATTGTGGATGAATCAGATAATAAAAACCGAGCTATCTGGAGTATCATCAATTCGAGAACTAAAAAAGCGAAACCCACCATCTCAGAAATGTGAGGGGAGGATTTTAACATACACTTCGTAACTATCGCGGAAAAATTGAGAACATCGAGAGGAAATTCAGATATGTTCGAGAGGTTTATCAAAAACAAAGTTATAAAGAATTCTAACTCCTTTTTCCTGACACCAACTACTCCTGAGGAAATTCATAGCAGTGCCTATGAATTGAGAATGAAATCGACTCGTGATGTTTATGGATTTTCGAGATGAGTAAAGATCTCATTTCAAGCCGACATTTTGATATCGCAATTGTAATGAGATCCAAATCAGCACCTCAGAGGTAAAGTGTGTTAAGTCACATTTTTTCAGACACGAACTTCCTACAATATTGGATTCGCATTAGTAAATTCTAGGTAGTGGAACATATTTTCGATTCCCTAGGCATATCAAGGCGCCAAATAATGGCAGTAAACATTCTTTGAAACAATAATCGAACTGAAAAATCTCTCTTTTGTCTAATTTTGATATTGTGACTTAACACACTTTACCTCTGGGGTGCTGAAATGAAAAAAGGTTACTAGGGCTTCCGGATGAATGTAACATAATACGAACCAATGCTCTATGAAAAACAGTCTTAACGATATATTTTTGCATAAATGCATTGAATCTTTGCTCTTGACCCATTTTGATTGTGAAGTAATGAATAATTGAGAATCAAAGTGAGTCAGAACAAGGAGATTGGTTTCAAAGAAACCCTCATAACCTAGGAAATGTCTGCAATGTTTGACTTTCCATTCTAGTGAAAATGAATTTTGGAAAAAAAGTGAAGATCTCATTTCAAGCCGACATTTTGATATCGCAATTGTAATGAGATCCGAATGAAAAAAATAAGGTTACTAGGGCCGCCGGATGAATATAACATAAAACGACCGAAAAAAAGCTCTATGAACACTTACGTACAAGGTCTTAACGGTATATCTGCCGAAATGCATTGAATCTTTGATCTTGACCCACATTGATTGTAAACTAATGAAGAATTTGAGATCAAAGTGAGCCAGAGCAAGAAGTTTCGTTTCAAGGCAACCCTCATAATCTAAGAAAAGTCTGAAATGTTTGACTTTCCATTCTGGTGAAAATGAATTTTGGAAAAAAAGTAAAGATCTCATTTCAAGCCGACATTTTTATATGGCAATTGTAATGAGATTCAAATGAAAAAAAGTTACTAGGGCTTCCGGATGAATGTAACATAATACGAAGGAATGCTCTATGAAAATATACGTAAAAAGTCTTAACAATATATTTCTGCCTAAATGCATTGAATCTTTGCTCTTGACCCATTTTGATTGTAAAGTAATGAATTATTGAAAATCAAGGTGAGTCAGAACAAGGAGATTGGTTTCAAGGAAACCCTCATAATCTAAGAAAAGTCTGAAATGTTTGACTTTCCATTCTGGTGAAAATGAATTTTCGAGATAAGTAAAGATCTCACTTCAAGCCGACATTTTGATATCGCAATTGTAATGAGATCCAAATGAAAAAAGGTTACTAGGGCTTCCGGATGAATGTAACATAATACGAACCAATGCTCTATGAAAATATACGTAAAAAGTCTTAACGATATATTTTTGCATAAATGCATTGAATCTTTGCTCTTGACCCATTTTGATTGTGAAGTAATGAATAATTGAGAATCAAAGTGAGTCAGAACAAGGAGATTGGTTTCAAAGAAACCCTCATAACCTAGGAAATGTCTGAAATGTTTGACTTTCCATTCTAGTGAAAATGAATTTTGGAAAAAAAGTGAAGATCTCATTTCAAGCCGACATTTTGATATCGCAATTGTAATGAGATCCGAATGAAAAAAAAAGGTTACTAGGGCTTCCAGATTAATATAACATAATACGAACGAAAAAGCTCTGTGAAAACTTACGTACAAGGTCTTAACAGTATATCTGCAGAAATGCATTGAATCTTTGATCTTGACCCATATTGATTGTAAACTAATGAAGACTCGAAGATCAAAGTGAGTCAGAGCAAGAAGTTTCGTTTCAAGGGAACCCTCATAATCTAAGAAAAGTCTGAAATGTATGACTTTCCATTCTGGTGAAAATGAATTTTGCAAAAAAAGTAAAGATCTCATTTCAAGCCGACATCTTGATATCGCAATTGTAATGAGATCCAAATGAAAAAAAGGTTACTAGGGCTTCCGGATGAATGTAACATAATACGAACAAATGCTCTATGAAAATATACGTAAAAAGTCTTAACAATATATTTCTGCCTAAATGCATTGAATCTTTGCTCTTGACCCATTTTGAATGTAAAGTAATGAATTATTGAAAATCAAGGTGAGTCAGAACAAGGAGATTGGTTTCAAGGAAACCCTCATAATCTAAGAAAAGTCTGAAATGTTTGACTTTCCATTCTGGTGAAAATGAATTTTGGAAAAAAAGTAAAGATCTCATTTCAAGCCGACATTTTTATATCGCAATTGTAATGAGATTCAAATGCAAAAAAAGGTCACAAGGGCTTCCGGATGAATGTAACATAATACGAAGAAATGCTCTATGAAAATATACGTAAAAAGTCTTAACAATAACAATATATTTCTGTCTAAATGCATTGAATCTTTGCTCTTGACCCATTTTGATTGTAAAGTAATGAATTATTGAAAATCAAGGTGAGTCAGAACAAGGAGATTGGTTTCAACAAAACCCTCATAACCTAGGAAAAGTCTGAAATGTTTGACTTTCCATTCTAGTGAAAATGAATTTTCGAGATAAGTAAAGATCTCACTTCAAGCCGACATTTTGATATCGCAATTGTAATGAGATCCAAATGAAAAAAGGTTACTAGGGCTTCCGGATGAATGGAACATAATACTAACCAATGCTCTATGAAAATATACGTAAAAAGTCTTAACGATATATTTTTGCATAAATGCATTGAATCTTTGCTCTTGACCCATTTTGATTGTGAAGTAATGAATAATTGAGAATCAAAGTGAGTCAGAACAAGGAGATTGGTTTCAAAGAAACCCTCATAACCTAGGAAATGTCTGAAATGTTTGACTTTCCATTGTAGTGAAAATGAATTTTGGAAAAAAAGTGAAGATCTCATTTCAAGCCGACATTTTGATATCGCAATTGTAATGAGATCCGAATGAAAAAAAAAGGTTACTAGGGCTTCCGGATTAATATAATATAATACGAACGAAAAAAGCTCTGTGAAAACTTACGTACAAGGTCTTAACAGTATATCTGCAGAAATGCATTGAATCTTTGATCTTGACCCATATTGATTGTAAACTAATGAAGACTCGAAGATCAAAGTGAGTCAGAGCAAGAAGTTTCGTTTCAAGGAAACCCTCATAATCTAAGAAAAGTCTGAAATGTTTGACTTTCCATTCTGGTGAAAATGAATTTTGGAAAAAAAGTAAAGATCTCATTTCAAGCCGACATCTTGATATCGCAATTGTAATGAGATCCAAATGAAAAAAAAGTTACTAGGGCTTCCGGATGAATGTAACATAATACGAACAAATGCTTTATGAAAATATACGTAAAAAGTCTTAACAATATATTTCTGCCTAAATGCATTGAATCTTTGCTCTTGACCCATTTTGATTGTAAAGTAATGAATTATTGAAAATCAAGGTGAGTCAGAACAAGGAGATTGGTTTCAAGGAAACCCTCATAATCTAAGAAAAGTCTGAAATGTTTGACTTTCCCTTCTGGTGGAAATGAATTTTGGAAAAAAAGTAAAGATCTCATTTCAAGCCGACATTTTTATATCGCAATTGTAATGAGATTCAAATGCAAAAAAAGGTCACAAGGGCTTCCGGATGAATGTAACATAATACGAAGAAATGCTCTATGAAAATATACGTAAAAAGTCTTAACAATATATTTCTGTCTAAATGCATTGAATCTTTGCTCTTGACCCATTTTGATTGTAAAGTAATGAATTATTGAAAATCAAGGTGAGTCAGAACAAGGAGATTGGTTTCAACAAAACCCTCATAACCTAGGAAAAGTCTGAAATGTTTGACTTTCCATTCAAGTGAAAATGAATTTTCGAGAAAAGTAAAGATCTCATTTTAAGCCGACATTTTGATATCGCAATTGTAATGAGATCCAAATGAAAAAAGGTTACTAGGGCTTCCGGATGAATGTAACATAATACGAACCAATGCTCTATGAAAATATACGTAAAAAGTCTTAACGATATATTTCTGCATAAATGCATTGAATCTTTGCTCTTGAACCATTTTGATTGTGAAGTAATGAACAATTGAGAATCAAAGTGAGTCAGAACAAGGAGATTGGTTTCAAAGAAACCCTCATAACCTAGGAAATGTCTGAAATGTTTGACTTTCCATTCTAGTGAAAATGAATTTTGGAAAAAAAGTGAAGATCTCATTTCAAGCCGACATTTTGATATCGCAATTGTAATGAGATCCGAATGAAAAAAAAAGGTTACTAGGGCCTAAGGATTAATATAACATAATACGAACGAAAAAAAGCTCTATGAAAACTTACGTACAAGGTCTTAACAGTATATCTGCCGAAATGCATTGAATCTTTGATCTTGACCCACATTGATTGTAAGCTGATGAAGAATTTGAGATCAAAGTGAGCCAGAGCAAGAAGTTTCGTTTCAAAGAAACCCTCATAATCTAAGAAAAGTCTGAAATGTTTGACTTTCCATTCTGGTGAAAATGAATTTTGGAAAAAAAGTAAAGATCTCATTTCAAGCCGACATTTTTATATGGCAATTGTAATGAGATTCAAATGAGAAAAAGGTCACTAGGGCTTCCGGATGAATATAACATAATACGAAGAAATGCTCTATGAAAATATACGTAAAAAGTCTTAACAATATATTTCTGCTCAAATGCATTGAATCTTTGCTCTTGACCCATTTTGATTGTAAAGTAATGAATTATTGAAAATCAAGGTGAGTCAGAACAAGGAGATTGGTTTCAAGGAAACCCTCATAATCTAAGAAAAGTCTGAAATGTTTGACTTTCCATTCTGGTGAAAATGAATTTTGGAAAAAAAGTAAAGATCTCATTTCAAGCCGACATTTTTATATCGCAATTGTAATGAGATTCAAATGCAAAAGAAAGTCACAAGGGCTTCCGGATGAATGTAACATAATACGAAGAAATGCTCTATGAAAATATACGTAAAAAGTCTTAACAATAACAATATATTTCTGTCTAAATGCATTGAATCTTTGCTCTTGACCCATTTTGATTGTAAAGTAATGAATTATTGAAAATCAAGGTGAGTCAGAACAAGGAGATTGGTTTCAACAAAACCCTCATAACCTAGGAAAAGTCTGAAATGTTTGACTTTCCATTCTAGTGAAAATGAATTTTCGAGATAAGTAAAGATCTCACTTCAAGCCGACATTTTTATATGGCAATTGTAATGAGATTCAAATGAGAAAAAGGTCACTAGGGCTTCCGGATGAATATAACATAATACGAAGAAATGCTCTATGAAAATATACGTAAAAAGTCTTAACAATATATTTCTGCCTAGATGCATTGAATCTTTGCTCTTGACCCATTTTGATTGTAAAGTAATGAATTATTGAAAATCAAGGTGAGTCAGAACAAGGAGATTGGTTTCAAGGAAACCCTCATAATCTAAGAAAAGTCTGAAATGTTTGACTTTCCATTCTGGTGAAAATGAATTTTGGAAAAAAAGTAAAGATCTCATTTCAAGCCGACATTTTTATATCGCAATTGTGCTGAGATTCAAATGCAAAAAAAGGTCACAAGGGCTTCCGGATGAATGTAACATAATACGAAGAAATGCTCTATGAAAATATACGTAAAAAGTCTTAACAATATATTTCTGTCTAAATGCATTGGATCTTTGCTCTTGACCCATTTTGATTGTAAAGTAATGAATTATTGAAAATCAAGGTGAGTCAGAACAAGGAGATTGGTTTCAACAAAAACCCTCATAACCTAGGAAAAGTCTGAAATGTTTGACTTTCCATTCAAGTGAAAATGAATTTTCGAGAAAAGTAAAGATCTCATTTTAAGCCGACATTTTGATATCGCAATTGTAATGAGATCCAAATGAAAAAAGGTTACTAGGGCTTCCGGATGAATGTAACATAATACGAACCAATGCTCTATGAAAATATACGTAAAAAGTCTTAACGATATATTTCTGCATAAATGCATTGAATCTTTGCTCTTGAACCATTTTGATTGTGAAGTAATGAACAATTGAGAATCAAAGTGAGTCAGAACAAGGAGATTGGTTTCAAAGAAACCCTCATAACCTAGGAAATGTCTGAAATGTTTGACTTTCCATTCTAGTGAAAATGAATTTTGGAAAAAAAGTGAAGATCTCATTTCAAGCCGACATTTTGATATCGCAATTGTAATGAGATCCGAATGAAAAAAAAAAGGTTACTAGGGCCTAAGGATTAATATAACATAATACGAACGAAAAAAAGCTCTATGAAAACTTACGTACAAGGTCTTAACAGTATATCTGCCGAAATGCATTGAATCTTTGATCTTGACCCACATTGATTGTAAGCTAATGAAGAATTTGAGATCAAAGTGAGCCAGAGCAAGAAGTTTCGTTTCAAAGAAACCCTCATAATCTAAGAAAAGTCTGAAATGTTTGACTTTCCATTCTGGTGAAAATGAATTTTGGAAAAAAAGTAAAGATCTCATTTCAAGCCGACATTTTTATATGGCAATTGTAATGAGATTCAAATGAGAAAAAGGTCACTAGGGCTTCCGGATGAATACAACATAATACGAAGAAATGCTCTATGAAAATATACGTAAAAAGTCTTAACAATATATTTCTGCCTAAATGCATTGAATCTTTGCTCTTGACCCATTTTGATTGTAAAGTAATGAATTATTGAAAATCAAGGTGAGTCAGAACAAGGAGATTGGTTTCAAGGAAACCCTCATAATCTAAGAAAAGTCTGAAATGTTTGACTTTCCATTCTGGTGAAAATGAATTTTGGAAAAAAAGTAAAGATCTCATTTCAAGCCGACATTTTTATATCGCAATTGTAATGAGATTCAAATGCAAAAAAAGGTCACAAGGGCTTCCGGATGAATGTAACATAATACGAAGAAATGCTCTATGAAAATATACGTAAAAAGTCTTAACAATAACAATATATTTCTGTCTAAATGCATTGAATCTTTGCTCTTGACCCATTTTGATTGTAAAGTAATGAATTATTGAAAATCAAGGTGAGTCAGAACAAGGAGATTGGTTTCAACAAAACCCTCATTACCTAGGAGAAGTCTGAAATGTTTGACTTTCCATTCTAGTGAAAATGAATTTTCGAGATAAGTAAAGATCTCACTTCAAGCCGACATTTTGATATCGCAATTGTAATGAGATCCAAATGAAAAAAGGTTACTAGGGCTTCCGGATGAATGTAACATAATACGAACCAATGCTCTATGAAAATATACGTAAAAAGTCTTAACGATATATTTTTGCATAAATGCATTGAATCTTTGCTCTTGACCCATTTTGATTGTGAAGTAATGAATAATTGAGAATCAAAGTGAGTCAGAACAAGGAGATTGGTTTCAAAGAAACCCTCATAACCTAGGAAAAGTCTGAAATGTTTGACTTTCCATTCTAGTGAAAATGAATTTTTGAGATAAGTAAAGATCTCACTTCAAGCCGACATTTTGATATCGCAATTGTAATGAGATCCAAATGAAAAAAGGTTACTAGGGCTTCCGGATGAATGTAACATAATACGAACCAATGCTCTATGAAAATATACGTAAAAAGTCTTAACGATATATTTTTGCATAAATGCATTGAATCTTTGCTCTTGACCCATTTTGATTGTGAAGTAATGAATAATTGAGAATCAAAGTGAGTCAGAACAAGGAGATTGGTTTCAAAGAAACCCTCATAACCTAGGAAATGTCTGAAATGTTTGACTTTCCATTCTAGTGAAAATGAATTTTGGAAAAAAAGTGAAGATCTCATTTCAAGCCGACATTTTGATATCGCAATTGTAATGAGATCCGAATGAAAAAAAAGGTTACTAGGGCCTCCGGATTAATATAACATAATACGAACGAAAAAAAGCTCTATGAAAACTTACGTACAAGGTCTTAACAGTATATCTGCAGAAATACATTGAATCTTTGATCTTGACCCATATTGATTGTAAACTAATGAAGACTCGAAGATCAAAGTGAGTCAGAGCAAGAAGTTTCGTTTCAAGGAAACCCTCATAATCTAAGAAAAGTCTGAAATGTTTGACTTTCCATTTTGGTGAAAATGAATTTTGGAAAAAAAGTAAAGATCTCATTTCAAGCCGACATCTTGATATCGCAATTGTAATGACATCCAAATGAAAAAAAGATTACTAGGGCTTCCGGATGAATGTAACATAATACGAACAAATGCTTTATGAAAATATACGTAAAAAGTCTTAACAATATATTTCTGCCTAAATGCATTGAATCTTTGCTCTTGACCCATTTTGATTGTAAAGTAATGAATTATTGAAAATCAAGGTGAGTCAGAACAAGGAGATTGGTTTCAAGGAAACCCTCATAATCTAAGAAAAGTCTGAAATGTTTGACTTTCCATTCTGGTGAAAATGAATTTTGGAAAAAAAGTTAAGATCTCATTTCAAGCCGACATTTTTATATCGCAATTGTAATGAGATTCAAATGCAAAAAAAGGTCACAAGGGCTTCCGGATGAATGTAACATAATACGAAGAAATGCTCTATGAAAATATACGTAAAAAGTCTTAACAATATATTTCTGTCTAAATGCATTGAATCTTTGCTCTTGACCCATTTTGATTGTAAAGTAATGAATTATTGAAAATCAAGGTGAGTCAGAACAAGGAGATTGGTTTCAACAAAACCCTCATAACCTAGGAAAAGTCTGAAATGTTTGACTTTCCATTCAAGTGAAAATGAATTTTCGAGAAAAGTAAAGATCTCATTTTAAGCCGACATTTTGATATCGCAATTTTAATGAGATCCAAATGAAAAAAGGTTACTAGGGCTTCCGGATGAATGTAACATAATACGAACCAATGCTCTATGAAAATATACGTAAAAAGTCTTAACGATATATTTCTGCATAAATGCATTGAATCTTTGGTCTTGACCCATTTTGATTGTGAAGTATTGAACAATTGAGAATCAAAGTGAGTCAGAACAAGGAGATTGGTTTCAAAGAAACCCTCATAACCTAGGAAATGTCTGAAATGTTTGACTTTCCATTCTAGTGAAAATGAATTTTGGAAAAAAAGTGAAGATCTCATTTCAAGCCGACATTTTGATATCGCAATTGTAATGAGATCCGAATGAAAAAAAAAGGTTACTAGGGCCTGAGGATTAAAATAACATAATACGAACGAAAAAAAACTCTATGAAAACTTACGTACAAGGTCTTAACAGTATATCTGCCGAAATGCATTGAATCTTTGATCTTGACCCACATTGATTGTAAACTAATGAAGAATTTGAGATCAAAGTGAGCCAGAGCAAGAAGTTTCGTTTCAAAGAAACCCTCATAATCTAAGAAAAGTCTGAAATGTTTGAGTTTCCATTCTGGTGAAAATGAATTTTGGAAAAAAAGTAATGATCTCATTTCAAGCCGACATTTTTATATGGCAATTGTAATGAGATTCAAATGAGAAAAAGGTCACTAGGGCTTCCGGATGAATATAACATAATACGAAGAAATGCTCTATGAAAATATACGTAAAAAGTCTTAACAATATATTTCTGCCTAAATGCATTGAATCTTTGCTCTTGACCCATTTTGATTGTAAAGTAATGAACAATTGAGAATCAAAGTGAGTCAGAACAAGGAGATTGGTTTCAAAGAAACCCTCATAACCTAGGAAATGTCTGAAATGTTTGACTTTCCATTCAAGTGAAAATGAATTTTCGAGAAAAGTAAAGATCTCATTTTAAGCCGACATTTTGATATCGCAATTGTAATGAGATCCAAATGAAAAAAGGTTACTAGGGCTTCCGGATGAATGTAACATAATACGAACCAATGCTCTATGAAAATATACGTAAAAAGTCTTAACGATATATTTCTGCATAAATGCATTGAATCTTTGCTCTTGACCCATTTTGATTGTGAAGTAATGAACAATTGAGAATCAAAGTGAGTCAGAACAAGGAGATTGGTTTCAAAGAAACCCTCATAACCTAGGAAATGTCTGAAATGTTTGACTTTCCATTCTGGTGAAAATGAATTTTGGAAAAAAAGTAAAGATCTCATTTCAAGCCGACATTATTATATCGCAATTGTAATGAGATTCAAATGCAAAAAAAGGTCACAAGGGCTTCCGGATGAATGTAACATAATACGAAGAAATGCTCTATGAAAATATACGTAAAAAGTCTTAACAATAACAATATATTTCTGTCTAAATGCATTGAATCTTTGCTCTTGACCCATTTTGATTGTAAAGTAATGAATTATTGAAAATCAAGGTGAGTCAGAACAAGGAGATTGGTTTCAACAAAACCCTCATTACCTAGGAGAAGTCTGAAATGTTTGACTTTCCATTCTAGTGAAAATGAATTTTCGAGATAAGTAAAGATCTCACTTCAAGCCGACATTTTGATATCGCAATTGTAATGAGATCCAAATGAAAAAAGGTTACTAGGGCTTCCAGATGAATGTACCATAATACGAACCAATGCTCTATGAAAATATACGTAAAAAGTCTTAACGATATATTTTTGCATAAATGCATTGAATCTTTGCTCTTGACCCATTTTGATTGTGAAGTAATGAATAATTGAGAATCAAAGCTCTATGAAAACTTACGTACAAGGTCTTAACAGTATATCTGCCGAAATGCATTGAATCTTTGATCTTGACCCACATTGATTGTAAACTAATGAAGAATTTGAGATCAAAGTGAGCCAGAGCAAGAAGTTTCGTTTCAAAGAAACCCTCATAATCTAAGAAAAGTCTGAAATGTTTGACTTTCCATTCTGGTGAAAATGAATTTTGGAAAAAAAGTAAAGATCTCATTTCAAGCCGACATTTTTATATGGCAATTGTAATGAGATCCAAATGAAAAAAGGTTACTAGGGCTTCCGGATGAATGTAACATAATACGAAGAAATGCTCTATGAAAATATACGTAAAAAGTCTTAACAATATATTTCTGCCTAAATGCATTGAATCTTTGCTCTTGACCCATTTTGATTGTAAAGTAATGAATTATTGAAAATCAAGGTGAGTCAGAACAAGGAGATTGGTTTCAAGGAAACCCTCATAACCTAGGAAAAGTCTGAAATGTTTGACTTTCCATTCTAGTGAAAATGAATTTTCGAGATAAGTAAAGATCTCACTTCAAGCCGACATTTTGATATCGCAATTGTAATGAGATCCAAATGAAAAAAGGTTACTAGGGCTTCCGGATGAATGTAACATAATACGAACCAATGCTCTATGAAAATATACGTAAAAAGTCTTAACGATATATTTTTGCATAAATGCATTGAATCTTTGCTCTTGACCCATTTTGATTGTGAAGTAATGAATAATTGAGAATCAAAGTGAGTCAGAACAAGGAGATTGGTTTCAAAGAAACCCTCATAACCTAGGAAATGTCTGAAATGTTTGACTTTCCATTCTAGTGAAAATGAATTTTGGAAAAAAAGTGAAGATCTCATTTCAAGCCGACATTTTGATATCGCAATTGTAATGAGATCCGAATGAAAAAAAAAGGTTACTAGGGCCTCCGGATTAATATAACATAATACGAACGAAAAAAAGCTCTATGAAAACTTACGTACAAGGTCTTAACAGTATATCTGCAGAAATGCATTGAATCTTTGATCTTGACCCATATTGATTGTAAACTAATGAAGACTCGAAGATCAAAGTGAGTCAGAGCAAGAAGTTTCGTTTCAAGGAAACCCTCATAATCTAAGAAAAGTCTGAAATGTTTGACTTTCCATTTTGGTGAAAATGAATTTTGGAAAAAAAGTAAAGATCTCATTTCAAGCCGACATCTTGATATCGCAATTGTAATGACATCCAGATGAAAAAAAGGTTACTAGGGCTTCCGGATGAATGTAACATAAAAGGAACAAATGCTTTATGAAAATATACGTAAAAAGTCTTAACAATATATTTCTGCCTAAATGCATTGAATCTTTGCTCTTGACCCATTTTGATTGTAAAGTAATGAATTATTGAAAATCAAGGTGAGTCAGAACAAGGAAATTGGTTTCAAGGAAACCCTCATAATCTAAGAAAAGTCTGAAATGTTTGACTTTCCATTCTGGTGAAAATGAATTTTGGAAAAAAAGTTAAGATCTCATTTCAAGCCGACATTTTTATATCGCAATTGTAATGAGATTCAAATGCAAAAAAAGGTCACAAGGGCTTCCGGATGAATGTAACATAATACGAAGAAATGCTCTATGAAAATATACGTAAAAAGTCTTAACAATATATTTCTGTCTAAATGCATTGAATCTTTGCTCTTGACCCATTTTGATTGTAAAGTAATGAATTATTGAAAATCAAGGTGAGTCAGAACAAGGAGATTGGTTTCAACAAAACCCTCATAACCTAGGAAAAGTCTGAAATGTTTGACTTTCCATTCAAGTGAAAATGAATTTTCGAGAAAAGTAAAGATCTCATTTTAAGCCGACATTTTGATATCGCAATTGTAATGAGATCCAAATGAAAAAAGGTTACTAGGGCTTCCGGATGAATGTAACATAATACGAACCAATGCTCTATGAAAATATACGTAAAAAGTCTTAACGATATATTTCTGCATAAATGCATTGAATATTTGCTCTTGACCCATTTTGATTGTGAAGTAATGAACAATTGAGAATCAAAGTGAGTCAGAACAAGGAGATTGGTTTCAAAGAAACCCTCATAACCTAGGAAATGTCTGAAATGTTTGACTTTCCATTCTAGTGAAAATGAATTTTGGAAAAAAAGTGAAGATCTCATTTCAAGCCGACATTTTGATATCGCAATTGTAATGAGATCCGAATGAAAAAAAAAGGTTACTAGGGCCTAAGGATTAATATAACATAATACGAACGAAAAAAAGCTCTATGAAAACTTACGTACAAGGTCTTAACAGTATATCTGCCGAAATGCATTGAATCTTTGATCTTGACCCACATTGATTGTAAACTAATGAAGAATTTGAGATCAAAGTGAGCCAGAGCAAGAAGTTTCGTTTCAAAAAAACCCTCATAATCTAAGAAAAGTCTGAAATGTTTGAGTTTCCATTCTGGTGAAAATGAATTTTGGAAAAAAAGTAAAGATCTCATTTCAAGCCGACATTTTTATATGGCAATTGTAATGAGATTCAAATGAGAAAAAGGTCACTAGGGCTTCCGGATGAATATAACATAATACGAAGAAATGCTCTATGAAAATATACGTAAAAAGTCTTAACAATATATTTCTGCCTAAATGCATTGAATCTTTGCTCTTGACCCATTTTGATTGTAAAGTAATGAATTATTGAAAATCAAGGTGAGTCAGAACAAGGAGATTGGTTTCAAGGAAACCCTCATAATCTAAGAACAGTCTGAAATGTTTGACTTTCCATTCTGGTGAAAATGAATTTTGGAAAAAAAGTAAAGATCTCATTTCAAGCCGACATTTTTATATCGCAATTGTGATGAGATTCAAATGCAAAAAAAGGTCACAAGGGCTTCCGGATGAATGTAACATAATACGAAGAAATGCTCTATGAAAATATACGTAAAAATTCTCAACAATATATTTCTGTCTAAATGCATTGAATCTTTGCTCTTGACCCATTTTGATTGTAAAGTAATGAATTATTGAAAATCAAGGTGAGTCAGAACAAGGAGATTGGTTTCAACAAAACTCTCATAACCTAGGAAAAGTCTGAAATGTTTGACTTTCCATTCAAGTGAAAATGAATTTTCGAGAAAAGTAAAGATCTCATTTTAAGCCGACATTTTGATATCGCAATTGTAATGAGATCCAAATGAAAAAAGGTTACTAGGGCTTCCGGATGAATGTAACATAATACGAACCAATGCTCTATGAAAATATACGTAAAAAGTCTTAACGATATATTTCTGCATAAATGCATTGAATCTTTGCTCTTGAACCATTTTGATTGTGAAGTAATGAACAATTGAGAATCAAAGTGAGTCAGAACAAGGAGATTGGTTTCAAAGAAACCCTCATAACCTAGGAAATGTCTGAAATGTTTGACTTTCCATTCTAGTGAAAATGAATTTTGGAAAAAAAGTGAAGATCTCATTTCAAGCCGACATTTTGATATCGCAATTGTAATGAGATCCGAATGAAAAAAAAAGGTTACTAGGGCCTAAGGATTAATATAACATAATACGAACGAAAAAAAGCTCTATGAAAACTTACGTACAAGGTCTTAACAGTATATCTGCCGAAATGCATTGAATCTTTGATCTTGACCCACATTGATTGTAAACTAATGAAGAATTTGAGATCAAAGTAAGCCAGAGCAAGAAGTTTCGTTTCAAAGAAACCCTCATAATCTAAGAAAAGTCTGAAATGTTTGAGTTTCCATTCTGGTGAAAATGAATTTTGGAAAAAAAGTAAAGATCTCATTTCAAGCCGACATTTTTATATGGCAATCGTAATGAGATTCAAATGAGAAAAAGGTCACTAGGGCTTCCGGATGAATATAACATAATACAAGAAATGCTCTATGAAAATATACGTAAAAAGTCTTAACAATATATTTCTGCCTAAATGCATTGAATCTTTGCTCTTGACCCATTTTGATTGTAAAGTAATGAATTATTGAAAATCAAGGTGAGTCAGAACAAGGAGATTGGTTTCAAGGAAACCCTCATAATCTAAGAAAAGTCTGAAATGTTTGACTTTCCATTCTGGTGAAAATGAATTTTGGAAAAAAAGTAAAGATCTCATTTCAAGCCGACATTTTTATATCGCAATTGTGATGAGATTCAAATGCAAAAAAAGGTCACAAGGGCTTCCGGATGAATGTAACATAATACGAAGAAATGCTCTATGAAAATATACGTAAAAAGTCTTAACAATATATTTCTGTCTAAATGCATTGAATCTTTGCTCTTGACCCATTTTGATTGTAAAGTAATGAATTATTGAAAATCAAGGTGAGTCAGAACAAGGAGATTGGTTTCAGGGAAACCCTCATAATCTAAGAAAAGTCTGAAATGTTTGACTTTCCATTCTGGTGAAAATGAATTTTGGAAAAAAAGTAAAGATCTCATTTCAAGCCGACATTTTTATATCGCAATTGTAATGAGATTCAAATGCAAAAAAAGGTCACAAGGGCTTCCGGATGAATGTAACATAATACGAAGAAATGCTCTATGAAAATATACGTAAAAAGTCTTAACAATATATTTCTGTCTAAATGCATTGAATCTTTGCTCTTGACCCATTTTGATTGTAAAGTAATGAATTATTGAAAATCAAGGTGAGTCAGAACAAGGAGATTGGTTTCAACAAAACCCTCATTACCTAGGAGAAGTCTGAAATGTTTGACTTTCCATTCTAGTGAAAATAAATTTTCGAGATAAGTAAAGATCTCACTTAAAGCCGAAATTTTGATATCGCAATTGTAATGAGATCCAAATGAAAAAAGGTTACTAGGGCTTCCGGATGAATGTAACATAATACGAACCAATGCTCTATGAAAATATACGTAAAAAGTCTTAACGATATATTTTTGCATAAATGCATTGAATCTTTGCTCTTGACCCATTTTGATTGTGAAGTAATGAATAATTGAGAATCAAAGTGAGTCAGAACAAGGAGATTGGTTTCAAAGAAACCCTCATAACCTAGGAAAAGTCTGAAATGTTTGACTTTCCATTCTAGTGAAAATGAATTTTTGAGATAAGTAAAGATCTCACTTCAAGCCGACATTTTGATATCGCAATTGTAATGAGATCCAAATGAAAAAAGGTTACTAGGGCTTCCGGATGAATGTAACATAATACGAACCAATGCTCTATGAAAATATACGTAAAAAGTCTTAACGATATATTTTTGCATAAATGCATTGAATCTTTGCTCTTGACCCATTTTGATTGTGAAGTAATGAATAATTGAGAATCAAAGTGAGTCAGAACAAGGAGATTGGTTTCAAAGAAACCCTCATAACCTAGGAAATGTCTGAAATGTTTGACTTTCCATTCTAGTGAAAATGAATTTTGGAAAAAAAGTGAAGATCTCATTTCAAGCCGACATTTTGATATCGCAATTGTAATGAGATCCGAATGAAAAAAAAAGGTTACTAGGGCCTCCGGATTAATATAACATAATACGAACGAAAACAAGCTCTATGAAATCTTACGTACAAGGTCTTAAGAGTATATCTGCAGAAATACATTGAATCTTTGATCTTGACCCATATTGATTGTAAACTAATGAAGACTCGAAGATCAAAGTGAGTCAGAGCAAGAAGTTTCGTTTCAAGGAAACCCTCATAATCTAAGAAAAGTCAGAAATGTTTGACTTTCCATTTTGGTGAAAATGAATTTTGGAAAAAAAGTAAAGATCTCATTTCAAGCCGACATCTTGATATCGCAATTGTAATGACATCCAAATGAAAAAAAGGTTACTAGGGCTTCCGGATGAATGTAACATAATACGAACAAATGTTTTATGAAAATATACGTAAAAAGTCTTAACAATATATTTCTGCCTAAATGCATTGAATCTTTGCTCTTGACCCATTTTGATTGTAAAGTAATGAATTATTGAAAATCAAGGTGAGTCAGAGCAAGGAGATTGGTTTCAAGGAAACTCTCATAATCTAAGAAAAGTCTGAAATGTTTGACTTTCCATTCTGGTGAAAATGAATTTTGGAAAAATTTAAGATCTCATTTCAAGCCGACATTTTTATATCGCAATTGTAATGAGATTCAAATGCAAAAAAAGGTCACAAGGGCTTCCGGATGAATGTAACATAATACGAAGAAATGCTCTATGAAAATATACGTAAAAAGTCTTAACAATATATTTCTGTCTAAATGCATTGAATCTTTGCTCTTGACCCATTTTGATTGTAAAGTAATGAATTATTGAAAATCAAGGTGAGTCAGAACAAGGAGATTGGTTTCAACAAAACCCTCATAACCTAGGAAAAGTCTGAAATGTTTGACTTTCCATTCAAGTGAAAATGAATTTTCGAGAAAAGTAAAGATCTCATTTTAAGCCGACATTTTGATATCGCAATTGTAATGAGATCCAAATGAAAAAAGGTTACTAGGGCTTCCGGATGAATGTAACATAATACGAACCAATGCTCTATGAAAATATACGTAAAAAGTCTTAACGATATATTTCTGCATAAATGCATTGAATCTTTGCTCTTGACCCATTTTGATTGTGAAGTAATGAACAATTGAGAATCAAAGTGAGTCAGAACAAGGAGATTGGTTTCAAAGAAACCCTCATAACCTAGGAAATGTCTGAAATGTTTGACTTTCCATTCTAGTGAAAATGAATTTTGGAAAAAAAGTGAAGATCTCATTTCAAGCCGACATTTTGATATCGCAATTGTAATGAGATCCGAATGAAAAAAAAAGGTTACTAGGGCCTAAGGATTAATATAACATAATACGAACGAAAAAAAGCCCTATGAAAACTTACGTACAAGGTCTTAACAGTATATCTGCCGAAATGCATTGAATCTTTGATCTTGACCCACATTGATTGTAAACTAATGAAGAATTTGAGATCAAAGTAAGCCAGAGCAAGAAGTTTCGTTTCAAAGAAACCCTCATAATCTAAGAAAAGTCTGAAATGTTTGAGTTTCCATTCTGGTGAAAATGAATTTTGGAAAAAAAGTAAAGATCTCATTTCAAGCCGACATTTTTATATGGCAATCGTAATGAGATTCAAATGAGAAAAAGGTCACTAGGGCTTCCGGATGAATATAACATAATACAAGAAATGCTCTATGAAAATATACGTAAAAAGTCTTAACAATATATTTCTGCCTAAATGCATTGAATCTTTGCTCTTGACCCATTTTGATTGTAAAGTAATGAATTATTGAAAATCAAGGTGAGTCAGAACAAGGAGATTGGTTTCAAGGAAACCCTCATAATCTAAGAAAAGTCTGAAATGTTTGACTTTCCATTCTGGTGAAAATGAATTTTGGAAAAAAAGTAAAGATCTCATTTCAAGCCGACATTTTTATATCGCAATTGTGATGAGATTCAAATGCAAAAAAAGGTCACAAGGGCTTCCGGATGAATGTAACATAATACGAAGAAATGCTCTATGAAAATATACGTAAAAAGTCTTAACAATATATTTCTGTCTAAATGCATTGAATCTTTGCTCTTGACCCATTTTGATTGTAAAGTAATGAATTATTGAAAATCAAGGTGAGTCAGAACAAGGAGATTGGTTTCAACAAAACCCTCATAACCTAGGAAAAGTCTGAAATGTTTGACTTTCCATTCAAGTGAAAATGAATTTTCGAGAAAAGTAAAGATCTCATTTTAAGCCGACATTTTGATATCGCAATTGTAATGAGATCCAAATGAAAAAAAGTTACTAGGGCTTCGGATGAATGTAACATAATACGAACCAATGCTCTATGAAAATATACGTAAAAAGTCTTAACGATATATTTCTGCATAAATGCATTGAATCTTTGCTCTTGAACCATTTTGATTGTGAAGTAATGAACAATTGAGAATCAAAGTGAGTCAGAACAAGGAGATTGGTTTCAAAGAAACCCTCATAACCTAGGAAATGTCTGAAATGTTTGACTTTCCATTCAAGTGAAAATGAATTTTCGAGAAAAGTAAAGATCTCATTTTAAGCCGACATTTTGATATCGCAATTGTAATGAGATCCAAATGAAAAAAAGTTACTAGGGCTTCCGGATGAATGTAACATAATACGAACCAATGCTCTATGAAAATATACGTAAAAAGTCTTAACGATATATTTCTGCATAAATGCATTGAATCTTTGCTCTTGAACCATTTTGATTGTGAAGTAATGAACAATTGAGAATCAAAGTGAGTCAGAACAAGGAGATTGGTTTCAAAGAAACCCTCATAACCTAGGAAATGTCTGAAATGTTTGACTTTCCATTCTAGTGAAAATGAATTTTGCAAAAAAAGTGAAGATCTCATTTCAAGCCGACATTTTGATATCGCAATTGTAATGAGATCCGAATGAAAAAAAAGGTTACTAGGGCCTAAGGATTAATATAACATAATACGAACGAAAAAAATCTCTATGAAAACTTACGTACAAGGTCTTAACAGTATATCTGCCGAAATGCATTGAATCTTTGATCTTGACCCACATTGATTGTAAGCTAATGAAGAATTTGAGATTAAAGTGAGCCAGAGCAAGAAGTTTCGTTTCAAAGAAACCCTCATAATCTGAGAAAAGTCTGAAATGTTTGACTTTCCATTCTGGTGAAAATGAATTTTGGAAAAAAAGTAAAGATCTCATTTCAAGCCGACATTTTTATATGGCAATTGTAATGAGATTCAAATAAGAAAAAGGTCACAAGGGCTTCCGGATGAATGTAACATAATACGAAGAAATGCTCTATGAAAATATACGTAAAAAGTTTTAACAATAACAATATATTTCTGTCTAAATGCATTGAATCTTTGCTTTTGACCCATTTTGATTGTACAGTAATGAATTATTGAAAATCAAGGTGAGTCAGAACAAGGAGATTGGTTTCAACAAAACCCTCATAACCTAGGAGAAGTCTGAAATGTTTGACTTTCCATTCTAGTGAAAATGAATTTTCGAGATAAGTAAAGATCTCACTTCAAGCCGACATTTTGATATCGCAATTGTAATGAGATCCAAATGAAAAAAGGTTACTAGGGCTTCCGGATGAATGTAACATAATACGAACCAATGCTCTATGAAAATATACGTAAAAAGTCTTAACGATATATTTTTGCATAAATGCATTGAATATTTGCTCTTGACCCATTTTGATTGTGAAGTAATGAATAATTGAGAATCAAAGCTCTATGAAAACTTACGTACAAGGTCTTAACAGTATATCTGCCGAAATGCATTGAATCTTTGATCTTGACCCACATTGATTGTAAACTAATGAAGAATTTGAGATCAAAGTGAGCCAGAGCAAGAAGTTTCGTTTCAAAGAAACCCTCATAATCTAAGAAAAGTCTGAGATGTTTGACTTTCCATTCTGGTGAAAATGAGTTTTGGAAAAAAAGTAAAGATCTCATTTCAAGCCGACATTTTTATATAGCAATTGTAATGAGATCCAAATGAAAAAAGGTTACTTGGGCTTCCGGATGAATGTAACATAATACGAAGAAATGCTCTATGAAAATATACGTAAAAAGTCTTAACAATATATTTCTGCCTAAATGCATTGAATCTTTGCTCTTGACCCATTTTGATTGTAAAGTAATGAATAATTGAAAATCAAGGTGAGTCAGAACAAGGAGATTGGTTTCAAGGAAACCCTCATAATCTAAGAAAAGTCTGAAATGTTTGACTTTCCATTCTGGTGAAAATGAATTTTGCAAAAAAAGTAAAGATCTCATTTCAAGCCGATATTTTTATATCGCAATTGTAATGAGATACAAATGCAAAAAAAGGTCACAAGGGCTTCCGGATGAATGTAACATAATACGAAGAAATGCTCTATGAAAATATACGTAAAAAGTCTTAACAATATATTTTTGTCTAAATGCATTGAATCTTTGCTCTTGACCCATTTTGATTGTAAAGTAATGAATTAATGAAAATCAAGGTGAGTCAGAACAAGGAGATTGGTTTCAACAAAACCCTCATAACCTAGGAAAAGTCTGAAATGTTTGACTTTCCATTCTAGTGAAAATGAATTTTCGAGATAAGTAAAGATCTCATTTCAAGCCGACATTTTGATATCGCAATTGTAATGAGATCCAAATGAAAAAAGGTTACTAGGGCTTCCGGATGAATGTAACATAATACGAACCAATGCTCTATGAAAATATACGTAAAAAGTCTTAACGATATATTTTTGCATAAATGCATTGAATCTTTGCTCTTGACCCATTTTGATTGTGAAGTAATGAATAATTGAGAATCAAAGTGAGTCAGAACAAGGAGATTGGTTTCAAAGAAACCCTCATAACCTAGGAAATGTCTGAAATGTTTGACTTTCCATTGTAGTGAAAATGAATTTTGGAAAAAAAGTGAAGATCTCATTTCAAGCCGACATTTTGATATCGCAATTGTAATGAGATCCGAATGAAAAAAAAAGGTTACTAGGGCCTCCGGATTAATATAACATAATACGAACGAAAAAAAGCTCTATGAAAACTTACGTACAAGGTCTTAACAGTATATCTGCCGAAATGCATTGAATCTTTGATCTTGACCCACATTGATTGTAAACTAATGAAGACTCGAAGATCAAAGTGAGTCAGAGCAAAAAGTTTCGTTTCAAGGAAACCCTCATAATCTAAGAAAAGTCCTGAAATGTTTGACTTTCCATTCTGGTGAAAATGAATTTTGGAAAAAAAGTAAAGATCTCATTTCAAGCCGACATCTTGATATCGCAATTGTAATGAGATCCAAATGAAAAAAAGGTTACTAGGGCTTCCGGATGAAAGTAACATAATACGAACAAATGCTTTATGAAAATATACGTAAAAAGTCTTAACAATATATTTCTGCCTAAATGCATTGAATCTTTGCTCTTGACCCATTTTGATTGTAAAGTAATGAATTATTGAAAATCAAGGTGAGTCAGAACAAGGAGATTGGTTTCAAGGAATCCCTCATAATCTAAGAAAAGTCTGAAATGTTTGACTTTCCATTCTAGTGAAAATGAATTTTGGAAAAAAAGTGAAGATCTCATTTCAAGCCGACATTTTGATATCGCAATTGTAATGAGATCCGAATGAAAAAAAAGGTTACTAGGGCCTAAGGATTAATATAACATAATACGAACGAAAAAAAACTCTATGAAAACTTACGTACAAGGTCTTAACAGTATATCTGCCGAAATGCATTGAATCTTTGATCTTGACCCACATTGATTGTAAACTAATGAAGACTCGAAGATCAAAGTGAGTCAGAGCAAGAAGTTTCGTTTCAAGGAAACCCTCATAATCAAAGAAAAGTCTGAAATGTTTGACTTTCCATTCTGGTGAAAATGAATTTTGGAAAAAAGTAAAGATCTCATTTCAAGCCGACATTTTTATATCGCAATTGTAATGAGATTCAAATGCAAAAAAAGGTCACAAGGGCTTCCGGATGAATGTAACATAATACGAAGAAATGCTCTATGAAAATATACGTAAAAAGTCTTAACAATATATTTCTGTCTAAATGCATTGAATCTTTGCTCTAGACCCATTTTGATTGTAAAGTAATGAATTATTGAAAATCAAGGTGAGTCAGAACAAGGAGATTGGTTTCAACAAAACCCTCATAACCTAGGAAAAGTCTGAAATGTTTGACTTTCCATTCTAGTGAAAATGAATTTTCGAGATAAGTAAAGATCTCATTTCAAGCCGACATTTTGATATCGCAATTGTAATGAGATCCAAATGAAAAAAGGTTACTAGGGCTTCCGGATGAATGTAACATAATACGAACCAATGCTCTATGAAAATATACGTAAAAAGTCTTAACGATATATTTTTGCATAAATGCATTGAATCTTTGCTCTTGACCCATTTTGATTGTGAAGTAATGAATAATTGAGAATCAAAGTGAGTCAGAACAAGGAGATTGGTTTCAAAGAAACCCTCATAACATTGGAAATGTCTGAAATGTTTGACTTTCCATTCTAGTGAAAATGAATTTTGGAAAAAAAGTGAAGATCTCATTTCAAGCCGACATTTTGATATCGCAATTGTAATGAGATCCGAATGAAAAAAAAGGTTACTAGGGCCTCCGGATTAATATAACATAATACGAACGAAAAAAAGCTCTATGAAAACTTACGTACAAGGTCTTAACAGTATATCTGCCGAAATGCATTGAATCTTTGATCTTGACCCACATTGATTGTAAACTAATGAAGACTCGAAGATCAAAGTGAGTCAGAGCAAAAAGTTTCGTTTCAAGGAAACCCTCATAATCTAAGAAAAGTCTGAAATGTTTGACTTTCCATTCTGGTGAAAATGAATTTTGGAAAAAAAGTAAAGATCTCATTTCAAGCCGACATTTTTATATCGCAATTGTAATGAGATTCAAATGCAAAAAAAGGTCACAAGGGCTTCCGGATGAATGTAACATAATACGAAGAAATGCTCTATGAAAATATACGTAAAAAGTCTTAACAATATATTTCTGTCTAAATGCATTGAATCTTTGCTCTTGACCCATTTTGATTGTAAAGTAATGAATTATTGAAAATCAAGGTGAGTCAGAACAAGGAGATTGGTTTCAAGGAATCCCTCATAATCTAAGAAAAGTCTGAAATGTTTGACTTTCCATTCTAGTGAAAATGAATTTTGGAAAAAAAGTGAAGATCTCATTTCAAGCCGACATTTTGATATCGCAATTGTAATGAGATCCGAATGAAAAAAAAGGTTACTAGGGCCTAAGGATTAATATAACATAATACGAACGAAAAAAAACTCTATGAAAACTTACGTACAAGGTCTTAACAGTATATCTGCCGAAATGCATTGAATCTTTGATCTTGACCCACATTGATTGTAAACTAATGAAGACTCGAAGATCAAAGTGAGTCAGAGCAAGAAGTTTCGTTTCAAGGAAACCCTCATAATCAAAGAAAAGTCTGAAATGTTTGACTTTCCATTCTGGTGAAAATGAATTTTGGAAAAAAGTAAAGATCTCATTTCAAGCCGACATTTTTATATCGCAATTGTAATGAGATTCAAATGCAAAAAAAGGTCACAAGGGCTTCCGGATGAATGTAACATAATACGAAGAAATGCTCTATGAAAATATACGTAAAAAGTCTTAACAATATATTTCTGTCTAAATGCATTGAATCTTTGCTCTTGACCCATTTTGATTGTAAAGTAATGAATTATTGAAAATCAAGGTGAGTCAGAACAAGGAGATTGGTTTCAACAAAACCCTCATAACCTAGGAAAAGTCTGAAATGTTTGACTTTCCATTCTAGTGAAAATGAATTTTCGAGATAAGTAAAGATCTCATTTCAAGCCGACATTTTGATATCGCAATTGTAATGAGATCCAAATGAAAAAAGGTTACTAGGGCTTCCGGATGAGTATAACATAATACGAACCAATGCTCTATGAAAATATACGTAAAAAGTCTTAACGATTTATTTTTGCATAAATGCATTGAATCTTTGCTCTTGACCCATTTTGATTGTGAAGTAATGAATAATTGAGAATCAAAGTGAGTCAGAACAAGGAGATTGGTTTCAAAGAAACCCTCATAACCTAGGAAATGTCTGAAATGTTTGACTTTCCATTCTAGTGAAAATGAATTTTGGAAAAAAAGGGAAGATCTCATTTCAAGCCGACATTTTGATATCGCAATTGTAATGAGATCCGAATGAAAAAAGGAGGTTACTAGGGCCTCCGGATTAATATAACATAATACGAACGAAAAAAAGCTCTATGAAAACTTACGTACAAGGTCTTAACAGTATATCTGCCGAAATGCATTGAATCTTTGATCTTGACCCACATTGATTGTAAACTAATGAAGACTCGAAGATCAAAGTGAGTCAGAGCAAAAAGTTTCGTTTCAAGGAAACCCTCATAATCTAAGAAAAGTCTGAAATGTTTGACTTTCCATTCTGGTGAAAATGAATTTTGGAAAAAGAGTAAAGATCTCATTTCAAGCCGACATTTTTATATCGCAATTGTAATGAGATTCAAATGCAAAAAAAGGTCACAAGGGCTTCCGGATGAATGTAACATAATACGAAGAAATGCTCTATGAAAATATACGTAAAAAGTCTTAACAATATATTTCTGTCTAAATGCATTGAATCTTTGCTCTTGACCCATTTTGATTGTAAAGTAATGAATTATTGAAAATCAAGGTGAGTCAGAACAAGGAGATTGGTTTCAACAAAACCCTCATAACCTAGGAAAAGTCTGAAATGTTTGACTTTCCATTCTAGTGAAAATGAATTTTCGAGATAAGTAAAGATCTCATTTCAAGCCGACATTTTGATATCGCAATTGTAATGAGATCCAAATGAAAAAAGGTTACTAGGGCTTCCGGATGAATGTAACATAATACGAACCAATGCTCTATGAAAATATACGTAAAAAGTCTTAACGATATATTTTTGCATAAATGCATTGAATCTTTGCTCTTGACCCATTTTGATTGTGAAGTAATGAATAATTGAGAATCAAAGTGAGTCAGAACAAGGAGATTGGTTTCAAAGAAACCCTCATAACATTGGAAATGTCTGAAATGTTTGACTTTCCATTCTAGTGAAAATGAATTTTGGAAAAAAAGTGAAGATCTCATTTCAAGCCGACATTTTGATATCGCAATTGTAATGAGATCCGAATGAAAAAAAAGGTTACTAGGGCCTCCGGATTAATATAACATAATACGAACGAAAAAAAGCTCTATGAAAACTTACGTACAAGGTCTTAACAGTATATCTGCCGAAATGCATTGAATCTTTGATCTTGACCCACATTGATTGTAAACTAATGAAGACTCGAAGATCAAAGTGAGTCAGAGCAAAAAGTTTCGTTTCAAGGAAACCCTCATAATCTAAGAAAAGTCTGAAATGTTTGACTTTCCATTCTGGTGAAAATGAATTTTGGAAAAAAAGTAAAGATCTCATTTCAAGCCGACATTTTTATATCGCAATTGTAATGAGATTCAAATGCAAAAAAAGGTCACAAGGGCTTCCGGATGAATGTAACATAATACGAAGAAATGCTCTATGAAAATATACGTAAAAAGTCTTAACAATATATTTCTGTCTAAATGCATTGAATCTTTGCTCTTGACCCATTTTGATTGTAAAGTAATGAATTATTGAAAATCAAGGTGAGTCAGAACAAGGAGATTGGTTTCAACAAAACCCTCATAACCTAGGAAAAGTCTGAAATGTTTGACTTTCCATTCTAGTGAAAATGAATTTTCGAGATAAGTAAAGATCTCATTTCAAGCCGACATTTTGATATCGCAATTGTAATGAGATCCAAATGAAAAAAGGTTACTAGGGCTTCCGGATGAGTATAACATAATACGAACCAATGCTCTATGAAAATATACGTAAAAAGTCTTAACGATATATTTTTGCATAAATGCATTGAATCTTTGCTCTTGACCCATTTTGATTGTGAAGTAATGAATAATTGAGAATCAAAGTGAGTCAGAACAAGGAGATTGGTTTCAAAGAAACCCTCATAACCTAGGAAATGTCTGAAATGTTTGACTTTCCATTCTAGTGAAAATGAATTTTGGAAAAAAAGTGAAGATCTCATTTCAAGCCGACATTTTGATATCGCAATTGTAATGAGATCCGAATGAAAAAAAAAGGTAACTAGGGCCTCCGGATTAATATAACATAATACGAACGAAAAAAAGCTCTATGAAAACTTACGTACAAGGTCTTAACAGTATATCTGCCGAAATGCATTGAATCTTTGATCTTGACCCACATTGATTGTAAACTAATGAAGACTCGAAGATCAAAGTGAGTCAGAGCAAAAAGTTTCGTTTCAAGGAAACCCTCATAATCTAAGAAAAGTCCTGAAATGTTTGACTTTCCATTCTGGTGAAAATGAATTTGGAAAAAAAGTAAAGATCTCATTTCAAGCCGACATCTTGATATCGCAATTGTAATGAGATCCAAATGAAAAAAAAGGTTACTAGGGCTTCCGGATGAAAGTAACATAATACGAACAAATGATTTATGAAAATATACGTAAAAAGTCTTAACAATATATTTCTGCCTAAATGCATTGAATCTTTGCTCTTGACCCATTTTGATTGTAAAGTAATGAATTATTGAAAATCAAGGTGAGTCAGAACAAGGAGATTGGTTTCAAGGAATCCCTCATAATCTAAGAAAAGTCTGAAATGTTTGACTTTCCATTCTAGTGAAAATGAATTTTGGAAAAAAAAGTGAAGATCTCATTTCAAGCCGACATTTTGATATCGCAATTGTAATGAGATCCGAATGAAAAAAAAGGTTACTAGGGCCTAAG
The DNA here is from genome assembly GCA_038502775.1 of Hippodamia convergens. Taxonomy (NCBI): domain Eukaryota; kingdom Metazoa; phylum Arthropoda; class Insecta; order Coleoptera; family Coccinellidae; genus Hippodamia; species Hippodamia convergens. The sequence continues at coordinate 62,421,075 of CM076609.1, read as the reverse complement.
GATTAATATAACATAATACGAACGAAAAAAAACTCTATGAAAACTTACGTACAAGGTCTTAACAGTATATCTGCCGAAATGCATTGAATCTTTGATCTTGACCCACATTGATTGTAAACTAATGAAGACTCGAAGATCAAAGTGAGTCAGAGCAAGAAGTTTCGTTTCAAGGAAACCCTCATAATCTAAGAAAAGTCTGAAATGTTTGACTTTCCATTCTGGTGAAAATGAATTTTGGAAAAAAGTAAAGATCCCATTTCAAGCCGACATCTTGATATCGCAATTGTAATGAGATCCAAATGAAAAAAAGGTTACTAGGGCTTCCGGATGAAAGTAACATAATACGAACAAATGCTTTATGAAAATATACGTAAAAAGTCTTAACAATATATTTCTGCCTAAATGCATTGAATCTTTGCTCTTGACCCATTTTGATTGTAAAGTAATGAATTATTGAAAATCAAGGTGAGTCAGAACAAGGAGATTGGTTTCATGGAAACCCTCATAACCTAGGAAAAGTCTGAAATGTTCGACTTTCCATTCTAGTGAAAATGAAATTTCGAAAAAAGTAAAGATCTCATTTCAAGCCGACATTTTGATATCGCAATTGTAATGAGATTCAAATGAAAAAAAAGGTTCATAGGGTATCCGGATGAGTATAACATAATACGAACAAATGCTCTATGAAAACATACGTACAAGGTCTTCACAGTATATTTCTGCCGAAATGCATTGAATATTTGATCTTAACCCACTTTGACAGCAAACTAATGAAAAATTAAAAATCAAAGTGAATCAGAACAAGAAAATTCGTTTTAGGAAACGCTCATAAGCTAAGAAAAAATATCAGAAATGTGTGAAGTTTCATTCTCATGAAAATGAATTTTATTCAACAAACTCAGTCCAAGCCGATATTCCGATATCGCAATTGTAATGAGCTTAAACTTAAACAAGGTTATTAGGGCCTCCGGATGAATATCGAATAATTACGAAATTACGACAAATTTAGAAAGCTCTCTTGAAAAATCACGAAGTTCACATACTTATAACAAAGAATCAAAACAAAATAATTCGTGAAAGAGCAATCCAAATACCTTCGTAAGAAATTACGAATATCTATTAATCTGACACATTCTAAATCTGGTTTTAACAGAGGATTCAACTTACTTCGACTGGAAATTTATAGAATTCAGAAAATCAGAATATATCTTTCAGGAAATCATTAGAACCAATGAAATGCCAAAAAATTATTTTACTTCTGGTTCTTATGTTTTTTACAATTAATTATATAATTTTGATTGTAAATTAATGAAATATTTAAAATCAAAGTGAGTGACCCATTTTGATTGTAAAATAATGAATTATTGAAAATCAAGGTGAGTCAGAGCAAGGAGATTGGTTTCAAGGAAACCCTCATTACCTAGGAAATGTATGAAATTTTTGACATTCCATTCTAGTGAAAATGAATTTTCGAAAAAAGTAAAGATCTCATTTCAAGCCGACATTTTGATATCGCAATTGTAATGAGATCCAAATGAAAAAAAGGTTACTAGGGCTTCCGGATCAATGTAACATAATCCGAACAAATGCTCTATGAAAACTTGTATTAAAAGTGCATTGAATCTTCGATCTTGACCCACTTTGAGTGTAAACTGATGAAATATTGAAAATCAAAGTGAGTCAGAATAAGATGATTCGATTCAAGGAATCCCTCATAACCTAGGGAAAGTCTGAAATTTTTGATTTTTCACAAATTTTATTCAAAAAGCTCATTTCAAGCCGATATTTCGATATCGCAATTGTAATGAGCTTATTATTAAAAAAGGTTATTAGGGCTTCCGGATGAATATCAAATAATCACGGAGTAACAAAGTATTAAGAAAGCTCTCTTAAACAATCACGAAGTTCTCATATTGTTTACAAAGAAACAAAACAAAAATAATTCGTAAAAGAGCAATCTGAATGCCTTCGTAAAAAATTACGAATATCTACCAATTCGACACATTCTAGTTTCTGGAATTTACCAACTTCGACTTGAAATTTAGAAATCAAAGGAAATCGGAATATATATTTCAAGAAATCATCAGAACCGATGAAATGCCAAAATTATTTTACTTCCGGTTCTTATGTTTTTTTACAATTAATTGTCAGAATGACAATTCTCGTAATATGTCTCAGTTTTTGCTCCTGAAAAATATTCTGTTTTCTTGTGTTATAACATGTTTGGTTTATCTATGGGAGATGATTGCCTTTCATTGGGGTCCCGTAGCGGTCTTCAAACACCTGGAAGGTCGTATCTGGTTTGAAAAAACCCTCACGACCAGAGTGGATTTTGAATTTGAATATCGAAGGAATTTTGAAAGGAAAGTGTGATTACGTCTCCAAATTAGCTGATGAACATGGTATCAAAGAGATTCTTCTGCAAGAAACCCTCACGGCAACAGAAAAAAAATCCTCGTGAAAGAGGACAGTTGAAAGGTTATGTATTAATTGATTTTTTACAAGTTTAGCTTGTTATGTTGGAAAATTATCAGTTTCGTAACTTTCAACAGATTCGGAAAGAGAAAATTGATGGAATTTTTTTTCATTTCTTTCAAATTTTGTGACATTTCTGTCATAAATATTTATAAACCTCCGAACATTATTTGGCCAAGAAATCTCAATGTTGATGTTTTTTAAAGTAGCAAATGCATTTCCAAAATGCATTCGATTTATTCTGAATAATCGGTTTCTTTTCTGCTTTTGTCTTTTTTCATTTCAGATTGAGAAATACGAGTCGTTTTGGGAAGAATCTGTGTATCCGAGCCCATCGACGGATAACATGAAGATGATCACACTGAGATCTTTCAAGATTTTCCTGATATTTGATATTTTATGTTATTTTGTTTACGGGGAGGCAGGTTTTTTCGGCTGAGGTTTTTTCCCCTGGCTGTATAGTATCGTATGATACTAGTGTTGATAGTATCGTATGATTCTATACTATCATACAAAGAATGTTATGATACCCCGTTCTTTTTTTACCTCAGCTTAGGTACTTTTTGTTTCAACATTTAATGTATTATTTTAGCTCTCTTTTTCATAAGAATATATATATATATATATTGTATTAATTATTGTATTTGTAATTTAATTATATTTCAACATGTCTTGTGAATTTTGAATGACCAATAAAATTCTCTTCTTTCTATTTTATGAAAATTGAAAAAAGGCGATCTTTCATATCGTAATTGGAAATGGCTGAGAATGCCAAGAATTGATGTTTGAAAGTATTGGTAGGGGAGTAATTTAAACCCAGGAATAAACTGTCCTGCGAAAAAAAAATCATAAAGCCTAACCATATTCATTTAACCACCTGAGGTTAAATTTCGATGTTAACTTTTACTTTGACAGAATAATAATTATAATTCTATTCAATACTGAAAAAATGAATAATTTTCAGAATGAATATATAAATATTTGCTAAAAAACAGGATTTAACATTTCCTTTTAAATTTCCTCCTAGGAAGGCTTTATACTTGGGTATTGAAATGGTTTGATTGATAAAAAATGAAACAAAAGTTTTCGAAAGCATACGACAACGTAGGACTATTGTATGAATAGAATCTGTGCTTTCGAAAGTATATTTAATAGGACATTTTATATTATTTCATTATGTTAAGAGTAACTTTTGAAATATTACTTTTCTTAAATGGGAGCAATTCTTGGGGGAAATTAAATAAGTGAGTGCCTCGTATAACATTATTAAGTTTTTTCTGAAAATTAATATTTATGAGGCAAAAAGCATACGATGTCATGTACATTGTTTGTTCTGAAAATGTCGAACATTTCGTAAGATGAAATTTGAATATATTCTTTATGAAAATATTTTGAACGAAATAATAAGAGAACATGACTAATAATGGGATAGATAGAGTATTTTAATTCAGGAAAAACTCATCTATTCTTGTTCTCCAAATGAAAAATCGTCAAAAATTTTTTCATTGTATGTCTGTTGATGTGAGCCACAAAAATTAAAATAAAAGATTCGTCACCTCTATTGAATTGTTGTCAATACTTTTCAGAAGAAGAAATCCCAAATATTCAATGAATGCGAAGCATTACCGACAACATGTGTTATTTGAAATTTTCATGCATTAAATTCTCATAAAAAGACCGAAATCGAAATATAAAGAATGATAGATTCAACTCCTTTTTACGTGTTCGAAGGTCCTCAAATTTTGGGAATCGACGCACTCACACACAAAGACACAAAACACATTTAACAATTTCACTCCGAATTTCGAAAATATTCATAAACGAACACACAATTCACTAAAACGACACGCACTCGGTGAAATATCAATCGAAACTGATTTTCATTTCGAATCGATCGAAACTAGTCATCAGAGTTGCATAAAACTCGTTCTACAATGTGATCTAAGCGATACAGTTTTTCTTCTTCTAACGCATGGAAAATTTCGATATACCTGTTTTGATTTTATTGATTTAATTTTCAGAAACAAATATTTCATATACAGGGTGTTCACGTATACCGTTCAACGTAGATTTCATTATGGCTAATAAAAATGGAGTTACCATTCGAAAATGCCAAGTTTTCACGTTTTCGAAATTATTGATTTTTTTTACGAATATTTCTGAAAATATTAATTTTATTGGTGCCATTTTCACACAATCATTTTATCTCAACGAAGGTTTCATCATGAATATGAAAACACAAGTGATATTAAAAAAATCAGTTTTAATACGATCTTCACCCACTTTCCCGTACTCATTTTAGTTTAAAAGTGTCGCTTTTCCGCACTAGTGCGGAAAAGTATTAGCAGGGTTTTTTTCAGCACACTTTCATTAAAGAATAAACTAAATTATGATATGTCTCTATGCATCGAACGTCAACGATGAGAGTACCATGGTAACGACATGTAGATTTCATGTGTATTATGGATTTTCATAGAATGTTTTGAATGTTGAAATGAAATATGTTTTTTCAATGTGAGGTCGTAGAAAAAATAATGTTCCTCTCTTGTGTAGAAAGTATCTTTCCCGTACTCGATTGCTTTCCCGAACAGCAATCTCGTACGGAAAAGTAAAACTTTCTGCACTTGAAAGGAAAATAACTATGTCACGTTTTCGAATTTGCAAACGGTCAAAATAATGATAGGGAGTCGTTCAAACATTGTCTGTATTACTCGAAGAAAAATTACCCTTTCAATTTCAACTCTGTCAACTATATGAAAATACATATTTGTATGGTCAAATTCAAATAATACAGAAATGGAATGAAAAAAGATAATTTAAAATATCCTCATACATTGACTAGGATCATAAAACACTACTTGCATATATAAGATAACTGTGTAGTTCATGATTCATACAACTATAGGTTTGTTCCAACTCAAGAAATTAATGATTTTCCTTCATTGCGCCGAATTCTGACCATACATAATACATACGGAAATTTTTCGATTTGGAACAAACATCATGATTCATCGTCAAACGAGTCTGAAAATGTCGAAAAAATTAAGAAGCACGTGTTCCCAGCTATTCAGAATGGAATTTTCTTTCTGTCGATATTTCATAGAGTGATGCGCGTCGTTTTAATTCGCTGTTTGTTCTTTTCTCTATTTCAGTATCGTAATGAGTTCATTACAGTACTGAAAGTGGTACTGTTATGAAACTCATTACAGTATTGCTTTCAGTTATATTTTTCATTTTGTGGTTGTCAGTACTGGCCTCAAATCCTCTCAATTTTCAAATCAAATCAATTAAAATTCCGTAATCTGTTAAATTTCCACACCAACTGCAAGGATACAATACAAAATACTAATCTGAATTTTTATTTATTATCTTTTCGAAATGAGTGTTGGAATTGTCTTTTGCAACGAGTATTAGATGATATTTTCTCTATTTCAGTCAAGTTTTGTGAAATACTATCGAAATTCGAATAAAAATTCGGATTAGTGACTTTTGTATTGTATCTTGGCAGTTGGTGTGACTTTCGAAATTTGACAGATTACGGGACTTGAATTGATTTGATTTGAAAACTAAGAGGTCTGTACTGACAACCACAAAACGAAAAATATAACTGAAAACAGTGCTGTAATGAGTTTCATTACAGCACTACTTCTAGTATTGTAATGAACTCATTATGATACTGAAATAGTGAAACTGAATTACTTTGATGAGAATCCCATTTTTCATAAGCAATAATGGCATGTATGTTGAAAAAAAATATAGGTGTAGATATAACACCAATGCAGTTGAAATAAAGGAGAAATCTTCCTTCAAAGACATATATTGTGTATTTCTTTTGACCATGGGAGTATGTACAAACTAATCATTGTAAAAATGATATTCTTTCTGAATATACCCCCCTGGATTTTCTCTTTTTCATACCAAAAATCTTGAATGGGAAGAGTTTTTCGAATGAAATTCATATTAACTACCCCTGCTGATTTTCATAGAGAAATCATGTCCTGAAGTCCACCACATTTATTGACAGAGACTCTGTATATACATAGAGCGTTCCAAAAAAGTATTGTAAATCGTCAATAATTCTTGCACGAGAAATTATTGAAGATTTTTAATTTCAAAAGCAACCTATCGTAAGCTTTTTTGAATCTGACATTCTCACCCCCTTCGCCAGCACCCCTCTACTTTATTTTTCCGAATGGAAGAATATGAATTGGGATCCATCAAAGATCAAATGAAAGGTATATCTTGATAACCTATTCAATTACTCAATCAGGCAATCGAAGTTTTGTGAATCTCACCTTTTATATTTCATAAGTTTACTATTAGCATCTTATCCTCAGAATTTTGTCCATCTAGTATATTCCTAACAATAGTTATGAGTGTTCAAGAAACGACGAAGTATGTTCCTACTTCGAGAAAAAGTTTGTAAAGACTGCGAGCTACTTTTCTGTAAGCAGCCCCAGATTACTCAGATAGGTTGAAAGTATCCGAGGACAAAGTTTACTGATAATTGTATATTTTTCATTTTCAGTCCACCTTCCTATGTTTGGCACTAAATGTGCATCTTCCTTCGCCTCTTGCCAAGCCTTGCGATGAGCAAAAATGCACACTATCAGTCTGTAGATGTGCTTCTAGAACCATTCCAGGTGGTTTAGATAGGAAAGATACGCCGCAGGTAAATTACTTTTCTTTCAACTAATGCTAAACCATAAGTCTTGAGTTGATTCATTTCCAAATCTATGATCACTGTGAATATTCTATGACAGACACAATCGAATAATATAATGATTAATTTTTTTCAAAATTGAGATATGTGTTTTTGCAGTCTCTGAAATCAATTAGAAAATTTTAAAAAAAAAAGGGCCGCTGCGTAAAACTTCTGCAATAATTTCCTGAAAATCAAAAATTTTCACGATTCCGAAAAGTTTCATGAACTTGTCTGATGAAACACGAAAGTGTTTGATATACAGGGTGTACAAAGCTAGACGGCCTATTAGACGTTTCTGGAGAACTGGAATTATTTGAAATTCGAAAATTTGGACTATAATATTTTTCGACACTATCTACCAAGCTGAAATATTCTTGAAGCCACTTGACCACTTTTACTTATACAAATTGAATTTTTATAGTGTATTCCATTCTGAATACATTCCTATTAAATTTGTTGCATTCGTCGAAATACTTTTCAAAATATCAAGAAAAAACTGAAGGAAAAAGGGAGATAAGAACGATCGGTATCATGTTTGTTATTACTATTCCCAATATCTTAGGCACGAATTTTTTTCATATTTTCAAAGTCCAAGATCGTGAAAATATTTAAAATTTCTAGAATTTCGAAAAATTCCTCACAGGCTGTTCCAAATGTTGGGTCAAAAATTGCGATAAAGATTGGCTCATAACTATCGTTTTTCGAATTAGAACACTATTTTAATAGATTTAATGGATTTTGCGAAGAAAAATAATGATAGTCTTCAAACATGTATATGCTCCTAAAATTAATCCTTTTTGAGGCATTCAGGGTTTTCTGATTTCATGTCGTACGTAGAGTGAAATTCATAAAATCTGTTTCAAATCAACAATGATCTATGGTAATGGAAGCTGAATTATTTCAATAATTCATTAGTGAAAGACCTTTTTTCAAAATGTATTCATCATTGTTGATATGAATCAGATATCATGCATTTTACTCTAGGTACGACATAAAATCAAAAAATCTTAAATATCTCACGAATTATCCATTTTAGGTGCATTGTCATGTTAGACCACTATCATTATTTTTCTTCGCAGAAACAATGCAAACATGAAAAAATAGGGTTCTAGTTCGGAAAACGAAAGTTATGAGCTAATCGTGATCGCAATTTTCGACCCAATATTTGGAACACCCTGTGACGAGTTTTTGAAAATTCTTGATTTTTACAATATTTCCACAGTCTCCGACTTCCAAAATGTGGAAACGGTTTGTGCATAAGACATTTAGAATAGCAATAAGTTATATAATACCGAATACTCTTATCTCCCTTTTTTCTTCATATTTGGAAAAGTATTTCGACAAAAGCAACGACTTTAATATGAATGTAGCTCGGTAGATTATGTCGAAAAATATCATAATCCTAATTTTCAGATTTCAAATAGGTCCAGGTCTCCAGAAACGTCTAGTAGGCCATCGGATATGGTTCCCCTGTAGACTCCGAAACTTAACGAAGTTTAAAATCGAAGTGTAATTTCTATTCCTATTGTTGGGCAACAATTTTATGAAAGAGTTTGGCCTCTGAAGAATTAGTGCACACGTTTTACGCTGCTGCTTTTCTTTTATTATTTAAAATTATTTTTTATGTATTTTTGTTTCAGAGACTGGGGAAAGAAAACCCTAAAAAACATTTCAGAAAAAAATTTCAATTTAATGATTTTTTTAGTTCGTTTTTCTTACCTTCGACGATGCTGTCAGAAGTGACAATTACCAGCTATATGTTGACACTTTCTATGCCAGAAAAACTAATCCTAATGGTTTTGAAGTGGCATTGCATTCCATCACTCACGACCCTAACACCACAAAAAGGCAGGCGGCTTCAGTTGAAGAGTTGATCAAAGAATTTGATGGCGAACGTCAAATCATCACTAAGTATGGTAAAGTTCCCAACGAAGACATTCATGGATTGAGGGAGCCTTTCCTACAGTTATCAGATAAATTCAAAATCAGTAGATTTTCTCCTTTTTTCTTGAACTGGGGCATGTTAAAATACTTCCAAAAACAGAGGTGATTCAAAGATAGTCCGGATCTGACAGTTTGTTACTCACAATCTAATTTTCTATAGTATCAACAAGCTGACCCGGCAGACTTCGTAATTCCTCAATCGATAAAATATTCTAAAAAAGTTCCTTCCTTACCTCTTAAATAAAGAGAATTCTCTTGATGTATGAATAACAATGTACATACTTATTTCAATGCAATTGAATTTTTTGTATATTTTGTACTCTTTTCATTCCACCTAATGTATTTCCTTCTTAAAAAACCAATGGTTAGTACAACTTTATTAATCTCTAAAGCGAAACAAAGTTCGCCAGGTCAGTAACCTTATCTAATTGCCAATTGCCACAATTGGTCCCACCACCAGATCCCCTACGCTCTTCAGTTCCTGGGATAGGAAATGATTCTAAACATTTTTGGCCGACATTATAACATAATAGTCTATTATAATATTAAAGTTACCTATTTATTTATCGATTGAGGCAGTACGAAGTCTGCTGGGTCAGCTAGTTTCACAATACATGTCTACACAATACTGCTGCAACAATCGACGAAAACTCATCAAATAGCTATCAGCATTTTAACGAACCATTGAACGAAATGAATAATAATTCATCGAGCTCACTTTCTTGGTGGTTTCTTGGCCAAAAATCAAATAATTCAAATTTGTGTTGAGTGGACATTTGAAATTTTAATAAAAGTACTCACCATTTAATGGATTTATCATCTTGATATTGAAGTAATATCCATCATCACCTCTCCAAAACATAAACGGGTATTGTAGAGCATCGTATGAATGGTGTGTTTCATATATTCGTTGCAACTCTCCAGTATTGCGACGCGTAAGAACAATATCACGCGTTTTCAAGTTTTCACCTACAATCACAATTGCCACTTCGTCTATTGTAGGAGAGTTGAATTGGCGTCATGTGCTCCAAGAGGTTGTTATCTGCTCTAATCACAATCTTGTGATCGTCACTTGGCATACGCTCCAGAGCAGTTTTAAACAATCGAACCAATGCATAATGTTCAAGAAGAAGTCGCTGCAGATCTTGAAGAATTATTCTTCTTACATCTGCATTAATTGATTGACGTTGATCAAGTTGATCATCCATATTGCCTATATGATGTAAATTTGGAGGAATTCATGATGCGGATCTTCAAATGGTTGTAATCATCCAATTCAATTGTGAATCTGGCCTTGGATCTAAATAGCATAAGGGGAAGACAAAATAAGTGATTTAAAATCATTAATGTTGATCTTATATTATTTCCTTGAATGTTGGATTGAATCCACGTCCTTTAATTATATCTGCTCCAAATGAAGTCATTTGGAAACACCCATTGTATTTTTGTGTGTTGCAACGAAGCGAACTTCGTCACTAAGAACAGCATTTATATTTTCCAACCATTTCTCAATTCAAAAACGAAAGTATTCGTAATTTCGTATTGTGACGAGGTGAACTTCATTACTGTAACCATCCTGTATATTTTCCAACAATGTTGAATTCAAACATAAAATTATTTCGAGTTTCATATCGTGAAAATCTAAGAAGCCAATTTCAGATTCCTACCTATGTAGAAAAAACTTACGTTCGCCGTAGTCGGCGACGTTATCTGTACCATATGTGTTTTTTGTGCAGAGCGGCAATTGTTTTCACGATATCCGGGACTCGAAATATTCCCCCTCCAACCGACCTTATAAATTCGGCAGTTTTCAGGCGGACAGTCAGTTTTTCGAGTTTTCAGCTCTTTGAGTTTTTGAATTTTCCGAGTCGAGTTTCGAAAGTTTCCCCGAGTTGTTGGCTCCGAGGAGTTTCGTGCTATTTTAATTTCTCATATTCCGAGCGTGATATTCTAATCGCCGGTGCGCACTAAAATTTATATTCGTCCTCATTCAGACTGCGATTTCGGTGTTTCCGACGAGAGAAAAAAGACTCAAGTGTTATGTCGAGACCAGAAATCCACAGGATTGGTAAGACCCATCTTATTCACCTGTCTACGTGGCCGGCAAGTTTTCCTGTGCTGTTCGACAGGGGGGGCAATATCCGGAATTTATGTTTCCTCATTATTTTTTTAACATTTCATCTCGTAGTCTACGTTTGTGGCCGGTGGTAGAGGTATCATTGAGTTGATACTCTCTCACCCCTCAGTTAGAGTCAGTCTGGGGGTCTTCGCTTGGTTGTTTCCCCCTTTCGGAGAATCACCAGACGGACTTTCCAATCTTGAGGAAAAGGGGCCGGTGTCCTCATTTCCGGGTTCGCGGACCTTCTTGCCAGATATACGCATCTTCTATTCCCCAACTCATTTTTGGTAGGTGCGCCAATACGCGCCAGACCTAGGATACTGCTGCGCAGTATTTCTTCGCGTAGTCTACGTTTAGGCCCCGGTGGTAGTGGTATCATTGAGTTGATACTCTTTCACCCCTCAGTTAGAGTCGGTCTGGGGGTCTTCGCTTGGTTGTTTTCCCCTTTCGGAGGATCACCAGACGGACTCTTCAATCCTGAGGACAGGGGTAAATTGCCCTATCTTTCCCCACTGCAGCTGTCATCTGGCCAGCGAATTCCGCAACGTTCGTTCAAATTCCATTTTGGCAGACGCGTCGAAGTGCGCAGTCCTGGTTTTCCTTTGCGGCTATCTGGGGGATATTGGACAGGGCTCTTCGAGTCAAAGGGGAGGGGACAGTAGATCGCGTGCGCACGCAGGGCAGGACAACTTGTTGACAGGTAGACAGTGTGTACCGCCTTTCACCCGTTGCTTTATATGCTTTTCACTGGTATTGTGTCTCGTCGAAGTGCGTTTTATTTATTTAGCTCAAAGTCGCTCCTCTTCAGTGGAAGAAATAATATCATATCAATCGCTACCACCCCAGATTGAATCGAACCTTGTCTCCAACTGTAGAAAAGCTACCCAGGTGGACAATTGTGAGCGACGTAAGGAATTGCGACCTTATAAAACCATTCGCGATTGGCGCCCGAGTAAGCTTGGAAAGGTAGTGGTAGGTGTAAGTCACAACCCAGAGAAAAACGCCGTCACAGTGTTCGATAGAAAATGTCAATGTTCTGATTCGGACGTTTAGGCAACTCAAAATACACAGTAATCGGCCACCTTGCCAACATAGATATGATTTTCATCTATTGGCGATAATAATTATTATTAATAACACATGAACACAGATGCGTTAATATTATTAGAAAATGTACCCTAGCGACACCTATTGGCGTTATTCGCAAGAAGGAAAATTATTTCCTATCTTTTGCTCTATTTTATCAAATTTCTCAGAGTTTTAATGTATTTTATGTTAACCCCGCCGGAGAAGAATCCAACAAAAATTTTTCATAACAAAACCAACAAAATGGCAGACTTATTTTTATGTATTAAGATTTGCTGGATGGCTGGAAATGGACCAAAATAAGAAAGCAGTCCAACAAAGAGAAGCGGAAAATAGAACAACACTCTGGAGCAATACTTCTAGACAGATGAAATTTGCAGGCTTTCTGGATCAGGGGAAGAAAAGGCTGAACACATGGTAGGCAAGGGCCCAGAGCTGGCGGAAGTTGGTTCTGTATAATAATGTTATAACAGCTAAGGTTCCTAAGAGGTTAGGTTAAGTTCTTCAAAGCTAAATGATTTGGCGGTACTTTAAACTTTTCAGAGGAACCAGTGCCTTAAGCGATAGTCCACGATTAAATTAACTTTAATTAGAAATTTTCATATCGTTGTTATTGAATATTTTATGAGAATAAAATATTTTAGATTTCCCCACATTCATTCAACCTCGTATCGATGGAAAGACAGCACGTGTATACATGACAAGACGATGTCGCGTATAGATTCAATAATTTCTTGCTCAAATTCACACTCGTTCAACTTACTGTAACCTTCAAAGTATCCCTTAGAGAACTACACTGTAAAAACCATTTTTCATCAGGAATAATTGCCGCAGATAACAGTCACATTCATTTTTATATTGACTCATTCCATACCGGTCAAAATCCCTCTTCAAATTGACCATTATTTTGGATTGAATTGAAAATGTTAAAAATGGCTATCGTGGGTTGTCTTCGGCAGTTAGACATATGCCGTCGCGGACTTTTTCATAGAACTTTTTGAGCACTACAAAATTGTCTTTGACCATGTTTCTCTATCTTTTATAGTTTACGCAGCGTCGCCCGTGAAAGCGGGAAAGTTCCGAGATTTTTCATGAAAAATCCATATTTTTTCTCATTTCTTCGTTATATAGGGATGAACCCTACATGAAAACCTCCCAAAAAAATTCTCTACAATTTAGTGAAAGTTTCATCAAAATCGGTCATCTGGTTCCTGAGTCCATAGAGGACAAACAAACATACGAACATTCACATTTATAATATTAGTATGGATTTTAATACAATGATGACGGGATGTTGTACGAGAAAGAACATTTCAAGGTCACCATACCCACATAGTCTCACTAGGATTACGATGAGGGATAATACTTTTTATTACCTATGAAGTATTTTTTTATTAGATTTTTTTGAAGTTTTTATCATAGTTTAGCACCTTCCATTGAATTAGGAATATTATGGTATTAGGTATTATGGTATGGGTTTAAGTTGGTAGTGATTTAGGTTCAATTCACATTTTGGGGCTCAATAGCTTCAACTAGTATATTGAAATGCTGATGTTAATGGTCGCTAAAGCTCGATTAGGCTATCTTGCATAAGTTTGCTTAATTTCTAGATTTTAGAGCTAATTTCTAGTTTAATCTGCATATCGGCAATTTGGGATGGTAGTGATTTAGGCTAATTTTAAGAACCTTCCTAAATGGCCAAAAATTTAGAAAAATTTGAAATATCGCCTGCAAAAATTCGGTTTTCTGGAAATTAGGAGTGGAGTGCACATATTTTACCTCATCAAGGTAATCCTTTCATCAGGCGTCCTAACTCTTTTTTCACCCTATTTTCAAAAAACCGAATTTTTGCAGGCGATATTTCAAATTTTTCTGAATTTTTGGCTATTTAGAAATTTTTTCAAAATCGATTTCAAGTGAAGATTTGGTAATTTCAAAATTTCAGGTTTCATCAACCCAATTTCAAAATTTTTATATTGAAATGCTGATGTTAATGGTCACTAAAGATCGATTAATTGGATATCTTGCATAAATTTGCTAAATTTCTGGATTTTAAAGCTAATTTCTTGTTTAATCTGCATATTGGCAATTCAAGTTGGTAGTGATCTAGATTCAATTCAAATTTTGGGGCTCAATAGCTTCAGCTAGTAAATTGAAAGGCTGTTGTTAATGGTCACTAAAGCTCGATTAATTGGCTATTTTGCATAAATTTGCCAAATTTCTGGATTTAAAAGCTAATTTCTTATAATAGTATAAACACCTATACTAGAAATTCTAAAAAAAATTAATACTAAAAAATTCAAATTTACTAAATAACAAGAAAATCGCATTCTAAGTCATAGTATTAAAGCTGAAAGCAATCTTAATACTGGGAAAAATGAAAAAATTATAAAATTAGATATACAGGGTGACACATTGAATATACTCACTATAGGGCACTTTTTGACATATTTAGAAAAAAATCCAATTTCCGGTTTTTCCGGAAATGACATCAACTTTGGATTGAACATAAAAGATACTTAAACTTGTCTAAACTCCATTATCGTGTTCGTATTGGTTATATAGAAAAATAGTTGATATGGATGGATACCCTACCGATGGTACTCGAATGACGTCAGAGTACCATTATGCTACCATTTGGCAAAACGGAGTTTTGAGTGAAAAAAAGTTTTGGTTTACTTTTTTGGCACGTATTTCAAACATACTTTTTAAATCGAAATTACTATAATGTAGTATTATTTTGATTATTTGGAATAATTTTAGGGAGTTCATGGCTGTCTAGATCGAGAAATAGAATGGGCGTTTTGACGAATGAAATATCAACTATGAGGTATCATTAGATTGAAAAAATTATAGAAATTTCAAAAATGTAATAATATACCGGGTGTTCCATTTGAAAATCGAAAGTTGATGTCATTTCCAGAAAAACCAAAAGTTGGATTTTTTTTTCTGAATATGTTAAAAAATGCCCTATAGTGAGTTTATTCAATGTTCCAAATTTCAAAAATATAACTACAGAAACAAAGGAGAAAATGGGGGTGTACCATGAGTCTGAGTCACACTGTATAAGGAACAATATTTTCTTTTCTAAACGATTTAATGGCATCTCTAAACGGCTGTAATATTCCCATAGAACCAACTCCGTTAATACCTTTGTGGAGGGTGGGTTAGGATTCCAGGAAAAGTCGTAGAACGTTTTAATAATTTATTTAATAAAAACAAATTTTGAAGTTGGTTAAACCTTATTAGTCTGAAAAGACTGATTTATAAATCGCTGCGGCAGAAAGTAATGGTTTTGTAGGACGTCGACAACGGTTGATAGGTTTAAAACTTTTTAGTCTGAAAAGACTGATTTTTGTAGAATATATGGATTCCACACGGCGAAGAATAGTCGATAATTAGTAATGGATTTGAATGTCCCAGAAGATGGAATTTTTCAGGCTGGTTCGTCGTTGTTTCAGCGGCTGTGAATGGTGGTTGTTCGAGAAATATTCGAGTCGCAGGTAGCCGTTGAAGAGAAATCTGGTCGAAGCGGTGAAACAGATGTTTCTGCGTTGAGAGCGGAAGTGTCGAATATCTCGTCGAAGTTGCTGGGTTCGAAGTCTCGAAGAAAAAGGATCTGTTTCTGTTTTCTTGCTGTATTTATGCCTGTTAGTCTTCACCTATTAGGGATGCGAATTTTTTGACCTAGAAAAGGCGTGACTTCGTCGGATCTGCTCAAGTCGGATTTTAACGAATTAGGGTTTTCGTTCCAGCTGGACTTGAAGATTTTTCGGTGATTTCGTCGATTTTGTTTCAGCCACATCTTTACGAATTTGAATAAAACCTAATACTCTTCGCTCTCTTAAAGTTAAAAAAGCCACACTTCCTAAGATACAAACTACTGAAGTTGATAATATTAAAAATATATATATTATTATTTGTATATGAATACATTTAAATGTTCTAAATTTATTGCACTATTCTGCCAAAATAATTATTTTATTTCTTAATAAAATTTTCAATTATAAATATGGTCCTTTGGTACCATATTAACTATATGAAGATAGAAACCAACCTGGCTCACACCTGTTTAAACTCATATCATGTAAAGTTTTAATGGTCGAACAGACCAAACTATTAAGCTTCTACTCCTAATATTAACTTTTATCCAACATCGAGGTCGCAATCTTATTTTTCGATTTGAACTCTGAAAAAATAACGCTATTATCCCTAAGGTAATTTATTCTTTATTTATAAAATTCGCTTCAACCACAAGGGTTATTAGCGATGGAATATTAATGATACATAATATATATATTAGACTGATTCAAAAAAATCGACTTTTTTTGTTTCCACGAAACCCCCCCCTAATTATCTTCAGGGTATCGAAAAAAGACCTCTGTGAAAATATCAGTTCCAAATAATATCATTTAGAGGTCGCTCATCAATTATTTCTATTTTGCCTACTAATAGCAGGGAAAAAAATTCTTTTTTCAATAAAAAATTCCTAGAACACAAACCAATAGACGGATTTCTTTGTGTGATACATTTTCGTGTAGGCAATCAGAAACACTACAAATATGTCCGTTACGATATTTCGATAAAACGGCCTCTTCAAAAGTTATTCGATTCGATGCTAATATAGAGGTATTTTTGAAGAAAAAAATTATTCAAAAAAATCGACTTTACTTGTTTTCACGCAACCCGCCTTCTAATCATCTTCAGGGCATCGCCAAAAAGCGTCTGTGAAAATATTAGCTTTGAATATTAATATTTAGAGGTCGCTCATCGATGGTTTCTATTTTCGCTGCTGATGGCAGGAAAAAAAATTCTTTTTTCAATAAAAAATTTTTTCTTCACGAACCAATAGACGGATTCCACTATATGATAGATTTTGGTGTAGGGAACTAGGTACTCTACGAAAATGTTTCATACAATATCTCGAAAAAACCACTCGTTCAAAAGTCATTTGAACTTTTTTTTCCATAATACCTCAATATAAGGTATTAATATAGAGGTATTTTTGAAGAAAAAGTTCGAATATGTTTTGAACGAGCGGTTTTATCGAAATATCGTATGAGACATTTTCGTAGAGCATCTAGTTCCCTACACGAAAATGTATCACCCAGTGGAAACCGTCAATTGGTTCGTGAAGAAAAAATTTTTTATTGGAAAAAGAAAATTTGTTCCTGCTATCAACAGCGGAAATAGAAATAATCGCTGAGCGACCTCTAAATATTAATTTTCAAAGCTAATATCTTCAGAGACGCCCTATTTCGATACCCTGAAGATAATTAGAAATAGAGTTTCGTGAAAACAAACAGAATGGATTTTTTTGAATAATTTTTTTCTTCAAAAATACCTCAATATTAGCATCGAATCGAATAACTTTTGAAGAAGCCGTTTTATCGAAATACCGTAAGAGTCATTTTTGTAGAGTATCTGATTGTCTCCACGAAAATGTATTACACAATGAAATCCGTCTATTGGTTTCTGCTCTAGGAATTTTTTATTGAAAAAAGAAATTTTTTCCCTGCTATTAGTAGGGAAAATAGAAATAAATGATGAGCGACCTCTAAATATTATTATTTGAAGCTGATATTTTCATAGAGGTCTCTTTTCGATACCCTGAAGATAATTAGGGGGGGGTTTCGTGAAAACGAAACATGTCGATTTTTTTGAAACAGTCTAATATATATATATATATAGACACTATAAATTAAATCATTTTTGTCATATGTACGGTGTTGGGAAAGTTCATAATATTTTTAACTTCACACTTTTCCATCAAAATGTCTTTCAAATTCCCCGTTATGAGATGTCTTGTTCTTTCCTCTTGGTATGTTGGACATTCACACAGGATATGTTTTACACTTTGTATAACGTTACAGTCTTCACAGGAAGTTTCTTGGGTCCGGGTGATGAGGTGTTCATGTGTAAGTCTAGTATGGCCGATACGGAGTCTACTTAGGATCACTTGTTGTCTTCTGCTTTTTGGGATATTTTTATGTGGTACTATGTATTTTTTTAACTTCTGCTAGCTTAGTTTTGGATGAGTTCCATTCTGCTTGCCACTGTTTCTTTTGAATTTCTTTAAGAAAAGGTGTCAGATCGTGTGTATGTTGTATGCAACACTTTCAGCGTCTGTGTTGGTGATAGAGGTCTTAGCTAGATAGTCGGCTCGCTCATTAACACTAATTCCCATGTGTGATGGTATCCACATGAATTTAATTTTCTTTCTGTTGGCATTTGCTATACTCAGTTCATTTTTAATCCTTGTAAGAATTGGGTGGTTAGTGTATATCTCTTGCGTGGCGTGTAATGAGCTGAGGGAGTCGGTAATGATGACGCATTGTCGGTGGTTTTTATCATTGCAGAACTTTAGAGCTTTCTATATAGCATATAGTTCACCTGTGAACACTGTAGTTGTTTGGGGAAGTTTGAAAGTGCTTTCGTGGTCGTTCGTGATGAATGCAGTGCCACCTCCTTGATTTGTCTCAGATGCATCTGTGTGTAAATGTTTGTAATCTTGGTATGTTTGTAGGTGGTCATTGAAGATTCTTCTAATCGTATCATGGTTAATTTCTGTTTTTTTTCGAGTATGTGAGGTTATAATCGCATTCATGCAGAGGAACTATCCAGGGTGGTGGATTGTGGGGATTCGATGTCTTGATCATAGTTGGTATTCAACTGTTGTATTTCATTAGACATTTGTTCAATCTTTCATAAAATGGTGGATCGGTCCTGGGATTTCCAAGGTACGTACTTTTGAATCGATTATCTACTACATTATGGAGTACTGGATTGGATGGGTTCGTGGAAACTGACATTGCGTACTTGATGGTAAGGAACTGTCTTCGTGACGCCAAGGATGGTTCTCCAGCCTCACATTGGATGCTGCTGACTGGGCTTGTGCGGTATGCTGATTCTGAGTGCGTGATTCTATATTAATTCCAAATCTTTCGTTACAGTTTTTTAGCTGAGTCGTGAACGACGGCCCCGTAATCGAGTTTTGACCTTATGAGTACTTTATAAATTCTTATGAGTGTTGTGAAGTCTGCTCCCCAGTCCTTACTTGTTATAGCTTTCATAAGGTTTTCTTCAATTATGAAATATGGCTTTTGAAGTTCAGTTTCTTATCGGATATCATACCAAGGAATTTAATGCTCTTGACATATTCTACAGAATTTCCATGTAGCATAAGTCCGGGAGGATCATTTGGAGGTTTTCGGGCCAAGAACACACATTTGGTGTTTGATAGGAACAATTGTAGTCCTGATCCGAGTGATCATTTTTCCAACCCTTTGAGAATATCTTGTAGGTATCTCTGCGTTGTATGTTGATTTTTTCCTCTGGAGATTATAACCAAATCACTTGAATGGATAATCTATTCATAAATTAATGTTTACCCATTAGCGCCTACGGTTGCCATATGGCAACGCTTTCGGGGTGTTTTTCAAATGGTTCTCAAATGCGCAGATTTGTAGCTAGAAAATCGGCGGTTGGTTTACTTGATACACAAATGTACCTTATTTCACCAGTAACAAGAATTTTTTCTGTTAACTCACTCGTTCCGCCTCCAGAAGTTGTGAAACTTTGAGTTCTTCGTGAATCGGTAAAAAAATGGAACCTGAGTTCGTGTAGGTGAAATATTTTCTATTTGCGCCCTGGTTTTGTCACAATTTTTCTTTATATGAATCTTGAAACTTCAATTCATGATTCTAACAGGTTAAATATTATCACAAGAAAATATTAGTAGGAAAAATTTTCAGTTGATTTCGTGGGTTGCCATATGGCAACCCTAGGCGCTTATACTCAGTGATAATGCTGACCGGATAGGAGTAGTATGAAATGGTATTGTCCGATTTTTTCATCGTTGCTAGACGTAGCTATGCAAAATATCTGGATTCTGTACAATAAAACAGGAACACCAATAAATTCGCAGCTCGAATTTAAACGAGAAGTGGTCAACAGCTATTTGAAAAAGTATGGTGTAACAGCGATAGGTCAAGGAAACCGCTCATCCTCTTGTTCTTCTTCCAGGGATAGTCGAATTCCGTAAGATTCAATGAACTCAATCATGGTATGAAAAGAGTCTTCCGGGAAGCAATTGAAATTTATAAACACAAAAATAACATAAATAGAAAAGAGGAGACCCCTTTCTTGCATAGCGCCTGGTTACCGACCTTAGAAAAAACAAAGATCAAGCCGACACGAAGCGGGAGCGATGGGCCAATCAGCATCGCGCACGTAGACGCGCCACTTTTTCCCGCCATAAACTGGCGCGCAGATGACGTTTCCGGTTCGAACGCGCCAGTGTCAGAAATTCAGCGTTCGAGGTACAACCTTAGACCGAGAATCCTCTGAAGATGCCTACCGAAGTTGTAGGCGAAACGTTAGGTGAAATTATTCCTAATAGACCACGGCCAATAAGCCCGGAAGACTCTTTTCATACCAGTATATCCGGTCGTGAAAGCCTTAAACTATTCAGAACTCAATCATCTTGGGAAATTCACAGAGACAAAAAGAGTGCGCTGGAGGTGGATGAAAGTCGATCATGAGAACAATGGGTTGAAAATGCGATGTTGGACTTTGCATAGATTGTTTTTTTCCGTTTCATACCGCATAATATTTGTGTCATGACATTGAAAATATTTTATAAATGAATAAAATGTTTCGAAACTATCGAAATGTCAAAAAATTTCATATATCTTATCTGTAAAATAGTATTTCCTCTAAAAATGAAAATATACCCTATGACTGATCACAAGCGCCTAGGGTTGCCATATGGCAACGGTCAATTTTGAAAAAACTAGAGGGAGTATAAAATTTTTGTATGATTTTTTCGTCTCTACAGAGCGTTTCGAATAAGGTTTTATCGAAAAAATTTCAAAAATCGAAAAAAATTTAATTCCGGCGCTAATGGGTTAATAAAAATATAAGTTTAATTAATTTTTCAATCACCCCAATCAAATTCTTTCATATAATGTAATTTAAAAATTCTAAAGATTCAATTATATAAAAATATAAAACTCTATAGGGTTTCTATTAAAAATATTCAAGCTTTTAACATAAAAATAAAATTATCTAACACTTAAATAAAGAAAGCTGTTTTCTCATCAAACCATTCATACAAGTTTTCAATTTAAAAGCTAATGATTATGCTACCTTTGCACAGTCAAAATACTGCGGCCTTTCAATAATTCAGTGGGCAGGCCCTACATTAAATTATATTCAAAAGGAAATGTTTTCAATAAACAGGTGAAAAACTTATTTGCCGAATTACTTTATTCAACCTTCCTAATATAAATCAAATTTGAATATTTATATAAAAATACTAATTTAATCATTATCGCAAAAAATCTAAAATTAAAAATTTCATTTTAATAAAAAAATTTTTTCAAATTTATGCAAGATAGCCAAATAATCGAGCTTTAGTGACCATTAACATCAGCATTTCAATGTAAAAGTTTTGAAATTTGGTTGATGAAACCTGAAATTTGGAAATTACCAAATTTTCACTTAAAATCGATTTTAAAAACCTTTCTAAATGACCAAAAATTTAGAAAAATTTGAAATATCGCCTGCAAAAATGTTTAAAATTTTTTGCATTTTTTTCTGCAAACTTTGGGGTCTCAAATTCGCGAAAAATGGGCTTCAGAGCGCAAATCGTATTATAGTGGGTGTTTTGTGATCTAAAATCTGACTCTAGTCTGTGTCACCCTGTATATCTAATTTCATAATTTTTCATTTATCCCAGTATTAAGATTGCATTCAGCTTTAATATTATGACTTAGAATGCCAGTTTTTTGTTATTTAGTAAATTTAAATTTTTTAGTATCAAATTTTTTCAGAATTTCTAGTATAGGTGTTTATATTATTATAAGAAATTAGCTTTAAGATCCAGAAATTTGGCTAATTTATGCAAGATAGCCAATTAATCGAGCTTTAGTGACCATTAACATCAGCATTTCAATGTAAAAATTTTGAGCTTCGGTTGATAAAACCTGAAATTTTGAAATTACCAAATTTTCACTTAAAATCGATTTTGAAAACCTTTCTAAATGACCAAAAATTTAGAAAAATTTGAAATATCGCCTGCAAAAATTCGGTTTTTTGAAAATCAGGAGTGGAATGCGCATATTTTACCTCATCAAGGTAATCCTTTCATCAGGCGTCCTAACTCTTTTTTCACCCTATTGCAAAAATACATCAATAAAAAAATATTAATTTACAGACAAATTCGTCGATTTTTTTGCTATTTCTTGCAAAATTTTTGGAATTTTTTGCATTTTTTTTTCAAACTTTGAGGTCCCGAAAATTCGCGAAAAATGAGCTTCACAGTGCAAATCGTATTATCGTGGGTGTTTTGTGATCTGAAATCTGACTCTAAAGCTTTTTATTTCATTGAAAATTTACTTATTATATATCTATACTATTTATAATTCATACATATTTATCAATATATATATATATATATATATATATATATATATATATATACAGGGTGTTTCCTTAACATGCGGCAAAAATTCAGGGGGCTGTTCCTTGGACTATTCTAAGAATATTTTGTCCTTTGATGATTTTTGAAAAACCTCTTTGTTTCGAAGATACAGGGCAAACAAAATTTTAGATAATAACATTTTATTATGAAAAATTACATGAAAATTTAACTTAACCTACAAAAACTGTTGAAAATGACCACCTCCAGCCAGCATACAAGCATCCAATCTTCTCCTCATTGACTGCCGAACCCTTTCAAAAACACCAGGATCATTTCTTATTAAGTTACACCCAGCAATGATCCGATTTCGCAAGTCTTCCACATTTTCTACTGGAGTGGTATAAACTAATGATTTTAGATGGCCCCATAGGAACTGGCCGTTTTTTATAGTTGTCAAACACATTTAAAAATAAATTGTACCTACTTAGTAAACACAGTGCGGTACGCATTTTTATTTATACTATTATCAATTTTAAAAATATGAAAAATGTTGTTCGCCCTGTATCTTCGAAACAAAGAGGTTTTTCTAAAAACATCAAAGGACAAAATATTCTTAGAATAGTCCAAGTAACAGCTCCCTGAATTTTTGCCGCATGTTTAGGAAACACCCTGTATATATATTAGACTGATTCAAAAAAATCGACTTTTTTTGTTTTCACGAAAGCCCCCCCTAATTATCTTCAGGGTATCGAAAAAGACTTTTGTGAAAATATCAGCTCCAAATAATAACATTTAGAGGTCGCTCATCCATTATTTCTATTTTGCCTACTAATAGCAGGGGAAAAATTTCTTTTTTCAATAAAAAATTCCTAGAACACAAACCAATAGGCGGATTTCTTTGTGTGATACATTTTCGTGTAGGCAATCAGATACTCTACAAATATGTCCCTTACAATATTTCGATAAAACGGCCGCTTCAAAAGTTATTCGATTCGATGCTAATATTGAGGAATTTTTGGGAGAAAAAAATTATTCAAAAGCTAATCGACTTTACTTGTTTTCACGCAACCCGCCTCCTAATCGTCTTCAAGGCATCGACAAAAGGCGTCTGTGAAAATATTAGCTTTTAAAATTAATATGTAGAGGTCGCTCATCGATGGTTCCTATTTTCGCTGGTGATGGCCAGAAAAAAATTCTTTTTTCAATAAAAATTTTTTTTGTTTATGTACGAATAGACGGACTCTACTGTATGATACATTTTGGTATAGGAAACTAGATACTCTACTAAAATTTATTTATTTATTTATAAATTTCCGCTTCGACTCCAGGGTCATTAGCGGTTTTGGTACAGTAAATTTTTACAGATCACTTACAAATTTTAGGTATTTTATGAGAAGAGAAGAAAACAGAAAGAAAGTATTGTGCTATTAAATCCTGATACTAATTGTTTTGAAAAATAAAATTGTATTGAAAGCTTCTGGTCTGTTGATATTAAGGGCGTCTTCTATCTTGGAACTAACTGCACAGGATTTCCTTTGGTTTTCATATAGCGGACATTCTTCTAATATATGCTTGACTGTTATTTGGACGTTACATGAATTGCACTGTGGTGGCGGTTCTTTCTTCAGTAGGTATGAGTGGGTAAATCGTGTATGGCCAATTCGGAGTCTTCTCATCGTTACCAGTTCGTTTCTTCTCGTCATGATTGGATGGGATTTGGCGGTAGGAATGAAGGAAAGTTCCGATCTTCGGTGGTAAAATACAGTAGCCCATTTCTGTTTCATTTCGTTTTTGTATTTAGTACTTAGATCGTAGGTGGTCATGATTTCAGTAGGTTGTCCTTCAGATATGGCTTTTTTTGCATATATGTCAGCTTTTTCGTTTCCGTCGATTCCTGAATGAGAGGGGATCCACATCAGGGTTATTCTTGTTGGTGCCTGGTTTTGGTTCATTAAGTCTGATATGTGGTTGACGATTGGATTTTTGGAGTACATATTCATAATTGCCTGGATTGAGCTCATAGAATCGGAACAAATTATCGTGTTTTGAAGACTCTGGGTGACGGCATATTCGATAGCTTTTTGTATTGCTATTAATTCGGCGGTGAAGATGGAACAATCTTCTGGGAGTTTATACATTTGATGTGTTGTATTAGAATGGTAAGCACATCCCACTCCATCTGTCGACTTAGATGCATCAGTGTATATTATTTGATTATTTTCGTGATGTGATACCATCTCTCTGAAGTGTTGTTGTAGGATTTCTCTTGGGGTTTCATTTTTTTGGTACTTAGAGAGGTGCAGGTTAACGCTGAGTTTTTTATTGATCCAGGGTGGGTGAGTTGGTTCTTTATATATGATTGTAGTGGGGAAGGAAGAGGTCAGTGAGTTGTGTACTAGGTAATATAGGGGAGGTTTAAAGTTTGTATTATTTTGGTACAGATGCTTGTATTTCTGGGTGATAATTTGATTTTGGCTTGGGTTCTGGGTATCGCCAGAAATTCTCGCAGAGTATGTTAGTTGTAGCATTTGTCGACGTAATGATAAGGGTAGCTCGCCTGTTTCTCTGCAAAGACTATCTGAAGGGCTGGTAATAAGTGCTCCTAATGTAAGCCGAAGCGCCGTGTTCTGAATAACGTTGAGCTTTTTTAGGGTGGTTTTGTTAGCCGTGGAGTATAAGATTGATCCATAATCTAATTTAGACCGAATTAATGTTTTATAAATTGTTAGAAGAGTTTTCTCATCTGCTCCCCAGTGGTTATTGGCTAGAACTTTCATTATATTCAGTCTCCTGACGCAACTTGTTTTGAGCTCCTTAAGATGTTCTTGCCAGGTGACTCTTGTATCAAAAGTGATTCCGAGGAAGGTGTGAGATTTGACATTTTCTAGTGGGGTGTCCGCGAGTTTCAGAGTGCATGGTTTAAATTGTTTTCTCGTGAATTTCATCACTTTACTTTTGGTCTGTGAACAGCGGAAGCCAGATTTGTTTGACCATTCTTCAATTCTGTTGATACATGCTTGTAATATATTTTCAGTTGTTTCAGAGTTTCTACCACGACACATTATTACAAAGTCGTCGGCATACAGTGACGGTGTTACTGGTGGTGTTATTGAAGAGACTACATCATCAATGGCTATCAGGAATAATGTTGTGCTGATCACTGAGCCTTGTGGTAGTCCGTTTTGTAAGATATAAGATCTAGATTTATTATTGCCGAGTTTGACTCTGAAGGATCTTTCGCTGATGAAGTTTTGTATATAGTGTAGAATATTTCCGTCTATGTTTTTCTCTTTGAGTTTTTGCAGTAGGCGGTGCCTCCATGTTGTGTCATATGCTTTTACAATGTCGAAAAAGACTGCTATTAATTCTTCTTTATTAGCAAAAGCGTCTAGAATTTCTGTATGTAATTGTATTAAATTGTCCATTGTTGATCTATTTTTACGAAATCCGCTTTGATATTTTGTTATTGATCTTTCTTTCTCCAGGATATGACATAGTCTTTTATTTATGATTTTCTCCATGACTTTGCACATGGTGTTAGTCAATGATATAGGGCGATAGCTTCTAGCCTCCATTTTGGGACACTTTGATTTGAGTATAGGTATTATAGTCGCTTCTCTCCATTCATTTACGAAAGTTTTCTCTGTGTAGATTTTGTTATAAATTTTTAGTAAGATCTCAATGCCTGATTCGGGCAGATGTTTGAGAAATATTATTGGTATTTGGTCAGGTCCTGGTGAGCTATTTTTGCTGTTATCAATGGCATACCTCAGTTCTTCTTGAGTTATTGGTGAGTTGATTGGGCTCCTATTGTCTTCGTTTATGATTATGGGTTCGGTGAGTTCTACTCGTTTTTTGTATTCCAGAAAATCAGAAGTGTAGTTATTATCTGATGAATTTGCTTGGAAATTTTGTGCCAAAAGTTCAGCGATTTCATTTTTATCTGTGATACTTTTTTGATTTTTGTCTTTGAGTGCTGTTATATCGGGTCCTCTTCTTTTGCCTTTAATAGCGTTTATTTTTTTCCAGACTTCCTTAATGTTTGAATTTGTGTTCAGTTGAGATACATAGTCTTGCCATGATTGTTTTTTGGCTTGTTTCAATATTCGTCGTGTGATTGCTCTTTGTTTCTTGAATTCCACAAGATTTTCAGGTGTGTTTTTCTTTTTTAGTTTGTACAACAATTTTTTACTCTGTTTAACGGCGTTTTGGCAATCAGAATTCCACCAGGTATTGTAATTTTTTCTGTGTGTATTTTTCCTTTTTCCTACAAATATCTCGGCGGCTTCGTTGATCAGGCTTGAAAATGTTTCTGTTAGTATGTTTACGTTATTATCTATTTCGAAATCCTGAAATTTACATTGTAAATAGTTCGTGTAAGAGGTCCAGTCGGCGTGGTTTATCTTCCAGCTCTCAGTGACTTGTTCATCGTGGTTACGTACTGTTTGATATGTGATTTTTATAGGAAAATGGTCACTATCGTGTAGACTATCTAGGACCTGCCAGTTCATGTTGGTGCTAATACTAGCGTGTGTTAGCGTAAGGTCTAAGGTGGAGAAAGTTCCGTTGGCCGCATTAAAATATGTAGGTTCTCTGTTATTATGAAGTATGAGATCAGATGTTGTTACAATGTTTTCGATAATTTTTCCCTTTTTATTTGTGTCTTGAGATCCCCAAATGGGGTTATGAGCGTTGAAATCACCTAGAACAATCATGGGTTTGGGCAACTGGTTCATGAGTTCATCGATTTCTGATTGCTGAAGATCGTATTTGGGTGGGATGTAAATATTACAAACAGTGATGTTATTTGGTAAGTTCAAGGATATTGCTATAGTTTCTAGGTTGGAGTGAAGATTTAACTTCTCCGAATGATATGTTTTCCTTATAAATATGGCAGCTCCACCACTGGCTTTTCTTGCATTAGTCCGGTTATAGAAATATCCTTCGTAGTTTTTCAGGGATGGTTTTTGTTCTTCTTTTATATATGTTTCTTGTAGACACAGCATGTCAGGATCCTGCTCACTTAGGATTTGCTGTATTCGTTGAAGATGACTATAAAAGCCCTGGCAGTTCCATTGAATTATAGTGAATTTTGTGAGTGATGTTTTTTATTCTCTCGGATTTCATGTTCGTCAATTTCGTCGTGAGGCTCATGGGAGCTAATGCTTATATTACTGGACAAATCATATTCTTCTAATTTTAATTGAGCCTTAAGTTTATTCAGGATCTTTGTGACCTTTGTTTTTGTGGTTTTACTGGGTAAACGTGTGTATATATTTTCCATTGTGTGTATGACTAAATCGACGTTTTCGGTTATATCGTATGCGTTGTTAAGGGGATCTTTATTTGCGATGCTGAGGTCTAGAAACTTCTTGAAATCTTGGAATTTAATCGGGTATTGTGTTGGGTCTGCTTCGAATACTGCATCAATTCCGTCTAGGTTGATGTTGGGCTGAGAGTTTTGAGATGTTTTATACTTTTTATTTTTGCTGGTTTTCGATGCATTAGGAACTGGTGCCATAAATTTTTGTTCTGGCTGTTCAGAGCTGGATTCGGGTGTTGGTTGAGTGAGAGGATTGATAATCTCTTCAGTATTTGGTGAATTAGGAGAACTGGAAGAAGCTCGACGTTTTTTTGGGTTCTCGGGTACTTCAGTTGTAGGATATTCTTCTTCCATAAGTTCATTTTCTTTTTCTGCTTCTGTATTCCTGTTTGTATGCGTAGGTTCAGGAGACTCATTGCCACGGGTAGTTGCGGTTTCAGATTTATTTGGACATGTGCTGGCGATGTGGCCTTGTTCCTTGCAGGTATAGCAAACTAATGTGTCAGAAGCGAGAAATATTCTGTACGTCGTTTGTTCATGTGTAAGTAGAAATGATGATGGATACTCTTCTTCTCCTTCTTCCGGGGGGCTAATAAAGACCTGTCTCTTGAAACTCAATATGTGTGAAAATTCGTCACCCTCTATTCCGGCTCTTAGGAAGTTTATACTGGAGACTAGTGTGAGTCCGAGATCTTTTAGCTTTTCTTCGATAATTGCATGGGGAATTGAAGGACATGCATTCGAAATAATGATTCGCTTCGCTGGGGTTATGAATCTACGGATATGTATGTCATTGCCACCTATGTTTATACAAGTTCGATTTTCTAGTAATTTGTCTACTGTTTTCACTTCATCTAAGAAGATACAGACCCTCTGGTTGGAAAGTCGCGAGATGAATCTTATACACTTTGGTCCTATTAAACTACCAATAGCTTTTATGTAATCGGAGTTTCGGAGATCCCCAATTGCATTTAGTATGATTGCCTGCTCTTTTTTCGGGAAGTTTAGGGTTGGAGTAGATTTTGTTGCGTTTGCGTATGACGTTTTGGTTGATGCGCCTGAATTATTTGCTTGTGAGGTGGATGGTTCGTGTATGATTCCTTTATTCATTGTGGTTATCTTATCTGTCATATTGTTCCAGAGAAGAAATAATCATGGGCATATTTTCTCGAGAGAAATATACGCCGGTTCGTTCGGTTGGATCAACTACACCGAGACAGAGCTCGATTTGTTGAATATTGTAGATGATGAAATATATTTTACTTGTCAGATGGGGTTATTGCAGAATAATAATTAGGTTTAATATTTTATCTTCGCTCACCGTAGATAAGGTATGTGTACGTATCTGAGATAGCACGTGTGCACTCACCAACAGATTGTACGGGACTCTCTACTAAAATGTTTAATAGGGTATCTCGATGAAACCACTCGTTCAAAAGTTATTTGAACTTTTTTGTCCAAAATACCTCGATATAAGGTATTATATAGAGGTATTTTTGAAGAAAAAGTTCGAATAACTTTTCAAAGAGCGGTTTTATCGAAATATCGTATGAGACATCCTCGTAGAACATCTAGTTCCCTACACGAAAATGTATCACACAGTGGAATCCGTCAATTGGTTAGTGAAGAAAACATTTTTTATTGAAAAATGAAAATTTTTTTCTGCTATCAACAGCGGAAATGAAAATCATCGCTGAGCGACCTCTAAATATTAATATTCAAAGCTAATATCTTCACAGATGCCTTTTTTCGATACCCTGAAGATAATTAGAAATAGAGTTTCGTAACTCTATTTCTAACTTTTTGAATAATTTTTTTTTTCAAAAATACCTCAATATTTGCATCGAATCGAATAACTTTTGAAGGGGCCGTTTTATCGAAATATCGTAGTAGTCATTTTCGTAGAGTATCTGATTGTCCACACGAAAAACTATCACACAATGAAATCTGTCTATTGGTTTCTGCTCTAGGAATTTTTTATTGAAAAAAGAAATTTTTTCCCTGCTATTAGTAGGGAAAATAGAAATAATTGATGAGCGACCTCTAAATATTATTATTTAAAGCTGATATTTTCATACAGGTCTCTTTTCGATAGCCTGAAGATAATACGGGGGGGGGGGTTCGTTAAAACAAAAAATGTTGATTTTTTTGAAACAGTCTAATATATACAGTGTGTACCAAGTTCGACGGCCTATTAGGCGTTCCTGAAGAACTAGACTTATTTGAAATCTGAAAATTGGGATCAAGATATTGTTTGACATTATCTACCGAGCTAGAATATTCTTGAAGCCTGACCACTTTCAGTTATACAGGGAGCGGAAAAAAAATTTTCAAAATTTTTTTCTTCTGTTTTTTCGTTTTTGAATTTGATAGAGTATGCAATTCTGAATACATTCGTACTTAAATCGTTGCATTCGTCGAAATACTTTCCAAAATATCGAGAAAAACCTGAAGAAAAAGATAGAAAAGAGTATTCGGTATTATGTTTGTTATTCCTAATCTAGATACCTTAAGCACAAACCGTTTTCACATTTTTTAAGTCGAAGACTGTGTTAATATTGTACATTTTTAGAATTTTGAAAAACTCATCACAGGGTGTTCCAAATGTTGGGTCAAAAATTGGGATCAAGATTGGCCCATAACTTTCATTTTTCAAATTATAACCCTATTTTTTTATGATTGCGTTGGATTGTACGAAGAAAAATGATGATAATGATGATAATCTTCAAAAATGGTAATGCTCCTAAAATTGATAATTCTTGAGTTATTTAGGATTTTCTGATTTTTTGTCGTACGTAGCGTCAAATTCATCAAATCTGTTTCATATCAACTATGACCTTGGTCATAGAAGATAAATTATTCTAATAAGTGACACACCTTTTTTTTTAAATTCATTGTTGTTATGAAACAGATTTTATGCATTTGACGCAACGTACGACATGGAATCAGAAAATACTAAATAACTCGAGAATTATTAATTTTAGAAGTATCAATATGATAGAACATTATCGTCATTTTTCTTTGCAGAATCCAGCGCAATAATAAAAAAATAGGGTTCAAATTTGAAAAACGAAAGTTATAGGCCAATCTTGATCCCAATTTTTGACCGAACATTTGGAACACCCTGTGACGAGTTTTTCAAAATTCTAAATATGTAAAATATTATTGAAAAAATTGATTTTTCACGATTTTGTCATCCCTAACTTTGAAAGCGATTTTTTCACCCCCTGTATCATGAATCGCGATTTCGATTTTTAAAGTGGATACATCAATCTTACATCTTGAAAAATCCCAAAAATGAAAATTTTCCATCCAAAAACCTCGAAGTTATTCTCGTTTCAGCGGAGCTCTATTTTCGATTTATTTTTCGAATTTTCCTGCTCAGAGAGAATTTTCCAACCAAAACTGAAAAATGTTACATCAAAATAACTTGAAATTTTCTAAGGAATCTATTTCTGCAATAAAAAAATGGTGTTCTAATTTGAAAAACGGAAGTTGACGTCATTTCCGGAAAAACCGGAGGGTCTTATGCCTTGAAAATATTTTAGATCTCATCAGCATCGTGAAATACTTATAAGTGAAAATACGTTCAGTAGTTTCCCGTATCAATATGGGTGAGGTTCCTCGTGAAAGACCCTGTATATAATGTATTATTCTGATTCTCAATAGGTACCGAAGTACCCCTCAGAAGCACGAAGCTCTATGAGGGCTTGCTCAAATTCGGAGAACCAGTTATTGATGGCCTAGAATGAAAACATGGTACATAGCAAGGAAACAAGGAAAAAATTATGGATGAAGGAAATAGATTGGGAATAGGTGGCAAGAGTCTACTGGCTGGTAATATACAGAAGTGTGAAGGCATGTGGTGAATTTAAGCAAAAAAAATTCAATTGATTACATAACCCTTCCGAGTCCCCTTTCAGGAAGCTATTCGGACAAAGCGACCATGTCCAGCCATCCAAATGACAATTTTATAGAATTTGATTTTTTGAAGAAGGCTGCAATGAAATAAATCAGAAATTTGTTCGCAATGCCAAGAAATAGAATGTAAAATCATAGAAAAACAACATTCATAATGTCTAAGTAGATTTCACTGATGGACATACCTTTAAAATAAACGTGCTTTGTGCAGTGAGCTTATTTTTTTCCTTCAAGTCATCAGGAAGTGAATTTAAAGGATTTATTTTGCTTTAATAACGCCTGGTCTTATTTTGCAAAATCGTTATTGTATTTTTTTGTTTTATGGTGGTTTCCTGTGAAATTTCCCAATACTTTTGGCGTTTTGTGTGATTTCGCCTCGGTTTTTGCAGATCTGGTTCATTGAAATCACCCACATGTATTGGATACTGCCTCTTCCTAAAAGACAATATAAATTATACACATATAAAATATGTGGGTATTGAAGGGATTGCCAAACAAAAAGAAATTTACGAGAGATACCTGTTTTTTGTCGCAGACAAAATTTGAGTTGGTGTCTGATAAAACCGAGGTCATAGACACGTCTATTCCCCTTGTATTTGAAACAGGTGATGAAGAAGTAGACGGTTTGTTTTCATCATCTGCTTGAGATTCCTCACCTAATTGAGAAATAATTTCGCACTTTGGTTTTTTCTTTTTACAAATGAATGGAAAAATTTGTGCTATCTTGTGCCGTGAATATTTTCTCGAAAATTCTTCAGATTTTCCGGCAAATTAGGATAATCAAAAAAGTCAGCCCAGCACTTTGCTTTCTTTCCAAAGGAAACATGTTCAAAAAATTGTAAGTCGTCGGCAAAATTGTGACGTAATTTTTCACGAATTTCCCCCTAATCAATTCAAAAAGATGAATTAGAAAAAAGTTAGTACGGCATTTTCGTGTTTTTTTACGAAAATTGATCTATATGGATGCACGGCAATTGGGACAACTTGTGCCAGTCAGATTCATAGATGAAATTCGCAGTTTTTTCCTCAAATGGAGGAAAAAAGAAAAATCAGAAGAATGTGGCAACAGTGTGTCTCTGTCTTTTGGATTTTCGAAAAGAAATGTTAATGAACCTATTTGTGTTGATATGTGCTGTTGAAATTTTTCTTCTATTACCTACGGTTCTCAAGATATTTCCTGAAATATATGTTGTTCGAACCAGCCTAGAATTGTCCATAAAATTGAGTATTGACAGCTGAAATTTTGTTTTTCATGTACTGTGTTGTGCCGTTCGAATTTTTCCAGAAGTATTTTTTATTTCCAAGAGAATTGAAATTAAAAAAATCGTATTTCAGCAATTATGTTTTTTCTATTCCCAAATTTGTGAAAAAAAATTGTGCTACATTCGTTGTGACTGGTGCCGGTGGAATTTTCAGAAATAACTTCATATTTACTCTTCAAAAGGTGAAAATTCAATAAATCGGTATATTGGTAGGTAAATCCGTACACATGGCAACAGACCGTACTACGAAATTTGTACAAACGTTCGCATCCCGATTGGTTGTCTGAATTTGCACTGCTGCCATAATTATTTGAAGGAGGTATTATACACTATAACTAAGATGAAGACTTCCATTAGGGTCAGATGACGTAAATAATAATATTTTGATATGGGCTAAAAATACTTTCACAGAATGTGAAATAAACGTTAAATTTCCAGAAAAAGGAAACGAAATTAACCCTTCTCACAATTCTGAAATAGAGAAGAAATTGAAAAATTCAATTCACTACTATCCCATTCTCAGTGCGGTTATGATGGATTTTTTTTGGATATGGTGAGCCCTCTGTAAGTTCTGCTTCTTTCGAATCGGAATTCAGAGATGTAAAACATGTTTTACTAAAAATCGAGTCTCGACCCGAGAAAATAGAAATGTAACAGAGTGGCGACTGGGGCTCTTGCGGTGTGCCTTGTTCCCCCCACTCTCTGGCGCACTAATCGCTAGCCGATTCGGATTGCAAAACTCAGCTCCAGATTCGATTTCGATCACATTTTCGTTTAGTTCATTGCCATAAGAATATGGCGGTGTTGGGCGTTTCGAACAAACCAGGGAGCATTGAAGGCGGTCCTGAGAAATTTTCGTTGGAAGATTTCCAATTTATTCAATTGCGTCCTGCTGACGGCGTGTACATGTAAAGAATCAACTTATTGGGAATAGATATATGGCTGCCCTTTTGAGTTGCCTGATCGGTGTGCAGGTTGAATTTTCAGCTCACGATGTAGAGTGAAATTGCCAGGGAATGTCTTTTCCAAACAATTTTACATTACTCTGAGGTTGGACTCTTTTCCGTGTTAGGAGAAGTGCGTTACTTTTTTCGGGATTCAGTTAATCAGCCCTTTGGAGCACTATTCTTCCATAGTATCCACAAAATTTTGAAGATATTTTGTGGCTGAACGGGGATATTTGGATATGGTTAGAATAGCTGTGTCGTCTGCGTACAAAGCCAATGAAGTTTGAATGGATTTCGGAATATCGGCAGTATACATGGCGTAAAGCAAAGGAGATAATACGCTTCCTTGGGGTATTCCGGCCGCGAGGTCTCTCGGTTGAGAGATCGAATCAGAAATTTTCGCTTGGAAGAAATGAGTGGATCATTTGATACAGTGAGAGTGGTCTTTTCGCTTCACGGAGTTTGAAGACGAGGCCGTCGTGCCACACATTGTCAAAGACTTTAGAAATGTCGAGAAACACCGCACCTGTTACTTGCTTCCATTCAAAACCAGTAGATGCGTGTTCGACAACTCTGAGACTCTGAGAAATTGATCCACAGTGGAATGTTGGGGACGAGAACCAAATTGTAGATTTTTAATCAGACTCATATAGAGACACATTTTGCAAGGTCACGATTTACCTCATTTTTACTGAATACTCCTGGCACCTCCTGAGTATGGCGACATGGTCGTAGTGACAGTTAATGCAGGAGGGCTCTACATCACATGGCTTGTCTTTCTTCATTGTCATATCATGTCATTTTTTCGAGGTTATAACATTTATGGTTGTATTTGTCTATGATCCCTTCCATGACGTCGTTGAAAACATTTACAAGTTTGAATGTTCTGATTTCATTTTTTTGTTCCTGGTTTGACCGATTTTTGGTCTGTTTTGGTTAGAACACTTTTTTCTTTAATTAAATTTAGTATAAATATATATATATATATATATATATATATATCAATTGCATACTAATGAAACATGAATAATCATCTTCCCGACATGATATTGAAAGAACTACATAATTCGTTCATTCCAATGAAAATTCCGAGTGTATTTAATAGGTTGATAGGTATTTTTGTAATTGAAGTATTCTAATGATTCCTTCGGGTTTACTGGAGCAAACACTTTTTTCCACACTATATTCCGGGTATGATGAGGATTTTCATATGAAAGATGACTTTTCACGAAGTTGGTCGCTTGACTCTCGAAAAGGCGAGGTATACCTAGGTAATATGCGATGCATGAAAACTGAACTGGACTTTAAGTTAACTTCAAAAGTTTCACCTTGAAGATCCAACGGAAAATTACTGACGCTGCATGGTTCATCCCTGTTGTTTTTTTAACGAGTCAAGGATTTTACTTTGCATATAATATAAAATCCTTATTGCTGCGTTGTTAACCAGTAACAACCTTTGCATTCATAACGTGATTGAGCTGACTTGATACAATGAGTGTCACACCTATCAACGTATTTTTCTTTAATTCATTACCATCACAATTCATGTGATGGTAAGTCTAAAATGTTAACACCATTGAGAAATTCTGTTGTAAATTCGACTGTTGCTTCAGGTTCATCTTAGCAATAGTGAATTTTGTACTTTCCCGCAAGTTTAGAAACTATATCATTTCAACATCTCTGTTAAGAGCCGCGTTCTTTCATCCCTTCAAAATTTCCATTTGCTGAGCTATTAGCAACCAAATACTTCATCAATCAGAATGTTGTTTGAAATGATATTCTGCGGCCTTTCAATTTCTTCCATATTATTTTGAGACAGTTCGCCGCTGACTAATTTTAGTAAATAATTTGCAAACTGGCGTTACTCTATATCAACGCGCATATCTTCTTCTAAGTTCAAAAGTCTAATAAACGGTCCATTTTCAAATGAATGTGTTCGTTAAAATGACACAATTGATTGATTTTCTCCAAAACTGCTATATAATATAGCTCAATATCGAATTTTAAGCATGTAATGACCGCGATTATTTTTGAAACATAGATGAATTCAAAATAGTTATCATCGAAATAAATACTTTTTTCAATTCCAGGGCTCAGAAATCTTTTATCATGGAGTTGGAGAAATGATATTAAATTATTTTGTCACTGAGGTGAGAGATATACCGGTTTCAGCCTGGTTTGGCATCATCAGTATGCCATACACCTCAGGGACAAAATCTTCATAAAAAACTTCAATATTTGAAGCAATTAGGTGTGGTGTACTGAACAGAAATTACAAAAGAGTGACATCCAGTTGCGTCAAAATGAAGTTCCGCATCTCCAATGACATGCGAAAATAGAACTCTGTACATCCTCTTTCACTCAATGAGATTTTAGTAGTGGCCCTAAATCAGGGCCATCATGCAAGTTTCTCCGAGTGATGGAAACGCTTCGTAATTTCTGCTCAGTACATCACACCTCATTGCTTTGAATAGGTATCGAAGTTTTTTATGAAGATTTTGTCCTTGAGGTGTATGGGATAATGATGTTGCCAAACAAGGCTGAGTTACGAATCTGTCAGGAACTGGAGTTCCAATTACTTAGGATCAACCTCACTTGCAGTTACAAGCCCCCACAACGCGTCAAGGTGCTGACCTATTGGGGAACAGATATACATACCTACACTGATAATTTAATTTCACAGTCACTTTTACTGCTTTTCCACTGGGAGGATTTTCAGAGTTCAGGTATTTGCTGAAGAGATCTTCCATCTTATGTCGTAATTTTATTGTTCCCTTTTTGATAAGTTCTGCGGGGATTCCTCCGGGTCCCGCAGCATTCTTGTTTTTCATAGATCTTATGCGTTTTTTCCACATCGTCTTCAGTGATTGTTCCTGCTGTAACATTAACTGTATATCGTTTTGGAGAAATATTCATGAATTATAATTATGCCAGATGTTTTCGAAGCTCTTTCTCGAAGTGTTCTATTCATTCATTCCCATTATCGATCGAATGTTGCTTTTGATAAAAAATAATTTACTTCATTAAGTAGGCAATATTACTTCATATTACAAAGATATGAAAAATTCATTATGAAGAACTTCCTCAATCTACCAAAAAGTCGAAGTCTAGCAGATATGCTAATCAACTTAACCTAGAGAAAATTTGGTCTCATATTTCAAGATAATGAATAATAAAAGTGAAGAAAAATTAATATAAGGACGCGCAGGAAATAAAAAGAAGTTGAAAAAAATTAAAGTAAAGCAAAATACAAATGATTAAAAACGCAAACTCACTTTGTGAATACCGGCCACATTGTTGATTCAACCATATCAATTGCTAATTCAAATGCTCTAGGTCTCAATGATCTGAGTTCAGGTGAGAGTATAATGTATGTAATTTCTCTTGAAGAGAGAAAGTGGCATCGAAAGATCCTCCCTATTTCTAGTTAATGTGAAGTGAAGTGATGATTTAGGAATCAACCTATAATTGAGCAAAGCAGGAATACCTACCATTTATCGTCAAGGAGTGAACAAAAACTGTTAGATGAAGGATACGCCTATTGCTCATATTCAGCCAACCGAGCACTCGAATTCTGGATTTTATACACCGCTCAAATATCCGCATACCAAAAATCAACATTATGCACCTTATGCACTCTGAAGTGTTTGTTCAATAACATAAACGATTGCCGTGAATAACATCGGCATAATTGAATTTAGAGAGCACCAGTGATACACACAGCCGCCTCTTAAGATGAAAATGTAAAATATGCCTGTCGTTTTTCAATGTTTTCTGTCCTTTCCTGAGATTTTTTTAAGTCTTCAGGCCTCTGATGATCTGCTTCCACGTATGTTAGATTCCAGTTCTCTACATGTCTCATTTTTAATGTATATTATCAACTTATTGAGATTTTACTGTTCACAACGTTAAAGCAACCTATCCTCTTCATTTTTGTTATTGAAATGAAACAATTTTCAGTACTGATTTTTAGGAAGCAAAAACTAAAGTGAAGGTCTAACTTGTTTCTTAATTTTTAATGATCTGGGAAATTAGAGGGAATGTCCAGAAAATTTGAGCGGCACAGCTGAGCACAAGAAGGTATATCACAATCTTTTGTTCAAGCTCACTTCAACAATTCGAAAAAAACTCTGATTGCTGATCTGGGCTTATTGTGGCCCCTCTTTCACTTGACAAATCTTTACAGTACCCACGACGCCCAACTTTGAAACGACTAATTATATCATTAAAACAAGCTGAATCTCTGTAAAACATCCAAATCAGTACAGAATATTCATCTAACCAAACCATCTCTATTTAGTGAGACGATAATAATTGGAGCTCAACATTATTTTTATACTTTTGAATTTATTTTCATCTCATCGCATAGTCATGTTAAAAGTTTCAACCTTATTTTCACCGAAGAAGAGTAAAGATAATTCGAGTGAAATTACCCTGTGATCAACATTCTGAATATGTTTATAATGAAAATTTGAAAGCAACGAAGGAACCTATTTGCACAACGATACATCGTAGGAAATTTACATTATCCGCTCATAAATTTCAAGTAATTCAGCTAGTTGAATTGGATATTTTCTATTGGTACGATTCACTTTGGAATTAATAAATCTGCATTACACGCGAACATTATTATGGATAAGACAGAGAGTGATTCAGAGAATATAACTTCGATGTAAGCAATATACTTTATGTATGTACCTATAATAATGCGATCTCTAATTATGCGTTCCTTGAATAAATAGATTCACTTATGTGATTTCAATTTTCAACTTTTCACCGTACTGATGAGGGCCGGAAGCCCGAAACAGCTGTCTACGGTTCATTTTCGTTTCAGAGGGTTATGTCCATTGAATCTTTTCCATGTATATATATATATATATATATTAGACTGTTTCAAAAAAATCGACATTTTTTGTTTTCACGAAACCCCCCCTAATTATCTTCAGGGTATCGGAAAAAGACCTCTATGAAAATATCAGCTTCAAATAATAATATTTAGAGGTCGCTCATCAATTATTTCTATTTATTTTATATTATATTAGCGAGGATCCTACAGCTTCTACCGCATCTCGCATTTCGATCTCCATACTTGTCGATTTCTCCAATCATCCTCATGAATTGCTCTATCCCTCATAATTTCAAAAACATTCTTCAACCAAGTTGTAGCAGGTCTTGCTCGTTTTTGTTTTCTGTTTATATTGTACTGGATTGCTCGTTTCGGCCATCTATATCCTCCATTCGTTGCACGTGACCATACCATATCAACTGTCGGGTTTCTATTCTTTCGGATGTTCTTAGTATTCTATTTGTCCTTCGTCTTATTTCATCATTCGTTATATGGTCAATTCTGGATATTCGACATTATTTCTATTTTCCCTACTAATAGCAGGGAAAAAATTTCTTTTTCAATAAAAAATTCCTAGAGCAGAAACCAATAGACGGATTTCATTGTGTAATACATTTTCGTGTAGACAATCAGATACTCTACAAAAATGAGCCTTACGATATTTCGGTAAAACGGCCCCTTCAAAAGTTATTCGTTTCGATGATAATATTGAGGTATTTTTGAAGAAAAAAATTATTCAAAAAAATCCATTCTGTTTGTTTTCACGAAACTCTATTTCTAATTGTCTTCAGGGTATCGAAAAAAGGCGTCTGTGAAGATATTAGCTTTGAATATTAATATTTAGAGGTCGCTCAGCGATGACTTCTATTTCCGCTGTTGATAGCAGGAAAAAATGTTCTTTTTTCAATAAAAAAATTTTTTTTTCACGAACCAATAGACGGATTTCATAGTGTGATACATTTTCGTGTAGGGAACTAGATGCTCTACGAAAATGTCTCTTACGATATTTCGATAAAACCGCTCGTTCAAAAGTTATTCGAACTTTTTCTTCAAGAATACCTCTATATTAATAACTTATATTGAGGTATTTCGGAAAAAAATATTCAAATAAGTGGTTTTATCGAGATATCGTATTGAACATTTTCGTAGAGTATCTAGTTCCCTACACCAAAATGTATCATACAGTGGAATCCGTCTATTGGTCCAAGAACAAAAATTTTTTTATTGAAAAAAGAATTTTTTTCCTGCCATCAGCAGCGAAAATAGAAACTGTCGTTGAGCGACCTCTAAATATTAATATTCAAAGCTAATATTTTCACAGACGGCTTTTGTCTATGCCCTGAAGATGATTAGAAGGCAGGTTGCGTGAAAACAAGTAAAGTCGATTTTTTTGAATAATTTTTTTCTTCAAAAATACCTCAATATTAGCATAGAATCGAATAACTTTTGAAGCGGCCGTTTTATCGAAATATCGTAGGGGACATATTTGTAGAGTATCTGATTGCCTACACGAAAATGTATCACACAAGAAATCCGCCTATTGGTTTGTGTTCTAGGAATTTTTTATTGAAAAAAAATTTTTTTCCCTGCTATTAGTAGGCAAAATAGAAATAATTGATGAGCGACCTTTGAATGTTATTATTTGCAGCTGATATTTTCACAAAGGTCTTTTTTCGATATCTTGAAGATAATTAGGGAGGGGATTTCGTGAAAACAAAAAAAGTCGATTTTTTTAATCAGTCTAATATATATATATATATATATATAATATTAGGATAAATAATGAGGGATCGGTGAAGTACATGGAAAAGATTTTGACTCCGTTATGTGATTTCAATTTCCAACTTTCCAAAGTACTGATGAGGGCCGAAAGCCCGAAACAGCTGTCTACGGTTCATTTTCGTTTCAGAGGGTTATGTCCGTTAAATCTCGATTTCTGTTTCGAGGGGGACAACTTAAGATGTAGGTTACGGACGCATAGCGCTTCAACCCTTGCTACTACAACCCTCACCCCCAATTTTTGAATAGGGAAGATGGGGTGAGTGATACCTCATTTGAAAGGTATTTTTTTACTGATTTCAGCACAGTAATTGTTTTTTCATTTCATGCATTAGTTCTCGAAATATTCTTGACGATGCATTTGAAAATGAAGTGGTGTTTTCATGGCACTTGTAGTGTTTTTTTGTGAAAAACATTTCAAATGAGGTATCACTCACCCCATCTTCCCTATTCAGAAATTGGGGGTGAGGGTTGTAGTAGTAAGGGTTGAAGCGCTATGCGTCCGTAACCTACATCTTAAGTTGTCCCCCTCGAAACAGAAATCGACCTGTCCGAGCATTTCTATCGAAAAAATTTATTTCGTCTGTAATCTCGTCTGTTTCGTTTTCAAATGGCCACCCTGTATTTCGAGAACTAATGCATAGAATGAAAAAACAATTACTGTGCTGAAATCAGTATAAAAATACCTTTCAAATGAGGTATCACTCACCCCATCTTCCCTATTCAAAAATTGGGGGTGAGGGTTGTAATAGCAAGGGTTGAAGCGCTATGCGCCCGTAACCTACATCTTAAGTTGTCCCCCTCGAAACAAAAATCGACCTGCCCGAGCATTTCTATCGAAAAAATTTATTTCGTCTGTTATCTCGTCTGTTTCGTTTTCAAATGGCCACCCTGTATATATGTATATATATATATATATATATATATATATAAATATATTGAATAACAAGAATTTCTAAACAAAATACTATAGATTCTGAAATAAAAATAACCAGAAAGAAATCAATGTGACAAAAAACTTGAGAAATTATTTAACTAAAATGCATTAATCTTTTCTAATTTTTTTTGTTCAAACAAATCAACTTGTCGATGTCCAAGCTTCAAACTATTTCTTGTTCAAAGCTAGAGTAGGCTCAAAAGTCTGATAGACGTGTTTGCGGCATTGAATTGCTAAGATAATTCTTGATTATCTTAAGCCCAGTAAAACGATCATTTGGCGATGTTGAAGGAGAGTCCTGAAAAGCTTGACGGTATATTCTTCTTTATTTTTCGGGAGTAAGAATTATATCTCCATTGTTTTAGTTTTGTTCATTATATCATCAGAAAAATATAGCGAATCAATAAATTCATTTGGATTCTTGCACCATCGACAGAGAAGGCAGTCAGTTAGTCTCGTCTTATTTAGATGTCTGTTATGTTTAACAGACATCTAAACTGACTGTTGTTGGCCAGTTAATGCACCATTCCCCAAACTCAGGTATTTCTCCTAAAGGGCCAGGAGTTTTTTGACCTCAGTTACAGAGAAAAGTCTTCTTCTCCTTCCCTCTTCGTAAAGGCATATGCCTGTTCCTCATCGAAAATTTGCCATTTCATCCGTTATCTGGGCAAGTTGTCACTTCATCTCTTCTCTCTTCCGAGGTCTTCCAACACTTCTTTTTCCAAACGGTGATTTATCCCTAGATATTCTTACTATCCGATCTTGGTTCGTTCGACTTATGTGATCGTTCCATTCTATCTTCCTTCCCAGAACCCATTCATTGATGTTGTCTATTCTACAGGTTCTTCTGATGTCTTCGCTACTCTCTCTATCCCACAAGGTTTTGCCTGCTATTTTTCGAACTATTTTTATCTCGGTTGTTTCCAGTATCTGCCGTGTTCTCGAGGTTTCAGGTTTGGTTTCCGATGCATAATTTAGAATTGGTCTTATTGTTGTTTTGTAAATTCTGGTTTTTGTTTAATGTTAGGTATTTCGGAAAATATTATCATTCAATTGGCCGGCTGCTCTGGTTGCTTTTACCGCTTGTTGTCGTACTTCTGATTCCACGTCGCCAAAACTTGATATCTGTACACCCAGGTAGGTGCATTTCATTCACGATGTATTATGATGTCCTATACCATCACTTTACATTTTGAAGGTGTCTTCGATGTGGTCATACATTTTCTTCATTTTGTTTTCACTGCGGATATTATCATACCTAGCGTCTTGGCAACTTTATTAAACAGGAACAGGAGTCTCTGGAGGTTATCCTCATTTTCTGCTATTAGTAGGTACAGCATCATCAGCATACCACAAGATGTTTATTTCTTTGTTCCCCATTTTGTATTCTCATAGCTTCTGAACTTGTCTGATAATCTTGTCCATTATACAATCGAATAGCAAGGGACTCGGGGAGTCTCTTTGTCGTATGCCTCTTCCTACGTTTTGTTCGATAAAGTTGGTTGAAATTATATCGCTATCTGTACATATGCGAAAGATGTATTTTTTCATGTTTCAATTAAGGAGTCTGTTCATGGAAATAAAGGCGTCAATATCGTATCGAATTTCTTCATTAATAAAATTAACAATCCTAATTTATATAGTTCATAAATACCACTTATGAACAAAAGATATTTATTACATGGTGTCAGGTGTGTCAAGAATGAAGAGACTACGATCATATATATTGATTATAACTTGTTCGGATAAAATCACGTTCAAATTCACAATATGTCCGACGATGGTGAAGCGATAGTCGACCACGTGCCAAATTTGAAGCCGGTCAACGAATTGATTATTTCATCGAGTGAAAATAATTCATCATATTGGAGAGAATGGTGGGAATATTTCGAAATTTATTTATTAGCGACAGGATTAATAGATTCTTCAGATGGCCGAAAAATTGCTGTGATGTTGCACTCCATTGGTTCGAGAGGAAGACAAATTTTCAACTCATTCAACATGAAAATCTCAGATACAACTTTAGACGATGTCAGAGATAAATTCGATAGATATATTGAACCTCAAAAAAATCTCACCATGTTACGTCAAACTTTTTTCACTAGAACTCAAAGAGTTAATGAATCATAGATAATTTTATAACAGACCTGGAAAACTTGAGCATGAAATGTGAATTTAAAGATCTTCGAGAATCTTTAGTCAGAGATGTATTCATTGCAAACATGAAGTCTCATCTAACGAATATACGCCAACGTCTACTACAAGAAGTCGATATTTCTCTTCAAAAAGCTGTCGTCTGTGGTTCTGGCTCAAGAAAATTCCGAGAATATACAAAAGGAGTCAATTGGAGGAATCGAACAAGTTCTATACATCAATAAAAGGAGTTCCACATCAGGATATCACAAATCCAGACAATCAAGATCAAGTCAATCATCTAATGGATCCAGACGTGAATAGCATAATCGAAGGTTATCGCCTACTACCAACAGTATTTGTGGAAGATGTAGTCAACAACACATATACAAATGTCCAGCTTCAAACGTCAAATGCAGGTTATGTAAAAAACAGGATCATTTTGCAAAATTTTGTTTCAA
This sequence comes from Hippodamia convergens, assembly GCA_038502775.1. NCBI lineage: Eukaryota > Metazoa > Arthropoda > Insecta > Coleoptera > Coccinellidae > Hippodamia > Hippodamia convergens. The sequence goes on along the minus strand of CM076609.1, from coordinate 62,376,711 downwards.
AAATACAAAATCAGTCAATAAATTAGAATCAGAAATTTATTCTAGTACTGATTCGAATATTCCTTTTGTCGGTATGATAAAGGACAATAATGCCAATCAGAATAAAAGTTCTTGGTCTTTGAATATTTTCATTAGTAATTTCGAAATTGAATGCATTCTTGATTCAGGTGCTGATGTTAATATAATGTCATATAAAACTTTCAAGAAATTAAATTTCCCAGATTCGTTAATGATAAAATGACAAATCACAATTAATAGCTTCGGACGCTCTGCGTCGTTCGGGCAACAGCATTCTCGTACGGAAAAGTAACACTTTCTGCACTTTATAGGAAAATAACTATTTCAATAATTCATATGAAATTATAACATTTATAATTGTCAACATATCATGTCGAACTGTCTTGGGTTTACCCACATGTCAAAAAATTGGAATTTTAAAAAGAGTTTTCAATTTCACAAGTAATAATGATTATGATAAAATTCTCAATAATTTTCAGGATATATTGAAGGTCTAGGATGTTTACCGCCAGTCTGCTATATCAAGTTACGTCCAGATGCTGTTCCACATGTCGATCCGCCACGAAAAGTTCCGTTTGCTTTACAGGACAAACTAAGAAAAGAATTAGTTTTTTAGGACATATATTCAGTAGAGATGGTATCAAAGTCGATAATGAAAAAATAGAAGCGATCAAACAGTTACTAAACTTCTCTTTCTAACAGTAAAGAACTCAAAAGATTTTTAGGAATGATTAATTTTCTGGGTCCTTCCATCAGTAATTTAGCACAAAGAACAGAAATACTAAGAAATTTATTGAAATCAAACAGTCAATGGATCTGGGATGAAAATTGTGAAAATGCATTCATTAGTGTGAAAGATGCTATTACTAAATCCGCAGTATTAACTCACTACGATCCTAATTTACCTTTAGTCTTGTCTGTGGATAGTTCACAATCTGCTATTGGAGCAGTCATTATGCAAAATAATCGTTATATTGCCTACAGTTCAAATACTCTCACTTCTTCACAGAAGAACTATGCCCAGGTTGAGAAGGAACTGTTTGCTATACAATTTGGTTGAGTAAAATTTCATCAATATATTTTCGGTCATAAAATCACAGTTCATACAGATCATAAACCGTTAGTATATCTTTTCAAAAAAGCTCTTTTTGATATTCCTGCTAGATTACAAAGAATGATGTTAGCCTTACAAGCTTATGAGTTAGATGTCATTTATGTATATTTCTGATACTTAGTCAAGAGCAGCATTGAAAGACAATTTTATTCCAGATTATGAATCTGATATACCGTATCATGTCAATATGACTTATTCTACTATTCAATAACAGAAAAATATCATGAAAAATTATTTCAGAGTACCGAGTCAGATGAAACATTGAGAATTCTAAAAAAACTATTATGAAGGAAGCCCCAATTCTAAAAAAAATGCATGTTCTTGCGAAACCTTTCTGGAATTTTCAAAATGAAATTCATGAGATCAAAACTTTGCTTTTCAAAGGAACTAAATTGATTGTCCCGATGGCAATGCAAAACGAAATTCTTCAGAAAATACATAGAGGTCATCAGGGTCACAATAAGCTTCTCAATTTGGCTAGAGAATCTTTTTATTGGCCTAATATGTCTAATCAGTTAAAAAATCGATAGAGCAATGTTCAGTATGTGCAAAATTTAGGTCTGCTAATCAAAGAGAGCCTCTACAAAGTTATAGTATAACGAATTTTCCTTGGGAACGAGTTGGGTTGGATTTCCTTGATTTTGATAATAAAATCTATTTAGTAGTTACAGATTATTACTCCAAATATATAGAAATAGCTTTATTAGATCATGACTATTCCGCCCAAAAAGTGATATTCAGTCTCAAGTCAATATTTGTTCGTCATGGAATTCCGATGCAACTAGTTTCAGATGGTGGCCCACCTTTCAATTCACTTGAATTCAAATCATTTTTGTTTGATTGGGATATTGAACATGTCTTTTCAAGTCCTTATCATCCTCAATCGAATGGTCAGCAGAAAGTTCGGTCAAAATTATCAAGAATATTCTCAGAAAGTCTAAAGAATCTAAAACAGATCCATATTTAGCGCTTTTACATTATAGATCCACTCCAAAATCAGATTTACCTTCACCTGCTCAGCTACTAATGTCACGAAACTTACGGAATAACATACCAATAAAAAGTCATTAACACTTCTTAACCCTAATGATCCTGTATATTTTAAGAAAAATAATAAATCGGACTGGTCTCCGGCTATAATTAAAGAAAGACTCAAATGTCAGAAATCTTATGTAATTGACGATACAAATGGAGTAAGATACCGTAGAAATATAATACATTTGAGATTCCAATGAAAGTGTTAATTGATATATGTTAATTGTAATTTAGATTTAGTGAACATATTTTGAAACATGTATAATGAAGAAGAATAAAAATGAAAAAGGGAGTGTGAGAATAGTTGGAAATTTCAAATGTGAATATTTTGTATTTTGTATGAAATGATTTGGGATATATTACTCGTATAAACTTAAACTTAAGGAAAGGTATTTCATTGGTTGAAATTATATCGCTATCTGCACATATGCGCAAGATGTATTTTTTCATGTATCAATTAAGGAGTCTGTTCATGGAAATAAAGGCGTCAATATCGTATCGAATTTCTTCATTAACAAAATTAACAATCCTTATTTATATAGTTCATAAATGTTCAGTGTGAACGTTGTTAATCTTTGCTTGGACTTCATTGTTCTTGTATATGTTCTCTATCAACCTAATGATGTTGTTCGGTATTTACCTACCGTATAAAAGATGTACTATATCTTGTAAACGGTTGAAACATAAAAATGCTGGTTTGTTGTATTCAATTGATTTTTCCGCAGCATCGGTACAGGATCTACCATTTCTGAAACCCTGTTGTTCATCGGCAAAAAAAGTGTGTTCGTTTATGATGTTAGTTATAATCTTTGTTTTCAGCTTGAGGGTGGTAGTGGTAGACTACAAATTCATTCCTCTGTAATTGGCAGGTTCTTTTGTATCGCCCATTTTGAAAAGTAGAAGAAGGGTACTTATTCGCCATTCATCCGGAATCGTGCAATATTTGAGTATCATGTTGGTGAGTTTCGTCAGTTCTTGGACTAGCATTTCTCCTTCATATTTGAGAAGTTCGTTGGAGATGTCGTCTTGGCCTGGTGTTTTTCTATTTTTCAACTTTTAAAGTGCTTTTTTCACATCTTCGGATCCTATTTCAATGTCGTTGTTGATTTTTATATGAGGAGGATCGTTTGCCGGAATAGATGTCTCTGAGGTATTTGATCCATGTTTCATTTTCTATCTTGCTGACAGGCATAAGTTCATTGATCTCTCTCCTCGGGTCTCTCATAAAGCGCCATATTTGCTTTTGAAGCCCGTAGAAGTCATTCTCTAGTTGTTTAGAAAATTTTTCCCAGTGATCTTTCTTAAGCTGACTACCTTGTTAGTTTCCCCCCGAATCTTTTTGTATGCAATATAGAATTCCAAGGACCGAGTGGTTAGGTGCCTCAAGTATGCCTGTTTCTTTTTTTCTGCACTTTATCTTTATTTCTTTACGAGACCAAGGTGTTTTATTTCCATGTTGGTGTTGATTTGATGTTCTTTTTATTGTTCCTGCTGCTTCCAAACTGGCTCTTTTAATGTTTGATTTCAGCTTTTCCCAACTCACATCAACATTATCCGACTCGATAGGTTGTTGTTGAATTTTCTCGTCAAGGAGTTTTTGGTACATTTTCCTCATAGTTATATCACGTAAAGCTTCTACTTTGATTTTCTCCTGAGTTAGGTCTGTTTTTCCCCGGGGTGAATTTTATTTCAATTTTTCCGAGTAGCAGACTATGATCACTTCCAACGTTTGCTGAATTGAGTGGTCTGACAACCAGTATTTGGGAAGGTAGGATATATTTATTTGTGAGAATGTAGTCAATAGTTGAATCTTGACCTATTGCTAAATGTATATTTGTGCTGGAGTTTATGTTCGAAGAATGTATTATAAATCCTCAATCCGTTCAGAGAGCAGAAATCGATCAAATGCTTTCCGTTCTCGATGAGATGTCCCTCATTGAATCGTGCATAATCCCAGGAACATGTTCGTTACCAATGCGGGCATTGAAATCTCCGAGGACAATGATGGACTCTCTTGGTGGTAATGGGGATAATGTCTGCAGGCTCATTAAAGAATGATTCCCTCACCCCCTTGGGTTTATTTTCTTCAGGTGCATAAATCGACATTACATTTAAGGAATCCGATTCAGTTGTCAGTCTTACTGGGGCTATCCGAGATGATATGTATCGGCAGTTTTCTATCCTATTTTCGTAACGCCATCCATATTCAAGATACAGGGCGTTGAAAAGAAAAAAATATACATATTTTTTACGATTTTGCCGAAACTACCGTCAACATTGTAATTAAATTTTTTAGAAATATGTTTTGGAAGCTGATACATCTGATGAATGTGTTCTGATCTCTGACTCTCATAGAGGGCGCTAATTACACGGTTCATACCAAGTTGTTTGGACATAACTTTTTTGATATTAGATTTATTGAGCTAAATTTTGAGCGATATTAAACATCATTCAATTTTACACCAAAAAGGTACTGGTGATGAAACTCGATACTGTGCACCCATTACTCCCCCCATATCGACGCCTATGTAACATAAAAATGTAAAAGTGTGGAATAATTTCAATTTTTCAATAACCGTTAAATTTGAGTCACTCCTTATCAATAACAATGTCCATCTGTACTTCTAAGTTAAGTTTGTTTCAACAATTAACATCAACTCAACAATTAAATTTTATATCCTATGTTCTCAGTTTTCTGTAAGGTACAAACATTATGGTATTTTGGAAATGGCAAAAAATGTACAGTGTCATTGTAGTCGCTCTGAGGAAGAATGAAACGTTTTCGAAAGCTAGATAATAATCAATTATTTCAGTCAATTTCTATGACTCATCTCGATATAAAGATATACCGTAACTTTTATTCAATAGTTCGAAGTGATTATGTGAGAATTTACGCAGGAGTATTTCCATTATTTCAAAATCTTTAAATTGCTTTTGTTTCAAAAACAAGGAGTAATAATCCTTTCAGAATATACACAGACAATATACGAGCTTTGTCGAAGTTCACTTCTACAGTTTCTTGTGCTTTTCTACCGATTACAGTCCTGAAAAGCAACTTTCCCCGAGTGCAAAATCCATAGACACAACAACCTTCCGTGTGACATACAAGTAAGCATGCTCTCCCCAACACAATAAACGACTCTCGTTTCTATTGCTCTTCATTACTATATTTTCCGCCAGAAAAATTTGAATAATCTCTCGAGCACACTTGCTCGATCTCCTTGAAAGTAAAGTTTAAAGAGCGTGCTGTCGAGTGAAATCATCAGGTGCATCTGCCGCGAAGAAGAAATTAACGGGGGAAACAATCCGAAATATTTTAAAACAAAACGTTTGTATGCGAATTTTCAGTGTAGTTGCGGTCAGGGTCACATAGCGGGTCTCATGAGTGCCGGGTATTCCACTGTTCGAGCAACAACCCAAGTTTGAGCAACTTGAAAACCGCAAACTTCATCTTTTCAAAAATGAAGCACGCTGAATTAGTAAGTGAAATCATATGATGTGTATTGATGTATTGATCAGTTGATGGAACAACTTAATTTAAGATCATGTTCAAATTATTCCTCCGAATGAATGAAGTTTGTTACTCTCAGAGGATTGGCCTTCATAAGGTTAAGAGTAGGTACTTATATGTCCCCAAATTCTTCAGATTTGGGTTCGAATTACTGCGGTCATGGACACTCAATCTGTACTTTTTTAATAGAGATATATAGTCTCCTCCAGATCTCCACTTTTTTGGATTTTGTAGTAACTCAAACTTTTGTTTTATCCGTCCATTATTAGTGAGACAACCAATCGAAATTTTTCAAGCCTAAGTCAAAACTTTCAAGAAAGCCAATAATTCGTTGATCCATTTGTGAAATTCTCTCAACAGTTTTTTCAATTTTTCACGAATATTTGAGAAACGGTTGGATATATCATTTTGCAGTCTAAAAAACTTTGGGAATGAAATTAAAAAATTATTTCATTGTATTTCCTATGATCCGATCGGAGCATTCCTCACTGGAAAAATTCAGTTGGATAAAAAATATTTTGATAATCGAGAGATAGTAGCTTTGCACAAGAATCGAGTTCAGAACTTTTTCAGAACTATACCTAAGAGTTTTGGGCTCGTTTTTCACGAAATTTGAAAACTCTATTTTGACTCAATGTCGAGAATATAGCTTAATTGTCAATCGGAAAAACTTCTTTTAAAATACCGAATAATGAATAATACATATATAATAAAATAAAAAATTATTATTATTATGAGAAAAGATATGCATTGCTATTGTAAATGTCACCATAAAATGCAAAAAAACATTACTGCAGCTGTGAAACTGGATGTGACAGTTCATATATGGCTGCCGAAAACATGGTTGGAAAGACCATCCCTAATTATTCGAAAAACTCACGATTTCATGATTCATTGATAAACAAAAAAAATTTACAAATTCATTGAACATAATTTGCACTTGAAACCATGTATTCGGCAGCCACATTTTAAATTATTACATCTAAGTTGAGTTTCACAACTACGACAAAGTTCTTTGCATTTTCCGAGTAGATTCACCATGGAGATGTTTATTCTTTTATACCACCTGAAAGCAGAAATTTCGACAAATGAAAAACCATACGACTTTTGTGGAAAAACACATATTTTGACTCGAAATTTTTTGATTGAAAATGAGGTGATTTTTCAGATATTAAGTCATTTGCATTCGTGTTGGAATAGCCCTTTCTGGAACTTGTTCCATAATTTTTTTCCAACAAATATGTACCTACACACAGTGTCCCACGGGAGTGCTCATTTGAAGATTATGTAGAAATAATCATATGATCACTTCAATTTTGTGTGAAAATATAAGACAAGTCTTCATTCATGATATATTTTTGAATATCAGTGACTTCCGCTTTCTCCGAAAATGGTATCAACTTCTTATTTTTAATGGAACACCCTGCATATTATGACTGTTTCTGATATATCCTTGTCACATTCATTTTATGTTTCATTTCCTTTGTCCATCTAAAGCCGTTTTCAAGTTATCCACTGTTTTTTGGAAAAAATTACAAATTGAGGCTTGTAGAAGATTGAGGATTCAAAGAAGGCGCAAAGCATTTTCTCAGATCTGTTTTTGAAATGGGTTACCATAAGTAGACTCGTTCAAGGGTTTCTTTCATCTAAAATGTACCATTTTCCAGATATTCAGTACAGTAATAACTGTTAGCTACGAGCATAAAATTGTACGTGAGGTATTGAATATTATCAATGTTCGCCCTTTCATAAGAATCTCTCTGACTTTCTTCAAAAATATATATATATATATATATAGGATTATAGGGAACTCTTGAAGAACTCCACTTATTTTTTCCTTACAAATTGATATTTGAGTGAAATAAATTCTGTTGTATGTATGTATATTCTGGGCTTAACAATATGTAATCTACAATACATGTCATCAAGAAACAGCTTGATGCCGCATACCCAGTTTTCTTCATCAAGCCTTTCAATCTTTTGTATTTCTCCGAACTGCCCTGTTACTTCATCTTCGATCTCCAATCTCTTACGTTAACAAACAACTCCAGCAAAAATGATCTCCTGGTGCTCAATAGTCCCTATACATTTCAAGTAATCATTCTCATATTTAGTTCATTCACTCGTTCGAATACTACCAGTCCTATTCCGAGGCTTGTTGAATGAGAAATTCAGCAATATTGTGAAGTTATTTGGTGTTGGGTTGCTGGCCCAATGACCAAACCTCCATCCTTGGAGGAGCTAGAAATTTTTTTTTCCATTTGAAAAAATCGAATTTTTGGCTATTTTCGAATTCTCACTTTGAGACTCTCATTTTATCTTCCACTATATGAAAACTTCATGTTCTTTACAAAGTGATGTTGAATATGTTTTCTGTAACCCATTTCAAAAACCAGATCTGAGATAATGCATTTCGCTTTCATTCGATCTTCAATGATCTACAAGCCTCAATTAATAATGTGAATAACTCGAAGACGTCTCTAAATGACAGAAAAAACAACATAAAATGAATGTGGCATTCGGAGATATATCCAAAAAAGTCATACTATATAGGATCTTCCATAAGAAACGAAAAAGTTGAAACCACATCCAGAAAGAAGTCTTTGATATTTATAAATATATCATAAATGAATGTCAACTTGGTTTATATCTTCACACAAAATTTGGAAGTGATCGAAATATTAAAAAAATATAACAAAACAAAGAAAAGTAAAAGAATTTCAAGTGAAAAATCCTTTGACAAGAATTTGTTTGACATGAAACAATGCACACAAACCATTCGGTGTGAAATTTTCAACATTCTGGAGATATGTGACTAAAATTCACTTGTTGAAAATGTTCAATTTATTTCCTCGTTTTTCATTGAATTTTTTTGTTAATCATAATGAGTATCATATATTTGTTAGTTTCGTTTCATAAATAGATCAAAAAAATTTAAATGGTTAGGACCGCCGTTGAAATATACTATGATGCGTGTTCTTTGACAAGATGTAATTCGATTTCATATTCACTGATCGAGCTGTCAGTAACACAAGTTGAGTGTTTGAAATTATGATATCTACATCTGCCAACAAATGATCAACATCAAAATCTTCTATGATATGATTGGTTTGTAGTTAAATTTGGGTCATAAACTAATAAATATTTTTACATCAGGAGGAATAGCAACATTAATCATGTTACGTAGCCAATTATCTTGAACCTCTACGTTACAAAATTTGGACTTGTTTAAATTGTTTATTTTTTTCATATTACTGAAGTTTTGAACTTTCAAGCTCTCTTATATTTCGGAATCTAATATATCAGACTATTTCGTCAGAAAATTTCTCAACTTCATGAAACTTTTCGGAATGAAGAAATTAGTGCAAAAGTTTCACGCAGGGACCATTCTTCTATGTTATCAAAATATTTTTCCTTATAGATTCGTGTTTCAGAAACTGGGTGAGAAAACCCTAAAAAAATTTTCAGAAAAATAAGGTTCCAATTGTGTATCTCATGAAGAAATAGCAATTGACAAATATTACTAAATTAAAAATGTAAGCAACAAAACCTGACTTTAAAATTGACTCTCTTTTAAAAACCATCCGAAAAGATTCTTTTGCATGGTTCATGAAACTTATCCTAATTCATCTTTCAATAGAAAAGTATCATTTCGACAACTTTTTATTTCTACGCGAAATTCGTTTCGTTCAAACTGTACCTACTTTTCGATATAGTTTGATGAAATGAAAATGTATGGAGATAGTAAGATCTACGATTCTGCATTCTTTATGGTAGTTCACATTCGGAATTATCCGAGAGTTTCATATGGAGATACCTATTTCATATAGTACCATGTATAGTACTGCACTGGATTTTCAGTTTGTTTGAGAATGTTGGTGTCGATACCGCTCTTGATTCATGGGATACCCCCATATATTTCGAGGGCAGAGTGAAAAGTTTCCGGCCTGACCTAGATATGGCTTCCGTTCTTTTCGTGAAAATGAAAAAATGGAAAAACGTGTGTCATCAAATACTTCTATTTGTAAGGTTTTATACTGAAACAATTAAAAGAACTACTACTCAATACTAGGAGACATCTCCCCGTCATATTGAACTATTTTACAGTGGTATTTGTAATTTAAAATGGGACGTGTGGGCACCTCTGACGAGCCTTGATGAGGGCAGCCCGTTGAGGTCACAACTACAGAAAAGATTGAGAAAATCCATCAAAAGGTGTTGGAATACCGCAGGTTGAAAGTGTATGAGATAGCTGAGACCTGTAGGATGTTATCTGAACGTATGATAAATATTCTGCAAAACCATTTGCGCATGGAAAAGATGTTTGCAAGGAGGGTGCCGCGTTTGCTAACGCCCGACCAAAAATTGATTCGAAAAACCATTTCTACCGACTAGCGCTGAACAGGCGTAATTCAAAGGAATTTTTGCATAGAATCATGACTGTTTATGACACTTGGGTTCACCACTACATTCCTGATAATGAAAAACAGGCGAAACAACGGGTTGGAAAAGGGTAACCAATTCCAAAGAAGGCAAAAACAATTTCATCGTCAAATAAGATTATGGCTACTGTTTTTTGGGATGCGAGAGGAATTATATACATTGATTAGTTTAAAAGGGAATACTATCATTGATCAGTACTACGGAAGTTATTGCAACGTTTGAAAACGATGCCTCTCATTTAGCGCAGAAATTTTTTTTATTTTATCACGATAACACAACAGCGCCTTCGTCGATTGTTGACAAGTCCAAAATCCAAAAATTGATATTTGAATTAATGCTGCTTCCACCCCACTTTCCAGACTTGCCCCATCGACTGCTACCTGTTTTTTAACCTCAAAAAATGGCTTGTTATCGGAGTTATCGAAGCTCTAAATCAGTATTTTGAGAAGCTCGACGAATCTACATTTAAAACTGTTATAACTCAATTAGAAAACCGTTATGAGGACTATATCAGTGTTGATGGAGATTATGTTGAAAAATAAAGAAAAATTTTTTTTTTTAAAAAATCGTTTTTCTAGGTCAGGCCACTTTTCACCCCACCCTTGTATGTTGGGGGGGAAATTGTTTCAAAAATTGTATGCTTGTGGTTTCTATGCGAGTCCATGGACACTGACAAAATATACTCAACTATTAATACACCGGAAAATCTCTATCTGTAGCTACAGCCTCGATTACCTGTATCCACCAGAGGCTGCGATTGCCTAGACGTGTACTGTTCTTTCAACTGCATAGAGTTATTATTATTCAGCTAGTTATTTACATTGATCAGAAAGACTTGCATAAATCAAGATCATTCAGTGATTGATGAATTAGATACACTTCAGTATTATAGCTTTTTAACATGCTCCTTTATCTTGTGAATTAAAAATTCCTGTGATTTCTGACAGCAACATTTGTGGTATCGAGGGTTGAACGAATTTCTTATTATCACTGAATGAACTAAATGACCAACAAGTGAGAATGAGAACATTTGAAATCGCAATTTCTCTAGATAGAAACTCTGTAGATCATTCAGTATATATTATAACGATAAGTGATCCGTTCAGCTTCACGCACTCACGAATCAGGTAAAGCATATTCCTCCTTATTAAAAAACATTATACAGGGTGTTAGGTGAACATGAGGCAAAATGATGTTACTCTTTGTACTCTTTCAAGAATATAATATTTGATCATCACTAAAAAACACAAGAGTCTCTGCTTATTGAATTACACCCGGCAATTATCCCATCGGGCTTAGTATAAACTAATGACTTCAAATGGCCCCATAATCTTAGGTTGTTTCAGTCCGTGGATCGATCAGGCCATACTTGAGGTCCATCTCGATCAATCCGGTGATCTCCATATGTTTCTGTTAAAAGCTCATGATCAACTACATCAAAATGAGCTTGTGCACCATCATGCATCAACCACATTGCCTGTCTTGTAGGCAATGGTACATCCTCCATAAACCGAGGTTAGCGTTTTTTCGAACCAGTTACAATATACTTCGGCGATAAGTCTTCCTGCGGCTTAAGTATGTAAATCTCCTAATGAAAAACTCTGAAGGAAAGGAATTAAGATACAATGCGATTGTGATGCATGGTTCCACAGCAACTATATATCTGTTGATGATTCTCTTCTTTCAAGGGTGCGTAAGGAATCAGTTGAGTGGCTCTGCGATATTCGTGACTCTGTTCCCATTAACAATGAAATCTAAAACCTTTATTTAACTCAAAGCTATTATAAAGAAACTTACAAATATTGAAAGCCAACATACAATCTCATTGAAAATCTATCAGAATTTAAAAAAACTAAAACGAAATCTTAAAGCATCATATCTCTTCAGAACAATACTGCCATCTTGAGCCAAAAAGACGTATCTCAAATTCCATTGAAATTCTTATTTCTTCATACAGGGTATTTCAAAAAAGGTGACATTCTCTCTAGGATAGCTAAAAAACTTAAAAATGATAGAGGTTTGTTAAGTAAAAAATTTTCGTAACGCCATAAAAAAATAAACACATTTATCACGATTTTGCCGAAACTCCTGGCAATATTGTAATGAAATTTTATACGAATATAGAAGCTGATACATTTATGAATTTATTTTGATGTCTGACACTTATAAAAGGCACTAGTTACACGGTTACTATGTACCAAGTCGTTTTGAACATAACTTTTTTGATATTAGATTTATAGAGCTAAATTTTGAGCGATATTAAACATCATTCAATTTTACACCAAGAAAGTACTGATGAAACTCGATACTGTTCCCCTGTTTTCGGAATATTTTGATTTAGAAATTATGAAGTAATAACCGATGTTGGTATAAATTATTGATAAAGTCATTTATTATTATTATTAATTAGTAAGCACGATGGAGCTCTACCCCACATTGATAGAAGGTATCGTAATCGGTTGAGTAACTATTTTTCGAGTCGATGAGTTTTTAGAGGTGGAGAAGCTCCGATTCTTTGGCCTCCTCGATCATGAGATTTCAATCCCTTGGATTAAACAGTTTGGTCATACCTTGAAGAAAAAATTTATGCAACAGAGGTAAATTAACCTCAAGAATTGGGGGACAGAATTCACCATCACTTTGATGACATCATGGCTGACTCCCAACCATTGAGAAGATGGATTCCTTAGAAAAAAGGATAGAATTGTGTATTCGTGAAAACGGGGGACCTTCTGAACACCTCCTCAAATTCGACCCTATTTCATATAATTACCTTTTTTTATTTTCTTGTAATTTTCTGTTCAATTAATACGTACATTAATACGTACATGATGTTCAAGATCGCCCAAAATTTAGCTTAAAAATCTTATATCAAAAAAGTTATGTTGAAAGAAACTTGGTGCGAACCATGTAACTAGCGCCATCTGTGAGAGTAAGTCATCAAAATAAATTCATTGGATGTATTAGCTTCCATATTCGTGGAAAATTTCATTACAATGTTGCCAGTAGTTCCTAAAGAAGGGGTCACATTTTTTTGAAACACTTCCTCAGCGAAATAGATGTATTGTGCAGCTAAAGTAGTAGAAACAAAATTTTAAATTTAAATACGTAGGTGCAGTTTTGATATTCATTAGAATTCTTCATATATCATTCTTTCTTGCTCAATATCGAATGTGGCATCTATTTGGTCCTGCTTCAACTCCAGAAGGAAGACGACTGATTCGTTGACTGCGAGTATGGATTTTCGTGAAACTCAGACTTCTGGATGAGATGTTATGGTTGAGCTCTTTGCTGATTTCTTCAGTGAAGTTTATTGAGAGGATCTGATTGTTCCGCCCAATTTTGCCTGCGATCATGATGTAAACTTGAGTGTGTGTCAATTCAATGTTATGAAATATATGAACTGATATGTGAGATTAAGCCCAAAAGGTCCATTGGCCCTGATGGCATACCCAACTTCATTCTACAAAAAGGGTGTTAACACGTCATTAGTCCCATTTGTGAGTTTTTCAATAGCTCACTGAGAAGTTTGATTAAGACAAAGGTTATGGCTGCTTATGAAGATTATATACGTAGATCGGAAAGTTCTTCAAAAAGTGATCCATCTTCCTTTTGGAAATATTTCTACAATAAAAAAAGAACTTCAAGAATTCCAAGCATCTTGTGTTTGAATGAAGTGGAATACGACAATCCCTTGTGATTGTCAATGCTTTCGCAGATTTTTTCCGAAGCGCTTGCACTGAGCAATCCGCTGATATTTCTGCTCCAAATCCCAGCTAACGCCAATCCGATTATTTCACTCATGTCCTTTGAAGAATGTGAGGTCCTGCACTGCCTAAGAGCACTTAAACCTAATTTTACCAGTGGCTTCGATGGAATTCCGCGGTTTATTCTGAGGGACTGCGCTTATGTCTTGACCATGCTACTGCTGACAATTTATAACTTAGCCTTAAAGAGTAGTTTCTTTCCTGATTTATGGAAAACATCCATAATATTAAGTTTTCAAATGCGGAGAAATGAATGACATTGCAAACTATAGGCCTGTAACTCGTTTATCCAACTTTGCGAAGATTTTTGAGATGTGCATATATAACAGTGAACAAAAGATCCACCACCACAAATTTAACGATGTTCACACAATTTTTTTGTGAAGTTGTGTACACTGTGTACACTGACTTTTCAAAGGCATTCGACAGGTAGATCACAGAATCCTATTGCAGAAGCTGGAGGAATTTGGCTTTAATCATCGGCTTCTCCTGATGTTTCTCTGTTATCTCACTTATCATACGTTATATGTGGAGTTTAGAGGTCATAGATCATGTTGCTTCCCGGCGCTCAGCGGTGTCCCGCAGGATAGTAATTTGGCACCGCTACTATTCTTCTTTCTTCTTTTTATTAATGACAATCGGTGAAAATCACTCTTTATTGTTCGCTGACGACTTCTAGCTGTTTATTACCATATCTACCTCTCATGACTTTTGGCTGCTCCAACAGGATCCGGATAGGCTGAGCGAATGGTGTGATATGAATAAACTGCCTCTGAACATTGATAAATGTAAAAACATAACCTACACCTTGAGGAACATATTCATTCTGTATGACTACACTATAAGCCATGGTGTTTTGGAGTGAGTGCAACAAATTAAAGATTTGGGAATTGAATTTGACCAAAAGTTAACATTTATTTCGCATTATAACAATGTTACAGCTTCTGCGAAGCGAATGCTTAGCCTTATTTTTAGGGTTTGTCGAGATTTCGAGGATACGAATTGTTTTACTGCCCTTTTCAACTCTTTTGTTCGTTCCAGACTTGAGTAAGGCAGTTATGTCTGGGGTCCAATATTCAAAGTCCACATTAACCAACTGGAGTCTGTTCAGTGGCAGTTTTTTCAAGTTCTTAGCATTTAAACTGGATGGTGTCTACCCAGCCCGGGGTGTTGATCATAACACATTTCTGAATAGGTTCTCATATTTGTCATTGTAGAACAACTCTACTGTTTATGTCTGGTCCTCTTCAAGCTGGTCAATTTCTTTGTAGATTATCCTGATTTGCTGGCCAAGCTGAACTTGCCTATTCCGCGCAATGGTAGTCGACTTAGCGAATGCTATACCTCCCAAAACCCAGAACCAACATGATGATAAGATCACCAATGTATGCCATGTGTCAACGGTTCAATGGGTTATGTACTGATGTCGATGTTTTTAACGATAATTTGCGCTTTTAAGTGAAAACTGAGGGAGGTACTGTGTGTTAGACAGATGGATCGTTAGCCTGAAAAACTTTTTCTTTCTTATTTTATGTTTTCTTTGAGTTTGCATTTAATTTTGCTATGTTCATCAACTTTGTACAATATAATATGTTGTCTTGTAAGTGTTATGGTGTCATATTATTGTACATGTAGTGTACAACTGCCATTAGCGAATTATTCTATCATTTATGGAATAATATAATTATTGTGTTTAGGATAATATTTTGTATATCCCGTTCACCTGTCAGTTTGAAGAGTTAAATGAATAAAAATAAAATTAATAGAATAATGTCGGTCGCTTGAACAAGTTGATACTGTATTTAACGAATTAAAAAAAATCCTCCGTTGAGGTTGACCATCCCAATATGCAGTCCAAGTTGAAGTCGACTCTAGTTGGTGACGATGGGACTCTTTTGCGATGGATTATGTCGTACCTCGAGAATAGGTCGATTGTTACCATAAATGGGGAAAAATCGGAGTCATTCGTTAATACTTCAGGGGTGCCACAAGGATCTCATATGGAATCCCTGTTATTTTCAATATATATCAATGATATTGAAATATGCTTCAGGCTGACGATCTGAAGTTTCTCGAGGGCATATCTAACCAGCAAAATATTATGGAACTTCAGGCGGATTTGGATAGTTTAGTTGAATACTGTCGTAGGAATTGCTCATTACTGAACCTGAGCAAATGGCCTAAGGTGACTTAAAGCAGAAATTTCAAATTGATAGACTTCTTATTTAGTCAATGGAGAAATTATGAAGGAACTCAATTGCATTTCCAATTTGGGTGTTACATTTGACTTAAAATTACTTTTTGATATAAACGTTGAAAACGTGATAACAGATTCTAATAAGATGTTCAGATTTATTTGCATTATAGGTCCAATTTTTCAAATTCGCTGAAAACCTTATATTTCTCCTTCATTTTCAATGAGTTTTATTTCGCCTCGACCATTCGAAATCAACATTGTCAATGGGCGCGTTCACCGAACGTAACAGTTGTGGAACAGTTGCGGAATCGTCCGGTGGCACATACGCTACAAACTCAACATGTTCTGGAGAAGCGGGCATTTTGGGAGCGCTTTCAATTTATGCTAGGTAGCGGTAGCGGAGCGGTGGCAAAATTTTCGTTCGGTGAACGCGAGCAATGTTACCACAAGCGATTGGAGAGCGTACAAAATTGTTTTATTCGATATTTAGCCTTCAGAAATCAGAAACAAATTCCGAATTAGAGATCATGACTACACTGAAGCTCGCAGATTATTTGGGTTAATTAAACTTTCAGATGAAGGGTTATTGCAGATGTGGTGCTTTTGTACAAAATTGTGAGAGGTGTATTCGCACTTAGTATTCTGCAAATGATTTCTTTCAGGGTTCCCGATTTAAGGCTGTGACATAGTGATTCGTTTTATGTGCCCTATAGGCGAACTAATTATTCCGGGAACTCCCCAGTTTGCAGAATGCTGAGATCTTTCAACCAGTATTGGGATTATATTGATTTGTTTCACATTTCTCTGGAATTTTTTGAAAAATGTATTGAAGGTGAATTGTCTCTGTAATATTATTCTGCCTGTTCTGATTTTTTTTAGTTTTTTGGAATGTTCATGCGCTCATTACTGTATTGCCCATTTTTACTTTTACTTTTATTTTTTACTTTAACTGTTGGTTATTAGGATAGCATAATTTTTCTTTCCTTGAGCAACTTTATTAATTAACCTATATAGGTTAATTTGAGTGAATAATTGCAGCGCATATGACACCGGATGATTCCGCAACAGTTGCAACAGCAACCATTGTCATGAGTTGACATCTTTACTTACAGCGTAGGGAATAGTTCTTCATCGTTGACACAGCATGACCCTTCTGTACGGCGAGAAATAAAACTTTCCGATGATCCTATCGAAAAATGGCGTTGTTTATACTTTGTTGAAAAAACAATTATTGACTTAACAACAATATATTTCACCTCCAAAATAACTTTGATCTTGTGTAGAAAACATTAGAATTTACTTTTCAACACAAGTATTATTTTCAGATTCTCGTCTTCACCTTATTGACCTGCGGAATATTTGGATATGCAAGCCCAGAATCACAAGTGGATGCCAATATCGAGCCAACTTCATATGCCCTGGAGCTTAGAAATCAGAGGTCTCCTAAACTGCTTCCATCATCTGAAAATACGTATGGATCGAAGAGTTTCATAAGATCCAAATTACCTCAAAGTAATGGTCAACCACAGCTTTTCAACTTGGGTTATAGCGTCAGATTTGAAAACCAAAATCAGAACCTTGAAAGACCCTCCAAAGAGGCCCATCTGACTAATATACACGGGGATATAATTACTGGTACCAGAAAAAAAAATGTCGAAATAGATGTTCCAGGCAGCTCTCATGAGGAGTATCAATTGGGTAAACAAAACGATTTAAAAAAGCTTAAAATATTCAGGACAAAATCAACAACATCACAAAGTCCCATTGAAATTTATTTTGAAAGTACTGGTCAGTCTTACATTTCCCCCACTACACAGAAAAGTCTAGAAGTACTGAGGAATATTAAGGATCAGGATAACCATCAAGAACTATCGGACCTTTACCAACAAAAATATACTTGGAGGAATTTGAGTCCAAATGTAAAAATCATCAAAAGTACGGAAATTCCGATGGAACGAATCGAAAACAGAGCTTTACACTTCGACCACGAAAAGGCTCTCTCTAAAAGTGAAGGTTTTGGTTTTTCAGATGCAATAAGAGATGAGAATTTGAAGACCAATCATTTCGCCCTAAAAGAAAACAGTCTTGCCACACTTCCTCCGGAAGATTTCCGTATTGTTCATGTTCAAGAACAAATTAATGAACCTCCTATCCACAGTAAATCAATTGCTGATTCGGATATATTCACTTTGAGAGAAAATAGTGTGCAAAAAAATGTTCTGACGACTCTGAATAAGAAACCACAGATGACAGCACCCATTGAATCTGTGAATATAAAAAATTCTCATATTTTACAAGCGGTAGATGGAACGCCTTTGAAGACTCAGGTAGAACCTGAATTGAAAAAGTCCCAAATACCCAAACAAGGCTACATCCAGCACATAGTGATACCCCAAATACAATTAGAATCCACACCGAAATATCGTGGTAAATTCAGATATGTTAAGCACAGTGCAGGAATTAGGGGTAATCCAGGTAACCCTCGGAAAGTAGTGACAAATTTTGATTATACAAGAAAAGCTAAAATCAGGCCAGAACTACGAAGACAATTCAAACCTCCACCTGGATTCCGAATCTGATTTGAAAATTCTATTCTCATTTAATTTATTTTTGTTTTCTAATAAAAAGATATTATTACTGTTTTCTGATTCATTACATATAATTAATATGAAATTTTCATATTTATTATGTTGGATGGTTTTACTCTCGCAGGTGCTAGTATTCTTCCACTTGAGAATTATATTAACAATATATAAAGAAATAGAAAAAACAATTGTCTCATTTTTCTCTGAGCCAAATTTTATTTTTTTGTAATAGAAATTTTGTGTGGATTTCATTCAAAACAACTACGTAAAAGCTATTCGGAGGGATTGACAGCTGATATGAATTTTTTCTATATATTTATGATATTTTCCATTCTATTTTAACGATATATTTCTGATACTACAATCTCTCAAAATGTACACAGTAGTTCCCTTCGCTGCAGATTCAGAAAACAGAGAGAGCTAACAGTAAGTAGTATGATATACAGAAACAAAAGGTGTGTTCCATTCAAAAAATTATAGTAGTAGGTACAGTCTATCGTCAAAATTTGGCCTAGTGAAAAAAAATCATTTACTGTACGGAGTACATTCGATGTACTCAGTAGGTATAAATGAATGAAGCAGTAATGTCAACGGCTGTTTTACATTTTTCTAGTCCCTTTCCGCCACATAGTACTAACCAAGGATTATAGAAAAGTAAGTTTGGAAACGAAGCAACTTAAGTCTTGCTAGTGCCATATCTTTGAGTGGCGGCTCGTGAGTTTTCAATCAGAGGAGGTCATCAGGGACCGAGCAAAAATTTAGGTAGATACATATACCACTAGTGTATCCACAGAGCTAGCAAGATGCTTACCAGAGACAGATTGTTTTCTAAATCTTCGGGGAAAGGTAAGCAAAACCAACAAAATAATTTTTTTCGAACGGTACTTCCTGTCAGCCTCTCGCATTTATGGTACCATTGTACGCTAAAAAAACGACTATGTCTGTCATTGAGAATTAAATTTTGCATACCAGACTGAGGTGTCTTCATTGTGTTTTCTATGAAAATTTTGTCATCGTACGGCATTTCACTGAACGTGTTAATCAGAATAGAATCAAGAACCCAGACGGCACAGAAATATTCCATTCATATTCAGTGAATATACCACTGGCAGATTGAAATATTCCAAACATATTCCATATCTCCCAGGGCATAAGCTTGGCAGATAGCAGGAATATCCAAGGTCACCATGAAACATCTGCCAGGAATATCTCATTATCTTCCAAAATATATCCATGGCATATGCCATACATATTCATCTACAAAAATCTCCCTTACATATATGCTGGCAATATCTTTTTATCTCCTGATTTGTCCATGCCATATGCTGGTAACATCTTTGTATATATATAAATATATATATAAATTTTTGTAGCGGTACTAAATAATAACGCATTGATTAGATTGTTTCAAAAAAATTTATTACAGTTTTAAAAATATTTTGTACAATAACAATCATTAACAAAATTATCACATTAAATTATAAAAATTAACATAAAGTAAAAATAAAATATAAATCAACTAGGTATTTAACAAAACAAGACATATAAACTCCGAATAAGTGAAAATTAACATTTGATGAATTAAATTAAAAAATAGGGAAAACACAATGTGGTAATATTTTAAATGGTATAAATCTTGAACTGTTAACTTCAATTATTTGGTTTGTGAACTAGCACAAAACTTTAATTGTGCAATTAAAAACCTCACGTAAATCGAACCAATCGAATCACTCGTTTTGAGTAATTTAATGGTACAAACAAAGTTTTGTGAAACCGACGTTATATTTATATCAGCACCTCAGAGGTAAAGTGTGTTAAGTCACATTTTTTCAGACAAGAACTATCTACAATATTGGATTCACATTAGTAAATTCTAGCTAGTGGAACACATTTTTGACTCCCTAGGTATATGAAGTCGCCAAATAATGGCAGTACACATTCTTTGAAACAATGATCGAACTGAATAATCTCTCTTTTGTCTAATTTTGATATTGTGACTTAACACACTTTACCTCTGGGGTGCTGATATAGATATCATAGATCCTACGGATTTCCGGTTCCCAGTCTCCAGCCCCTTCTGTCCACACCCATTCTCTCGGTCTCTCAGGTAGATTTTGGTCTTCCTCGCCTTTTTCTTTCACTCAGTACCTATTTCAGAGCAATTTTTCTTGATCTGGCTTTCTCTCAACTAGCAGATTTGGCCCTGAAAAAAACAGTGATTCTAAGATTTTCAAGATAAGAGGCCGTCTACTGCTCTAGTAATAGTGGAAGTCTGTTCTAGAATTGTTTGATATTTATAAACTTACTTTGAATTTTAGTAGGCAGTGTTGGCAATTTATATCGAGGCAACCTTCCTTCTTGAAGATGATGATATATGCCTGCGATCCCTCTTTTTGATGAGTATCTCAGTAAACCTGTTTTGGGTCTGAATCTGTTCCACTCACATTTTCGACCTGTTCAGCTCGGCTGAGACTTACACCCGAAATGATAATCCACTCATGCTCTTGTAGTTGTTACGTTTGGATTGAAAGCAAAATTTTGGTAACAAATTTATTATTTTCATTCTGCTTAAAAACCTATGAAAATATTAATAAAACTTAACTATGGATTTCATGATTACTGAAATTATTTATACTATACCTTTGAGAACATTGCACAATTTTATTAGGGATGAAAAGTTTGTTATTGCCTTTTCCCAACCCTACAAAAATATAGGAAATATACCTTCTATCACTTCCTCACTGTTAAGTCCTCATTTCTTTGACCTGAAAAAAACGTGAATATACATAACCAAAGATAAAGAACTGACAAACCTTTTTCAAGCATTCCAAATATAAGAGTACCTATATGCCGATTTGATATTCATCACAGAACACGAATATACAAGAAATGAAAACTCCCTACTAATCCAAGGCAACAGATTGGCCGCCATATATGGTAGGAATTGAGATCAAACGGCGGGAATTTCAAATCATATTTAAGCGGGAATTTTGAATTTACTTCCTACCACTAGCAGACCCCACTATACATGTTTTTTATATTCATTTCCGATGTGAATTTATGGCTTCTATCATGAATCCTGATTGTGTAATCAGAATTTATGATGGATTGCCACAAATTAGGTACATCGAAATTTAATACAATGGAGAAAAGGAGAGTGAGAACAATGATGAACTTCAACAATTTATTTATTGTTCATGAATTCCAAACAAATTAAGAAATATTTCTTACAACGATAGATTCATTCCATTGCAAAATATATAATCAGAAAGAATTTGAATTGTGTTATGAACGTCAACGAGTAAATCACAGTATTCATAAGTCAGCACCAGCCAGACATCTTTCCTTCAGGCCCTCTTATCCTTGTTGGGTGTTCCTGGAAAGAAAAATAGTATTAAAACTTAAGGTGGTGTTTACATGAAGGAAAGTATTTATTTCTACAATAACGATCATTCTTCTAGCGACATCTTCATGATTAAGATGGCTAGACGCTCTTGAGTTACAATATTAAAATGGTAAAAAATGATGACTACATAAATGATAAAATTAATATAATATAATAGTTCCAGTGCATTAGCTGATACTATGCTTGCTCCCAAGCTACCGCTTTACAAATAACCATTGGACAGAAGACCGTTTTTACTTACAACACACAGAAACACTGGAATGAAAAGAACTCTTACAACTAAAAATCTGCAAGGATTGGTTTTTGACATTTTAACAGTAGATACCACCGAAGTTTTTGGCATTGTAAACGTATTCAGAATATGTAGGTACAATGTGTATGATTATCAACTTATAAATCATATGTGGCAGAACCCAATCAAATTAATTATAAGAATAACTGGAATATTCTACATTCGGTTAATAATTATGGATATTTCCTTTACTGTAAAAACTGCTCCCCAGTAGTCCTTTGAGTTTGTAAAGTTTTATGAGTGATGGATGAATTAACCTGTCAGAATTGTAAAATATTATTTTGATTTGCAAAAATGATAATAATAAAATGCTTTAAATTTCATACGTAAAACAATGAAAAAAACTCACCTGCATACTTGGATTGATGATTGTTTTAAATGAACCTCAAGTTCACGTGTGATTTTCAAAATGTGATCCTACCATTCCTACCAAATTCTAGTCAGTCTACCAAAAATTCTGGTGGAATCGCGAAATGTCATTCAAACCGGAAACAAGAGGCAGCCATATATGGTAGGATTCCTCAGGAACATAGAACCATCAGTTTCACCCCCCTTATATTCATGCTCTTGTCTGTCTGTCTAATCTTTTATCATGTGCTTGGCTGCACAGAACACGAATATACTGGCTGCATCACATAATACTCAAACAATAACATCTTTGATCGCAATGTGACGACCATTTTGGAACTCCAAACTGCTAACCACTAACCACAGAACACAAATAACCTCAATCCAAGACCACCAAGCAAAAATATGAATATTTGGACTGAAAAAGTAACATTGTTACTAACAATATGGCGATGATCAGAAAAATCTGTTTTGTTTACATCCATAAGAGTCAAATCTCAGTAAAATCGAAATTTGATATTCTTATCGGTAAATTCAGGGAGTTTAGAATGGATGAAAGCCAAAAAATAGTTAATTTTTATTTATATAGGAGTATTTTTATTCGTGTAAAGAAATGATGTTTGTGGTATTTCTATCAGATATTTCAATAAAATTCAAGGAAATATCTAGAAAGGGTTCGAATATGGTTCGAAGTGGCCACATAACTTCCTCAACCTTCGATGGCTCTGAAATGTTTGAAATGCAATGTATTTGGTTCAATGAAAAGCAAGAAGAAATAAGTTGAACTAGAAAGATTCCAAGTTCCAGACAACACCTTTGTCACCACATTGCAACTGCATGGAAACAAAAATATGAGCAAAAGTGATTCGATCCTCCAGGGAAATAAGCCACTCTCACCTCTGCTGACTAATATTTGATTATCATACGAGTATATGATTTTTGACAACTTGTCTACGACCTCTACATATCTGTTCGAATATCATATTATACTGTTTTTCTGTTTTTTGAAAATATATATTTGATCTCCTTCCTATAAGATCAAAATTATAATGGACCTCTTTTTCTATTTCATTGAACATTTCAGTTATTTAAAAAGTCACTCGACTCTCAGTCGATATAGTATAGTATGTCCATTTTTCACAAATAAAAACGTTTAATTTGTTGCTTGCTTTTTCATTTCATTGTATCAATTATATAAATAAATTACAAATCATTGATTCCATTTTTTATTCAGTTTAATAAGTAAGATTAAATTATTAAGCGAATGAAAGTGTTATTTTTTTAACTTGAATCAAAGTATAATTAACTTCATTATAACTGCGATTCCTCGAAAATATAATTCATATAGAAAGTTTGTAGTTCTTTAACAGTTTACTGGAAAATATCAAACTCATCAGTTATTGAGTTCGGAACAAAAGCAAAATCGAGGTAGTGGTAGTACCTACACTATAAAAAGTTACCGTTCAAAAAGGGTTTTGTAACGTTTGTAATATTCCATGAAGATTCATATATATATATACCAATAAATACTATTGAATAATATTCTAAACACATCTCATATGGATATTCCCGTAGCATATACCAAACATATCTGGGATAGCATATATCTGGAATATTCCTTTGAGAGCAGATATAGTTGACATATTTTTTGCATATGCCTCGCATATTGCAATATCTTTTGGCCTTATGGCAGATTGGAGGAATATTCCGGGAATATAGGGTGCCGTCTGGGAATATCGTCTGTTTCCCGATGTTCTCTACTTGCATTACGATTTTCAATTATGGTTTCCGTTTCCATTTATCTCGATGAAATATATTAATCCAAATTTTTAGCAAATATCCTTCCTTATCTACAAATTTTGTCGCACAATCATTAGGCGAAATCACAAACAACAGCCGGTCCCATCGTTGATCGGATTTGGCCGATAGAGAGCCTGCATTCAGCACGTGCAGTTTCAGCTAGGTTCGATTTGAAACCTGCCTCCTCCACGTGACATCAAGCTATCATCAGGAAATCCGGATCATCAAGAAATCCGGATTATCCCCTCTCTACTGTAATTCCAATTTTCACTTCGAATTCCATATATATATATTTTGTTGGAGTTATTTCTTAAGGATTTAAATTCTGTCACTTGTTTTTTAGAGCATTTCGGCGGTCGTCGAAGAATCATTCTCGTCGTTTCGCCAGTTCTACTGTCTGGTATCTTCAGGAGATGTTCGCGCTGAATTGAGCTGCTTGATTATGAGAAGGACGCAAATTATTCATTTCCTTCTCAGTGTAGCCATTAGCCATGAGGGCGCGCTTCAGTCATATAATATCTTCAACATAATATGTATCGTCTACATGTTATACTAAACGACAAACGTAAAAGTATGTATTATGTAGACCTATGTGTCATTCAGTACACTCAATGAAACGGTACTGCGAAGAAGGATCATAATTCCATCGATTTAGTTGTGCAAAAATTTATACCCCTGTGTTAGCTAATTAGAAAGCTTTCTCATTATTTCAACAACGTGTACAATTATTATACCTATGAGAAAAATTTTTTTTGGGTAATTAAATGATGAAACTGGAGAAGGGGGTCTTAACCCACCTTTTTAATTAAAAATTATGAAATAATATCCTCATATAAGAGAATATGAGTTAGTTTTTTTTCTACTGAAAAGAGTCAATGAAATCGTGTTTCTTGTTCGATTTTTGATGTATAGTCCAGTCAATCTAGACTTTGGTGAACACAAAAGGTAGGATGTTATGCTTTTGAGCTATAATGAAAAAATGTTTAAAAAAGAATGATTACATTTTCCTCAGCCATTTAGAAGGCTCCTTCGTTCTCACAGAATGTTTCGAGGCTCAAATGAAACTTTAAGTTACTCTGGGGCGAGTGACTTGCGACGAAAAACATTAAGGAGTTGCGTCGTTGGGCTAACCCCGATTAGCGGTAGAAGTAGTGGGCGGTTTTTGCTCACACGGTTGTTGCTGGCTTGAACGCCCTTCCTACCTCCTTGAGTTATTTTTTAACTTATTGTTGAACCTAGTAAGGTGTATGAACAGTCGGGTAAGATCGTAGAATCGTTGAAATAATACATAATATTACCTATTGATTTTTTTGAGGGAAAACAAAAAAGTTGTAGGTATGTACAGGGTGATTCACTTATCTCAGTAACCCCAATTTTCTCGAAAACGTCCAAATATTTTTTCATTCTGTGAATGGCGTTTTAAACAGGTCAATGTTTACTTGAGATGCTCATAAAAATCTGTGAAATAAATAAAGACACCAGGAGTCTCAGCGCTATCCAAATTTTTTTGTCCAGGAGCATACCTTTTTCATCATGACATTCGAAAGATAATTTCATTCAAAATTTTTTTTTTTATACAATTTTTATCCATTATCCATTCGTAACCGTCAGCGATTTGTAGCGTGTTTTAAGTTAATTCTATTCCATTTATTTTTTTCTATAATGTGGTAGTATGCCTTTATTTGAAGACATAGATATGATTATGTGTCTTGAATTCAATAAGGCTAGTTTTCTAGTCAATGTGCGTCTTCAAATAAGATGAAATATTAGTCTACAGCAAGATAGAACTCCATGTCACAACGCTGCCATTGTGATGAGATCTTTAGATCAAGAATTCGAAAATAAATAGATAGAAACCAATGGATCGATCAGATATCGTCAGACCTAACGCTCATGGATTACTTTTTCTGGGGTACCCTGAAAAATATGGTATACCAAACTGATTCTAATATTTTGGACCATTTGAAAATGAAGATAAAAAACGCATGTGGCCAAGCAGACCCGTATATTTTGACCAAAGTAAATTATAATGAAATAGTGAAATGATATAACTTATCTATGGACAATAATTTTTCGTTTGTTTTTAAAAAAATTGTTCATTGTTATAATATCTAATGAATAAAATAATAGAGAAATAGTTTGTAACAAAGCCTCCTTCATTTCACGAAACAAAATCATATCTACATAGCCATTATAATCCATTCATAAATTATATCATTTTCCTAGTTCACTTTGGTCGAAATATAAGGGTTCCTTTATTTTCGAATTCTTGATATAAATATCTCTTCATAATGGCAGCGTTGTGGCATGGGCCCCATATTGCTGTAGCCACATATTTAATCTTCTTTGAAGAGGCAGATTGTTTAGAAAACTTGACTTCTTGAATTCGAGGAACAAAATCATATTTATGTCCCCAAATGAAGGCATACATCCACAATACAGACAAAAGTAAATGGAATAGAATTAACATAAAACACTCTGCAGATCACTGACGGTTAGAATTGGATGAAAATTGTATTAGCGAAAAAAATTCAGAATGAAATTATCTTTCGAATGACATGATAAAAAAGGTATGTTCCTGGAAAAAAAAAATTTGACAGCGCCGCGATGCCTGCCATTTTTATTTATTTCGCAGATTTTCATGCGCACTTCAATTCAACATTGCCTTGTTCAAAACGCCGTTGACAGAATGAAAAAATATTCGGACATTTTCGAGAAAATTGGGGTTACCAAGATGAGTGAATCACCCTGTAAGTTAATTATGGCCTAATTTTGAATTCCTGGTATTTCCTGAACGTAGAATTTCATGCTGTACAACTTACATACCATGACGTTTTTCGATTGGAGTGACCGTTTTGTAGTTGCGGGTCTTCAAATTGCCAAAAATGAATTTTTTGAAAAATTTCGAAAAAATTGCCGTTTTTCGACGGCTGAACCGATTTTGATGTCCCGTATGTCATTTGACGCAGAATTTGATGCAATTTATTTTAGGAAAGAATACTTTTCCTATGTCAGGCTTCCTCGATGAGATATAAGCGAAAGACTAAAATAAAAAAAGTCCAAAAATTTCAAGGTTTTCAGGGCCCCAGAAGTTTTTTTGTTGGAGTCGCTTAGACACCAATTGAAAGTTAGAAATATATCATCCGACCTTTTGTGAGCAAACACCCTTTTTAACGTCTAGATTGACTGAACTTAATGTATCTCGTAGATAAAACCGTTGATCGTTTATTGAAGTATTCTTCAAGAATAATAATCATTGGTTTATTGTGTCCCCTTTGTTCAGAATCAGGCAATCGCAATGAACACTACTCTAAATGTGAGTTGCCTAACGTGAGGTACCTCATTGGTACACAAATCTGTAATATGTGGGTACCTACCTCATTACTATCCCGAATTATTTGTGATTTCATCGGATAGGTACTCCTAGGTTATGCGAATAATCCGATAATGTGCTTTGATATATTTCTCGTATATGTAAAAAAATATTTCTTTGGACAATTGGTTTGAACACTGATTTAGTTGAAAACTTCGAAACATTTTGATCATAAAATTAATTTGATGAAATGAATTTGCACCATCATTTTTTGAATAATTTTTCAACTTGTAGCAACCCTTATGGGTATTTAAGCTACAATGAATACCTATATCTATACAATCTTCGTCTCCTTCTCCTACATAGTTTATTGAAAAAGGTGAGATTTTAATCTGATAATGTCTAAAGCTTCGAAAACCATTGTTGCAACGTATCTCTTGTGCGTTTTTGCTTTGCTCAACTTGGCATCTGAATCGATATTCATCATCAGAAATTTTCTTTCACACATCAACAAAAATAATTATTTCAGGAATTTGTTGGTACATGGTGACATTGATGCATTTTTTCAATAAATTAATTCAAATGTGATCCAATTCCACAACAAAATACACTGCGCAAAAAAATTAAGGCACATTCTGAAAATCTCAATTTTAATGAAAGGTAACTCTACAACTTATTTTTTATGTTCTCTCGGGAAGGTTTTGAACAAAATAAGACGCATCAAATGGAATGAACATTCAGGATTTCACCGAATCTTATGTGAAAGAAGAGAAATGAACAATTTTCAAAATACTGAAATGCTGATAAGTGTCAATTACAGCTCGGCAACGACGATTCATACTCAAAATGAGTGATCTTAAAATGTTCTGATCTAATCCTTCCCAGATTTCTTCGAGTTGGATTCCTAAGTCATTAAGAGTAGCTGGATGATTTTCTGAACTTCTCAGCCTTCTATTGAAGTTGTCCCAAACCTGCTCAATCGGATTGAAATCTGGACTTCTTGCTGACCATTCCATTCGAGAGACTTCAACCTCTTTAAGGTAGTCCTGAACGATGCGCGCACCATGGGGTCTGGCATTATCGTCCATAAAAATGAAATTTTCACCAATGTATGGGGCAAATGGCACTACATGCTCTTCAAGAATGTTCCTTATATACTTATCAGCATTCATAGCACCATTATCAACGACCACTAGGTCTGTGCGAGCAGTCAAAGATATTCCACCCCATACCATAATCGATTCTCCCCCGAAACCAGTAGTATTCAGGAAATTGCACTGAGCATATATTTCATGTGGACGTCTGTATACAAGAGAACGTCGATCACAATGGTAGAGGCAGGATCTAGACTCATCTGTGAAGAGAACTCTTTCCCAATCGGCCCCTCCTCAATGGAAATGCTCTCTGGCAAAATCCAAACGCGCCCTTCGATGGGCTGGGGTAAGAGCTGGGCCTCTTGCCGCGACACGAGGCCTCAAATCATATTCTCTGAGGCGATTTCTTAATGTTTGAGTGCTAATTTGCACCCCATGAGTTTGCTCAAGCTGATTTTGAAGGAAGCGAGCGGTTGCAAACCGTTGTCTCAACGAAGAAACTCTCAAGTAACGTTCTTAAATGACAGTTGTTATCCGTGGTCTACCCTGTCCTGGTCTTCGGACATTCATACCTGTCTCCCTGAATCGCTGCAACATTCTGGACACACTTGTATGGGAAACTCCAAACCTTTCTGCAAATCTTGTGTAAGTCCATCCTTCTTCTCGCAAAACTACCGCTTGGGCACATTCCTCTTGGGTCAAATTGCTCGTTCGCGTTGCATAGTGATCGAGTGTAGAAAATCAAACGAAAGAAAAACTATTGATCACTAGAATTGATCGAGAACAACTGAATTTAGAATGGAGCCAATACATTCAAAATCTGATAATATCATCTTCTTTTATTCCTGCTGGGAAAAAACATCTGTATTGAAGAAAAAAGTTGAAAGTGGATACTATATGCATGCATAATTCTGATAAAAATAATCATCATTGAAAACACCTTCAGTTGTAGAATAAATTTGAGATTTCCATAATGTGCGTTAATTTTTTTGGGCAGTGTAGTCAGAATTTTGTAATATTGCAATCCATCATTTGATCTTCTGTATTGTAACACACATTATCTGGAATTTTCGATCTACCAATTTCTCTATTAGGTTCAGGTTTTTTCATTTCCAAAAGTCTTGACGTCTCCCCTATATAAGTTTTTTCACAAATACAGAGCACATTGTAAACACAAATTGACTTTTGGTTTCTTATTCGCAGGTGTAGTTTTCGTTACTTTCGAAACATTCCTTCTCTTTTTTCCTGAAATTATATAAGCATAAGGAATCGAATTCAAGAAAATTGGTATTTCTTGACGGTTTTTAGTTGGTTGTTGACTATCATTATAAATGTGTTCAAAACTTTTTCTCTGTGAATTTGATATTGTTTTTTCTATTAAATTTGCTGGATACCTACTTATTATCTTCAGAAAGTTTTTAAACGAAGTCAATTCTATTATTTCGTATTTCAATTGAAAGTTCATGGAAATAACAATTATCGATTTTGATATACAGGCTGATTTCTTCTGCCTCGTCCAAAGACGGTTCGATGGTACTAGCCAAGTCGGGTCTGAGAATGAAAAATTTGTCAGTCTCTTGCAATACATAAAGGGAAATCCGCGGCAAAACGGGGTACTGGGGCAAAACGAGGTACCGCCATTTTACGTGAATTTTTAATAAGAATAATAATAACACTCTTTATTAGTTGAATAACTAGTTACAACAGTTATAACAACAATAATAATCAATAAATCAGTAATGCTTCCTCACATATTGACCTAACAGTTTTTTGAATGGTCTAAAGTTACTAAATTTTTTTATCTCATAGGGTAAACCATTATATGAAATTAAACCTTTGATCAGAATGGATCCCGATGCTGCGTTTGTCCGGAATGTATCAACATAGTTGTCTCTATTTCTAGTATTGTATTCACGTACCTCAGAAATATACTGAATATCTCCGGACAGATAGTTTGGACGCAATTTATTCTCGATTTTATACAGGGTGGCCATTTGAAAACGAAACAGACGAGATTACAGACGAAATAATTTTTTTCGATAGAAATGCTCGGGGGGACAACTTAAGATGTAGGTTACGGACGTATAGCGCTTCAACCCTTGCTACTACAACCCTCACCCCCAATTTTTGAATAGGGAAGATGGGGTGAGTGATACCTCATTTGAAAGGTATTTTTATACTGATTTCAGTACAGTTATTGTTTTTTCATTTCATGCATTAGTTCTCGAAATACAGGGTGGCCATTCGAAAACGAAACAGAGGAGATTACAGACGAAATAAATTTTTTCGATAGAAATGCTCGGACAGGTCGATTTCTGTTTCGAGGGGGACAACTCAAGATGTAGGTTACGGACGCATAGCGCTTCAACCCTTGCTACTACCCCCAATTTTTGAATAGGGCAGATGGGGTGAGTGATACCTCATTTGAAAGGTATTTTTATACTGATTTCAGCACAGTAATTTTTTTTTTCATTTTATGCATTAGTTCTCGAAATATTCTTGACTAAGCATTTGAAAATGAAGTGGTGTTTTCATGGCACTTGTAGTGTTTTTTTGTGAAAAACCTTCCAAATGAGGTATCACTCACCCCATCTTCCCTATTCAAAAATTGGGGGGGAGGGTTGTAGTAGCAAGGGTTGAAGCGCTATGCATCCGTAACCTACATCTTAAGTTGTCCCCATCTAAACAGAAATCGACCTGTCCGAGCATTTCTATCGAAAAAATTTATTTCGTCTGTAATCTCGTCTGTTTCGTTTTCAAATGGCCACCCTGTATTTCGAGAACTAATGCATAGAATGAAAAAACAATTACTGTGCTGAAATCAATATAGAAATACCTTTCAAATGAGGTATCACTCACCCCATCTTCCCTATTCAAAAATTGGGGGTGAGGGTTGTAGTAGCAAGGGTTGAAGCGCTATGCGTCCGTAACCTACATCTTAAGTTGTCCCCCTCGAAACAGAAATCGACCTGTCCGAGCATTTCTATCGAAAAAATTTATTTCGTCTGTAATCTCGTCTGTTTCGTTCGTTTTCAAATGGCCACCCTGTATATTAGTTCTAATGTTTTGTATAAAATTCTGTGCTTAACGGTCGTCATATTTAAGGCTGTCAACATAAGTTTAATCGGTGTTCAATATTTTTCTCATACTTCTATTTAATACTTTCTGAATCCTATCTACACTATTCGTTTTGAGATTGAATAACAAAGATGTACAAAAATCTGAGTGCGGCAATACAATCGAGCTAAACAGTTATTTAGTTTTTGAATCTATTCTATTTTTGAGAGTTTTACTCCCAAATATCTCAGGGATTCAACTTCGTTTAAAATATGATAATTGATTGATATTATGAGACCATTCCTATTAACTCTACCGATTCTATTTTTACTTCCAAACAGCATGTAGTATGATTTACTTTAATTTACAATAATCTGATTAGTCCCTATCCAATAATTCAGCGTTTTCAGATCTTCATTCATCAGTGCCACCATCGTATTGATATCCTCTCTCATTATATATATCATTGTATCATCTGCAAATGCCTTCAATTTAGAATATTTCTTGTATTTCACGATGTCCTTCATATAAATTATAAATAATAAATTTCCCTAGGTTGTTCCTTGTGAAACACTTTCATCGTTCTTACAGGTTGATGAAACAACACCATTAAATTTTACTTTTTGTATCCTTTAGATATGATGTGAACCAATCCTATCTCTCTTAACTTTCCTAATAATAGTTTTATGTCTATTATTTCAAAGGCTCTTTTAAAATCAACGAAAACGGCCAAAATGATTTTTCCCTGATCGATATTTCTTACCCACTCATTGACAATGTATACTACTAAACTTTCATGTCCAGCACGAAAACCAGATTGATCACCAATTAGTACATTATTCACGTTCAAAAATTTAATAATATTTTAATATTTTTTCATATAAAGGTAGGCACAGTATGAACACCTCTCAACTACTCGCATAATAATGTATTGTTTGTTCGCTTTCTGGATAAGTATCACTCATCCACACTAAAAAGACGCATTCACAACATCAACCATTCGATTTCCGATAACATCAAATATGTCCCCAAAAATCTTCCTAT
Organism: Hippodamia convergens; assembly: GCA_038502775.1. Lineage (NCBI taxonomy): Eukaryota > Metazoa > Arthropoda > Insecta > Coleoptera > Coccinellidae > Hippodamia > Hippodamia convergens. The sequence goes on along the minus strand of CM076609.1, from coordinate 62,343,687 downwards.
TAACTCCATCCCCTGTGGCACTTGTATTTTTCAACTTTTTGATGTAATTTTTTATTTCTTTCATATTGACTTTGGAAAATCTCGAAAATTCAGGATATTCGTCAATTTAAGATAAGTAATAGTCATGACCATTCTTTCTGATAACGTCTCTAACAAGATCTCGGATACTTTTCAGAAAATAATTGTTGAAACCTTTTACTATTTATTGCTCGTCTGTTAATATTTTGCCTTCAAAATTTATATTACTCAATTCAGATCTCGCTTTATTACTGAATAAATGTTTCAAATGTTTCCATATATTCTGATTCGAACTATCTTTCATGATTTCATGGTAATAATTTTTTTCTTCCTTTCTGAGCCTATTCCGAAGTTTCCTATAACGCACCCACTGGTCATTCGATTTCATAAAAACTGTTTTTCATACTGAACTTCCCTCTGTTTCATGAGATGTCTTATTTCATCATTCATCCAAGGAAGGAATTGCTTATGTTTTCGTCTGATGTTTTTGTTAGACACATTTTATCGAATACCTGTCCTACAGAATCGACAAAATTATTCGCCAAGACATTTACGTCATTACGTCCGCATTATAATTCCTATATGACCGTATACTAGTTTTAACTTCAAAGTCAACACATTCAATTGTTCTACAACTTACAGATATAATGGAATGATCGGAGATTCTTGGTGTTAAATGAACCTTATGATCGACATTCTTACTATTAGTTATTACATAATCAATCAATGTTGAACTATTTTCTGTTATTCTGGTATATTCATTCACAATTTGCTTGAGACCACTTTAATTAATAATATCCAGACATTTAACTGCATAAAACGAATCTCGCCGAAAGTCAAAATTGAAATTTCCTACACATATTATTTCTCCTTGGAAAGATGAAGAATCTTCCAAAAATTCATCCAAAAAACACAAAAGTGCCAGAATCTGTATATTTGGTGGATGATATAGATTCACCAATAATATTGTTTCATTCCTAAATTTCAATTCTACTGATATAAATCATAATCATTGTTCCCTGCTCATCTTACCGAATATGTTTTTCCATTTTTTATAAAAATGAATACGCCGCCTGTTCTTCTGTTATTGGATGTACAGTTTATTGTGATCAACCCACTTACATCATCTGGTCGAACATCTAGTGTTGAGTGAGTTTCGCTTATGCATACTACCTCTGGTTTCCATTGCTGGATCATATGAACCATTTTATTTTTGTTCTTGAGATATCCCTATATAATCAAATACACTACACCATATTGGTTTAATTGCTACAATTGTCCAAAATTCGTTTTTCTTGATATACTATCCATAATTCTCAGATAACAAGGACAGTTTCTGTCGAGGGGGGTGTGATTGGTTTCCAATTCAACTTTGTAATTCTTGACCATCCTGGTGCAATCAAAGCATTTTTTTAATTCACTTTCACAATCTTTAGTTTCATGATTTTCACCGCATTTAGCACAAGATCTTTCATTTTGTACTCCCTCTTGAAATGATATTGTAATATTCCTGGAAAAAACAGCTTCTCCAGCCCAAATTTAAATTCTTTTAACCTTCAATAATATTTTCATAAATGCTCGGATCTACTTCAATTATTATATTAGCAGCGTTTTTTCTCGATCTCAGTTTGTATGTTCGTATAACATTTATCTTGTCTACTATATTTTCGGAAAAACTTGTCGATTTCATTTTTATGAATGAGACATTCAATTATTTCTTCATTTTCATAGTTACTGTATTTGTCTTCAACATTTTTATAATCAATTTCAGATTCTTCAATGTGCCTTATTGAATTTTATACTTATTTCCTAATTCTTTAGTTATTTTGTTAGATATAATGTCCTTCGTTTTGTTATCTCTGCAACTAATGACAACACCAACTCTACTGACATTTTTTATACCGTCAATACCAATTTTCAATTTACCTGGATCGACTTTTTCTGTTATTTCATTCATTGTTTCATTACTTTTCTGATCATTCACAGACTTAACTACAAGCACTTCTGAGTATGTTTTCTTGGATTTCGAACCTTCATTTTTATTACCGTTTATTTGAAGCATATTGATCATTCTCTCTTTATCTTCGATTAGCTTATTCTTCGCTATTAATTCCCGAAGTAACACAAAAGTATCTTGACTTTCACATCTTGAGCAATGAAATTCCAATTTTCTATTTTCCTTTTTGATTCCAAGTAGTATCTTCATCTCGCTGTGTGAAAACCCAGTGCACGATTTGCATATCCTCCCTGAGCAACCATCACATTCCACCGAACTTTTCTCGGGTGAAACAGCGCTACAAATTGCACACTCCATGGTCACCTTTACATTTCACATAGTTATCCGAGATTCACACATGTTTCGATAAGAACATAAACAAGTCCCGATATATTGGAAATTCACAACTAATAATGTTTATCAATAATTATTATGGTTTAATGTAAACTACCACAGTTAAGATTTACGGCTGAACTCTATCGTAATTTGTTACTATAGTTTTTAGCAATATTCCTATATTTATTTCGAACTATTTCCACAGAATTTTCACAATTTAGTAGGAGGATTTAATGCGACCTTCGTCTATCCTTACTTCTCCACTGAAATTCGAATTTTATTCGAATAAACCTCCCAAATTTCAGACGCATTATCTCCACTACCAATATCTTTCCCCGCAATAGAAGCAGTACGAATCAGGTGGACCTAAGTTTGATTTTTTCAGCCATTGTGTTATAAACGCCTCATGTTGTAAAAGTGGATCATATATTTTCTTACAGTATGTACATTTTTCGAAAAGTTATTGATGTTTTGTTCATGCCATATCGATATAGCCCTCACATAGATACTTAATCAGACGCATGGCTTCAAAAATTCCTTCACACCAATTGTTTTTTCTTGTTTTATTCAAGTAGGTCATTTGGGACAAAATGGGGTTTTGATGATGGGACAAAACGGGGTCCCGTTTTAATCCATCTTTAGGGACCATGTTTTGCCCCACGCATAGTATTGAGATTTATCGTGTCTTTATATTGGTTGCAGATGGTACGCAAATACGCGAGAAAGACAACTCGTCAAAATTATAGAAGCGCCAGAAATGTGTTTAACGAAGCTCAAAAGTTATAGATAGATTGTAAAATATATAATGGAGATCATACAACTAAGAGTTTTTGTGTTCACAAAATATGTTATTGCACCTACACGTACCTTATACACGAAGCCAGACACAAAACCCCATTTTGCCCCGTATACGGACAAAATGGGGTAAGGCCTGTTTTCTGAAAAACACATTAAAAAAAACTACGTAAAAATTTTTAGTTCGTAATTTAGATGGTTAAAGTCAAAAGAAAACTTATTAAGCTAGCTAAATTCAAAATGGCTATGTTGAGTTAATATGTTCTATACAAAAAATCAGGATCTCGAAGTCAGTCCATTTTTTCGTAGTATATTTATATTAAACTCAGAAATAATATATCAGATTTTCACGTGATTCTTACATCCATTTTTGCTCTATGGGACATTTCTACAAATTTTCAGAATTTTCTCACTATGGGATCTGAATAACAAGAGATCACAGATATTCAAAACCCCCCACCCTGTTGAGTTTCGTTTTACAGGCTGTTTCATGAAGCTGTATAAGAAACTAAATGTAACTTTGTTAGTGACTTTGAAACTATCCTGAGTTTTTCGAAATATGATATCATGAAGTATGTTGACCTCTGTAGGAAGTTTCATTAATGTGCAAAAAACAGTTGCAAAATTATTCGGTTTTAAATTCGGATTTCATACAATTTTTTTTTAAACTTGATGTCAAGTAATATAGGATTTCAGTTTTCATTCAGTATAAATATTGTGATAGCTATTGATAGTCGGTTGAAAAGTGTTTTTATTTAGGAATGTAAAGTTTATTCACTTATCTTGGTATTCTCAATTTTCCCGAAGTCGTCCGAATATTTTTTCATTTTATTAGTAGTCAATGTTGCCTTGAGATGCGCGTGAATTTTTCTTCAGAAACAAACTTTTTTCATCGTGTCATTTGAAAGATAATTTCATTCAGAATTTTTGTCTAGTACAATTTTTTTCCATTTCTAACCCTGTGATCTGCAGCTGATTTATGTCAATTCTATTCCATTTATTTTTTTTGTATTGTGATAGAATGCCTTCATTTGGAGACAAAGATATGATTTTGTGTCTTGAATTCAAGAAGTAGTTTTCTGAAACTACGAAATATGTGCCTACAGCAAGAATGAGCTTCATGCCACAACGCTGCCATTGTGAAGAAATATTTAGATAAGGAATTCCAAAATAAATGGATAGGAACCAACGGACCCATCAGGTATCGCCAGAAATTACGTCCTTGGATTACTTTCTGAGGGGTAACTGAGATTTTGATTCCCTTCTTGTTTTTGAGCTAAACCTAATACTGATTTCGCCAGCGCCTCATCAAATCATTATTTGGCCTCCCGGAGAAAAAATTCTGCGGTCGTCCATGGGGATTCTAAAATAATTATAATAAATTGGACCATTTAAAAATGCAGATTGGAAACGCACGTGCTAGGTAGACCCTTATTTTTCGAGAATATAACTTATGAAATAGGGAAATGATATAATATCTCTTCACAGTGGCAGGCGATTCGGCATGGAGCCCATTCTTACTGTATCCTATTTGAAGGGGCAAAAATATATCACTTCTTATTAATATCTACAATACCCAATACCACTTCAGAAGTTTTAATGAAACTTGTCATACAGGTATTATGAATCAAATGGCAGTTTTTAATGTATCACTTTTGGCGCTCGTACGTAATTTGACTTACCTATTTTGGCAGACATTGGATGATACGCCACAGGTTTTTCCTGAATTCAAAATTATTTTTGAAATTCCTAATCATTTTTCACCAAACTTGATTTCTTAACTTTTATAAATCCGATAAAAAAAGTCTCTCTGCATCTTCATAACAATATCTTTAATACATACATATGACAATATCGCAATGCAGAGACATACGTAGATTTTATTTTGTTTTATGGAACCCATAGGTCGGACTGAAAAATTTGAATATATCAAATTGTTGATATTAATAAGTAATGAATCATTTATTCTTGTAAACTTTATCATCCTTCATCCTGTATCTCAAAAGGTTAGACGTTCAGAACATAAATATGTTCATATGAAGTTTTTTGCTTAAAATGGGCCCAAAAATCAAATTTTGACATTTAATTAGGACACACCCTGTATAACACGCTGCAGATCGCTGACGGTTAGAAATGGAATAGATTATATTCGGAAAAAAATGTGAATGAAATTATTTTTCGATTCGCACGATGAAAAAGGTACCATCTGGCGTCTTTATTTTTTTCGCAGATTTTTGCGCGCATCCCAAGACAACATTGACTTGTTCATAACGCCACGAATGAAAAAATATTTCGACGTTTTCGAGAACATTGGGATTACCAAGATAAGTGAATCACCCTGTACATTCCTAAATTAAAACACTTTTCGACCGACTATATTGACAGTCTGTCATCATCATATTTATAGTTATGATGATGAATAAAAACCTATTTTACTTGACATCAATGCTAACCACAGATAAGTTTCGAAGAAAAATTGTATGAAATCCGAATTTAAACCCTATTCGGGTTGGTGAGACGGTGTTTGGATATCAATGATACCTTGTTATTTAGTTCCCAAGACATAATGAAAAAGTTCTGAAAATTAGAAGAATTAGCATCAAAATTTAAAACGTTATTTTTCCGGGGCTGTATTTTTCGAACCCCTTTAGAACAAACCGGGTGTAAGAATCTCGTGAAAATCTGATATATTGTTCCTTAGGTTGATATAGATATAATATGTAAAAATAGGGTAAATTCCTGGGCCCGCTTTACCTAAGTGAGTGTGTGGGGTCCTTTCTGGTGTATTAGTTTCATTAGGAAATTAGCGTTTTCTGCATTATAAGCTCCGCGTCTACAGGCCTTGCTCTCTAGAAATATTCCTCGAGAATCCGCCTGCATTTCAGAGTTCCTTCAAAGATGTTTGATGTTTATTATGTTTCCCTATGCGAACATCTTAATGTGGATAACTTAAATATGACTTGTCCAACATCAAAATTGTTTGTCGAGTTACTAGATTAGTTCAACCTGTCTATTACTTCTACGGACGCTACCAGAGTTTTCACCAATGTTAAGGGTTATACATACTTCAGTTGAAGTGATTTGTATAATTATTAATTCTGAATAAGTACGAAACTGTAATACTGTTGTATTTGATCCTAATACATATAAGTAGCCACAGAGTGATTTCACTTGAAATGAAAAATGATTTTTTGATAAAAAAAATCGAAATTCCACATAATCGGGGATTTGAGCGCAGATAATCTCGACAGTTTGATAGTCTTTTTGAGCGATTGCGATTTTTCCGCTATGTTACTTGAAACAAGCGGGAATGAATGTTTCGCTACCTTCAGAGACGCACTTATACAGGGGGGGACGGGAGGAACGGACCAAACTTCAGGTGTGTATTCTGCAGGTCGAAATAACTTCAAAAAACTCATATGTTGTTATCCGATTTTCATTTGTTTTCAAACTATAGCGTCATTATAAAAAACAAAATCTTCTACATTAAAATGGTTTCATTTATAGCATCATTTTAATAAATGCTCAAAAATCCCACCATTAACCTCCAAACACATTCGACTTCGTCTGCAATGGGCTCTTGTTGCTTTTCCGATTGATTCGTGTTTTTCCTAATTAAGCATTTCCGAATTTCTAATGCGTCGAATTAGGGCATCCCGAGTGTTAACTTTTACTTTGTATACCTCGTTCTTGAACCAGCCCCACAAACAATAGTCCAGTGGTGTGAGGTCTGGAGATCTTGGAGGCCAACTAATAGGACCACCGCGACCAATCCATTGTCCGCAATATTGTTTGATCTGACGAGCGAAATGCGCGGGAGCTCCATCGTGCTGATAATTCATTTGCATTCGGATGTTTAAAGGAACGTCCTCAAGTAATGCTATTAACTCATTTCGCAAATAGAAATAAGTCAGCACCTAAAGCATTTGTGATAAGAAGCGATAAACTGGAAAAAAATTATTCATTTGAAATATTCTAATTACCCTATAGTTTGAAAACAAATGAGAATCGGATAACAACATGTGAGTTTTTTTAAATTATTTCGACCTGCAGAATACACCCCTGAAGTTTGGTCCGTTCCTCCCGACTCACCCTGTATATTGTTCGAATTTAAGTTGTCCACTGAGAAGAACTACTTCCTTACCTTGAAAAGGTGAATGGATTACTCCGGAAATTATTCGGAGTAAAAATGAAATTGCAATGGCAGCATTCGAAACTGAAACTCCAAATAAATATAAAGACGCGAAACATTTGCATAATTCCCTCTTGAAATAAAAAAAAATAAAAATTATCAATGCTCTGTCATAGCCAATTCTGTGAACCGGAATAATACGGTATGGCATATGTCAGTACATACAATGGAAAAGTAGAAAATTAAAACCTCCCGTAAACGATGAGAATTCGGCTCGTAAACTGACATGATTAATCGAGAAAAACTTTGTGATGCAGACACAAATCGACTTACATATATTTAGATGACGTTATGTTAACAAATACCTAAGTTTATTGTATGACATACTTAATCTATTTATTTTAACTAACACTTACCGCTACAGCCAGTTATTCCAAAATGGCGGAAGAAAAGTTGTACACCTTATACCTAAATAATTCTTTAACAATTCAGCAGGCGCACCAAATTTGTGTATCGAATAGTCGCATGCGGACTGTCAGTCCTAACAGGGAGAAACTCAAGCTTACCGGCATGTGATATATTTTCAAATTTTTTAAAATTATATTAGTTTGGGTGAGAATAAATTTTATTTTAGAAAATTGTTAATATATCGGGTAGTTCAAAAGTTTGGAAACGGAAAATTTATTTCACGCATAGGTGGATAAACGGAATTCTGATACTGGATACTGTGGTCTTCAGTGTTTTGCCCGAGAAATCGGATGGCTTCATCAGATTGTTGTCCAAAAGGGCCTCATATAAGATATGAGGTCCAACTTTGAAAAATTGTGTAATCAGTTAACGAATGCCTAGATTCAAATTTGCATATATCAGGAATTTTTTCGATCTTTTATGTGTCTTTGATACTTTATCCTTTCAGGTCATCATTGATGATTGTTATAATTGAGGCTTCACGGGAATTTTTTCCGATTGGCTGCGTAGTTTTCTCCATCACAGAACTAGGTCAAATAAAAAAAGATAAATATCATTCTAGGGAATACAATGTGAATATATGTCTTTCTCAAGGCTCTGTAGTTATCCTTCTTGTTGCTCATATTATTTCTTGATGACACATCTGTTGTCATAGCGGCCCGTTGTCAAAAGCTTCAGAGAGCTTGTGAAAATATTTTGGCCGAATTTCATTTAATCCTTAATATCGGCAAAACAGCTTGCCTCTGTTTTAGTCTTCAAAACTGTGAAAGAGGATTTTCGAAAAAAGATTGCCTGGGTATAACTAAAATTCCATCAGATTGTAGGACTGAATTTCTTGGGATCTATATGGATCGAAGTCTTAGTTGTTCAGCCCATGTTGACTACTCGTGCAAAAAAATAAATAATGCTTATTTCGCTATAAGTATACTGAAAACTACCGTACCGCCAAGTTCCCTTAATGATGTATATTATAGCCTTATTTATTATCATGTTTCATAAAATATTTTTCTTTAGGGTTTAGTTCCTTTTCCAGAGTTTTTGTATATATGGACCATCGAGCATCATGTCAACCTGTGTTAATAGCCAATAACATACTGTCACTGATCTGTATCTACTTATTGAAATATCTCATATATACCAAAGATAATAGATAGCTAATAGGTAGGCGATTTCAAAAAAACTGACTAGATCGTATGAACATAGAACATGCAATTCACAAGTGTCCTAGACATCGGACTCCCATACACCAGAGCAAATTTCGTAATCAGTTACTATCTCATTTGAAATCTTTGAACGGACGAACTTTTAAAAATGAAATCAAGCTGCTATATTCTTCATATTCAGGGAGCCAAAACAACTACAGTTACGGTAGCTCAGTGAATTTTGAATTACAGAAAAAAAGTGGAGAATCGAATATACGCTGGAAGCACACGAACTTACCATTTCTTGGGATGAACGCCAGAATAGGTAGTTGATACAATCCTGGTATCAATTTGTCTTCACACACTTTTACAACTGAATGAGAAATATAGAAAATTATAGAAAAACCACGAAATGAAAAAACTCGGAATTTCGCTACGAACCAGATATTTTGTCACTCGAGAATGAATGAATGAGAATAAATTATCTCTCGTCCATATGTCTCTATATTTAGTCCGAGATTTTCCAACGTATTTACCGACAATTGAAATTGATGAATGAAAAAAAAAAGAAATGATAACTTTCGATCCGTTGATCCAACGATCGTTTCGAAATGAAATAAATACCCACAGGTAGAATTAAAGGTTGGAAAAAGAAAAAATGAGTGTTGCATCAACATAACCGCCCACCTAAAATAAATATATTTTAAAGAAAAGAGAAAGAAAAATAAAATTCAGCAATAATTATTGCTTGGCAAGGGACACAACTTCACAATGGGATGTTGCATCACACATTGGTTAGTACGAACGGTAGCTACACGAGCTATTCCATCTGAACCTAGATGTAGCTTCTCAACTCGTGCCAACCGCCAGCGCAAGGGAGAAATGGGTCCATCATTGATGATAACAAGCATTCCTGGTTTTAGAGTAGAGATTGAATGCTTATCCCATTTTTTACGTTGCTGCAACGTATGCAGATACTCCGTGTGCCAACGTTTCCAAAAATCCGAATGGAGCCGCGATAGCAATTGCCACCTAGACAATCTACTCATTTGTAGATGAGACAAATCGTCATCTGCTAACGCTGTCAAGGGCGCAAGAGTCAAAAAATGACCTGGCGTCAAGGAAGATAAGTCATTTGGATCACTGCACAACGGGCAAAGTGGTCGCGAATTCAGAACCGCTTCGATTTGCGTCAAAACCGTATAAAGTTCTTCGTAGGTCAGTTTCTGTTCACCATTCACTCTCATTAAGTGTGTTTTGACCGACTTTATTCCGGCTTCCCAGAGACTGCCAAAATGAGGTGCAGATGGAGAATTGAAGCTCCAATCAATATTCTCCGACTCGGTAGCATTGCGGAACAAGGTACGTAAAATAGAGTAGGCACCACGAAAATTTGTACCACCGTCACTAAAGCCCCTTTTACACCGTCCTCTACGTGCGATAAAGCGTCGTAAAGCTGCCAAGAAAGCTTCTGAGGAAAGGTCAGAAACTAATTCCAGATGTACTGCCTTCACTGCGAAACAAATGAAAAGACAGACGTATGCTTTAGTATATTTAGTACCTCGTGATCTGGACATCGTGATAAGAAAAGGTCCACCGAAATCAACACCAACACATTGAAATGGCTTTACCTGGTTCAAACGGCTGGATGGCAAGTTTCCCATAAACGGTTGAACTGGTTTGGGATTCGAACGGAAGCACGTATTGCATTTTGAGAGAGCGCTCGTCTCGAAGAAAGTATCCAAAATTGTTGACAGATCAGATATTGCAGAGCTTGATGACCTGGGTGTAAGTGTTTTATGTGAAAATGGCGTATTATAAGATCCGTCAAAGGATGTTGGCAAGGATGTAGGGCAGGGTGTTTGTTCTCAAAGGAAAGTCCTGATATAGAAATTCGACCGCCCACCCTGAGGATATCATCTGAGTCAAGGAAAGGATTCAGTTTCCTGAAAGGCTTCGACAAAAGTTTACCTTTTCGAAGATTAGTTATCTCCACACTAAAAATGACCGCTTGAACTTGTTTTACAAGGACAAGTGAGGCTTTTGTTAATTCAGAAATAGTTAATTTGCCTTGGCAAGGCGATGAAGAATTTCGAGCATTGAAGCAGAACCTTTGAACGTAGGCTAAAATCCTTTGAATTTTTGAAAGAGATGAAAAATGCGATAGTAGTTCATCAGTTAAGAATTTCTGAACTGATGTTGTCAGAACAATTTTCCGTTCTTCTCCCGAACAGAGAGAAGAATCGTCATTAGACAAAAAATGACGTGCTCCGAACTCGATTCGATCTTAACCAAGTTGGACCCGACCACCACTTAGTGCAGTTTACCAATTGGAACGGGGTTAAACCTCTAGAGCCAAAGTCAGCAAGGTTCTCCTCTAACTTAACATGAAACCAATTTTCAGGGGGAACAAGATTTTGAATTTTAGTTGTTCTGTTGCTCACAAAAGATTTCCACTTATGAGGAGACGATTTGATCCAAGACAGAGCAACTGTGGAATCCGACCAGGCGAATAGGTCAGAAAATATAATAGATGGATAGGTGGAGACCAGAAATGAAATTAACTTGGCCAACAATAGAGCAGCACATAACTCCAGACGAGGAAAAGACGCTTAATGGGAGCAACCTTTGATTTGGCACAAATGAGAAAAGTTTCAATTTGTCCTGACGAATAAATGAAACGAAAATAGACGAAAGCTGCATAACCCTTTGCACTGCTATCTCCGAATCCATGTAATTCACATTTGATATATGTCTGCCGGAAAATGCAACGAGGAATACGCAAATTTTGCAGATGAGAGAGTTCAACCTTGCATTGATTCCAACAGTTCACGACGTAAGATGTAGGGGTCTGGTCCCACTGTAAACCCTGAATCCAAAGAACCTGAATGAGATGCTTCATGAAAAAAGTAAAAGGTGTTAAAAAACCCAATGGATCGATATTGCGATAATATGCTACGTTTAGTGCAAATTAAGTCTATCTCAGATGTTGCAAAGGAAAATGTGTCACTACTGGGATTCCAGCAAAGTCCCAGAATTTTCATGAATTCCCCATCAGTGAACGAAAATGACTGCATAAGCTGGTATTCCATTGGAATTCCTTCGAGAAGCTTCGGTTCATTACTCGCCCACTTTCGGAGCTCGAAACCTCCTTTAGTCAAAAGAGAAATTAGCTCATTTCGGAGAATCTTAGCCTTTCGAAGATCATCGGAACCCGAAACAATATCGTCGATGTATATATCCTTATTAAGGATCTTAGAAGCCAAAGGACAGCTATCTTTCTCATCTAAAGCCAATTCACGCAAGGTTCGAAGCGCGAGAAAAAGAGCCGAAGACAACCCATAAGTAACAGTGTTTAACTCGTTACACCTTATTGAATCTGAGGGCGAAAATCTCCAGAGAATGTGCTGATATTTACGATGACGTGAATGAATCAGAATTTGGCGATACATTTGTCGTTTATCGGCCGTGAAAGCATATTTTTATGTGTACGAAATCGGAGAAGAATAGTGGCGATATCCTTTTGCAGCTTTTGACCTGTAAGAAGGCAATCATTCAAGGACGAGTGACCAGCAACCTTTGCTGAAGCATCGAAAACAACCCTTAGTTTAGTGGATGTGCTGTCGGGTTTGAGAACGCAATGGTGAGGAATAAAATAGGAAGATTCATCAGAGGTAATTGACTCGACCAACGTCATATGATTGGATTCTAAATAATCTTTCATGAAATCGTTATATTGTTCTCGGAGAGAAGAATCTTTATTGAGTCGTTTCTCGAGCAACAAGAAACGACGCAATGCTAATGAGTAAGTGTCGCCAAATGAATCGGGAATAGATTTTTTTAAAGGGAAGGGAGACACTGTATCGACCCGTTATGCTATCCCGAGAGATATCTTTTTTGAGAATCTTTTCGCAGAGAATTCCATCGGAAGCATGTGATTCTGATGCCAAAACTGGGAGTTCTTCGAGTTCCCAAAACGCCTTCAGAGTTGCGTCCAGAGATGAATCTAGGGTCATAGCCAAAGAATTAACCACGGCACAGGAAGAATGAGCCCTACCCATCAAGACCCAACCGAAAACAGTTTCGAGCGCTGAAGGTTCTCCTACCCCACCTTCTTGACGACCATCAAGAAGCAAAGAAGGGAATATTTCTGCTCCTAGTAGTATATCAATACTACCAGGTTTATTGAAATTCGGATCCCCCAACCTTAGTGATTCGAAAGATGAAAATCTGGTTGTGAAATTTGGCAAATCTGAACAGATTTTTGGGATCACAACAGCATCAAAAGTGAAGATTGGGTGCGCCACTCCACGAGGACGGATTGTGCAAATGACAGTAGAAGATGAAGGAGATGATCTTTCTCCTATTCCTTTGATGCATAGGAATGACTTGGATAATGGAAGGCCCAATGAAGCAACACACTTTCTAGTGATGATATTTGCTTGAGAACCACTATCTAAAAGAACTCTTACAGTTCTATAGTTCCCCAGGCATCGAGAATTTCTACTTGGGCTGTAGCGAGAAGAACACTGGAAGTGCTCGAAGATGCAGTGGCAGTGAAACTTTGAGCAGAATTACGCAAGGTAATATCAGAAGATGGTAAGTTCTGTTTTTCCTCTTCTTCGGAAACGATGTGGAGCAGAGAATGGTGTCTCCTAGAGCAAGAGCGACAACTGGATTTAGAGGCACATTTCGAAATGTCATGTGCTGAATGCAAACAATTAATACACCAATTGTTAGTTTGGGCGATTTTCAATCTTTCAGTTGGAGTTTTTGACAGAATTGAGTAGCATTTATAAATACAATGCGTTGAATTGCAATAATTACATTTAAATTTTGAAGACGTATTGTTAGATTGAGCAAGAGAAGAAGAGTGGTTTTGTTGTTTAATTCGAGTTTGAGTGAGTGGACTGCATTTGGGTTTAATTGAGGTAATAAGAGCTGCCGCTTCTAAAGCGGTGCACTGATTTAGCAGAAAACTATGTAAATTCGTAAATGATGGAATATCTGATGAGCACTCTCGCAATTCGAAACATTTAATTGTGGCATTATCTAATTTTTGAATTATTATATGAAAAAGTATAAAGTCCCTCTGATTAACAGGCAAACCTAGATTTTTTAGAGATGACAAATTTTCAGAAAATGTATCCAGTAGGTTTCTCAAACCTTCAACCGACTCATGTGTCAATTTTGAAATATTTGTGATTTCTTGCCAATATGAATTTGCCAAAAGACGTTTATTTTGATACCGGTTAGTCAAAGCTTCAGTTTTGAATGCAAAAGGGTCCTTTTTTACCCAACTGCCGATATCTCCGGAAATACTGGTCGCCTAGCAAGCCGAAAGTCGTTTTCTTTTTCTACAAAAGCTGTTTTGTTCAATTGAGAAGAAATTTTTTTCACCTGTCACATAAACGTGGCAAAAGAGCACAAAAATGTCATTTTGCCATTTTTTTGTTAATGGGAAAGCTTAGATTATAAAAAAATTTGGTAGCCTGATGTTCCCCAAAGTACCCCCGAATCGGTAGATCGATCGGTTCAGCGGTTTTCTTGGACCGATTGATTGAATATTAAAAAAAATTAAGAGTTTGTTTTCTTAAACTTCACCTTATATTTTTAAATCGATTATTTCACCGAATGAGTCGAAAAGTTAAAAAAAAACTGTTTTTAAAACGTGGTGTCAGAAAACGGAAAAACGGAGTATCAACTTTATTCATTCCATGATATTTTTCTGAGGAAAATGAAGGTTTAAATAAATGTATCCGGTGTCCATAACTCCCGTGGAGGTGAGACAGAAATGGTCTCTTGTTTTTTTTTTAATTAATTTTTTTTTCCTATTTTACTTCTAGAACCAAATTTAACGGAATTCTTTGAATGTTAATTTTTTTTCAAAATTTCGGAAATTTTCGAAAATAATTTTTTTGTATGATTTTTAAAAACAATTTGAGTGTAAAGTAAAAATATAATGATCAATTAGTTCAAGAAAACTGCTGAACTGATTGATCTACCGATTTAGGTAAGGGAATATCGGGCTGTAGAATTTTTTCATAACCTAAGCTTTTCCGCCAATATTGACGAAGATACAGTCCATTAAACAAAAAATGGTAAAATGGCATTTTTTTGCTCTTTTTGCACGTTTTTCCAAATTTTTGTGTTACAGGTAAAAAACAATTTTTTTTAAATTGAACAAAACAGACTTTCGTAGGAAATTTTCTTTAGAAAAAGAAATCGCCTTCCGGCTCGCAAGGCGAACATAGTTCCGGAGATATCGTCAGTTGAGTGAAAAAGAATCATTTTGCAATCTGAACAGGATATCTCGAAAACAAATGGTTATATCTGGAAGTCATGAGAAGCAAATTAGAGCTGAATAAATAGATTGTGACATTTGCTCATTTGCATCGGTCAAGCTGGAAAAAAATTATCCGTGCCAGTAGAGGAAAAGAGGTTTTCGATACTCATGGGTGGGGGTAATTACCCCCATTATCCCCCCACCCCCGTAAATCTGCCCTTGATTCAAATTGATTAGAAATTTTTGTTTTCAAAACATCTGAAAACGAAATTATATTATTATGTCCCAATGACATATTGAAGGTTCCTCATTATAAATATGATCAAAAATCTTTTTTAGTTATTTTCTGTCATGATTATTACAAGAACATCATCGTTGTTTTTTTCTTGAAAGAATTCTTTCTTGTTTCTAGCCTAAGAGTAATTGATATTTTGTCTATAATTAACGAATGTCAATCATAAATGTTCATCAACAAAACCCTTCTTTTTTGCATTATCCGGTCATCAACAATTTATAATACTAATAGTCGATAGTTTCCCCGTGTTGGAGTCCCGCTGTACCAGCATTAAACCATTCTTAATCATTGGAGCAAAAAGGTTGAAGACCCCTACGTCTAAGATCTAGGTATATAATATAATAATTCGCTCCGCTGTTGTCTCGAAATCATTTCGTAACTTAATATAATGAGAAAGAGTTGAAATCATTTTAGTCTCTAACATTGGCAGGTATATCTTCAACAGTTTCACATTTTTATGGTCAGTTCATCTTCCTCCGGACGGGACATGTACCAAAATTATAATTTCTTGAAATTTCACTGAATATTCAATGAACTTTTACTTCAGAATATATATCTTAATAATATTGGAATCTGTTGCTCTCGGAAACACGTGAAAGGTCAATATGTAAGGATATTGGCTTGGTCGATGACATTGCAGACTTCAGAAAGGAGAGATACAATCTAGCATGAATCAAATTATTTATTGCTACGATTTACTTTCACTGGTCATCCGACTCATTAGTCGGAGAAATGGAACTTGAATACAGCAATTTCTACCTCGTTTTGAGGACCAGACATGACGTATTCATTCATTCAACTTCAACTCATTTCCGCCTTTTTCTGACAATTTTTTTTCCAAGTGGAAATTAAGTGTGAAATTAAGTTATGATATTACAATTTTGCGAATAAATGAATCGGTTCGAAATTTCTCACTATAGAATTCTAGATTTTCTCAATTCTTGAGGAAGCTTCTGTATAAAAGTACCGATTTGTTACTTTGTTACTCTGCGTGTTGCATCACGCAGAAATATAATATAGTTGTACTCTTTCTGAACTCGAAAGAGATATCTTATTCGGTCAAACGTGATGGAATGAATGACATTCATTTTCCTCCGAATTATGATAATTACAGTTTTTTTATCACTGCCAAAATTGTCTAATTTCTACAGGAGTCTATATGACATTTAGTTACATTTGCCACTGCAATACGCTTCAATTTTCAAGATACACTGGGAGAAATAATCAAGTATGTTCTATTATCTGACTCACCAACTCAATATTTTTAAACAACAATAAAAAAAAATTGTCATTCAACCAAATTAACTGAATGCAGCCGAATTAATTAAACACGTTTGTCTAAATGCCCTACCCTGAGTTGCAGGAAAGTCCATTAAATTTAATGCTCCCTTAATGTCCAGTTTCATAATCAATTTTAAAGTGCCTTTAATTTTGAAGCTCCTTCAAGTTCATCATTTCGGTTTCATAACACATTTCAGGTTCTTAAAGCCACTTTATATTTAAAGGCCCAATCTCGGGAATATATATATATATATATATATATATATATATATATATATTAGTGGTGCAGTAACTTTATGCAATATGTTGCAATAACAACAGTTAGGTTGTATAGTTGATGCTTTGGCTTAAATTACATAGGAAAGCCAATGTAGATTCAATGTTTGACACGAAAACAACTTGTACCTTCATACTTCATACGTGAAGAGAATAGAAACAATCACCATCCAAGACGAAATATCACACCAACTGAATATAAAACATCCATAGATCTTTCGCCTATATAATTAGTTCCGTTAAACTCTTATCAAAATTCCTTTTCTCCTTAATGATTAGGTATAATGATTCCTACTGATTAGTTGGCATCTTGATATAAAGTGCAATTCTTACAGGCATCTTACCTATTAACCATGATATAACAACAGAGAGAAAAAATTGTGAAGAAATTCTCGAAGGATTCGAAACGAGTTCAGCATAATTGCTTTCTTATCTTTGTTTTTTACTCGTATAAACAAGAAATATATCAAGTTGGCGAAATATCTGTTATTCTCGGAATGTGGGCTCAATGTCGTCTTGAACAATTAGGTTCGACTCTCTGTTGAAGAATTAGCGCTCACAGGCTCACATTAAAGTTTTTGAAGTTTCCACCGTCAGTTTTTCAAACGGCATCGATTGGACAATATTAAATAATGGAAATGTTCCTATGACCCTACATTTCTGCACTAATTTGTCAGGAGCAAATCAGTTGAAGAAAATTGTTGCTTGACAATGATCGAACATTAAAATGAAACTATCAGAACAAGTATCGTTTCGAATTAAGTCTATGTCAGATCTCTTCAACAGACCAAATAATGAAATCATCAAAATCGTTGATTTTTTAATTTGTTGTTGACATTAGGAATTATAACACTTCAGAGGACTGAAAATTAGGGTATTTCCCAATCTGCCTAAACCATAGGCAACCAAATATTCAATTCACTATGGAAATTGAAAAAGATGATACCCTACCCGTTATAGACGTCGTAGTTACTAGAACCTTGGACTTAGAGTTCACAAAAAATCGTAGAGAGGGCGCGTTGTTTATGGGATCCAGAATTTCTAGGGAATGAACTTAAACATTTACAGCATGCATTTATCGCTAAAGGATAACACCAAAAATCTCAGCACATGATAATCATACATCACAACTTACCTACAACAAGAAAGCTATCTTTACCTTGCATCCCTAAAGCCGGGTCCAGACGGCTGTAATGCAACGTGTAATGCAACGCGTAATTCAGATTGCACCGTCTGGACGGCTCACGAATACACGGCGAATCTTCAACGCAACTCCTTGTTTGTTGGCTGTTCCACTCGGTTTCTACAAACATGCCGATAAGGAAAGTTGCAGGGTTGGCATAGAATTTCTGCACTGTATACAACCCTGTGGATTTTTTTGAATTGATAAAACCCACTATTATTGGATTTTCTCAAAAATAGCAAATTCTCGGTTTAACCAACAACACATACATAATATATTCATTTGTGAATTTTCATTCAAAAATTTTCAATAAATACTATTTAAATGAGTATGATCTCTTTCCGACACTCTTTCACTATTGTGATTGATCAATAGAATGTAGTATTTTTCGGTTCCGACGAAAAAACGGGCATTTTTGTACAGGAAAGTTTGGAATAAACAAGATGAAACATTTCTAACAACTGTCTAGAAACCAGGGGAAAACCAGCTGAGCCTCGACTACCTTCCAGAAGCAAACTTCACCTTTTTTTTCCACTAGAGGGATTGACGATTTGTTTTCATTTTCGTCATTTTGGAACCAGAATTTGTGAAAAATGTGAAATTGTTTCACAGCTCCGACACAATCCTTCCAGTTGTGCATAATTACTGAAACTGTATGAAATCTGGAACCCTGGAAAGTTGCGATAGCAGGTGATGCGTTTATTTTCACTTACTTGAAAATTAGTGAAGACCGGAAAAAACGTCGATGATGGAAAACCAATTTGTATGAAAGAAGATCTTCATTATTATTTATTATTGGAATTGAAATCCGAAGAAACGAGTGAATATGAAAACATCACCGGGATCCTAAATGTCGCCCACGAATTTTGAATATATATTTTGAAATGAAAATGAAACAGAAATCACTGTCCACGCATCATTTTGAATTTCATCTTGTGGTAATTCGGATTACTTTGGTCCCAAATTAAGTAGTCCTGCCCGTAAAATTCAATTAATTCGAGAGATTGTTCGTCACTCCACAACAAACGCGCAAATAGCCGTCCAAACCAGAACTGCGAGCGCCTTTGAGATCTCGACAAAAACCGACACCCCGATGGATAGCCAAGAACGGTCTGACGAACGTTACAGTAACGTTGGTGGTGCCGTCCACACGGAGAATTAGCATTACATTACGCGTTGCATTACACGTTGCATTACAGCCGTCTGTACCCGGCTTTAAGCCGGGTAGTAGACTTTGCCGCAGTCGCAATGCATCCAGTAAACACTGGCTTGTGAAAGTTGGTAAACTTTGTCTTTGGTAGTTCTGATCATTTGGCCAAGTTTTCACTAGAAAACTTTTAAGCTCACAAGGACTTAGAAACAGTCATGATGTTGTGTCTCTTCAGAATTCTACAAATTCTGTAATCTTAAGCCGGGTCCAGACGGCTGTAATGCAACGCGTAATTCAGATTGTACCGTCTGGACGGCTCACGAATACACGGCGAATCTTCAACGCGAATCCTTGTTCGTCGGCTGTTCCACTCGGTTTCTACAAACATGCCGATAAGGAAATTTGCAGGGTTGGCATAGAATTTCTGCATTTTATAAAACCCAGTGGATTTTCTTAAATTGATAAAACCCACTATTATTGAGTTTTTTCGGTTTTATCAAAAATAGCCAATTTTCAGTTTAACCAATGTCACATACATAATATATTTTTTTGTGAATGTTCATTGAAAAATTTTGAATAAATACTACATAAATGAGTATGAACTATTTCCGACTCTTCTTCACTATTATGATTGATGAATAGAATTTGGTATTTTTCGGTCTCGACTAAAAAACGGGCATTTTTGTACAGGAAAATTTGAAATGAACAAGATTAAACATTTCTAACAACTGTCTATTGAAAAACCAGAGGAAAACCAGCTGAACCTCGAACTACCTTCCAGAAGCAAACTTCACCTTTTTTTCAACTAGAGGGATTGACGACTTGTTTTCATTTTCGTCATTTTGGAACCAGAATTTGTGAAAAATTTGAAATTTTTTTCACAGCTCCGACACAGTTCTTTTAGTTCTGCATAATTACTGAAACTGTATGAAATTTGAAGAAAAACTTAATCAAAACCCGAAAAAATCCAAAAAAACCTGGAACCCTGGAAAGTTGCGATAGCAGGTGCTGCGTTTATTTTCACTTACTTTAAAATTGGTGAAGACCCGAAAAAACTTCGATGATAGAAAACAAATTTGTATGAAAGAAGATCTTTATTATTATTTATTATTGGTATTGAAATCCGAAGAAACGAGTGGACAATATAAAAACATCACCGCGATCCTAAATATCGCCGACGGATTTCGAAAATATAATTTGAAATTATAAGAGGGTTTTTTCTTATAGAAAATTTAGGTTCTCAGAAATAACTCTAAAACACGTTCACTGTGAGATTCGTTTATTTCCTGAGATTCAAGTCACACGTAAAAATGAAAATGTTTTGATTTTCGAATAAATAAATAAGTTACGCGTAGGCGGGTTGACTCTCCGGATGACTTTTTTCCACTGAACAAATTAGGGCATTTGGTTTCTTTCTGCCCCGCACTTAGATGTTTCAAGTATCAATATCCATAAGAGTCTCCAGGGCCGGCGTGAGGAATGGTTTGTTATAGTCTCCCCCCCTGGTCTCGAACTCGCCTCGAGGAGGGACCAGTTACCTTGACGCCTTCGCCTTCTTCTTCGATGGTCGTCCTCTTTTTCTTAACCCAATTGCCGGTTTCTGCTCTTCGCTGGCTCTTGCTGGGCTTAGGGATGAGATATGGTAAACTCCTAGGGGTACCTTGGGATCTTCGAGGTTTGCAACCTCATAGCTAACGGGAGATACCTGTCTCAGTATCTTGTACGGTCCATCCCGTTTTAGATTGAATTTGGCAGTTAGCCCTTTCGCAGCGTTGCTCAAGGCATGTGTATGAACCCATACTAAATCACCAATGTTGAAAGGGTCCACATCACTTCTTCTTGCATCAGCGCAAAGCTTCTGTCGATCTTGAGCCTTCAGCATTGACTTCTTAGCTGGCGACATTCGATATGGAGGCAATGCAATTGGAGGATGATCACCTTTGTTAATGTGATGCTCTGGGGGAGTTGGTTCTCCCCCCAGACTGAATATATTCTCGTACTCATTCGAGAATACGTTGAGTCGATAACGTTGATCATTTGTGAGCATAGTTCCTTCATCTGCTCTCAAATTATCACAATTTTCTTTTTCGGGAGTTGAACATGAAGCGATTTCGGGAACGCTGGTTGCGCTTTCAAATGATAATTTATATCGATATGATTGTTCATCGGAGAAGAGCCATTCTCTATGATGAACATCCAAGATGAGTTTAGCATCATGTATGAAATCTATTCCAAAAAGTGTTCTATTGGGAGCGTCCGGGAAAATTATGAATTTAGTAGGTACTGTTTTGTTCCTTACTTTGACATCGACGTTTGTAACCAGAACATCTTCCATTCTACCTTGACCATCGGCAAACTTCACCATAATATGCTCCTTCAGGAAAGTTTGACCCTCTAGTTTCAAAATATTATGTAATGATTTACTGGCAACGCTCTGCGTCGCTGCGGTGTCTATCAAACCTTGGCCTTGATGTCCTAAAATATTGGCTTGAATGATTGGTCTTGAACGAGGAGCAATAAGCGTATCTAAACTGAAAAAATCTATTGAGGCCGTTTCCGTGCCGCTACAAGTTGGGCAATTGGAACGTATGTATCCTGGTTTTCCGCATCCATAGCACGAAAATGGAGAACCACCAGGTTTGGCCGTGTTAGCTGACGACGTTGAATTAGACGGGTTCAATCGAGGACCGATTGAATTCCGTGTGTATTCCTGCATCTGTGGAGTTGACTTGGGCTTCTCATTGCTTTTCGAGTTCCTATTCAAGAGTTTCCTGCACTCATCCTTGGTATGTCCAACATTCTTGCAATATTGACAGCGAGCACGTTTTTGAGCGTCTTTAGTGTCTTTTGACACCATTTCGTGTTCGAAAGTTTCTTCGATCAATCTTGAATTCTTTAAAAGTTCATTGAAAGATTTTACTTTGTCACGTGGAAGTTTTTCTCTGATTCTCCGATTGAGCAATCCGTAAACCATATCTAATTGCACTGTTTCATTTAAAGTTCCCGTCGGAAGTTGTGCTAAAATCGAACGCATTCTACAAATGAAAATATCAGTTGGAGTATCGGAATCTTGCTCGTTTTCAAATAGTTCGCGATAAACTCTATAAGGAGGTTTTTGTGGTCCGAATGTGGTTCTCAAGAGAGCTACTGCCTCATCCCATGTGTGCACTGTAGTCTTTACGCCTTGATACCACTTCGCGGCGAAATCGTCGAATAACATCGGAAGTCCTTTGAGAGCATTCGAGTCAGATATCTGAACACAATCCTTGTATATGCTAATCGCGTCAATGAAAGCATTCACGTCCGAATCTTTGGAGCCGTTGAAACGCGACGAACACTTCGAAAAGTTCCCAGCAGCAGCAACACCCTGTGTACTGCTACTTGTCACTGATATGCGAGCCATGAGCTCCGCGAATTGTTCATTTGTTAAAACCACGTTAGCCATTTGGTTACTTTCTGGTTCTACCACTTGAAGTTGTTCACTCGAACGTAGAAAGTATCGGTGGCCGCCTTGTCCTTCCGTGATTGTCTTTAGTTTCCACTAATCCTGGTACGTAAAATGATGAGTTGTACTTACAGTTTGCAGCAACAACGATAAGCTTTGCTGTACTTCCTCTTTTTATTCCTTTTGGAGAATCACACACAACAATGTCCAAATCAAGCGT
Organism: Hippodamia convergens; assembly: GCA_038502775.1. Lineage (NCBI taxonomy): Eukaryota > Metazoa > Arthropoda > Insecta > Coleoptera > Coccinellidae > Hippodamia > Hippodamia convergens. The sequence continues at coordinate 62,320,664 of CM076609.1, read as the reverse complement.
TTGAGTGGAAGAAATAATTCCACAATTAACGAGTCATCAAAAGCACAGACAAGCACGTTAAAAGTTTCAGTTTCCGAAAGTTCACAAATTATTTCACGTCCTAAAATCGGTCACTAACCGGGAGCGAAAGAAACAATTTTGCAGTAGTGTCAACACTCGAATAAACGTTAAAATCCCATAAAACACGCGAATTTTAGAGTTTTCTGGCCACTAGTTGGAGCGCCACTATAAGAGGGTTTTTTCTTATAGAAAATTTAGGTTCTCAGAAATAACTCTAAAACACGTTCACTGTGAGATTCGTTTATTTCCTGAGATTCAAGTCACACGTAAAAATGAAAATGTTTTGATTTTCGAATAAATAAATAAGTTACGCGTAGGCGGGTTGACTCTCCGGATGACTTTTTTCCACTGAACAAATTAGGGCATTTGGTTTCTTTCTGCCCCGCACTTAGATGTTTCAAGTATCAATATCCATAAGAGTCTCCAGGGCCGGCGTGAGGAATGGTTTGTTATAAAATGAAAATGAAACAGAAATCTCTGTCCATGCATCATTTTGAATTTCATCTTGTGTTAATTCGGATTCCTTTGGATTTCAATTCCAATAATAAATAATAATGAAGATCTTCTTTCATACAAATTTGTTTTCCATCATCGACGTTTTTTCCGGTCTTCACCAATTTAAAGTAAGTGAAAATAAACGCAGCACCTGCTATCGCAACTTTCCAGGGTTCCAGGTTTTTTTTGGATTTTTTCAGGTTTTGATGGATTTTTTCGGGGATATTCAGTTTTTCTTCAGATTTCATACAGTTTCAGTAATTATGCAGAACTGAAAGAACTGTGTCGGAGCTGTGAAAAAAATTTCACATTCCTCACAAATTCTGGTTCCAAAATGAACCAGGTGAAGTCTGCTTCTGGAAGGTAGTTCGAGGTTCAGCTGGTATTCCTGTGGTTTCTTAATAGACAGTTGTTAGAAATGTTTAATCTTGTTCATTTCAAATTTTCCTGTACAAAAATGCCGGTTTTTTTCGTCCAAAAAGAAAACTACCAAATTCTATTCATCAATCGCAATAGTGAAAGAGAGTCGGAAAGAGTTCATACTCATTTATATAGTATTTATTCGAAATTTTTGAATGAACATTCACAAATAAACATATTATGTATGTGACATTGGTTAAACCGAAAATTTGCTATTTTTGAGAAAACCGAAAAAACCCAATAATAGTGGGTTTTATCAATTTAAAAAAATCCACTGGGTTTTATAAAATGCAGAAATTCTATGCCAACCCTGCAACTTTCCTTATCGGCATGTTTGTAGAAACCGAGTGGAACAGCCGACGAACAAGGATTCGCGTTGAAGATTCGCCGTGTATTCGTGAGCCGTCCAGACGGTACAATCTGAATTACGCGTTGCATTACAGCCGTCTGGACCCGGCTTAAGATTACAGAATTTGTAGAATTCTGAAGAGACACAATATCATGACTGTTTCTAAGTCCTTGTGAGCTTAAAAGTTTTCTAGTGAAAACTTGGCCAAATGATCAGAACTACCAAAGACAAAGTTTACCAACTTTCACAAGCCAGTGTTTACTGGATGCATTGCGACTGCGGCAAAGTCTACATTGACATTACAAAACGAAGTATCATTACGAGAATAAAGGAGCACAAACGTTTCTGTCGACTCAGGCAGACAGAAAAATAGATACACAATAATTTTTTTTTAAAGAGAGATGTCATTTCAAACTTTAGAAGTTACTATTCTTGGATGAAAATGGAAGCCATAGACATCTATAATATGAACAGAAACGCAACATGAACAAAGAAAATGAAACATGTACATGGCGCATGTTTGCCAGTCTTAGACAGAACCCCTAGTAAAATCGATGGGGAGTGGAAGCAATAGGCCAATGGACATCGGGGACATTAGCACCCGCCCCTTCTCTCCATTACCAGAGTTATAAATAACAGCTTTGTATTGAAACTGTCCACTATCGCATATGTAGGCGAAAACTAAGATCACATAATTTGTAATAGACCACTGCTAATAAGCCCGTAAGACTCTTGTGATGTCATTTTGAAATTTCCTGATGTCAGCTCTTTTTCAAATAAATATTAATCTGAAAAACGGTCTTCAATTGAATAATGCGCCAGATTATTATTCAACATGATGTGTATTAGGCTATTTTTAAGAGTCTTGACCTCTGCTGTTGTAAGCTTGAGTACTGTGAATGTTGTAAGCACATTCTTTTCATTTATGTGTTTCACTCAAAGGTTTATTCGTTTATTGTCAGGAAATACAGAATAGTCCCAGAATGAATTCGAATCGATCTCTGAATAAGAAGTGTACGTCCTTTCATTGCAAATTGGTCCTGTTCGCCAGATCATAGATTTCGTAAAAAACTCCCTATCATATAGTGAGTTGAGTTGTTAGGAATGACACGTTGTATTTATTTAATGAAAAGTAGTCGTTTTCAGGTTTTAGAAAAAAATCTGAATCGAAGAGTAGTATGGAATTTGGTGTTGCGAAGCTCAACAATAATACCTAACTACGAACCCTGGAAATTCAAGATTAAAATATTTTGACCAGAGAAGATACATGGAAAGAAGTTAAAATCCAAAGCCAACAGAAAAATTTAAATGAAGGAAGGGCGTGACGATGAATCAAATGCTCAGAGCATTTTGTTCTCAGTAGAAACCAATCATATAGTATACATTTGCTATTGCACCTTAGCAAAAGAAATGTGTGAATTTCTTCATAAAATTAATGAAACAGCAAATTCATATAACAAACTTCATTCATTACGTAAATTATGATATTCTAAGTTGTGAAAAGCCAATTCATGTCGTAATATGTAGGTAAGAACAACACTAAAAATGATTGAAGTCTTTCATGGTATTGTGAAGAGATCATGGTTTTTTTATGTTGCTGCTCTTTTACTAGGCAGTCTCTCTGAAATATTAACGAGGTTTGCTACTGAGGATGTTGATGATTATTTTTGCTCTTCAGCATTTAATCGGCGATGGGCCCATTTACATCGCGCGAGTAAACTCACTACAATTTCCCGCCATCAACCAGGCTGTCAATGTCAGAAATTCAGCCTTCGACGTACAATCTTATATCAAGAATCCTCTGAAGAGGATTAGGTGAAATTATTCCTAATAGACCACGGCCAATGAGCCCTGAATATTATTTCAATATGTGTGTGAAGTTGGCCCAGCACTTTTAATGATAATAATAACTGTCTTTATTGAAGATGAAAGAATCAGTTACAAATAGGCGATATTTAACTAAAGCAATTCTTACATATAACCTACTCACAATGAGGGAAAAAAAAACAAAATAAGTAAAAAGAAAATTGCCCCAGCACCGCGACCTGGTTTTCCGACAGTCCCACACTGCATAAAAAATTAAACAACAACAAATGAAATAATAATAATAACTTCGATAATAATTTCAGAAAGGGTGACCCAAAAAGTATAGACCCAACAGAACTATGAAGATAAAAAATCCTCGAGGTATTTCCGCTTCACTTCCTTCTTAAAAAAGGAGACCGTTAACCCTCCCAAACAACTGCAAATTTCATTGTACCTACAATTTGACTGCTCTGAGAAGCATCTTCGGAAAAGAGTGGTCCTATAACTTGGGATTGCAAGTGAATGACTCCCCCGAATGGAAACACTATGTATATCGGATCTGAAAGACAACTTCAGTCTCAAATACCCCGGAATACCCGTCAGAAGCAATCGATGCTTGAAAGTCAAGAGCTGAATCCCCCAAAGCGCCAACATAGGTAACCACCGAAGTACCTACTTTTAACTTTTCCGACACGGGGTCGAATTTTCTGAGGCCAAAAACGAATCTGCACAAATTCTCTGAACACGTTGTATTCGGTTCTTCGTTGCACATCCAAACAGGGGCCATACACTGTACAGCCGTAATTAAATATTGAAATCACTAGTGACTCACACAGTGGCTGCATTCACCGAACGTAACAGTTGTGGAATCGTCCGGTGGCACATACGCTACAACATGTTGAGTTTGTAGCGTAGGTATGTGCCACAGGACGATTCCGCAACAGTTCCACAACTGTTACGTTCGGTGAATGCAGGCAATGTCTTCTTTAAATTGTGATCCAGCACTTGTCTGTAATTTCATGGTGGCATACGTCGGCGCAACAAACCAAATACATGTTCTCTGAACCGGAGGCTGGAGTCAAAAATTATGCCTAAGCTTTTTGCTGCTGTAACGTAAGGAATTCGCTCATTGCCTACCGTGAGACAGAAATTATCTTCAACACATTCAGAGCATTTTTTGAAGTTTTCGAATAATAAAAATTGTGACTTGTTATTGATTTTCAAGTTAAGTGCTTTCGAAAAATCATTTATAATATTTTAGATTTTCGATTTGTTGTGCTAAGTTTGTGCTGCTTTGTGCCGTTGAAATTTTTTTTAAATTCTTTGTGGTTCTCGAGATATTTCAAAAACCGAAAGAATCTGCCAGCCTAGCATTTTCCGTAGAACTGGATTCCAATAAGAAAAAGAAAATTCTTTGCCTTTACGAAGGCACATCGAGAACATTTTTGAAACATAGATGAATTCAAAATAGTAATCATCGAAATGAATACCATTTTCAATTCCCAGGCTCAGAGATCTTTTATCATGAGGTTGGAGAAATGATATTAGATTTTGTCACTGAGATGAGAGATATACCGGTTTCGGCCTTGTTGAGCCTCATCAGTATCCCGCACATCTTCAGGACAAAATCTTCATAAAAAACTTCAGAATTTATAGCAATTGGTTGTGAAGTAATGAGTAAAATATTACAAAGTACTAAGGTGGTGACATCCAATTGCGTCAAAATGAAGTTTCACATCTCCAATCAAATGCAAAAAAAAGAAATCTGTACTTCCTCTTTCACTGAATGAGATTTTAGCAGTGGCTCTATTCAGGGCCCGCTTGCTAGTTTCTCAAAGTGATGGAAACGCTCAATTCTTTTGTGACTGTGAAGCCTGATGTTTTTAAGAAAAAGAAAATTCTTTGCCTTTACGAAGGCACATCGAGAACATTTTTGAAACATAGATGAATTCAAAATAGTAATCATCGAAATGAATACCATTTCGATGATTACTATTTTGAATTCATCTATGTTTCAAAAATGAATTCCAATAACTGAAAAAAATTGTGCGATGCATGTACTGAATTATGCCCTCTCATTTCCTGAATATTTGAAATTAAAAAAAAAGATAGCCCAGTACTTTCGCTTTTTTTATGAATGAATGGAAAATTTTGTGCTACATTTCTGCTATCTTGTGGCTCTTATTCAAAGAAAATATGTTCGAAAAAATGTGATAACCGTAGGCAAAATTGTGCCGTTTTAATATCCACGAATTTCCCGCTAATCAATCCAGGAATTAAGAAAAAAGTGAATCTGCCATTTTCTTTTATTTTCGACGAGAATTTTCTCATATTATCGTGAAGCAGTTGTGTCGACTTGTACCGGACATATAAAGTCAAGAGCTTTTTCTTAAATGGAGAAAATGAGAAAAATCAGTAGAATGTGGAAAAATTAGTGTACCTGGCAACAGTGTGTGTGAAGTTTGCCCAGCAATTTTGGATTTTCGCAAAAATTTGAATGAACCTAATGGTAGAAGATTTGTGCTGATTCGTGGCGTTGAAATTTTTTTTTATATCATACGGTTCTCAAGATAGAAGTTTTAACGGAACAATTTTGCCTACGGTTAGCACAATTTTTTCAACAAAAAAAGCGAAATGCTGGGCTGACTTTTTTTTAATTTTCTGGAAAATCTGAAAAACTTTCGTGAAAATAATTACAGCACAAGATAGCACAAATGTAGCACAAATTTTTCCAATCATTCTTAAAAAAAACGAAAGTGCTGAGCTATCTTTTTTTTTTATTTCGATTTTTCAGGAAATTAGAGAGATTTCCTGAAAAATACGAAGGACACAACTCAGTACATGCAATGCACAATTTTTTTCAGTCATTGGAATCCAATTTTTCGAAAAGTGCTGGGCTGGCTCCTTTTTCCGGTTTCTGTAATATCTCGAGAACCACATGAAATTAAGAAAATTTTCAACAACACAAACCTGGCACACCTCAGCACTATAAACAGTGCATTAAAATAAGAGTTAGAGGTTAGATGATGTGTGAAGAAATATTAGACAACAAAGGGAAGAAAATAAATATTTCAAAATCTTCTCTACGTTCCAGATCTGAATTCAGCTCACATTCCTTAAACGTTTGGCAGAAAAAGGTTTCTTCATAATGTTCTAAAGAGACAGATGTAGGTACGACAAGTTTCCGATATAAAATACTAGTAAAGGACAAAAACAAGAAAGGACTTTATATGTTCAATTTAAGTGAAAATAATTTATCTTCGAATGGAACCTGTATCCATATCTGGCATAAAAGATGAGATGAGGACACAGAAGCCAGAAATATATAAGAAACGTGTATCAGAAAATTCAACAAGTAGAATGGAAATGAAAGATTGTGGTCAGTATTTGAAGTCTTCTGCTTATTGAAACAAAAAAGAAGCAGAAAGCTATTTCCGAAACAAGGTGAGGAACAATCAGAACAAATGCTTGATGAGATTCACTATGACACTTGTGGTTATGGCATCACTCAGCAAGAAATGTTATATTCTCAACTGATAGTGGATTTTCCCGTTTTACATACGTTCATCTATTTAAATCAAAACAGAAAAACACATAATTGCGTTAAAGCTTCAAGACTTTTCAAAGTCTGCGAAAAATCGATTCGGAAAATATTTTGATTCATACAAATTCGACAATGGCGAGAAGGACAGTGAAAAGTCATTTTCAAACATATTTCGTGATTGTTGTCGCTTTTGCGTGCGCTTCTACTAGGTATTCTCACGACCAGAGAGCAAGAATTTGACGATTTCGAATTTGAATATCGGAGGAATTTCGAAAGACAAGTGTGTTTACGTCCGCAAATTAGCTGATGAACATGGTATCGAAGTGCTTCTTCTTCAGAAAAAATCTTCATGAAAAAGGACAGTTGAAAGGTTATGAATTCATCGATTTTTTACTAAGTCGAATATATGGTTTGGCTTGTTATGTTAAAAAATTATCAGTTCGTAATGTTCAACTGATTTAGAAAAGGGAAACTTATGAATTTTTTTTCATTTCTTTTAAATTTTGTGACATTTCTGTCATAAATATTTATAAACCTCCGAACATTATTCGGCCAAGAAATCTAAATGTTGATATTTCCCACCCATCAATTTATTGCGGAAAATTTCAATTCTCATCACGTAATGTGGGGTTTTAATTCTGTCGATAAAAATAATAATGTTAAATTCAAAAAATGTTTACATGAAAAACAAAATTGAATACGTCAAAAAACAAATGAAACTATATGATCGTATCATGATTGAATAGTTGCTCTGCAAAATATTGTAAACTAGCTGACCCGGCAGACTTCGTACTGCCTCAAAAAAAGCAACTTTAATATTATAATTAACTCTTATGGTATATTACCTTGAAAGTGGACATAAAATTGTACAGTATGTCGTCTGGAAACAGCTTTTGAATGTTCGCCAAGAACTGTTTAGAATCATTAACTATCCCAGAAACTAAAGAGCGAAAGGGATCTGGTGGTGGAACTAATTGTGGCAACTGGTAATTAGATAAGCTAGCTGGCTCGGCAAACATTGTTCCGCCTTAGAGATGAATAAAGTTGTTTTTTTTTTCCAAATGAAATATATTAGGTGAAATACAAAGAAAAAACAAAAGTACAAAATATACAAAAAATTTAATTGCAATGAAATAGCTCAATAGCCTCCTCAGACCCCAGGTATCATATATGATACCTCAGGTTTATATTTTATTCTAGGCTCCCAGCTTCATTTAGCCGCACGTACTCGATGGTATCATATATGATACACTACTAGATATACGTCTAATTTTTTGATGCGATATTGGTTTCGTATTGTGGCAAGAAAAGTCAATCGATTGTTCATGTTTACACATGGACAGGTTACGATGATGCCTCTACCGCGAAATAAAGGTAAGTAATTGTTTTTCAGTGTTTTATTGATACATATTTGTTGTACGTGTACCACAGAACATATGGAAAATATGGGTTTTCTTTCAAATATTATGAATATTTTGTAATGGAGGATTCGGTTGAGGTATCATGGGTGATACCTTGGGTCTTACTGGCTACAAAATTTTATGTCAATGTGAAAATCAAAATTTTTTGATTCTCATGAGGAAACAAATATAGTTTACTTTTTATTTGAAATATTATTTTTTAGGGCCTCTGACCGCGTTGGAGCTTGGAAAGTTAGATCTCAACTTCAGCTTCGATTGGTCGAAATTCGATGATCTTTCTTGGGACGAGGATGAGGTTGATCAATGTTTGATTTTAACTGAAAAACGTTCTGAACAAAGTGGAGGAAATTTGAATGTGAATGGTACCTTCGACAGAAATTGCTTTTTCATCAATAAAATGTTTTTATAGATTTGTTATTTTTGTATGCCTCAAGCCCCAAACGTATCATATAAGATACCTTATTTTTTTTTACAAAAAAATTGAAATAATTTTTTTTTCAACCATAAGGTGTTATTTGCAACCAGTCTCCAATAAAAAAGTAGGTTTCCTAAACAAATATATTCACCCTGAACCTTGGGTCTGAGGAGGATATCAATCTCCGTTAATATTGGTAGTCACAAAAGTTCAAAAGGGCAAATTTGTAGTATATTTTATGGGCATTCAGAATTCAGTACTAAGAATTGCATTAAGGCACCGTTAACCTAAGAATTCTATGTGAATTGTTGTTTTCCAAATGGCACACCCTGTATTTTATTTTCCTAATCGGTAGAGCTCTTTCCTCTGACTTCAAATATTTATACATACTTTATTGAGGTTTTTTTCGACAGTTTCTGAAAATTATTGTTTTTTTTTGTCTAAATCTAAGGCAGCTGTAGAATGCCACTCGAGAATGTTGTGATTTATTTATATCGGAGTTCCATTCTATGGCCTCCTGATAGTCCCTTCTTAACATCATTGGACACTTTTTTATGGGGATATTTGAAATATAAAATGCCCGTCCGCAAAATATGGAAGAAATTAAATTCAGAATAGAAGAAGAAATTGAGAACCTCAATATATTCCATAAATGTTGAGGAAAATGTTCAAAAACTTTTAAAAAAAATATCTACTCTGTCTAGAAATAAATAGGGGTCATTTGAATCCCTAATTGAACTTTCAGTTAATAAATAAATAATATAAATATCAGGTGTCTTTATCCACGGTTCCTTTGATATGAGAAAATCGCATCGTTCTCGTGTGGCATTCCACAACTGCCTTTGATTTAGAAGAAAATATCTATATTTATAGAAAACTGCAAGAGATACTCTCAATAAGGTGTATTTGAAATCAGAGGAAAGAGCTCTACCGCTGTTAACCAGAGCGACATCTATTGGCGTTATTCGCAAGAAAGAAAATTATTTCCTATATTTTTTACTATATTATCAAATTTTTCAGGGTTTTATGGTATTTTATGTTAACCCCGCCGTAGAAGAATCCAACAAAAAAACTTTCATAAAAAACAGTTAATCCAATCTTGAGTTATAAATGGTGTAACAAACAATATGGCCGACTGAGTTTTATATATTAAGATTCTTCCATTGAATATGGTTCACAATCTATCAATAAAACATGCAGTTTCTTCTTGAAAATTGAAAGATTGCTAATTTTCTGGTAGTCCTTGGGTAATGCATTATACAGTTTCATTCCCATGTAGAGTGGTGATCTTTCTGTTAAGGAATGTAGTGGATACAGAAATGGTTGTGTGTGTCTTGTGTTGCTTCTTGTTCTGAAATGTATTTACTATGTAGTAGTGGTATAGCTCTTACTAACTGGATGGAGGACAATGATAATTATTTAATTTTTGATGCTAAAGATACAACTTTTTTCCATTCTGCAAGATGGAATAGGGGCTATAATCCTGATCTCTGCTTAGTTTCGTGTGATATATCTTCAAAACCTCTAAAAGTCAATCGAAAAATTCTTGGGGATTTTCCGCATAATCAGCATAGACTAATGTTATTGACTTTAGGTGATGCGGTTCTTTTTGCTCCATGTTTAGATAAACCCCGTTCGAATTTCAGTAAGGCTACTTGGATCAAATTTGGGAATGAAGTCGATAGTGACATAAGATGAATTCGACCTTCTTATGGTAATTATTCTAGATTCGTGGGCATAGTTAAAACTGCAGCTAAAATGTTCATTCCGAGAGGTTTTCGTGAAGAATACGTTCCTGAGTCAGAGAAAACTGAAAAATTATACAAAGATTATAACAATGCCTCATAAGAAGATAAAAGTGAAAAGCTCATGAGCTCAATAAATGCGAAGGATAAATTTAATAGTATAGTAACAAATATGAATATTACACATTTCAGTAGGAGTTCATGGGATGTTCTGAGAAAACTGGGTGAAGCTGCACCTCACACGAAAATTTACCACAAATTGATTGCTCGTTGTCTTGTTTGTCTCTAATTCAATTAAAATATCGAAATCCCAAATCAAAGATATGAAGTTGTAATTACAAATTTAGGGCATCAAAACATACCGTGAATGTTATTTCTAACCCATTCAATATGGATGAATTAATTTCAGCGATCAAATACACAAAATCTAGAATAGCAGCCGGTTTTGATGGAATTTATCCAGAATTCATCAAACATTTAGGAAAAAAAACGTTATCATGGTTATTATATTTTTATAATGATATATTGAATTCCGGCAATTTCCCGACCGAATATCGCAAGGCTAAAGCATCAATTTTGAAACGTGGAAAAAATTCTTCTGATCCGAGTAGTTACCGTCCTATTAGTTTATTGAGCATCCCTTTAAAAATTTCAGAGAGATCGATTCTATTTAGAATAGAATCAACTATTGAAGAATCATTACAGAACTGTCAGGGCGGTTTCAGGTTCTTATGTCGAGGCCACACAGAGCGCTATGCTATAGACGCTATGGACGCTATGGACGCGATGTTCGCTAAGTTACTGGCCACACGGAAAGCTACATACTTTAGTATATCTTTCACGTCTCGCAATCACCAGGCTCAGTTGTATTTGACGATGTTACCAAGCACGGTGCCATGGGATAGTGATAGCGATGACGATGAGTTGCTTTTATTGTTTTCGTTGTGCAAAAATGAACGTAAAAGAAAATGGGTCCACGAAGTGAACAAAACGAGAAAGGATTTCGGTGAATAACATCATCTCGCAGTTCAGTTGCTAGAAGAATATTTTCGAATGAGCCCGCAGCAGTTTGACCAATTGTTAAGCATTATTGAAAAGGATATTGAAAAGCGACATTATCCTTCGACAGATCACACTACACTGAAGCGAAAATCACCGCGGCAGCCCTCGCGATGTGTTGAATATAGCCGAGAATCAAACATCGAGCCACGTGGCTTAGATCGCGAACATAGCGAACATAGCGTACCAGTGTCGGTGTGGCCGCCTACGTTCAAAATAAAGCTGGCTAATTTTTGGATGCATCGCGAACGAAGCGAACATAGCGTACGTAGCGCTCGGTGTGGCCTCGGCATTAGCCTCACCCTCGGCCTCACCACATCTATTGAATCAGAGTTCAATAAAAACTAATTCTTCATTTTTGGTAATAATCGCTTATTTATGTTCTCTCCATTGGTTCCAGTTAATTTCTCTTCGACACTTCTCTTTCTGATTCTAATTTCAACATCAACATCACTGGAAAGTGATCCCAAGATAAATCCAATTTTGTTTCTTCTTCATGATTCCAGGTGATTTTTGAAACATGAATGATTTCAAAATAGTAATCATCGAAATGAATACGACTTTAAATTAGTAGGTTAAGAGATCTCTCGTCATGAGGTTGGAGAAATGATATCAGATTTTGTCACTGAGAGAAGAGATATACCGGTTTCAGCCATATTTGGCATCATCAATATCCCATACAACTCCACTGTTGATTGTTTTGATTTTCATTAAGATATTGTAGAATAGACTTGTTGACATTGAAGTTCCTGTGCGCCTATCATTCATTGATGAATAATTTCACTTTTTAAGTAATTTAAGGATTAACGAACATTTTTCAACAGAACTATTCAATAAATTACAGCAGAATGTGCAAAATGAAAGGTTTCTCGAAAAAGGTAACAGAATGAGTTTTTTATAGAGATGGTCTTTTTTCCCTAAACATTCGAATATCTTTTTTCTGAGAAGGGTTGTCACCTGTATTTTACCTCTTCCAGATTTTCACATAATACAACGCAATTAGCAGAAAAGGTCCAGTGTTTTTTGTTACACCACCTCAGATCGAATTCCGTACAAAAAAACACTTTCAAAACGTAAATTTTAAAAAATTTTTTTCAGATTGCCTGCATGAGATTTTGTGATTTTTTGAGTGAATAAATTGAAGGAATCATTCAACTATATTCATTCAAAAAAACATTAATTTGTATCTATGGCATGAGAGAAACTATATGAAGTGATAAAATTTAACATTTTCATAAAAATCATATATCTAGACAACTGTGACAATTGCACAAAAATTAAGTGTCGGGGTTCCAAGGATTAGGGCGAGTTCCTTTTCCTTATTTTTTTTTTCGGGTTGATTTATACTTGGGTGTGCTCTCCTATATTTACTTTATTTCCGTTCGTGTTTTTTTCCTTAGCAGATTCCCCCGTTTTATAAATTTCAACTTTCCTTCTGTCTTGGGCTTTTTCGATCCATACATACATTTTATTTGGTGCATCCTTATAAATTCTTGTTTCCTATTTCTTTTCATTTTTCGGTTTCTTGTACTCTTCGTATGTTGAGAGGTGGCTCCCACCACAGTTTGCACATTTTGAAGCCTTTAGTTTTTTGGATTCTGTCGTTAGATGCTCCTCACCACATTTCTTGCATTTGAATGTTTATATGTATATGTCCGAACAATTATCATCGATGGCATTGAATAATCTCGGATTTAAATCTGGGACTTTCAACAACCGCTGAGATTTCACAAACTGAATTAAGGTTTGTGAAGATTCCTTATATTGCTTGCCGATTTCGACAAAAATGAGTGAGTTTGGATAAATGATAACCTTGTTCCAGCAAATCAGCTTTTATTTTCTCTTCACGATATACTTCTTTCAGGTTTTTCTCGCTTTTTGATTCAAAAGCATGAAATTGGAACAGATCGTTTTTGAGAGTTTTATACAGAACTCTGTAGTCTCCCTGAATTTCTTGTGATATTCGAGATTTATTCAATTGTATTTAAGTTAATTACCTCGAATTCCAATATTTTGACTCCATTTTGACTAAAATGACTGGACTATATGTTTAAAGAGGACCGCTGAACGGACGAATCGATAAAATTAAATTTTTTCATGAACTCCTTATCAGCAGGACCTCCGAAAAATGAAATTCATTCAGCAATCTTTCCATCGTTCTGGTCTAGTGCACGCAAAAACGAAGATCCGGATCATGTAAAAGTAATTTTTTGCAAAGAGAATGGTTGCACTCGGGGAAAGGCATGTAGAAATGTTGAATAATTAATTAATTATTAATTAATTTTCTGCCGACGATGATGAAGCTTTAATATTACGGAAGTGGAACTACGAACGTTGGAGAATGGGTTTAACTTGCTGTCTATTTCTATTAGAGCATGATCTTGGTGTTTTCATTTATATATGTCAATTTATATACAATTTATAATCAAACTGGTTTTGAGATTTTAAACTTCATTTTGTATGTTTCCTTTTGATCTACCCATCGCTTGCCTTAATTAGTTTTCAATCGGTTGATGGGCAAAGGAAAGAAGAAATACGAAAATCCGGATAATAGAAAATCACCTAGTAGTATCCGAAAACTTCAATTTTTGTTTTGTTTGTTAGATGCATTCAAAGTATATGTGAAAATGAAGAAAAACGAGATAAAAATTAAAACACAAATTCGAGAGTTAATAAATTTACTTAAAAAATAAGCAACAAGAGAAAGTCACAACAAATAACAACAAGAGCAACAAGATAAATTAAAATGATAAGCATCTGTGATGAAAACAGTCTTTTTGGATGTACTCAGTGATGGTGATGAGATTTACTGTGATGGTATATCACTTTGTAAACGGGTACCTTAACGGGAACAGGTTTAGGAATGGGAATCTGTACATGCTTCTCAACCTTTACAGGAACTGGCTTCTCCACGTGGAATGTGACCTCTTTCTCTACCTTGTAAGGTACTGGTTTCTCAATAGGGATAGTGATTGTTTTGATAACTGGAACTGCAACGGGTTGTGGAATGTGAACATGGACTGGGTAAGGTTGTGGAACAGGCACAGCAACTGGTTTGGGCACTGGAACAGGCACTGAGTGAGGAATTGGTACGCTGACATGCTGATAAACTGGTACTGGAACTGGCTTTGTAATTTCTACCGTATGATGAACATGATGCCCTGAATCGTGTTCATCGTATCCACCACCGTATCCTGATTGTTGACTTTGATAGCTTCCTTCATCGTGTCCACCACCGTAACTACCAGCATACCCGGCATTTACAGTTGCTAGGACTGAAAGGACAGCTATGCATACCTACATGAAACAAGAGTTTTTAGGTTAATGAATTGATGCATTGTTTCACAAACTATTTCAAAAACACAATAATTCAATCAGTAAAAAATTTGCCTGTGACTAGTTCAAAAGATCAATAACTCGTATTCGTGGTTTGCACTAAAACGCAGGGTTCTGAATTTAGAACATTGTCATTGATGACGTTATTGATACCTATCTTGGAGATTTCTCAGAAATATCAATATGTTTCAGATTTTATAAAGGAAAGATTATATGCTAAAATAATTTTCCATTGAAGACAGAACTACTTACGAAGGATTTCATCGTGTAAGAATTTGAAGGCAAGATGCTCAGATGTATCTGCGAACTGAACTGACTTCAGAATGGACTCGGTGGGGTTTATATAATTGAAGACAATGAGAAAGACTTTCACCTTCATCTCTACTCACATATCTTGGTCCGCGATAGGTGTGACCCCCGAAGCAGAGCGCAGGAAGTGCTTTTTTCTAGAAAGGACAATCTGTAATCTGCAATGCAACGGCAATTAGTTACGGACGGTGTTAGTTTTGATGAAAAATAATTCAGAATGGAAAATACGAATTAGAGTTTAATTGGGATAAAACAAAAATCAGGAAATAATATTTCGTGTATAAAAATATTTCTGATTGATTCGTTTGGGGAATTCCGAACTCTCTTAAAAGTGAACTAGTAAATTGACGAAAGAATCTTTCGGAGATAGGTAATTGATCAATTGTTTTTGTTAATATGAATTTAGAAATTTTTCCGTTACTATAGGGATTTTCTGCGTCATGAGAAAACGAAATGTAGCGGAGTTCGGAGAATTCCAAATATACATGGTATTCAACCAATCCATATATAAGTAGGCTATTTCAAGTATGACTCAGTGAATATTTGTAGAAATATGATCGAAATGAATAAGCGAAAATTCTCTTGAAGCCGATAGAAAATTGCAAATTAATTCTCGCTTTTCGAGTCAAGATATTTTTACAAAATGCATCATGAGATAGAGATATCTTAACAAAATCACAGTATTCTGAAAATTCAAGTATTATGCCATTGGGGTCTCAATATCTACTCAATATTTTTTCGAAAAATATAGTTTCTAGGTACTCGTTTCTGTATGTTTCAGAAAACTCGATGAAATATAAATTATTGAATCATATCGAGTATAGAAATTTTTCCATAATCAATTCAAATATTGAAAAGAAGAAGCTCGAGTATGGTGACTTTTTTGATAATTTAGGTATATGACACTTCTGGTGTTAAAATAGTTGACAAGAAGAATGAGAGGACAATTAAATCAATTCGAGAAATATTGGTGCGCAATTGTTCCTCTGCAGTTTAAGCTTTCAATTGCTGGTTAGAGTATACTCATCATATAGGTACCTATTCTGGTTCTTCCTATTGGAAAGAGGTGGTAAATTTCGAACGTAAATTTGATACACACCATAGTACTTATCACATTAATAGAATATATTAAATATGAAATTATTATTTTGAGTTTAAACATTTTTCGAACATCTACTATCATTGTATAGAGAATTATACAATGGTACTATTATGTCGAATAGATTTTGCAGGTGTATGATTGTTCTCGCGAGAAATTCGCATAAATTATACTCGGACTAGCGGAACCACAATTTTAGTTCATATGAACCAAGATATGAACCCTGAAACAACAGATATATTATCAAACCTTTTCTACTGACCTAAAATAGGTAGATAAGTTGAGGTGAGTAGGTGAATTAGGTTTATATTCCAAGAAAACATAAATTCAAGCACTGACATAAAGAAGAACTGTGAAAATGTTCTCAGAACTAATATTATAGTCATCTTTTAACAACAGAAACTTGAACAGTCCAATAATATTAATGAAGAATATTCATAGATTTGCAAAATCGATTGAAACTTTGTCACATTCTAACCTGTCCTATGATATTCTTCAATAGACTTTTATTGGAAAATTTCAAATATATATATATATATATATATATATATATATATATATATATAAATACTTCCGAATTGATTATATATCGAAAAATTTCAAAAAATACAATATTCACGCAGGATCTAATTTAGTTCCGTGAAAACTGTGATCTTGTTTGAATAATGTTCATTTTCGAATTCGGTAGAGAAATCATAGAAGAAACGAAAAGTTTCGAGAAACACTCCTGAAGTCTGTATAATAATATACCGCCATCAAAATTTGATTTTGTCTATCGAAAAAATGTTTTTCCGAAATTTTCTTTATATAGATATATAAACTCAGAGTACATCATGTATATATACATATTTTTGAAATTGTCTACGAAGAGTTTTTTTTTGCTCTCACAAACGCTGTCCTAAATATTTTTTTTAGTTCGATAGCGTATTCACAATACCTACCGTCGTAGTTATAGCGTATTATAATAATTGGCCAAATTCCAAAATCACCCTGTAGCACAGAAACTAGACACCGTAGCGACTTGCGCTGTTCAGCAATTAATGTTTCTCGAAAAAGGAGAACATCATCTCTTTTAATTTAGGAGATGTTGTAATAAATCATCGAAATCTGACCACACTGTATATGAAGTCACTAATTTTTGTTTTAGTCGAAAAGAGTACCTAGTTCGGATTTTACAATTCCGTAAATATTTAATCCATCGGGGCTATGGATATCGGCTGTGACGTCACACTACAACGGCCCAGCTCGTTCTACTGGATCCAGCCGATGATTAAATAGATCGCGCTAGTGTATTTCTTATTAAATATTATTATATCAATTTAATTAATTCTGTTTCAGAGACTGTTATTGAAAATCCATATAACTTTTTAGAAAAATAAGGAATCCTCATGGAAAATAATACAATCAATGTTTGTAATTCTGGTCTGATGCAATAAATACCTACCTACTTCTATGATTTAAATAAATTAGTTTCGTTTCAGAGACTGGGATTGAAGCACTAAAAAGGGTTTTTTAAATCTTAATAAATCGTTTTGCTTAGACAAAAATGATGAATTCAGAGTCTCACATTTCGTTGTCAACGGAATTCGCAGCTTCTGCCCGAATAAGCTAGTAAAAATTCTTTTTAAATCGAACAAATGTAATGGTATTTACAGCAATTTTTCTCATTTTTTTTCTGACAATACTCTCAATTTTGTGTTAACAACTCCATATGGATTCAATTGGACAATCACAAGTAAAATTTGAATGAATTACTTCATTTATCAACACTCACATATTCAATATTCTATGTGTTCTCAATACTATGCTATGGAATGCTAGACACACAAACAACAACACATAAACCAACTGCAGTCGTTAGAAATGTGGTGTTATCGAAAGATGCTTAGGATATCATGAACAGAAAGAAAAACCAACAATCGAAGAACTTCGAGAGATGGGTAGAGAATGTGGAGTAATCAACACCATAAAAACAAGAAAGATACAATATCTAGGACACATAATGGTCGCATTCAGCGGACGAAGAGCAAAGCGCTACTGTTATCTATCGGTATCGGTAGCGGTCGGGAACATGTTGGACGTTCGCTTTTATATATATACCCTTTTTATTTTCTGTCAGTTATAACTTTACAGAGAAAGGAAAATCATTCTCGTCCTCAAGCAAGAACCGAACTAGGTCCCTTCAAAGTTAAAACGACTATCTATATCTATATGGTATTCACACTTCAACTTTCCGCTCAGGCTCTGCTACCGCTACCTTACACCAATAGAAAACGTTCCGAAAAATGGCGACCGCTCCAGAACGTGTTGAGTTGGTAGCGCATGTGTCACCGGACGATTACTCGATAGTTGCACAACTGTTACTTCCGCTGAATGCGACCATTGAGAAGACATATGAAATGCTCAGATTAATTATACAAGAAAAGATGAAGAGAAGAAAAAGCATTGGAGAAAAGAGAATTTCATGGCTAAGAAACTTGGGGGATTGGTTCAATTGTACCTTAATAGAACTTTTCAGATCTGCAGCAAAGAAAGTATAAATAGCAATGATGATATCCAACCTCAGATATAGGTAAGACGGTACCCAAAAAATAAAAAGGGTACAAAAGTCAAAAGGAACAATATTTCGAACCTTTTAAAGAGACATAATGAAATGAAGGAAAATAAGATAAAAATATATGATGAAAAGTATTTAATTCAGAAATTAATTGTGAAAGAGCACAGCTTCTTTTAACCATTCTATCGTGAGCATGCTTCGACCGGTGCGCCTTTTCCTGATTTGCCGGCACGTAGTGTTGATTAAAATATGCTTTGGGATGGCTGGCCTTTTTTGTTCTCTTGGAAATACAATGATATTGTTCAGGTTGTTTATAATATTATTTACCGTCTTAATAACATTAAAGTCGAATATGTGGAGCTCATGGGTCTCATGATTCTGAACGTCTGTTCGCATTTCTGGCTCCTAAAATGGATTTTCACGGATGTTCATTACAATTATAATTAATAAATGTGCATTCAACTCGACGCAAGCATAGCAGTTGGAGGAAATGAAATGCTCTCCGATTTTATGTTCGTTCATTATAAGCCATTGGCGCCAAATTCTCACAAAGAAGACGGAGTACCAAATTGAATATGCAATAGTTGAACGCATCAATTTCAAAAAAGCAAAAACTCACTCATATTTCACTGTGAATCTCTGAAACCAGAATGGAATAATGAGTACCGAAAAGATGCGTAGTCAAATCATGCGTAGTCGAATCGAAAAGGTTGCCAACCTTCTTCTTTTTCCTTCTTTGAATAAATATTACCCTCTATATAGCCCAATTACCTATGTATCTAACACATCTATATTGCTAGTTGGGGTTTAGAAAAGGCAGACAACACCACGGTGCATATGTACATAATACATATTTCTGTTCCCCACGTTTAGATCGAAGTTTAGATTTATAATTTCATGCACATGGTCAGGTTTTGAGTCATATACTGTGGACAATTTATAAGGGAACAGGTAAAGGAGAAGCAATCAATATTATTTATCATTTCGGATTCTAAAAGAGTGAAAGGATTTTTTAAACCATAGAATATACCAAAACGTATATGTCTTAGTATATGTTCTGTGGTCTAAGTTGTGAACGGTTATTTCGTGCTTCAGACCTCAAAAAGGGGCATTGTGTCGTCATGTAAAATAAATTGAATTCTCAGCCAAATAATAGTTACCTTTTCATAATATTTGAATTTTTCTCGGAATTTTCATTTCAAAATATGAATATTTCAAACAGAGTTTTTCAATTAAAGGAATCTTTTAGTTGGGTAAAGCTGCTAATCATGCACAAAGCTTGCGCATAACGCATCGGGTTAGGTGAGGAGTCGCTCCCTTTTCTTTGGCAATACACAATACATCCACTTATAGGGACTAGCAATGAAGACGAGAATAAAGGAGTATAATTTATATATGAAAATGTACATATGTAATTGAATCAGTTATTACCTACCTCGTAACCTAATCTGGTCTCAAGTTAAATTTAACTTGGAACCTGCTTAATTCATTATTTTCCTCGTTTTCATTTTTTTTCCATCTTCAAACATATACAAAATCAACTAATAACTGAAAAAATTAAATAAATAATTTTCAAAAAAATTAGCTCAAGTTTAATGAACAAAAACCTTGCTCCCTCAATTCTTTTAAAATTTCAATCGATTGGTCCAGGAAAACCGCTTAACCGATCGATCTACCGATTTAGGGGGGCCTTTGGAGTATATTAAGCTGTAAAATTTTCTTATGACCTCAGCTTTCTGTCCAATATTGACAAAGATACAGTCCGTTAACCAACAAATGGCAAAATGCCATTTTCTTGATCTTTTTTCACATTACCGTTACAGGTGAAAAAATTTTTTCCTAATTCAACATGAACGATTTTTGTAGGAAATTTTCAGCAGAAACGAAACCGGCTGTCGGTCTGCTAGGCCTCCAGTAGTTCCGGAGATTTGAGTGAAAAATGGTCCTCTTGCATTCAAAATGGGAAAAACAAATTAGACCTGAATAAACAGGCTATGCGGGCTCTGCATCGATCCAGCTCAAAAAAAATTTTCAATGCGCGTAGAGAAAAAATGAAAAGAGTCTTCAAACTTCAAAAGTTGATTCTTCCATTTCTCGCACGGCCATTTTTCACTAAAATATAGCCTTTTTGAAACATAGATGAATTCAAAATAGTAATAATCGAAATGAATACCATTTTCAATTCCCAGGCTCAGAGATCTTTTATCATGAGGTTGGAGAAATGATATTAGATTTTGTCACTGAGATGAGAGATATACCGGTTTCGGCCTTGTTGAGCCTCATCAGTATCCCGCACATCTCAGGAAAAAAACTTCATAAAAAACTTCAGAATTTATAGCAATTGGTTGTGAAGTAATGAGTAAAATATTACAAAGTACTCTCATCTCAGTGACAAAATCTAATATCCTTTCTCCAACCTCATGATAAAAGATCTCTGAGCCTGGGAATTGAAAATGGTATTCATTTCGATGATTACTATTTTGAATTCATCTATGTTTCAAAAATGTTCTCGATGTGCCTTCATAAAGGCAAAGAATTTTCTTTTTCTCAAAAACATCAGGCTTCACAGTCACAAAAAGAATTGGGCGTTTCCATCACTTTGAGAAACTAGCAAGCGGGCCCTGAATAGAGCCACTGCTAAAATCTCATTCAGTGAAAGAGGAAGTACAGATTTCTTTTTTTGCTTTTGATTGGAGATGTGAAACTTCATTTTGACGCAATTCTATGTCACCACCTTAGTACTTTGTAATATTTTACTCATTACTTCACAACCAATTGCTATAAATTCTGAAGTTTTTTATGAAGATTTTGTCCTGAGATGTGCGGGATACTGATGAGGCTCAACAAGGCCGAAACCGGTATATCTCTCATCTCAGTGACAAAATCTAATATCATTTCTCCAACCTCATGATAAAAGATCTCTGAGCCTGGGAATTGAAAATGGTATTCATTTCGATGATTACTATTTTGAATTCATCTATGTTTCAAAAATGTTGTCGATGTGCCTTCATAAAGGCAAAGAATTTTCTTTTTCTTAAAATGTAGCCTGTTGAAAAACACCAAAAAATTTGGAAAATTTTTCTGTTTCTTTAATTGTAAATGAGATCAATTACTAAAATATGAATATGATATCATATAAAATAAGAAATTAAGATAAGAATAATATTATTACACGAACATTAAATATACATGAAAATATTTGTCGTTAGTGTTCTATTCGCCTACTTCATTTTTCATTAAATTATAATATCCCTGAATTCACTTAAAAGCGGTTTATAAATATTCAAAAAAATGTATGCTCAAGAAAAGTTGCCTATTTTATTTGTACCATGGAATAACTTTCTCAATTTGAAAAATATAGAAAGCTCTGATTAAAAAAATAGTAGGCGTTAATTATTTCACTTCTACATGGTGGAATTCAGAAGTGAAAATATTATCACAATGTAAAATTTGAGAAGCGTCATCCTTAAGCGAAATTCCATTTTTCTAAATTCTTCTATTCATATTAACTTATCAATGAGTTGGACAAATACGTTTTCAAGATACAGTGTGGTCCAAAAAAAATTTTAAGACCTTGAATTCTGCGCTGCAAAATCAAAATCGCTAGGACCCGTCAATTTTTGATTCGAGTTCTTTTACTCAAGATCGGATTCATTGCTACATGACCTAAGACAGCCACGTCCCTCGCTTCATCTCGTTTATGCACCCTCTTTTTGTTTCCGACTGAATCAGTAGCGTCAAATTAGGCAATCAGCAATCAGTAACACATTACAGCGTAAGCAGCGAATTCATTTTTTTCCAGGAAGGCATTCGTTTAATAAAGCTGCTCTTGTTCGCGTAGAGTCGATATTTCTAAAAATTAATTTTATCATTTCCACCCTTTCTTCTATGGAATACACCATTTTAGTTCTACTACAAAATTTACAATCGCTTTGACGCACCTTCAAAGTTCTCAAAAATTCGCGATAGACTGAGGTAAATCGAAAACATGGTCCGTATACTCTTTTGGAAAAACAATTTCTTGGTCCAAAAATTAACAATATAATTTCTAAATACCTTTTAAATGTGTGTGGGATACGAATAATATTCTTGACATAAATTCCACATTGCCCCTTTAACAATTTTCGCTGTTATTTCATTTTCGATGTATATTTTGAAGCAAAATTTTAGGGTCAGGTAGTACTCCATACAACAACACGCAACAACCCTCATACCGTCATACTTTTTCAAATTCAATGGGTATTGGGTAATGCTCACTCCCGTTAGGGGGTTGAAGTTACGGAAATGAAAAATTGTTCACCGTCGAATCAGAAATAGTCGGAAAATTGAGGTGTTAAATTTTTGTTGCACC
Source organism: Hippodamia convergens (assembly GCA_038502775.1). Taxonomy (NCBI): domain Eukaryota; kingdom Metazoa; phylum Arthropoda; class Insecta; order Coleoptera; family Coccinellidae; genus Hippodamia; species Hippodamia convergens. The sequence goes on along the minus strand of CM076609.1, from coordinate 62,297,698 downwards.
ACCCTGTAGATCTACGTTCCATTCGATCTCTGTTTTTATCATAAATTCAAATGATACTGTAGAGTGAAAGTATAACAAATAAAATATTGAAAGTCGGAGAAACTTAACAACATTCAACTAATAGGAAATTTGTCAAGATTTCATTTTACTTATTAATATTTATATATAAATAATTAGATATGGGTATGTCTATTTGGTAGCTTGGACCTCGAGAATGACTTCAGTTTCAGCAAAATATAATGTTTGTCAATTTAAATTTAAAAAAATTACTGCTAATTTCGATGTCTTAATGAGATATATAAGGGGCTGCATTACTGGGGAGTGAACAAAACCGGTACCAATAGTTAGTCCACGGGATTCTAATAAATACATATACAGGGTGCCTGTAAATTAATGCGCAGGAGTTTTGGACATGATTACTCGATGAAAATTAGCAAGGCTAGTTCATATATTTTTTTTTTCGGAATCGATCTCGTTTTTTTACGGGTAGGTTTTGAAAATACTGAGTCCTGTCATGAAACTCTACACTCTACATAATATGAAGCACTAAGAAAATATTGCTCACACATTTACACATTTTTTTCGAACTTATAACTTTACTATCAGGGGATGACTATAACAACCTCGCATGATTTTTCTACAATAATCGTTTTCGTGGAAGAGATTTTTGAAAAAGAAAATTGATTTATGATTCACCATTATATTCTTGGAAAAAAGTCCCATTCCATTTCGTCGAATAAGTTTTCCATAGAATAAAATATATGAAGATTTTGTATTTCTTGACAGAAGAAAAAGATTTTCTATAATTCTCCTAAATTTTTAGTTTCGAAAAGAGTTCGATAAAAAAAATTACTAAGTTCTGAAAATGATGGTTCTTTTGAATTTGCAATTGGCAGAATTGCACTTTTGTGGTTTGGCCGATGGAAATTAGGCAAATGCTAGGCGTTCATACTGGAAGCGCTTTCCAAGGCGACAGTTACCACATTATAACATGTTTATAAGAATCAACCAAAGATTAGCTGATGAAGAAACATTCGGAAAAGCAAAGCAGTATGCTCGTCATAAGAGGGTGGTCAGAACTGACACAGAGAAATCATAGTCCAGTCATTTTGGGGTTTTCACCTCGGAATTCAAGATAAACTGTAAACTCATAAAAACCTTCATTTCGACATCTCAAAACTGTTCACAAAACTTACCGACTGTAGACTTTCTATAGCTTCAAAAGTAAAAAATTTTTATCTCTTATCTCTCCTATCAGGTTTTCGCTATTTTTATTTACACTGCGCAAAAAATTAACGCACATTATGGAAATCTCAAATTTATTCTACAACTGAAGGTGTTCTCAATGATAATTATTTTTATCAGAATTATTCATGCATATGTTATTCACTTTCAACGTTTTTCTTCAATACAGATGTTTTTTCCCAGCAGAAATAAAAAAAGATGATATTATCAGATTTTGAATGTATTGGAGCCATTCTAAAATCAGTTGTTCTCGATCAATTCTAGTGATCAATAGTTTTTCTTTCGTTTGATTTTCTACCCTCGATCACTATGCAACGCGAACAAGCAATTTCACCCAAGAGGAATGTGCCCAAGCGGTAGTTTGCGAGAAGAAGGGTGGACATACACAAGATTTGCAGAAAGGTTTGGAGTTTCCCATACAAGTGTGTCCAGAATGTAGCAGCGATTGGGAGACAGGTATGAATGTCCGAAGACCAGGACAGGGTAGACCACGGATAACAACTGTCATTTAAGAACGTTACTTGAGAGTTTCTTCGTTGAGACAACGGTTTGCAACCGCTCGCTTCCTTCAAAATCAGCTTGAGCAAACTAATGGGGTGCAAATTAGCACTCAGACAATAAGAAATCGCCTCAGAGAATATGATTTGAGGCCTCTTGTCGCGGCAAGAGGCCCAGCTCTTACCCCAGCCCATCGAAGGGCGCGTTTGGATTTTGCGAGAGAGCATATCCATTGGGAAGAGGCCGATTGGGAAAGAGTTCTCTTCACGGATGAGTTTAGATTCTGCCTCTACCATTGTGATCGACGTTCTCTTGTATACAGACACATGAAAGATATGCTCAGTGCAATTTCCTAAATACTACTGGTTTCGGGGGAGGATCGGTTATGATATGGGGTGGAATATCTTTGACTGCTCGCACAGACCTAGTGGTCGTTGATAATGGTGCTATGAATGCTGATAAGTATATAAGGAACATTCTTGAAGAGCATGTAGTGCCAGACCCCATCGTGCGCGCATCGTTCAGGAGTACCTTGAAGAGGTTGAAGTCTCTCGAATGGAATGGCCAGCAAGAAGTCCAGATCTCAATCCGATTGAGCAGATTTGGGACAACCTCAATAGGAGGCTAAGAAGTTCAGAAAATCATCCAGCTACTCTTAATGACTTAGGAATCCAACTCGGAGAAATCTGGGAAGGATTAGATCAGAACATTTCAAGATCACTCATTTTGAATATGAACCATCGTTGCCGAGCTGTAATTGACGCAAGGGGTGGAAATACCAAGTATTAAATCCCATATCAGCATTTCAGTATTTTGAAAATTGTTCATTTCTCTTCTTTCACATAAGATTCGGTGAAATCCTGAATTTTTCTTCCATTCAATGTGTCTTATTTCATTCAAAACCTTCCCGAGAGAACATGAAAAATAAGTTATAAAGTACAGTTAACTTTCATTAAAATTGAGATTTTCAGAATGTGCGTTAATTTTTTTGCGCAGTGTATTATAAAAATTGTAGAGGAATGAATTCTCTACAACTTTTGTTTGAAAAGTTTTTTTTGTACTTCAAACTGTTTTTGAGATAGAGGGCAGTGAGCGAGCACTCAGTCGGAAGTCTCGTTCAAATACACGTCCTTTGATGTTTAAAAATTTTTAATAGACATTTAATCATAAATAATCATTATTTTCATTAGTTTCTCTACTTATTTTATAACTTTTCCTACTCCTACCCATTAAGTTTCTACTTATATCATTTCACTCACCTCCTCGTAAGTAAATGTTGATTTAAGGAGGATATTCATTGTATTTTGATCATAATCTTATTTTTTTCCTATTTACTTCCTAGATAATAAAAATAAATTTCTAATACATGTTTTTATCTGAAAATATCATTCACCTCATTTACGATCGATGACGTTAAGGAAATAGGTTGTAGATTAATTTTGATCACAAAACCAAAAGTATTTTTTTCAAATTTAAATTTGCTGTGCAATTTCGGATTCATACTCATTTTCATCTTCAACGATATGAGTTTCCAGGTCTTCCATAATTTCGGGATCAAATATACCATCTTTGTTGGCCTCAATGGTGAAGCATAGAGACAGTAATGGACTCGTGCCCATTACACTGGACACGAGCTAGAGCACACTGCAACCCCGCTTTTCTGAATCCACATCGTGGACCACATCCACTTTTCCAGTTGGCGAGGTTTCTGATGAGACGATGATGCTTTGCTGGAGAAGTTCTTATGAAAATAGAGTGATATTTTGCTTTAGCAGCAATTAAATCATATTGAAAAAGTAGGTATAATATTCATAGGCGGAAAGCGAAATTCTTTTGTGGGGGGTGTACAACTTAGGGAATTCTTAAGTAGTTTCGGACACATTTTTGAATTCAGTGATTTTTAAATAAATTTTAATTGGTTCGGGGAGGGCGCGGAAACTCCAGTGTGATACTATTACGTTCTTATATTTTCTTCAAAACATTGTCTTTGAATTGGGGAGTACCCACTTCACATATTTCGAGTGCAGTTTTTTCTCTTTTTCAGCTCAAAATAAACATTACTTTTAGAAATCAACCACTTCGTCATTCACGGCGTGCACCAAGAAAAGCTGAAGTTTCTTTTTGATTTAGTCGCCGTTTTTCTGCTACAACAAAGTGTTTACTAATGTGAACAGTTCGATACTTTTCGTTCACTTTAACAGAGGTTACAGTTTTTAAATATTCAATATCACCAACATGCGGCTTACTTGCTTTTAAAGTTTTTAAACCACATTCTACATTTTCCTGAAAACTTATTATGGGTTTTCTCTCCCAGTCTCTGAAACAAGAAATAATTAGAAAAAAAATTTTAATTATATAAGAAAGTCCCCTGCGTAAAAATTTGAGCACTAATTTGTCAGGGGCCAAAACTTTACGAGAAGAAATTGTCGCCTAACAATGAACAAAAAGAAAATGAAAATACTTTGAAATCTTATGCGTAACGTTTCGGAGTCAAAATCAGACTCCTTCGTCAGACAATAACTAACTTTCATTCATTTGTAGTTATTGTCTGACGAAGCAGTCTGATGATCATGAGGAAAGTTATTGATTATAATGAAAAAAATTAATGAAAAATCATTATTCTCTATCATCATATATTAATTAACAATTTTTGAACATTAAAGGACTTATATTGAAGACGATTACCGACTGAGCAAGAAATGATACTCGACTGCGCGCTCACTGCACTCTATCTAAAAAAAGGTTGAAAACACAGAAAAACTTCTGAAACAAAATTTGTACAAAATTTTCCCTTCAATACTTATGATTTATGAAAATAGCGAGACCCTGATAGGAACCAAGATATTCGGGAAAAACATAAGATCTTGTGATTGCTGTTGAATTTCGGATTCATCCTCATTTTCGTCTTCAACGATATTTTTTCCAAGGTCTTCCATAATTTTGCATCAAATAAAACATCTTCATTCTCTTATGGACATAACTCTGACAAGTTTGCCCATCACACTGGCCACAAGCTAGCGAGCACTCCAACCCCGCTTTAATGCATCCACATCGGGAACCACAACCACTCTTACAGTTGCAAAATATAGTGTTACGCAAAGACAAAGAAGGAAAAGACAAACGACTGAGAAGAAACCTTTGAAAGGCTGGAAGTGGCGCCCCGTCCGACAGTAAACAAGAACTAATTGTGTGAAATAGAGATACACTAGAAAAAGATGAATTAATAATTTTCGTCGTAAATTCTAACTCTAACCTTTATTGTGTTTCAGTTTATTGTTGTTTCAAAAATTTTTGATAAGTAAGAAGTGGTAAGTCTAGTTCATCATGAAGTTTGATTCATATATTCTATTACTAAAGCAAATTTTTCGAACTGAAAGTCAAAGCACTCTATATTTTTCATATTGGAAGTAAAATATTTTGTAGAGCAATTAAGATCGAAGCTACTGTGGATATGTCCAAGTCCAAGTTTATTTAAGTTGGATGAATGGCGGTAAGTATAAATACAAAGCACCTATAAAATAATCAAAAATACTAAAATATGTAGGGACCATTTCAGTGTACAGAATTTTACAAGCAGATACGTTGAGAACTTAATATACCTTCAGCTCTGCCAGATTTTTCACTGCTTTCAGATGAATATCATTTAATAAATGAAATATATTATGAAATCAGGGGTTTGAAAACATACTACCTCTAGTATGTACTTAGAGCTGAGAAGATGATTAAATTATTTTTACAACTGAAACAGTCGAATAACAATTATGGGGTTCAATTTATATCTTCTGAGTTAAAAAATTCAAAATTAAGGAAACATGGATACCTGAAGACAAAGTTTTTGCATTAACCTTATATTAAAGCGTCCCACATTAATAAAGTATTCCATAATCTAGTATTCAATTTGTCATGTGACATTCAAAGATATGTCCTTATATCACAACTTATATTATGATTATTTCTTGAATAAAGTAGTAGGATTTGGATTTATGCTCACATATTGGACGATTCGAAGAGTTTGGTAATCCTTATGGTATCCGGACTTAAGTCTTGAAAACAACCGTTAGCTTAGTACTTTACTAAAGAACAAATAAAAAGAATTCAACTCGTAATCTTGTGAAACAGACAGAGATATATTTCCATTAATTTTTCGCTTTGTTCCAGGTTTCGAAACCCTTTAGTGTGAAACCTCGAATTGAATTTCTGCTATTTCAATAGTTTAGTGATACAATGATTATGATATATATCTTACACGGTTCAGTTATTTCATTGATTTATATTCACAAAAATTTATTGTATTATTATGTGCAATAAAAAGAGTTTCAATGTTCATCAAGTATTATTATTGAATGCTAAACCTTACTGAAATATTGAACTGTGATTTATGTTGCAGTTCATTCACCATTTTCAGTGCAGGTTTCATTCAAATTGTGAAATTGTTTCGAATAATTATGATTTAGCCGCTAAATGCCGTTAGTTGCTATCTACTGCCGGTGAGGACGCTACTGTCACGCCAAAAACAATATGGCATCCTTGTCTTCTCTATCGCTATTTCACACAATTAGTTCTTGTCTACTGCCGGACGAGGAGCCACTTTCAACCTTCCAAACGATTCTCAGTCGTTTGTCTTTTCCTTCTTTGTCTATGGTGTTACGCAATTCCTCTGGAGCTGGAGGTGGCGGATATTCATTACGCATTACCCAGCCGCAGTACTGAGGTCCCAAATCATGCTCTAACCAAGTCTGAACTACCGGCGTGAAGTTGTCCGGTAAAGTTATCCTGTTAAATCATAGAGATAGTATACTATCTCCATATATATAATACTCCTATATTGCTAGTAAGGGTCTAGAAAAGGTAGACTTTACTACGGTGCAGACATACATATACAGTGGAACTTCCCTATAACGAATACGCTAAATCCGCAAAAAAATTTCGTTATACAGAAATTTCGTTAAACAGAAATTTTTTTTTATTGTGTGAAGTGTCAAAAAAAGCAACGTTCACTTGTATTTTTTTTATTTGAAAACATTATACATAATTAACTCAAGCACTTCCTTCTAGAAATTTTCGCACTACTATTTTCATTAACGATCAGAGCGAAACTGCACTTAGAGAGTGATTTTCTTGGAATAATTCGTTATAGAGAGAATTCACTTCGTTTTAGAGGGCGTTTTTAACAGGGTATTTGGATTCAAGGTGCAATGACAGATACGAAATTCCACTGTACTTCTATCTCTGTCACTTATACCAATATTTTAATGCGTATGGTGGGAAGTGGAGCATGTTTACAAGTTTTGAGTGACAATTTTGAAGGGAATAGATGAAACGAAGAAATATTATTTATACTATGACTATCATTTCGCTTTCGAGGTTAAAGGCATAAGACTGAATTGTTTACTATGTTATTCTTGATTGCAAACGTGTTGTGTTGTAAACTTTAACAAGCTCTGATGTAAATGTAGAAACACTTCTATTTTTATTAAGTATTATTTCTATTGTTTGAATTTTCTCTTTTTACGTATATAATGATACGATACGTCCATTGTGAATCAAGCATTTGACTCAAAACGGCTTCTTTCTGTTAATCCGCGGACGTATCCTCAAGTCCTCAACCAATCACCAAAAATAAAAATAAAAAATATATAAATGCTCCTGTCACCACTCAAACACAACGCTTGCGCATAACGCAACTCATATATGTGAGTGAGATGAAAGTATGCAGTCGGTCCCTGTCTATAGTCTATACTTCCACTTATAGGGATTAGCAATATAGGAGTATTATATATATGACTATCTCTAAGTGTTAGATAGACGAGTGCACCCGAATGTTCATTGGCGTGCGCGATAAGATAAATATTCTGTGTCATCTCGTAAACGTTATTGAATAGATAAAATTCACATGAGATTTGGTTTGGATTGATTCAGTAAAAATGAAAAACCTTCACTTTTTCACCATCAGGTGAATTCCAATTATTAAAAAAAATAAAATTATATTGATTCATTTCCAAGGCGAAATTATATTGAGAATTGCTAATAATCCACAAGAATCTTTCTAACCAAATCATTCATAGCCGACACTTCATTTGGAAAAAATTTAGAATCTTAGAATATGATATTCTAACGTGTTTCTTTTCACAAAATTTCAAATGAAACAGTTACGCTGTCGAAACAATTTTTTTGCAAAAATTTCAAATTTCAATGGCCTGATACAATCCCGAAACTCATAGCGTTAGGATTGGAGGATGAAAAACACCCCGAATCTGTTTTTCCCGAATTTTCACATGAAGGACTATATCTATCAAGATGAAACTCTTTGCAAAATTTCTGCTTTTTTATGAGCAACAATCTGATACTATTCAGAATATCTCAGCGTGGGGACTAGAGGGTGGAAAAACACCCTGAACCTGATTTTTTTCGAATTTTCTTATAAAGGACCTTCACTATGAAGATGGAATTTTTCACAAAATTTCTGCTTTTTTACGAGAAACAATCTGATACTATTCAAATCTCTTAGGGTAGGGACGAGAAGGTGAAAAACACCCCTGATCCTATTTTTCCCGAATTTTCACATGAAGGACTTTCACTATCAAGAAGGAACATTTCGCAAAATTTCTGCTTTTTTATGAGCAACAATCTGATACTCTTCAGAATATCATAGGGTGGGGACTAAAGGGGGAAAAGCACCCCCGAACCTGTTTTTCCCGAATCAAGATGAAACTTTTTGCAAAATTTTTTTCTGTTTTATGAGCAACAATCTGATAATATTCAGAATCTCTGAGTGTGGGGACTAAAGGGTGAAAAAAACACCCCCGAACCTGATTTTTCCGAATTTTCCTATGAAGGACCTTCACTATCAAGATGAAATTTTTTGCAAAATTTTTGCTTTTTCATGAGCAACAATCTGATACTCTTCAGAATCTCTTAGCGTGGGGATAATAGGTTGAAAGATACCCCTGAACCTGTTTTTCCCGAATTTTCACATGAAGGACGTTCACTATCAAGATGGAATTTTTTGCAAAATTTCTATTTTTAATGAGCAACAATCTAATACTATTCAGATTTTCTCAGCGTGGGGAATAGAGGGTGAAAAACACTTCCGAACCGTTGTTTATCGAATTTTCAAATGAAGGACTTTCACAATAAGAATGAAATTTTTTACCAAAATTCTGCCTTTTATGTGTGACATTCTCAGAACATTCAGGATCTCTTAGCGTGGGGTATAATATTTATGTGAAAAACTCATATCAATGAAGTAAAAGACGAAAGTAGTGTGAACTTGGTTCTGATTCTTGACGAGTATTACTACTGTTAGAATTAATAATCGAATGCCTTGTTTTATTTACATCGCTTAACACACCCCAAAATATTTGCAGAATAATATTTAGTTTCAATGGAAAGCTTGTATTGTTTTAATGTCTAACAATTCCAATTCTATCAGCGCACTACGATATTATATCCTCAGACTTGGCTTTTGGTTCAATATACGGTACACTGCGAGTTTACCCTATAGATCACCGCATCTACGAGAGCAGCTAAGCTGTAGAAAAGTTACGCTTGGATGGTAGGGCTCTTTGGATAGAAATTGATCTTTCGGTGTTTTCGAGTGATTGAGAATTTTCTTTATCGTTATTGACTGATAAACATCTTTTTGCTATAAAAAAAATTTTAATTAAAATTGGTGGAGTTTGTTTTTCGTTTAAGGTTAGTTTTTTATCATTTGGAGAATATATATATATATATATATATATACTTCTTTTATTTTATACTCAACATAATATTGTTAATTACTCTCGTGAATATTTATTGTTGTCTATTTTCGGAGGGTCGTATCCTCATTTCGTTTTTTCTTGCGCATTTGTTCATTGTTTCATTTTTCTTTATCAATCTGCATTTAATTTCATATATTTTTTCTATTTTCTTTTCTTTTGAAAATCTAAAAATGGTTTCGAAAAAAATTTCTGCTGCCCAAGGTTTTCAATTGATTCTCGAGGAATTGAAGAAGAACAATTATTGGTCTTCGATGGATGAACAATTCAAAAGAGAGCTGTCTCAAACATAACGGAATCATTGTGAAAAATCTTCCAGATAATTAAGAGGTCAATTCACCGATTTCTAATGGAAATGTCACAGCCTATGAAGAACAAGATGTGGCAATCGTCTCCCCTGTGGATATTGAAATCAGTTTTAAAGGGGTAACACAAAACCAATCAATATCAAATTATAGCAACGACAAAAATGAGGATATGGGCGCTTTTACCAATCAGGATCCACCACCATATGACTATTCTCATGTTATATACAAAACTGAGGATATCCCTACTGAAATTTTGAATCTTTCGTCTCCTAGAAATTCGCTGACTTTGGTACTACCTAAAAATTCAGAAAACGTTGAGTTTTCAGATATTTTCAAATCGAGTTACAAATTATGTAATATTCTTGAAGGATCTTTCACCCTGGATAGAAAACTTCTTGCTGTCATACAAGAAGAAGATAAATTACGAAAAGAGTATAACCCCATCGTTTTAAGAAATAGAATAACTAAATACATCAACAATTGTTGTCTGATAGTTTTCAGAGATTCACGGTTTTCAAAAAAACGTCAAGAATTCACTATATTGGGCAGATGTAAACAGAATGAAAATCAATGTAAAAAATTCAAAATCTGCCTGTCAAAAAGTGGCCAAGTATCAGTTTTCAGTATTTCCAGAAACTTCTGTCACCCCCAATATATGACCTTTCAAGTAAGAGGCATTGAAAGATGTATTTTGAAGAGAAAAATGCAACATTTGAAACCACTGTGTTATAGGAAAATGACCTTATAAAACCACTCATGCTAGGAAAAAACTTGCAGAAAGTTAAATCTGATGTTGTGTGTAGAAAAATAAGGTCAGAGCATTTATCTCGAGATGATGATTTCATACATCTCATCAATTTTCATCAGAAGTTTTCTAATTTCATACGGGAAATAAGCTTGCCATTCAATATGTACAACAGCCAACAAATTAATATCCTCAAGGGGCAAAATGTGGGTGGTCTACCAACTGTCGGAAAAAAACAGATTCGGGGGTACTTTTCACCCTTTAGTCCCCACGCTAAGAGATTCTGAATAGTATCAGATTGTTGCTCATAAAAAAGCAGAAGTTTTGCAAACAGTTTCAGTTTGATAGTGAAAGTCCTTCATGTGAAAATTCGGGAAAAACAAGTTCGGGGGTGTTTTTCATCCTCCAATCCTAACGCTATGAGTTTCAGGATTGTATCAGATGAATGGTCATTGAAAATTAGTATTTTGCAAAAAAATTATTCCGAACTCGATAACCCTTCTTTCCTTCGTAGAAAGTTTGTGATGCGATAGTAAGTCCGGTTGTTTGGATAGGAAGGTTGTACAAATAAATAACATATTTTATATTTAACATCACATAATCAACAAAAAATACAGAAATGATAAATACAAAAATGATTTTTGTTGTTTGCGGCTTTTCCTAAGACTAGAATCTTTTATCAAAACACAATAATCTAACGAATGAGCTGCCTTATTACCGATTGATAGAATAGCAAGGGAAGAAAGTCTATCTTGTTTCATCGAATGCCTCAAATATGTTTCAATAATTTTCTTTATTTCAGTATCGTCCCCAATGACTCCTTACAGTACTAAAGTAGCACTGTAATGAAACTCATTACAGTGTGGTGGCAATAATTTTCAGGGCTCTATCGTATTTTTTTTTAATTATAGTAGACAAGACAATTATAATAGATGTGACAATGTCGACGTTTCCTCCATATATATGCGGACCAACAGATTCAGTTCTTCGTATATTTAATGTCCTTCAATATCACATGATTCTTCTACTGCATTGCGTCAAAAGTTCACTATCTCTAATTTCCTTCAATATTTTTATATAACACACAAAACCAAATATGCTCTTATGACTTTCAAGTGCTACCAACCTAGGATGGCAGCTTGCGCGCACATTGTCGACAATAACATAAAAATAGTTCATTTTGAAAATCTATTCCGCATTCAATTCATGAGCTTTATCTACTCCTTCATTATCGAACAGATACTTATGATACAAGTGCAGAAGGGATTGATAGCCTTACATGAGTTCAGCTCTGTGCCAGAGCACTGTGTTTCGTGATCGTGAAAGCTCTCGAAGCCCTTTTGTGCTCCCGAGCTCTGTGCTCCAAAGCACTTTTTCACTAAGCACTAAGCACTGCATATGCAGTGCTTAGTGCTTAGTAATTAAAGCACTTCATGAAAAGGCTTAGTGCTTAGTAATACCCTAAGTGCTCCCGAGCACTTCTTTGGATTCCTAAGCACTAAGCCCTGGTCTTATCTAGTCGTAACAGGAATATATGCGATCAAGGCCGACGCCTTGAAATCTAGGAACTAGATTTGATATTCAGTCGAGTGATAAACATCTCACGTTTGTGTGTGACGTTAGTGCGCAGTTGCAAAGATCTAGTAAGTTTATGTGCTTACGAGTTTTGTGAAGATCTGTCTTCAATTAACAATACAGGAGTGGTTCACTATGAAGTCCCGTAATTTCTAAGCTCATAACTTTTGACAGCGGAGTAATAGAATGGTCAAACCTTTTGCATGATATTCCTTTCATTCTCAAGTCTTTATGGAGATTGAGGGTCAGCTTTTGAGAAATTGATAAGGAAAGTAAAATTTTCCACCAAATAATGTTTTTTCATATGTTGAAGAGAAGTTAACAACTAGATAACAATTTTTCTAGAAAATAAATCATTGAAATAAATGGTCTCAGATATTTCGATTGATATGATCGCCTCTAGGAGGTGATAATCGACTTTAAAGTCCCCATAAACCTAACATAAAAAATCTTTTTTCTGAGGTTTTTACGTAATTGGGAGCCGTTTTTTCAGAATCCTTACAATCAACTGCTTTGAACTCTCCTGCAAGCTCAATTCTTTACATTCATTTTACAATCATTTTCCCTTATTCACACGTTATCCAGTTCACCAGTTGAAGTCATCATCAAAAATTACCAACCGATTTCAATTGTACTTTCGTCACTGAAAATAATAGGTAACGGGATTATATAATTATTTCCATGTCTATGAAAAATTCAAAGTCAATCGATCATCTCCTTTCAGGAGCAATAAAATCATGTATCTGAGACCATTAATTTGTTGAACTGTTGTCTCCTCTAGAATCCGAAAAAATTGTTATCTAGATGTTTCTTTTTTTGGACATATAGAACAACCACTTTTTTGAAGATAATTTTATTTTTGTCATGAATTTCTCGAAAGATAAAGCATAAAGCTCATCTCTCAGAAAAATTTTGAGGAGATATGGAGAATCATGCGAACTCTAGGAGATGCATTCAAATATCAATGTGTACAATAATTGTAATTTCATAAAATGAATTGAGATATCATTCAATATTTAAATCCTTATAGATCGGAAACCTAAACCAACCTCATTTATAACATAACACATCAGGACATTTGTAGAGTTTCTACATTAGTGATTCAAGAATATTATTTTCTCTATTTCAGTATCGTAATGAGTTCATTACAGTACTAAAAGTAGTGCTGTAATGAAACTCATTACAGCATTGTTTCAGTAATATTTTTCGTTTTGTAGTTGTCAGTACTGACCTCCGATCGAATCAAGTTTCGAATCAAATCAATTAAAATTCCGTAATCTGTCAAATTTCGTAAGTCACAACAACTGCCAAGATGAAATATAAAAGTAACTAACATGAATTTTTATTTGAATTGAGTGTTTCACAAAACTTGACTGAAATAGAGAAAATATCGTCTAATACTCGTTGCAGAAGGCAATTCCAACACTCATGCTATCGAAAACTCGCTCCTTCGTCGCTCGTTTTCGAACTTAGCATTCCTGTTGGAATAGGAGCTTATTCTGCAACTTGTTTTAGAATATACTATTAAAAAGGCTAGTTCATTAAAAAAATGATTCCGACAATGAGGAATGTTCACATTTTTCAATTTCTACATATTCGTATTCTCCGTAGAAAATGAAAATATTGTGTCCAAAAATTATTTGAATACTTCAAATAGCGCCCGAGATATCGAGTTATAAACATGAATTCGATGGATCCGTATGACGTCACTTTACATCCAACGACTTGCGAGGTTCAGTACGTAGCCGGGTCCAATATAAGGGCCTCTCATCTCACGCAGTGCGATTTGCGAATGTAGTATGACGTCACATCGCCGCGAGGAATTGAATATTCACGGGGTTGTAAAATCCGAACTACTAGGTCTTTTCGACTGAAACAAAAACTAGTGATTTCATATACATATAGGTTATACTGTGACGATCGATATTGCATACCTGTGAACATTCCTCATTATATATTCACAACACTCAACACTAATATTTTTTCCAAAATTGTTAGGTTGTTCCATCAACATTCAATCTGTTTCATCTTTGATTTCCATTAATATGTGAAGAAAACATTGTATACAATTATTGCTTAGCATGATATATTTCCAATTATTTCTTAATCCTCTTAATTATTCGAAGAAGTTATAAAATCTACAAATACTTGTATGTTAATTGCACACATTAATATTTTTGATAGTAGTACCCATCAGAGCACACATATAAACAATAACAAAAATGTTCAATATTATTTTTTGGTGTAGTAATTATTGCGATACTGATTGATATTCTTTTCTAACTGAAATTTTGTGCTAGTTATCTACCAAAATGGATGAAACGAGACCATTTAGTTCGACCCAGATTGTAGATCCGGCTCAAAGAGTGAAGCGGAAATTCCAGGAGAGACTATTGAGTTTGGTCATGTTTTTTTTTTACTCCTCTAGAATCAATAAAATGGTGTGCAAGAAGGGGGCTGCTGAAGAACACTCATAGTTGTGAGAACTGCAGCATCCTTTTTATATTATTAGGTACATATTTCACCCTCCCTCAATAAAAAGGACTTGATTGTATATAATTTAGTTCACAATGTAGGTGGGTGAAAAAAGAATTCGTTGTTAGGTTTTCTTTCCTCTGTAAGGGGAATATTCAAATAACTGTTGCTTGATGAAGAAATAATTCAATAAAATACATAATCCATTCAATTAATACGGGTTAATCTGATGTGATTGTATGCCTAGTTATATCATATTTTCATTTCGAAGCAAATTTTTGATGTGTGATATTAAAAACATGAATTATGTTATTCCTGATAATTCTTAGTAATTTTCTGAGGATTCGAATTCATAAGCTGGAAAATACTTCCGGCAACAAAATCGCACATTGTGACTGTTTGCGCATGCATCAAAGCTAAAAGCGACTTGTGTGAACTGCAGGATTACCTTATTTATATATACGTGGTATAGAGTAGGTATTGTGATTGCTTATTGTTCATATGATTTCACTTTTTAGGAGAAATGAAAATATTCAACACAGAATTGACGAATACCTTCATGTCTATGACAGAAGAGTACTGGGTACCAACCTATGATAATGAAATATAACCATGAAAACAGTGTCAGAATGAAATATTCTTACATTGTTTTTTTCCACGTGATGTGCCGGAATGAACGGATTTGACACAGAATACGAGAACCTCACTTTCATATTTCTTCTAATTGGTTTACCGATTTTGTGTTTGAGCTTTCAAGCTTTTTAGCGATCCATCAACACATTACTCTCAAATTTCACCTTCAACCCGAACACGATATTTATCACCTCACCAGCTTGAGGAAAAGCATGGAACTTTTATATTTAAATAATTTTTTTTTCAGGAAGAACACCGAGGACCTGAACAATAGAGATTTGAAGGATTCATACTTTCTAAAATGATTTCGAAACACAAATATTCACTTCAATCACACAAACACAAAGTACAAGAACAAGAACTATGTCAATATTTGTAGTTACTGAGATTGTCACCAGGGTGCGTAGCGCTTATTTTGATTTGCCTATTGTGAACCACAAGTGCAGAGTAGAGACCGAGATCATATGGCTATACTCTTACTCTACTCTCTTGTCAAGTTCAGCAATACCATCCGACAGCCGACAAATTTTTTGATCAAGTGACTTGTAACGATCACTCGTTACGACCCCCAATTCTTATATACGTGCCGCCACTGGTACGCGATGTCCACGATTGATGTATGAGTGAAACCGGAATTTTCCGAGAAGGAAGGAGATTCGTTCACATTTCAATAATTCGGGTCGACCTTCGAAATTCACTTCACTTAGATTTTTCACGTTGCGTAGCTAACAGGTGACAAAAAGTGAGTGCGTTATTCTGGTGAATTTGATATCTATAATTCCTAATTGATTCTTATTTCGATCATCTCAGTAATTCTTCTCTTTCAGAAATTACATTTTGAGAGTTTCATAATTTAACTCATCCTAACTCACCATCAGTGTGTCGGGATTTGTTTATTAATTTCTTCATTCATTTTTTCAGTAGCCAGAGGGTACACGCTCCCTTTTTTTGTCCCCATTTTTTTTTTGCCCTCCATTCTTTCATTATTTCTTTGATTGTTAATTCAATTACAATTTCATATTTGCACAATTTATCAAAATTGTTAGTCTTCTCTCTTTCCGGAAAGAATATTACATTGAATTTAATATTAGATTAACTTAATTATAACCTTTGTATACTGTTTTATCATACATTATATATATTTTTTTTGTACTCAATATCATATCACTGAAGGTGTTAGTTTGAACAGAAAATGAATCCACCATTTTTCTTGGACTTGAACTAATATTTTATCTATTCTGCATGTTCGAGTATCATTCAACATTGGAAGAGATCTACGTCGCCTGAAGTCGATTCTCCTGAAGAATCTCACCAATTGAAATCGTTTGGCTAGTTTCCATCAAGAAAAACTTTCAACGACCGAATCCTGAAAACCTGAACATCTGTGGTATTTTGAAAGAACTTCGGAGAACTGAAATTTTCTTCACCCACTGCCACCAACGAAATATCAAGAAAAAAGATTTAAGTGAGATCTCAAAATTTCTGTTTATAACTAAACATATTCAATTCCAAATTCTGTCTGGAGCCCATCGAATAATTTTTGTTCAAACCCAATTTGCAATTTTTTTATAACGTCAGCCTTCAGCATTCATTCATTTTGTAATTTATAATTTTAATAAAATTGTGAAACTAATTTTTTTTCTATTCTACCTCAAGCAAGATTTCTTTCGGTTTACGCAGTAAACCTGGCGCCCAACAAAAGTTAGGTACTGGGGAGTTTTTATTATTCCTACGACTCACCCCTTCCGTAACCATCTGAGCAGCCCATAGGCACAAGTGTAATTATAGCTTACAGACTACACATCATACATACCTATTTATCTGAAATAAAAGAACGATACAGATCGTTGAGGCGAGTTATCTATGGTTGGCGCTATTTACCTAACTAGCGTTATTCATTATCAGATATCCTACAGTTTTTCACTCGTTTCCACTACAGTTTTACACTAAAAAATTTCAAATCATATTGCATATTCGTTCAAACATAAAATGAGTAGAAGTTTAAAAAATTACATTATGGTAGATTCATTAATTATTAATTGAAAACTGTTCTTCATAATACCAAAACGACTTACCTGATTGAAAAAGTAATCAAGTTGTGAGAGGTATAATGTGCAACACGAAAATAGACAAAAAGCTCATAAAACGAACAAGAAATATTTTATGATTGGGTAAACTTTGAAATTAACCTGAAAGATTCAGATAAAATCGCTTTGCTTCGTCAGAGGCATCCGAGCAATCCGAGGTGTTACCGTGTAACACTGTAATGGGCCCCATCCACTATCAGTTTAACTGAAGTTAATCGTAAAGCCCACGGTCTGGATCGCAAACACATTGATCAGTTAACCTTAAGATCTCGGACTGAAGTTGGCGTGGACTGAAGGTCTCTGGGCACTCTTCAGGCGAGGATTTGAAGAGAGATCGCCGACCGGCACACATCTGTCGGACGGTGATCTCAGGTGCCTTCCGTCCGCCACACACTGTCAGTTGGCCTGCAGGCTCGTGATCGTCTTCTCTCCGTCTTGTTGTTCTCGTCAGTTTTGCGGCAGGCCATTTTCATTCCTGCAGCGATAGTGCCAGATTGGACTAATGGGCCAATCCACTATCAGTTTAACTGAAGTTAATCGTAAGGCCCACGATCTGGATCGCCCACACATTGATCAGTTAATCTTAAGATCTCGGACTACAGTTGACGCGGACTGAAGGTCTGTGGTCACTCTACAGGCGACGATCGGAAGAGAGATCGCCGACCGGCACAGATCTGTCGGACGGTGATCTCAGGTGCCCTCCGCCACACACTGTCAGTTGGCCTGCAGGCTCGTGATCGTCTTATCTCCGATTGTCGTCAGTTTTTCGACAGGCCATTTTCATTCCTGCAGCGATAGTGCGAGATTGGACTGACGGGTAGAGATGGACAGTAAACCAGGTTTTATTTCCGGATTTATTGAATTTTACCGCGCCTATCCCTGTTTATCGACGCGTATGCAAATAAACGGCTACGTACAACGTGCTATTAGAATTTCATAAGAAGACTGTACCATTAGCTACAGTCGATGCGGTGAAAACAAACTTTTTTTATGTGATTTCCGAAAAGAACCAGAAAAGGTAAGAAACGGTAAGTCGTGATCATCCGGAGATGACGCAGTTAACCTTTGTTCAGCACTGATTGCTTGGTTCAAATGGGTGTCTACTCTACCGATGATACCAAATCTACGAGTTCTCGGAAATCTTCTTCACTCATTTTCAAATTATTAATCAAATAATCGCGATGAGATTGTCTCAGTTCGCGGAGCAATGTCATATTGTTTCTATCTTGAGGCACTCTTCCACCTAAAACCACCTCCAAAAATTGAAAGAAGGTAAATAGCACAGCGTTTCAGACGAAGCATGGTAGACAGAACTGTGTGAGATAACTGAAGTTCGCCTGCAATCCCGTTTTACCATCGGTATTCTGCCTGCAGGCACTGGACGCATAGTGTGTACCACCATCAGGCCAGAATCTGCAGTTTTGTACGTCCGCCTGCAGGCGGTTAACTGACAGTGTATGTTGCTGTGCGATATTGGTCTTACGTTCTCCTATTGAGGCGACGGCCTGCAGGCAATCGCATAGTGGGTGGGACGCATAACGGGTAGAAATGGACAGTAAACAAGCTTTCATTTCCGGATTTATTGAATTATACCGAGCCTATCCTAAGAAGAAGCTTATTAGAATTTCATAAGAAGACTGTGCCATTAACTACAATCGATACGGTGGACAAAAATTTTTTTTATGTGATTTCCGAGAAAAACTAGAAAAAGTAAGAATCAGTAAGTCGGGATCATCGGGAGATGACGCAGTCAACCTTTATTCAGCACTCATTGCTTGGCATAAATAGGTGTCCACTCTACCGATTCTGGGTGATACCAAATCTAGAAGTTTTCGGAAATCTTCTTCACTCATTTTCAAATTATTAATCAAATTCTCACGATGAGATTGCCTCAGTTCGCGGAGCAATGTCATATTGTGTCTCTATCTTGGAGCCATTATTCCACCGAAAACCTTCTTCGAGGGGATCTCCAAAAATTGAAAGAAGGTAAATAGCACAGCGTTTCCGACAAAGCATGGTGGACAGAACTGTGTGAGATAACTGAAGTTCGCCTGCAGTCCCGTTTTGCCATCGGCAGTCCGCCTACAGACACTGGACGCATAGTGTGCACCACCATCAGTCAAGAATCTGCAGTTTTGTATGTCCTCCTGCAGGCGGTTAACTGATATTGAATGTTGCTGTGCGATATTGGTCTTACGTTCTCCTATTGAGGCGACGGACTGCAGGCAATCTGTATCTCTGTATTTTGCGAGATCTATCTTCTAATCGGTAGATACAACGAAAAATCGGCAGGTCGACAACACTGCAATACAAGGAATGAAGCTGAGTTTGACAGATATATCACCAGATCTGGAGCATGCGCATGTAATTTTGTCCCCCATAAATTTGTTCGAGCTTTCGCTTCTGGGTAAGGATAGATATTCTGTGACTAAAAGTAAAATATTAGTTGATGTTCTATGAGTTGCCGTTTAGCACAGAATATCTATCCTTACCCAGAAGCGAAAGCTCGAACAAATTTATTGGGGAAAAAATTACGTGCGCATGTCCTAGATCTGGTGGTATATATCTGTCGAACTCAGCTTCATTTCTTCTTATATTGCAGTGTTGCCGAGCCTACTGATTTTTCGTTATATCTACCGATTTTTCGTTATATCTACCGATTTTTCAATTCAATTTCGAACATTTGTTGTTGACCTAAAAACATATTATGAAAAACTGGCACCAGGGCCTACAAAATAATATAATTTAGCCTGTTCAACTAAAAATAAAGTTTGTAATATTAATAAACTATATTACAAACAAAAAGCTAAATCTCACTGAGGAAATGACAGAGGTTACGGCACATTTTTTGGTAGTATCAACTTTTACAACTTCAACAGGGACTTGATTATACGAATGAATGCTGCCGGATATACCGAATATAAACATTTTGTTTCTCTTGCCGAGTTTCTTCTTAGGTATTTTTTTTTCCTGCTTCATATCAATGAAAATTTCTATTTTTTGTTAGTTTTGTATTCGATTTTAGTTTTTTACTTTCTATATTGTATATAAGTTTGACTTGTTCAAAAAATATAATGTTCTTAGTATTCATAACTTTAGTTCCTTTTTATAATTGTTCTGTTGGTTTGAGATAGGGGTACTGATATGAATATAGTCCTGACAATTATATTCTGCATCCTTTGAAGTTTTTGTATGAGATATCCTGTAGCTGCAGCCCAGCAGGAAATTAGGTATAATAAATGTGGTTTTATAAAGCTGTGATAGAGTAGTTTTCTAGTGTTATCATTGAGTTCTCGGGAACATCTTCTTATTGCACCTGCCATTGGGGGTAATTTTATTCATTATATTTTCAATATGATTATTCCAGGTAAGATTATACTAGATGACAATCCCCAATTACTTATACTCAGTAACCTCTTTCAGATACCATTCAGGCTTATTCTAATATCACTCACATTTTGGGTATTTTGTTTAATTGTCATATATACAGTCCTATCGATATTTATGCTTAATATGTTAGTGTACAGCCACTTGAAATACTGGTCCAAGGACCGATCCCTGAGATACTCCAGTATTGACATTCTCCATATCACTTTGCAATGTCTTCGATCACTCAAGTGTGATTTTACCAAGTTGTGCCATACTCCCCTAAATCCCATTTTTTCTAACTTATTCATCATTATCTCTGTGTCCACTGTATCAAAAGCCTTTTTCAAATCCATTTACTTCTTGAATATACGTGCATGTATATTTGAAGATAGATCTTCCGAAATACCCAAAGCTGAGAAATATCTATTCTCCAATCTCATAAATATCAGGTCATAATATTGAACCTTTCACCGATATCATCAGATACAATTAGATATTTCTTATAATTAATTAGATGCATAGACACGTTTTGAAATTTACAGTATAGGGAAAATTGTATCGTTGAAAGCACACTGTCGAATACTTTGCAAAAATATGATGAACAATCGTCAAACAAGAAATCATATAGTCATAAAATTTTACTTGAAATTTTCAATGTTCATCTAACACATCAACATTCTATCCAACTGAAATATAAATTTGAAAAGTTCAAATGAACCATAAATGGTAATATTATAACAAAATATATTTTGGTATTACTCTAAAACTTCATTTCATTCAATAATCTTCAAATTACAACGTTTTGAAATTAAGCGAAGAATGGTTTTTTGTTTGCAGTGTATAGCTCAGAGCTCAGTGCACACTTTTGTTTGACTAGTGTTTGTGGAAGTGGTTACTCAAGGTCATTGAAAATTGACCCCTAAAAATACGTGAGGTGTCGTTTCTGGGTAAGGATAGATATTCTGTGCGTTTAGTGCGATTATGCTGCAGCACAGTATAGAATAGTATAGATGTGGCTGCAGTAAACGACGTTTAAAAGACTGTGCAAGAGAAATCGCAAACCAAAAAACGTTTGAATTTTTCTTGAAAACTTTATTTGGGTTTTCTCTCCCAGTCTAAGTAACAATAAGAATAATTTTTTGAATAATAGAAGAAAGGCCCCTGCGTAAAAATTTTAGCACTAATTTGTCAGGGGCCGAAACTTTATATAAAGAATTTGTTGCCTCACAATGAACAAAAAGAAGACACTTTGAAACTTTGAACTCTGAAGCGTAACGTTTCGGAGTCTAAATCAGACTCCTTCGTCAGACAATTTCTATTTTTCATATAACTTCGCAGAATCGTGACAATATTTTGATTTTTGAATTGACATTTGTCAATGACAAAAAAAATTTATGTTTAAATTTTTAATCAACCTTTAGGTTAACGGAGGGTTAATAATTTGTTCCACAAGTTGAAGAATATTACATCTGCGCTAAACAGAGAGAATTGATATTGAACTGCAATTCTGAGTGTGAATATTGTGAATTCATAACGGTCATGCTTGTAAGCATCTGCTGAAATATCCTTTTCATCTTTGAAACCAAAAAGATACTTGAGGTCGACCATGAGTCAATAAAAATGGACTAGGACTGTTACATTTGATCTTAATCCTTAACCACCGTAGTGCGGTCTGTGAGACCGCAGCAGAAATTTGATTCGCTCTAACTAATACAAACTTCAATTTTATCGCACTATCGCTTCAATACCTTCAAATTGTCGCATCCTCCGTCAATGTTTGCAATTAGGCTATTTTGGTAGTAACGGTTTGCATGAAAAACGTATTTGAAGTTAGCAAGCGGTCTGTGAGACCGGACTACGGTGTTAGTGTCTGTATTCGAATTATGTTCTTTCTATATTTGGAGAACAATTTTTGGACTTGTAACGTTTGAAACTTTAATAATAAGTGAAATACCTTCACTCACGTCGGAACTACAAAAAAAAAATGAAAGAGAAATACGATTGGCTTTTCTACCATAACAAAATAGAAAACCCAATTCAACCTTGTATGGCTTCACAAAAAATATAACATTGGTATCATATGTCCCAAAGAAAAACAAAGCATTGCTATTGAGGTCTTCAATGCACCGAACATATTGTTTGGATGAATGTTAACAAAAACCTGAAATTTTTATATTTTACAATTCGACAAAAAGTAAACTTCATGCTTTGGTTGAAAAATTGCTTAAAAATCTTACCAGCAGTCATACTCAAAGATGGCCGATCGTGAATTTTTTGGCTTCTTGTTATAAGCGGTGTTATCCATTTCTTAGTTCAATGAAGCTGAAGCCATGAGAAAAATATGGAAATAAGGAAAACATGTTACATTCGTCCATCCAGAATTAAGAGAAAGGCATTATATCTTTGAAAAGTTTGTCGTAAGCCGACTTGTTTCGAATGAACTAGTAAAATTTGTAGAAATTGTAGGTGTAATATTTTAAATATTCACTGCTTGCAATTTTCGTGATGATTTAGGTTTATTTGGATGATTTTCTGTTTTTGTTATTTTTGATATTCCTATTTTATGATATATATGTTATATTATGGATGCGTTTTCCATTAATTGTATAATACTTGGGGGTCCTGAGAAAATGAACTGAAATTCAAGTTTCAACATATTTCTTGCTAATTGTACAACTTTTAATTGAGATAAAGAAAAACAAAACAGGTAATTCTCTTATTGGACAGCTGATCTTGCTTAAAAACAGTTATTTCCATAGGAATATCAGCTTTGAATATATTTCATTATTGTATTTGTATGCGCGGTCTCTCAGACCGCACCACGGTGAAAGCGTTACTGCTTTTTGACTACAGTGGTTAAGGGTTAATTTATCCCTGACTTTTTGCAGAGGAACATATGATAATAAACTATGTCCTTAAATTTTTTTATGAAATGAAACAATAACCTTTCATGTTCATACCTACAAACTTGGATCTACCATACTGGAACTTGAACATATTCACTGATGGGGTTGCGTGGAGTTCCAACATTCTGCTGGGAATTTGGTTTAAACCAGACAAAGTGAAAAGAGAGAAGTTTACAATTCCAAAATGGATTGAAATGAGCCATAAGACGACAAATGTAAGGAGGCCCACTCAACCGAAGGACATTTGTGTGTCGTACTCAAACAACTTGGGATCACGAACTATATTGTATCTATAATTCAGATTGGTGCAAACCTGGATCATTTGTCCAAAGTGCTTTGTATTCAGAACAGTCTTCACTCCTTAGGTTGTGTATCTTCCTCATTCATTACTATTGGTTTTACTAATTTGCATTGGACATTTTCTATAAAAGCATAATAACCTTTGTTAAATTGAGACTTCACACATAGTGCAGAATCACATAACTTGGACCAAAGAACTCAGGAGAGTGAATGCATGTCTCTACATATATACCCATAGGGTGAAGGACTGAAGAGAGAAAGAAATTTACAAAAAAATTTCATTTCAGCTTCAATAAAGTATCAAGGTTAACATAAAGACCAAGGCCAAACTGCATGAAAGGTCCAATGTCTACTGATTCTCCAACATTTATTTCATATAATATGGCTTTCAAGCTTTATAACAATATTAATGCAAATCAAACCTCTGATTTGACTTTATTTACTAAAAACCAATATATTCCAAATAAAAAACTTGGTGGACTCATTATATTTTTTCCTGAGACATATTTTTGTATTTCTGGAATTGTCATTTCAATAACTTCAATGGATTCATCATCGACACCACCACCCTTTGCAATTTTCATATCATCTTTCACTTCACAGTAATATAGAGTCTGGAGACTACAGCTTGTCCCAACTCCAGATGCATATGAACTAACAAATTCGATTTGATCACAAGGAACTGAATATCCTGTTTCTTCAAGAATTTCTTCTTTAGCAATTTCCACTATGGATAATTTCTTATCTACAATACCCGCACAAAGTTCAATACTCATTCCCAAATCAGCTGGATATTTTATTGAATCTATTTTGTCTTTCCGTTCATTCAGCGGAATTTGGTTGTAGTATACAGCAGGTCGAAATTGTTTTACCAAAACTAAAACATTTCGCGTTGTATTGTATATTATAATAGCAACGCTGTCATGTACCTCTACTAAATCCCAATTTCTTTGAATTCCATTCTCCACGAAGGACATCCTGAAAGGCTTCAAGTAAACCGATTCGACATATGGTTTTATTTGGACATCACTAATGTTAGACATGTTCCTGATGTTCATTGATGAAAATTTTGCACAGTATGAATTTTTGTATTGATTGGGACTTCAATATACTATGAAAGATGATGAGTAATAGACGAAATCTTCTCGGGTGCTATCAGTAGAGAGATTATTAGACAATATACATTATTATAGACAAACAGATAACGAGATATCACTTATGAGTTCTGAGGTCAGCTGAAATGAAGCCTTCATTTACAGACTTTTGACATGACGTGACAGGAATGACATTATATAATGACAGATAACATAGGGATGGACAAAAAATATCAATATTTTTTCCTATAAATATATCGTCGATATTATCGATTATACATATTTATTTCACAATATCAAATTCGATATTTTTTGATATCACACATACATCAAATGGGGAATTGGGGGTATGTGGAGGGATAGTGACAAGTATTTTGTTCATATGGTCCTCTTTCCCCCCAAACTATGTCTCGTTAACTATTCGCGTTCGCAATTGTTCAGGGGAAGATTTATCTTAATTGTCTGATTCCAAGTCCACCTATTCGTGCCAATGTGAATTTTATAGGAGGTGAGAAGAGAAAATGACAACATGTTCCTTATTCGTTCATAATACAGTTCATATTAATTACAACAGGTGGTTGGCAGTGTCCGCAAACGAAACAAAATTTTTTGTAATGTTGATACGATTATGCATTCACATGCGGCGTCATTCGAGATCTCCAGCTGAAAGGAGATAAATTGATTATTGAGTTATTTCGTTAACGATAATTTACTTATTACCGCCTTTTTTATAATATATTGTTCGAATATCTATATGAGTAGAATTATTCTAATTATCTTGTACGGAAAACCCTTCATATAAGGTGATTTATTAAACGTTTCGAATTCAATTTCTTCATCTTCATTTTTCATATTTGAAGAGAATCAACATCTGAAATATAACGGAGCAAATTATCACTGGTTGATGATTATTTCGCACGCTTCGAGGAAGAAGTTCATTTTTGAGGATACTTACCAACTTACCTGTAACAGAAGTTTAGCCATTTTCCACCTTTGACTTGCTGCCACGCCATTTTGAACGAATTCTACATCGACGATTTCAAGGCCAGTACTTTCCAATTTTTGTAAAATTGTGAACTTCTTATTATATTATTATTTTTTGAACAAGTGTTGCAAGTTTGGTGCAACTTACCATCTAACTGAACACGACGACGATTGTGAACGTTATTCTTTTGATTTTCAATTAAGCCCGAATACATCTTTATTCTATCTGTAATTTGTAGAGATAATACTAACACCCATTGAATTTCAATATATATATATATATATATATATATATTTTCTAGAGCATTTAAAGTTTATTTCTTTGAAAGAATATGACATACAACCTTATAAATTAGCAATTTGTTTTTTGATTTTTTTAGCTCATACCTCTATTCTTTCATTTCAAAAATCAAGTGGCGACAGAATCATCCTGAAAATATTCACCACCTTTGTGAATCCACACCCAATTGCTCACCGGCGAAAAGCTGCCGTTCGCACTTGTGTTTCTTTAAGAATAAAAAATCAGGTCACAAGAAATGGCACCCATAACGTAGGGCTAGTTTTCATTATTTTCAGGAGTGTTCAAATTAATTTGATGTTAAAGATTGTACTTCACTCGTTTGTTCTATATTTGACCTTTATTATTCATTTGACATTTATTGTGATGCACCACGAAATTTAAATTTTCGGATTTCGTACTTATCGATTTGAAGATCTGTTCATATTTTATAATTTTGCGGGATATTCATATTGATTTTAAGATTTTTTTGTTTATTATGGCTTTTGAAATTAATCCGTCACAATTGTTAATTGATGAATTGAATTATGAACTAAAAATATGAGGTGTTGTCACTAATAGAGGACGAGATGAAAAGAGGAAAATGTTACGTCGTTTATTGCAACGGGGGGAAAAAGAATATTTGACCGATATTGAATTAAATTTTGATAGAGAACAAGAAGAAATAAACAAAACACTTGTATCTATCACACAACTGATAATTGATTCCGAATGTTCAAAAGATGATTGTGTTTTTAAAAGAGCTAGATCGCGATTGGATCATATTACAAATGGTATTTTACGTATTCCTATTGATAAAGCTGCTGAACATTTTAAAGAACGGTTATCAATTAAAAATGAGGCTTACGCTACTAGTACTTCTTTAGAAGCGGACTTGTTTGATAAAGTGGTAGAACCAATAACTCACCCTAGTACTAGCAATGTATCTGATACCATAGTACAAAATGTCTCTAACTTTTCTCCAAGTACTTCTGCAAGTTGCAAATCAGTCCCAGTATATAAATGGGGAGAAATATTTTCGGGAGATAAAAATACTTTGTCTTCATTTCTAGAAAATGTAGAAGAATTGAGAAAGGCACGAGGCACGACACGTAACTAAAGTTGAATTATTCGATTCAGCTAGGGATTTATTTGTTGGTGACGCTAGATCGTGGTTTCGGCAAATTGTAAGACAAATTACTGTTGGGATGCTCTTGTTGAAGCTCTCAGACGCGATTTCAGATTACCCCATCATGATGATCAACTCTGGGATATTATTAAATCTCGTGCTCAATCAGAGAATGAGTCAGTTGTGGTTTACTTCGCAAAAGTGAACGATTTGTTCAATCAGTTGACCAGATCTCCTGCCGAACATACGAAATTAAAGTTTATTCGTGATAACCTAATGCCAGAGTATGGAAAATCATTAGCATTAACCGACGTTTCATCAGTTTCAGAACTTTATAAGTTGGCAAAACGTCTTGAAGATGCCGATTGTTTGGGTATAAATGCGTCTAGCTCGAACAATCGTATGTCCTTTAATTCCTCCTGTAATTATCATAATAAAAAGAATCCAATACCTATCGATTTCTCAAGAAATAGCCGAGGGACCTTTCCTCGTAAAGTTTTGACGATCGATAAAAAAGACGAAGTTTTTGAAAAGTCAGTTCTAAACACTTGCTGTCACAAACCGTATTTTTAGATTGATTGGTAAAGATAATAGACCTTACATTGAAGTAAGGTTTACTGGATTCGGGATCAAATGTAACAATTGTTGGTAGAGACGGTAACGATGTTTTGAGTCATTTAAATTTGAAAATTGAGCCAAGAAATTTCAAACCTGTCAGTACAGCGGATGGCGTAGAACAAACTGTTTTAGGTGTAAGTTACTTACCTTTGATAATAGATGATAAACTTCACCTTTTGAAGCATTAGTTGTACCAACTTTTAATCAAAGTTTTATTTTTGGTAGCGACTTCTGTCGAAAATTTGATTCAAAAATTGACTAAAAAATTCATGGAAAGTTCAACTAGGTAATTCGATTTTAAATAATGTTGGAAAGCCCGACACTAATGTTAACTTGATCAGATCAGAAGTGTGTTCTCTGGAATCTTTGTCGAACAAACAAAAATAAATTGCAGAAAATGTAAACCATCGTTTTCAAACTATAAATAGTGATTCCAGATACTGGTGATTCGAAACCATTTCGTCAGAGACAAAATCCTTTGTCACCGTACATGTTGAAAATCCTCAACAAAGAACTTGATGATATGTTAAGATTGGGAGTTGTCGAACCATCTTGTTCACCATGGTGTAGCCCTGTTTTGCTCGTCAAAAAGAACAACGGTGAATATAGAGTTTGTTTTGACGGTAGAAAACTGAATGAGATAACTAGACATGATTGCTATCCTCGAGTAGATAGAATCCTCAACAATCTATGTGACGCAAAATTTATTTCTAGTATCGACCTCAGGAAATCATTTTGGCAAATTCCTTTGGCTCCGGAATGCAAAGAGAAGACCGCCTTTAGTGTTGCGGGACCAGGACAATTTTCAATTTACTGTAGGGTAAATGTGTCAAAGAGTACGCATGTGTATAAGAGTACGCACCACTGTTATTTCAATAGACTGCCACCTTTTGTTGCTTTTGAAAAGCTTATTTCAATCGGATTGCTATCTACTGTTACTGACAAGATCGAAATCTGCAATTCTGAGCGTCGATCGGAAGAAAAATAGGTAAGAAATTTTCTTTGCCGCGCAGTGCAATATTCCCCGTTCAAAGTTTTGTGTTTGTACAGGTAAGACCTGACTTTTTGGATTCGTAGATATTAAATTATGTCACAATATGTTTCACTTCATTTCAATTCATATGAAAACGGTAGCGAAATTTGTTTTTGTCATAATTACTGCCGAAAGTATCGAAATTCATGGATGTGTTTAAGAGTACGCAAAATTACCTGTATAAGAGTACGCAGTGCGTACTACTACATTCCTTATCTGAACCTGCAAAGAAAAAACAAAGAAAAATGAACAAGAAATCAGAAGATGAGGATGTAATTTGTCCTAGGTGCAATGAGTTACATTCAAAATCATTAGAAGACTGGATTATGTGTTCCCATTGCGAACAATGGTGGCATGAGTCCTGCACAAATAATGTTATAGGAGAATTCATATGCTCCAACTGTGAAGAGTAGTAGGTATTTTACAGATTTAGGTTTTACAGATTTATTAATAATACTTTGTCGAGTTAAGTTAATTGAAGAAGAGTTTTATTTTATTTTATTTTCATGTTGTGATATTATCTCAATTAGTCACTAGGTACCTAAGACGTTATGTTTGTAAAACAAAGTTGAATAAAGGGAAATGTTTTGGCTCGTTTCTAACCGCTTTTCATCCAAAAATGAGTTTTATAAAGAAATATTGTAATATGCGTACTCTTAAATATAAGCGTGCGTACTCTTATGCACACCTGTGCATAAGAGTACGCACTGGAAGTGGTCCAGGAAAAGTTGAATAATTTATTAATCAGTACCTTTAAAGAGTAGAATGCTTTTGAAACATAATATTTAGTACTCATAAAAGGCGAAAAAACATAAAAAACCACCCGAGTATTGAAAATCGAAAAGATATTGAACTTAAATCACTAAGTGCGTACTCTTAGACACATTTACCCTAACACCCTTCGGACTTGAGAATAGTGCGCAATTACAGCAAAGGCTGGTTGACACACTATTTGGACCCCAGTTCGAACTTAATATTTTCGCGTATATAGATGAAATAATTATAATATCTTCAACTTTTGAAAAACACGTATCACTTTTAGAGAAAGTAGTAGAGATACTTCGTGAAGCTAATCTCACAGTTAATATAGAGAAATGTCAATTTTTCCGTTGATCCTTGAAGTATTTAGGGTTTATTATTGATGAAAATGGTTTAAAAACGGACCCAGATAAAATATCGTGTATGGTTAACTATCCACGACCAAATACCAGTACCGAGATAAAAAATTTGTAGGTATGTGCTCATGGTACCGATCTTTCATTAAGAATTTTTCTTCTCTGTTAGCTCCAATAAATGAGTTACTAAAGGGAAAGAAAAAACGCCAGCCAATTGTGTGGACAAATGAAGATGAGGGAGCTTTTCTAAAAATTAAAGAAGCGCTTATATCGGCCCCAATTTTGAGTTCTTCTAATTTCGATCTACCCTTCGTTATACAGACAGATGCATCTTCTACTGGAATAGATGGAGTACTGACACAAGTACAAGATGACGAAGAAAAAGTAATTGCTTAAGCGAGTAGATCACTTTCTAGAGCGGAAAGAAACTATTCGATTACAGAAAAGGAGCTTTTAGGATTAATTTTCTGCCTTGAAGAGTTCAGACCTTATGCCGAAGGCGTAAAATTCACAGTGATAACCGATCACTATTCGCTATTATGGTTGAGTAAATTATCGAATCCATCGGGTAGATTATATCAATGGGCCGTTAGGTTGAGACAGTTTGATTTTGATCTCATACACCGCAAGAGAAAATGTAACATAGTTCCCGATTTTCTTTCACGTATGAAAGAACATGAACCATCGGAAGTAAATGTTTTATTTGTCAATGAGGAAAAATTAGATTCATGGTATTTCAATTTGCGTGAAAAAGTCTCAAAAGATCCAGAACTTTATCCTCAATGGAAGGTACAGAATAATGCTTTATTAAAATTGATTCCAGTTAATTCACCTTTACCAACTATAATATATCCGAGTGGAAAACTGTTGTTTCGAAATATAAAAGAAAAGAAAGTATTGGTTCCTTACCTAATCCGCCAACTTCCGGACACTCTGGTATTTACAAAACCGTTTCTCAACAGAGCGAATTATATTATTGGCCAAAAATGAAAGCTGACGTCAGAAATATATAAATAATTGTAGTGCCAACAAAATTTACAACCAGCCTGATTTAGGTCTAATGGGCAAAGAAAAAAGGTGCACTTTACATGGCAGATTATCGCTCTAGACCTCATAGGACCACTGCCTCATTCTGAACGTGAAAACAAGTTCATTTCGGTTATTGGTGACTGGTTTACCAAGTATACGGTGATTAGACCTTTACGTAAAACTTCCGCGGAAAATATTAAAAAAAATCTATAATCAGATATTTTTCTACAATTCGGAGTTCCGCAGTTTATTATTTGTGATAATGGCTCACAATTTGCGGGCCAAGCAACGAAAAAGTTGGCAAATATGTATGTATGTATGTATATTCTGGGCTTAACAATATGCAATCTACAATACAAATCATCAAGAAACAGCTTGATGCCGTATACCCAGTTCTCTTCATCAAGCCTTTCAAGCCTTTCAATCCTTTTTATTTTTCCGAACTGTCCTGCCACTTCATTTTCAATCTCCAATCTAACTCTTACGTTACAAACAACTCCAGCAAAAATGATCTCCTGGTGCTCAATAGTCCTTGTACATTTCAAGTAATCATTCTCATTTTTAGTTCATTCACTCACGTCGATGAATACTACCAGTCCTATTCCGAGGCTTGTTGAATGAGAAATTCAGCAACATTGTGAACTTTTTTGGTGTTGGGTTGCTGGCCCAACGACCAAACCTCTGGCAAATATGTACGAAGTGCAAAAATTATGGTTTACGCCAGTTTATTCCCCTCAATGCGATTTCGTTGAAAGATTCAACCAAGCAGTGGGCACGACTATTCGTTGCTACATTGGTGGATTGAAACATACCGATTGGGACAGGGATATCGCCAAGATTAGCCATGCAATTAATACGGCGAAACACGAACTTCGGCAGGTTCGTTCCTCTCAGTGGAAATTTTTATGGACAGGCAGACTGTACAAGTGGTATCAAACTGCAACTTGAAAGCAGGGATCAATATGCAGAGAAATTGAAATCACTAAGTGAGATTTTTCTTCAAGTCAGAAAAAACTTACATAAAGCATATCAGAAAAACGTCAGATCTTAAGATTAACGTCAACGAAATTTTCAATTCACCGAAGGAGATAAGGTTTGGAGACGTAATAAAGTCCTTTCTCTACTCATGTGTCAAATCCGTTCATTCCGCCATATCCCGTTAGAACAAAACAATGTAAGAATATTTCATTCTAATTCCATTCCAACACTGTTTTCTGTAATATTTATTGATGACATGTTGGCCTCCTGTCACGGATTTATTTAACATCTGTCAAATTTCATGAGATAGAAAACAGTTCTGCCAATCAATTTTTCAAAGCAAAAATTACTGAACGATATTTACGACAATATTTCATTAATTTCGAATAAAATTCACCTAATTAGAGAAAATATTGTATGATACTCGTACCGAAGGCTCATTCTAACACTCGTTCATTCCAAAACTCGCCACTTCGTGGCTCGTTTTTGAATTTTAAACTAGTGTAAGAATATCAATGCCTTCTGCACTTGTATCATAAATAACTATTCCGATGCGTCGAAGCAGTTCTCTTCAAAATTAGCGCCCCGTTATATTCTACGAAAGATAACTCGTAAAGCCTTGCACCTTTGTTATTATTTTGATGACATGAATGGCATTTCAAGGACTTGAAGCCATATTTGGGTTCAAATTCGGACATTTCGGTTTCGTGATACTTAATTTTTTGATTATCTTAAAACGTTCATATAATATAATTAAATTAATTAACCATTTACATTTGGGATTTGACTTTTTTCTCGATTGAAGGTATGTTACCGTATAGGTTAGATAGATATCGTGTGGGTGAAGTAGCTCCCTCACTTGGTCAGCACCTTGACGTGGTGTGAGGGCTTATAGTAGCGGCAATGACCTTTGTACCCCAGCATCGAGAAGGTACCTGGCGAGCGGCGAAACTAAGACTGACCACTTTTTCCAATATGACAAGAATATTGTAGTCCATCTTCCTCTCCTATATCAGAATCTAAATCAAAGCTGTTGAATTAATTCCAAAATCCAAGCCTTCCTCTCAATACATCATCAAACTGTTTGAATTCAAGCTTGGTTATATTCATCTTACTTTTTGATTCTGACTCATTGGAGCCGCTTCCGCTACATTTCAAACTTGTCATTATTATATTTGTCATATCTCGAGCTCAATGTCTCCACCAATTCCATTTCTGTACTCATATCTACTTCTTCAGCATCTAAAGCACTCTTTCATTCAAAAATATGATGTTACTGTGTACTTCCTGGATACCACACTTTCCTTCGGAGAAAATCCATACTTGTAAAGAAGAAGTCATGTCACGGACGCCGAATGCTGAAACTGATATGTCTTCAGTCTTCCTTCTTTGCAAAATGGGTCTAACTTTTAGATAGAGCCGAATCTACTCCATTAATCATCAACTTTTATACCCAAAAAGAAGCTCTCTGAGGCTGAACGCATTTCCTCCATATCGTTGCCCCCTCGTGGGCACCAAATCTTTTTCGCTATATTGCAGGGCACGATCCTGAGAAACCCTAGGCTAGGAGTCGCCGGAGGGTTCTCGGAGATCGAGCTAGCAAGCAAAAGACTACGAGTGACAAGGCAAGGAGGGAGCGGCGTGGTCTTCCATGGTCCTATTGGCCCCCCAAGTCTGCAGACATGGGGTAGACCCAGAGTGCACCAAGAACACCACATGCAAGGGTGCTAACGATGGCACCCCATGCAGAGGGCTAGGGCTCTATTGGAAACCTTGAATCTTCGGATGGGACGACCCAATGAGTATTATTAGCGATCTGCTAACACCGATTTCTCTTACTTCTATTCTCGAGCAAGTCAGGGGCGTAGTTCTCCTCCTAAACTCGTGGAATGAGGGACGAGAACATACGCAAGACCTCCAAGAGATCTACCCACGGACCTTAGTTCCGTAACCAGAGGTGTGGGGAAAACACGGAACTTGGATAGCCCTAGCGACTTGGTTCCTCCTTACTACGAAAACCGAGCGCCGAGGACTTCCCGCCTAACGCAAGCTCTGACCTCTTATCTAAACCTCCCCAGGGCAGGAGTGAGCCGAACATATGCTGTAATCACATAGCCTGTACGACAGCGGTCAACAAAAGAGAAATGCCACTTGTCTGAAATCGGTGTCCTTGGGATTTCAGACCTGTGGCTGAGGAGGGGTTTTTAGTGGGTGAAAGGCTCACACTAACGCCGACACATTGCACTGGTCATGTCGAAGCGAATCAAACTTGCCGCACATCGAGGGCGACTCGGCACAACGCATGCGAAGCCAGGCCTGGCGGAGAATTTCGCTACGGGATCCTCTGCTTGGCTCCACTCTACTGTGCTGGACTGTCCTTGACGTGCGGCCACCCTAGGCTGTAAGCTCTTCCCCTTCTCGTGACCACAGAAAAAAGGTAAAGTAGCTCATAGTTATAAGGTATAGGTGTAGGTTATTTGTTGGGACATTATTTGGGCTATTTCCATCATCGTTATTATTGGTATTTACCGACGTTTCGGAAGCATTCGCCTGCCGTCATCAGAGTGTAAAAAAAACAAAACAAAACAAAAACTCGAATTAAATGAAAATTCCCTACTTCAGTAGACTGGTAGTCAGAGTTGGTTGAGTTTCGGAGTTTACACCTCTGACAGCTCGCGTTTGAATTCCCACAACACAATTAGATAGTATGGAGCGCACAAGTCCAGACGGAACAAGTTTGGCAAAGACCGGTCCTTCTCAGGAGCAACAACACCCTGATGACGGCAGGCGAATGCTTGCCAAAACGTCGGTAAATACCAACAATATAAATAATGGAAATAGACCAAATAATGTCCCAACAAATATTCCGTTATCAAGAATATCTCGTTCACATAGGTGTAGGTTAATTAGTTATAGTTAACATTAGAATGTAATGGCCATTGCAAAACATAATTAGATATTAAGATAGGAAATATGATAGGATAGATTTGATGTTAGGAAGTTCCGGGGTTAGTCGTATTTGCTATTTCTTATTGGGATAAGAGTTTTTTTTTAAGGAGAGGGGTAGTGTAGCAATTTTAAATGCTACTATCATATACGGTACACTATTCTTATTTCATTAACCATTCGCGTTCGCAATTGTTCAGGGAAAGATTTATCTTAATTGTCCATCTATTCGTGACAATGTGACTTTTATAGGAGGTGAGAAGAAAAAATGCCAACATGTTTCTCATTCGTTCATAATAGTTCATATTAATTACAACAGGTGGTTGGCAGTGTCCGCAAACGAAACAAAATTTTTTGTAATGTTGATACGAGTATGCATCCACATGCGGCGTCATTCGAGATCTTCACCTGAAAGGAGATACATTGATTTTGACTTATTTCTATACGAGTTGAATTATTCTAATTATCGTGTACGGAAAACCCTTCATATATGGGGAGTTTATTGAACGTTTCGAATTCAATTTCTTCATTTTTCATATTTGAAGAGAATCGAGATCATGAAATATAATTGATTTGTGTGAACTACATTTGTAGGGTTTTTCGTATTGACGGAGCAAATTATCACTGGTTGATGATTATTTCGCACGCTTCGAGGAAGAAATTCATTTTTGAGGATACTTACCAACTTACCTGTAACAGAAGTTTAGCCATTTTCCACCTTTGACAAGAACAAAAAAACGAGAGAGAGCAAGAAAAAAAGGGAAAAGAAAAAGAAGAAAAAACAAAAAAAGGGGGAGAAAAATAACAAGGAAAACTGACCTAAGGACGGCAGTTAACTGGAGCCTGGAGGAAAGTCCTCCATGCTCCAGTCAAGCACCTTTGAAGTTGATTGAGTATTTTCAGGATTTGTATCATTTGTCATTCTATTGAGAACATCTTCGTCTTTTGATGAGAGGGGAAGTGGGGTTTGGAGTATTGATTCGGTGATAATCAGTTTTCGTGGGGGGTGTGAGGAGCAGGAAGGAGAGCAGGGGGGAGAAGGGGTGAGACCCGGGGGTGCCCCCCCGGGGCTCTCATTGGACATTGTGTAACAAGTTGAGCTGGGTCTCTGGGGAAAGTTATCAGAATAACGAAAACGAAATAATCAGCCTAAATTTATCAAGAGGACTTACCAGGTTTTAGACTAAACACAGAATCAGAAGGTAAAGATTTCAGGGAAAATCCACCGGTACCGATTCACAGCTGTCATCAACCTCTCCAGAATAAATTCTTAAGCATGCAGAACATGCTGTCACAGATAACAAAGTAATTCTGTCCAACCTGAAATTTAACAGATGAATTTGAGAATAATCTTATGTTAACTATATAATTCCCGTATAAATACCTTTCTATAGTTTCTCAGCATCAATTCTACTATTCAAAAAACCTAATAATTTGACCAATCTTCGTATATTAAACGAAAATATCACTAATTTATATTACAAACATCTTTGTTACGAACCATGTATTTTGAACGCGATTACTCCAAAGTATACTTGTTTTCTTAGGGCGATATTTCGCCGCTAGAGGGAGTTTAGATTTTTGGATTCGCCAATTGAAGGAGGTTATGCTGTAAAACAGCAATACGCAATTACCGACAGTGCCGTCACGAGTCCGACCTTAGAATATAGAAAACCAGGAAGGAGCATATCATGAATTCTGGTGCGACGAGAATGGTGCACTCAATATGGCCGATACTCGTTTCCGTTTCGCAGTGGCGTAGAGCATTTGAATTTTCAATTACATTTTATTAACGAAATGGCATATTCCAAATCGGTCTAAAAAATCTTAACGAAGTAGGGGAGCAAAACACAATGCAATTTTATATTGTTTTTATTGATTCCTTAACAAAATTAATCTGTTATACAGTTCTAATTCTTTCATCATCAACCGTATTTTTACAAATATAATTCAACCTGGTGATGAAAAAACAATTAGTTGTACTTTTTATCAAAAGTATCAGACGATATATTCATTTCATGGTCAATTATTCTTTACTTACATATTCCAACTGATCGATTTCAATTGTTGGAAAGCTGCTGGAAATAACCTAATAAAGGCCACAGATGACCGATTAAAACAATCGCCTGGAACATAAAAGACTCCTGTCGTTAGGACAAAACCCAGGTTTCTTTACGAAACTCATCCATATCACTCTCTGTTTTTCATCTCTGGGAAATCTGGAAAAATAATTGAACTTATAAATTGTGAAGAACTGAATAAAAATTAATTCAACGATACAATCATGGTTTTACTTCCGAAATGTCCCTTGAGACGAAATTAATAGCGCTACCAACTATCAGTGTCGGTTGGTTCAATGTAATTGATTACCGAACATCACCTACGCCCATGGTTTGTTACGGATAACCTCCAAATTCAGCAAAATTGAAATCCCGTGTTTTTCAGGAAAAATGAATCATTTCAATACCAATATCACTTACCTGTGAAATGTTACACCAAATTCTTGTTTTTTTGGTGTTTTGAAATTGCCACACTCTGTACAACTAATCATTTTATCGAAAATGTTCTAAACTTGGAAAATGTCTTATAGCACTAAATTACGTGTATAAAATAGTAAGAAATTCACGGATACACCTTTAAACCTCGCCTAAAACTTAATTCAATACAGTTAAACTGCGAAAATATCACAAAAACCAAATAAAAGTACAATTTGCTGAGAGCACCACTTTCTTATTTCAAATTCAAACCAAACGATGACTCATTCGTGGTGCACTCTTGTCGCACTTCCGCTTTTGCATTAGGTGCGCATAGGCTCCTTCCTGGTATTTTATATTCTAAGAGTCCGACGGTTTGCCGACGACAAATGTTCGCTGGGATGGGATTTACTATCAAAATTCACTGGCGAATCGGAAACTACTCTGGAAAAACTAAATCCGACCAGATGGTCCAGTAGGGTCAATACAATTTCTGCAATTAAACTTCGTTTTTCTGATATCATTCGTGCATTATCAGAAATAATTCTCAAGAATTCTAATAGAGATGAGCGAAGTCAAGCAGAAATTATTAAAAAAAATGTTGAATTGTGAATTCATTTTCGTTTGCGATTTTATGCACCGCATACTGAATGATATCAATTATGCATCTAAAAATTTACAAAGACACGATGTCAATTTAGACGACGCATGTAGAGCTTTAGAAGAGACGTATTCAGTGACAGGGCCGCCGCCAGGGCCGGCAAACCGGGCAGTCTGCCGGGGCGGCAAAATCAGTGTCGTCATACTAGATTTTTTTTCCTTCGAAATCGAAAACTCGCCTGTTATTGAACGTGAAAGCGAAAACACGACCAAACTCAGGGACGGCTTTTTGAGCCTGGTCAACCAAATATATCACACGTGTACACAAATAACCAGATAAAAATGCAATTAAACCAATACAAGAGTAATACATCGAAGATGCAGCATTCTACGCATAAATAAAAATCTCTGTCAGGTTTTAAATTTCGCCAACGCCCCAGCAGCCTCTCATCCTAGTTACACTCGCTTGCTTACGAGTTTATTATGAAGACGGTCGGTCCCTTTGATGAACATCTTTGACTGTAAAGTTTTTTGGAGGGTTTCTAGGATAATTCAGTAATGATTCTTATTTTTAGTTTGCTAATCGAAAATCTAAATTTTGATATTCGTGGGCGGTTAATAATACCCGATAAATAAGGGTATGAACTCTTTAGTCCTCAGTCCTCAGTGTCGTGTATCGTCACAATATTCAATATTTTTGCAAAACTATATAGTGCTACATAATAGAAATCTTTCATCTATCTTCGGAGTTGTGATTTTCGAACTGAATTACCCTACAAAATTGAAGGTGAGTTCTTTAATGAGGTATTTTTTTACCGTCGGATTTCACATTTAAACGATAATAAGTATGAAGCGCTCTCTGCTTATTAACACTGTTGTAGGTGATTTTTTTTTGAGTCTTTCATCGATCGCCTCAGATACGCATATTATTCATAAAGCCATACAGCGTCGTTTCAATAATTCGAAAAGGCGCCTTTAAATGAGTTGAAAATATGCCTCGCTGAAATTTGAGGCAGATAAGTATTTTTAATTTATTGGATAATGGTCATAGTAAAAGAATATATCAATATTATTATAATAATCACTATTAGATACAGGTGAATACTTGAGATTTATATTGACTTCTTTTCTTTTACTTAATCAGATGTTAGAGTTTAGGAACATAGCAACAGATAATAAAGGTTATAAGGTCAAATCGCAGAACGAAAACAGTAAGAATAACATGTACCTTATTCTGATCCGGATATCATCCTCTGGAATTTTCCTTACACACGAGATCTGTGTTGCCTTGGAATAAAGAATTAGTAATAATCAAAATCCAAGGCGCTCAAATTTTTCATGCATTTATACAAATGCATTTGTACTTGAATCGATTAATTTATTTTATTATTATTATTATGATACCTTACCGCCCGATTGAAAATTTTCACATTCGCATTTATAGTTATCGGTATAGTGTATCGTAGAAACTGACGTATAATGATTTTATTAAATATGGAAAATACTTTTGGGATACTTTTGGCGAGAGAAGATTTTCAAAGTTGAAAATGAAAAATTTTCTACGATCAACAATGGCCCAAGATAGATTATCTGATCCAGCCATTATATCCATTGAACATCTCGATGTATCTCGAACAATTCATGTTTTTTCGCGAGATGAAGGAGAGAAGGAAGAAGTTTATTTGAGTTCAAACATTCTAGTCTGTTGTTCTAGTTCACTTTTATACATGCGATGGCCGGTATATATGTTTCTTTTTGTTATTTTTTATTTAATATATTTTTTGTATAATACATTTTTATAGTTATATTTTCTTAGTTTCCGAAGTTTTTTGCCCCTTGATCAAATTGTGAAAGAGTTTGTTATGAGTCCCAAACTCAATACATCACAGCAAGTTGGCAAAATATAATTTTCCCGGGGCGGCAAAATGTCTGGGGGCGGCCCTGGCTAGTGAAACTGCAATAGTATATGGTATAGATCCCCAATCCGAAAAAAAGAAGCAAAAAAAAGTCAAAAAACATTTCGATGGATTGGCTTCTGATCACTGATTTCGAAGTAGAGAAGAAATGGTCAAAATAAATATTTTTAACAGAGTGCAAGGTACAGTCATTTCGCAATTAAATGCACGTTTCGATGGTATGAACGTACTCAATAAAATATTCAATTTTCTTTCACCATCATTCCTACTAAATGCAGATGAAAATACGATACTTCAACATTGCGACCAATTTCAGAATAATTATTGTGATATAATAGGCTCCAACTTTTCAATTCAATTTCTCAATATTTACAACCTATTTCTACCTGAATTGAATAAGGGATGGACAATTCACGAATTCTGTATGAAAGTGATGAGGAAATATGGAATGATGGAAAGCGATCTTTCAGAAGTATTTACAGCAATATTACTCTTCCATACAATCCCTGTCACCTCTGCAGAAGCTCAAAGATTATTTAGCAAATTAAAAATAATAAAGAATTATTTGAGGAATACCATGGGTCAAGATCGACTGCGACATTCATCACTCATATCAATCGAACATGAATCTGCATCTAGATTAGACTTGAGTGAAGTCATTGATACTTTCGCGAAAAACAAATCTAGAAGAAGATTGTGGATGTGCACAAAACTGATAATTTTTTGTACATATTTTTATAGGCATGAAGGATCTACCTATATGAATTATTTCCAATGTGTCATTTTTATACATATAAATATATTTATACATATACATTATATTTCATATAGGTACTTATATATACATACTAAACTTTCCCATTTTTTTTTGGATCGACTACTTCGTTCATTAGCCTTTCTGAACGATTTATTTAGGGCAGGGGCCCTTCCTTGATTTTTGCACCAGGGCCCCTGACCTCCTAGCTACGTCACTGAAGGTTCATCTTCAAAACAAATGAAGATATTCTGAAACGGTTTTCACTACTAGTGTTTTCACGAAAATCGAGCGCAGGACTCCTTTCAATGTTTTTATGTGTCTAGTCTAGAAGAACCAGAAACAGCCAAAATAAAGTAATTTGGGATATCTGTACATCCCTGCAATGAATTCATTCTGATGACTTGAGATTTCAACTTATTCATGCAGAATAAAATGAATATTAGATACCTGTTTGAATGATAAGGATAGACTTTTGCCATCGAGGATCCAGGTGCATCTGGGTAAGAATGAAATAACTAATAGTTGTTCATAAAGAAAAAGTTAGATTTTAAAATTATAGTTTAATTATAAAATGTGAAGAGACATCATCAAAAGTCATTTATATACATATATATACCAGTTTATTTATATATCAGTCTTTTAACTTCAGTTATCGCCTAAGGACGAATATTATCACACAGAGACCATCAAGAAACATCTACGAATACACAACAATAAAATTTTAGATTCAATTAAACTAATTTAGTAGACTATGAAAAGTAGGATTGAATCATCATAAAATAATTACCATGAAAAGAATACCAAATAATATGGGTGCTATATGTAAATATCCATTTTAAAAATTGAAGTAATCAATATAGTTATCAAATGATATAAATAAGTTTCAAGATATAATATAAAATCTATGTTTCAATGTAGTACAGAAAATAAAATATCTGCCAGCAGTTATTTTGAAGTTAAGTAAACAATTGAAAGTTCAGTAGACTCAATGTCTACAGAGCAATTCAAGATTCTTAGAATGTCATGAAAAAAATTCATGAGGAAATTCATTGACAAAATTACATTTTCTAGTTTCCCCAGGTTTCTACGATTCAATATTTATATGAATAGGCTTGAATCATAAAGAAAAGCTATAAATATTTCTTTTCAATTTTCGATGTCACAGTAAATATATAAAAATATGAATCTACCCAAATCACTGTCTTTTCTAGAAAATTTCAATGTGAAAATAATCTCCCAGTCAGAAATTGATGGATGCTTGGCATTAAATTTCACCTAATTGAATAAAAAACATTCACAAACATTACATTCTCAAGTTTCTCACTGGGAATCATTAAAATATTTATCTAGGATTTAATGTCTTGCACACCCTATAAGTCAGTACTTTTGAACTATTCAAACTGAAATCAGCCATTGTCAACATTGAAAGTGAAGAAATCCTTTAATAAAAATTCATTTTGTTCTGAAAAAATTGAAACATAATCAACCTTCCCAACACCTTCTGCCTGGGGATTTGACTGGAAATTCAATAATAAACTATATCCATTTCTATTCACCCCAAGTAGTGAGACTTATGATGGAAAAGTCAAAGGTTAGATTTGAAAAATGATTTCTATGAAAGAATTTCTTTTCATATTAATCATGTTTTCACTCACTCCATAGAATTACAAATTTATGAAATGTTTTCGTATTCTCAAGGCCCTAAAGCATGCTCCATCATTTGGAGGCATAGTGACTCTAAACTACTCTCAATGTCCAAGT
The DNA here is from genome assembly GCA_038502775.1 of Hippodamia convergens. NCBI lineage: Eukaryota > Metazoa > Arthropoda > Insecta > Coleoptera > Coccinellidae > Hippodamia > Hippodamia convergens. The sequence goes on along the minus strand of CM076609.1, from coordinate 62,255,086 downwards.
TTTTGAGAATCTGTTGCTTTCTTCTAACTTCACTCTCCTCTGCATTCTGGAAACGAACCTGATGCGGTGGAGCTGATTCTTTGTAATTGATAGTCTTCTCAGATTGAACTGTCATAACCTGACTGAAAAATTAAATTTGTTTTTTATAATATTCAAAATATTTCTTCAAAAAATTTGAAATATTCATAGGAATAATAATTAATTAGCAAGTTGTCTATAAAATTCTAGTCATGAAATGAAAATGAGAAGGGAATTCTACTATGAAGCGTTTATCCAACAACAAAATTTATTTATTTGTTTCTCATTTGTAAACGTCAGTTTCCAAAAACACAATATTAATCAAGAAAGTTTATTTTATCAAGTCACTAACTTGTAAAACTGACAGTTAACTTGCAAACCTTTTACAAGTTAGTAGTATTATTTACATTAGAAAATTTTGTTTCATCGTCATATATGTTGAAAATCATGGTACAATTGTTATTTCCAGTAACACAGATTTTTGATGATGAAAGAGTTGATACTGATGATGATGAACCATCTGTTGACTCAGAAACTGCTGAACTCGAGGACTGCAGAACATTTGTACTCTCCTTACTACCAAATAATTTGCTAGACATTTCGATTTTTTTGTTGACCGAATCATCGACATAACTCATCGCAATTTCGGTGCTCTTCCACCCTCCTGCACGCTTTAGTGCTAAAATACCTCCACCCTAATCCGCAACCGTAGTGGCTCCAGTTCTGCGAAAAGACTGGCCGGTGTGTAACTCTGGGTCTTTTAAACCTAAATATTTCGCTATTTGCTTTGGGACACCACCAATATTGTGCTGGCCAGCATTAAGGCAAATGCACTTTCCATGTCGGTATGTCAAAAAAAATCTTAGGCTTTCTGTTCCAGGAGGCCGAAGATTTACATATTTTTTGTATAACATGCAGGGCTTGAAGCTGCAGCCATCATTGGTTATGGTTAATCTTCTTGTTAAATTTTTTGTTTGCCGCAATGTCACAATAACGTATTTTTCCATACCTTCTACATCATTCATGTTTAAGGAGAGAATTTCGTCACATCGACAACATCCAAAAATCCCAAATATTGTTACAATTTTCGCCAGCAACCACTGGTCATCAGGAGCATGTAAAAGAAATTGTTCAGCCTCTTCTTTACTTAATACCTTGGCCTTTTTTGGCGTATAACGCTCATTTTTTCGTTTCAGAAACGCTATTACCTTTTGAAATCTGCAAATGACAACTAAACGTCATATTTTTCAATAAATTTGAAAAACAAACCTGCGAACAGGGGCATTTTCTTTCATTTCAAAGCAGCTTTTCAGCATAGACCATTTTGTCCATAAAGTATTAGGGCTGAATCTAGCTGATAGTTGATTCAAGTAGACCAACAAAACATCTTCAGTTACCCCAATCACACTATTTTTGTTTTGCCGCTTTTTGAAGTCGTCGTATTCTCGCTCGTATCTTGAAGCTGATTTTGCAGGTAATAAACTTGATGCTACACTGCTGGCTGCCTCAATAATTTCTTTTGGTACATTCATTCTCGCTTTCGCCAAAACAAATGTAAAGAAAAATAAACAGACATGTTCATGCCAACGCTTCCATAGCTTACGACATTTGCGACAAATTATTGAGATTTTTTTGGAATTTATCTAAACTTTTTACAAACGAGAAACAAATAAAATATAAAACAATACACGCAAGGTAACGGGTTTTACTGGCTCAAGGAGGTTAGTGACTCGCCTGCGGCTCGTCAGTTATATTCTCCATTCGCCAGTAAAAACCCTCATACCTTGCTAGTAATGTTATATACTATTTCTCATCCCACATCTAAATATGAAAGATGAAAAGTGCTCCTAAATTCCAATGAGTGAAAATGAAGCGCACAAAATATCTGGATGTATTATGGATTGAATTTGCCAGGTGTTGTCTTGTTAGTTTGACATAATGATCTATTGCAATGATTAATTGATGCTCAAAATATTGATTTTCAATAATAATCTAACTACTTTACTGTTTCATATCGTCTTTCCAAGAATTTTTGAAATTGGGGCAACAAATTATGTGATCAGCTAAAAATACAGAAATTTGTTAATTTGAATTATGCTTATTTTTCACTTTAGTGGAAAGATTGAGTTTTGTCAAACTCATTGTTCATCCTAATGGAAAATTTTCATATATTCAACCAAATGTGTCCAAAAATTCTATTAGAATGATATTTACAAGTGTACATTTTTTCAAACCATGTTATCTTCTCTTCTGAATGATATAATTCATTTGAATGTAGGTCTGGAAGGACCTCTTCGACTCTTCTAATACCACACTGTGTTCAAATTACAATATTTTTCAGCATTCTCCTTATAGCTCCTATAGTTTTTGAAATATTCAACTAAAAATTGAAATCTCAATTGAAGAGTACACGAGAATAATGATCAGAGTCACACAGCCCACAATTAGCAGAAAATGAAATTTAAGATTCAAAGACTCAGAACGTCTTATGTTAAGTTAAAAGCGTGGTTAACTACATCCACTTGTAATGTATTATTAAAAGAATGTTGTGAAGCAAAAACTGAGTTGATATGATTGGTAGTGATCTCAAAATAAAATTTTTATTCATGATATTTCAGAATATTGTATGGAAAAATGATGGACTCTGATCGTTTTTGAATCAAAATGTAGTAGGCACTAAAATAGTTTTGTTATGAATAATCTGGCATACAATATATATCATTTAATTTTTATGAAAAAGAAAACAAATTACCAGATTACTATTGCACTAATCGTGATCTCTTCCTCATCATTTTCAATGTCCTCAAAATTATTGTTACTAAACAAAAGGAGTTTTGAATGGAACTCTGATATAGGTTGGCCGCAGAATCATTTGAGGTGTTGTAAATTTGAAATTTTTTCTTGTTTCAGATCAATCGAACCAGCATAAAGTGCTTTCAGTTCACTACACCTTCTGATGGTATATTTGTTTTTTCCTTGGTTTTGACGTATTTCTTGAACTCCTTTTCAGGCTGATTGTTTGAAACATGCCATTTTAAGATTCTCGGTGAAGCAACATCTGCGGTTTTTTCATTGTCACTTTCTAAGACAACGCTGAGTTGGAATCGGACAAGTTTTTCAAATTCCTTCCGGAATCTCAGCATGTGATTTTTGGTTGATAAATCCCATGTTTTTATCGCATTCTTGTTCTAATAACCACAAATTCACTGAATATTTGAAACATCAGCAATACTATTGGTACATAGAAGCTAGAAACTACTATAGTAGGTACCCCATACTCCAAGGTATCTGAATGGATGTTTGGCCTCTGATCATTCTTGTGAAGTTGCCTGCGGACCATGATCTTTTTTATGTAAACCAGTGATTTTTAAAACGTTTATAACTTGAAGCCTGATTCTTATTTCATAAATCGGTAACGAATGCTTTTGTAAAACTCAACCAGATGGCACCAACAGTTTAGTTTCTACCAAAATTGGACCCTGATCATTATTCCTGTGTACTATTCAATTTATCTATCTATGTAACTTCTCAAATCCTATTTTACTCTTCCACTCACATCAATGTGTAAACAAATTTCTGTAATCAAGCCCAAGTCCCATATAAACATTATATTAATTCATTTTGTGATTTTACTGAATTATTTTGTATCATTAAAGAGAGAACATCGTCCTTCCAAATATCCATATATCCGAAAAAAAATATCCAAATATCCAATAGAGACTGCCCAAGTGGAATTAGCCATGATTTAGATATGACGAACTTATATAGATTCCTTTCTAGGCATTTAGTTAGAGAACGTTGATAAACTAAAACATTTTTCTCCTTCATGAAGTATGTCTTGTTTTGAATAATTTCAAATCATGAAATGAGACAATGAATAATCTTACATTATACATCAGAAAATCCTGCATATCATCATTGAGAAAAAAACCAAATGAGGACTTTTGTAACAACGCTGACTTTCTGGTACATTTGTATAAATGTAGATGTCAGTCTATTCTTGAAGAAGAAAGAAACAAATTGATGAAAATTAAAAATTCACCGATTCAAGTTTATTTGTATTAGTAAAATTTAATTGAAAAAGCTTACCTTTCATGATACCATGGGTTTGATACTGAAAAATTTGTGAGGTGGTTTTGCATAGTTACACTACCGATGGAGTGACGATGTCCAGTGTGCATTGGTGAGGCTTGAACATTTGGAAATGATGAGCTCTTCTTTGCATATGTGGTGGACTGATAGGATGAAGAGTTGGTAACTGATGAATTGTTGATGGGCTGGCAGTAAATAGGTCTGAAAAGTATACCATAGTTAGGTACTTTTTGTTTCCATCTTAAGAAGTCATTATAGAAAATTAAATACATACTTCTGGGCAAAACCTCCAGTTTGCAGGGAGAATGGAACTTGACTGGGCCCTTTAGTCAACTGGTTTTGCCACATAGAGAGCCTATGTTTTTGGTCGTCTGTGAAAGAATCGGAGAGATCTGCTCTTTCACATATTGTACTGAATAACGATAATGTTTCATCGGTAGGTTTTCGCAGCATGAGCAGTTGTGAGAAAACTGTAAGTAATGAAACTGATGAGGTATGAAAATAAATAACGAAATTTTTTTTGTGTTTTTTAAATAAGGAATATCTGATTTTCATTGGCCCTACAGCGTTGAAAAAACCCATAAAGGTATTCCGAATTTCAATGACATAATAGAATAGTGTGTGGATTTTACAATAGTTCAGGCCAATTATTTCTGCAATATTTTTCAACTGTTCTACACAAAACAAAAACTGTTTCTTGCAGATTATATTGGTCACTGATGGGCTCAGCACGAGGGGTATTAATTATTAAGAATAAGAGTCAAGATATAAATCTATAAGACTCAGTAAACATAACATATATGGAAACAATACAGTGAAAAACTATCCATCTAAAGGGGCATAAAATGGTCCAAATTGTTCTTGAAGGAATTTACACTAACACTGTTCACAACCACTACAGGAAGCCGGTTCCAGGCATGAAAAATCCGATTTGGCAGGAAATTTTCTCTCGCTGCACAGTGGAAATTTTCGCGATAAAATTTAAACTGGTGCCCTCGTAGACGTTGATCGGAATTAAGTTGGTATAAAGTTGTAAGATCAACACCAAATAGTCCCATCATTGCTCTATATGTTGTGATGAGGTCACCACGCATGCGACGATCTTCAAAAAGGGGTAGATCCATCATTCGAAGTCGATCTTCGTAACTAGGGCGTTCAGTGCCAAATGCCATTCTTGAAACCCGCCTCTGGATATTCTCCAAGGAAGTTCTATCTCCCACCAATCTTGTATCCCAGACAGGTCCAGCGTACTCCAGTATAGGTCCTACATAAGTCGTGAATAAGGTGCGGCATGTGTTGATGGAACATTTGCCAAACACTCTCTCCAACAAATAGCAAATTCTGGAGGCCTTGGAGCATGTAGAGTGTATATGGTCCGACCAACTAACAACAATTGTTTGGAATTCCTTCGGAATTCATTAGGAAGTTACGAAATTCATTCGGAATTCGCGGAAATCATACGGAATTCATCCGGAATTATCTCGGAAGTCACGTTTTTCTCTCGGAAATCACGGAATTTTCTAAGAATTATTCTGAGATTCAAAGAATTGTGAAAATTCCTAGCATTGAAATTGGTCCAACTGTTCAGCCGAAATCGTCTGCCAAAGATAGGTGATTATTACTAGAGTATCATTACGGATAACATGAAGATGATCTCACACTGATGTCTTTCAGGATTTTCCTGATATTTGATATTTTATGTTATTTTTTTTTACGGGGAGGCAGGTTTTTTCGGCTGAGGTTTTTTCCCCTGGCTCTATAGTATCGTATGATACTAGTGATTCCGAATGACTTCCGGAAATTCTTTAGGAATTCTGAACTTTTCAAAAGATATTTTAGGAATTCCAAAAGAATTTCCGGAAGTCATTCGGAATTTTCAGAAGTCTATCGAAATCCCTGTAAGCTTCTCGGAATTCCCGGAAATCATCCGGAATTCCCGGAAATCATTCGAAATTCCCGGAGATCATTCGGAATTCACGGAAGTCATTGAGAATTGCCGGAAATCATTCGAAATTCCTGGAAATCTCGGAATTCTTGTGTACACTTTTTTACATAGAAATTTACCCATCGGCTCAGCATGAACTTTGGTTCATCAAAATGTCTTAGCAAGCATTGCTTTTTGGAAAAAAAAAACCTCTCCCGAACAAATTGAGTCAAAAAATTATGATTGTGTTTTTGTCAAAAACGTTTAATAGTTCCCTTGGGGTCACATTATATGAGAGAAAAGAAACAAAACAAAATTCAGAAACTTACTTTTCCCCATGACCCTAATGAACTTAGAGGGTAAGTCCTCCCCTATTGAGACTTGTAGAGGTGTCTGCAATAGATTCTTCAGCTTTTTCAGAGCACCATTTAGATCACCCCCATTCATAACTTCAGTTTCTAGCTCATTCATTAAACTAGATCTTTCTTTCAGTTTACCTAGGTTCAAAAGTAACTTGTGTCTAGCACCTTTAGTTATTCCTATACCCTCAAGGGTATCTTCATCCAAGTTTAACATTTGATGATACGATAGATTGGTAAATATCCAACTGTATTTGTGTAATCGGAGACTTTTCAACCAAGATACTATACTTTTCATGACAGGGTAGTTTTTGATTCCTTCAATATCCTGAAGTCTTGTTTCAGAACTACTAATCTGAATTGGGGGCTCATTTATAACTAATGGTTTGTCATTTGATAATGAATAACTGCGTTGTTTTGGTGAAGGTTGAGTCAAGTTTTCTTGTGAAGACCATATTTGATTTTGTTGAAAATTATCAAATGATTTTGTCTGAGCTGGAGTAAGACTATTGGACCTTCTATTTTGTCTGAATGTATTCTGGATGGATTCTTGATTAGGACTAAGGGATTCCTCTCTGTTACCATTAACTTGTGATGGAACAAAGGTTTCTGGACTTACTTTATTCAACACTTGCTTCAATAGATGTTTGAATTTTTTTTTGTCATTTTTATCGAACGCTGGATGCACGAAGACATATGACATAAGTTCAACACACTCATTGTGAATTTTATAGGGTGGAGTTATAAATCCTGATAAAACCTTTTTAATTGCATTCACATAACAGTAAGCAGTTTCTTTATTTCCAGGTTGAAGGAGTGGCAAATGCGCAAGAAGAAGCGACAATGCATTTTGGGGATGCTCAGCTAGCATTGTTTTAATATAATTCACATCATTGGCATTCTTCTCAAGGATTTGTGCTTCAGGTGTCTTAATTGTAGCAATACAACCCTCTATAGCATGTTGTAAGAATCTTGCGTTAGCAAACGGTAGCCCTGCCATAAGATAATACAGAGCAATTGTTCTTTCACAGCTATCCCATCTATGGAATTTGAGTCTCATGTCATGTAATTGTTCACAAAATTCGGAAAAGTCCCTCATTTGAAAGTTCTCCATTTTGAAAAGAGGGATTTAAAAATGAAAATATCTAATTCTTCAACTTTTTCTTATGAGGTGATCTATTTATTTCTTGATTTGTCTATCTGCAGTCAATTATTTGGTATTGTAAGTAAATTTTACCTACTCATAGATCAACCATAATATTATAATGAAATATCTCTTAACTATATTCATTGCTGTACATACGTTCGTTAAAATCAGATTATAAGCATTACATCTATTTTTTATTATGATGGCAATTTTTTCTTATTGTTTTTTCATATTTTCCTTTTCCACCACTCTTTCAGAGTGAATTGTGAACACAGAATATCTATCCTTACCCAGAAGCGACAGCTCACGTATTTTTAGGGGTCAATTTTCAATGACCTTGAGTAACCACTACTACAAACACTAGCCAAACAAAAGTGTGCAAGTGTGCACTGAGCTCTGAGTTATACACTGCAAACAAAAAACAATTCTTCGCTTAATTTCAAAACGTTGTTATTTTCTTAAACATTCTTGAATGGAATGAAGGTTTAGAGTAATACCAAAATATATTTTGATATAATATTACCATTTATGGTTCATTTGAACTTTTCTAATTTATATTTCGGTTGGATAGAATATTGATGTGTTAGATGAACATTGAAAATTTCAAGGAGTTTTATGACTATATGATTTCTTGTTTGACGATTGTTCATCATATTTTTGCAATGTATTCGACAGTGTGCTTTTAACGATTTCCTATACTTTAAATTTCAGAACGTGTCTATGCATCTAATTAATTAAAAGAAATATCTAATTGAAAGGTTCAATATCATGACCTGATATTTATGAGATTGGAGAATAGATATTTCCCACCTTTCGGTGTTTCGGAAGATCTAGCTTCAAATATATATTCAAGAAGTTCATAGATTTGAAAAAGGCTTTTGATACAGTGGACACAGAGATAATGATGAATAAGTTAGAAAAAATGAGATTTAGGGGAGTATGGTACAACTTGGTAAAATCACACTTGAGTGATCGAAGACATTGCAAAGTGATATGGAGAATGTCAATACAGGTGTATCTCAGGGATCGGTCCTTGGACCATTAATGTAACTATTATATGTTCAAATTTCTGAATCTGAAATGTCATTATGTACTTTATGTATTCAGATGACACAGCGCTTGTATTCTCTGGCCCAGGCTCAAGAGTTTGTGAACAGAATATAAATGATGATTTGGCAAAGTATTTCAAGTGCTGTACACTAACATAAATATCGATAAGACTGTATATATGACAATCAAACAAAATACCCAAAATGTGAGTGATATTAGAATAAGCCTGAATGGTATCTGAAAGAGGTTACTGAGTATAAGTATTTGGACTTGTCATCTAGTATAATCTTACCTGGAATAATCATATTGAAAATATAATGAATAAAATTACCCCCAATGGCAGGTGCAATAAGAAGATGTTCCCGAGAACTCAATGATAACACTAGAAAACTACTCTATCACAGCTTTATAGTCTATTATACCTAGTTTCCTGCTGGGCTACAGCTACAGGATATCTCATACAAAAACTTCAAAGGATGCAGAATAAAATTGTCAGGACAATATTTATATCAGTACCCCTATCTCACACCAACAGAACAATTATAAAAAGGAACTAAAGTTATGAATATTAAGAACATTATATTTTTTGAACAAGTCAAACTTATATACAATATAGAAAGTAAAAAACTAAAATCGAATACAAAACTAACAAAAAATAGAAATTTCCATTGATATGAAGCAGGAAAAAAAAGTACCTAAGAAGAAACTCGGCAAGAAAAACAAAATGTTTACATTCACCTATCCGGCAGCATTCATTCGTATAATCAAGTCCCTATTTTGTTTGTAATATATGGTTTATTAATATTACAAAATTTATTTTTAGTTGAACAGGCTAAATTATAGTATTTTGTAGGCCCTGGTGCCAGTTTTTTATAATATGTTTTTAGGTCAACAATAAATGTCCGAAATTAAATTGAAAAATCGGTAGATTTAACGAAAAATCGGTAGATAAAACGAAAAATCGGTAGTTCCAACGAAAAATCGCTAGGGTCGGCAACACTGCAATATAAGAAGGAATGAAGCTGAGTTTGACAGATATACCACCAGATCTGGGACATGCGCACGTAATTTTGTCCCCAATAAATTTGTTCGAGCTGTCGCTTCTGGGTAAGGATAGATATTCTGTGTTGTGAAGTTAAACATAGAATACGAATTAAGCATAAAACATAGATAAGAAAGTTTTTGTCTGCAATCTGTGGCTGATCTGGTCGAAAATTAGCCAGCAGAATGGAAGGAATAATAGTTAAGGAAATCTCCAGAATGGCGCTAGTATATAAAGAGTGAATTAATCATATATATATAACACTTATATACGTATATGGTGTGAATTCAGGATTCAATAAATGAACTTCCAGATTTCATTGGTCAGTTTAAGACTCTCCATCACTCTAGTTCCACCAGCGCCACCGTAATTTGCACTGAACCCTGGGCGGCGTTCGGAATCAACGTCGGATAAAGTACGTGTGTCGAACGCTGGACGCACTCAGTTGTTTGAAATGTTGCCGATCGTTTTCGAACGACGTCGGGTGTGATCTTCCCTCTCTTTCTAACTGCAACGTGAGGTTAATTTAATATTTTTCAAATGATATATCAAGAGTATGAAGATATCTTAATTAATTCCATTTTCTATTAGTGAATACTTGAAGTGGCTATTTTATTTAAATTTCTATAAGTAGCTGGTTGATATTCGCAGGAAATAAATAAGATTGAGGGTTTTTATTTACACCACTTTGAAAAAAAATTAGATGACTCCACAGACTACTACAAATGTATTTTGTATTCAAAAGTATCAGTAGATTTCACACCAATAAGCAAATGAAAGTCTTCTAGAGCGCTTGGCAGCCTGTAAAAAAATAAAATTTTTGGAGGAAAATATTGTATTGAAGGAAATGTAAGTAAACGTACTACATTATTGTAATATATGTGATAAATAGACTTTCTATTTTTTTGAGGTGGAGCATTCACAAAGCAAATAAGATACAGCATTGCTGATGAAGCTAAAAGTATCAACTGTGGCCATTGAACTGGCCTGGCCGATCTTGAGGAAGTATGCAGTCTTGTTCATGCTATTTTGTTTGTATCGAAATTTATTGTAAAATCTAGGATCAGCACTTGTGCTGATATTCGTTTATTGAGGAATGTACCCAAAATCAGTAAGGTAAATGGTATTTATATTGGAAGTAGATATGTATTATCAGTAATAAAAATGATTTTAGGTTGATGCATACCAGTTACAGAAATTAATTTTGCTAAAACATTCTGTGGAGCAAGACCAGGCATGATGACGAAGCAGCTATCCTCAGAAGAGAAAATAATAATAATCAATAATATGGACTAGTGAAAATCTAGATCATGAAGTAAACTGCAGGAAACGTGCTGCCATCGAACCAACGTAGCAATAGACTAGTTTCTGGGTTTTTTCCCGTCATCAGTACTAGACTGTAGCAGTCTATTGCTACGTTGGTTCGATGGCAGCACGTTTCCTGCAGTTTACTTCATGATCTAGATTTTCACTAGTCCATATTATTGGATATTTTCTTCGGCGGATTATGAACGTCGTTAAACTCTTTTCAATAATAATAATGCATGAATCGTAGTGGAAACTGCAATATGTCATATGTCCAACATTCCAAGTTTTCAGGAGAGACAGCAAATTTTTCCAATACGCTTGATATTTATTTCACCTCTGAATGATAATACCATAGTTTTTTGAACATTTATTGCCTCATGATTCTTGTTGACATTATGACTTTTTGTATACAAATTTTTTCTGTTTTCATGGATTAAGACTTTTTCTGAGTTGTTTTGAAAATGAATGATTCAATCACATAACACCTATTGCATGTTGTGTAGATTAACAAATTGGCCAGAGTGGTGCAATAAAATAATGCTTGATTTTTTTGAGATACCACATACTGCGGTTTCCATCACAATATATTAATGTGACTTAGTATTTATTAAATGTTCTTCAAAAGATACACTGTTTTATTTAAGAGCTTTATTCACTGTAAAAAACAGGGTGAAAATATAAAATCCATTCATGATTCTTGATTATTTGTCGACTGGGCACTCAATCAGGGTTATCAATATTTTCTAGATAGCCGTCACATAAACCAGAATTTCAAATAATCAGAGAAATAATGAAGTGGTCCAAGCAAACTCTTATCTCTAGACTGTTTGTTGTTCTAAAATAATGAAGGAAGTTGCAAAATTTGAATTCGAAAAGCCATTTTGTACATACCATGATCAAGTTTGCTGCTTTGGTTTCTGTATTTACAAATGAAAGAGTTGGCAAATTGAATAATTCATAATCAGCGAGAATTAAGCCTTCATCTAAGGATAAATAAATGAATGTGAGTGCTTTCATAAAATAATGAATATAATGGCCACCATAACATTTTTCAATGATATTTACGTTTGCATACCTCGCTCCACTCCTCTATAACAGCCTTCCAGAACACTTGGGAAACATTCGGTTGCATTCCAACTTCAGCAACAGATAATAAATTGAATAGAACGCCAGCACTGGAACTTCTGGATTGGTATCTGGAATAGAAATAATTTCATTTGATAATAATTTTTAACTTGTTTTTGAAAATACTTGCCTTCTCTAAATAGTTACCTTCAACACTGAATTTGGATTTGTAACAGATGAATAATAAACTCACCACCATATGTATTTATCAATGTATACAAAAATATTTTTTTTTACCACAGACAAGTTCTTGGCACTTTTTCTCCTGTATTGATAATGGTAAATATACCTAATTCATTTTTAATAAACCTTGAATATTTTGGAGGTGTACTTCATTTTCCTTGTTAATAAATTATTCCATTGAGTATATATCCTAGACTATCACGTGTGTAAAATTTGAAATTACACTCATCTTTAAAAATAAAAATAATAAACTACCTTAAGAAACTAAATACTAGAAATCTCTCCGTAAAACAAACTTTTAAAAATCGAATGTGTAAATAAACGATATCTGCGCAAGACGAGTAATTGTTACCTACCTATTTTCTTGGTTGCAAAGTTGTACATCCGGACGAACGTCCCAAGTGATTCCGAACGGAGGTAAAATTTACCCGACGTCGATTCCGAACGGCTTGGGCTGGCTTGGGCGCACACCGGACAACGTCCGACGTTGATTCCGAACGCCGCCCCGGAAACCAAAAATGTAGGATGCTAAGATATAGCAGATACAGATACTATGTTAGTGTGCTGTAGCTAAGATCAAAATACACTGTTTATGCTCTGCTGAGATTGTGTCTTGCCAATTTGAGAATAAGAGGAATGATTCGTTTAGTAAAGTGTAGGTGACGAAATTCACATATATGACAGATTCTTGATGATAAATTAAATATATACTTGAATATATTCTGGTGTACGAATTGTTTCAATAGTTTTTCATACCTCGCTCATTTTACTCTCAGAAAATCTTTATTGCATTTAACTAATGGAATTGATTCCTCTAAGATACATATTTTGATATATTTTGCTATTCTCATGATTTTTCAGATTTCTCTCGACTTTTCACAGTGGAAATAATAATTGATTGCTTCAAAAATGAACATTATTTGTGGTAATGAGTTTTGATTCATTATATTCTCATGTGCACCTCATTATCTCAGTGTAGTCATCTCATTTCTCAATCATGCACTTCTCATTAAACTTGCTAATTATTTTTCTCGAGTTTCAGATGAATGAACGGTCTCAAGCATAAGGGTGAATCATGGAATCAGTCTTCTCTCTCAATAAACTCAACTCAACTTCTCTGAAATATTTGAACGATCAAGTAATTCACACATTGAACCTGATTGACAGTCTCAATCCCTGCTTCACCTTGAGCAGTCTCCTCAAATACTGCCCACATGATTAGATTGGTATGATCTCCTCAGTATAACTAAGAAATTCTCAAGTTCATTCATCGGAAACATTTAGCAAGTGGCAACTCAAGCTTTCAGCTTCAAACAAATCAAAGGGTTGGTGATTTACACTCATACAATGTACTCTCATATTGTCATTCTCATAATTATCGATTGTAACTCTTATTTTTCTGATGAACACTAACCCTGCTTGCTAAAAGTAGTTTGTCACTGTAAATTTTGTCTCAATTGATTAATTAGCCTTCTCGTTACAGAACTACGTTATAGATCATAATTATTGATTTCTCAACTTTGATATTCTCATATTGTAATGCTCTCAATGAAGACCAGACTTAGACTATTAAGTTTTCAATACATGTACTCCTCTTAGGCCTAATCTCACTTTATTACAACTCAGACTACTCTAACAATTCAATATTGAACCTTTTGTTTTTCTGATGAGATAAAGAGGCTCTCGCAATAAATTTCAGTTGCATCATCACTGTAAACTCTGTGTTTAATTTTGAATTAATGGAACTCTCTCAAAGTCTAAGTCTGACTTCAGCTGACCTCTCATTTTGAACTTCTCTAGATAACCTCTGATTTAGTTGAATAATCACTCTGAGTTTTAAAGATGACTTTAATATTGTATTTTTTACTGTATTAACTTCATGCGGGTGACTTATTCATTTTATGATTGTGAATGATGTCAATAAATGTTTTTACAATACCATCTCTAACTCAATTATCTGGATACAGTCCTAAACTTTATTTTCCAAAATCAGAACATCCCCGATTTTGTACAACCACAAAAAACAACACCCAATCCTACTCTGTAGTTATCGCACAGGTAAAACAAGACATCACAGATGAAGAAATAAGACAGCAACGCCTTACTAACAATATAGACCATAGATGCTGCAAGAGAATCACCCCTAACAACCCTAATTAGAATTATAACTGGCAACGTCATATCTTTTGAATACCTAATCAAAGAAGGTTTTTTTTATAAATGCAAACACTATCCGTTCTACACCAGCTTACCTCCACAACCCCTACCTGTGCTATGCGCTAGATGTTCGTTGTTTACTCACACTACCGATAAATGTAACTCCCCAATCCAATGCGTCAAATGCAAGGGATCACATAAAATTGTCAATTGCACCTCCCCTCTGCCACCAACTTGAAAGGCTTGTAGTTCGCAAGATCATGTAGCTTGGTCAAAAAAATGCCCGAAACGTCCAACACAACCAATCAATGGGATACCAAACATAAAAATAAAAGCGAACAATAAAAGATCATCTGAACTAGATAAAAAAAATTACCAGAAACAGTAGAATACACGCTCCGCAGACAATACACGATTTCATAGTGCATACGTATGTAAACAAACTGAATAATCCAGAAAATACAGATAGACAACAATTAATTGCAAAACTAAAGAAAAGATTCATAGAAAACTACAATATTGACAAAACAGCTGTATTCGCGGGAAATTCAGTTTATATTCTAATGTTTGACCTCGAAGTAGAATACTCTGCAACGCCAACAGAAACTAAGGAGGGTACCCAAGTACAACACAATGGTTAGTGCGATAAAACTATTATATGCCAACATAAATAGCTACCACAGAAGGAGACATCATATTAACCATTATATAGAAAATAATAATATAAAAGGTACCTTATTCGTGTAAACTAAGGCCAAATAAAATGAAAACCTGAATTACAGAGATTGGACAATAATAGAAAAATATGGAAATGTACAGAACAATAATTCTAGGGGAGGAAGTTTAATACAAGCAAGCAAGGAATTGGAATTAGGCGAAGAAAATCCTCCATCTATGAATAACCGATTAAATGAGACATTACACTGCATTATACCATTTTTAAATGATAAATTACATATTTTTCTATCACATATTCATCCTTAATCAATAATAGAAGAAAACATTTTTGTTAAGGCAGTACAATATAAATATACATTAATAATAGGTGATTTTACCGCTTGCACAAAAAAAAAAAAAGAAATCACAACTGCAAAAATTCATCAGCAATAGCTCTTTCACTAAAATAATTACTCCACCTACTTTCCTGATGAATAATAACGCAGACTCCACACCTGACATAATTATGTGCGCAAGAAATATCCAAAACCATATCAAAGCCAAACTTATACCGGGCCTAACATCTGACCACTTAGCTATAGAATTAACTGTCGACCTCAAAACACCAATTCAGATTACATAAATATGAAAGAACACGAAGAAACTTCAACTTATTCAACTCACAAGAGGTAAATAAAGAAATCAGCGAATATTTAAGACAAGAAGAAGAGATATCCCCAGAAGGAATAGAAAAATTCATGAAACAAGTAACTATTTCTGTAGAGAAGAATAGCCCACTACAGTAGCGTAACGAATTTCGCAGAATTAGTTTTCGGGCCCCATCATACGGGCATGCGTATTTATTGAAAAAAAACTATATTTAATAAAAGTATGTGGTTTAGGTGTAACACCACCAAAATTACTCCGGAATATTACTTGAAGTGAGACTTTCTATATTTTATTTATTGAAATTTTATTCAAAATTTGCAGTAATATACATAATTGCATCTTTATTTCAAATATAGTTATCAATCCTAAAAAATACTGTGTTACTCGATGTAAATGGGTAAATAACTTGAGTGGTTGAATCTCCCTTGTCATCTTGATTTATTTGTTGCAATAGTATATTCTAAAACAAGTTGCAGAATCAGCTCTTATTCCAACACGAAGGCGAAGTTCGATAGCATGAGTGTTGGAATTGCCTTCTGCCACGAGTTTTAGACGATATTTTCTCTATTTCAGTCAAGTTTTGTAAAACACTCTCGATTTTCAAATGAAAATTCAGATTAGTGACTTTTGTATTGTATCTTGGCAGTTGGTGTGACTTCCGAAATTTGAAATAATTTGATTTGAGAATTGATAGGATCGGAAGTCAGTACTGACAACCAAAAAACGAGAAATATCACTGAAAACAATGCTGTCATAAATTCATTACAGCACTACTTTCAGTACGTTTATTCTCAATTCTCAACAAACTGAGCCCGCTAAGTCTTTTTTGGGTCATTGTACTTCTCAAATAATTCTTTATTACCTAACTTTAACTTTTGAAAGGATCGCTGATCGCTCTGCACTTGCTACAATAACAGGTTATAATAAAAATAACATCAAAGCAGTAGAGAGATCTGGGAAACTAGTTGCAAGCGAAAAATTTTCTAAAAACAGAAGATCAGCTAACTGTCGTATTGATGATCTTTTCTGAATCTGATTTCAATGCAATTCTAAAAGAGTTTATTCGGAAGTTAAGATCAAAACTGAGGTCATGTTCATATTCTTTAACGATGAAATTTTTTGAATTTTCTCACGAAGACAGGCTCCCATAACGCCCGGGCCCCCGCACCGCGGGGTCTGCGGGAGTGTAAGTTACGCCACTGGCCCACTAGCCAAATATAGTCCATTTTTACATACTCTACCACCATTCATTTTTAAAATGATCAAAACAAAAAACAATTATATAGGGTAATAAGACAGAATAACGATAAGACCCTTAAACAAAAATATTATAACTCACAAATCTGAAGTAGTGATCCAACAATTTTTCTTTCAAGATAGGTTGGTGGTGTAAGGATCAAAAATAAGCAGGAGAATGATACTCTGTCAGTTCGCCGACGTTTCGGAAATATATTTTTCCATCTTCAGGGCTCTACAAAAGTTATGAATGGACAATATTTGAACATGAAATATTTTATTTTCAAATATTGTCGGAGAACTGACAGAGTATCATTCTCCTGCTTATTTTTGATCCTTACACCACCAACCTATCTTGAATGAAAAATATAATAAATTGAATAAAGAAATAGAAATTATGATACAAGAATACAGAACACATCTATGGTTAACTTCATGCAAGAACATTAACATGGAAAAGGGTCGCAACTATTGGAGAGAGATAAGAAAGCTATCAAAATACAAAACCATCACAAATAATAAAACATATATCAGTTAATGATAAGAAAATTGATAACGAAACAGATATAGCAAACCCATTCAAGAACCACTTCGAAGAACTATATAAGGAAAACAGCAAGAATGATCACAACAGAAAATTCGCAAATAGAGTAAATAAGTAATTTACAGAGATGCTGAAAAGTCCGAATAATTATAATCCACCAGACATAACAGAAGAAGAATATAATGAAGCACTTTTCACCGGAAAAGATACAACACTAGGGCACGATAATATTAACAGAAAAATGATAAAGCAGCTTGATACTCATATACACCAACATATAAGACATATGTTCAACTTCTGCCTTAAACAGAGATACTATCCTCCAGAATGGAAAAAAAAGGGCCAAATTATTCCAATCCCTAAGCCGTACCTCAACCATAAAATAATTTCAAATTACCGAGTAATTACCAGTAATTGGCAAACTATTTGAAAAAATTATTAAAGGACGTATTGAACAATCCGTAGGACAAGTAATTCCACCTTATCAATTCGGTTTCAAATGCAAGAATTCCACTATTCATCCTCTCATTGCTCTCACCTCCAACATCCAAAATAGTCAAAAAAAGAACATAGGACTGCTGCCATTTTCATGGATATCACGAAGGCATTGGTACAACGGACTTCTATAGAAACATCACAAAATTGGAACACCAATTATAAAATGATTTCTAACAGATAGGAAAATACAAATAAAAATACGATCATCATTCTCAAACACATTCACCCCCTAACAAGGGCTTCCTCAACCTCAACCTCTCTCACCAATACTATACAACATCTGCTGCTATGTACAACTATGACTTCACTGACAAAAGCAAAATCGACTTAAAACAGTACATATTACAATATTGTGATGACACGGCACTTGTGAGACATAATAAAACTCTAGAAAGCACCATCGAAAGCCTACAAAAACTAACGGACAAGGTACACACAATTCATCATATTCGGACACAAACTCACAGACACATCACCCAAAATAAAAATTTCACGACACTGCCAAATATCTGGGCATCACACTTGACAACAGACTAAACTTTAAAATTCACACAACAAAAAACAGATTAGCACAAGATCCAAACACTTTCGTTCACTGACATACAAACAGGAAGGAATAAGCCTGAGGAATGCTACAACCATATTATATAAATTGATTTGCCGTCCTATCATAGAATATGCCCATCAATTATTCATAAATGCAAGCAAAACAACATTAAAAAACATGGAAGTAGCAGAAAGAAGCAGCCTAAGAAGCATTACAAAAATAAGGCACCCTAGAAACCCATTGCATAACCCATCAAATCAAATGCTATATGAGAAAACTGAAATACATCCAATTTTATCAAGATTCCATAGACAGAATAGGATTTATCAACTACTACTTAGTAACTTTGAAATTCTCCAACCAGTAACAGAAATAAATATTATTATTATTAAATAATTCTGCATAATTACTGAAACTGTATGAAATCTAAAGAAAAACTGAATATCCCCGAAAAAATTAATCAAAACCCGAAAAAATCCAAAAAAAAACCTGGAACCCTGGAAAGTTGCGATAGCAGGTGCTGCGTTTATTTTCACTTACTTTAAAATTGGTGAAGACCCGAAAAAACGTCGATGATGGAAAACAAATTTGTATGAAAGAAGATCTTCATTATTATTTATAATTGGAATTGAAATCCGAAGAAACGAGTGAATATGAAAACATCACCGCGATCCTAAATGTCGCCGACGGATTTTGAAAATATAATTTGAAATGAAAATGAGACAGAAATCTCTGTCCACGCATCATTTTGAATTTCATCTTGTGGTAATTCGGATTCCTTTGGTCCCAAATTCCGTAGTCCTGCCCGTAAAATTCAATTAATTCGAGAGATTGTTCGTCACTCCACAACAAACGCGCGAATAGCCGTCCAAACGAGAACTGCGAGCGCCTTTGAGATCGCGACAAAAACCGACACCCCGATGGATAGCCAAGAACGGTCTGACGAACGTTACAGTAACGTTCGTGGTGCCGTCCACACGGAGAATTAGCATTACATTACGCGTTGCATTACACGTTGCATTACAGCCGTCTGGACCCGGCTTAATGCAACGCGTAATTCAGATTGCACCGTCTGGACGGCTCACGAAAGCCGGGTACAGACGACTGTAATGCAACGTGTAATGCAACGCGTAATGTAATGCTAATTCTCCGTGTGGACGGCACCACGAACGTTACTGTAACGTTCGTCAGACCGTTCTTGGCTATCCATCGGGGTGTCGGTTTTTGTCACGATCTCAAAGGCGTTCGCAGTTCTCGTTTGGACGGCTATTCGGGCGTTTGTTGTGGAGTGACGAACAATCTCTAGAATTAATTGAATTTTACGGGCAGGACTACGGAATTTGGGACCAAAAGAATCCGAATTACCACAAGATGAAATTCAAAATGATGCTTGTACAGAGATTTCTGTTTCATTTTCATTTCAAAATATATACCTATTCAATATTCGTGGGCGACATTTAGGAACCCGGTGATGTTTTCATATTCACTCGTTTCTTCGGATTTCAATACCAATAATAAATAATGATGAAGGTCTTCTTTCATACAAATTTGTTTTCCATCATAGACGTTTTTTCCGGTCTTCACTAATTTGAAAGTAAGTGAAAATAAACGCAGCACCTGCTATCGCAACTTTCTAGGGTTCAAGGTTGTTTTTGGATTTCTTCGTGTTTTGATGGATTTTTTAGGGGATATTCAGTTATTCTTCAGATTTCATACAGTTTCAGTAATTATGCACAACTGGAAGGACTGTGTCGGAGCTGTGAAAAAAATTTCACATTTTTCACAAATTCTGGTTCCAAAATGACGAAAATGAAAACAAGTCATCAATCCCTCTAGTGGAAAAAAAAAGTTTGCTTCTGGAAGGTAGTTCGAGGTTCAGCTGGTTTTCCTCTGGTTTCTAGACAGTTGTTGGAAATGTTTCATCTTGTTTATTTCATACTTTCCTGTACAAAAATGCCCGTTTTTTCGTCGGAACCGAAAAATACCACATTCTATTGATCAATCACAATAGTGAAAGAGTTTCGGAAAGAGATCATACTCATTTAAACAGTATTTATTGAAAATTTTTGAATGAACATTCACAAATAAATATATTATGTTTAAAAAATCTATTGGGAATATTTTTCAACTGTGTTAAATATATAAAAGGGGTAGAGGGTCATTGTTTTTGATTTTGTTATTGTAGTTGATCTATTCATTGTTCACCATGTTTTTCAATTTCAAATAATGTAAATGTATATGTGGATCTTTTGTGGGAATTATTCCTGTTTGTATCCCTATTTCCGAATAAATAAATAAATAAATAAATAAATGATGTTGGTTAAACCGAAAATTCGCTATTAATGAGAAAATTCAATAATAGTGGTTTTTATCAATTCAAAAAAATCCACAGGGTTTTATAAAGTGCAGAAATTCTATGCCAACCCTGCAACTTTCCTTATCGGCATGTTTGTAGAAACCGAGTGGAACAGCCGACAAACAAGGAGTCGAGTTGAAGATTCGCCGTGTATTTGTGAGCCGTCCAGACGGTGCAATCTGAATTACACGTTGCATTACAGCCGTCTGGACCCGGCCGAATACACGGCGAATCTTCAACTCGACTCCTTGTTTGTCGGCTGTTCCACTCGGTTTCTACAAACATGCCGATAAAGAAAGTTGCAGGGTTGGCATAGAATTTCTGCACTGTATACAACCCTGTGGATTTTTTTGAATTGATAAAACCCACTATTATTGGGTTTTCTCAAAAATAGCAAATACTTGGTTTAACCAACAACACATACATAGTATATTTATTTATGAATGTTCATTCAAAAATTTTCAATAAATGCTATATTTAAATGAGTATGATCTCTTTCCGACACTATTTCACTATTGTGATTGATCAATAGAATGTGGTATTTTTCGGTTTCGACGAAAAAACGGGCATTTTTGTACAGGAAAGTGTGGAATAAACAACATAAAACATTTCTAACAATTGTCTAGAAACCAGAGGAAAACCAGCTGAACCTCGAACTACCTTCCAGAAGCAAACTTCACCTTTTTTTTCCACTAGAGGGATTGACGATTTGTTTTCATTTTCGTCATTTTGGAACCAGAATTTGTGAAAAATTTGAAATTTTTTTCGCAGCTCCGACACAGTTCTTTCAGTTCTGCATAATTACTGAAACTGTATGAAATCTGAAGAAAAACTGAATATCCCCGAAAAAATTAATCAAAACCCGAAAAAATCCAAAAAAAAACCTGGAACCCTGGAAAGTTGCGATAGCAGGTGCTGCGTTTATTTTCACTTACTTTAAAATTGGTGGAGACCCGAAAAAACGTCGATGATGGAAAACAAATTTGTATGAAAGAAGATCTTCATTATTATTTAGTATCGGAATTGAAATCCGAAGAAACGAGTGGACAATATGAAAACATCACCGCGATCCTAAATATCGCCGACGGATCTCGAAAATATAATTTGAAATGAAAATGAAACAGAAATCTCTGTCCATGCATCATTTTGAATTTCATCTTGTGGTAATTCGGATTCCTTTGGTCCCAAATCACGTAGTCCGGCCCGTAAAATTCAATTAATTCGAAAGATTGTTCATCACTCCACAACAAACGCGCGAATAGCCGTCCAAACGAGAACTGCGAACGCCTTTGAGATCGCGACAAAAACCGATACCCCGATGGATGATAGCCAAGAACGGTCTGACGAACGTTACAGTAACGTTCGTGGTGCCGTCCACACGGAGAATTAGCATTACATTATGCGTTGCATTAAGCCGCATCCACATTATGCCGCTGTGTGCCGAGTGGCTTTGCCAATCAGAAAAATCCCATCGGCAAAGCCAACGAGAGAGGACGCATCCACATA
Organism: Hippodamia convergens; assembly: GCA_038502775.1. NCBI lineage: Eukaryota > Metazoa > Arthropoda > Insecta > Coleoptera > Coccinellidae > Hippodamia > Hippodamia convergens. The sequence goes on along the minus strand of CM076609.1, from coordinate 62,232,668 downwards.
TGCGTTGACTTCCCCGTCGGCATTCATTCAGTCGCACAAAGTTCTCCTACGAGGATTTAATGATTCTTTCAGCCTAAGTTATTTTAATTGAAAATGAAAAGAAAATACTGCGTAAGCGACGGTTTTGGGTACGGCCAAGCCTTCGAAGTAGAGAACGGTACTGATCGATCAATTGTAGCACGTTTTCGTTTGTCCATTCCATCCTACCAACATGCGTGTACACCCTCTGAATATCTGAATCGCCACTGAACTGAAGCTGAAGCCGCTCGAGGCCAGCAGTTGGCACATCCTCACTATACATTTCCATTGGCTTCTTTTGATGGAGACCGACAGTTTAGCGATTTCTTCAGCGGCCCACAGCGGCACGTTGGCACGAGCCGACGATCCATCCACATACACAGCGGCATAATGTGGATGCGGCTTTACACGTTGCATTACAGCCGTCTGGACCCGGCTTAAGGGATACGTGTTGCACGTCGTTGAATAGACTCTAGGAGCGTGGAATCTGGCATCACGAACAAGTGTTGGGGACCAGACAGGGCCAGCGAATTCCAAGATTGGGCGCACATAAAGCCGCATCCACATTATGCCGAGCGGCAAGGCCGCACGGCAAAGCCGCTGCGTATGTGGATGGATCGTCGGCTCGTGCCAACGTGCCGCTGTGTGCCGCTGAAGAAATCGCTAAACTGTCGGTCTCCATCAAAAGAAGCCAATGGAAATGTATAGTGAGGATGTGCCAACTGCTGGCCTCGAGCGGCTTCAGCTTCAGTTCAGTGGCGATTCAGATATTCAGAGAGTGTACACGCATGTTGGTAGGATGGAATGGACAAACGAAAACGTGCTACAATTGATCGATCAGTACCGTTCTCTACTTCGAAGGCTTGGCCGTACCCAAAACCGTCGCTTACGCAGTATTTTCTTTTCATTTTCAATTAAAATAACTTAGGCTGAAAGAATCAGTAAATCCTCGTAGAGGAACTTTGTGCGACTGAATGAATGCACACGGGGAAGCCAACGCATATGTGGATGCGTCCTCTCTCGTTGGCTTTGCCGATGGGATTTTTCTGATTGGCAAAGCCACTCGGCACACAGCGGCATAATGTGGATGCGGCTTAAGATGTGTAGAGTCTCTTACAAACGTGTGGCTCGCACCGGGGAAAGGCTTTCTGTATCATATAAAGAACTCTCTTGGCTCTGTTTGTAATGTGCGAAATATGTTCTGACCACGACAGATTTTCAGAGATGATAACGCCAAGGTAAAAATGCGTCTTGGTGGCGTTTATCGCGGTGCCTGAAAGGTAATAAACGTTCCTCGGATTGTTCCGTCCCATGTGTACCACTCTACACTTTTCAAGATTGAGAGGGAGGAGCCACTAACAGAATTACAACAACTAATATAAGATGAACTCAAATACTTATACATATGTATATCAGCACCCCAGAGGTAAAGTGTGTTAAGTCACAATATCAAAATTGGACAAAAGAGAGATTTTTCAGTTCGATTATTGTTTCAGGGAATGTTTACTGCCATTATTTGGCGACTTGATATACCTAGGGAGTCAAAAATGTGTTACACTAGCTAGAATTTACTAATGTGAATATTGTAGATAGTTCGTGTCTGAAAAAATGTGACTTAACACACTTTACCTTTGAGGTGCTGATAAAGATATATATTTTATTTTTTTTCATATAGAAGCTTTCATTTAATCTTACATAAAAACTCACAAAATGTAAAAATTATTTATAATGGACAGAAAGACCTCGGTCGATAGCCCTTTGGCAAGTCCAATAAAGATTATTATTATTATTATTTGAATATACGATGATCCAAGTTTTCAACACCGCGAACACAGTTCATTCATTTGTTCCATTCAAATATAAATTTTGCACTCCAAGGGTTTTCACGGAGGAATAAACTAACTACTCTTTCCAAAACTCCGTTCTGATGTTCTTTCTATTCTTTGATAATTTTTAAAATTTCTTTCTGAACAGTTTTGTCGCTTTTCAATCGTATTTCCAATTCCTTCCAACTCTTGTAGCAAGTGAAATGATTAGAATTAGATTCATGACTTCTTAATCTAGACGAGAGATGTTTCCAATCGTTTATTTCTACTAATGAAATTTTCTATCGATTTACCAATTGGTTTTTCGACAAGTTTACAACCGGAATAGACCTTATCGAGCGATTTGTAATGGATTAACCACATCAGCCGATGAGCACTTTCTTAATTGGGTAGGACCGAGTAGGACCCTTTGAGAATGATATACCATCTGAAAAACGTCTTTCATCGAATTGCACGGGAAACGGGAAATTACAATAACCAATAACTACCAACATGATGAGGTTGCTTAGAAATCAGAATAATCCTGATGTTATCATCTATAACTGGCCATTCGCCAGTCTGATCAGTGATCAGACAGATCTAAATCATAATCAGTAACCTGAAAATTCTTGATCATTTCGGTCAATCGGGTCTCGGGTCGGCCCTGTACTCGCCTTGATAATCGTACTATCCCTATAACCTGTCCGGAAAAATTATTGGAGTAAAAAAAGTTTATTGGCGCCAATTGATTCTCATTGTTTCCATATGTAACTGGGGCCACTAATCTATGCATATGGAAACTACACTTTAAAGTTAAACAGTGTAAACTCAGCAGCTCTTGGGGGTAAAATGTACACAGATAACTTTTTGACAATGAGAGCAATAAATACAGGGTGTTCTACAAGCTCTATGACAAACATTGACAGATGGTAGCTATGCTTATTCTGAACATTTTTTTTCCTATGAACATATATCCGATTCGTTTTTGTTCAGAAGATACAAGCATTTGAAATTATATCTTTATGTTCAAATCATAATAATAAATGAAAATTTTGAGACTATAAAAATTGTCCAAAAAGTCCACCTTCGGCTTGAATGCAAGCTTCACATCGACGAACTAAAGATGCCGTTACTTGGCGGATCGGATTTGGGTCGTTTCATATTTGGTTTCCTGCATCTTCTATCAAGTAATTGTTGACGATATTTGATTTCAACATTACAAACAAGCTCCTCCAATGTCCCCATGAATAATAATCTATGGGATTTAGATCAGCCGAACGAGGTGGCCTCCTTGACTTATCCATTATTCGGGAAATGTTCCTTCAGAAAACTGACAACTATGTGTTCGTGCACCATCAAATGCTTTTTACTCCAAAACGAAAACGAATTGGACCTATGTTCATAGGAAAAAAATGTTCAGAAGAAGCACAGACACCTTCTGTCAAAGTTTGTCATAGAGCTTGTAGAACACCCTGTATATGAGGGCAATGAATATATTGCCATATACAGGATGTATCAAGTTCGACGGCCTATTAGGCGTTTCTGGAGAACTAGACCTATTTGAAATCTGAAAATTGGGATTATGTTATTGTTATATATTATCTACCGATCTAAAATATTCTTGGAGCCTGACCATTCTCAGTTATACAGGGAGTGAAAAATAATGTTTTTTCTTTTTGTTTGTTTTCGAATTTGATAGAGTATGCAATTCTGAATACATTCGGGCTTAAATCGTTGCATTCGTTAAAATACTTTTCAAAATATCGGGAAAAAACTGTTATGTTTGTTATTCCTAACCTAGATATCGTAAGCACAAACCGTTTTCACATGTCTGAAGGCGAAGAATGTGGAAATATTGTACATTTTCAGAAATTTGAAAAACCCGTCACAGGGTGTTCCAAATGTTGGTTCAAAAATTAGGATCAAGATTGACCCATAACTTTCGTTTTTCAAATCAGAACCCTATTTTTTTATGATTGCGTTGGATTGTGCGAAGAAAAATGATGGTAATGTTCCAACATGTTAATGCTCCTAAAATTAATAATTTTTGAATGATTTAGGATTGCCTGATTTCATGTCGTACGTAGCGTCAAATTCATTGAATCTGTTTCATATCAACAATAGAAGATAAATTACTCAAATAACCCACTAGTGACTTCCTCTTTTCTGAATTCATTTATCATTGTTGATATAAAACAGATTTCATGAATAGAAACAGAAAATCCTAAATAACTCAAGAATTAATAATTTTAGTAGCAGAAACATGTTAGAACATTATCATCATTTTTCTTTTCAGAATCCAACGCAATCATGAAAAAATTGGGTTCTAATTTGAAAAACGAAAGTTATGAGCCAATTTTGATCCCAATTTTTGAACCAACATTTGGAACATCCTGTGACGGGTTATTCAAAATTCTGAGATTGTACAATATTTCCACATTCTTCGCCTTAAAAAATGTGAAAACAGTTTGTGATTACGATATCAATTATAGGTTAGGAATAACGAACATAATACCGAATACACTTATCTCCCTTTTTTTCTTCAGTTTTTTCTCGATATTTTGAAAAGTATTTCGACGAATACAACGATTTGAGTACGAATGTATTCAGAATTGCATACCCTATCAAATTCTCGAACAAAAAAATAGAAAAACAAATTTTTGAAATTTTTTTTTCACCCCCTGTATAACTGGAAGTGGTCAGGCTTCAAAAAAATTTTAGATCGGTAGATAATGTCAAACAATGATATAATCCCAATTTTCAGATTTCAAATAGGTCCAGTTCTCCAGAAACGCCTAATAGGCCGTCGAACTTGGTACACCCTGTATATTGCTAACATTTTACATGACATTTTTTTTGGTGTGATCTCTTGTTCTCAAATTGGTCAAATGTCGTTCTATTCAAAAAGTGACGAGTGCGTATTGAGACATCTTAGATGTGGTCAATGGATATCTATCTCATGTTTTTTTATGGAACGCTGGCGCATTTTTTCAAATTTACTCTCAGGGGTATATCACGCTCACTAGGTCAGCACCTTGACATGGTGTGGGGGCTTGTAGTAATCACAGAAAATCTTGATCTTCAGCGACCGGTACTCTAATTCCTGGCAGAGTCGTGACTCATGTCAAAAAGGGCCAAGAGGAGCGGTGAAACAATGATTGGCCAACACCCTATATGCTATAAGCTATATGCTGAATTGAATATTTTTTTTAATTGCTCTGAAATTTTAAGCGGCACTGAAATTTCTATGGCACCGGCGAAAACTACAGAAAAAACTGCCCTAAATATGTTTTCATTTCGAGAGCGTAGTCATAATACTGCGGAAGTTATAGCGAATTATAATAATTGTACAAATTGCAAAATCACCCTGTAGCATGGAAACTACACCATTTCCGAATGTTATTCAGAAACCGTCAAGTGTATTTCAGATTAGTCACTTTAATTTCAGAAAGCGTCGATTGAATATCAGAATAGTCAATTGAATTTCAGAAAACATCAAACGTAATTCGGATCAGTCAGATTCATTCCATTCCATATTTCCGGAAATACAATCGACTAATCTGAATTTGTTCTTGGACCAGAAACCAATGTGTATAGAGGTTTTGGTGGTGAAATTAAAGGAATCAATTTTACTCTGCCACTTGCACAACACAATCCAGGGACTTCATGATATAATTTGAAAGCTCTACGATATGAAAATACAACGTCCATTGATCAAATGAGTACTGACTTACTGACTGATGTGCACTGTAATCAATCGTTGAATTTTTGTTAAATGCAGTGTGATTGAACACAATCGCAACTATTACACTTTCTAGATTACGTTGTATTTGTTGTTTTCATTTTGTGGTTCACGTTGTTTTGGAAGTCAGTTATTTCGCAAATGTATTTTTTTTTATTTTTTGAATAAATGATTATTTCCTTGGATATCAGTGTTTTAGTCTTCGTTCTAGCCTAAATGTAACTTTAAGAACTTACTCGTTCACTGAAATTTAGGATGGATAATAGTTAAACTAGTTTATTAATGACAGCAATTAATGGTCGAGACCATTAATCGCTCGATTAATGAACGAGTTGATCACGAGATTTTGTCGTCGACCTCATTTTAAATTCAGCGGAAATTCTCGACTGAAATAATTTTTTTATGCATAAAAATTTGACATTTGACATTATATTAATTTCTACGTCCCTTGAAATTGAAGTTTCAGTAGAGTTGTAATATTACTCGATTGCTTCTGAATACTTTGTGTTCGGTTGTCCATGACAATCATACATTAAAGCTCTATTTAGGCGTTGAAACTAGATTAAAAAAATATTTCTTCCACAACCGTGTTTAATAACCTACTTCGAAAAGTGTCACCTTCGAGCACTAGTGCGGGAAAGTAAACTTCTGTTGAATTTGTAAATAAGAATACTTCGACATGAGATTGATTAATCTGCTCACTTATATCTTCAGTTGGATATTTCAAATTATGCGGTTTCATCGATGTTATCACAATTCATTAACGTAATTATCTGTCTGAAAAATATCATATTTTCATGAAGAACTTGACATCTTTCATATGTCATGTCTATTCGTCACAATATAATTACCAAATTTATTTGAATTATTTTATTTAATTTATTGTTAAAAACCATTCATGCAAACAAGATTGAAGATGCAATCATCTCATGAGCTACCAAAAGATTTTCGAGAAGCAGCAAATAGAGCAAGTAAAAGTCTTCAGTTCAAATTTTGTGGTTTCATCCCTCTTCAAGGCAATTTTTCTTAGAAAATTTTGAGATTTTCAACCTCATGAATCATAGATAGCATTCATCAATCTGTGTATTTCTTTATATGTTATGGTTATAAATTTTCATAGAAACTGTTTAATCAATGTGTCGAAACAAATAATTCCAAAAATGCACTGATTCAATTATTTTTCAATGTATATTAGCGTTATAGAAAAATATTGTTTTTATCTTGACAGGTTTAAAGATCGCTAAAATGCATATTTTTGAAAGCTTGACTTCGTAAAAATTGAAATCAGCGCAGAACTATGACAGAATTGCCAAAATCTGCTTTCAATAATCACGCAATATTTTCAAATATTTCTGTGTTTGACATCATTATTGCAACGTCAAAATACGTAGGTATCTTTCGAAACCTACCCTCGTACAAAACGAGACTCCGAATTGGAGTACAAGTTACTGATTGGTAAAACGGAATGCAGGTGTGGATCTATTTCATGAAGAGTTTCTGTAGGAGTGAGGTGCGGACGTTTCTCCTCTAGATGGCACTTCTCATTGTTTATGTCTGGGAAGTGCCTGACAGCATTGAATATAGGTCTGCGGCATGATACTAAAACTAAATTGTTTTAGTATCATACTAAAACTACATTGTTTCAGTATCATGGGTCTGCGGCTCATTTTGGTTGTCATAATAATAGGTAATAGGTTTGTTCGCGGGTCCAATTCCGAACTGGTTAGTTACCAAGTCCAGAACTAATAAACTAGGCTATATTTCTGAACAGATTCTGATCTAACTTCACTGCGAACGTTCTTGGAATCAAAAACGGTCTGTGTGTTTATTTTCATGATACAATTCCTTAGCTATATTGGTCAGTCGAAAATGTTGGATAATTCGGCATCGTTAAAGTCTAGGGGCACCTCTTCAAAATATGCTATATTCTTGGGACTTCATCAACTCTTGATATTTTCTGAAGATCTCCGTCACTTGACGATTAATTATGAATAAAAGATATGTCTCACATTTATGAGAAACAACAACAAAACAAACTCAGGTCAGAATCAATTTGGAACTGCCAGTTCTTGCTTCAACCCCGGAACTCTTGGAACCGATTCGTTATCGGTGTAAGTCGATCTGCGCTTGCGCAGTTTAGAAAGCTATTCTACACAATGTCTTGAGAAGAGTTCTGCAATGGTTCGGGACTCGACCCGCGAACAAAGCTATTGATGACGAGTAACAACTCAGAAACTAGTCTATTGCTACGTTGGTTCGATAACAGCACGTTCCTGCAGTTTACTTCATGATTTAGATTTTCACTTGTCTTTATTATTAGTCATTTTCCTCGACGGCTTATGAACGTCGTTAAACTATTTTCATCAAACATGAATTACATGGAGATCGATTTTTCTTGAGGAAGCCTACGGAAGAATTTCAGGCAATATTTCACTAGATGGCAATCGTCTTTTGCATGATATTGAGATGGATCTCATGACGCCATGTTCTCGTTTCGGTTGAATCTGCAAACTTGATCTCTCTACTAGTCCGTAACCGACACCCAAATAATTTAAAACAGTCTTTTAAAAACGCGAGCACTTCGATGATCCCTGATGATTTCGAATCGTTTATTTTTCGAACGAAAGCCTATAGTATAGTATCTGGATTCAACGAAATGCGCTCTTCCTAAGAACAGCATATTCATCAAGTTGAAGCACAATAAAAAGAAAGCAGAAGCACTACCGTTCAAATTCCAATTTTTTTTACAACCCGAAAAACATGATCTGGCGGAAGGCCGACAGACAAGAGCATTTAACATATTTAAAACACAAGTTACACTCTCGCACCACTGGATACTGGCCAAGTCGATTGTTTATGAGCGCGGGAACAAATTATTGAGACTGGGTGAGGATCAAAGATGGACCACCTGCTGTCGCGATTTACATTGTACATATATCGTTGATTCTATAAACTACTTCGCAAACCAGACAAACTACCTGATAAATAAAACTCATTGATTCGTATGCATTTCATGATAAAGAACACTGTCGACTGATATTGCTCTATCAACATCGAGAAATCATGGCGTTGAAAGAGGAGTCAAGATCTATTTTCCCTGGATTTATTTCTGCTCCGAGAAAAGGCAGTCATTTTTTGGTACTCGATTTGATGATTTTTCTCGAACGATGGCCGGGCACACATACAGTCGTATAATCTAAATATCCAGAAAGTGTAATTTTTCCATTGATGAAACATATATAATCCGTTTCAAAATGATTGTCATCAGAGCAAGCCATGGAATTCCAGCCGGGGCTTAATTTCTAGTTACAAAAAGTTACTAAAAATTTCTGTGTTCATCATAGATTGAAATATATCAATATAACCTATTTAATGATTGAATATATTATTCAAGGCCATTGACCTATTATACATGGACGTCTTTCTAGAGAGAGAAAGTGGACTTCTGAATGAGATGGAGTAATTTAGGGCACTGTGAAACACATAAACATAGCCAAGTTATTTTAAACTTTCGAAGTTAACGATCTATTTGAACGGTTGGATTTGTGTTGATTAGAATTTTTATTCTGAAGGTTAAAGATAATTCTTTCAAAGTTCTTTTAAGAACTATTAATAATAATGCCGGATAGTTGTGTTGCATATAACTGCACTGCCAGATACAAAAAAGGAACCAATTTGAAATTTCATGCGTAAGTATAGGAACGCATTCTCTTTTTATATTTCGATTAGTAGTCTCCATGAATTAATTACAGGTTCCCAAAACTCGAGAGCTTGAGGAAAAAATGGATTGATGCTGTAGGAAGGGCTGATTTCGAACCTTCTTCAATATCGAAAATTTGAGTAATCATTTTCGAGAAGAAGATCACTATGTGAACCCCAATGGGACTGTAATTCTCAAAAAAGATGCTGTTCCTTCTTTGTTTTGCTTCATATTCCCTACAACATCTGAGAGAAAGAAAGAAATAATTTCAACAACTGCAGATGGTAGGACAGGTTCATATTTATAGAATTCGTGGAACTTCTTTGTGATAAATTCAGTAGTAATTCGCAGATTAATTATAATGAACAATGTTGTATCATTCAGTTGCTTGTTAATTTTTATTTGCAGTAGTTCCGTTTTTGGAAAGCCCCAACTTTTTCATGGATAAAGCAGAAAAAGAATCGTTCTGTCTCTCACCAGTAGACATACAACCTAATTCACACGAGATTCAGGATGTGCAGCCCCAGGTAGAAGAAACCAATATCAGGAAAAGGTGAATGAGAAATTTTGCCTTCATAATAGAAAACAAAAATTTTATAAAAGAATCATTGCCTTACATAATTTTTCTCCAACTTCTTCCATTCCTTCTTTAGAAAAAGATCAGTTCCTGTGTATGTAGGAGATTTTGTAGAAGTTGTTCTATATGACACATCTGAAAAGTATGTTGAAGTTATCTCTCAACTTTCTTATGACATTTCATTGCCTATTATGAATATCTCCAGGAAATAGGACAGCTGAACCATCCCTTGAAGGATAACATTGAGCACCATTAGAGAAGAGGACCAGAGGCAAGAGAGATCAATCCAATTTTCAATACATACTGGACGAGAGGAGGTTCTTCTTAGTGGTGAGTGTGAAAGCAGACTGTGAAAAAAGGTTTTTACACATTGACATTGAATTTCGAGAATCTTGGAGAAGTTTTACTGTTTTTTTTTTTCAACAGATGTTTATGACAAGAAGAGATGTCTTCCATTGTTGGAATGTAGCAGCTCATTAGTCTGGACAGACACAACATTCTACTGGGGTCTATGGTTTTTTTTTGCTGAGGTTTTTTCCCTATCTTTTATATAATATTTATAGTACACCAAACCTCAGCTAACACTTTTTCTAACACATGCTACATGCTGTATTCTTTGGATTATTGTGTTGTATTATTTTGTGTATTATTATATATATCAAAAGAATGAATATATGTATATTAAAGTGTTTTCTTTTTATCAAGTGATTTATTTTCTAAAATGTGTTATTTATTATAATGTCTATATGTAGATATATCTCATCGAATAAAGGAAGGATAAACCTCATATTTATTTTTCTGAATTCTATGAAATTAATTTTATGAAATAGTTCAATCCCACAGAGGTAGTTCATTCAAAATTTAAAGATTCAATTTACTAATTTCACAAATATTGACCATGATTAATGATCTTAGCCCTGGAATTTCAAAACCTTCGAATAATATCCAAATGATCAAATTCAATCAATAACACATGCTGACCAAAGTTGAGGGGGTTAGTCAATCCAATTTACATATACATACTGGATGAGAGAAGGTTCTCCTTAGTGGTGAGTGTGAAAGCCAACTGAGAAATGAATAATTGCAGTGATAAACTACAACATCAAAAGTGTTTTCTTTCATCAAGTTCGGCAATGGTATAGAATTCCCCTTTTGAATACTTACTCCGAATTCCAACACCATGGAAATTCCTGCATTTACAAATTTCATAAGAAAACCTAGCATGATTATTCTCTTTTCTGACACTAAAACCAATATTTACTCTAACGGATTGGAAACCAGTGAAAAAATCAACATTCTTCATTAAGACTCCTTTGACATTTAAACATTTCCGAGATCAAACTCAACTTCAGAAATATTTAACGGAATTCGCCCAAACTTTATATTTTCAATCTAGGATATCTGCTGAAATAGTTTTTGCAAAAAAATACACTAGTTTCATTCAGTATTAATCATAAAACTATGACAATATCAGGGTGTTTATATAACAACATTGTTTTGTTTCCAACACGTGCTTTTGACAGTGCCCTAAGTTGGATCCTCTCTGTTCGTTTCATGGGAACTGTATGAGTCTTTCTTTCTCTTATGGAGATTGCCTCGGATTTCTTCTAAAAAGTTACGTGACAAGGAGTCCATAGTATAAAAGGTCAATATTCAAGGCAAATAAATTTGAAGAATTTTTTGTGAAATTATATTATTTTCATCATTGTTGTATTGAAAAATTTTCAAACTTAGCTTCAATTGCAAAAGAGAAACAAGCTGTAGAACAAACATGGGAATTGGAAATTCAGGATTGATAATAAAAATAGCGTGGAATGCTTCAACATGAAATCTTGCAGGATTTCGAGGAACTCCAATGTAGAGATATCATTCATTAAATAATTAAGACTACATAAAGATAACTAAAAGTTCGTTCTTCATAAAGACCCTTCGGCAATCTTTGAATTCTTGATGACTATCGAAAATTCAGCCAAGTTCTCGCCCTCTGTTTTTTTTCTGAGTGTTGTGGAACAAAAAGTATAAAGCTGACCTGACTTTACACTTTCATAGCAAAGTTGTTGAAACAAATAGAAAATATTTGTTAACAAATTGTGAATCATTTGAAGTGTGAAATGCTATAAAATAGATTACCTATTATTTGTATTTATTGATATGTACAGTCCATTTCATGATTCATTAAATAATATACCAAATGTTGATTTTGATTAAAATTCAGTTACTTTTCAGGCAGTTCAAAAAAGATGTACAAACTGATTTATTCATTGTGTTTAATATAACAATAATGTCGTATAAGGTCTCTTTGAAGGTATAATAATGTGCTGCTCACTCCTGATTGTAATGACTTGTCTTGCCTTCTTTTTTCTCCAAAATTCATCTGACAGGTCTAGGTGAAAGCTGAAATTTTGAGACTCATTTATTTATCAAAAAACACCCCGAAGAAATAAATGATTGTTACGTGAATAACTAGCAAAACGCGATTACTACTGGCAGAAATACCTGCTGAATTGTTGAAAAACTCTCAGTCCCGACGATAAACTACTTCACATTCCCTCGTAGTTAAGCTAGGCGAGAGGTATCTTGATGAATTCCAGCCATTTTCAATTCGGTAATACTTGATAAATATTCAAATCCAAAACTAATTTGTCGATTTAATCAAGAACATATGCATACAGAAATAAATTCGAAATTTATTCAGGAGGTTAATGTCAAAACTTAGTGTTTTCAATCAACACCAACCTAAATCCGAGAACTCAAAAGTTACTGATGGGATATTACCAACATATTTTCGAGATTCCACAGCCGCCCGAGATGCCAATCATTTTGAAACGGACTATACTTTTAATGATGATCAAACATAACATGGCTAGTGGGTCTGATAGCATTTTTCATCCTCCAATTACTTTCTTGAAAACCAGAGGTGTTAAAGACAGAGAATTCAAACTGGTATGGGGTCCGCACACGGTCAACATTATATATATACAGGGTGGCCATTTGAAAACGAAACAGACGAGATTACAGACGAAATAAATTTTTTCGATAGAAATGCTCGGACAGGTCGATTTCTGTTTCGAGGGGGACAACTTAAGATGTAGGTTACGGACGCATAGCGCTTCAACCCTTGCTACTACAACCCTCACCCCCAATTTTTGAATAGGGAAGATGGGGTGAGTGATACCTCATTTGAAAGGTATTTTTATACTGATTTGAGCACAGTAATTGTTTTTTCATTTTATGCATTAGTTCTCGAAATATTCATGCGTTAGTTAATTTTATCACTTAAATTAATTTTTTGCGAATAATTGACATTTCGTGCTTCCGAAATACCAAAATTTCCGTACTTGTATTTGAAATTGCAAAACATCTACCACTGGGCAAATGAAGTCATACCGTACGTGTTAATGCTATTCTAGGGTCAGATGTTCGACTAGCTGTTTTATTCACTGAAATATTTCTCCAACTGTACGGTATCAGAACGATTTGAAGTATTGATCTAAGAAATAAGACTTTTCAAAGTAAAGTAAATAATTTATCAAAAACTCACATCAATTAATTAAATATTCAAATTGTTCACCGTTAGCTTCCATACAATGAAATAAGTTTTGTTCGAAACGATGGCGCACATTTTGCAGCATTTCTGGAGTGATTTGACGACATTCGTTCACTATACGTCTTCTTAAATCTTCTATGGAATCGGGCTGTGTAGAGTAAATTTTACTCTTCAAGTGGCCCCAAAGAAAGAAATCTAGTGGTGACAGATCTGGCGATCTGGGTGGCCATTCAGTGGGACCCCTTCTTCCAATCCACCGATTTGGAAATCTTTGATCCAGGTATTCTCGTACTGGTAAGGCGTAGTGTGGAGGAGCTCCATCCTGCTGAAACACAATCTGATCTTCCACATAATTTCCAGCATTGTTTTCAATAATTTCCGTCAAAATTGGATCAATGTGATTTTCCAATAAGTCCAAATACATATCTCCAGTAAGATTACCAGGTAAAAAGAATGGGCCGACGATGTTGTCACCAAATATTCCAGCCCAAAAATTGAGTTTTTGTGGTTGTTGAGTATAAACTTCGTGGAACAATCTCGGATTAGCATCGGCCCAATAACGACAATTGTGTCGATTTACTGTGCCGTTTAGAAAGAACATTGTACAGATAATTGGGATTAGCAGTTACTCGTTCACTCATTGTATCACAAAATTCAACACGACAGTCAAAATCATCTTCGTTTAGTGCGTGTGAAAAATGGATTTTGTGAGGATGGAATTTATGATGCTTCAAAATATTTGCAATTCGAGTTCGTGTAAAACCAGATTCATGTGCTAGCTGTCTCGTACTCGTCATTGGATTCAGAGCAATCTGTCCAAGAACAGCTACTTGAGCTGCTTCATTTCTTTCCATGTTTCGTTTTTTATTAGCCACGGACCCGGTTTCTTGAAACTTTGACACTAATTCCAAAACATACTTCCTATTAACATGTTTATCTAAATGTCGTTGATTGAAGAATTCTGCGGTTCTATTCGCACATTGATTGTTTGCAAACAAAAGTGAAATTATTTCCACACGCTCTGCAATTGAATAAACCATGTCGAACAATGAATTAGAACACATACAAGTGTCGATTCAAAACTAAGAATAATTCACATGTCAAAGAACCAGTAAGCCAACTTAATGATCTGTTCGTAATAAATAAAAAATTATCGATTCTCATTTTTTTGAAAAAGATATGAATTCAATAATCAACAAAATGAAAACATTATTGAAGCCAACTGAGAAAACACTTCATAATTACATAAGTCGGAAATCGTTTCACGAATTGAGACTGGAATATTTCTGTGGCATCATTAATGATTTGATTTTCTTACCTGGTAATATGATTAGAGATATGTACGTATTTGGACTTTCTGGAGATTTCTATCGATCAAGTGTTACCGCATGTTATTGGAAATACTGCAAATTATATCGAAGATAATTTAGATTGAGTTTCAGCAAGATTGAGCTCCTTCGCAATACGCTTTGTTTGTTCGACATCTTGATTAAAGATTTCTATGTCAGTAGATTGGAGGAAGGATGCCACCGTCATGGTTGTTTTGAAGCTCAAAATGTCGATTTTTCTCAAAAAAACACTACGAGTGCCATGAAAACACCACTTCATTTTCAAATGCTTAGTTAAGAATATTTCGAGAACTTATGCATAAAATGAAAAAACAATTACTGTGCTGAAATCAGTATAAAAATACCTTTCAAATGAGGTATCACTCACCTCATCTTCCCTATTCAAAAATTGGGGGTGAGGGTTGTAGTAGCAAGGGTTGGAGCGCTATGCGTCCGTAACCTACATCTTAAGTTGTCCCCCTAGAAACAGAAATCGACCTGTCCGAGCATTTCTATCGAAAAAATTTATTTCGTCTGTAATCTCGTCTGTTTCGTTTTCAAATGGCCACCCTGTATATATGTCGCAGGCTCATTATAATATCAGTCTTATTATAATAAGCCTAGGCTTTTTCAATATGACTAGGCGTATTGTAAAACAACCAAAGCAAGTGAAAATCTGACAATATGACTCATATTATCAGACGTATAATAATACGCTTGACGCCTTCTTAGTCTTTTTGTTCGAAAGAACCTGTACACGATTGTTCTTAGAATTTGACTGTATGAAATATGTCGGTATTATGATACGTCTGGAAATGTGAGACAAAAATAAATAGATAATTTTAGATTTGGATTATTTATTAGAACATGGATTACTCTTATGACATTCACTTGTGCATTTAATATGGGATTTAAAACATAAACCTTTATTATTTCGATACTGTGACTTGCTTGGTTTGCAAGAACATGTTTTGAATCCCTGTCCTTCGAATTTTGCGAAAAATCTTAAAGCTTCTCTTATATCTTTGGCAATCAGTAATTTCATCTCTCGAGATGTTTAACAGACCATGGGTGGTACCAAGTTGGTAAACATCATTGGAGACTTTTACTATGGTTTCTGTGATATTTTTGGAATCCTGAGGTCCTCCATCTACTTTAGGAACTTCAATAGCTACTGTTTGATCAACCTCAAGAGGTTTCAATTTCTTTCGTTCAGCATTTTTGCTGCAGCTCTTTTCTTGCCCTCTACATATTATTTTCTTTGGTTCTCGACTTTTTCTTCATTTTGGCTTAGATCTGTGACATTATCTGGACTTCTTGATAATAATTTATTATTTTCTAGTGATGTATCTGCAGAGCAAGCATATTCAGATATAGTGTTATTTAGAACTGTTTCCAGATCGTCTTCAGTATTCAAGTTTTGACAATTTCAGTGAGCAAATTAGTAGAGTAGTAAGTCACAACAACAACAGATAGAGAGCCTCAGTCGAATTACAATACGACGAGTATAACCTCTGTCAGAATCTGGGGAAATCGCGCGCTTTTAAGTTTTGACAATAAGCCGAATAACCATGCAGGCGTATTATAATACACCTTAAATGGCCAGTCAAATTGTGAGATCGTCCATTATTTCGGGAATATTGCAATATGCCTAGTCGAATTGAAAAAGACTAGGCGTATATGACTGAGTTTATAAAAAGACTACGACATATACATATATGCCTTATTATAGACTGAAGATTTGGCGAAATAATCTTTGACTCAATATTATATCGTTTCAAATTCAATTTATAATGATCAATATCTCAGGTAGTTTGATTCGAGAATGCTTATAACAAGGAAGAGGAACGACCAACTAGTCTGAGTTGTCGCTGACTGTTTCAAGAGGACGTTTTCCTTCTTGCAACCTAAGCATATCCATTGAGTGTTAATTTTCAACTAACTATCCATTTTTCTTGATCCACTGAAGGAATTGAAAGGTTTCAGATGAAAATTTGTCTGACAATTTAATGCAACTTTTTGCATAATATTGGCATTATTTGCATTTTTGGCATATATCTCAGAGGAACCCTATTTTTTGGAAATTATCTATAATTTTGGATGTTTTAAATTTTTCATATATGTCCCTAAATCAGAAACTGTTTCTGGAGTAGGTAATATAGCTTGTCTATGGGGTCACTCAGATTCTAACCAAATTAAATTTTTTTATATCTCAAGACTTCTTTCCTTCTTCATCATGTCATGTTAAGGTGCGTACAGACATGCACCGAATGCCGTACCGCACCACGTCGCGTACCCAAGTGTGGACGGCGGGGTGCAACAGGCAACAGCGTAGCGCACATCGCCGCGATCACAGTGTAGATATTGGCGAACTTTCGTTGATCGCGTCGATGTACGCAACGTGGTGCGGTACGCCATTCGGAGCATGTCTGTACGCACCTTTACAGTTCATAATTTGGTTGGTTTGATATGATCGCATTATTCGTATAATTTGTTAAAACACTTGATTATCGTTCAAAATTATATTGTAAATGACTTTTTTATAATTCAAGATATCTATGCATGTACCTTCTACAGATTTTCAATCATATTGTCACTTGCATTCTGATTTTCATTTCTTACAGATGTCTTCAATATGAATTTAAATGTTTTTCCTGGAATGTGGAGGTTCGTTGTCAGGATGCTGGTTGTCGCTGATGGTCGTTTCGTGTATTCATCGTTCAAATTGTTTACGAGTATTATCAGTGTTTTTTCATAAGAATTAGTTTTTTTCCGTGAATCGAGATATGTTACAGACGTTTCATTTTTCAATTCAATTTCGTTTCTGAGATCGCTATAAGAAGTTAATAAAGTTATATACAGCAGAGTAATTTTATCATCGATATCAATTTATTGAAAAATTAGTAGATTTGGATGGATTTTGCTGTAGAGGCAATTTAATGTACGATTTAATAGGCTTCAACTGCTTTGGAAATTCTTATGGACGAAGATCTACAGTAGTCTGCCAGTTTTTTCTAGTTTCTTCGGATTGAACCAGGGCTCGAATATAAGACCATTAGCCACCATTGACAGCGAGGTTCCAACACTCAGAAGATTTAGAAAATCAAAATTCCTAGAATTCCAGCCAACCACTTATTCTGGAAATGAGCAACTGAATCTCAGTGGAGACATTCACGACCGAGATAAATTCTTCATTTTTTTTCTTTTCTTTTATGCAACCAATATCTCTTCTGATTGCTCATCTTTTCTTACCTACTATTTCATTCTGAATTTAATGGGGCTCACAGACTTCGTGCATTTTCATCCGTTCGAATCGCCGATTCGAATCGCCGTTCCAAATATCAAGCGCCGACAGGTATAACCGACGACGGTTTTCACCACACACCTCAATTATCAATTTTTGATCATTTTGAAATGACGATTCGAATCGTGGCGATTCGAACGGATGAAAATGCACGAAGTCTGTGGGCCCCATGAGACTCTTCGATTGAATAATATTCAGGCTGTGCTGTGAATCTTTCTCATCGTGAATATTGAATTTGAAATTGACCGTATATACCTACCTGTATCAGAAAATGTAATTAGTATGAATACTACAATGAATTGTAGATTTCTAAATGATTTATATTTAGTATCACATATGTATCTGCTGAATGATTTAATAACTTTTGAAGATTGTAATAAACCGATCAAATTGAGAATTTCTTTGCCACCTAGTTTTCTACAGGACACAGGACCATATTATCCTGACCCAACCCGGACTATTGAGCCATTATTTGGTATTGTAAATTTATTTGAATTTTTCATCCTCAGAATGATAATAATAATAATAATAATAATAATAATTTATTAATCCTTAGAACCACATATTTACACAATAAATATAAATATAAACAGGTATAGGATATGTCATGAATACAAAAGTTAACTATTATGATCAAAATATTCCTCAACAGAGTAAAAGCATTTAGTCAATAAATACTGTTCAACAGATTTATTAAAACATCTTATATTTTCAATTCTTCTTAACCCAATTGGAAGTGCGTTATATAGTTTGATTCCCATATATCTTGGTGATTTCTCATATCCAGTCAGGTTGTGATGAGGAACAGTTAGATCATGTGATTGCCTTGTTGAGTAATCATGATTGAAATTTAGTGGTAGAAATTTATCCAAGTTTACTTTAACAAATTTCAGTAATTCATATATATAAATACAGGGTAAAGGTAAAATTTTAAGTCTTCTGAATAAAGGTCTACAAGATGTTCTTAGGGAAACTCCACAAATAAATCTGACTGCTTTTTTTTGTTGCTTGAATACACGATCACTATGGGCAGCAGCACCCCAAAACAAAATACCATAAGTTATTTTAGAACGAAAGTGGCTAGAGTAATATGACATGCATATATTATCATTCGTAGTAGTTCTTAATCTAGATATTGCATAACATACGGAAGATAATTGGGAGCAAAGGTTGTTAATGTGCTCTTTCCAGTTGAGGTTGGAGTCAATTACAATTCCTAGAAACCTTGTGAACTCTACCTGTTCTATAGATTTAGAGTTAATGCTTATTAAAAGGCTTTTATTCTTATGATCGGTGGTGTTTTTGAAGGAGAATTTTATGAATACAGTCTTACCGATATTGAGGAACAGCTCATTCTCAGCAAACCAATTTGCTAAACTACTGAGTCTTTCGTGTGAAACTAATTGAGCCTCGTGATCAGACTTTCCGGTACAGAGAAGAGTATTGTCATCAGCAAATATCACCAGGTTTGATGGGTCAGCAATTACATCAGGTAGATCGTTGATAAATATCAAAAAAAGGAGAGGCCCCAATATGGATCCCTGCGGAACACCACATTTTATATCAACAAGCGATGAACGCACTCCATTAATTTCAACGAATTGCATTCGGCCTGACAGATATGAATGGATTAATTGGTTAATATGGCCTCTTAATCCAAGCGAGCTCATTTTCTTCAGAAGAAGGTCGTGCGACACTAAATCAAACGCCTTGCTCAAATCCATAAAGATGGCTATACATTTTTTTCGTTCTTCAATACTTTCGTAGAGTTTTGTTATGAAAGCCATTATTGCCGATTGGGTTGATCTTTTTTGCCTGAATCCATGTTGACAATTCGTAATCAAGTTGTACTTATTGAGAAACGAGAGTATCCTATCAAATATTACTCTTTCGATTATTTTTGAAACTGGTGACAACAATGAAATCGGTCTATAATTTTCAATAGCTTTGTGATCGCCTTTTTTAAATAACATTTTAACGCGTGCTAATTTCAGAATATCAGGAAATATACCATCTTTCAAAGATAAATTGATTAAGTGAGTTAACACAGGAGTAACCCAAGTTGCTGCGCTTTTGAGCAAACACGATGAAATGTTATCTACCCCTTGTGAACATGAATTTTTTAGGCTGTTCAATATATTGTAAACCTCACTCTGAGAAACAGGCGTAAGGAACATTGCAACATCAACTTTACTCTTAGGATTAAGAATTTTACATTCAGAGAGGTTAATGATTTTATTATTTATTTCTGTTGGTAGTTTGGCAAGGTAATTATTAAAGTGATTTGCTACTGCTTCCGGATCGTCAATATGTTCATCATCTATAAGAAGTGTCAGTGATTTTTCGTTTTTAGTTTTTATTGACGCATTTGTATTATTCCTTATTATTTCCCAAACGGCCTTAGATTTGTTGACAGCATTGTTGTAATCCATTATATTCTGTAGTTTTTTAGCTTCTTTGAGTACTCTTCGGTATATGATTTTATATTTTCTATAATAAGCTATATTCTCATCAACTTGCGAATTTTTTGTCAACTGGTAAAGTTGCTTCAATACTTTTGAAGACGTTTTGATACCTGTTGTGTCCCACCTTTTACAATCTCTCTTTTTTTTTGGAAGATAATCTTTGAACAGGAAAACATGAATCGACATAAAATGACAATAAATTGATGAAATTATCAAATGCCGCATTAACAGATTGAGATCTGTAAACATCCAACCATGATTCCCTTGAGAGAGCATAATATAAATGATTATAGTTTTCTGTACTGAATACTCTAGTAGATACATAAGTTTTGGGTACTGGTTCATTTCTGAATATTAAAGTTACATCCTGTGATGTGTGATCCGAAATGCCATTGGCGCACACCTCAGTACTAATTATATCTTGATCTGAAATATTTGTACATATATAATCCAAACAACTATTTTTACTATTACCAAATCTTGTAGACTCATTTATCAACATTCTGATATCGTATGATCCCAATATGTCAAGAAGCTCGTGCTTGAATATATCATTCCCGAGAAAATCCACATTCAGATCGCCACAGAGAACAATTTTACAATCATTACAACAAAGTTGACTTAACATCGAATCTAACTCAGATAAGAATGTCTTAATATTTCCCATGATGGGAGATCTATAAATGGTTATGATTTTAATGTTCTCACCAGAATCCAGATTTAACCGAACACCACAAACTTCAAATACTTGTTCTCGGGATATATGCTGTAGATGGGGTATATCACTGATAGATCCTCGAAGATCCTCCCTATAGAATATCGCCACGCCACCGTTTTTGAGTTGGTTTCAACAATATGCTGTACCGAGTTTCAATTCGTCGATTTTAAATGCTCGAATCTCCTCTTCACGCATCCAGTGCTCGGATAGGCAGACTATATCCATGTTCTTTTCCTCAAGAGCCAATTCGAGACACTCAATCTTGTTCCTCAAACACTGAACATTTTGATGGAATATATTTAAAGAGGTAACTGTGCGATGTGATGTGGATGTAATGTTCAGGGTTGGTTGTTGTATCTGAGATGGTGGAAGGGTTATTTCTCTAAAAAAGCTGTCTCAGCTTTATCATTTTTTGGCTTTTTCCAAAAATTGTACCGCCGTACCGAAACTCCTCGGGGCCAATAATCTGGGTTTCCAATTTTTTCCAATTTATCAAATGGAATTCCAACCATAAAAGACGAATTTTGTCCTTTACTCGTTAGTTTTTCGATGGTGATTTCGTCACGAGGTATATTCTCGACTTTAAGATAGTCGAAAACCATTTCCGTTGTTGCGTCCTTATTGCTGATACTGCCCACGTAAAGCCACCCTTTTTTTGGTTTGGCCATTCCTATTAACTGCCCATTTGATCTATCGGCAGAAGCTTTACTTATTTGAGCATTCCTCTGTTGAGTGGTCGAGCGATCCGAAGGTTTATTGGAATTCCTTGACACATGATTATTCGATTTCTTAGATATCGTGAATATATCAATGTGTTCCCCCTGATTATAATCTGTGAATGCCTGATCAGTTTTATCTTCGCTGTGCGGGAATTCCCCAGATGACTGTCTGTTAATGTTGTCGATGGTTTTTGTGGGTTTTGATTTTATTGCGACAGTGTCATTGCTCTGATTTTCTACAGTTTCGTCTTGAGTCTTCATCATTCTAATTTCAGACCTTAGAGCTCTTACTTCATCTTTAAGTAGGGAGATTTCCTTATTTGCCTCTTCCAACTTGTTAGAAAGTTCGGTTTTCAGCACTTGTGCAATGTTATCCATTATAACGTCACTAAATAACTTCTGGAATTCGGTGTTTTTGAATACATCAGTTATTATTGATTTTAGTTCGGAGGAACTTCTTGTTTTATTTCCCATTGTGAATAATGGAAATTATCCGATTTAGATATTAGTCGCAACAATATTACCGTATGAAGACGATATGATTTCACATACGTGTGCACTCTTCAACAGACAATCTATCAATACCTAATACACTGCGCAAAAAAATTAACGCACATTATGGAAATCTCAAATTTATTCTACAATTGAAGGTGTTCTCAATGATAATTATTTTTATCTGAATTATGCATGCATATGTTATCCACTTTCAACGTTTTTCTTCAATACAGATGTTTTTTCACAGCAGGAATAAAAAAAGATGATATTATCAGATTTTGAATGTATTGGCTCCATTCTAAAATCAGTTGTTCTCGATCAATTCTAGTGATCAATCGTTTTTCTTTCGTTTGATTTTCTATACTAGATCGCTATGCAACGCGAAACACGCAATTTGACCCAAGAGGAATGTGCCCAAGCGGTAGTTTTGCGAGAAGAAGGGTGGACATACACAAGAATTGCAGAAAGGTTTGAAGTTTCCCATACAAGTGTGTCCAAAATGTTGCAGCGATTCAGGGAGACAGGTATGAATGTCCGAAGACCAAGACAGGGTAGACCACGGGTAACAACTGCCATTCAAGAACGTTAATTGAGAGTTTCTTGGTTGAGACAACAGTTTGCAATCGCTCGCCTCCTCCAAAATCAGCTTGAGCAAACTCATATGGTGCAAATTAGCACTCAGACAACAAGAAATCGCTTCAGAAAATATTATTTAAGGCCTCGTGTCGCGGCAAGAGGCCCAGCTCTTACTCCAGCCCATCGAAAAGCGCGTTTGGATTTTGCGGCCTCTTCCCAATGGATATGCTTATATCCATTGGGAAGAGGCCGATTGGGAAAGAGTTCTCTTCACAGATGAGTCTAGATCCTGCCTCTACCATTGTGATCGACGTTCTCTTGTATACAGACGTCCTCATGAAAGATATGCTCAGTGCAATTTCCTGATTACTACTGGTTTCGGGGGAGGATCGATTATGGTATGGGGTGGAATATCTTTGACTGCTCGCACAGACCTAGTGGTCGTTGATAATGGAGTTATGAATGCTGATAAGTATATAAGGAGCATTCTTGAAGAGCATGTAGTGCCATTTGCCCCATGCATTGGTTAAAATTTCATTTTTATGGACGATGCCAGACCCCTTCGTGCGCGCATCGTTCAGGAGTACCTTGAAGAGGTTGAAGTCTCTCGAATGGAATGGCCAGCAAGAATTCCGATTGAGCAGGCTTGGAACAACCTCAATAGAAGGCTGAGAAGTTCAGAAAATCATCCAGCTACTCTTAAGTAGCTAGTAATCCAACTCGGAGAAATCTGGGAAGGATTAGAACAGAACATTTTAAGATCACTCATTTTGAGTATGAACCGTTGTTGCCGAGCTGTAATTAACGCAAGGGGTGGAAATACCAAGTATTAAATCACTTATCAGCATTTCAGTATTTTTAAAATTGTTCATTTCTCTTCTTTCACATAAAATTCGGTGAAATCCTGAATTTTTCTTCCATTTGATGGGTCTTGTTTCGTTCAAAACCTTCCCGAGAGAACATAAAAAATAAGTTATGAAGTTGATGTAGAGTTAACTTTCATTAAAATTGAGATTTTCAGAATGTGCCTTAATTTTTTATGCAGTATATTTGTTTTATGTGAACTAGGTAATTTCTTGTAAAAGAAACGTGGCAACCATGAATGACAAATGTTATAAACAACTACAAAGTTTAGTAGGAGGCAGCTCTCTATCATCATCCAGATTGGTCAACCACATAATAAGAGAGAATAATAAAGATTATCATATATCATCCTTTTCCAACCACCCTTATCAGCACAAGATGGCAGCCTCTTGATTCATACTTCTTAACTTTCAGTCACCTCGTCCTCATATGAGGATAGAGAATATACTGTTTCCTGGCTGATATTCACGAATCTCGTTATTGAGGTCCCTGTCCCTTTGTTAATTTTGACCTGAAATGGGTACTTATGAAGTTTGTATTTTCTTTAGTGAGCGATAAAAAATCATTCGACTGGTGTGAAAAAAAACAGATTGCAAAAGAAAAACCAATTTTTTATGCTTCAAATGTATTATGCATCTTTGTCCCGATCGGAAAAATATATTTTTTTTTACTTTCATAATTTATGTAATAAAAAATAGTTCAGTTTGTGTTCTCTTTCAAATAGTTATAATTCTAACTGAACTAAAAAATTATGATTTGTAGCTGACCCGACAACCTTCTGATCACAATGTCCTCATTGACATAACTCCCGTTGGGGTGCTTGGGGACAAAGTTAACATATGAAAAATCTCAATTTAAATTATAGAAAAGGTTCCACAGGTGAACTTTTTTTTTAATGATACAATGAAAAGTCGTGACTGAAAAGGTTAATGTTCCACCTTAACACAATAATTATGACAATGAACTGAATATTCTCAAGATTTCTTATAATAATGGTTACAAATCCAACATCATTATCATATAGGTCCAAGAAATCAAGAACAAACACAAATCTACATTCCAGTTTATTACACAACCAATAATAGATATAGGTAGGTTTCTCTACCATCTCTCAAAAGTCTCTAGTAGGTATAATGAATGTAAAAATAAAATATTCAAAAATTTCCATCAAACGTATAAACAATTTAGCCTAACATGTGGTAAATACTAATAAAAATATTAATTTTAATTCTTACAAATTATTGCGATACGATAATGGTAAATAAGTCAATTAATATCAATGATTACTGGTTACATAGTTGATGCAGATTTAGCTTTATAATATTCAAAGATTCTAGTAAGTTGTATAGTCCAATGTTCAACAAAAATTCAATTAATTCATTGTTTCTTCCATATATTTACATTTCTCAACGAGTGAAACTGTTTTGGTAACGCACTGTTAATCTTCTTGCACTTGTTTTTTGCATTGTTCTGTGCTTGTTTTAGTTGTTGCCTTGAGTTTATGTAAGGATACATTTTCCCCTGTTCTGTTGTTCAGAGACTGTTCAAATAGTTCACTGTGGCTTTGTAGGAAGATAACATATTTCATCATATATATTGCTGTTAAAGTGAGTATTTAATATTTTAGATCTTTTGAAAACGCCTCTGCAAGTCTCTATATTTTATTATGTTCATAATTCTGATTGCTCCCTTCTCTGTTTGAACTATTTTGTTTAGAAGAAATGTACTGTTCCCCCAGTAAGCGTCATATGTATCCTGTGAAGATGATAGTGTTGCGTTTCCTGTTCTAGTTTGGAAGTTCCACGTCATATTGGGTTCAGCCAGATTCCTAAGAATTTCACTTACGGCCGTTTTCAATAAACAACCGAAGATAGCCGATAGAGCTCTATCTTCGGTTTTACCGGCCTTCTATCGGTGCTGATATCTATCTATGGTTTGCGTTTCACAATCATGGTTTAACCATATCTTGGTTAAAGCATGGATAGATAGGGACTTCTTCAGTTCTCACCTCAATCCATAGAACTTGATTTATTCATTTTATTTTTCGAATCATTAATCGCATATTTTTGTATTATCACTGTGATTGGACGTCGAATTGGAATGTAATTATTCATATAAATTCTGTTGTTTTTTCATTTTTCCTTTTTTTTGATGAAAGAATAGGCATAACGACAACTCATGATCTATGTTTAGAACTCGGAAGTTTTGTTAGTTTAAAATTGGAATTAGGGAATACCAGGGGAACTAAAATAAAGTATTTCATTAAACTGACTTCCCAATCCCTTCCTTTAGGTTTCACTTGTGAATAAATGATTATTTATAACAAGTATTGGGGATCAAGGGATCTAGAAAAATAATCAAAAAAATCATAAACGTGATGAGAAATTAAATGAGGTTGCATGAATACTGATATGAACTATATCAATTTCAATATTACTACTACTCGTTAACAGTTAAATAATGTGACACTCATTTCTGCATGTACTTCTTTAAAATTGTAACTTTTGGAAATATCTTCAAGTAGCTATAGCAGTATTTACAAATAGAATATTTTCAAGTTTCAACCCTCATATTCAATGCTCCAACAGAATATCTTCTCCTCCGAACACGCTAATCACCTGAAAAAGTATTTGACTTGAAATTCAACTTATTGTGTATATTTTTTTCAACTAAATTATTATCTTTCAGTTTGTTAATACATAAAAATAATAAATACAAGATATGAGATTCCGTTGAATATTTGTTCAGCTCTACTACTGGATATCCATTATCACACAACAACCAGCGATTTCCGAGTCTGTCTTGTTGTTCACAATATCCTGAAATCATTATACAATGGATACTTGTTGGTACAGTCAGGAACAGTTTATAAATTTCACCTTCCAAATCTGAATGATTAAACATTGCTGTATCATGAATTCATCCTGGTCACCAAGTCGAAACATTCAGAAGCATAAGTTAACACAATCTGAACATAGGAAGATGATAAGCTTTTTATATTTCTTGAATCTCCCAATGTGAAATGTCATATTTTCAGTATTTCTGAAAATAAAAGTTCGTTAAAGCCTAAATACATGTTATTCTATTTTCAGAGTGAATACTTACTCGTTGACCGTATCAATATACGAGTTACACCATTATGTAGCCTGTAAGCCTATAAATATCAGGAATTTTGTGAAATTCTTGTTGGTAGAACCTTTCTATTGGAACGTACTGCACACACAATTCCGCTACAGCTTTTTTTCCGTGATTCCTGAAAACTAAGAACGTGGATATTTCTGAACTGAATAGGTTCAAATAGTCTTACCTTGGAGATTTTACTTTCGAATATAAATGAAAACTTCATTCAACACACTCTAGTTCAATAAGAATTTACATGTCAACTCCTAATCATTCAAGTATTTTATGGACTTTTCGCGTAATCGTTTCTTTCCATTCCTCATCTTCATCCCATCATTTTATTGCAATAATTCCATATCGCGATTAAAGTACTTCATTAATACAATTCAATTTCGCTCAGGTATCCCAGAAAACAGCAATAAAATGTACTTTAACAAAAATTCCCAACACTTATCCATAGTTCTTACTGCCCGGATTCCACCAGTAAACAAATAAAGCTACCGAAGATTCTTTCAACTATCTTTGGTTAAGTTTAAAGTTCTTTGGAACGCCGGTAGGCTCATTTACTTCGGGGGTTCGTATCTCTGTAGGTCTATCTGACCTCTTTAGGAAACCAACGATACACCTTACCGATCGATAGAAATCGCCGTAGGCAGATAGAATATTGGAACAGAAGTAGGTACAAATGGATCGATTTCTCTAACGCTGGTAGACAAATATCGGCTATCTTAGCTTAGTTAGTCCTTACAAATACTATTATTTAGGGATAGGTATATATTCAAGTATAGTATATTTACTTTTGTCTGTCTGCAATAAGGTGAACTCTGTTTCTGCTGATATATTGAGTTGAAGTTTGTGTGTGATGCACCATTTCTCTACTTCTTTAATAATTTAATACTAATATCATCAGTATGAATAGTAATGTCTAAGTAAATGTTACGGTTATATGTTTTTATCTCATCTGGCAAGTTGTTTATGAAAAAATAATAGAGAGCAATGGATCCAGTATCTTTTATATGGCTCCCATTAAGATATTATCTTTCTCAGATATGTATGTTTGATCTTCAGTTGCTACAATGTACTTTTTCAGATAGAGCTCTCTACTAGTTTCAATTGGTTTTGTGGATTCCAGGGAAAAAACCCTGCATCCCCCGTATTAGAAAAAAAATTATTGGAAATATTATAAATATCAGAGGATCTTGAAGGACATCTACGTTATCTGGACGTCTAGAAGATCATCCTCGTGCAATTCTTTCATGGGCAGGGAAAAACAGGCTCTTCAACAATCTACATAAAATTCTTTATCTAGAATAAAAAAAGACAAAAGCAGAAAAAACTAATAAATTTGATTAAATAAATTAAATTATTTTCAAATAAACACCCATGCAAAAATTCATTCGTTATGAATTACTTATAGACCAAGAGCCAGTTATCAATTTTCAGTTGTCATTTCAAAAGTATTGAAACTTAAATATCTGCTCGATAATATAGAATATTAAGGTGCGTCAAGTTGGTGACTCACTAGTGGAATTTAGATATGAAAATATTTTGGGAAATTCCTAAAATATTTCCATATCAAAATTCCACATATGAGTCACAGCGTCAAGTTGGTGACTCATATTGAAATTTCGAAATATCTCGAAAATTGAATGGGCACAAAATTCGTAACTTACGGCACAAATTGGCACAAAATAGACACAATTCATCGAAAAAAAAAAAAATTCCAAAATTCCATATATCAGTCACCAACTTGACGCTTGATTCATAGCGAAAACTCGAAATATCTCGAAAACTGAATGGGCACAAAATTCGTAACCTACGGCACAAATTGGCACAAAATAGACACAATTTATCGAAAAAAAAAATTTCCAAAATTCCATATGTGAGTCACCAACTTGACGCTTGATTCATAGCGAAAATTCGAAATATCTCGAAAACTGAATGGGCACAAAATTCGTAACCTACGACACAAATTGGCACAAAATAGACACAATTTATTGAAAAAAGAAAATTTCCAAAATTCCATATGTGAGTCACCAACTTGACGCTTGACTCAGTGAAAACTCGAAATATTTCGAAAACTGAATGGGCACAAAATTCGTAACCTACGGCACAAATTGGCACAAAATGAGCGCAATTTATCGAAAAAAGAAAATTTCCAAAATTCCATATATGAGTCACCAACTTGACGCTTGATTCATAGCGAAAACTCGAAATATCTCGAAAACTGAATGGGCACAAAATTCAAAACTTACGACACAAATTGGCACAAAATAGACACAATTTATCGAAAAAAGAAAATTTCCAAAATTCCATATGTGAGTCACCAACTTGACGCTTGACTCAAAGAAAACTCGAAATATCTCGAAAACTGAATGGGCACAAAATTCATAATATACGGCACAAATTGGCACAAAATAGACACAATTCATCGAAAAAAGAAAATTTCCAAAATTCCATATATGAGTCACAGCGTCAAGTTGGTGACTCATAGTGAAAACTCGAAATATCTCGAAAACTGAATGGGCACAAAATTCGTAACATACGGCACAATCTGGCACAAAATGGGCACAAAATTCCTAAAATATTTCCATATCAAAATTCCACATATGAGTCACAGCGTCAAGTTGGTGACTCATATTGAAATTTCGAAATATCTCGAAAACTGAATGGGTACCGAATTCGTAACATACGGCACAAATTGGCACGAAATGAGCACAAAATTTCCAAAATATTTTCATATCAATCCACTAGTGAGTCACCAACTTGACGCACCTAGAATAAGTGTTAGTTTAATTGAAGTATCGGTCATGCAATCTATGCAGATTACATTTAGAAGTATACTGAGTATATAAAAAATTCGCCAGAACATTTTCGTCCCTCCTTATTGATGACCTTACGCTATGAATATTTATAGAAAATAGGTTGAGTTCAGCACAATGCAGAAAATATGTATAGAATAGTTATTTTCCTATCAAGTGCGGAAAGTTTTACTTTCCCGTACGAGATTGCTGTTACCCGAACTACGCGACACGGAGCTCTGTCAAGCAATCGAGGTACGGGGAATACTTTCCGAACGAAATAGGAACAGTATTTTATTTACAACCGTAATATAAATTGAAAAATAATTCAACTTCTGAAATTATAAGTTTTAACACATTGAACCGGTTTCTATGAAAAATTATAGATCATTACAATTACATAGAAATAAATACACAGATTCATTAATACTATCTATTAATTATGAAGTTCGCTTCGAAAATCTGACAGTTTTTTAAGAAATGTTGACTTATTGATCGATGAAACTCAATAATTCGAAATATTCAACTGGAGATATTGTGAGATATTAGTGCAGTAAAGTGCACTCTCTGAATAAAAAACAACACTGGAAAGTAGGTAATTACGCACGGTTGTAGAAAAAATATATTATTGCTAGCCAGAAATGAATTTCATCACTTACTATTTGCCAGAGACAGCTAAATTCATGTCTTTGAGCAGGCCCGCCTTAAGCAGTTTGAGCGCCCGTATGCAATTGCTGTTATGCCTCCCTATAAATACTTACAAGTATTGTCAAAAAAAGGCTACTTAATGTTTCCTCATCATGGTGAGTGAGAATAAAGAGAAACCCATTGGAGATAAGACATTTATTTAGGTATAGTTTCATTTATCAAAGTGTAAAATAATATATAATATTTAAATATAAATATTTATGTATAAGTACAAGAATCTCACCCTTCTTGCCTTTATATTCCCGGAATCTTTCATTTTCAATTTCATATCAATTGCTATTAAATATAGCTAAATTACTTAGTCTCTACTGGGACATTGTTGACCTTAAATAATTTTGTTCATTGTCAATTTTGAAAAAGACCTTTCACCAGATGCAATTGAAACCGGTGTTAATAATATTCTCAGTGCTATTGCTCTATCGGAAATGTAGATATTAAGTTATTTCCAACAAGATATTGCAATAGGGTTTGTGGATCATCAGACTGGTATTCTGCAAAATGTGACTTTAATGCAATAATTTCTTTAAACAAACCAATACCGCCAATGTCTGTTTCACTAGTTACATAATCTTTCAGATTCAAATTGAAACCTCTACAATACTTCATTAAATCATAATCGGAGTAGTTGAATAAGTTGTTGCTGAAAAAGCCAAAAACGTCGGTAAATGTTTTCAACCCCCTTCTAATCTATTCTCTAACGAGGTAATTGTTTGATAAAGGATACTAAATTTGTGGAAATTTCTCCGACCTACACTAGGAAGCTCATAAAGTTGCCACGAGATGGATGAGCTTCGAGTAATGGTAGGTCTGCTGACGGGACACTGTCGATACAAATATCTTCTGTATCGCATGGGAAAATCAGCAGTTGAAATCTGCAGGCTATGTGGATCAGAGAAAAAAACGGCTGAACACATAGTATGCAAGTGTCCAGAGCTGGCGGAACTAAGAACCATTCACATGGGGAAGTCGGTTCTGGATCCTCATGAGGTAACAGCTAAATCTCTTGAGGATGTCGTTGGATTTATCAATGCCATTGACGGCTTTCTTGGGATTTGAATGAACGTGTTGGGTAAAGGACAAAAGATCCTTGAGGTCGAAGTTCCCGGAAGGCTGAAAGTAGCCACAGCGACCCCTGTTCAGAATAATAATAATATAACCTCTTCTAATGATAATATGATAAAGCGGAATTTAACTGAATACTTTGTACAACACTCCTAAAATGATCATTTGGACGTTACAGGTGTTGTTTGTCACCTTTGATTTTACAGTGCCCTCAACGTGTTGTGCTTAGTGAGCGTAATTACGCTCACTTTGAATTCAAAGTCGCTCAGAAAAATGGCACCCGCTCACTGAACATAATTTAGCTGTCTCTGCCAAATAGTGAGTGCGTAGATGCCCACAGAATTTTTTCTCAGAGGGGGCAAAATGAAAATTTGATGAGGCGCAGGCGACATCAGTATGCCGTTTTCCTCGAAAACAATAGGCGGAACAAGATCTCATAGGGGCCACGGCTTCTCCCGCAGTGATGAGCTTAGTTCTAGAACCTTTGCAATAATATATTTTCTGCAAAGTGTTAAAATTTAAAGACTAATAAAATATCAAAACTCAACCTATTTTCTACAAATATTTATAGCGTTCTATTAACAATTAGGAGGGACGAAAATGTCCTTTCATACTTTTAAAACTAATCAGCATAAATTTCATGACTTATAATTTGACTTAACACGTTCGCTGCCGTCGGCTCCGATCGGAGCCAGCTACCTCTCCAC
Source organism: Hippodamia convergens (assembly GCA_038502775.1). Lineage (NCBI taxonomy): Eukaryota > Metazoa > Arthropoda > Insecta > Coleoptera > Coccinellidae > Hippodamia > Hippodamia convergens. Next base: position 62,200,412 of record CM076609.1, on the reverse strand, counting down.
AGGAAATGCGTCGCCGACTCCGATCGGAATCAGAGGTCTCTTTGTATTCAAAGCTTCAGTGATTCTTCGGCGTTTGCGATAGATATTTTCATTTTGTGTCGGCGTATATTATAGACCACATTCCTAAATATTTCCACGTGGTTTGAAATAAAAGTTTAGATAAGTGTGTTTTTTAGAGAAAAAATAGAAAAAAGCAATGAAATTCAGCCGAAGAGGGGAAATCATACAATTTCCAAAATAACCGAAAAATGTCAAGAAAAAAGAACGTCCATTAAATTTAAAGCTCCCTTAATTCTCAAAAACGGAGTATCCATGGCTACCGTGTATGGATATTCCGTTTAAGGGAGAATTAAGGCCGCTTTAAATTTAATGGACGTTCCTGCAACTCAGAGTAAATGTTTTAATATTTGTTCGGTAATGGTTACTACTTCTGACAGCCTCTTGTTGCTGCAACCCAGTGTTAGTCCAATAATTTTTAAAATTTTTTAAATGACAACTGAAAATTGGTCACTGCTCTTCCTCTATCATGACAGAAATGTAACAAAATTTTAAAGAAATAAAAAAAACACCATCAATTTTCCGTTCTCGACTATGCTGAACATTGAAAAACTGATCATTTTTTAACATAACAAGCTAAACTGTAGGTTGGACTGAGTAAAAAATAAATGTGCAAACAAAATTTCATACCCAATCACAACTCGAAGAGTCTCACAGAGGTGTAAACTCAAGGAACTTTACTTGGCTAGATTTTCTAGAAGATTTACAAATAGAACAATGACCTTTGTTTGGGTACAGTTGAAGTTGAATAGATTTTACCTATGTCTCTTTACACATGAACCTTAAATGAAATACTAATGGTCCATCTCGAGCATTACGTGGTAACTATTACTTATATAAACTTTTCGGTTTGATGTTCGTCAACTCTATTCTTGTAGATTATGATTTTTGGTTTCTGGGTTATCATGTATATCCGAAGGCACCACTAACGTGGAGAAATATCATGTGGCCAATTCAATATTTTCACTTCACAGTGGCCTACTTCAGTTATCGATTGAAATAAATTAAGGGAGGAAGGAATCTGGATTTTTTCTTACAATTCTTTAGCGTTTTCTCTCCCAGTCTCTGAAAAAAATGTTGTACCTACAATGTCTTCCAAATTGGGTGAGACTGCAATGTAACTCTGCTGTTATTGAAGATAGAGGCCTGTGGTTTTCGCGACCCTGTGTCACTTTTTTGTAAAGCTTTTAAATCCACAAACAGATTAATTCCAATTACTTTTATTTCTGAAATACAGGGTGAAAACGAAAATGTTCACTTTTTGAAGCTGTTCTTATATCTCGGGCCCTGTATAAGATAGAAAAAATGAAAACTGCTATTGATGGGTTTTTTCACATAAAAGTCAGTGGCGTAGTTAAATTTTTTTCAGAACACTATTTCAGAGATTGAGCACAAACTTGTATTTTTTACGTAAAATTTTTGCATTTTGTTTTCTGAATACGGTAATGTGTCACAACCTAAAATTTAAGAGATTTCAGCTACATTATTCAGAAGAATCCATATATATGTTTATTTTGGTAATTTCACCTTATACAGGCCGGAGATATATGGGAATCCGGAGCAATATGGGGTACCTAACTTCAAAATCCTAATTTTTGTATGAAACATAGTAACTCAACATAGCCATTTTAAATTTAGCTAGCTAAATAGGTTTTATTTTAACTTTAGCCAACTAAATAAAGGACTAAAATTTTCAATAAATTTTTCAATGTATTTCTCAGAAAACAGGCCTTACCGCGTTTCGCCCCGTATACGGGGCAAAATGGGGTGTTGTGTATTAGGTACGTGTAGGTAAAATAACATATTTTATCAACACAAAAACTCTTAGTTATATGATCTTCATTATATATTTCACAATCTGTAACTCTTGAGCTTCGGTTAATACATTTCTGGCGCTTCTTTCATTTTGATGAGTTGTCCTTCTTGCGTATTTTCGAATACAAAAACATAAAAAAATCTCAAAACTTTGCATGGGGCAAGACACGGTCGCCCAAACGATGGCGGAAAAAATCAAACTTACGTCCACCTGATTCGTAAAATGGCGGTACCCCGTTTTGCCCCGGATTCCCCTAATGACATCTCCGAAAAGTGCACATTTTCATTTTCGCCCAGTTTTTCAGAAACAAAAGATTTTGGAATAAATCTGTTTGAGGATTTAAAAGTTTTACAAAAAAGTGACACAGAGTCGCGGGAACCGCATGTCTCCATCTTCAATAATAGAATAGTTACATCGCAGTCTCACCCAATTTGGGACACAATGTACACAATTCTGTCATTTTTACAACCCGTCATACCTCCTTTTAATCCTTAATGTGAGGCTCGTCATTGGTATTCATTCGGTGTGTTAGGTAAGTATAAGTAATATACAGGGTATATATGTATATGAAATAGCCCTGAAACATAAAATAGTTTTTCAAGAATAGAAATAACTTTTCCGTTATAAATTATTTCAATTAATACGTTTCCAAAGATGAGATGATGAAATATATCACGCTTTCCATGACTGATATTAGACACAGAAGAATTAATCTGATATTTTCAAAACTGAGAATTTTCCCTCATAAATCAAATTCAAATTCGTCAAGCTTTGCATAACAACAGAAAATATTTGCCTAATTCCTTCACATGTTTATTCTTAGATGGATTTTGAAAAAATTAATCGTTTTTCAAGAATACATGAATACGCTCTTAGTAAATATTTTCTTGTTCTAAGATGATTGAAATTTTTCTAATTTTTCAAATGTCTTCGTGAACCGTTATGTGTCAGTTACATTGGTATAGACCACCTTGAATATGTAAGGCTCAGAATACCGGTGATTTAGGTTCGAATTTCATTCTTCAAAGATACACCCTAATCTACGAAACGGAGCACCGTCTGCTGGTGTGATTATTTCCTCCTCCAGTACCTCTTGGTGAAACAAACAACTAATTATGCTAGAATTCAGCATGTTCGGCAGCGAGCAGTCGTCCGACCGTCTCATTTACCTGTCACAGCCACGTCAAACTGACCCTATAATTTGCCTGGAAACAAGCCAGTTAAAAACGGGACAATTTACCCGTAGATTACGAGCGCACAAAGAGAACAATCCAGTTGATAAGTTTTTTCCATTCTTTTCGAAAAATTCGGCTTTAAAATTGCTGGGGTACATGTCAGTTCTGATACGTCGCAGTGGAATCTAATTATAGATCTATTATCGAATTAAATGTATTACACTCGGTTATAATTTTTTCTTTGATGTCGATTTTTTCCGTACCAAACTCTGAGGCAACGGAATTCGATAATAACATAACAGGATATTTCGAGTTTTGGATCCGTAACATCGATATTATAACGCTATCCCAATTATTGGATCAGATGTTTGACATTTTTTCAATTTCCCATATTTCGGAGGATAGGGGAGGGATCGATATATGAAATATGTTTCGGTCTCTGTAATTTGTTCTTGCTTCCGATCTCACAAGACAGAATGAGAATTTTTCTCCATATAGCAACATAGTCCAGGATCCACAGTCCACTTTTGCACTTGATTACTATCAAGCTAATGTATAATAACAGGGGTGTAGAAAAGGTAGGATATTTTTAAAAATTTAAATATCTTTATTTTTCAGGGAACTAGGTGCCTACTAACCCATTATGTGATATTTTTGTCACAAAGGTATCAACGAGAAAAATGGTCTTTCGGTATTAACAATCGTACTACGCAATCTGTTGGACAATATGCCTGTTATATTGTATAGATATTATCTAAGCGAAAAAAATCAGCTAATTACTAATCATTTTTGATAACCTCGTTATCTATTCTTGTTCAGAGGAGATTCCTTCATCAAATTTGAGATTTTGTAGGACAAATATTTCATTTTGATCAATTTGAATAATTATTTTGAGATTTACCAAAAAAAAAATCAGTTACCTTACTAATAAACATTTGAGAATTATCAAATTGGCGTTTGATTGCGTCCATCATGACAAGCTCCTAGCAAAGCTGGATTATATTGGCGTCAGAGGCACTGCTTGGAACTTGTTCAAATCTTATTTGCAAGATCGTAGCCTAATCGATGAATTCCAAGGGAAAATATCTTCTAGGAGGAAGATGCCCCTTGGTGTGCCCCAGGGATCTGTACTGGGACCAATTTTATTTGCAATTTATGTCGACGACTTGGTGTGCAACGTAGTTGCGGATGACGATGTCTTATTCGCGGACGACGCAACATTTCTAAATAGAGCGAAGTGCGGGGTGCTCCTCCGGGACAAGTCCAGGATCTCGATAGATGGCGCCGTTGAATGGTTTGAAAACAATAACCTGAAAGTGAACACCGACAAAACGCAAGAGCTGATTATAACCACCAAAGGCAATAATAAAGACAGTATCACCCTGCTGGGCATATCGTTAAGCGGAAATTTGTCATGGGGACAACACATAGATATTTTATGTAAAACTCTCTCCACTGCGTTGTTCGCGATAAGACAAATAAAATACTTACTCTCTGAAAAAGAAGCACTCGTTGTGTATCATTCGTATTTTCATGGGAGAATGACGTATGGCCTTATCCTGTGGGGCGCATCTTCGGAGGCACATAGGATCTTTCTGAAACAAAAGAAAGCCATACGTTTGGTGGCTGGAGTGACCAGCTGTAGACAACTTTTTAAAAAATATGGAGTACTTACCGTTCCATGCTGTTATATTCTTGAGTGCCTTCTATATGTTCATAAGAAAAGGGATCATTTTCAAACACACCGGAATGTTCACTCCCATCAGACGCGTTTTGGGGATAGATTAGTGATTCCGCTGCACCGACTGAAGAGAACACAGAACATGCACATCTTCAACGCCTTGAAAATGTTCAATGAACTCCAGAAAACCTTACATCACTTCGCTACCTAGCATTTAAGAGAGAAATAAAAAATATACTTAGGATAAATGCCATCTATTCTATGAATGAATTTATGTGTCACAAATTCTAGTCATCTCATATATTTAATAATTTATTCATTTTATTTGTATTGAGTTAGTATATTTGTGTGTATAAATGTGTACTTGTTTGTGACTTACCTGTAAATTTTGAGGAATAAATGGTGGATATGAATCTATACTCACTATCGGTAAGCTACCACAATCGAGAATTTTCGCACAGAAAAAACGAAACGAAACTATTCAGCTTTATAATAATTATTTTTACATCAAATGCAATTGCAATGCAATTTGTAGGACAATATGACTGTTAATTCATATAAATATTAAATAAGTATGAAAAACAAAAATAGCTGGTCATTTTTGATGACCTCGTTATCGATACATGTTGGAAGGAGGAGACTCTTTGATCAAACCATAGATTTTGTAGGACAAATATTTTTTTAACTTATTCAGACAATAATTGTCTCAGATTTAAATTAAAAAATCCAGTTAGTCATGCCCTCGCTTCCAGATTCCATGAAATAAAGAAAAGCTACAAAACTGAAGAAACAAACAAATAGTGTTTCTCAAAGTTTCAAGCAACATCAAGATACTCCTCATGAAAAAAACAAACTCCGTAAAATCTACTTAATTGAATGTTCGGTAGATGGAAAAAAAGTTAATTACTCCTCACTCTGTTGAAATTCATCATTTTCAATTATTCTTTACCGAAACAAATATCATACCATAATATGTATAACGGTTTCCTGTTAATTCAATGTCCAGTTGGAAAATTTTCGGTGGGTTTCCCCCCCCCAAAAAAAATTTGGCTTCGGCCCGTCCCTGTAGCTAGTTGTATTTTCCAAATAGAAAATGCTCAATGAAAGCAATTTGAAAAAAAGTGTTTATTTCTTTTAGGATTTTCCTACAAGAGCTTTTCAATTGTTCAAATCAATGGTTATAAACGTTTCCGTTGGTTTCGTGAAAATGAAAAAATTTGATAAAAGTGCTGTCATCAAATACTTCTATTTGAAAGGTTTGATACCGAAACAAATATAAGAAAGCATGGATCCAATACTCCGTCGTATTCAATTATTAAGCAGTGGGTTTTTTAATTTAAAACGGGTCGTGTGGGCACATCTGACGAGCCTAGCCATGGGCGGTCCTAGAGTGAATTTCTGGGGGGGGTAACTGTTTGTGGACGAAATCTTGACCTCCACAATGAAAAGAAAACTTTTGAAGAAAATATACCCCCATACTGCAGTTAAAAAGACCTATTTAGTTATCCTCTACTTCTCCAACCTTAACAGCAGACTACAGGCAATACTAGCGAAGTATGAATTAAACCTCGTCAATATTCCTCATAGAACACTGGAGCGAATACTAGTTAACAACAAACCCAGAAAAGAAAACAATCAAAAGAGCGGAATATATAAAAATTACCTGCGAGAACTGTCCTGCCTTTTATATCGGGATGACGACTAGAGCGGCACGAATCAGATTCAATGAACACATCAAAAATAGGCCCGTTTCCGCCATGGGAAATCATTTGGTTGAGAGTAAACATTCCACCTCACTCGAAAACCTAACATTACTTCATCAAAATAATGATTTTTCTCTATTTCAGTATCGTAATGAGTTCATTACAGTTCTAAAAGTAGTGCTGTAATGAAACTCATTACAGCATTGTTTTCAGTTATATTTTTCGTTTTATGGTTGTCAGTACTAACCTCCGATCCAATCGATTTTCGAATCAAATCAATTTTAATTCCGAGATCTGTCAAATTTCGTAAGTCACACCAACTGCCAAGCTACAATATAAAAGTCACTAATCTGAATTCTCATTTGAATTTCGAGAGTATTTCACGAAACTTGACTGAAATAGAGAAAATATCGTCTAATACTCGTTGCAGAAGGCAATTCCAACACTCATGCTTTCGAAAACTTGCTCCTTCGTCGCTCGTTTTCGAATTTCGCATTCGTGTTGGAATAGGAGCTCATTCTGCAACTTGTTTTAGAATATACTATTATAAGCTGACACTATTAGAACAGCTTGAAATTTTGAAGAACAAAAACAATAATCTTCTCCTTAATGATATAAAAGATTTCCCGATGCCTAATCTATTCAAGTCGATTCGTCCTCTCACAACGTAATTTTAACTTTCCCCCTTACTCGTGTTAATTGTTCTGAAGATGACTGACGCAAATATTTCCACGCAAGACAGATACTTAACTCGAATGATAAATATCGACACTGACCACCCGAAAACGAATACGTCCAAATCATAACATCAAAATATAACTTGAATACAAATCCTTTAAAAGAAAACTAAAATTTATGAAAACTAAAAGTACATATTCCTTTGACGGTGAGTGGATAATAATAAAGCCTGTCACACTTGTTCACTTTTATTGTTGTCCTAGAAATTGTTAAGTAAAGGAAATTTTAATCTATACCTGTTTTTGTCATCATATTTTATAATTTGACTGCTATTTTCAGCTGACCTGATGATGGCTTAGAGCCGAAATCGATCGTCAGAGAATATAATTGTTTTAATAAGTGTGTTTTTCTTCCTCTCTTCTATTTAATCATTCGATCACTTCACATTTTGTGTGAAGATATAAGAGAAGTCTTCATTCATGATATATTTTTAAATATCAATGACATCCGCTTTCACCGAAAATGATATCAACTTTCTTATTTCTAATGGATATAATGACTTTTTCGGATATATCTTTGAATGCCACATTCATTATATGTTTCATTTCCTATGGCCATCTAGAGCCGTTTTCGAGTCATCCAGTGATTCATGAAAAAAATTACAAATTGAGGCTTGTAGAAGATTGAGGATTCAACGCATTTTCTCAGATCTGTTTATGAAATGCGTGAAAGTGGAGTCGTTTATGGGTTCCCTTTATCCAAAATGTACCATTTTCAAGATATTCAGTAATAACTGTTAGCTACGAGCATAATATCGAATATGAGGTATTGAATACAATCAATGTTCGCCCTTTCATAAGAATCTCTATGAGTTTTTTCAAAAATATATACAGGGAGTTTCAGAATAAGGTTCCGTTTAATCGGAATCTTAGTCCACAGATAATTTTATGATATAAAGTTCCTATGAACTATGGGTCTCTGACGCAATGTTTCTGAGATAAAGGGTGTTGAAATAAAAAAAAATTGGTTTTATGAAATTACACGATCTCTTTTTGAGTTTTGGCACATTATAAGAACGCATTAAGACACTTTTTTTTCGATATGAAATGATATTTAATTTTCACCAGTGGCGTCCGTCCGAACAAATTTGGGGAAAAAATTGGTGCGCCAATAATTCATTTTTTATTTTAAATTGTTTTCGTAATTACCACATAATTAACAGTAAGAATGGTCTCTTGAGTTTTTTACCTGCGACTAATACTTCCTGAGAAAAAAGAAAGAAAGTTTATATCATAAAATCATGTGAGGATAAAGATTCCGAATTCACGGGACCTTAGTCTGAAAATTAGTCGGTATTGAAGTTCATGCTGAATTTGCATTTTTTTTTTTCTGAGAAAATATTCGTCGCAGGTAAAAAACTCAAGAGACCATTCTTACTGTGAATTATATAGTTATTACGAAAATAATTTAAAATTTGAAAAAAACATTGGCGTACAAAGTTTTTCACCGAATTTGTTGGGACAGAAATCTGTACGTACGCCACTGGTGAAAATTAAATATCGTTTCGTATCAGGAAAAATGTGTCTTAATGCGTACTCATAACGTGCCAAAACGCAAAAAGAGATCGTGTACGGTGTAGAAAATAATTTCATAAAACCATTTTTTTTTTAATTTAAACACCCTGTATCTCAGAACCAGTGCGTCAGAGACCCAAAGTTCATAAAAACTTTATATCATAAAACCATCTCAGGATTAAGATGTCGAATTTACGGAACCTCATTCTGAAACACCCTGTATAGGGATATAGAAAACTCTTGAAAAACTCCACTTATTTATTACTTACACATTGATATTTGAAAAAAAAAATTCTGTTTTCATTTGAAAAAATCGAATTTTTGGCTATTTTCGAATTTCAACTTTCAGACTCTCATTTCACCTTCCAGTATACAAAAACTTTATGTTCTTTACAAAATGATGTTGAATATCTTTCCGGTAAACCCATTTCAAAAATCAGATCGCTTTCATTGGACGAGTGAATATCTCGATAACAGCAGAAGATGACTATAGGAAACATCATAAAATGAATGTGGCATTCAGAGATATAGAGATAATATATAGGATGTTCCATTAGAAATAAGAATAGGGGGAGAGCCATCTTACCATACATCCCCAAGGTCACAGATAGAATTGGAAAAATACTGAAAAGGCACAACATCGAGACCATTTATAAGCCGACACAAAAACTTGGGCAAATGATCAAAACAACCAAAGACAAAGTTGACCACTTTCACAAGCTGGAATTTACAGAATACCTTGTGACTGCGGCAAAGTCTATATTGGCACAACAAAGCGAAGTATTAACACTAGAATTAAGGAACACGAACGGTGCTGTCGACTGAATCAGACAGAAAAATCAGCACTAGCAGAACATGCGCTAATAGATGGACACAACATAGATTTCTCAAAAGCGGAGATTATTTCCAATATTAGAAGTTACTATCCCAGGCTGAACATGGAAACCATTGAAATTTATAAACACAAAAATAACATCAATAGAAAAGAAGAGACCCCTTTCTTGCATAGCGCCTGGTTACCGACCTTAGAAAAAACAAAGATCAAGCCGACACGAAGCGGGAGCGATGGGCCAATCAGCATCGCGCACGTAGACGCGCCACTTTTTCCCGCCATAAACCGGCGCGCAGATGACGTTTCCGGTTCGAACGCGCCAGTGTCAGAAATTCAGCGTTCGAGGTACAACCTTAGACCGAGAATCCTCTGAAGATGCCTACCGAAGTTGTAGGCGAAACGTTAGGTGAAATTATTCCTAATAGACCACGGCCAATAAGCCCGGAAGACTCTTTTCATACCAGTATATCCGGTCGTGAAAGCCTTAAACTATTCAGAAATAAGAAAGTTGATACCATTTCCGGGGAAGGCTTTGATATTTAAAAATATATCATTAATGAATGCCAACTTGGCTTTTATGTTCACACAAAATTTGGAAGTGATCTAAATATTATTTTTCTCCATAAACTCCTAATGGACACTCCCGTTTGGACATCCAGTATATTGCAATATCATCGTGCCAATTTTATGTATAACTTGTAAAATAGAGAAAGGTAGAAGAATTACCACTAAAAATACCCTTTACCCCCCTAAAATGATATGCTTATGTTTGACATGAAAAAATGCACTCAAACTATTCTGTCAGTATTCTTGATATTAGCCAATGTGTAAAATTTTCAACATTCTGGAGATATCTGACAAAAAGTCACTTTTTGAAAATGTTTAATTTATTGTTTCTTATTAAATTTTTTTGTTAACCATAAAAAGTATTATATATTTAAATAGTTTCAGGCTTTCACGACCGGATATATTGACATTAAGAGAGTCTTCCGGGCTTATTGGCCGTGGTCTATTAGGAATTATTTCACCAGGTGAAATAATTCCTAATAGACCACGGCCAATAAGCCCGGAAGACTCTCTTAATGTCTATTATATATTTGTTAGTTTCATTTCATAAATGTATCAAAAAATTTGAAATGGTTGAGGTGTTCTGGGGGGGGGGGGTAATTACCCCCTTGAGCCTAGCTGAGGGCAGCCCGTTGAGGTTACAACTTCAGAAATGATTGAGAAAATCCATCAAATAGTAATGGAAGACTGCTGGTTGAAAGTGTATGAGATAGCTGAGACCTGTAGGATGTTATCTGAACGTATTCGAAATATTTTGCACAACCATTTGAGCATGAAAAAGCTGTTTGCAAGGTGGGTGCCGCGTTTGCTAGCGCTCGACCAAAAATTGACTCGAAAATCCATTTCTACCATTTTACCGAAAATTTCGCGATGTATAGACGTAATCCAAACAATTCTTCTATCGAATTATAACTGTTGATTACACTTGGTTTCACCACTACATTTCTTATAAGAAACAGTCAAAAGAAAGGGTTGGATAAGGGGAACCATCTCCAAAACTGAATAGTTTTTGTTTTTAGGGGATGTTTAGTCACTACAATTTGTCCAACTAATGGAATGGGTATAATTTGATAGTTACAAATTACTTATGTATTTGAAAATCAGAAATGTGAAAATAAGTTCATTTATTTTTTTTGCGCTTTAAAGCGTCTGACAAAAGTTTTGGGCCATTGGAAGTGTCTGATACTTATGATACTACTTTAGAAATAATATTCTACAAATCATACATAAAAATCAGCCATGTAAAAATAAGTTACGTCAGCTCTGGGATCTTGCTCTAATAAGGGGATTTAGTTACCAACTTGTGTCTCAGCTAATCGAATTGTTCACATACTTAATCTATTTGATATTAGTTTGTAGAACCAGGGACGGGCCCAAGGGAGGGATGGGGGGGTAATGTTCCCCCCCCAATGTTAAACGAAGTTGGAAAATTTTCAAAGTAGTTGGAAAAATTTCAAAGCGGTTGGAAAAATTTCGAAGCAGTTGGAAAAAATTTCAAAGCAGTTGGAAAAAGTTCAAAGCAGTTGGTAAAATTTCAAAGCAGTTGAAAAATATAATTCCGAGAGAGTTATGAAATACGAAGGAATTTGAATTAGAAAAAACAAGTTTGCAATCAGTACTTGGCAATATACAGGGTCTTTCACGAGGAACCTCACCCATATTTATACGGGAAACTACTGAACGTATTTTCATGAAATTCAGCACTTATAAGTATTTCACGATGCTGATGAAATCTAAAATATTTTCAAGGCATGAGCACCTCCGGTTTTTCCGGAAATGACGTCAACTTCCGTTTTTCAAATTAGAACACCATTTTTTTATTGCAGAAATAGATTCCTTAGAAAATTTCAAGTTATTTTGATGTAACATTTTTCAGTTTTGGTTGGAAAATTCTCTCTGAGCGGGAAAATTCGAAAAAAAAATCGAAAATAGAGCTCCGCTGAAACAAGAATAACTTCGAGGTTTTTGGATGGAAAAGTTTCATTTTTGAAATTTTTCAAGATGTAAGATTGATGTATCCACTTTGAAAATCGAAATCGCGATTCATGATACAGGGGGTGAAAAAATCGCTTTCAAAGTTAGGGATGACAAAATCGTGAAAAATCAATTTTTTCAAATCAGAACCCCATTTTTTTATGGCAGATATTGAATCTACGTTAAAAAATAATGTGGGTGTATGCATCACACCCTTGCCCTAAAGTTGATATTTTCTGAGTTATTCACAAAAAACTGTTTTTCGTCTTGAATTTTCAGCTATTTCTTTTCCTTTCACGCCAAAAAGATGAAATTTTCAGGAACTGTTACTTAAACCATGTTTTAGATTTTACTACCCTAATATGCAAGAGAAAAAAGTTACAGGTTGTTCCTAAATAGATGGCGAATTTTGATTCGAATTTGTATCGGAAACCTCTTTATTTCAACTAATCGGCCATCGGTTTTCTCTCCAGTGATAAATAAATAATTCCTTATGAACCATATGCAAAAACTTACCATGTTTTACATTCTTTTTTTTTAATGATAGATATCATTAATTACATCTGCCAAATTCCTCTTTATTCAGTAGCATTTTGTGTTTACTATTAATTTGGTGATAATTCGTATTAAGTTATAAAATCGATCACTATGCCTAATTTTACCAATGAAGATTATTTAAATCTCATTCTACTTCATGGAGAATGTAATAAAGTTGTAGATAGAACGATTCGACTGTTCATTGAGAGGTTTCCTGACCGACCCAGACCAACGAGAGATACCATTAACAGAACCATGACAAACTTGAGAAATGTCGGATCTTTCGTTAAGAAAACTATACACAGAGAAAAAAGTGTAGTAGAAGATGAGAACAACGAAACAGTTCTTGCATATTTTCGTGTGAATCCTCAAAATTCTCTCAAAGATGCCGAGATTGATCTGGGATTATCTCAATCGAGTGTTTGGAGAATATTAAAAAAACATAAAATGCACCCATATAAATTCAATAGGGTACAGCATTTGAAGGAAACTGATTTCGTCAGGAGAACAGAGTTTTGCGAAGCTATGATGATTCGATTTCAAGAGAATGAAAACTTTTTGGACTGTATAATTTGGACAGATGAATCTAAATTCACAAAGAATGGTTCTTACAATAGGCATAACAGTCATTATTGGGATGAAGAGAACAACCACCACTTCAGACAATGGAACTTTCAAGAGACCTGGAATTTCAATGTTTTTTGCGCCATCAAAAATAATGCAATTCTCGATGTTCACATTTATGATGGGACTTTAACTGGTAAGATAGAACACTACACATGTTTGCATTATTTAAAGAATGTTCTCCCTTAGGAGATAGATATTCTGACATATTGACTCAAATAAGAACCATAATGACTTATGGTATTAACAAGATGGCGCGCCTACACACAATTCACTCAATGTGTCAAATATCCTCTACAGGCTATTTGAAGATCGATGGTTGGCGAACAATGGTCCACATCTTTGGCCACCACGTTCTCCCGATTTAACTCCTTTAGACTATTATGTTTGGGGTAGGATAAAAAATATTGTCTACTCAACTCCCAGGCTGATAAAGAGGACTGCATAGAACGAGTCAGAAATGCGTTCAGGTTTGTTTAGATTTTTAGATTCATAGTTTTGAAACTCAATTTGGTTTTTAAACACTTTTGCAGATCTCTTCCTCCCGATGAAATAAGAAGAGCAACGCACGAAGCATTCCTGAGACGTATAAATAAATGTCTAGAAATTAACGGTCAAAACTTTGAGCATCTTATCTAGTTATAACTGCGAGAGTTTGCCATGGTTCTCCTAATAGTAACTTGAAGTCGGTTTCAAGAAGGGGTGAAAAATCTACAGCATGGTTCAAATAACAGTTCCTGAAAATTTCATCTTTTTGGCGTGAAGGGAAAAGAAATAGCTGAAAATTCAAGACGAAAAACAGTTTTTTGTGAATAACTCAGAAAATATCCACTTTAGGGCAAGGGTGTGATGCATACACTCACATTATTTTTTAACGTAGATTCAATATCTGCCATAAAAAAATGGGGTTCTAATTTGAAAAAATTGATTTTTCACGATTTTGTCATCCCTAACTTTGAAAGCGATTTTTTCACCCCCTGTATCATGAATCGCGATTTCGATTTTTAAAGTGGATACATCAATCTTACATCTTGAAAAATTTCAAAAATAAAACTTTTCCATCCAAAAACCTCGAAGTTATTCTTGTTTCAGCGGAGCTCTATTTTCGATTTTTTTTTCGAATTTTCCCGCTCAGAGAGAACTTTCCAAGCAAAACTGAAAAATGTTACATCAAAATAACTTGAAATTTTCTAATGAATCTATTTCTGCAATAAAAAAATGGTGTTCTAATTTGAAAAACGGAAGTTGACGTCATTTCCGGAAAAACCGGAGGTGCTCATGCCTTGAAAATATTTTAGATTTCATCAGCATCGTGAAATACTTATAAGTGCTGAATTTCATGAAAATACGTTCAGTAGTTTCCCGTATAAATATGGGTGAGGTTCCTCGTGAAAGACCCTGTATGTATAGCCGGTAATAAATGGTATTTAACCCAATGTTTTTACCATCAACTGTTGGGAGGGATGCGGCCTCAAGAAGTAGTTGTAAATTTTTCAATTACGTCGCATAGACTGTGTCATAAAAAAACCATCTGATATCATAAATTTAAGCTGTAACTTTCACCAAGTGCGACGGCCTATTAGGCGTTCCTGGAGAACTGGACCTATATTAATCTGAAAATGGGGATTATGATATTGTTCGACATGACCTACTGAGCTAGAATATTCTTACTGCCTGACATCTTTCAGTTTATACAGGGGATAAAAAAATTTCAAAATTTTTTTTTTCTATTTTTTTGTTTTCCATTTCGATAGAGTATTGAATTGTGAATACATTCGTATTCAAATCGTTGCATTTGCCATAATAATTTCCAAAATATTGAGAAAAAAACTGAAGAAAAAAGGGAGATAACCTATATATCTCAAGCACAAACCGTTTTCACAATTTTGAAGTCGAAAACTGTGGAAATATTGTACAGGTTTAAAATTTTGAAAAACTCGTCACAGGGTGTTCCAAATGTTGGGTCAAAAATTGGGATCAAGATTGGCCCATAACTTTCGTTTTTCAAATTAGAACCCTATTTTTTTATGATTGCTTTGGATTGTGCGAAGAAACATTAAGATAATGTTCCAACATGTTAATGCTCCTAAAATTAATAATTCTTGAGGTATTCAAGATTTCCTGATTTCAAGTCGTACGTAGCGTCAAATTCATAGAATCTGTTTCATATCAGCAATGATTTTGGTCATACAAGATAAATTATTCCAATAACTCACTAGTGACTCACCTTTTTTCTGAATTCATTTATCATTGTTGATATGGAACAGATTTAATATATCAGAATTCCTTAATAACTCAATTATTAAATTTAGGAGCATCAACATGATAGAACGTTATCATAATTTTTCTTCGCACACTCCAACGCAATCATAAAAATATAGGGTTCCAATTTGTAAAAAGAAAGTTATGGGTCAATCTTGATCCCAATTTTGACCCAACATTTGGAACACCCTGTGACGAATTTTTCTCGATATTTTGGAAAGTATTTCGACGAATGCATTCATATGAATACGAATGTATTCAGGATTGCATACTCTATCCAATTCGAAATTAAAGAAACACAAAAAATTTTTTTTAAGATTTTTTTCATTCCCTGTACAACTGAAAGTGGTCAGGCTCCAATAATATTTTAGCTCGGTAGATAATGTCAAACAACAACATAATCCCAATTTTCAGATTTCAAATAGGCCGTATGTGTAAATAAATTTGAATAATGAACCAAAAAAGATTCAAAGTGAAGTTTGAGTTATGTGGTGCCTTATAAAATTACAAATAAAAATCGTAGGTGTGATTACCTTAACTCATTAAGGTTGCTGCAGTTGAACAGAATTCTGTGGTCACTATACCCATATTTTTCTTTCACACTTGATGTCCTTCGTGCCTTATAAAATTACAAAAAAAAAATGTATGAACAGAAAATGCACGAAGGACATCAAGTGTGAGAGAAAATTATGGGTATAGTGACCACAGAATTCTGTTCAACTGCAGCAACCTTAATGAGTTAAGGTCAACACACCTAGGAAACCCTACACCCAATATTTCCCTATCGACTCGCGACATTTTTGTTGACGTGTCTAAGGGACTGAGTCTCTTATTGTTCTACATTCTACAGGTGGATGAACAATTGACTACTAGGCCTCGGTTCTGCCAGAAAAGGCACCGCATATAAAGAAGAAGAAGAGAAGACCAGAATATCGGAAGTCACAACAAAAATCGTTCAAAACACTAAATACATTCTCGATTCCAAACACTTATTGCAATAAACGCTGCAAAGAGATCGAAATCGCCAACCCAAATAAGGAAATTTTGTTCAAAATTGTTTCTTCAATATGACTGATTTAGGTCGAAATCGTTTCCCTCACTAAATTTTAATTTGTGTTTTATTGCCCAGTTATGTTGCTTTTCTTTATTTAATGGAATCTGTAAGCAAAAGTGAGGCCCATATTTTATCTACCGCAATCTATTTTCTGAAAATTTTGTTCCTTTTATTGTGTGAAATGGACCCATGTTAGGCATGAGCAGTTTCAATATTATGAATCTCATCAAAGTGGACAGTAATTAACTTTGATTTTTCATCTACCCAACATTCAATCATGTATATTTCTTTATTTTATGGAATCTTCTTCTTTCGTGAAAAATATCTTGTTTTATGATGCTTGAAATTTTGAGATACACCAAAGAAAGAAACTGAACTAAATTAGAGAATGAAACAAAAAGTGTGTCTCAAAGTTTCAAACATACTTCAAGGTATTCCTCACAAAAAAAAACGATTCCATAAAATAAAGAAACTCACATTATTGAATATTGGGCAATTGGAAAACTACCTATAATTTCTCATAACTTTGATTCCCAATATTTATTCCTTTCACGGAATAAAAAGAATAGATTTTTCAGAAAAAATATTTTCTCTGATGAAAATGAACCATGCCCTCGCTTCAGGAATTCATGAAAAAAAAAAGCTACAAAAATGAAGGAACAAACAAGTAGTGTTTCTCAAAGTTTCAAGCAACATCAAGATACTCCTCATGAAGAAAACAAACTCCATGAAATTTACTTAATTGAATGTTCGGTAGATGAAAAAAAAGTTAATTATTCCTCACTTTGTTGAAATTCATCGTTTTGAATTTTTTTTTACCGAAACAAATATTATACCATATGTATAACGGTTTCCTGTTAATTCAATGTCCGGTTGGAAAATTTTCGATGGATTTCCCCTTCCCAAAAATTTGGCTTCGGCCCGTCCCTGTCAGCAGTGTCTGCGTGATGAGTTGGCTATCCCAAAAATTGAAAATCTTGAATCAGTTTAAATTTTGCCGTAAAAGTGCTTGCACTCGTTAGAATTTTTGTAGAAGTGATTATCGAAACGATTCGAATTCTATGCATTGGTAAGCGACTATCGTGAATTTTAGGCTTTATATCTACAACCCTAAGCAAAAAAAAACCATTTCTTGTGGTCTTGGTACGAAATATAATATTAGTATAATGAATTACTCAAATCAAATGGTCGATAAGTATCTACCCAAAGATTATAGAGTTAGAAAGATAGGAAACGCCCTTACATCTGTGGTACTAAAATCCGACTACGATTTTTGGCAAGTTTCTTACTTTTGACACCTAGATGGCGCTGAAAACATAATTCAGTACAGAAAACTATTTTAATAGGCGCGAAATTCGAATTATACTTTTCATGAGTATTGTTTGTCGAGCTTTTAGAGAAACATCCTGATCGACAAAACAAAAGCAGAGCCCCGTTTTTTGATCAGGATTATATTTTCCATCTACACATTGTTTTGAATCAAATGAAATACATTTTGAATTCTTTATATTTTTATTTGAAATGATTGTGTAAAATCAACTACAATACAACTTTTATGAAATTGACAACATTTCAAAAATTTGTTCACATATTAGAGAATTATTATAACAATTTCAAGAACTTATTCATACAGTGAACTCTCGATAAATCGAACATCGATGAATCAAACAGTTGTTCTGGGCCCGATTCATACATATCTTACCCAGTGTATTTTAACCTCAATGAGTCTAGAGGGTCTAGTAGATGAGTCGAACTGCTGGAAGGGTCGTCAAGAGAACCACCACCTCTCTAAGTCGTTCTTCTGACCACCATTGCCTCTATGAGTTGAACTTTTTGATCTAATGAATGAGACCGAAGAAAATTCGGTTCGCGAACAAATTATCCAGAACAATATATTTTTGCCTCGAAACCTCTAATCATGTGACAACACTGAAAATAAAAAGCAATGAACAAGACAGTTACATGATACGAGTTTCAAAACTTACATTTCCATTCTCTTTGGTAATGAAAAGAATGCACATTCAAGATTATTATTTCTGCAATTAATCACCATGCATTTCGAATGTCGGCCAGTTTTTAACACAAAATTCAAAACAGAAAAACACACAAACCAAGATTATGGAGTGAGGTAGGTGCTACTCTTGTAGATTTCGAGTAATTTCAGTGGAAAATACGCGAGAAAATACAATCATCATTCAGCTAGAATATTCATTCAAGTATTTCTTTCAAAATTGACAACAGCCTACTAATAATCTCTATTTAATCTATGCCAAATGGACCCTAATTAAATATTTTAACCATAGACCGATTACTTTTGAAAAACAGATGTCGCTGACATCACTGTAGTCGCTTCGTTTCCCATCTTTATACTCTATAATCTTTGTATCTACCTACATACACATAAATGCAGTCTGTATTACCAATTTCTGAGTGGGTAGATATTATCCAAAATGTGCCTGCATGCTATTACTTTACTTTGTCCATTACTTTTCAAAGGCCAGAGATCAAATATTCTTGCTAATGGTTTTTCACCGAAAGACTGAGTTATTCGCACGATTGAACGAAGTTAGCAAATTTTCAAAGCAGTCGGAAAAATTTCAATGGATGGGGTTGAAATAGATACTTCCAAGAGGGTTGTGAAATATGTAGGTATCTATTTTAACCCCGTCCATTGAAATGCTTCCGACTGCTTTGAAAAAATGCCAAGTTCGTTCAACATAAGGGGGAATAACTTACTCTTCTGGTGAAAAACCATTAGCAACTTACTGAATATTCAAACTCTCACTTTTGAAATGTAATAGATATAGTTAAACCACGAAGACACATTTTGGATAAAACCATTCAAATTGAGGGCATACCTTTATATGTAGGTACAGGGTGATTCACTTATCTTGGTAACCCCAATTTTCTCGAAAACGTCCGAATATTTTTCATTCTATGAATGGCGTTTTGAACAAGTCAATGTCGACTTGAGATGCGCATAAAAATCTACAGAATAAATAAAGACGCCAGGCGTCGCGGCGCTATCAAAAATTTTTTCTCCAGGGACATACCTTTTTTATCATGTCATTCAAAAAATAATTTCATTCCGAATTTTTTTTTCGAATACAATTTTTATCGATTTCTAACCGTTAGCGATCTGCAGCGTGTTTTATATTGATTCTATTCCATTTATATTTTTCTGTATTGTGGTAGTATGCCTTATTTAGAGACATAGATGTGATTTTGTGATTTGAATTCAAGAAGGCTAGTTTTCTGGTGAATGTGCTCCTTCAAATAAGTTTAAATATGTGGCTACAGCAAGATGGGGCTTCATGCCACCACGCTGCCATTCTCAAAAGATATTTAGATCAAGGATTCGGAAAAAAATGGATTGAAACCAATGGACCCATCAGATATCGCCAGACCTAACGGTCATGGATTACTTTATGAGGGGTCCCCTTGAATATAGGGTATACCAAACTGATTCTAATAACTTGGACTATTTGAAAATGAAGATAAGAAACTCATGTGCCCAAGTGGACCCTTATATTTTGACCAAAGTAATGAAATAACTTATGTATGGGTCATAATGGCTGGTATATAGAATATATGATTCGAAATTTTTTGTTTCTTATTAAAAAAAATATTTATTATTATAAGATGTAATATTCAATGAATGAAATAATAGAAAAATAGTTACAGAGCCTCCACCATTTTACGGAACATAATCAAATTCAGGTCATCTAGCCATTATGATCCATACACAAGTTATATCATCTCCCTATTTCATCATAAGTCACTTTGGACAAAACATGAGGGTCCATTCATTTTCGAATTCTTAATCTCAATATCTCTTCACAATGGCAGCGTTGTGACATGGAGCCCCATCTTGCTGTATCCACATATTTGATCTTATTTAAAAAGGCAAATTGTTTAGAAAACTTGCCTCCTTGAATTCAAGGCATAAAATCATATCTATGTCTCCAAATCAAGGAATACTACCATAATACAGAAAAAAAATAAACGGAATAGAATCAACATAAAACACGCTGCAGATCGCTGACGGTAAGAAATGGACAAAAATTGTATTCGAAAAAAAAGTTCAAAATGAAATTATCTTTCGAATGACGTGATAAAAAGGGTGTGTCCCTGGAGAAAAAAATTTTGATAGCGCCGCGACGCCTGGCGTCTATATTTATTCCGCAGATTTTTATGTGCATCTCAAGTCGACATTGACTTGTTCAAAACGCCATTCACAGAATGAAAAAATATTCGGGCGTTTTCGAGATAATTGGGGTTACCAAGATAAATGAATCACCCTGTACATTAGACTGGCCTTAAGAAAAATGTTCGTGCTCCAAGTTGATTTTCCTAAAGTTGAACAAAAAGAGAAGCGATCCTCCAAATTTCAGCTCTCTATCTCAATATTAAGGAGTGCCGTGCCGGTGAATTTTTCTATTTTTTTTTAATATGATTTTTATCAGTTTTTCATTTTATTTCTCCCAAGGGCCTGAAAATTGTGAAAGAGTTGGAAGTCATAAAAGCTACTGCTGAAAGAGCTGTAAGTTTAGTAGAAGGCAACGTGAATATTTCATCAAGAGATAAAAATCAGAAGCAATTTTCAATCCAGGTATCGTCAGACTACAGAAAGAAATATCTTGATTCCTCTAAACAAACCGTCATGAAAGAATTCACTTGAACATTTTTAAATTATTTTGTGTATCTTTAACGTAAAAAAAAAGTATTCAGAAAAACTATAAGAAGAAAACAATTAAGAGAATAATACATCGACAATATTTAACACGTTATTTTATGTAGAATTTTTCACCCGTGTTCTTGAATTGTGTATCAATAATATCTTCAAATAATAGCGTGAAAAATATCACCAGGATCATACTCATGTGTCTGCAATTCAATTTCTGTAATCGATAGGAAAGAATTTAAGAATAAAGTAAAAAATTGATAAAAATCATATTTAAAAAAAATAGAAAAATTCACCGGCACGGCTTAATATTGAGATAGAGAGCTGAAATTTGGAGGATCGCTTCACTTTTTGTTCAACTTCAGGAGAATCAACTTGGAGCACGAAAATTTTTTTTAACGGCCAGTCAGAATGACAATTCTCGGAATATTTCGTAGTTTTTGGTCCTGAAAAATATTCTGTTTTCTTGTGTTATAACATGTTTGGTTTACCTATGGGAGATGATTGCCTTTCATTGGGGTCCCGTAGCGGTCTTCAAACATCTGAACTGCCGAAAAATCATCACCTGGAAGGTCGTATCCGGTTTGAAAAACCTCACGACCAGAGAGCGAGAATTTGTGGATTTTGAAATCGAATATCGAAGGAATTTCGAAAGACAAGTGTGATTACGTCTCCAAATTAGCTGATGAACATGGTATCGAAGTGATTCTTCTGCAAGAAACCCACACGGCAACAGAAAAAAAATCCTCGTGAAAGGGGACAGTTGAAAGGTTATGTATTGACTTTTTATAAGTTTAGCTTGTTATGTTAAAAAATTATCAGTTTCGTGAATTTCAACAGATTCGGAAAGGGGAAATTGATGGAGCTTTCTCATTTCTTTTAAATTTTGTGACATTTCTGTCATAAATATTTATAAACCTCCGAACATTATTTGGCCAAGAAATCTGAATGTTGATGTTTTTTAAAGTACCAAATGCATTTCTAAAATGCATTTGATTTATTCTGAATAATCGGTTTCTTTTCTGATTTTGTCTTTTTTCATTTCAGATTAAGAATTGCGAGTCGTTCTGGGAAGAATTTGTCTATCCGAGCCCATCGACGGATAGCATGAAGTTGATCACACTGATGTCTTTCAAGATTTTCCTGATATTTAATATTTTATGAGAGAGAGAGATACATTTATTCAATCATATAACCAATTCAGGTGTTGATCTTGTCAAACACAATTCATTTACAAAAGGTAAAAGAAGAAAAAAAAAAAACAAAGGAGCAAAAAAAGAAAGAAAAGTGAACTCTACAGTTCCTCAAAATTTCTTTCATTTAAAAACTCGTTTAAACTATAATAGCATTTCTTTACGAGAAAACTTTTAAGGCTACTTTTTTGTACACTGAGAGATCGATTTTTGAATTTTTCAGGTAAATTATTCCATATTGACAACAAACTATATATAACATTTTTCTGCAAGTATGAGAAGTTTGGCTTATCCTCAATTAAACAGTTTTTCCCTCTGGTGTTATAGGGATGTTCTATATTTTTGAATTCAGAAGGATTATTGATAACAAACATTACAGACTCATATATATACATACTGTGAAGGGTTAATATACTAAAGTTTTTAAATATAGTTTTACAGGTTTCAGTTTGTTTCATTCCAAAAATTATTCTTAAACATTTTTTTTGTAGTAGAAAAATTCTTTCAACTATTGGAGATCTTGCCCAGAAGATTATCCCATATCTTATTCTTGAGTGAACGTAAGCATGATAGGTAGATAATGCAGCATCCACCCCTACTGTATCTCGGATGATCCTCAAAGCATAGCAATATCGTGCTATATTTGGAGCGAGTTTCTCAATTTGACTCTTCCAGTTTAGCTTAGAGTCAATATTTAATCCTAAGAATGATAGACTTTGTGTTGTTTTGATGTTAGTATCTTGGTGTTTTAAATTCAACTCATCTGTTTCTTCACCTCTGAACAATAGGACTTTAGTTTTGTCTATATTGAGCATTAGGTTGTTTTCATTAAACCATTTATTCATTTTTTTCATATCACTTTCGAGACTAGATCTACAATCATTTAAATTATCAGCTTCAGTAATTATAGTTGTATCATCTGCAAACATGACAGCATTATTGTCAGTGCACTGTATCAAATCATTCGTATAAAGTATATAGAGCAATGGACCTAGGATAGATCCCTGGGGAACCCCGCTCCTTACTTGTTTCCACTTTGAAGTTTTTATGTTGCCATCTTTCCCCTTGCTGGTTGTTTTTTGCATTCTGTTTGTGAGATATGACCTTATCAGTTTCATTGCTACACCTCTTATACCATACTTTTCCATCTTTGCTAACAGCTTCTCATGATCAACCCTATCAAAGGCCTTTGACAGGTCCAAACATAGAGCAGCTGTGGTGTGCTGTTGGTTCAGTGATTTTATGATGGTTTTGAGTGCTTGGTATATCGCATTTATGGTAGATTTACCCCTTCTGAAACCGCATTGCTGTTTAACCAATATGTTGTTTTCCTCAAAAAACTTGATGAGTTTATCGAAGATTAATTTTTCAAAGATTTTGTTGACATTAGATAGTAGTGATATGGGTCTGTAGTTGTCAAATCTTTCTCTACTGCCTTTTTTGAATATTGGTATCACAAGTGCTTCCTTTAGCATCTGAGGATACTTCCCTGTTTGTAAAATTTGGTTGAATATATGTGCCAAAGGTGATGTTATTATTGATGCACACTTTTTAAGAAGTTCTACAGGTAATTCATCATGACCAACTGATTTTTTATTTTTCAGTTTTTGGATATAGTGATACATTTCTTGCTCCACAACTGGACTCAGAAATATACTCTTACTGCAAGATTTTATGTTATCAACATTAGTATTTACTGCACTGTTTTTATTGATTGAGTCAATAAAATATGAGTTGACCCTATTTAGTATATCAACTTCATTTTCTTGAGGAAATGCATTCAGAATAGAGTTACATCCATTATGGTTTTTATTTGTGATGTTGTTTACCAGATTCCAAGTGGCTCTGCTTTTGTTTTCAGCTTCCATTATATACTTCCTGTTGCTCATCCATTTAGCCTGTCTAGTAACTTGCTTGAGTATTCGACAGTATTCTCTATAGTAATCAACTGTTATTTTTCCTTCCTGTACTTCATTCCAAATTACTCTTTTTCGCTTACTTGATGTTCTTATCCCAGTAGTAATCCATGATTTTGTGTTCCCTCTGGCAGTGCATTTTTTCTGTGGGAAGATAAGGTTTAAGTGAATCTTCATTATCTCGGAGAAACCGTTATATGCTCTCTCCGGATCCATTTCGTCCATCACATCCTGCCAAGATACATCCTGTAAGCTGTTAACAAACTGTTGAATTTTGGTGTTAGTGAACAGTCTTTTCTTCTCAGTAGTTTTTTTATGTATAACATTATTACTTTCTATGGTTATGAACTGAGCCATGTGATCAGACAAGAGAGAATTTATATTGCTGTTATTTCCAAAATCATGAGTGTTGACAAAGATATTATCTAACAAAGTTTTTGATGTTTTTGTTATTCTGGTTGGTTCATATATTGTTGGCTGTAAATCATAGCTATTAAGCATATCCAGGAAATTATATTTTGATTCACTTTCTTCCATTAAATTGATGTTAAAGTCACCACATAGTATCACTTTGCTTTTAGCAAATTTTTTATTTACTACATTGAGTAATTGATCAATTTTATTCATAAATACCTGTATACTTCCCAGACAAGTTCTATATACAGACAAGACCATTAATTTCCTTGATTTGCTGTACACACAAGATACCTCAATCTGCTTTTCTACACTTAAGTTGGTGATGTCTGGAATGTTTTCAAAATCATGAATAGTATCTCTGATTAAGATGCATGTTCCCCCATGGATGTACTGTTCCCTGGAGAAATTTGATATTACATTATATTTTGGAATTTTCAGAAGCTGAATTTCTTGCTCATCCATCCAGTGTTCAGTGAAACACATAATATCAGGAGGCTTTTCGAGTTCTTCTACAAAGAGTTCTATTTCAGGCAGTTTATTTCTCAGGCATTGTATATTCTGATGTAATATATTTAAGCAATCACTTGATTCAATTCTCTGTCGATGTTTCTTCTGAGGTGTAAAAAATGGTTGGCAATAAGAAGTAGAAAGACACTGGATGTTGATATGTGTCAGATCAATGTGAAGATCCTCCTGGGCACTGGAATGGATTTCTACAAATTGCTTAGGTTTTGGGTTGTCTGCGAAAAAGGTTTCGAAAGGAAAACTCTCTTATTAATACACCTTCCGGCCAAAGATCGGGCGTACACAACGTCTGAAATAATTTTTCTGATGTTACACCTACACTGAATGCAGAATTTTGTCCTTTTGTATCAAGTTTGCGCACATCTATTTCATTCTTGTTTCCAACATCTTTCAGATAGTCTTTTATGTCTATGTAATTTTTTTTTTACGGGGAGACAGGTTTTTTCGGCTGAGGTTTTTTCCCCTGGCTGTAGAGTATCGTATGATACTAGTGATGATAGTATCGTATGATTCTATATATTTTTTACCTCAGCTTAGGTACTTTTTGTTTCAACATTTGTTGTATCATTTTAAATATATATGTATATATAGTCTAAGGTACATAATATAGATACGAAATAAAGGAATATCGCAATAGATCATCAAAATGGCAAAAGTTGCGTAGCCAAAATGGGCAGATTCCACATTTCCAACCCGATCGATGACTTTACTCATGGGAATGAAATAAAAATTAGATAACTTATCTACCATTTTTGATTTGTGTGATTCATAATACTTGGGTACATCAAAGTTTATAATCTTTGGAGTACATTATATTGTATTGTCATATTGACAATTTTTCGGAATACGTCTTAGTGTTTGGTCTCCGACAAAATTCATAACATACGGCACAAATTGGCAGAAAATGAGCACAGTTTATCTGAAAAAAAAATTATCAAATTTCCATATGTAAGTCACAGCGTCAAGTTAGTAACGCACAGTGAAAACTCGGAATATCTGGAGAATTGAACAGGCACAAAATTCAAGATATACGACACAAACTGGCAAAAAACATTCCAATACCAAAATTCCAGGAGTGGGTAACCAACTTGACGCACCTAAGAAAAAGTGACAAACTTCACCGAGAAATCCATGAATGTAAAGTTACGTACAATGTAAATCCAGAAACGCACTAGTATATTTCGTGTTATTATTTTTATTTCATGTAACTTCTCATTTTTGTTATGTTTCTTTCTGAAAATTTTATGAATGAGCACATATTAATATATATGGAATATTCTCATCCTGGTATACTTGACCATGAAAAAAAAAGTAGAATATTAGTTTGTTGAAATGATATGTGGTAATATTGATGTCTTACCGTCTTAAATGAAACTGTATAGATTTATATATTAACGTAAACATTATTTGAATTGAACTTTGTAAGTGACGGGGTATCATTGAAGATGAAGAAGATTTGAAACGTCGAATATATGAAAATTCCACATATGAGTCACGGCGTCAAGTTGGTGACTCATATTGATATTTCGAAATATCTCGAAAACTGAATGGGCACAAAATTCATAACATACGGCACAAATTGGCTACAAGATAGGGGCAATTTATCGAAACATTTTTTTTACAAAATTCCATATGTGACTCACCAACTTGAGGCTTGACTCAGTGAAAACTCGAAATATCTCGAAAACTGAATGGGCACAAAATTCATATACGGCACAAATTAGCACAAAATGAGCACAATTTATCGAAAAAATAAAATTTCCAAAATTCCATATATGAGCCACTGCATCAAGTTGGTGACTCATAGTGAAAATTCGAAATATCTCGAAAACTGAATAGGCTCAAATTGGAACAGAATGGACACAATTTATCGAAAAAGGAAAATTTCCAAAATTCCACATATGAGTCACAGCGTCAAGTTGGTGACTCATATTGAAATTTCGAAATATCTCGCAAAATGAATGAGCACAAAATTCATAACATACGGCACAAATTGGCACAAAATGAGCACAAAATTTCCAAATATTTTCATATCAAAATTCCACTAGTCAGTCACCAACTTGATGCACCTCCCGGCGCGGCGCTTCGCTTGGCTCGGGGTACTACCGTGATGGAGTTTTTTTCATTTCTTTCAAATTTTGTGACCTTTCTGTCATAAATACTTATAAACCTCCATGGAATTTCAGTAGGGCTAATTGGATCAAATTTGGGAATAAAGTCGATAGTGACATAAGATGGATCGTTATAGATCTTATGATAATTATTCTCGATTCGTGGGCGTAGTTAAAGCTGCAGCTAAAAAGTTCATTCCGAAAGCTTTTCGTAAAGAAGACGTCCCTGGATGATCAGAGAAAACTGAAAAATTATACAAAAATCATCAAAATTCCCCATTAAAGGGAAATAGTGAAAAACTCATGAGCTCAATAAATGCCAGTCGGAAGGAAAATAGAATAGTGAAGTCAAAAATATGAATTTTACACATTCCAGCAGAAGTTCATGGGATCTTTTGATAAAACTAGGTGAACCTGCACCTCTCGCTATATCATCTTCGAAAATCAACCCTTAATTGATTGCTCGTCGTCTTTTTAATGTCTATAATTCAGTTAAAATATCGAAAACTCCAATCAGAGATATGAAGTTGAAATAACATATATTCAGGACATCAAAACATACCATGAATGTTATTTCTAACCCATTCAATATGGATGAAATGATTTCAGCGATCAAATAAACAAAATCTAGAAAAGCAGCCGGTTTTTATGGAATTCATCCAGAATTCATCAAACATTCGGGAAAATAACCCTATCTTGATCATTATATTTTTATAATGATATATTGAATTCCAGCCATTTTTCGACCGAAGCTATAGTAGCAATTTTGAAACGTGGAAAAATTCTCCTGATCCGAGTAATTTTTCCGTCCTATTAGTTTATTAAGTGTCCCTTCAAAATTTTAGAGAGATTGTTTCTATTAAATTTAGAATAGAATCAACTATCGAAAAGTCTTCACAGAATTGTCAGGGTGGTTTCAGGAAAAATAGGAATTGTTGTGATCAGGTTCTTAGCCTCACCACAGTTATTGAAACAGGGTTAAAAAAAAAACTTAAAAATAGGGACAGCATTTGTGGATTTATCAGCTGCATATGATGAAGTACGGAAAGATGGATTAAATTATAAACTCTATAACCATTTGAAATGTGGAAAAATGGTTAGGTTAGGTTACTAGAAAATATGCTATCTGACAGAAGATTTGCCGATAATAATAGTAAGTGAATCTTCTCAATCGGGAAATTGACACTGAAATATGAAGCTTGGTGGTGTTACATTTAATTTACCATGCTACAGTTTCGAGAACCAATGTTCTCTTCTTCAGGCTAAAAAATACATATCAATTGAACCTACCACTATAAATTTTACTACTCGCCCAAGTCTTATCTTATCTTATAATTAGTTGTCCCCATTATAAATTTCAAGATGGTTTCGAGTCTATACACAAAGTAAGAAATGCATTTCTGAAATGGGCTGTTAATTTCAAAATAATTAAATTTATTCTAAATAATTGGTTTCTTCTCTGCTCTTTTCTTTTTTCATTTCAGATTAAGAATTGCGAGTCGTTTTGTGAAGAATCTGAGTCCATTAACGGATGATATTCTCTTGGATTTGGATCACGCTGATGTCTTTCAAGAATTATCTGATAATTAATATTTTAAGTGAATTTTTTGTCACAGGTGAGTTGAGGGTTTTTCTGTGCTGGGGTTTTTTCCTTCTCCTCATTTAATCATACTGCAGACCTGTGTGGTTTTTTTCGTCTAGGTTAATTATGCATACCCTAAAATTCACGATATATATATATATATATATATATATATATATATATATATATATATATGTATATATATATATATATATATATATATATATTATTTTGATACAGAGAGCTAAAATAATACAATACATATTGAAACAAAAGGGTACCTAGCTGAGGTTGGTGAAACACAGGAAAACCATACAGGTCTGAAGTATGATTAAATGAAAAAAAAGTTACTTAAAAAATATCCAGAAAATTTTGAAAGACGTCAGAGTGATCATCTTCATGCTATCCGTCGATGGGCTCAGATAAACAGATTCGCAATTCTTAATCTGAAATGAAAAAAGACAAAAGCAGAAAAAAAAAACAATTATACAGAATAAATCAAATTATTTTGAAATTAACCTTCCATTTTAGAAATGCATTTGTTACTTTATCTATAGCCTCGAAACCATCTTGAAATTTATAAATGGGACAACTACTTATAAGATGTTCTATAGTCTCCTCATTTTCCCCACACGATAATACCTAATCATGAAAGTAGGATATACTGTAGAACTATGTACAATTATCGTTTTTTGAAAGCGCTTATTCAACTGAATATTGAAAATTTAATGGAGTTTTGAAAAAAAAATTTTTGTTTCAATGGAAGAATTCTGTATGAAATCAGATAAAAATGGAAATATGGGTGTAATCGAGCTTCCACTAATAGATTCACTGTTAGTAGAACATATCTTTTCTGGGACGAGACCCCGTGCCCCGCAGAAAACGAACCTATATTGTACCTATATTTAAATACATATATATAGATTCGCCAATGTGAATATCTACATCAACAACATAAAATTTATGGTGGACATCGAGAATTGTAGATACCATTTGCAAAAAAAACGTACTTGCGTTGCCTGATACCTTATCACTCAACACAACATTGATTGGTGGTATCGAAGGTTGTAGTTGAATCGTGTACGGTAATTGAAGTAAAACGTAGGCGGGCTCAATGCCTACGTTGCCGGTAAGTCCCGCCTCTGTAAAAATGGTATTGGCGACGTTCAATCGGTTTCCCGCCTATATTTATTTCCTGCATTCTATTCCGAACCAGGCTCTTATAAATAATAATAAGTTATGTGAAACGTTTATGGATAATATTAACCAACCCACAAAAAAAAACTTAGGGAAAACTGTAATATGCGTTTGGACCTGATAATTGGTTTTAAAATAATGTTTCGCAAAATGGATTTCTATTCAGAGAATGGAGAAATATACCATTGATCGATCAGGTTTTACATGTGAAAACTCACTATTTTTGTCGAACGATTTGAATTATTTTTAGTTTTCATCACTTTGTTCAAAATAAATTAGTAGATTTCTCAGAAATCTGATTATGTAAAATCCGATATTATTTTGTTTCTGTTTCGAAATGTTTATGAAATCTCCCATAAAACTGATAACGTTGTATGAAACCTGTTCTTTCGAACAGTTCTGTCATTGAACGATGGCCGCGAAAGCCATCATGATAACGTTGTGTTTTTATATGATATAATGAAAAATTTGATGAAATTCTGGATTTAGAACCAGAACTGAGATCTAAAAAGGTTTTCGAAAATACTAATGAAACTGATGAGTAATAATTGAAATCTGATGTAATAATTCTGGCGATATTGAAAAAAAACTTCATCGAGAACTTATGGTGAAATCAAATAGTAGTATTAAGAACAGGGTTCGACCGATATACATAATATCGCCGATATTTATTCTGATATATATCATGATATATATTGATATTTATAAGGATTGAGATATATCAGGGATATTTATAAATTTACCAAAATTTGCGACTGTGCGTAAAAATTTCATAATTAATCGCGATTTAAGAGCGCACCAATGTCACCAATGTATACGGACATACCGACCGTTTGTACGATCGAAGAAGCAACGTATTTTCGGGGAATCCAGATAGAGATGTTATAACTTCGCCGTAAAATCGTCAGTGCACTATTCATTGTGCTCTTGTTTTTTTGTTTTAATTTTTGAACAGAAAGCACGTTCACGTATACAGCTGAAGTTTGCAGTATGTAATAGCAATTTGAGATTGATATGGGA
This sequence comes from Hippodamia convergens, assembly GCA_038502775.1. Classification (NCBI taxonomy): domain Eukaryota; kingdom Metazoa; phylum Arthropoda; class Insecta; order Coleoptera; family Coccinellidae; genus Hippodamia; species Hippodamia convergens. Next base: position 62,169,233 of record CM076609.1, on the reverse strand, counting down.
TGAGGCCACTGCATCTGCACAGGAAATTTTTAATAATCCGGATAACGAACTTTTTATAAATTGATCAACTAACTTTTTTTTGTTGTTTTATGTTTTTTAGAACCTTGATTAGTTTTTTTAATAAATTTGGTAAATGAACTTCTAAATACGTGTCATTTATTGATTTCTTTAAAGAAAAATTTGAAAAATTGTTCGTAAGAATAAATATCAGAAAGTTGATATATAACGGATATACAGGGTGGCCATTTGAAAACGAAACAGACGAAATTACAGACGAAATAAATTTTTTCGATAGAAATGCTCGGACAGGTCGATTTCTGTTTCGAGAGGGACAACTTAAGATGTAGGTTACGGACGCATAGCGCTTCAACCCTTGCTACTACAACCCTCACCCCCAATTTTTGAATAGGGAAGATGGGGTGAGTGATACCTCATTTGAAAGGTATTTTTATACTGATTTCAGCACAGTAATTTTTTTTTTCATTTTATGCATTAGTTCTCGAAATACAGGGTGGCCATTTGAAAACGAAACAGACGAGATTACAGACGAAATAAATTTTTTCGATAGAAATGCTCGGACAGGTCGATTTCTGTTTCGAGGGGGACAACTTAAGATGTAGGTTACGGACGCATAGCGCTTCAACCCTTGCTACTACAACCCTCACCCCCAATTTTTGAATAGGGAAGATGGGGTGAGTGATACCTCATTTGAAAGGTATTTTTATACTGATTTGAGCACAGTAATTGTTTTTTCATTTTATGCATAAGTTCTCGAAATATTCTTAACTAAGCATTTGAAAATGAAGTGGTGTTTTCATGACTCTCGTAGTGTTTTTTTGTGAAAAATCGACATTTTGAGCTTCAAAACAACCATGACTGTGGCTTCCTTCCTCCAATCCATTGACATAGAAATCTTTCATCAAGATGTCGAACAAACAACCCCAATTTTTGAATAGGGAAGATGGGGTGAGTGATACCTCATTTGAAATGTTTTTCACAAAAAAACACTACAAGTGCCATGAAAACACCACTTCATTTTCAAATGCTTAGTCAAGAATATTTCGAGAACTAATGCATAAAATGAAAAAACAATTACTGTGCTGAAATCAGTATAAAAATACCTTTCAAATGAGGTATCACTCACCCCATCTTCCCTATTCAAAAATTGGGGGTGAGGGTTGTAGTAGCAAGGGTTGAAGCGCTATGCGTCCGTAACCTACATCTTAAGTTGTCCCCCTCGAAACAGAAATCGACCTGTCCAAGCATTTCTATCGAAAAAATTTATTTCGTCTGTAATCTCGTCTGTTTCGTTTTCAAATGGCCACCCTGTATATCGATATATATCCGACATTTTGATATTTATATAAATATCATGATATTTTCGAACCCTGATTTAGAAATCAGTGAATTATCCTGAATTATATTTTGAATCTAATGCAAATAAATTTGGATGTAAAGATAGTTCAAGTTCTAAACGTTAATTGAGCAATACGAATGAATCTGCCATAAAATCAGATGAACGCAATCAGTCAAAATTTCGAAATAGGTGATAAAAATTAAAAAACTCTCAAATAAAATGATATGTATATACCTAGGAATATGGGTATGCCATATACCTATCGAAAAATATATTTGCTGTATTATATGTGAATGATTTAGTTATTGCTGATGATATGCAAACAATTGAATATTTCAAGAAATATTTGCTGAATGCTGGATACATTCCGTATGAAAGATCCAAAAGGATAAAACTGTTTCTTGGGATAAAAATTGATAGAAAATGAATAATACCTTCACACTTGATCACAGTTATTAGATTTTACGTACACAAAATCAGATCCTACTAAATTCAGTATATGAATGCATGTAGAGATGGTAAACACACTTTTTCCGAGTAAACTAAATCATTTTGAAATGTGACGCTCCTTACAATAATCTCATTGGATGTTCAGTGTACCTAATGATTTGCACGCGACCAGACTTGAGTATAAATTAATATATTAATACTCAATGGTATAACTATTGAATTCATATTAGATATTCAACTAAAAATAAAGGATAACTAAGGCAATGTTTGAAAAGAGTTCTCAGTTATCTGGAAGGTTCTATACGAAGTTGAAAATGATCTACAATTAAAAAGCAAATAATCAACACAGGTGTGGACGTGTGGTTTTGTAGATTCAGATTGGGGATGCGATGATGGAAAGAGTGCAACTGGTTATTCATTAAATCTATTTGAACAATGTACCTACAATGAGTGGGAATACTAATCAAATTCAACAACAACTATCAACAATCGCTTCATCACTCGACATAGAAATTATGAAGTGTTGAAAACACGATAAGATTCAATAGACCCACTTTTGCGACTCAGGAAACATAACACAACACGTATGTAAACTATTCGTTGGGTAAACTCTTTTTCAAGTAAATTGTAGATTTCCTTCGGGATATATTCAAATAATGTTTTAGTAAGATAACTGTTTCTGTTAAGGTTTACGTGAAATATATGTTCTTCCTCGTGCATTCTTGAGAGAGTGACATTAAATTTATATATTTTATATCCTGAACACTGAATCTTCCACCTTCATGTACCCATCCAATATTTAACATAAGTTTTCATTTGACGAGGGCAATTTTCCGGTAATTATAAAGTTCCCTGACCAGTTGTATTTTTTTTGTGATCTTGAGGTAAGGAAAATGATCCTAACCTAACCTAACTTGACCTAACCTGAATGCGGATCGATGTTTTTTTTTTTTAATTTTTTTTAATTTAAAAATCTGTAATTGAGACTGTAGTATCAGGAAGTCCTATAGATTCACTGTGCAAAATATTTTTAAAATTGGTGACGGGGCAATAAAATTTATAATAACCAATTTTCCTTCGGTAGAAGATAGAGGAAGACAGTTTTTGAACAATGAATTTGGTGCCCATACCTACGTCGTTGCGTAGATGCATTCGCATTAATCTAGCATAATGTTAAAGTAGGTATAGATATTCCTTCTTAAACATTTACCTAAATGGACATTCAGGATAAAGAAAGGAAGTTGGCAGGAAGACCGAGGCTATTTCGATTAAATTTCAGAGTGGATGAATTCCTTTTTTTGCTGTTATCTTCCTGTTGTTTTGTTTTATGTTGTGATTTATTTATTTTCACTGGGTCTTTGTTTCCTTAATCAGTCCATTCAGACCGGTTAGTTTACTGCCTCCAGTACCTTTGTTTTTGTAATGAATTCTCTTTTATTCATTTTTCCAATTGCGACAAAAATCCTATTACCCAATGTTTTTCATCGTTTTTTATACTGGTGATCGGAATACTTTCTTACAAAATGATATACCTTTCTATAAGGCATTATGTTACTAATTTGGAGGTATCAAATTCACAACGGGCTGGCTATATCACGTGACCTTTGTTGCTTGTACTAACATATCAGAATGCGAAATAACTCGTCTAGTTTGGAGTTTTTCTCAGTCAAAGCTCGAATCTCCATGACAGCTGTTCATTATTCTGTGATCTTGAAGAAATGGAGTAAAAATTATGAAACAAAAAGACTAATGGAAAAAGACTGTGGTAATTATACGAAGTTAAAGGATTATGTGTTCATCCATTGTTGAAAGCATAGAAATATTGGGTCTCTTAGATGAAAATAGGTTTTTGACCAGTTCCTTTTATTTATATTGACACAAAATATACGATGTTGTGTATTTTTTAGATCAGTAAGAATTGGTCTATCAAAAAATGGCACAGAAATTTATTTCTCACATTTAAAAACACACAACTTTGGGCAAGAATCTAGCTAATAAGACGAGCACCCCACTGGATTCTACTTGAGAAGATGCCTGTATAATGTGTTAATTTCAGAGCTTTATCATCACTTCTAGCAGATACATAGACTTCCAATTTTTTGTTATAACTAGAAAACAGAAGAAGGCGGCCAAAAAGGAATGCTTCTCTCTATAGTTTTTTTTTTGGCATTTGAAGGCACTAGTATTGTCATTAGTCTTGTGTAGATTACACTCTTTCAGTAGAGAGATCTTTGTTCAATTCTTCGTTTATTGTGTAAACAAATCAGACTAGAGTGAGAAGTGAGTATAAATATGACTACAATTAGTGTATACTATATAACCATATGAGTATATATGTTAATAAATGAAAAAATATCAAGTTGATGGGCGACAATGGATAGTTAAATCATTCTCTTCACTTTCCCAGAAAAAGAGAACGAGAATGAGTTATCAGATTTTTTCTCCTCTGGATTAAAAGGTGTAGATAGTGCTGAAACATTGAAATTTGCCTAACCGTCAAACTTCTAAAGCAGAAAATAATATGATAAAATAGAACATTCAAACACTAAATCACGTGTATCAGAGTTTTATCAGAAGTTAATGACGGGGTACCTATAGGTAAGGTAGACTGAGTAGGGTTGTGACAATTTCATTGGATCGCCGATAATTTCGTTCAGTCTTAACTGAAAATGTCAATTGATGAATCAAACAACGATTCTGAAGATTTCCATAAATTTGAGAATTTGTCTGATGGAGGAGTCTGATATAGACCCCGAAAAAGTAAGGTTTGACAGTTCGAAGTATTTTCACAGTGTTTTGAAAGGAATTGGCCCTGATAAATTAGTGCACAAGTCTTCCACAGGAATCTTGCTTTTGTGTTTCAGGGACTGGAAGAGAAAATCCTAAACATTTTCAGAATTAACCAGAGGCCTTCCCTAATATTAATAATAATTATAATAAATAATATAAATATTCTTCTTAATGCTTGGTCTGAATGTTTCGAACTTTTCTCCATGACATAATTAAATGATTCAACAAATAACTTAGTATTGCTACTCTCGTTTTCTTTATATCTCGCTAAAATGTTCTCATTTTGTGACCATCTACTCAATTTATCAAAGGCAAAATCCATCTAAAATTATTGAATCCAACTTGTTTGTATCCAGAGAAACTGGGATAAACATGTCCGCATTTATTGAAATTTGAGAATTGAGCAAAAGTGAATTGTGATTTTCCTGAATTTTCACTTGGTAAAAATACAATTTTCTACTTTGTGAACATCAAACTCTCTGGTGGTGGTAGATATTAAAGAATTTGTAGATTGAATTAAAACAATGCCTGCCTGTTCCATTCTTATTTAAAGTATTCAATTCAAACCACATCTCAGCCTGCAGGAAAACATCTTCAAGCAGCTGCCGCAACTCTGGCCACAAAGACTTTAACAGAAGGAGATTTGAGACTTCTGCATAATTCACTGTTCTAATTTAATTTATGTTCCGTTGTGAATTATCAATGAAATCATTTATGAACATAATGAAAAAGATAGGAACAGCATTGGAACCATTGTTAGTAGATATTTTCACCAGCAGTGTTCTTCCTGGGAAATATGACTGAATCCATTCCATTCTTTTTTTAATAAAATATTAACACTCAAGCGATCGAAGGCCTCGGCAAGGTCCCAATGCCAAGGCTACATCCCCAAAAGAATTCGTAGATCGTAGATAACAGATCTTAAAATCGTAGATAGCAGATGTTGACTTCTGGAAAAATAAATCATTTTCCACAAGTACTGAACAACCTGATTACAGAATGCTGATCCAAAAAACTTCTAGAATGATTGAAAAAAAAAAGTATAGATAAAAAGTCTTTCATTTGACCTCAGGAATCTGTTACAATATATATGTATAAGTCAAAAACTCAGCCAATTTTATAACTCGTCGTGAAAGAAACTTATTTGACTTATGTTCCTTTCATGAATGAGATGGAATAATGATAGTGTCTGGAAATGAAATGTTACAGGAAGAACTATGAGTAGCCTATATATTTCAAAGAATTGTACAAAAACATAAGAAATTCGTTTCGTGGATACTTTTTGTTTCAAAATTTATTGTATTATTTTAGCTCTCTATTTTCATAAGAATATATATATATATATATATATATATATATATATATATATATCAAAATGATGTATTTACCTACTTAATTCAAAATCAATCATACTTTATCAGATCGATGGTTTAAAAAGGTACATTTTTATCTCCAAACGGGATCTTTCGAACCACGAATACTTGTCTAATTTTCTGATCAGTAATTATACCTATTAGGCTCACGCAATCACGCTCTATCAAATATTCGCCATGGAAGTTTTCAAAAACAATGTACCATGAAGTATTCACAATTTGAAAGTGTGGAGGTGGGTGACTGAAGATTTTTTGGAAGAATAGTTAAAAAATCGTTCAGTAGCAAGTAATTTTGATTCCAACATTGATAACTCGAAACTAGTTCCAGTGCCATAAATTTTTCGGTTTTTACTGGATGATCAGAAAATTGGTACCTGCACCTGTGAAGATTAAATTAAAAATGTTCATAAAAAAGTAATAAATTATTTAATCCAACAAGTGCAATCATCTCCGTGGCCTTCAGGTGATAATTTTCTAGAAATTGTCCTTCGGATAATGAGGATAAAGTTTGTATTCAAACAAAAAAGGTATTGGAATGAAATAATCAGGCTTGCCGTAAGAGAAATTTGAATAATGACCATATAAAACTGCACTATCAGATTCATAAAACAACTGTATTAATTGACCCATATCAACTGAATTTGTAATGAGTAGGTAAGGTAGGACGTGACTGTTAGGAATATTTGAACTAAATCACGTTACGATTTTTTTTTAATTTACATACAGAGGGATGTAGGGGATTCCAAAGATTTGGAATTTCGCATGACTTCGGGAATTGGATATGTGACATTGTGACTGATATAGAGCAATTACATCTGAAATATTCATAAAATTGAAGGAACTGAAGTGGTGTTCACGACCTTGGATGTACAATCAAATAATTAACAGGTTTTAAGGCTGGCCATGGCTGAGGCTGTAGCTATGAAAAAGCTGAGGATTCCGAAATTTATATGAGGTTAACTTCAGATCCAACTATTAGTGTGCAAAATAAGCTGAATAAGATTGTCTCTAGATTGTACAAGATGAATTGTATTGATCGGTAAACCTAAAATTTTCTTAGATCTAATAATGAAGTCAGTTCGAGAATATATTTTCTGTAGAAAACACATAAAGGAAGTAAGTAATTTTTTGGCGCGGTTGCTCTCCAATGCTTTCATAAGAGATGAAAAACATGTTGTGAATTCTTTCGATGTCGTTGAGGACTTTTCAGGTAGACCCCTACTGGACAATTACATATTTGTTCCTTTGGACGTCATATCACTTTTCACCAATATTCCTCTTTTTGTGTAGGTTAGTTTAATTTTTATGAAATTTTTTACGAACAAATTTTCGGAGTTGGTATTGGTAACTGCTCAGCAGTAAGATAAGTATGATGATGACATAATCACGTCCACATCTTATAATAAGATAGATGAAATGTGAACGGCTTTCAATTCCATACACCCTAGATTACAGTTCACCGGAGAAGAGTGGATCTCATCCCTAGATACCAAGGTGATCTCATGTTCAATTGGTATAACAAACCCACCTCTTCCAATAGGGTACTCAATTTCAATTCTCAACATGCGTTTTCTCAAAAGCTTGGTAAACCTTATTAATAACTTAAGACGTAGAGCAGTTCGCCTGTCGCATCCAATGTTTCACGAGGAAAATAAAGAAAAGGTAAGTAACATTCTCGTAGCAAATGAATATCCACAAAGTTTGTTAAGAAAGATCCTTAGAATTATTTATTCTCTCACTGGTACACGGACCTTATATTGAGAGTATTTCTGAGCAGATCCGAAGAGTTCTAGAAAAGGATCATTTTGATTTTGTTCAGAGGCCCGAGAACACTGTTGACAAAAATTTTATTTCATATTGAAAACTAGAACTCTTCACGGATTTTTTAAATAGAATTCCATGTTAGAATTGCGCAATAACTTACAAAGGACAAACGGGACGTTATTTGAAAACTATGCTGTCTTAATATAGGAAAAACATGATTAATAGCACGAACCCATTGAAGCATAAAGAAAACTGTACTGCTTTAGCAGAACAGTAAGAGGTACTTACATACTTTCGACTTTGATGAAGCTGAGGTCATCGGCAGACAATCGAATTTGAAAAAAACAGATTGTTACTCAAAATTATTGAAATTAATAATGAAAGGAATGCCGTAAATAGAAAAACTGAAATATGAATACAGCATAAAACCTTCTAATAACAAAGATGAGAGTTATTTTCCAGCATGAAACTGCCGTTGCCTGAACGAAGCGAAGTAAAGTTCGGGTAAGGAGTTGAGTGCGGAAAGACACTTTCAGCACGAGTTCGGAACAATATTTTTTCTACAAACGATTATATGGAATCGATTTGAATTCAACGCACAGATCAAATTTGATTACCTATATTAATTCATAATACACGTTAATGTCAAACGTAATTTTACATGTCATTACCATAGTACTCTCATTGTTGACGTTCGGTGCATAGAGACATATCATAATTGAAGGGGCAAGAGGAAGAAGGGGTTATATTACAATTCGATCTGTCGATCTGTGAATGCAATTGTACAAATCGTATTATTAAACTAGCTTTGAATGAAAATGTCCGTTAAACTTACTACAACCTATTTTTCTCACAAACTCATATTTGTAACTTAACCTTGCCCCTTCAATTCAGTTCATTCTTTAATGAAAGAGTGCGGGAAGAACACCCGCTATTCCTTTTCCGCACAGAAAGTGTGAGGGAATAGAATAGCAAGGGTTTTTTCCGCAGTGTTGGAAATGTGACTCTTTACGAATTGAAAATTTACGAATTGAAAAGTGTATGGGAAAATGGTTGAAAGCCTACGCTTGTAGAAAAAAACTATAAACATTTCATTCATACAAATTATTCAATCTATATATATCTTCATTCACTCTCGCCTTCTCGCTGATTAATGGTTAATTGTGCTAATTATGTCAGTTTTTCATTATCTAGATGTAACATTTTGTTTGACTAAGAAAACCACACAGTTTTGTAAGTACCTATCTGACTGTATTTATTAATTTTTGCGGGACTCATATTTTGGTCACTTGACTATTTTGTTCAGGGCCGATCCAAGGGTGTTGGCAGCCCGCGTGTAAAATCCTTATGTGCCGCCCCAATGAAAAAATGTTATGGTTTGTTTTTTGAAATATCGTTTTTGTGGCTTTGGTGCCACACCTTTCAACTGTAAATATTAGATTCAGGAGGGGCAATAATCCCGGTCCTTTTTCTTTAAATAGACATTTGACTCTGAGGATTGTCCTGAATATTTTCATGTAAATTACACTATAAAACTGCAAGTACTAGCATATATTCTTTTATATACCTCATGATCATGTACTAGATGATGTATCACATACTTAACGAATGATTAATCCATTTTAAGAAAATAAAAAAAATTAAATACAAGGATTTCAAATAGAAAACACAGCCTGAATACTGAAACAAAATGAGCAAGAAACAAACTGATATGTAAAAAATCTCTCCTGTACTGAGAAAGTAACGTGATCCAACGGTGTGAAGTGAACCTCAGCCTTAAATTTGGGAGTGAAAATAGAAATTAGTTCTTCGCTGCTCTCATAAAATTAAATGAGTCGAAATTTTTTTTGGGTTTTGGGATGGGAAAGCTATGTTCAATTTCTGATTCATTGGGTTAAATGTTGGTAAATCAGCAAATTGATGTTTTGTGAAATTAATTATCTTTTTGAATTTTCTATACCTTTCATACTCTCTGCGATGCTTACTCTATGGTTCTGTAGCATTTTACTAAAAACGTCCGTTTTTGTTGATCAGTCATGTGAAATTAACATTGAGCATAGAAACTTAAAATTTTCCATGTACTTCACTTGAGTATTAGCTACAATTTTCATCTTATTATTTCCAGTTGGATCTTCAGTTGAAGCATTTGAAGCTTCTACGAAATTTCATACGATAGTTTCGTTTCATCAGAGGTCTTATAGCGTTTATGCGACTCTCCCACCGCGTGTCGCTTAAGATTTTCAAACTCTTTATATTTCAAATCCTTGACATATTTTTAAATATATCCCTTCGATCCCTAGAAAAGTAGGTATTATAATTCTTGCACTACATAGAAAAAACCAGAAATTTGCCTGCTAGAATTGGCAGTATCATAAACCACTAGATCTGAGGTATGAGCCTCACATGGAACACGAAATGCTCTAGGATTAATGTTGGGTACCTTTTTTTGAATTCCTTCATTTTTCCCTTTCATGTATGCTCCGTTATTATAGCCTTGACCCCGAATATCATGAACGTCGATCTAGAGGTTGGGTAATAGGATTTCTAACAATAAACCTTCTACAGTGGTCTTAGTTACTGAAAAAACACCTATAAACTACGCCTCACGTTTTTACATCTACAAATATCGTTGAGGAGTCCCGATATAAATGAATCAAATTTAGCGAACTACTGTTTTCAAAAAATTTCTGTTATCTGATATCTCTATGATATAATTCTGAACCAGTTCCTTCAAATGCCGATTTTTGACGTTCGTAACGCCATGAGTGTAACTTATGAAAATAGCGATTCTCGGGGAAGGATTCTCTGAACTATGCGTTCAAAATTGTCGCATTCACTGAACGAAGATTTCGCTACCGCTACCTAGCATAAATTGAAAGCGCTCCCAAAAATGCCCACTGCTCCAGAACGTGTTGAGTTTGTAGCGTATGTGCCACCGGACGATTCCGCAGCAGTTGCACAACTGTTACGTTCGGTTAATGCGCCCAATGTAGTGGTGGCCTACGGCTAGGATGGGCCCTGATTTTGTTTGATTTCTGAAAATGTCCGTTCATGTTTCTTTATATTTATTATATTTTTGTAAACACTGTTTTTTGTTTTCGAATAGAAATTACCTCTATATATGCCGCAAAAGAAAAATTTATACAGTTCAGACGATTTTATCATATTATTTATAACATCGTATTTTCTACTGTTTCTTTCAGCACCCTGAAGAAGTTTATAAAATAAACGAAATGTCGGCTGATACATAGTTGGTTTTTTTTCCTAATTTGACCCCAAAACCTGCTAATTCTTGATTATTACCTAGTAATATTCGTAAACTGTCCAGCATTTAATCAACAATCTTTTGAAGCTCCTCGTTAGGAATACGATTTAGAGACTTTTCGGTATAAAGTCCAGAGCTATAAGAAAAAAGAACTTCACAGTACTTCGAACGAAGTAATAACATCACAAGCTGTCCCAAAGTATATCAGCAATGAAAAGATCAGAGAACTGAAAATAAAACCTATGGAGGAAATAGTACTTGAACAGAAAGACATAATTAAAAAGGATACTAAAAATTGCTGTGGAATAAGCAATGCATACAAAGTTACCTGAGCTTAGGATATTTCTTAGAAATTGTGGTATTTTAATATTCTCTGGGTAAAATATCATGCGGAATACTTGAATGCTCCTCATTGAAAATTTTCTTCCCGTCTTGTATATTTTAATCGAAAAACAAAATTGTAATATACAAGATTTTGGATCTCAGTTAAACAAATTTTTACAATACGGACCTGGATCTGTGAAAGTAAAAAATATGTTCCAGATATCAATGAACTAAACTGATTGATTCAGAAGTAATGGGTAAATGAAAATATTGATTTTTGTATGAGACACCACGTAACTTGGTTTTTGTTTCGATTAGACCTATCAAAGATGACTTTTTGTATGATCGTCTAGAGTTCTAGAGAAGTCTTACTTCAGGTTACCAATAAAATGCCCATTATAAAAAAGCACGTTCGACTTTGGAAGAGAATTGAAACATTACCCATAAGAAATCGATGAAGCCATGTGACGTTATAAATTTTTTATCATTACAGGAACCGTACCAACGATACTAGTTACGGGTGAATATTGTTATATTCATACCATCTAGTTGGCATTGCGATGACATTGATATAAACTCGCAATTCGAGTAACTCAAGAAATAATTAAAAAAAAAACTGAAGGAGTATGAATTTACTTAAACACTGAGAAAATCCTTTCCTGCCTTCACCACGTGACTAAGACTCAATAACTTTTTAGAGACGACGAGTCAATGAGGTGGCCCTCTGTATGACAAGTGTACCACTATACTACAATATTGCTGTTGGTCAAGGTAAAGATTTCACAATGGAAACTCGGAACCAAAAAAAATGGTAAAGACCGTACCTTTTTGGAATAATCATGAAACCAACATGAAAAGAAAAAACGAAGATCGGAGATATATTTAGAATGAATATACATACCTAATCGCTATTAGTTTATTTTCAGATTATAAAAATATATCATTTGAAGAAATGAAAGAATGGTAAAATAATTTTCTTCAATAAATATCTACAGCTGTCTTTCTGAATATGGATATTACAATGGAAAGAGAAGATGAACATTTTTGACATTTTTCCAACTAATGACGATAATAATAAAATTGATAAGTCTCACTAAAGATTATAGAGGGTGTACCAAGTTCGACGTCCGATTAGGCGTTTCTGGTGAACTGGACCTATTTGAAATCTGAAAATTGAGATTATGTTATTGTTTGACATTATCTACCGATCTAAAATATTCTTGGAGTGAAAAAAATTTTCAAAAAATATTTTTTCTGTTTTTTTGTTCTCGAATTTGATAGAGTAAGCAATTCTGAAAACATTCGTGCTCAAATCGTTGCATTCGTCAAAATACTTTCCAAAATATCGAGACGAAACTGAAGAAAAAAGGGAGATAAGAGTATTCGGTATTTTGTTTGTTATTTCTAACCTAGATATCGTAAGCACGAACCGTTTTCTCATTTTTGAAGGCGAAGACTATGGAAATATTGTACATTTTCAGGATGTTAAAAAACCCGTCACAGGCTGTTCCAAATGTTGGTTCAAAAATTGGGATCAAGATTGGCCCATAACTATCGTTTTTCAGATTAGAACCCTATTTTTTTATGATTGCGTTGGATTGTGCGAAGAAAAATGATGATAATGTTCCAACATGTTAATGCTCCTAAAATTAATAATTTTTAATTCTTGAGTTATCTAGGATTTCCTGATTCCATGTCGTACGTACCGTCAAATTCATAGAATCTGTTTCATATCACCAATGACCTTGATCATAGAAGATAAATTATTCAAATAACTCACTAGTGACTGCCTCTTTTCTGAATTTAATTATCATTGTTGATATGGAACAGATTTCATGAATTTGACGCTACGTACGACATAAAATCAGAAAATCCTAAATAACTCAAGAATTATTAATTTTATGAGCATCAACATGTCAGAATATTATCATCATTTTTCTTCGTGGAATCCAACGCAATAATAAAAAAATAGGGTTCTAATTTGAAAAACGAAAGTTATGAGCGAATCTTGATCCCAATTTTTGAACCAACATTTGGAACACCCTGTGACGGGTTATTTAGAATTCTGATAACGTACAATATTTCCACAGTCTTCGCCTTCAAAAATGTGAAAACGGTTTGTGCTTACGATATCTAGATTAGGAATAACAAACAAAATACCTCTTATCTCCCTTTTTTCTTCAGTTTCTTCTCGATATTTTGGAAAGTATTTTGACGAATGCAACGATTTGAGTACGAATGTTTTCAGAATTGCATACTGTATCAAATTCGAGAACGAAAAAACAGAAAAAAAATTTTTTTTTTCACTTCTTGTATAACTGAAAGTGGTCAGGCTTCAAGAATATTTCAGATCGGTAGATAATGTCAAACAATAACATAATCTCAATTTTTAGATTTCGAATAGGTCCAGTTCTCCAGAAACCACTAAAAGGCCGTCGAACTTGGTACACCCTGTATCTCACAGGGCGAAATTTGACGAACACAATCTTTTACAGTTTACAGAATGCATGCATAAGCAACAAGTGAAATCAGTGTAAGATCAACATGAAAATAATGTGTCTATTCTTCCATCTATATAAATAATTAGGTTTGATTATGAAAGTACAACAGTGCAAAAGTAATTAGAAATAAATATAACACCATTCAACAGGGCCACATAAAAAAAATAAAATTTCCCACCCCAAATAGTCATCACAACCACCTCAAGCGAAAAAAAAAAACAAAAAAATAGCTAATTAACTTCATCCCACTCGACCATCGGCCTGGGTCAATCAGAAATATTCAGAATCGAATGGAATGCAATATTCAGAAAATTCATTTCCAAGACTTTCCTCATTACATCACAAAAAGCATTATTTTCGTTGATTGTTACACCTTGTGGAACATACTGAAAAATGCATCAATCGAGCATTCATTTGAAATTTAACAGCCATATGGTTATCAGCATGGCGAATCGGACAACGGTACATGCATATTAATAATCAGGAACTACTCTCATTATATGACATGTATTTATATTTTATGAACACTTCGAGATGATATCGCTCCCCTCTGCAGTCTATTTTTGTTGCACTTTTTAATTTCTTATTAACCTCTTGATTAGCCCATCGGTTGTCCTTATATGTCCATCAAACTGAAATTGGAACTTGCTTTACGAAAGGTGACACTAAATTCGAAGTAATCATTCTTGCGATCTCTAATTTGTGGAGCGTGATGTTCTTACGATATGCTCGAGGAGAATGTCGTTGCTGTTGTCCAAATGCTTACCATATAAGGTTTTCAATGGAAAAACGGAAAATTTCATATATCCGTTCACTCCATCAATGTTGATGAATTCCATAATGTCATTTTAGGTAGGGGACAGTTGAAAGTTCGTAATTTTCAACAGATTCGGAAAGGGGAAATTGATGGAGTTTTTGTCATTTCTTTCAAATTTTGTGACATTTCTGTCATAAATATTTATAATCTCCGAACATTATTTGGCCAAGAAATCTGAATGTTGATGTTTTGTAAAGTACCAAATGCATTTCTGAAATGCATTTGATTTATTCTGAATAATCGGTTTCTTTTCTGCTTCTTTCTTTTTTCATTTCAGATTAAGAATTGCGTGTCGTTTTGGGAAGAATCTGTTTATCCGAGCCCATCGACGGATAACATGAAGATGATCACACTGATGTCTTTCAAGATTTTCCTGATATTTAATTTTTTATGTTATTTTTTTACGGGGAGACAGGTTTTTTCGGCTGAGCTTTTTTCCCCTAGCTGTATAGTATCGTATGATACTAGTGAGAATAGTATCGTATGATTCTATAGTATCATACGAAGAATGTTATGATACCCCGTTCTTTTTTTACCTCAGCTCAGGTACTTTTTGTTTCAACATTTATTGTATTATTTTAGCTCTCTATTTTCATATATATATATATATATATATATATATATATATATATATATATATATATATATATATATATAGGTAGGGGTTAATAAAGCACCTTGATAATACTTCAGTATTTCGTAATGTGTAGGATCCAATAGCCTATCAACGATTGTGATAAAATTCATATAAATTCCTTTCAAGAATTATTGTCATCAAGAAGCCTCTCGGCGCAGATTGATTTTACTCACAAATATTAACCAGAAATGCTGATATTTTCAAGGCAAATATTCTTGAAATAAATTAAGCAATAGTTCTTTTTGTAAATGAATTCGAATGTTCGTTAAGAAGGTGTTCATTCTCAAGATTTCTCGAGAAATAATTTTCCTTAGATCATAAGGATTGCAGATAATTATTTGATATCAAAATAAAATATGTTATTATAGTGGACAAATACAATTTCCAATTTTTATTCATGTTGAATATTATTTAGCTGCAGAATATAATCTAGCTTTCTTGGGTTGGGATATTTCCTAGAGATCTGGATCATTTGTTGTATATGAAATGTAGTATTCAAATCGGGGCTATTGAAAGTGGAAATTAGATTTTTCAGATTCAAAAGATTATTTCAAGATGAAGAAAAAACTGTTTTCATTGAAAAAAAAGAACCATCACAATTACGTAACAGGATTGCAACTTTGTTATTTTTGAATATGATCAAAAATGAAGAATAATCGGAATTCTGATAGGAATTCTGGAGTGTTTAAGAATTTTGTCTGAGGAATCGAATGGGCGCATCAGATTTTTGGCCCAAATGGGCCTAAGGTATAGAAGATATGGGGCCCAATTTGGAAATTTCAAATGGAAACTCATCCTTATTATTATTATTATTGCAGATTCGGATTAAGCGAATAGGGCCCATATTATGGCCGTATACAGCGTTTATCATCGAAAAATCCGGGGGCGTTCATTCAGATCAGGATGCAAAAGTTCATATTCTGAGGTCCTTAGTAATTTCTCTCGGCGAATCAATCGATTTGGCCCATCAGATTCTGTCCAAAAGAGCCTTATTCGAGATAAGTGGTCTTCTAACTTTGAAATTTCAAATGCAAACTATCCTTTTTACTTTTAAGATTTATATTTAGCGGGTGATTTCACATCCGATTTGGTTGAAACCAAAATTCCTTCATCCATTTTTGGGCTCTATGCACCGTTTGTTGTTAAAAAATCAAAGTTGGACCTCGTATATCGCATTAAGCCCCACCGGGTCCATAACCTGTTATATTAGTCCCTATCGATTTACCGAGAAAAATTACCAGGTACCTCAGTATTAATAATAATGATAATAATGTTTATTTTCTATAAACCAATCGAATTACAATCTTTACAGTTACAATTAAAATTTTTCACAAAAAAATATTTTTTTACATATTTTTCTTCTACTCATAACAGAAAATAAACAGTTGAACTCACTAAGGCAGTGCCAGAGCGTGAGTATATCTTCAATCCAAACAATTCTGGCAGAATTATTTCATATCAACGCAGTGTATGAACAAAAATCAAGTAGTCAATCTGGAAAACAAGGACAAACATTTTTTATAATCTAGTTATATGGCTCTATTAACTTGTGAATTGTAGCCTTGTATGATTCTTCCAAAAGAATTTTACTTTTGTTTTGAAAATATTTTTGCTGGGTTCTGCTTTTATCTCCATAGGAAGATAATTGTATAGTCTACTAGCCAAGAAGTCAAAAGAACGTTGAGTAGTAGTTCTGGAAGCAAAGTTAGTTGTTACTTATGCTTGTGTCATGTTTCGAGTTCGACACGCATGATTAACATATGCAAGTTTTTGGGAAGAACAGTTGTCTTACATCCAGAACACCTGAATTAATGAACAACCGATCTGAAGGGTGAGTAGTGGGTTTAGCATTATTATACATTATTTTTAAAATTTTTTTTTGTAAATTTTCTAATCTTTTTAGGTGTATATTAGCCTCCGCCTCCCATGATATTATGACATATGCAAGCCTACACTCAATTAGAGCGAAATACACCATTTTTAGTCTATGTATATCTAGAATTTTTTGTAGAAATTTTAATTTAAACAATTACCCCCTCAATGTGCACACTATCTTATTAATATGACAATCCCACCTCAGATGCCTATCAATCGTAACACCAAAATACCTCACCTGCTCTTTCATCGATATTTCTATGTTAGTATGGTTTTTCCTGATAGTTAATTTTGAGTAGGGAGGAGAATTATTGGCGTAATAACCGAAGGGCACAAAAGGGGCCTTATCATAATTCATTATCCAAATTTTTTCATTGAAAGCATCTGTTATTTTAACCATATCTATTTCTACTTTTGCTTTTAGTTCTTGCCAAGTGTTACTTTCGTAAAAAATGAAGTTTCGCATTCTGGTACGAATGAACGCCGAGAGTTTTTGAAAATGAAATTATAGACGAGAAAATTTTTGGTTTCAACCAATTCGGATAAAAAATTTCGCACTGAATATGAATCTGCAATAAAAAAGATGAAATTTCAAAGTTGAGCCTCACATCTCGTATAAGGCTAGTTTGGGCTTAAAATCTAATGGGCGCGAAATAAATTCACTTTTGAAACAAATGTGAATTAGAGGAAATGCCGGCAGTTTCAATTACGAAAATTAAAAATACTTGAAACAACAATAAAGTTGCTTGGAATTTATTGCAAATTGGGTTCAACAATAAAAAAATCAATACATATATGAGCAAATCAAGGTAATTTTCTCGATAGAAAGCATTCAAAAGCAACATCGGAAAAATTTTAAATTTCAGTAGATGATGGTAAAAAATATTTGGAGTCCATGGAAAAATTACGTAAAAATATTGAGAATTGTTATTTATTTTCCAGCTCACAGAAAAATTTGTTGCTGCATCTAATTTCGAATGGAAAAGGGACGTTGTACAAAAAGATGAAATAATGAAATTAAACGGTATTCTTTCATACTTGCAGTCAACGGCAATCTTCTTTGTCATGCAAAAATCCAAACTAAATTTGAACATTAACAAACAGCATCTATAATCAGTCTACCTATGTATCTACCTTACCTATAATGTCTTTATTTCGCATTGACATTTTACATTCATGACCTAACATACGTAACCAAGAAAATCGAAATCAAATGTAAGCAAAAATGACCAAGTGAGCAGCTTGAAGAGGAGATTCCTGATCTTTTCAATCAAAATCTCAGACGAGCCACCCGCCCATATATTTCTTATCCCACAGTGTTTGGAAACATTTCCTGGTACACGTCGAATAATTTTGTTTGGGGGGACATCTTTTGACGTATATTTGAGGCTTCATCGAGCAACCTCCTAAGAGGGGGCGCTTCAACTCCTCAAAATTGAATAAGAGATAGGGGTTGACTGATTCTTATTTTGGAAGATCTTGGAAGCCTCTTTATAACGGCATAAGAAAAACGCAATTTTGATGAATCGATTTCTCTAAAACTCTTCTTAGGTAACTTTGAGACGATCGCCTCAGAGGTAAGGGAAGGTTCGGACAAATTTTTAAATTTAGTGATTTTTAGAGAAATTTTGAGGCCTTCTGAAATTTATTGCAGTTTAATTCAATTTTTTTTTATTTATAACAAAAAGATAATTTCACGTTTCTTTAACTTTGTTGCAAAAAGAAGTATTTTGTGAATCAGATACATTAGGTAGTTCCTTCTTCTTTACTTGAGTAACATATAGGATAAAGATATAAAAAGAAACTTTCAAGTAACCAGATCGAATTGAAATATCTTAAAAGTCACTACTCACACGTAAGAAATATCCTTCTACGGTGGCAAAAAAACAATTATTCTTTCACTATTACGAAGGTGGTTGTGCACACCAAGAGATTGAATTAAATTAATAAATTTGAGTACACCGAAGTACTCAAATTTATTAATTTAATTCAATTATTCTTTCAGATGAAAATTTATTTATTTATTGTAAATTGCATCATATTGCTAGATCTAAGGATGGGCCCTCGAATTTTGCGCAACGCCTCTACATAGAGGTGAGAGTTCTATGCCCTGTTCAAATTTAAGCGAGAGCAATAAATCCGAACAGAATCGTCTGGTTTGCGCACAATATAGCTCGTATTGGTCAAACTGTCATAACAACGCTCCCTTCGACCGCACTAAAAGATTGCCAGGGTCGTACTCGGAACTATGCTTGAGATTGCGGCAAGGTTATTCCAGGAAACACTAGAGTTTTAGAGATTTGGGTCGGAATCTTGCAAGATTCCGACAAAGTAATTCCGGGAAACACCAGATTTGGGTCCTTTACATTCAGTTAAAACTGAACGATTGTATAAAATCTCCTCCTTATTTAATTGCTCTCGCTTAGGTTTGATCAGAGTATAGTTCACTTACAGGAAATAGTTCACCAGTTCTCGTTCATCTAGTTTTTTATTTATTTAATGGGTAATAATACCCTTTAAAACAATTACAACAAAGAGAAATACAAATACCAGTGTGTTAACAATGAAAATACAGTAAATTCCACAATTAAATCGCGAGGTGAAGCATTACATGATAATATAAGGACTTAATTAAATCTAAGTAAAGTTAAGGCCTGAATAAACAAAAAGAAAAAGAAGAAGAAAAGTGTCCCAAACTCAAAAACGAAGTTCAAGCTACGTTTGCCCTACATACCTCCTTCCTCAACCTCGACAACGAGCGATCAAAAAAATCGATCCCTGAGGCAGATGCAACGTTCACGTGACTGCTTATCCTTGGAACAGGAGAGTTTTTGGAGTAGTTGTACTTATAATTTTCGACATGAAGGAGAGTTCTTCCCTGGTCCTTCTGGGAGGAACGAGAAAGCTGAAAAGCTCGAGCAGATCAGGGCAGTTTAGTGACCCACAATTCAATTTAGAGAAGAAAAGTACATCACCACGTTTGCGTCTGAGGAACAGAGAGGGGAGATCAATCCTAGCTCCAGTGGCGGCCTTAGGGGGCGGCGGACGGGGCAATCGCCCGGGGCCTCGCACTTGATGGGGCCTCGCTCGCAAAGTTCCGAGCAAATTTTGATATTGATTTAGATCTCTAAATATTTATTAAGGGTTAAAACACAAGGGTAAGTTCCAAAAAAGTTCGTTTTACGAATACATTCATTCAAAACAAAATTGAAAAAACATGCAGTTTTTGAATATTGCGCCTTGTCGGAACGTCCAAATATGTAATTGAGGCACCAGATGTCTGACTCACCAGATCAGTAGAAAGAATAGAATGTAGCATCAAACAACACAATTTGGGTAAAAATTATCTAAGTATTCAGGTACAATGTTTACTTATCCCAGATGTTGGATCCTTATGAAATATTTATTGCCCTGTTTATCGTTCTTTGGCGGTCCCCTTGAAATATTCGTTCAATTAAAGTCTTATGAACGAGTTTATTTCATTGTAGAGAATTACGGATGGAGGAGCGCAAAATCTGTTTTTTTTTTCGAATCTAGTGATAAGGAGTGCGAATACTAGGTGCAGTTTTGTTATATTTTTTCTGATGACAAACTTCCATTGTTTCATGTTCTTCATTCACATTTAGAGGTCATATTAACATTTTTCGAATAAATTCGAATTTTTTCTTGTCATTGAATTAAGAAATTAATTAATTTTCTGAAAGTTTCCGAAACCTATCATTTCAGTGTGACTTTTTTTAAGTTTACATTTGGATACCAACTATTCAATGAATTCATCCAATACATAATACTTCAGTATCAGATACTCAAAAATATCCAAGTTGCACAACACTACCCCGAACTGTTCGGAGCTGATACAAACTGACCATTAGTGGTTCCTCTATATTGCTCGGGCAATCCCAGAAAAACTCTCATATGGTGGATTTTGCAGAGAAATTTTCGATACAAATATCAAAAGAATGTTTTCAATAGAAATATGCATACAAAATGGTGACATTTCCCATAGAACTTTCTATTCTGTTCATCTGGATCATAAAAATAAATAGTTTGAATTTTATGAACTCCTCTTTGAAACAGAAAATTTAATACAGCTGAGATTGAAGAACATTTTATTGTTTTTTAAGTCTCGAGAAAAACCATAGCTGAGAGTTTGACTGATTACATAATAAAAGAATTAGAGCAGTTGGTTATATCATTGCAAAAAAAAAATGCAGTGGTCAAGGATATGATAACAGAGCCAATTTGCGTGGTGAAAAAAGTTGTGTCCAAAACCGTTATTCTTGAAATGAATCCACTTACTTACTTTTTACCTTGTGGGAGTCTCATCTGGAATATCATCCTAGAAGATGCAGCACCATCTTGTGTCCAAGCAAAATCATTTTTTGGTTTACTACAAAGGTTGTATAGTCTGTTTGCCAGCTCAACTCAGAGGTGGGCAATTTTAAAGGGTCATGTAAAAGCCTTATCACTAACACCGCATTGTGAAACAAGATTCACGAAGGAAAAAGGGTCTCGCGAAAACCTCTCGCCCAGGGCCTCGCAATGAGTAAGGCCGCCCCTGCCTAGCTCTTATAAGCGAAGCTGAAAATTTTGCCCGCTCAATGCCCAGGCGAGAAGAAATATACATGAGAAACCTATTCTGAACTCTCTCAATCCTCTCAGAATCCGCGGACGTATAAGGAGACCACACAACACAAGCGAACTCTAGCGTGGGCCTAACAAGCGCCACGTAGAGATACTTAAGTGTCTCCAGCCACTGGAAATGCTGCGAGTATCTGATTATGAAGCCAAGCAATTTTACACTTCTGTTCACAATATAATCAACATGAGGCCTGAAACTCATGGTACGGTCATATAGTACACCCAAATCTTTGATTTGATCTACCTTTTCGAGGAGATGGCCACAAAGTGAGAAAGTGCACCTAATTCGAGAGCTACCGCGAAAGAGGGTCATATGTTTGCACTTGCAACATTAAGACATAGTCTATTATACCCACACCAGTTCACTAATCTATCAAGATCAGCCTGGATATTACGAGCGTCCTCTTCTCCGTCAATAGCGAGAAAGATCTTTAGATCATCCGCAAAAATCAGAAACTGTGAATGCCAAAAACAACGCGATATATCATCGAGAAATATTAGAAACAATAAAGGGCCCAAGTGGCTTCCCTGAGGAACACCAGAAGTTACTAAAATTGGATCAGATAATGTGTCCCTGATCTTAACAAATTGAGTTCTAAGCTTGTAGTACGACACCAACCATTTGAGAAGAGGACCCCATATTCCAAATCGGATGAGTTTAAATTCGAGTAATGAGTGGTCAACGGAGTCAAACGCTTTCGAAAAATCAGTGTAAACGACTTCAACCTGACGCCCACGTTCCAACTCATCAAAAGAGTACTGCGTGAAAAGTATCAAGTTGGTCTCAATAATTCTGCCTCTCAAAAAACCATGCTGCCGATGAGATATCCCAGGCATAATCTTCATGTAGATTCTATCATACACCAGCAGTTCAAATAGCTTAGGTATGGCACTAATGATGGAAATGGGATGATAATTACACACCTTGTTTTTAGATCCCGACTTATGAATAGGTTTTACGAAACTTTCCTTCCACCTAGATGGGAAAGCTCCGGATTCAAGGGACCTGTTGGAGACTACTAGAAGAGGTAGAGCCAGGGACGCAGAACAATTGCGTAACAAAATAGTGGGAATGCGATCCGGACCCGGTCCCTTATTGATATTCAAGCTATTCAATTTCTGAATAACTTCGGTCAGTTCTAGCCTCAAGGTACCACCCACATCACAATAAGTGGCGGAGTTGTCTTCCATCACCCCCAGAGCTTGCTCAGAGGACGCAGCGAAAACTGACGGGAAATGATTCGCAAATCCGTTAACAATATTCCGATCACCGATGAGCAAATTGTCGCCACAAAAGACTTCAGGAGGAATATCATTATCATGACGTTTTTGATTAAACAAAATTCCAAAAGGCATTAACATTATTCCTCATATAGCCCTCTACTCGATCAACATAGGATGCATAACAAGAGTTGGCAAGCGACTTACATTGCGACCGCAGGCTACAGAATACAAGATAATCATCCCAGGACTTAGATATTTTATATTTTTTATGAAATTTCTTCTTTTCCAATACAAGCTTTTTCAAGTCGTGTGAATACCATACGGGAAATCTTGATCTCCTCAAACTCTTTTTAGGAACGAACATATTAATACCCTCGTACAAATATTCGTAAAGAGTTTCCACCAGAGAATCAACCGGAGCACTACCCGGCAACAAATCAACCCAATCAATAGAATCAAAATAGGCGTTCAATGCCTCGAAATTGCCCCTTCTGGAGTCATACGCAGAGAGTTCACTAGTTCTGGTTCACAATCGTTCGTTTCCATTTCCACTGAACTATAGTTCATAGGAATGGGATGAACTAGTGAGTCGTGATTTATGCCCGAAACTATTGAACTAACGGTGAACTGAAGACTGATTGGTACGGGTTCTTGAGTTAATGAGTGGAAATGTCCATTATTTGAAGCGATGCTTTTCGAAGAGTTCTGGCATTTGTTTAGAGTTTTAGAGAATAAAAGAAAAATTATCAAAAAAATCAAATATATTTAGAAAGTTGAAGATACCGTCGACTTTCAGAAAGTTTTTTGGAAAAAAACCGTGATTCTAGTGTTTTTAACAAAAAAATGTGATCGACCATAGGCGTCACGAGGACAGAGTTATCGGGGATTGAACCACCCTCCCTGCGGATTAGAATAATTAAAAAATTGTGGGTAATAATTTGAAAAAAAAAATTTATGAAAGATTTTCTTGAGTGGTGGGTGTTAACCCCTCCCCTTCCCAATAACTCACATCTAGGTACGTCAATGTATCCGACTCCAGCCAATCAAGTTTCGAAAAAGTAAGAAAACTCCATCAAAAATTTGCATTTTATACCTCCGCCACCCACTCTGTATTATATACTCTACATCGCAGCAAACGATTAAATCGTGAGAAATCTAAGGAGTCCCAGAGACCACCCCATTTTACAGAGAATATATTCACCCGCAAACTCTAAATAATATTAATTGAATAAGTGAAACATCTGGTCTGGAACTGAATACCGAACCCGAGAGGAGATAAGAGCGAAAATGAAAACGAGACCGTCTCTGTCATTTCGTTCACTCGTCACTGAGTGAACGAGAGGATCCTGTGAACGAGAGGATCCTGTGAACGAGTGAACTATACATCCAATAGTTCGTGAACTAGTTCCTCTAATTCCTTGCGCGGAATAGTTCGATTGAACTATAGTAGAAGATCCGAACCTACCTCGACCTTCACCGAGCTGATAATAGAATAGAACCTTTTTCATAATAAACTTCAGATAATAGATAATATATAAAAAATAGGTTGCCTAAAGAAATCCTGGACAGAGTATTTTTAATTATTTTTTCAAAGGTATGTCAAAATGAGATAATTTCACAGGTGTGATAATAGAAAAAAAAATTATATCAGCATAAGCGCTGTTTTATTGTGAACACGTTGATATAGGGTTGCCTGCAAAAAACTTGGACCTAATAGGGGTTGCCGAGGTTTGAAGGTTGGATTGTTGTCGCGCTAGGTAATAATAAAGGACATCGCAGTCGTATCTGAATGTAAACCAGTGCGAATGCTCGGTACGTATGTATACCTACTATGGAGAGAAGAGTTATCCCTACTACCCTCCATAGACCATTATTGAAAACAGTACGGCATTATCAATGTTACCACCTTTCATTTGGGAAATCTACCTAAGATCAATTCGAAATCTACCAAAAGTCTACCGGATTTTGAATGAAATCTACCAAAAATTTATCGTTTTTTTTATGTATTTTCCATATCCGATACTGTATAATGCTATTGACAGATGATTGAAGTGATCTCAACATGATATGAACTGCTCCACATGAGTAAGGAATATGACTCAAATTGCAGAAAAATATATTTTATTTTCAAACGTACAATAATAACGTCATTTCTCGATCGACAGGATCATCGAAAAGTTCTATTTCTCCGCCTAGGAGGAGAAGTGTTGCTATGCAACACTTTTCCGGCCGGCGGCAGGAAAAGTATTACCCTGCAAAAATACGCGCAAAAATTGGTATTTACCGATATCTATTTCATGTGTGATCGCTAGTTGCGACTTTATCATTGAATATTGGGCTCACAAAGCAGAGGATTTCCATTTTATTTCACTAGCCATTAAGTTAAAATATGCTAGAAGCACATTCTCTTGGTAAACTGTCACATTTTCCGAATTGCACCAATTCACGAAGTGATCATAGGTATGCTGCAGAATATTTTCCAATTGACTTCTATGGTTTGAGGGAAGAGACTGCTTCAATGGCCAAAACCTCAATTTCTGAAGACATTTTCACTTTCAACCACTTCTCACCAGCTTGCAAATGATTATTTTACTTCATATCTGTCAGAATCAATTGTGCGTGGCAACCGTAACTAGGCAAATGTCCCATAATTCATTCAATTATAACGATCGTAAGTGGATAGAATCATGTACCTAAATGTGAATCAATCCAAAAGTGGATATTCAGATTTTCATGAATTTCAAAACGTTTGAAAATAAAATAACATATTTCATTCGGAGTAGAAGTGACTTTTCATGGCTCGCTTTTAATTACCCGCCTCACTACGTTCGGCGGGTAAACTCAAGCTCGCCATGAAAAGTGACACTTCTCCTCCTTATAAAATAATATACTATTATTTTCAAACGTACAATAATAACGTCATTTCTCGATCGACAGGATCATCGAAAAGTTCTATTTCTCCGCCTAGGAGGAGAAGTGTTGCTATGCAACACTTTTCCGGCCGGCGGCAGGAAAAGTGTTACCCTGCAAAAATACGCCCAACTTCAGGTATTTACCAATAACTATTTCATGTGTGATCGCTAGTTGCGACTTTATCATTGAATATTGGTCTCACAAAGCAGAGGATTTCCATTTTATTCCACTAGCCATTAAGTTAAAATATGCTAGAAGCACATTCTCTTGGTAAACTGTCACATTTTTCGAATTGCACCAATTCACGAAGTGATCATAGGTATGCTGCAGAATATTTTTCAATTGACTTCGATGGTTCGAGGGAAAAGACTGCTTCAATGGCAAAACCTCAATTTCTGAAGACATTTTCACTTTCAACCACTTCTCACCAGCTTGCAAATGATTATTTTGCTTCATATCTGTCAGAATCAATTGTGCGTGGCAACCGTAACTAGGCAAATGTCCCATAATTCATTCAATTATAACGATCGTAAGTGGATAGAATCATGTACCCAAATGTGAATCAATCCAAAAGTGGATATTCAGATTTTCATGAATTTCAAAACGTTTGAAAATGAAATAACATATTTCATTCGGAGTAGAAGTGACTTTTCATGGCTCGCTTTCAATTACCCGCCTCACTACGTTCGGCGGGTAAACTCAAGCTCGCCATGAAAAGTGACACTTCTCCTCCTTATAAAATAATATACTATTATTTTCAAACGTACAATAATAACGTCATTTATCGATCGACAGGATCATCGAAAAGTTCTATTTCTCCGCCTAGGAGGAGAAGTGTTGCTATGCAACACTTTTCCGGCCGGCGGCAGGAAAAGTGTTACCCTGCAAAAATACGCCCAACTTCAGGTATTTACCAATAACTATTTCATGTGTGATCGCTAGTTGCGACTTTATCATTGAATATTGGGCTCACAAAGCAGAGGATTCCCATTTTATTCCACTAGCCATTAAGTTAAAATATGCTAGAAGCACATTCTCTTGGTAAACTGTCACATTTTTCGAATTGCACGAATTCACGAAGTGATCATAGGTATGCTGCAGAAAATTTTTCAATAGACTTCGATGGTTCGAGGGAAGAGACTGCTTCAATGGCCAAAACCTCAATTTCTGAAGACATTTTCACTTTCAATCACTTCTCACCAGCTTGCAAATGATTATTTTACTTCATATCTGTCAGAATCAATTGTGCGTGGCAACCGTAACTAGGCAAATGTCCCATAATTCATTCAATTATAACGATCGTAAGTGGATAGAATCATGTACCTAAATGTGAATCAATCCAAAAGTGGATATTCAGATTTTCATGAATTTCAAAACGTTTGAAAATAAAATAACATATTTCATTCGGAGTAGAAGTGACTTTTCATGGCTCGATTTCAATTACCCGCCTCACTACGTTCGGCGGGTAAACTCAAGCTCGCCATGAAAAGTGACACTTCTCCTCCTTATGAAATAATATACTATTAAATGAGATTTTGTGATGAAAATTCATATTGATATGATTTCAAGGTGAAAATTAAATTTAATTTTAGCCTGTAGGTCTGCAGCGTATACAGGGTGGTTAAGAAAAATCGAGTAAAAAACGAAATTATATTCCCAGAGAATTCAAGCATTTTAAGGCTATAAATAAAATGTATGGCCTCCACAGGCATCAATAAGAGCTTAACATCTTCTTCGCATACTGCACACGAGGTTGTTGAACATTTCTTGAGGAATTTGGTTCCATAAACGGGGCAGAAGCTCTCTCAGATCATTTAAGGTGGTTGGATGATTATCTTATCTTCTTTGGCTCATATCACATGTATGTTCTATGCAATTCAAATGTGATGGGCGCAAAGGTATTGGTAAATTTGGAATACCAATCTCCTCGCGCGCATTCCCAACTATGACTGCACGGTGCGGTCAACGACTAAGAAGCAATCGAACCAATTTGATTGCATAAATTGCATCAATTGAGCTTCAAAGTTGGGACCCAAAATATGTAGAAGTCTACCTGATTATCATGCATTCACAGGTTGTGATTACACTGCAGCATTTTATAATAAAGGAAAGGTCAAACCATTTAAAATATTCTCGAAAAATGAGACGTATCAAAGTATTTTTGCGTCATTAAATGATGAAGATGATATTTTGAAACATGAAAAAATTAATACTGTTGAAGAGTTCACTGCACAAATGTATTGCATGAAGCACTGTCGACAGTAAACGATGCGAGAATTCGTATTTTCATGGAAAAGTACGGCGCAAAAAAGGATAACGAACAATTTTCAAACAAAATTAAAAGCTTTGACTGCAACTCTATACCGCCATGGTGTATTTTCCTACAACAAAAAGTTTTACGAACAATATATGTAAATTCCATGTGGCTTAATGCAACAGAATCTGTATGTGCAGAGTTGAGCCCTATAAATTACGGTTGGTATTTGAATAGTTATTTGAAATAAACTGGTTTTATAGGAGATCAAACTCCTTTGAAAATACGAGATATAATTAAAATGGAAAATAATAAGGATGAACTTGATGAGACCGATAAATTTGAGAGTGTCCATTCAAGTTCAGATGATTCAGATATGAAATAGAAGATATTGATCGTTTTTTCATTGATATTATTTTTGGTTTTTTTGCTACTCTGTAACAAAATTTATTAATGTAATACAAGATCTTCTGATATTTTTCTTCTTATCGCCTTACCCGAATTTTCGGCAGTCCACATTATACCCATAAGTTAATATTATATTATGGTATTGAATACATTGGACTTTTGTTTGAAATTCAAATGTCAGTTGCTCCAGAATATCGCCGTATTGTTCTCAATATAGCCTATAAAAGGTACCTATGTAGTAGGGGTAACTCTTCGAGTAAAAGTACCGAGCATTTGCACTGTCTTACATTCAGATAGGACTGCGATGTTCGGTCCTTTATTTTTACCTGGCGCGTCAACAATGCAACCTTCAAACCTCGGCAACCCCTATTAGGTCCAATTTTTTTGCAGGCAACCCTATATCAACGTGTTCACAATAAAACAGCGCTTATGCTGATATAATTTTGTTCCTATTATCACACCGGTGAAATTATCTCATTTCGACATACCTTTAAAAAAAATAATAAAAAATACCCTGTCCAGGATTTTTTTAGGCAACCTATTTTTTATATATTATCTAACATCTGAAGTTTATTATGAAATAGGTTCTATTCTATTGTCAGCTCGGTGAAGGTTGAGGTAGGTTCGGATCTTAGACTACTAGTTCGTTCACGAACTACAGAACGAACTACACACCTCTAACTCTGACGAACTACACACCTCTAACTCTGCAATCCAACGACCAGGGTATTATAAGTTTAGGTATTGGCGAACTGGTGCGGCGTAGTGAGGAGACTCCGTTTTGTTGGAAATGCAATTGTGTTTTAAGTAGTGTAGGATTGTTTTCCAATTTTTCTGTTATTAACAGATCAATCTCATTTTCTAGCATTTCAGGAAAAATTTTGCCATCTGAATCATAAAGAATAAACAAAGGTCTAATCAGGTGGTCTCCCGAAATTCCTCCCTTACGTTTTGCTTTTCCTGACGTGAGATCCTTAAAATACATGAGGATTTGTATTGCTCCAAACCTGCAGATATGCTTTCCATCAGGAGAAAAAGTGTATTCGTCAGAAGAGCAAACGTTTTACAAGGTTTATAAGCTCAGCCATAATTTCGCTCAAAATCATCATCATTTAATTCATGAATTAATTCAATTTTGTATGGATGGAACTTGTTTTTATGTAACATTCTGAAAACGTTAGATTGGCTAATAACGGAAGCTGCAGAAAGTTATCGTACCTACAGATTGAGTGTTTGGCATAAGTTGGACATGTCCCAATACCGCCGCAGCAGCTCCAGCATCATTCACAATTCAAATGGGTACCTTTTTTCTTTATCCATTACTGATTTTGAAATTCATTTCATTACGTAGGTACTTATGGCGAAAGCCAAGTTCAGGAGCCGCTCGGGCAGGATTAATATTTTGGTAATACAGGCTAACCATCTAAACAGGTTCTGGCAATGTGTCCACCATAATTATTTTTAAAATTCATATAAATAAAACGGCGATCTATAGCTCTGCACTAAATTGAATTATTTTTTGTTGTTGTTGCGTTCGTTATAGTCCGGACAAGGTTTATACAATGTACTATTTTGGAAAAACAGGTACAAGAAAGAAAAAGGATTTTGACAAAACCACGAGCAGAATGACAGAGTCTCTCACACTAATAATGGCAGTCAGTTTATATCCTATCCAGTTAATCGCAAATTGAGAATATTATTATTAACGATTTCAAAGTTACAATGTTTTTCCTGAGAGTTGAACTGAATTCCCACACTCGAAGATAATGTGAGGGAATATTAGACCGATAAGGAAAAATGTGAATTATATTCAAATCATTATCAAAACATTTTGAAACTGAAAGTTGAATGTTTAGATGTCAACTTTGATAGGAATCGAATCCGGTAAATTTATGCTATGAGTAATACTTCAAGGCCAAAACCACAAATAATTGGTCAATTGGATTCAATAAGGGAGATCAATAATAAATCCTTCATGAATAATCTGAAAACTAAACACCTGGAGTCAACGCCGTCTTAATTAAGCTGGGGCCCTTGGGCACACAAGAATTTGAGGCCCGTTTTGAAATTCAAAAAGCGAATAATACTAAATTTTTTTTAATAAGTATGACCATTTACTATGAGGTTTTTTTGGTTACGATTAAGATAACGGTTTCTTTTGGAATTTTTGTTGAGCAAAATCGTCTTTTAAATCCTCAAAGTCAATTTTTTGAAGAATGTCACTTATTTTTATGCACATAATTGACAAATAACTCAATTTTTCTTGTATCATTGTTGTTCGCAATTCATTTTTTAATCTCTTAAGCTGCGAAAATTACCGCTCTCCACTACAATAATTGGTAACCATCTTGCAAAGGAATATTCTTGAATTCTTGTAGCTATTTCTAAGTTCGGAAATGTTCCTACAATTTATCTGTATTTATTAGGTTATGAAGATTGGGATGATAAACCCTCTGATTGCTTTGCTTTGTTTTTTGAATACCAGCTTCGTCGAAAACTTTCTGTCTTCATGATAACATTCTTCATTTATTGGTCAACTAACCAGATTCGATTTTTGTTAACTAACAAAGAAAACTAAATCGATCATCAATTTCTGGTATGCTGTCCAAATTTTTTCTGAATGTGTATTCAGTGCAGTGGCGGCTTAAGGGTTGGCGAACGGGGCAATCGCCCGGGGCCTCGCTCTTGGTGGGGCCTCGCGCGCAACAACCCGAGCAAATTTTGATATTGATTTAGATCCCTAATTATTTATAAAGGTTTGAACATAACGGTAAATTCGAAAAAAGTTAGTTCACCAATACATTCATCTAGAACAAAATTGAAGAAACCATTTTGTAGTTTTTGAATATTGCGCTTTGTTGGAACGTCCGAATGGGTAATTGAGGCAACAGATGTCCGATCCACCAGATCAGTAGGTAGAAAAGAATGCACACAACACAATTAAGGTGAAAATTATCCAAGTATCTAGGTACAATGTTTACTTATCCCAGATGTTGGAACCTCATAAAATATTTATAGCCCTGTTGACCGTTCTTTGGCGGTCTTTTTGAAATATTCGTTGAATCATCGTCTTATGAATGAATTCATTCCATTGTAGAGAATTACGGAAGAAGGAGAGTGAAATCTTTTTTTTTCAAACCTAGTGATTAGGGATAAAAATATTGGGCAGCACGTGTATACATAACGAAACGATGTCACGTATAATTCCTTGCTCAAATTCACACTCGTTCAACCTACTGTAACTTTCATAGTATCCAATAGAAAACTATACTGTAAAAAGCATTTTTCATCAGGAATGAATGCCGCAGATAACAGTCACATTCATTTTTATAGTGATGCATTCCATGCCAGTCAAAAGCCCTCTTCAAATTGACCATTATTTTGGATTGAATTGAAAATGTTAAAAATGGCTATCGTGGGTTGTCTTCGGCAGTTAGACATATGCCTTTGCGGACTTTTTTATAGAACTTTTTGAGCACTACAAAATTATTTCTGACCATGTTTCTCTATCTCTTATAGTTTGCGCAGCGTCGCCCGTAAAAGTGGGAAAGTACCGGAATTTTTCTTATTTCTTCGTTATATAGGGATGAACCCTACACGAAAACCTTCCTAAAACAATTCTCTACAATATTGTGAAAGTTTAATCAAAATCGGTCATCTGGTCTCTGAATCCATAGAGGACAAACAAACACACGTACATTCACATTTATAATATTAGTATGGATTATATTATTATATTTTAATTAAAACTCAAATTTTATATCTTTATAAAATATGACAATAACCTATACAGAACAGCCGGACTTACTTTCGCATCACCTACTTTTCACGAAGGAAAAAGGGCCTCGCGAAGACTTCCCGCCCGGGGCCTCGCAATGGCTAAGGCCGCCCCTGATTCAGTGTGTCAATTATGGGTTTATACATATAACATTTCCTTAGCTCTCAACTGTGCAGTCCCTGATGATCCATCAAGAAAAGTAATGCTTGTGCTTCGAAATCTATTTCTTTCAAATAGATCTTTGGATACATGGATACATTCTATCTCATATCTATGGATTTTTCTAGCAGCCGTTTCGTATAGATTAAACTATTGCATGCGGTATTGACATAACTACTCAGTTGGAAAAGGTGTAGTGAAAAGTAAAGAAATAATGTAATTTCTGATTGATCAGGAAAATTAGGTTAAGTTTAAGAAATAAAAACCTTGTTCCCTTAATTTTTTCTAAATTTCAATCAATCGGTTCAGAAAACAGCTGAACCGATCGATCTACCCATTTAGGGGGTACTTCGGGAAACATCAGGCTGTAAATTTTTTTTATGACATTAGCTTTTCCACCAATAAATTGAACAAAACACATTTTCGGCTCGGTAGTAGTTCCGAAGATATCGGCAGTTGAGTGAAAAAGGATCATTTTGCGTTCAAAACAGGACATCTCGAAGACAAAAGGTTTTATCTAAAAGTCATGAAAAGCAATTAAGAGCTGAATAAATAGGTTATATGACATTTGCATCTGTCAAGCTCGAGGAAATTTTTCGATGCGTGCTTTATCCGATCATTACATGACTACCGGTACTCCGAAAAATTGTGAACCAATAAATTCAGCAACAAAAGTCTTCAAGCTTCGAGAGTTAGTTTTTTATTGTCTATAAGACCAATTTTCACTGAGATAGATACTGTTGAAAATCACCAAAAAATTTTGAATATTTTTCTGTTCCTTTAATTGTTGGTCGAAGTATATATTTATAATATTTGAGAAATTACGAAATTAAAATTATTGTATAAAATTTTTTATGTGCATCACGTTGCGTAGGTACCTTTTCTCAGGTTTTCGATATTCATGGGGGGGGGGTAATTGCCCACATTACCTTCCCACCCTCCTGAAATCTGCCCTTGACCTGTACAAACTAATGTACCATTGACCGATTAACACAAAAAGTAATCGTTTTGAATATCTCCACGTATAACAAACCATCTTTGTATTTTCATATCAAATTCACTTCTACTACGAATATCTCCCAGTTTGGGATTGAACTTTTGCAGTAAAATTCACAAAGACCTTACAAAACTGGAGTTACTTGAGAATAGTCAAAACTCTGAACATTTTGTCCATCGGTGCCGGAGGACCAGGGATGTTGCGGATATTCGCATCCGCATCCGCAAATGCGGAGCTTCCGCATAGATTTCTACTTCCGCATCCGCATCCGAATCCGCAAAAACCAATGCGGATTTTCATGCGGATGCGGATGTAATATAATTTGTGAGTTGTGCAGTGTCGCCATCTCAGGACCAACAAAATATGTTAGTGTTTCGTTTAGAAAATGCTAAATATATACTTTTTCAATTTTGAAAGTGTCAGAAAGATGCTAGTTTTTCACTGTTACTTCTTTCTGTAGCTATTTCTGAAACCGAAACATCTTCATCCAAGAGGGTGGAATTTCCGACGCACCCCTCTATTCTGTTTATATTCATACTGGTAATTCTCTTTTCGAAACACTTTCCAAATACATATTTTATTATACCATCTGTTTTTTTTTTCCGGTAAGACCGAAATTCCAATCCGTCTCCTTTCTAACCACCGCCTGTGGTCCCAGTCCCAAGATTTCTTATCGCCCGTGATATTGAAATGTTATATTTTTGCGATACCCGTTGTTTCAGAAGCATTTGAAATTTTGAAGGAAAGTTCAGGGACCAAGCGTCTTTGAACATGAATTATGATTCGCGAATCGGGGGAAACATTTTCATCTGAATTGCGTATTTTTTGGTTTTTTTTTTGATTTGACAGAGATCTCCCCAAGAAAAAGAGCCAGATGTTCGTCCCGATCAGTGAGAATTGTCCACGTTTGTTTACCTAAACAACCCGGGTTGTTGCAAGCTCATAAAACGTTTATAGGGGCTATAAAATTCGCCTAGTTTGACAATTTTTGGGCATCTGTTGATGACAATGATTAAAAAAAAATCATTTTTACTTTCGGAATATGGCATATTGGAAAACGTGAGAGTTGCGATAAGAAAAAATGGGCGTGTGCTCTTCGCACGAGAATTTGACCAATGGGAACGAAGAAAAAGTTCCGATGCGTTTGTTATGGTGCAATACTTATTTATTGTAAATGAACCATAACGTGTTTTTTGGCCTTGTGGATTACTTGTCGAATAGTAAATTTTTGTGAGATTTTGAATAATATTGTGACTATTATGATACAGTTGATCATAGTGAGGAGTGTACGTGTACTCGAATTATTGTTTATTGGGAAATATTAAGGTAAATGCCATTATATTTCTCCGGTGGTACGTTTCATTGTTTACGATATTATCACCGATAGCACGAAGAATTTTGTCCACTCCACCAGGCAGTGTTCCAAGCGAGCAATTATTCAGTAGCGCAGGTTTAATTTACGAACCTCTGCGTAACCGCCTTGAAGCAGAAAAGGCGGCAAAATTACTTTTTATAAAGTATAATGCTCCAATTTTCAACTTCTCTTACTAATATAAAAATAAGTAAGTGAAGTTAAAAAAACATGTAGGTAAATACTTACACTTGATATACTTAATACTAATTTACTTTGAAAATGTTAATAACTGCTTTATCGTTGTTTCAATTCTTTACTCATATACTATTTTTGAATAAGATCTTAAACATCCGCATCCGCATCGCATCCGCATCCGCGGATGTGAGTTTTCGAAAATCCGCATCCGCATCCGCATCCGCGGATGTGAAAAAATCGGCATCCGCAACATCCCTGCGGAGGACCTAGAGCTGAATACCGGAAGAGTGTCATCAGCAACGATACTCTCGGGTATATTATGATCGATATTGCAATCATATTCCGGACGGCTAATGCATACCTACCTAGGCATTCGAGGTGCCAATAAGCTACAAGTTTTCAAGGTGACGGCTCGTCAGGGTATGCATGGTCGGCTAGGGCTACCTAAAAGTAATCGAAAAATAGAAAATAATTATAAAAATTCAATTCGTTCAAACTTATTCGGAATTACCGATCTCAGTATTCAAATTCTCTCGAAATCTAATATTTCCATTTAGAATAAAAAAAAACTCAGTTTGACCAACCTCTTTTTTCCGCGACCTGCACATTCGATTCTGTCATCTTTCAATTATGCATATCACCCTGGTACGCCAAGCCGCTATGTAATAAATACAACCAAGGCAGTTTATAATCACCGGAACGGTACAACCTCGATATTAGGTCGCTTCTGGATACCTACCCGACTAAAGATACGGCAATAATATAAAAAGGTTAGCCAGAGCGGATTAGGCCTACCCTGCTAGGAGGGAGGGCAATCCTACGATGATATAGTTTGCAGTTTCCTTATGTTAAGTCTATCTTATGTTATGTCTATTTCAGAAAAGAGCGTTTTATACCGTTTTAAAGTGGATATTCTCGTCATTAAAATATAATATAAAACCAACACTTAGTAAATAAGAGCGCTAGGCCAATACCTTTATCTAGGGTGGTGTTGATTAGGCTCGGCCTCGGCCTTGCTGAGGGAAATCCATCGAAAATTTTCCAACTGTGCATTGAATTAACAGGAGACCATTATACATTTTATGGTATAATATTTGTTTCGATGAAAAAAATTCAAAATGATGAATTTCAACAGAGTGAGGAGTAATTAACTTTAACTTTTTTTCCATCTACCGAACAGTCAATTGAGCAGATTTTATGGAGCCTGTTTTTTTTCATGAAGAGTAGGTGTCTTGATGTCGCTTGAAACTTTGGGAAAATCTACTTACTTTTTTCTTCAATTTTGTATCTAATGGAATCTGGGAGCAAAGGCACGGCTCATTTTCATCAGAGAAAATATTTTTTCTGAAAATCTAATATTTTTATTCTGCGAAAGGAGTAAATATTGGGAATCAAGGTGATGAGAAATTAACGTTGATTTTCCAATTACGCAATATTCAATAACTTGAGTTTTTTATTTCATGGAATCGTTTTTTTGTGAGGAGTACCTTGAAGAATGTTTGAAATGTTAAGACACACTTTTTGTTTCATTCTTTAATCATGTTCAGTTTCATTCTTCGGTGTATCTCAAGCATCATAAAACAAAAAAAAGCAGATTCCATAAAATGAAGAAATATGAAGTATACGTGATTGAATATTGGGTAAATAAAAAATCAAAGTTAATAACTTACCACGTTGATGAGATTCATAATATTGAAACTGCTCAACCCTAACATGGGTCCATTTCACAGAATGAGTCAAAGTGTGTGTCATAAATCAAGATACTTCTTGAAAAAAAAAAACAGATTTCCAATTTAGTAGGGAAACGGTTTCTGATTTGGCGATTTCGAACTCTTTGCAGCGTTTATTGCAATTAGTTTTTGGAATGATTTTTGTTGTATTGGATTTGTGTTTCGTACCTAATTTCAGTTTTTATTGTTAAAAAAAAAATAAAAAAAATTCCTTTCGATATTCTGTGGTCATTGCCCATAATTTTCTTTTACACTTGTTGTCCTTCGTGCATTTTCTGTTAAAAATATTTTTTTTTAATTTTTATAAGGCACCACATAACTCAAACTTCACCTTGAATATTTTTCGGTTCATTAGGTATTTAATTTTTTACACATATTGTTTATTCGCAAAACTATAACACAATGTACGAAGAGCGTGCCTACCTAACGATGATTCTACTTATCTGATTGTACCAGCTCAAATTTATGATACCAGTTGTTTTTTTCATGACACAGTCCATGCGACGTAACTGGAACATTTACAACTAGGTACCTCTTTTTTGATGCCGCATCTCTCCAAACACTTGATGGTAAAAATTTTGGGTTACATACCATTTATTGCCGGCGATACATATATTGTCAAGTACTGATTGCAAACTTGTTTTTTCTAATTTTTAGATTCCTTCGTATTTCAAAACTCTCCCGGAGTATTTCAACTGCTTTGAAATTTTTCCATCTGCTTTGAACTTTTACCAACTGCTTTGAACTTTTACCAACTGCTTTGTACTTTTACCAACTGCTTTGTACTTTTACCAACTGCTTTGAACTTTTTCCAACTGCTCAGG
Organism: Hippodamia convergens; assembly: GCA_038502775.1. Lineage (NCBI taxonomy): Eukaryota > Metazoa > Arthropoda > Insecta > Coleoptera > Coccinellidae > Hippodamia > Hippodamia convergens. Next base: position 62,131,603 of record CM076609.1, on the reverse strand, counting down.
AATTTTTTCAAACTGCTTTGAAATTTAGCTATCCATTTTGAAATTTTTTCTAACTGTCTTGAAATTTTTCCAACTGCTTTGAAATTTTTCCAACCCCTTCATAAATCTTCCGACTGCTTTGAAAATTCGCCAACTTCGTTCATTACATTAGTAGGACAAACTACTAATGACAGGGTGGTTGTGATGGCAGGGGAAATAAACAGTTTACAATCGCGAATAAAAACAATTGCTTCTCAAGTTTTTTCTAGAATCTCTCCGAATTTTCATTGTTTTTCTCTAAATCTACTAATATGAATCTGTCCGACCCACACCTAAAGGGCACGAGCCGTCACTGGTATTAGCAATTAATTTTCCGTTTATATGGTGAAGTGCTTTCCTGATAAATAAATTCGGAATTTATTCAAAGCCCATACGACACTCAGGGCGGCCATACACGGACTGCTTCAAGCAGTTGAGACCGACTGCTTAAAGCCGCGACCGCGCGGTGAACTATAGTCATTCATTCGCTGCCGTACACACGACTGCTCGAGCAGTCGCGACCGCTTCAAGCCGTCAACTGCATGACGAAATTCCATCGTGCCGTCAACCGCACGCGAGCGGTCGCGAGGCATACACCGACTGCTCGAGCGACGTACACGGACCGCTCGAGAGGTCAGCGTCGACTGCTCGAGCGGTTGGTTGTTGGCTGCTCGAGCTCGCGTGCGATTGACGGCACGATGGAATTTCGTCATGCAGTTGACGGCTTGAAGCGGTGTGTACGGCAGCGAATGAATGACTATAGTTCACCGCGCGGTCGCGGCTTTAAGCAGTCGGTCTCAACTGCTTGAAGCAGTCCGTGAGAAATTTATTGAATTCAACTCTAAATATGGCAGTTGAGCATCTCACGAAGTAGCTTAGACTTGTGGTAGGGTCAAAAATTAAAACACAAAAACATTAAGTTCTCCCATTGAATTTGAATCCAGTGATTTCTGTGACTCCTCGGAAAGTGGTATTTTCCAGTATGAATGAGTATCGTTCATGGATGATATATATTTCACCCCAGACATGGAATACATTAATTCCTTCACTGGAGTCCCAGTTTCATATTCTTTTCCCATCACCTGATTTAGATGACGTGCATCCAAGCAATTACAGACACTATTATCACGTGTCAAGGTCGTCACAATATGTGAGACGAAAGGAGTGGTCATTCTTTTGCTAACACTCCAATCCTCTATATTGTCTATATTGTCAAGTTAGTACTGAACCCTGAACCGCATTTCCGTATCCCACCGGAGCAGAATATTGTTTGTTATTCTTAAACCGTGTAATTCGATGTGAAGCGTGTATTAATCTCTTCGCCACAGGATCTCACAGAATATTTCCTTATGCTTTTCGAATAGTTCGGTTCGCGAAATATTTGTTTTTTGTTCTGAGTTAAGATAACACTTGTTTACAATACAATCTACTTCACCATTTGTTGCAAAAGTTGCTTTGCATATGTTAGGCTGTACGTGCGCTACTATCGCACCCAGTATATATTTAATCAAGGCAAATTCGTTAGAACCGATGTGATGTTCTGTACGATTCCACCAAAATCGTGTGCGGCACAATTGTTCACGAACATTTTGTGCAGTACTTCAGCTGTACGAGTACAAGCTGTTAACATATTTAGCTACCGTTTCCACCGACAGAGCTGTGCGTAACTTTTGTACGCGTACAGTGCAACACACAGTGTGCACGAACAGGATCCCACTGTTTTCTCTCCTTCAACCGTTTCGCTTTCCTTCAACCGTTGAATATGGAGGATCAAGAAAACGTGGTGCTTTGTGCTGCAGCGTGCTGCACTTTGCTTGAAAAAAAAATAAGAAAGAAACATAGATGTTTCCTTTTTGCAACATCGTAATGAAGAGATGAATCGATTTGTGGAATGATGATGAAAATAGATCCATTGAGAAGATTTTAAAATTTCACTCGAATATCGTGCGAACAGTTTGAGTTCCTGATTAATGCTGTTAGTCCTTTGATTGCTAAACTCCTATTCTGAGCCAAAATAATCTTCTACTTCCGCAAAATCTCGGTCGAATCACAATTAAATTCTTTCGACGAACCCTTAGTTGCGTCGTGTTTTTTATTTCTGTTCTTGTAATCTCCGTGATTACAATCCCACAGAACGGTATAAAGTTCAATTTCTTCGATAAATTCGATTATTTTCCAGTTATTTCACTCCATGTGCGTTGACCCGAGTGCACGAACTCTGTTGAAAAGTTCGCGCGTACAGTTGCATACTTTTGTGCGCGCACAGTTTCTACCGGTGGACTCTGGTCGACGCACACAAACATGTTTCAGCGAACTCATTCTTGCTTCCGCTACGCTAGCGAAAACATTTATTTGTTCGCGCTAACATGGAGTGGAATAACTGGAAAATAATCGAATTTATCGAAGAAATTGAACTTTATACCATTCTGTGGGATTGTAATCACGGAGATTACAAGAACGGAAATAAAATACACGACGCAACTGAGGAGTTGGCGAAAAAATTTAATTGTGATTCGACCGAGATTTTGCGGAAGTAGAACATTATTTTGGCTCAGTATAGGAGAGAAAGTAGTTTGATCCCGTTTAGCAATCAAAGGAGTAACAGCATTAATCAGGAACTCAAACTGTTCACACGATATTCGAGTGAAATTTTAAAATCCACTCAATGGGTCTATTTTCATCATCATTCCACAAATCGATTCATCTTCAACAAATATTAGAAAAACGAACTTCCCATAATATGTCTACTCACATAGTGTTTGTCGACCCAGAAAAAGCCTATGATACGCTATCTTTAAAGAGACTTTTCGAAACGTTGACTAAGTCGGGCCTCAATAAAACCTATATTCAAGCTATATGGAACTTATATAAAGAAGCAAAAAGTGCGGCGAAGATGGGAAATGTTTTATCTGAATGGTTTCCTGCCACAAAGGGGCTTAGACAAGGATGCAGCCTGTCACCTACCTTATTTAAAGTATATATCCAAGAAGCCATCAAAGACTGGAAAAGAAAAACATACGGAATGGGGATACAAGTTCAAGATGAAATCCTAACAACTCTTCTTTTTGCCGATGACCAAGCAATTGTAGCAGGTGATGAGAGCGATATCGATTACATGTTCAGAAAACTGAAAGAGTAATACGAAAGATGGGGGTTAAGTGTGAATGAGAGTAAAACAGAATATTTGAGGATAGGAGACACAAATGTGCAAGACCCTGATTTACAAATACATGAACTCAAAAAATGCAGGGAATTTAAATATTTAGGAAGTATCATTTCGGAGGATTGAACAACAAAGAAGGATATTAGAAATAGAACACAGCAAGGTAGGAGGGCTATTCGCTTGTTGAACTCGTTACTGTGGTCAGGCAGCATGAAACTTAAGACAAAAATGACAATCTCCACGACAGTTGTAGAACCTATTTTAACTTACGGATGTGAATGCTGGCAACTTCCAGAAAAAGAGAAAAAGATCATAGAGACAGTGGAGATGGACTTCTTGAGAAGATCTTGTAGAATTTCCAGAATACTACATATTAGAAACGAAGAGATAAGAAAGCAAACTGGACGGATTATAACAACAGCAGAACGAGTAGAAACGAGACAATTAATATGGTACGGGCACGTTATGAGGATGGATGGTACACGATGGCCGAGGAGGGTTTTGGAGTACATACCACAAAGCAGAAGAAGGAGAGGAAGACCAACAACCCAATGGAGAGAGGGAATTAGAAAGAGTATGAGAGATAGAGCGATTGATGAAGATGAATGGAATGATAGAGAGAAATGGCGAACGAAATGCGGGATGCGGCATAGGCTGTAGGACCCCCGCTTATATTATTATTATATATTAGGTCAACTGAAGGGGCTATAGCAAACTTAATAGGAAAGATATACAATGATGTGGATAAAAGGAAACCTGCTATTTGTTCATTGATCTTGCCAAGGCACTTGATACCGTGAGCCATCCAGAATTAATGAAGACTCTTGAGGCTGTTGGATTTCGGAGATTGTCATTCCAACTGATGGAGAGTTATAATAATAATAATAATAATGATAATATTTATTTCATATATGGTGATACAATGGTGTGGCATGATCACAAAAATGAAAGCTGTCAAAATACAACACACAAGCATCAAGCCCACTACAACAAACTATCCAAGATGAAAGCAAAAATCACAAAAAAAGGAAAACCAAAACCAAAAAACCCAAATCTAAGGCACTATCAGAAAGAGGGCCCAAAATATTCTGAGAGACAGTACGGCTATAAATTTATTGAAAAAGTGCGAATCTGCCTTCTGACGCTCTTCTCATCAGTCAAAGCCTTTATGTTCTGGGGCAACTTGTTGAAGACAGATCAAGGGCGGATATAGCTTTTCTTCTTGGGGGGGGCGTGGTTATAACCATTGAGAAGGAATAACTAGAGACTTCCGGTATTTGCTTACCATATATTTAGGAAATTTTCATTGCTAATACACTTCGCGAAACAATTGAATGAACAGGAAAATTTTCTATTTTTTTTTTCAACAGGCTGTATTTCAGTGCAAGTGAGAAAATAAAAAAACAACTTCTGAAGCTTGAAGACTTTAGTTTCTGAAATTATTGGTTAACAATTTTTCAGTGTATCGGTGGCCATGCAATCATCGGATAAAGCACGAAGAAAAAATTTTTCGAATTTTTATTTTTTTGCTCTACCCTCAAGGAGAATTTTCTCTAGCTTGACCGATGCAAATGTCGCATAACCTGTTCATTCAGCTCTAATTTGCTTTTTACTACTTTCGAGATATTCAGTTTTGAATTCAAAAGGATCTTTTTTCGCCGAAAGGCGGTTTTTTTTCTACAGAAAATTTTCTACAAAAATCTGTTTTGTTCAATTAGAAAGAAATTTTTTCACCTGTCACTTAAACGTGAAAAGAGAGCACAAAAATGTCATTTTGCCATTTCTTGGTTAATGGATTGTATCATCTTCAGAAGTGAGGGGAAAGCTAGGTTATAAAAGAATTTAGCAGTCTAATGTTCCCCAAAATCCCCTCCCAAATCGATAGATCGATCCGTTCAGCGGTTTTCTTGGACCGATTGATTGAACATTTGAAAGAATTAAGAGAACAAGGTTTTTTTTTTCCTTAAACTTGGCCTAATCTTTTTACATCGGTTTTTTGACCGAATGAGTCGAGAAATCATATTTTGCGTTAAAATGGTGGGCCACGTACCAAGATCATCAAGTTTGAATGATGTTCTCGGATCTCTTGACTCACTTTCAGATAGTATATTTGAAGCTGCTTCGTCGAAGGTTAGAAGGCACTGCCTGGAGGTGGATGGTTTTGATGGTGTTGATGTTGATGGTTCAATTTGGGAATAATCCGATTCAGATGTGGTTAGAGGCTGAGAAACAATGGATGACTGCCCGATTTTTCCTGGTTGTTGGTGTGAATTTCGCAAAAATTTCTCCGGAAACCCCATAGTTTAACCTTTTCTTCCTGCTTTCTCACCCTTTCTTTCTTGTAAAAACATCCAGTTTTTGTTCTTCTATTACTCATCTAGTTATTTGATGAAAACAATAATAGTTAGCATTATCGCAAAAAAATTTCAATATGAGTGAAAAACAATTAAGTTCAAAGTTCTGATCAGAACTGCAAATATTTGTAATTTGTAACTGATATTTCCAATTTTGGTGGAAATATCCGAAATGTCCGTTTTTATCTATGTTTCGAACAAGAACAGAGCTAAAAGCGCCAATAAATCTTATATTTCATTCTTGATTTTTGTGTAAAGGGAGGGAAAATAAAAATACTCACGTTTGTGTTGCGAAAACTAACAAATCTGGAAATTTTCCTGAATTTTTCAATAATTCACACTAATACACACTATTATTCACTATTACGTATTCAGAAAATACTCCGCCCTTGCACTTGCAACATTCGTAAATGAAATGGCTCAACCCCAATTCCCAAGCAAGCAATAGTCCCAACAGAGATAAAAACATGTGCAAACGTTTATTGCCGGCAATATTCGGTAATTCCTTAAAGAATAAGCTGCATCTTGAATCGCTGTCGTAGATCCCAATTGCAATTATTGACAGGACATTTTTATTCTGAGTGAATAACCTACAAGTTTTCAATAAGCCCAAAAGTCTTATTATAAAATATATAGTTTATGCAGGGGCGGCCTTACTCATTGCGAGGCCCTGTGCGAGAGGTTTTCGCGAGGCCCTTTTTCCTTCGTGAATCTTGTTTCACAATGCGGTGTTAGTGATAAGGCTTTTACATGACCCTTTAAAATTGCCCACCTCTGAGTTGAGCTGGCAAACAGAGTATACAACCTTTGTAGTAAACCAAAAAATGATTTTGCTTGGACACAAGATGGTGCTGCATCTTCTAGGATGATATTCCAGATGAGACTCCCACAAGGTAAAAAGTAAGTAAGTGGATTCATTTCAAGAATAACGGTTTTGGACACAACTTTTTTCACCACGCAAATTGGCTCTGTTATCATATCCTTGACCACTGCATTTTTTTTTGCAATGATATAACCAACTGCTCTAATTCTTTTATTATGTAATCAGTCAAACTCTCAGCTGTGGTTTTTCTCGAGACTTAAAAAATAATAAAATGTTCTTCAATCTCAGCTGTATTAAATTTTCTGTTTCGAAGAGGAGTTCATAAAATTCAAACTATTTATTTTTATGATCCAGATGAACAGAATAGAAAGTTCTATGGGAAATGTCACCATTTTGTGTGCATATTTCTATTGAAAACATTCGTTTGATATTAGTATCGAAAATTTCTCTGCAAAATCCACCATATGAGAGTTTTTCTGGGATTGCCCGAGCAATATAGAGGAACCACTAATGGTCAGTTTGTATCAGCTCCGAACAGTTCGGGGTAGTGTTGTGCAACTTGGATATTTTTGAGTATCTGATACTGAAGTATTATGTATTGGATGAATTCATTGAATAGTTGGTATCCAAATGTAAACTTAAAAAAAGTCACACTGAAAAGATAGGTTTCGGAAACTTTCAGAAAATTAATTAATTTCTTAATTCAATGACAAGAAAAAATTCGAATTTATTCGAAAAATGTTAATATGACCTCTAAATGTGAATCAAGAACATGAAACAATGGAAGTTTGTCATCAGAAAAAATATAACAAAACTGCACCTAGTATTCGCACTCCTTATCACTAGATTCGAAAAAAAACAGATTTTGCGCTCCTCCATCCTTAATTCTCTACAATGAAATAAACTCGTTCATAAGACTTTAATTGAACGAATATTTCAAGGGGACCGCCAAAGAACGGTAAACAGGGCAATAAATATTTCATTAGGTTCCAACATCTGGAATAAGTAAACATTGTACCTGAATACTTAGATAATTTTTACCCAAATTGTGTTGTTTGATTCTACATTCTATTCTTTCTACTGATCTGGTGGGTCAGACATCTGGTGCCTCAATTATATATTTGGACGTTCCGACAAGGCGCAATATTCAAAAACTGCATGTTTTTTCAATTTTGTTTTGAATGAATGTATTCGTAAAACGAACTTTTTTGGAACTTACCCTTAATAATACTTACCCTTAATAAATATTTAGAGATCTAAATCAATATCAAAATTTGCTCGGAACTTTGCGAGCGAGGCCCCATCAAGTGCGAGGCCCCGGGCGATTGCCCCGTCCGCCACCCCCTAAGGCCGCCACTGAGTTTATGTAATGTTTTGACTATGTACGAAAAGGGACCGCGCTGGTTGCCGCCCTTGCAGATTGCTGCACCCCCGGTAGGAACGGCCCTGATCCCAGAGTTACCTCGAGCACAAAGAGCAATGTGTTGCCATTGATGATGAGGTGTGCTGTACTGGTGTAGTTGGTTATGGAGTTCCACAGGGAACAGTTCTTGGGCCTATATTGTATGTCTTGTACATTAATTCATTATTCAACATATCTATTCCTGCTGAGATCACGGGTTTCGCGGATGACACGGTCTTTTTTTTCGAGGATGATAGCTGGAGTGACCTGAAAGAAAAAGTTATTAATACGTTTCTTATCATCATGAATTATTTTAACAATAATTTACTCACTGTTAATATGGAGAATACTTTGTTCATGCCATTTACTAGCTACGAGAATAATCTGCCAATTTACAAAACTATAGATGTTCCAATAGAAGGCACTTCCTCTCAATTGTTCGCACTTAGCGGTAACCCTTGATAGTCATCTAAGATGGAGTGCCCATATCGCTGATCTGACAAAGAAGATCAGATGTTTGGTAGGCAGGTTCAGAAATTTGAGGAACATTCTAGACGTCGAACATCTCGAGATGATTTATCATGCTTTGGTGCAGACTCACCTCCTGCAGTGTGACCAATTGTTACTTAAAGAATTTAGAGATGAAAAAATGGATTAATATAAAGGTTATATTGAACAAACTAACTACTTACCCTAGTGATGGGCTATGAGCTATTCACTGAGTCTCGGTTGATGGACATCCGAAATTGTTTGCTTTGACATCCTGTCGATCATGTGTATAATACTAGGTACAGGTCAAGTGCGTTAGATGTTCCAAAGATGTCGAAGACCATTGGCCAACGCTGTTTTAGTTAGCAAGACCTCCGAGGATATATAGTGTGGTGCCGGGCTGTTTCAAGCTGCTGAATTCAACATAACTTTTTAATTCGAAAAATAAAAAATGGATCATAGGATGTTCGCAGACATTTATCAAACAACTTGAAGACGTAAAGAATGGTTGAAATTCTGGAGTGTGTCTCGATCTTTTGTATTTTTTCTTTACCTGATTTTGTCTTTAAATCCGTTTCAAGTGGTGCAGATATATTTATGTTTTTTCTTCGTGGTGAATTTATAGAAAATGTTGAATGAAAAACTGGCAACAACGTACAGGCTTTGCCTTTGTGGGTGACAACTCTTTCGTTCACATATTTTTTTTGTGATATTAACATGTGGATGTACTTTCCTTTCTTGTGAATAAATTTATTATTTTTATTTGTAATTGTTTCGTTTCTGACCAAAATTGGTCCATGAGGGCTAGTTTGAAAGACTCCAAATCTGTAAAATTATAAAACTTGCGGCCACAAAAATGGTGTTCGTTTAAATAGATTTCTGAATTTGAAAATTTCAAATGAAATATTTTCTAGCATCACATTCTCTAAAAGATCAAGGCCTCTATTGGAGTTTCGTTTACTCTCTATCAAGGATGAATCCGTTGAATATTTATGAATTCATATTGATCAGCAAATGAGATAGGATAGACATGTTTCTAATTCGATCCAGGGGAAAAGGAATCTCTGTTATATTTTATACAACCTGAGGAAGGCTGAGGGACCCTTGAATTTAATGGACGTTCCTGCAACTCTGGGTTAAAGGAACGAATCAGTTCCATTTTAAATAATTAGGGGATAATATAGGTAACTAGGTACTTGCAGTTGAAACATTATTTTAGCTGTTTCCATTATCTATGTGGTTGGTTATTACCGACGCTTCGGCAAGCATTCGCCTGCCGTCTTCAGGGTGTTTTTGGTCCTGAGACTTGCTGTTTGTGCAACTAATATCTTGCATATTTCTTGCCCAAAGTGTACCTCTTCATGTTTGGGTGTCGGTGAAATTGCTGGTTCTGGATTGCTCTCCTCATTGGCCTCATGGTTGCAACTTTTATTTGTTTTGTTCATCAAAAATTACTAGGCTCATACAACAATCTTTAGATTGTATGATTCTGTAACTGTGTTCATACAACTGTTTATATTTATTATGATGAATAAAATTCAATTGAATTGAAAAAACAGGTATACCTACCTATAGGTAAATAGGTATCTCAAAGACAGAGTCTCCGAACATATAGGAGAGAATTCTGGTGATTTTTGACGGGTTTTTAGGTCAATTTCAAATTCACAAAATTCGCAGACATCTTGACCCAAAAGTACATCAGCAGGTCTCAAAGCTGGAGAAAGCAATAATTCATAGGAGGTTATGGGTCATGGCATTTATAATAAGAGATTCCCAAATCTCGATTAGTTCATCTTATTGACGATTGTTGATAGGCTAATACATCAATCATGTTGTCATCTTTACCTTTACCATCAGTAACTTTACTCTGGAATGTTGGACTTGGACATGCTATCACTTTTCCAAACTTGATAAAATTGACTTCTTTTCTTCTGCTTTTTTTTTAAATTCATTCTTAGCATTAATAGATTGGGTTCGTTGAAAACTCTTTATATTCTTGTAATGATTCTTTGGCACTCATGTTTGTAGAATAAATGCAAAATATTTCAAATTGTGTAGTTTTCATTCATATATTGATTTGTGTTTCTCTGCGATAACTCTTAAGGTGTTCATTTCAAGTATCAGTTCGCTTATGTTAACTTTTTTGATACGTAGAATTGACTGAAAAAATTAAATGGAAATATATGTTCTTATTAGGGCTTTGGTAAATTTGAGAGGTCTTAGTTTTTGATCTTCTCATGAATAGCCTGTACATTTTTGGTACACACCCAAAACAATCTCATGATAGGTATTATACCTATCGATAGAAAAAAAAAATTTCTGAAGAAATATAAAAAAACTGTGAGTTTCTGTTTTCAACATTTTTCTCATGTGAATCTCCATAACTTATTAACCGTTGAGTTTTGACCTAAGCTCACCGTAACAGCATGACGATTCAATTCATCAAATTTTTTGCTAGTGGAGGTTTCCTTTTATCAATGGGAAATTAAGAAATTTATTTTATTCCTTACTCCGATAGGTAGGTATTTCACGAGTAATTTTCGAGATACGGGATAGCTGGTATCTATATAACCAGCTGTAAGTTTAATTTCCCTTGGGTTCTTCTTCGAATTATTTCTGATATTCCATTGATAGAGGTAGATATGAATATAGTAGAAAATAACCAGGGGGCCGTACAAATTCGATCGATGCATTGATAACAATACGTCCATCTTCAAAATCATGAAATAAACGATGTTTTCTCCCATGGAAATTCTCTACCGATTTTCCTCTTCATCAATCACAGTCCGCAGAGTTGGCAGCAGAAGGGTAAATTTCGGGGGACATCACTAGGGCTCCCTAATTTTGCATTCCTTTTGTGAGGAATCCGCCACAAATTAACCCCCACTGTGAGCGTGGCCATCTTGTGATGTCATCACCCCCATCCCGCACTAAGGGCGGTGCTTATCTGAAAGCTCCGTAGTTGGGAGGGGGTAAAGCGGCAGTCTCCGCGCTCACCCATCAGTAAGCTCTTTCCACCCGCGTGAATAGGAACAATAGAACGATTAATTATTGAGAGTGTTGAATTCGCTAGAAATACGCGAGTGGCCCGCAATATTCCAGTGAAACATTCTTGTAGCCACGACGGAATTTTTCGGATCCGCGCAAAGCCAATGTGTATCGGGTACTCTTGTGGCTCCAGGAGGTGTTGTATCATTCCCAGGTGAACCGGCAGGCACCTTGGTGCCAGTTCCTGTGTCCGGTTCGGCGCCCCTTACCATGAACCAGCTGGGTACCGTGTATGCCACCAAACGGCGCCGGAGGAATGGGAAGAGGTAAGTACCCAACAAAGTTGAAACCGCGTGTTGAAGAAGCGTACCTACCGACTGCGTTCGAAAGGAGCCTATGCTAATTTATTGGCTAATTCCTACTTTTATACTTTATATGGAGATTATCGAACATTAAGAAATTCACAATTTTTTTAAACATTCAAGTAGGTACAAATGATATTCGAGCTGCTTCCTTCTCAAGAAAGTGATTATTAATTCGAAAAGTGTCATTCTTATGAAGTACCCATCACAACGAACGGAAGGAAGTGAAGGATTCTCTTCGTTTCCATCTCATCGAAATTATTCAAGAAATAAACAGGGGTGGGATTTTTGACTTGTATATTTTTACAATAGATTCTCGAGGTCAAAAGAAACATTTTTTTGTATATAATTTTGTCCGATTTTACCTGGATAAAAATATATGAGTAGATAGCCATCTTGAAGTTTCATAATGAGCTTTGCCACCTCTAGAAACATACCACTAAAGTTTTTCCGCGGATTAGATCCACCGCTTAAACCTTCTGTGAAGTTGCATTCAGACGAAGTATACAATTTATTGCATTATATTAGCATTTCTTGAATGCTAATATGCGCATTTTACGAGTTTAAACGAAGTGTACTCTAATATTCGAACATGGCCAAATATTCATTAGAAAGCATCCAACTCATTTTCAAAAGGTGGGTTCCTTAAATATCTGGTATAATTATTATGGAATGGTGTACCCTATGGTTTGTCATGAAGAAAAAAATATTACATGTGAGTGGACGTTTGTGTTCATAGAAGTTGCAGCACATCAATGAAAACCTTTCACCCGTAAATCATTCCATTTGATAAAATAATTCACGGGATACATTTGAAAATTTAATTTTTCAACCGAGCCCAAATCTAGAAAATGGTGAAAAAAACGTTTCCTTCTGACCTCGGGAATCTCCCGTTGGAATATGTGTACAAGTCAAATATTCACCCAGTAAAGATATATAAAATACCTAATCTATAGATGAGACTGTAATGAGCGTCAACAAATAATTTTCTTATCGAAAAACAAACGATAAGTGGTGCAAAACGAAATATTTCCATTGTATTCTCCACTCAGAAATATCAAAGTATACATCACATTTTTTAAATTTTTACTCATATATGAAGGATTTCTTGAGTTCTGTTATTCACCTCCTTCAAGAATAAAAACTCCAAAAGTTTATTTTTTCCCATATCCACAAGATATCTTTTCATTTCTTCAAACATGTCGCGTTTTCGGGATGGGATAGATTCACTTGGTATATAAATTTAATAAAAAAAATAATAAGTAATGTAACAACAGCAGTAGCGGATAACGAGGATATTACCATTTTGATGAATTCATAGCTTTTATCATATACAAATTTTCTCCCTTTCTGTTACAGAATGTTAACAACTTCACTGGGAGTTTGAAAAAATAAATAACATAATACATTGGTAATTGAATAGATACTTATATTCTGAAAAATACTGACAACGTTGTAAATAGTTATGAATTCGTATTCTCCTCTATTCTGATAACCTTTATCTATTGATTGTAGTTAAAGGACTACCTATTCTAGATACATCAACTAGTATTCAAAATAATAATAGTATCAGCCGAATGAAAGAAATCCGATAATAAATAATATATGGATATGGTCGTGTTCCAAAGAATTCTGAATTTTTAACGTTTTATGTACAGCTTGTTACACAAACTTTTTTATTGCCAATAAATATTTTTCACTTTATATCTATTCACCTTCAAGTTTTTTACAAATGTTCAGTGCTTTTGATAATTGTTTTGTATTGTATTTGCCATGCCCTCTGGATTTCTGTGCAACTCGGGGTGAAACACCCCAGAAGCTGCTCAAACCATTCATAATAAATAATATATGGATCGTATCGAGTAAAAAACGCTTGGTTCTACATTTTTTAACGTTTCACAGCTTGTTTAGCTTATAAGCTATCTATTGAAATAATTTATGGGAAGTCTTTCAATTTTTTTGAAATTTTTCTATGATATTCTTTCCCAGTCTCTTAAACAAAATTCATTAAAAAAAATTCAATAATAGAAGAAAGACCCCTGCCTAAAAATTGTGCACTTATTTGTCAAGGGTCTAATCCTTCAAAAAATCGTGGTCTTACAATAAAAAAATAACAATACATCGAACTTCTTAGCGTCGGTACGTTTCAGAGTCTATATCAGACTCCTTCATCAGACAAATTCTCAACTTTATGAAACTTTTTTTCAGAATTTCTTTGATGGAGGAGTCTGATATAGCCTCCGGAACCTTACGAATTTTAAACGTTCGACGTCTTGTTCCTTTTTTCATTGTCAGGCAACAATTTTTCGAGCGAATTTTGCGCAGGGACCTTTCTTCTATTATTTGAACAAAAATTCTGAGTGATTTTTGTTTCAGAGAATGAGAGAGCAAACCCTAAAACTTTTAATAGCTGTTATAGTGGTATCAATACCAACTTGAATGAACTGATTTTGAATTGCTGCATATTATTCAATTCATAGGTAGGAAATCTTCAATTGTATCTTTTGCGAGTATTCATTGTTTTCAAATTCATAGAAATTGTTATAAATATTAGCAACAGAAAATCGTTTGAGGAACTCGTTAGAATAGGTATAAAGAACCAAGTATTAAGAAGGATTATTCTTGAATAACGTTGAAAAAGAAAAAAGTACTATCGGTGTGCTCATAACGTGAGAAATAATGTAAGTCCAATAAATCTGAAAACACTCAACTTAATATATCAAGAACTTCTTGAGAATCCAAAAATCGATTAATAATTGAAGAGTGGAAATTCAAAAGGATCTAAGTGCCATTTTCACGAAATTTTAGATTTCATTTGTTATGGGGTCTATGTGCCAAGGCCAATAGCCTACGAAACGATTCATGTGCCATCCGCTTCAGGCAGTCATTATTTCTGATGAAAAAAACATTTTTTTTTAACTTCTTTCATTAGTTTGAGGGCGGGTTTCACAAAGCTTTAACTGTACATTAAAAAAACTTTACCTGAATTCGAATCAATCGAATAACCCGTTTTGAAATTTCAATGAATCGGGATGGCTCCAATAAATTTGACGGTACAATCAAAGTTTTGTGAAACCGACCCTGAGACATGTTTTATGTAATATCTCAGTTCGATTTTTTTGGCACTTAGACCCTTTTGAAATTCCACTCTTCAATTGTACTTCCGTTTCATGTAGTTACCTCGCATAAAAAAGTTGGCGTCTATTGGCAACTGTCACATTACACATCCTGTGTTGAAAGATTATGTTGGTAGAAATGAGGAACTAAAACATAGCTACGTACTCCTTTTCGTGCAATATCTAATTTATTTCATTTGTTTGAAAGAAAATGCCCGAATTTGATATGAAATATTGTATCCAAACATGTGTCCATATACTCGTAATATATGGGTAATGAGTGAAGGAATGCAAATAGGTTTTATTATTATTCTCTTCCCCACCCGTTTCAGTCAGTTCTATGAGATAAAGATGTGTTCGGACGGTGAAGCTGATAGTTGCGAAAAACCTAATCAGAAACTTTTGGAGGGAATCAACATGATTAATCACATGACTAGCTGAAAAATGTTCAAATTCCTGTAATATTCAAACAGATCTTATGCACGAAGACGAAATTTATCTATGTTTTTCTTTTTATTCTGATTGACAGTTGTTTGAACCGTGAATAGAAAGGTTAAAATTTTTGAAGAGAATGGAATATTGAATGAAATTTCGGAATAATGTACCTAACTGGAAATACAATTTCAATCATTCTTCGATAGGCCCACAAAGTCTAATGCAATCTGCTGTAAGTAAGCTTCTCCGCTGAGGATAACAATCTCTCACCCAGAAAGAATATTGAGAATTAGGATTGACCAGGCTATAATATGCACCATCTTCAGAATGTTGTTTTTTTATCTACTTCTTACTTCTTCAAATCCTCCAGCTCACATTTTTTGTGATCTAATTCAAACAAATATGATTACCATATAAAAAGTAATCGATCAGTTAAATATTTATATTAATTGTTTACTTCATCTAGTGACTGAAGAAATGTTCGAATCTAGTGTTAATTCGTCAATAAATTCAAGAACATATTATACAAAAGAACAAAATGCCATATTCAAACAACTATCCTTCCGCTAACTGAATTATTTTGAAAACGTCAAAAGTGTTTTTCATCAACATAAAGTTGAATCCTTCAACTCATCCGCCATCCGGCATCCGCCGTCAATAACAATAATTCTTGAACGGACTCTAGGTAGTGACATTGAAAAAGTCTTCCGGTCTTATTGGCCGTGGACTATTAGGAATAATTTCACTTATCGTTTCGCCTACAACTGCGGTCTAAGATTTCAAGTCGAACGTTGAATTTATTTAATTGACTCAAATTACAAAGATTATGTTCTGCTCACCCTATTTGTTAACCTATTTTCGTTCACCCTTCGACATTTGGAAATGAATAATATTATCGTGCGTCCATGCTTATATCTTATGGATAAGAACCTGAACTAAGAATAAGAAAATCTGATATAGATTACTGACAGTTCGCGAAATTGTGAGAAAATGTTCACAACTGTAAATATTTCTCATAATCACAGTTATTGTTCATTTATGATTCTCATGCTGTTCTGCCAAACTTCATTCCTTACTGCAATATGGATTTTATCCTCTGCAATATTTTCTACAGAATTTCTAGATATTAATTTTTACTATTTGAAGAAAACTCTTGATAAAAAATCTTTTCGAACAATTAATGAAATTTCCATTATTCCGAATTACATATCAGGAACCAATAGCTTATGATCCACAAAAATTATGATAACCAAATTTATTGAATAATGTCAACAGAGTATAGAAGATTGACTGAAATTTAATTTCTGGTTGACTTTTTCGTATCGAACATTTTTGATAACACAACGAACGAACTTTTCACCTTCTTCGGAAGCTCTACCTGAAGTTTTGTTATGTCAAAGCCATTGTTTTCACATATATGTAGGTACCACCCACCCTGTCACATATGCAGTCTAGATTAATGAACTTCTGACCAGATTCTTCTAGCTGTAATTATGATTATGCCCAGGGTTTTGATGATTATGGTTATATAGTATTGAGAATAGGATGAGTAGATTTTGATTGATCCCAATTTGAAAGAACGATTAAGGGAAATAATCTATTTATCTGCGTTTGCAAAGTTACATTTTTCTTGACTTTTGCGTGCACGTACCTAAACAGAGAGTGTTGAAAACAAAGTTGCAATAAGGTTAATATAAGCATGGGTCCGACGTTTTGGCGAAATGAGCGAATTTCGGTTTTCATATATATATTAACTATTAGCGGAAACAAATACGGTAAATTACAGAGGATGTTCGATTTAGTTTTGACTTCTAATGTTTTACAGAAGATGTTAGATATAAGGTCCATTTATGGACTCTTCCGGAGAGAACTGGTTGTGATTTCATCAGTGAAAAGGATATTTGCAGTGAAATACGGACGCTCCGAAATTTAGAATGTCCTGGCTTTGTAGTACAAAATCAGTTGACTCAAAAAAATAAAGTTCAGTAAAGAGAATGGCCTTCTTGTACAGATTTCTGAAGAATCCCGGATCAATCATCTGAAGAATTGCGGTTAAGCCGTCTGAGTTAAAGTGAAAATAGAGGTGCTGAAACTCCTTGTAGCCGACCCTAGGTCTGTTCAATGGGTTGACGTATTGCGACCGAGAGGGCAGGCCAAATGCGGAATACCATGGATTCACAGAGCTTAATCGACAATTCTTGTACGAAAGTGTGAGGCACAATTGCCCTAAAATAAGAAATTTGACCAAATAGCAGCATGAAACGAAAAAATAAGATTATCCGTTACTTGCACCAATAATTTTATACGCCCATTAAACCAAATTCCTCCTCAAACAGTAAGTGCACCACCTCTGAACAGAAGAACCGATTTGCGATTTCTGGGCACCAGAACTTATATCTCGTCTCATCACAGACCTCTATTAGTCGTTCAAATTAATTGGCAATCGAAGTCGCATATGATTTTGAGTTAGTGGAATTCTCCTCAAAATTAATTCAGACTGTAGATTAGACTCTCGAAGTATCCGACGAATCGTTTCAATCGGAACCTTAACACTAGAACCGTTCAAAAGCACTTTGCATGATTCTACAAGAAATTGATCTTCACAGATAGATACAATCAGAAACCATATTGCTGTAGGTTAGTTTAGGGAAAAATTGGTACATGCCATATTGGCCCGATACTACGCTACATAGATAAATTCACTTCTGAAAAGTTTAGGAAAATAAAGACTATTCCAGTTATTGTGCTCAGGCGCTTTCTCACTCACTGGCGGCCTGAAGCCCAGGACTTCATTCAGATCGTTGATCTGCTCTCATTCAACTACACATGCATTTATTATGATCGTCTAGATCGAAACGCTCTGAAAATCACTTGTGTGATGTCAGATCGATATCTCCCATCTTATTCCCAGTCTGATTTCCATATGAACGAGATGAAAGGTTAAGCTATGAAAAAACGATTTTGCAGCATTGGATCTTACAGAAATATTCTGGAATCCCAGACAATGTTTTACCCAGGAATAATGGTGGAAAAGGAGATGGCAAAACAATAATCCGAGACCAACAGATTGCCTCAAATAATGCGCACCATCAGAATCTGGCCCCATTCAAATATTTTGGTGGCAATCCTGATACTCTTATAATTTCTACCTTCTACTGCCACTCCAATTTGATAAGCAGTAGTTCCGATTGTATTATGCAAATATTTATATCTGAGTGTCCCTGATCGTGAATACGTACATATTTTGAGAGGGCGATATTCGGAAGGACTGAAGCACCGAACAAATTGATAGTATACTGCGGCTGATGGAGAAAAACGGAGCAACGGGTTTTGATGCTTCTGTAACCAGAAAGTCCAGGAACATCAATTCGCCGACGGTCAGAGCAGTTGGACATTCCTCGCACTTACTTACAAAGTATTTTATGTTGAAACATGCATGCATACACAATCGAAATGGTGCAGAAACTCTTGCCGGCGGATAGTCAGAAAAAGGATGAATTTATTAATGGATTTGGGAGGAAGTAAAAGCGGATGAAAATTTGGCAAAAAATATAATTTTCATCGACTGACCTTCTTCAATATGAGAGGAAAAAAACCGGGGAAAAACGCAATGACGAAGGTGGTTTAAATATGATCGGGATAAGTGCTCTGACAAATTTAGTTCTCTATTTCAGTATCGTAATGAGTTCATTACAGTACTAAAAGTAGTGCCGTAATGAAACTCAATACAGCATTGTTATCAGTTAAATTTTTCGTTTTGTGGTTGTCAGTACTGAGATCAGATCCTCTCGATCACATCAATTCGAATTCCGTAATCTGTCAAATTTCGTAAGTCACACCAACTGACAACATACAATAAAAAGTCACTGATCTGAATTTTTAATTAAATTTCGAGAGTATTTCAAAACTTGACTAAAATAGAGAAAATATCGTCTAACGTCTAATACTCGTAGCAGAAGGTACTTTCAACACTCATGCTTTCGAAGAATTCCTTGGGCAACTCGGACAGTCATATGCACACGAACCACGAACTGCTCTACCTCGTGGTCGGTGTTGAATCTTTGACCTCTGAGGGTTCCTTTCAGTGGTCCTAACATAAAGTAGTCGCAAGGCTTCATATTCGGACTGTATGGAGGGTGTTCCAGTACCTTCCACCACAATTACGATTTTGTATCGAGCGTGTGACGCGCGGTATGAGCTCGCGCGTGATAAACAGGTTTCACGTGTGATTTCAGAAGGTTGGAGCATTATCCAGGTTTGATGGTACCTTGGGTGCGCAGAACGGTCCTCTAAAATGAGAGGCGAATATTGTCCGGTGTGATGGAGGTTCGCGGCTGACGATCATGCGGCTCATCCTCGACCGTTTTACGGTCATCCTTGAATGCTTTGGCCTATTTCAACACAAGAGAACTACTCAGACACTCACTACCGAACTTATTTTGTAAACGCATAAGAATTTTCGTGTTTTTAACGCCTTTCTACACCCAAAAACGAAAGACAATACGTTGCGCAACGGCGGTCAGCATTCGTTTATCGTCGTTATCACGCGCGTAAACATATCTTCTTGACGAAAACTATACCAGAGTGTTTGTAAGGTACCAAACTATCATATACCCAAGCCACGACCTTCAAAATTTGAACTACCCTCTTAGTCTTTGAATAACTGAAAATCTAGTTTCCAACGTACATCAAATGCATTTGCAATGGACGACCATGGACTATGGTTTCAGGGCTGATGAAGTGAAAGATGACACACTGGAAGTGCTCTTATACCAGACATTGTTTTTCAGTGTCAGAAATTAGATGAAAATATGAAAATATGGTGTCTTATGACACAACCTGTAATTTTCGGGAACACTTCTGAAAGGCTTGATAATATATGAACGTTAATTTGTGGCGTAGACGCATCGTGTAAATGCAATGACGACCATAGTGTACATAGCATATTAATTTTTTGTTGCCAGAGTCCTTTTCTTGCTTCATGATATAGTTTACATGGACTCCCCTGATGATAACAATGGAAACAGGCTTTTGGAAGTCCATTGCAAGGTGTAATTTAGTACTTATTTTCAATGCCAACAGACAACCGACACATCTCAGATATTAAAAATAAGATGTGATATTGCCTGAACTTTTTACCAACGGATTTTTCAAACTTTCAGATTTTTACATACATTCATTTTTCACTTCTGTGTTATGCAAAATCTACCCCTTATAGAGTTTCGTGCAAAACATCAGGAAGTTGAGAACGCCCCTTAATGCACCTTGATGCGATGAAAAATCAAAGTGATTCATTCATGTGATTAAAGTGATTTTTCATTGCATCAAGGGGCGTTTGAAACTTCACGACGATATTTTGTTTGGTGAAGCAGTCTTACATAGACTGATTCAGAAACGTTCGGTACTGGTTGTGATAGTACGAAATTTCATTGTTCGTTTATCGTGAGACAACAATTGCATATTCCTTCTAGAATGAATGTCAAACAATATCTGATTCAAACTTGAATTAACCCCATAGTACTTTGTCGAGACATGCATTTCCTATTGATGACAAAATTTTTTTAAAACAGGAAATGAAACATATCAAGGACAGAAAATGAATTGATTACAATCGAAAAGGAAACTTACCTAATTTATTAACGACTCTCATAAATTGAAAGAACCCCACATTATCAATTATCTTTGAATAAGTCAGTTGTATTTTGGTAAATTATTATTATATAATTGGACACTGTCCTCGGAAATTCTATAAGAAATTCTTTACATTTCACTTCTTCATTATTAATATATGAAACTTGAGCAGAAAATCCATGAATTTCTGGAGAGTATCTTGAAAAAATGCAATTTTCAGTATTCCTTTTGGAATACACGATCGACTGAAAAATGTGATAGTTTCTCTCCACATAACACTCAACTGAAAAAATGATTAAAAACAATGCAGTTGATGACAAAAGGAGTTACCCTCCCATATAATATGACAGAAGGGCCTGATAAAAATAAAATTGATTTGAAATTGTTTGTAGAAATGATCAGCGTTCGTTTGATGCGCTCACGAATTTTAAATGGGTTGTTTTAGTTCTTCTTATGCATTATTTTCCCCATCTTTAATTAAAATCATATTAATAAGTTCACTATTTGATTGAATGTGCCGCATTTTTCAACATTTTTGCGAAATTCGAAAAAATTACATTACTGTCTTGGATGATTTTCAGTACAATGAAATCGCATCAGCTGATTGATGATGATCGATATAGATGGAGGCTAAATACGTTCAGGTTTCCCAGGTTTTCGACTAACTTTGGTTTCAAATATCGGAAATAATGTATATTTTATATGCATGAAATGATGAGCAGAAAATTCAGGGTTTTTTTCGATATCAAAAATGAATGGTACCTCTTATTATAAAATTTTTTTCAGAAATTGATTTTTCACAAAGTTACAGGGTTTAAAATTAAATTTCATTTCCAGTTATTTTTCATGATAATTTCAAGAGAACGTATTTCTGTGGCAACCATAGCACATGCATCCAAAGAATTTCTTGATTAAGGTTGAAAATAAATCAGAACAATTTTTGATTCAGAGGCATGCAAGCAATGCTATTTTGCGTTTTTCTCGAAAACGGTTTGCAAATCCGTTTTGCCCATCCCGTAAAAGCCATAGATACGAAATTTCATCCAAATATTATCAACGTGGCAGAACGTAGACCAAAAAAAATGTGAGTAAAATTCAAGTCTAACACCCTGTAACTTTGCTAAAAATCAATTTTCGAAAGATTTTTTTATGAAGAGCTACCATTTATTTTGAGTCTAAAAATCACCCTCGAATTCTTTTCTTATAATTTCCGGACCCCCTGTATAGTTTTTTCCGTATTTTGTCCAACTTTGATTTCTTTTGACGGTGAAAAACTAACCAAAGGTCAAGAGAAACTCTTGAAAAGTCTACATCAGATGAAATTAATACTTTGGCAGCATGCAATTTCATTCAAAAGTTTCACAGAATAAAATTTCTGTTTAATTTTTCCGAAGGTTTAGGCGATAGATCTAATTTCCAGGGTTAAAAGAGCATTATTAAAGTTTGAACTATACCTGAATGCTGAATCGAAAACAATGCATTGTTACATTTTTCGTATGCCATGGCATACAAAAATGTAACTTTTTTGACTTCATAATCTTTCTTTAAAATATTTGTCCAAGTCAAAGACTCAATCTGTAGTAGATTCTCTTGAACAGCAAATTAGAATTAAAAAAATTTGATTTTTACTGACAAACTGTAAACATATTCTTTGTCTGCAACTTGGTGCTACGACTCAGCGAATGTGAGATATGTTAATTTCGATAAGGTGAGTTTGTTTTCCATTTTATCAAGAATTAGCAAGTGGAATTGTTGCTCATTATGGAGCACGCAATCAACGGCATGCACGCCGTCGGACTTTTTCATTGGAGGTATAATTCTCATGCTTGTATGTTTTTTCGATATAATGGAAAAACTTCCTGGAAAACTCAATGGGACGTACCTATGCTTCCTTCGTATTCATAAAAAGAACCTTCTTATTCACATTTGTTTTGACAAGTAGAGAACTTTTTGATGTAGGTTTAAAAATATGTTTAGGAAATCCGTTGCTAAAGATTCACAATACGTACAGAAAAATGTTGTCTGTATGGGTATACCTATGTCTGTGAGTAATGCTCCAACACAAAAGTTTCCCTTCTTGGAAGCATCGAGCTTGAATTTGTCAACAATATGCGGATAAATTGAAATTGTTGGAAATCGAGAAAGCTACTAATGTTCTCGATATACATAAATCGATATAGTTTTTTTCGATATAGATTTTCGTTAAATCAAAGTTTGAAACATCGAACCTATTGATGAAAATCTGTTGAGTGCTTTTCGATTATCCGATATTTTCCAGATCTTTTTTTTGTAATTTCATTTTCTCATGGTATTGAATATTTTCTGGTGAACCTTGTTCAGTATATATTTCTATTCAGATCGTAAATGAATGAATAATTGATATCCCTCGCTAGAAGTAAGTTTGCGTTATAAATGCATTTATACTTTCGATATTACCACTTCATTCAGGAATTGTATGTTGTTGTTTTTTCTGTGAAATTGAAATTATTCAATTTTTTGAAAAACTCAATTGAAATGGTATTGCTCCTATTCACTGTTTTATTGGGGAGTTTTGTTTTATGAACATATTTCCCTGGGACGTTTTGGACATGACTTTCACGAATATATACAAGACAGCGAGGAATGGGTGGACTCATTTATAATGAGTTGTTCCAAAATTTAGATTCAATTAAACAATTCGTGAAACCCACTATTAATGTACTATTCGAATAGATTTCAATTTTGTTTCGACTTCCATAACGACGATCACATATGGATGTTTTGTGGTTGAAACGTCGGTAGAAACAATTATGAATTATCTTGCAGAATTTTTTTTCATTATTTTCGTCTCTTATAAAAGTAGGTAATCATTCTTCGTATCACCTCTCATTCAGAATTTTTTATGATTTTTCTGTTCCTCTATAATTAGCTATAATTATATACTTCCATTTTAGTTCATTTGTGAAATGAAAGAAATTTCAATTACCTAAATATAAACCTAACATTACTGAACCCGTTCCTACCCACCCTGACTGTTATAATTGATATACAGGGTGAGTCAAGAATGTGTAGGTCCCAAGCTTTCTGTGGGTGATAGTACATAGAAAAATGAGTATGGTTTGATACATAAACTCTAATGACCCAAAATGCATATTAGAGAAATATATCGTTCCAAAGTTGATAGAGATAATTAAAGAATTTCTCCGCAAAACTTTTAAACGGCGAATGCCACCAGATTGACCGAAAGCCGTCTATAGAAGAAATTTTTTTAATTCTATCAACTTTGAAAGGATATACCTCACGTAATATGCATTTTGGGTTTATTTATCAACTCCGAGAGAAAATTTTTTAAATTGATAGTTGATGTTTGTTCAACGAATCATTTTATCGAGTCTCAATGCTGAGTGTAGTAGTATATAAAGATACTCATTCTTGTGCTGTATAAATCACATAAGATTGCATACCTACTCAAATTTCATAAAAAAGCTCAAGACAATAAACGTGATTAACCATCCTACAATTTTCCTCGGAGAGACTAGCATGGCTTCTTCCTTGCGACATATTGATATTTTGTCACTATGTAGAAGAAAAAACTCTTTTTACATTTTTTCATTGGAACATATATGAATACATCAAAATTATCATCGAATTCTTATTTCTCACAGAGTAGGAATATTTCCCCACGGTTCGAGCTTGCTTAGTTCTGGTTGGAAGGTTACGACCTTGCAATGTAAGTGCATTTAATCAGTTGGATTATTCCAACAAGGCGAATAATTTATGTTTTCACCGGTACATGTTGTTCTCTATGTTCCACTTGAATAGGGGCTGCGGCTTAATTGACTGTGTTCGATTTCTGTTCTGTTTATTTTGCGTCATACTGGCACCATAGCACACTTCTTCTGAAAAGATGAGTTGCCAGATCAGCCAGATCAGAGAACCCACAATTTAATAACGATTGAGGTTATTAAATGCTATTCACAATTCCTGCCGAATGATGTGCTTCTGCAGTTTTCGTAGGTTGAATGTACATCTTCATGTTGTCGAAAGCCTTCTGTATATCTGGGCGGAATTTTTCATGTTCATGTATTAAAAATGGAGATAGTAGAGACTAACTGCTACTAAATAGAAACAAAATTACATGTAGAAAAAGCCACAGATATTTTTAATTATAGGTCAACTCTACAAAACGAAAGACATTTATATAATCAAACGATTCTGATGATTAAATTGACAGTACCAACTGAAATGAAGGTTTATACAATAGTTGTAATCTGAATTTGATTGGGGGTAGAAGTTCTCGATATGCTGAAAACATACCTGACAGGTACACGTTAATTTGTAAAGTTTTGTACTGAAAGATCACATGCTCCACTGACTGTAGGAGTCCCTCAGTGGTCGATGATTGGTCCTGTTCATATTGAACTTGCGAACTGATATGACTTGTAAAGAAAAGAGAAAATGCAGAAAATTCATTGAAAAAACTTGTAGACTGGTTCAACAAAAACCGATTAGATAAAACAGTCTTCATTAATTTAACACATAGAACCAAGAGACACATAGAATCACTTTTGATTAGAAATAAGCGGCAGATTATAAAACCGGTTCCAAATGCAATCGTTGCAGGCCTATGGGTCAAAAATAAATAAAGTCGGGAAAATCATGTTGATTCGGTTTGCGAATGTTCGTCATAACTTTGTTACGGCTTATTTAGATTGAATAGTTTGAGAGATTTAGGTATATTGATGAATGTGATGATGTACTCTAAAAAGCACATTTTCTCGAAAATAAAATGCCTATATCTATTTCTTTATGATCTTGTAGATATTCCTATCCTATTGCATCTTTTCAGGAATTAGACCTATTATAAAAGAAATAACAATAAGGATGATTTTTATTTTTGTTTTTCGAGAAAATTGTTATTATTCCGGATCGCCACCTCAAATAGTATTGCTCTAATTGTATTTTTAAATAGTGCCTGGTCTATTTTGTGTCCTTTTTCTATCTGTAAGAACAGTACAACCCAATATATAGTGTTCATTTTCTGAAACAGATTCTGGAGAATGAATTATGTAATAGGGGATTTTACTTGATTTGTTTAGTTGGAACTGATTCGAAAAGTATTTAATTGTAGCTTCCGCAAGAGAGAAAGCATTTTAAATGTGAAAATTCAACATTTTCATAAAACATCAAATATCTCGAAAACTGTGAGACTTTCATATGAACGATTTTTTCACATCAGGTAGAGCACATTCTGATCTACATTCCGTTTTCATTTGACGTGGTCTTTACGGGACACCCTGTATAAATATATTTATACATATACATTATATTTAATATACTTAACTTATATATCCATACTAATATTATAAATGTGAATGTCCGTGTGTTTGTTTGTGTGTTTGTTTGTCCTCTATGGACTCAAGAACCAGATGACCGATTTCGATGAAACTTTCACTATATTGTAGAGAATTTTTTTTGCGAGGTTTCCATGTAGGGTTCATCTCTATATAACGAAGAAATAAGAAAATATATTGATTTTTCATGAAAAATTCCGGTACTTCCCGGCTTTTACGTGCGACGCTGCGTAAACTATAAGAGAGAGAGAAACATGGTCGGAGACAATTTTGTAGTGCTCGAAAAGTTCTATAAAAAAGTCCGCGACGGCATATGTCTTACTGCCGAAGACAATTTTTAACATTTTCAATTCATTACGAAATAATGCTCAATTTGAAGAGGTCTTTTGACTGGCATGAAATGAATAAATTTAAAAATGAATGGGACTGTTATCTGCGGCATTTGTTCCTAATGAAAAATGCTTTTACAGTATTGTTTTCTAATGGATACTTTGAAAGTTACAGTAGTTTGAACGAGTGTGAATTTGAGCAAGAAATTTTTGAATCTATACGCGACATCGTTTTGTCATCTATACACGTGCTGTCTCTCCTTCGATACGAGGTTATGAATGTGGGGTTGCGGACCTATCAGAACCGTTTCAAATTTAAATATAACGCGGGCGGAGCCGCGGGTATAAGCTTGTACATAAATAAACTTCGTTTTTTTTTTGGCATCGACTACTTCGTTCATTGGCTTTTCTGAACGATTTATTTAGGGGCAGGGGCCCTTCCTTGATTTTTGCACCAGGACCCCTGACCACCTAGCTACGCCACTGGGGCTAGTTATTATTATTCTCATCAAAGACAGGATAATAATATTGAATCCATGAAATGTTTCACACAACTCTGATAGTGACTAATTATATTACATAATGTTATTCATACCTGCATTCACATCTTTTTGTTATATCGCGGAAAATGTTTGAAGAAAATTATTGAATTTTTTAATCTCAAATATTTCGAAAGCTACAAAGAAGGTTCTCTCGGAACCATTGAATTCCATTTTTCATGTTTAAATCTCTAGTTGAAACCCTTGAAATTTAAGATTATTTTCTGTTATTGTCTCACCGGATTCAACAACAATTGCACCATTTTATAATATATGATGGGACTTCTACTTCCTAAATGGCCTATTAGTTCTGATAGTTATAGCTCCCGTGGGATATTGCACAGACAAACGCATCATTCCACTTGTTCCGCTATGACAATAGGATTCCCAGCCAGCAAGTACCATATGACGCTATATTTCACTATTACATGCAAGGGAACATTCTTTTACTATTTTCCACCATGATAAACTTCCTCAACCCGTCAGATACCTATATATATTTGAAAACTATTTCTGAAAATGATTTTCCGGAATTTTGTAAAGATGTTATCGACATTTACAATATTAATGCAGATTGTTTTCGATAACTATTGAAATATTTTATGGGAGGTCTTTGCATTTTCGTGTAAGTTTTTTTGCACCCGTCATACTTTGAGTGTGCATCCTGTGAGAGAGCAATGCTGCCAAAAGAAGGTGAACGTGTTCCAGCATTTGCTTGATTCTTGGTGAATTCGGTTGAAGGGCGATATTCCATTCATCACAGCAAATGTGGGAAATTTCAAGAATCAATTGACAAGTTTCAGCGTTCTCAGCATTCTGAGTTTATACCTATCTCTTGTAACTATGTATGTTGTAGATTTGTAAAATAATACGTAACCTATTTACAAATAAAGTTTGTATTAATTCAGTGAATTTCATTCCTAAGGAAAATTCTTAAAGAAACAGTAAACTCAAGCCACACATTCAAGAAGCAGTGTTGATACTTTTTTTTTGATCATGTGGCCGATTGCTTGTTTCATCTCACTCCAAGTGAAATGTTTAATCCATTAATTAGGTGCTGACTATTTTCACCGGAAAAAGAATTTGCTTCATTTATCCTCCAAGCAAAATATTCTGGGGAGTTTAGGTTTTCAGATTGTGGGTGCCATGAATTATATCCAATGATTCCATAATAATCACCTGGATAATTGAGAAGTGTGGTTGTGACCATCATGCTAGAAATGAAAACATACTTCTAATTATTATTGTATGTATGAACTCATACACTTGGTTAAACATTTTGACGAAATTTCAATATGCTTCTCCAGCTCGTGGAATATGGGAAATAGCTAGGGCAAACAAGTCATTATTCACTATTCCATCAGTCCATTTGTTTCGTCTACAGAAATTTTTTGCAGACAAAATGGCGTAAATTGAAATTCGAGCCATATTCAAAGCATGCGAAATACTTTTTGCTCTCAACGAGGCCAACAGATGTGCTTTTACTACACTGAAAAAATAATCGACATAAGTATGTTTATCGGAATCGACTTGATTTTATCAGAGGTATCGTGTTCACTGAAGAAAATGTTTGAATCCGTGGAATAAATCATAAGATTTAGCTTATTTGAAGTTAATTTGAATAAACTGTCAGATCTAAAAAATCCCTATTTTAACTACTTCAATATGCTCGTGTCTCATCCATTGAGACATCGCAGAACATCTGTGATACAGAAACAGAATTTAGAATGTTTCTTTCTCTTAACAGAAAAAAAACCAGGAAGAAATTCAAAATTGTTGGAATGAAGCAGTTTTGAACGAATATTAACAACCAGCAGAAAATAGCAGATTGTATCAAAAAAGTTCAACAGATATTCTTGCTTTTGTTCAGAAGGCAAGATGTCGATAAACACAGAAAATGAATTCCACGAATTATGAGAATAAAAGCCACACGAGTTTACGGTAAACCGTGGTTGGGGGAGAATCGTTCAATACAGTAGGAGAGGCATAATTAAGCTACTCTAACTGCCCAGGTCCACGGCAGAAATTATTCAGAAACACCTAGATCGAAGAACATCGTCTTGCAACACCCGGTGATTTTGCAAAATCGAAAATTTCTGAGGGGTCCGTTCCTAGTTATTTCGCAAAATTGCTGGTCCTCCTTTTTCTGCGGCTACCGAAAACTGTAATAATACGGTCAGTCGATAGGTAGAATCGAATTAAAGAACGATGGGACCATGCACGCCCAATATATCGGGATGTAGACAGATTATTACATGACGCGAGTTTAGGATCCGTAGTGAAGGTAAGCGAAACTGTTGTGAACGTTATTTATTTCTTGAACATCGGTGCCTTCTTATACAGGTTCCATTACTGAATAATATTCGCGAGCAAGAAATTGAATACTCAGCTGTTTACAATATTAGGTACTCTAGTGAAAACACACCTGTAACACATCATTTTTATCAAGAGCTTAATTTTTGATATAATTTCCATTTATATCTGGCATCAGAAGATTTTGTCCTGATTCTACACCCTGTATACTTTCATGGCTGTGCATATTCGAATTCTCACGAAGTCTACACTGACTAATTCATCTTCCGCCATCGTCATTTTTCCCTTAGATATTTGATTTTTTTCAATTGAAGAAAAATGATGTTACCAACATATGGATAATATTGTAGATAATATATCAAGAAGAAAAATAAATTATAAGGCGATATGAGGACGAGAAGGGGATGGTGGTGAGTTTTCAAGAGTAAAAATCTCTTTTTTCGAATAAACTGAAAAGTAGGGTGAATAATTCAAATTTCCTTGTTTTTGATTTTCATATTTCACAACGAAAAACCTTGTTTTCAAGAAATTTTGTGAAAACTAAGCTTTATATATTCCAAAAACACTGTAATTTTTATTTAATTCGGAATATTCATCTATTATTCTTTATTTTTACTTTTAACTCAACATCGAGAAATCAGTCTCGTTTTCAATCGAAAAATCTCACGTCAAAATAAACGCTCTTTCAAAAAAGTCGGTGTTTTTCTCCGTTCGGTGATAGCTCTACTTTCTGGTAGAATAAAATAATTCATTAACCTTATGTTTTCCGTCTTCGGCCGCCACACTTCAAACTGTTATATCCAGTTTCAGGGCTGCAGCAAAGTTCTTTACATTTTTGATAACATCTACCGTAGTAATGTGAAAGTTTAGTCCGCAATTTATTTTTATTTTCATTTATGATATATATATATATATATATATATATATATATATATATATATATATATATATATATATAATCATACCTTTACAATGGTTTCCATCCTATTATAATGTTTTGTTGTTTCAAAATTTATTGATCCTGGTCAATTTGAAAAATCTATATGAGATTTTTTCCTTTTTCTGAAATATGATGAAAAAGAAAATTATGGACACTGAGGTTCTACAGTTCCTTTTGATCTTCTGTTCTTTCGAATTTGTGCAAGCAAAACGAGCGTACCTATAGTGTATAATCCAGACGCCTGATTCTCAGAAATTCATACTGACAGCGGCCATCGCTACTCTTCCGTTTTCACTTGAGATTGTCGCAGAAATCCAACGTGTAGTTGGAATATTTCAAATACACAATGGGCGTGTCATGACAGATCTTGACAACTATAATATAGATAGGAAGGGATCAGATGAAGTATTGTTCATCCTCTGATTGGTTGAGAGGTTGTCGCTGGCGACAGTACGATAGTACGAAGCTCTGTCAACCGGGCTCTATATACCAGAGCTAACTCGAAAATAGTTATTTATAATACAAATGCAGAAAGCACTGATATACTTTCACGAGTGCAAAATTTAAAAACGAGTCACGAAGTGACGTGTTGTCGAACGAGAGAGTGTTAGAATAAGACTCTGTCCGAGTATCATACCTTATTTTCTCTATTTCATTGAATTTTCATGGGAATTAATGGGATATTTCCATAAATATGATTCAGTGATTTTTTCATTGAAAACATATTGGTTGGCAGACCTATTCTTCCTCATAAAGGTAAGAGGTGATGAATAAATTCGTGGCAAGAGGCCAAGGCCAAGATGTAATCGATAAATATTGAACATGATCTAGCAAGTACCGCATTTTTTCACAAAACATCGAATATACACCTATCTAAATTTCATCTTTTGGAAGTTTTAGGTGCATTGTTCGTGAGAAATAATGATCATTCTTAGCTCAAGTTCCCTTCAGTTCAAACATAACTTAGAAAACTGAAAGAACTTTTTCCGAGAGGTGTTCGCGCTAATTAGCGGATAATTAATAATTACATTTTGCGCCAATTCGGCACTCAGACGTGGCTGACTTTGGATCGTGTGCAGTCATTGAGAACACACACATGCTCTGGTTGTTGTATTCTTGCAGAAAATGCAGCATCTAATTGAATATTACATTCTTGCTGTTCGGCATACACGATTTAAGATGATTATGAACTTCGATAAGATGCGTTTATTATGTTCATCATGCACAATGTTGCAGTACCTAACAGTTAGAAGTTATACTGCGTGAACATCTAGGAAGAATCGACCTTCTCAAATGTTAGTCTAATAAGCATGTCTCGATTTTTGACGAATCGGTGATTTTGGCTTGAAGTCGCCTTATGTTAAAAATGAAGATCTCATACAATGAAAATCGGCGAAAACGAAACCTTGATTTCTCGATAATCTGCATCAGAAAGTTAAAGTGAACAACAGCTCTTCCCTCTTTTCATTCGAAACTCACCCCACAAAGAATCGATAATTATTATGAAACTTCTGTGAAATCGATTGGAAAACAAAGAAAAATAAGGGATCTGAAGAAAAGTCTATGAACGAGTTCATATTTCGAAAACTCTATGATAATAACCAGAAGGAAAATAGATATGGATGGACCAGGGACGGGCCGAAGCCAAATTTTTGGGGGGGAAATCCATCGAAAATTTTCCAACTGTATATTGAATTAACAGGAAACCGTTATACATATTATGCTATAATATTTGTTTCGGTAAAAAAATTCAAAATGATTAATTCCAACAGAGTGAGGAGTAATTAACTTTTTTTTTCCATCTACCGAACATTCAATTAAGTAGATTTTATGAAGAGTATCTTGATGTTGCTTGAAACTTTGAGAAACCCTACTTGTTTGTTTCTTCAGTTTTGTAGAAAATAATTTTTCTGGAAAATCTAATCTTTTTATTCTGTGAAACGAGTACTTATTGGGAATCAAAGTGATGAGAAATTAACGTTGATTTTCCAACTACCCAATATTCAATAATGTGAGTTTTTTTATTTCTTGGAATCTTTTTTTTTCGTGAGGAGTACCTTGAAGTATCTTTTAAACTTTGAGACACACTTTTCGTTTCATTCTTCAATTACGTTCAGTTTCATTCTTTGGTTTATCTCAAAATTTCAAGAATCATAAAACAAAATATTTTTCACAAAAAAAGCAGATTCCATAAAATAAAGAAATATACATGATTGAATGTTGGGAAGATGGAAAATCTAAGTTAATTAGTTACCACTTTGATGAGATTCATAATATTGAAACTGCTCATCCCTAACATCGGTCCATTTCACAGAATAATAGGAACAAAGTTTTCCGAAAATATATTTCGTTTGATAAAAGATGAGCCATAATTTTGCTTGCAGTTTCCATGAAATATGTTCCCAATTTAGTAGGCAAACGGTTTTGCCCTAAATCAGTCATATTGAAGAAACAATTTTGAACATAATTTTCTAATTTGAGTTGGCGATTTCGAACTTTTTGCAGCGTTTATTGCAATGAGTGTTTGGAATTGAGGATATATTCAGTGTTTTGAATGATTTTTGTGTGTTGGATTTGTGTTTCGTAGCTAATTTCAGTTTTTATCGTTTAAAAAAAATTAAACAAATTGCCTTCCGATATTCTGTGGTCACTGCCCATAGTTTTCTTTCACACTTGTTGTCCTTCGTGCATTTTCTGTTCATAAATTTGTTTTTGTAATTTTTTATAAGGCACCACATAACTCAAACTTCACTTTTAATCTTTTTCGGTTCATTATTTGAATTTATTTACACATATTGTTTATTCGCAAGACACAATGTACGAAGAGCGTACCTAATGATGATTCTGCTTATCTGATAGTAACAGCTTAAATCTATGATACCAGATGGGTTTTTTATGACACAGTCCATGCGACGTAACTGAAAAATTTACAACTAGGTACCTATTTCTTGAGGCCGCATATCTTCAAACACTTGATGGTAAAATTTTTTGGTTAAATACCTTTTATTGCCGGCGATACACATATTGTCAATTACTGATTGCAAACTTGTTTTTTCTAATTCAGATTCCTTCGTATTTCATCACTCTCTCGGATTATGTATTTCAACTGCTTTGAAATTTTACCAACTGCTTTGAACTTTTGTCAACTGCTTAGGAATTTTTTCCAACTGCTTTGAAATTTTTCCAAATCCTTTGAAAATCTTCCGACTGCTTTGAAAATTTGCCAACTTCGTTCAACATTGGGGGGGGAACATCCCCACCATCCCCCCCCCCCCCTTGGGCCCGTCCCTGGGATGGACCCAAAGACAATGAGTCGATGATAGTCATAACATAAAGAAAAGTAGCAGATAAATAGTCGGAATTGAAAAACAAAACAACATCAGTGGAAGACGACCTACCAAGTGTCACCACACGTTGCCGGTGCAGAAATTGCAACGACTGGCGTGTGCACACCTCCTACAGCAGAGCTTGAGGTAGTACTCGATGTGGCTGCCTAGCATCTATAGGTGAGGAAGCAATAAGAATATCCCTAAATGCTAAGATCCTACCCGGAACTGGATTACGATTACAGATAGCTATATGACGATATTGAATAAACTTAATTGGAACTTCTAGGCAAAACCATCGGATGTGATGAAAACTATGTTTGATTTCGGAACTCCTTCTGAATATGTCATTGATGACCGTCTAAACGCAATTAATTTCGTAAAATGGTTCGACAAAAAGTCATCCATATGTTCCAATGATGAGTCGGAATCGACAGAAGCACAGGTATTGGGATATACGGACCAAAGCTGAGGATATCTACATCCCTGGCGTAGTGAGTTCACTAGTATACAGTCTGGGATTTTGGCTGCCCATGTTTGCTCCCAGGAATGTATTGAAACAAATCTCAAAGGGCCACACATCATTAGACTAATTTTAGGATATGGGCACCGCATTGTCATATGAATCTCTTTTCGATTGATGAATTTGATAGTTTGATAACTGCTAAGGAGCAGTTTTTTTGCATATCCATAACTTGGTTTTTTTCAGATGTTAACAAATTGTAGAATTTTTTTTCGCCTTCTCGTTTTTTAAACTAATTTGCTGCAATGCTAGAGAGAGCCGAAGGAAATTATGAACTAGGATCGAGTGACCACTTATATTGAGTAAAGAACACCATACCATGATGAAGATTGAAAAAAGTGTTTTCAAGTAGCAGTCCATTCGATATCAAAACCAATCTCTTTGAAATATAATGGTTTCAGTTTCAATATGTACTGTATAGTATTCTGGCGAAATGAAACTCTGATACCTTTTGGCCAAAGAAATAAAAAGTTACACCAGAAAATATTCGAATAGTTTAATGAATTGTCTATAATTTATTTATAGCTAGCAAATATAGCGTCAGAGAGATTTCAATATTAATAGGTAAGGAATAATAACATTCGAAAGATGGAAAACCAAACTTTGAAAATTCCGAACCAATAATATTTTTGTGCTTCACCTGGATTAAGAAATGATGAACTAACCATAAACAACAAGCTTATGAAAAATGTACAGCTCTTTGTCATTTGACAAGGCTCAATCATTGGATGTCCGCAGAATATTTATAGACTTAATAACTCTGAAAGCCTTCGAAATGATTGTATATATCGTTCATGGGATAAATTGGCAAAAAAATAACAGGAAATAGAACGAAACATTCAACTCAATACCTACATATTCAGTAGATACAATCGAGTAAATCATGTGATTTTCTGCACTGGTATTAGTTCTGAATTTAGGGTAGTGGCAAACGGCTCCAAGGATTTGTTCTGCTGATGATGAATAATACTTGCAGGATCATTATCTGAACTGCAGGGGATCCCCAAAATGTTTCTTCAAACCACAACGATGAAAATGCAAATATCCACGAATTAGCCTCAATACATGACAATCTCAAGAGGGCCAAGGTGTGGTGGACGGCGAAATGATCGGGCAGGTGGTGCTCTTCAAGCGAAAAACTCGAGTCTGTTATGTCGGGATTTACTTATAAAAGATTTGAATGCACTAAAAGAGCATGCTTAGAACAGCCGAGATAACAACATTAAAAAAGGAGAAACAATAAAGAATATAATCAGCATCCATAGTTATTCTCTTCTTGTTTTCCAATTGGAGTAATGGGTTTGTGACTTGAGGAGTGGCCAAATGAAACAAATCCTTTTCTAATTGTCGACGATTCAATCTCAAGTTTGGATCTTTTTAAAAACTTTTCAAATGGATCTCTGAAGAAGGTAAGGAAGTAATACAGTGTAGAAATGACACCCATAGGTCATTTGAAATAAAACGTATTCTTGTCATATAAATCGAGAACACAATCATATTTGAATTTAGGTATTCAAAAGAGATCAATATTTTTTAGATTTATATAACAAGACTTAGTTACATATGGAATGACCTGTGTATTTCAATTCATCAATATACGGTCTTGAAAAAAATCCAAACGTGGCATCGAAACGTGGACAATTCAAAAAGGATTCGTTTGATTTTCCCAATCTTCAAGAAGCTAACCGATTATTTCTATCAATCAGAAACGAGGGGGCCAGGACGCAATCATGTAGCCTTTAAGACACAATGATACTCTCGAAGATACTGGAATGAAAATGTAGAGAGATTGGAAGACAACCGAATAATATATCCAACCAAAAACATTTTCATGTAAAATATTGCCAAGACGAGGCCGTATTTCTCACATTATCAAAAAATTATCAGATCTCATGTAGAGTCAAGCTGCTAACTCTACACTCTTCAACTTCACAAGTCCTTATTTCACAAACTCTATGCCTTGGACGAAATAAGTGACTTGACCGTTTCTCTTTCGCCACGTGACCGTAAGGTGAAAAATTCACTCGCTGTTCATAACTTTTCTGTTATAAAATAGTTTTTATAGGCCAAGTCACTTATTTTGACTAAGGTATAGAGTTTGTGAAATAAGGACTTGTTGATGGAGAGTGTAGAGTTAGCAGCTTGGCTCTACATGAGATCTGATAACTATTTTAGAAATCTGATGACTATGTTAGAAATACGGCCTCTTCTTGGCAATATTTTGCATGAAAATGTTTTTGGTTGGATTTCAATTCTTTTTGTACGTTGCTTATGACAAAATCCTTCAATTTTGTTCATTTTTCCCCAATAATGATTAAATTATTGCAAGATCTATTTCAAGTCGAACTAATTCACAATTTATGTTCAGAATTAACAATGTACCAAGAATAGAAATATACCTTTCTCTATTTCAGTATCGTAATGTTCATTCAGTTACAGTACTAGAAGTAGTGCTGTAATGAAACCCATTACAGCATTGTTTTCAGTTATATTTTTCGTTTTGTGGTTGTCGGTACTGACCTCGGACCCTCTCAATTTTCAAATCAAATCGATTCAAATTCCGTAATCTGTCAAATTTCATAAGTCACACCAGTTGCCAAGAAACAATACAAAAGTCACTATTCTGAATTTTTATTTGAATTTCGAGAGTATTTCACAAAACTTGACTGATATAGAGAAAATATCGTCTAATACTCGTTGCAGAAGGTATTTCCAATACTCATGCTTCCGGAAACTCTCCACTTCGTCGCTCGTTTTCGAATTTCGCATTCGTGTTGGAATAGGAGCTCATTGTGCAACTTGTTTTACAATATTCTATTACCTACCTAGGTTCAAGCTGCGATGGCGATCTGTTTTGGAGCTGCCATCACAACCATTGTATCAAGAATCCTATCATCATACAATGATCACAACGGGAAATTGCACAATGGAAACTGTGGTTGAGGTTATCACAAGGAAATTGTATTTGGTGTAAATACACATGAGGCGTTCTACGAGCGTTTCATTTTATAACCTTATTCAAAATGTGGGAATGATTTTCCCTGAGAATTATTGAATATTTTTTTCAACACTTTTAATAAGAAGTCCTGCGTATATATCAATTTTCAGACCACTAGCATCAAAATTGGCGGAAGTCTCATACAAACTTATACATCCTCTGGTTCTAAGGGGGGTGAAAGTTTCAAGTTTAAAAATTATTCCGTAGTTTGCGTACTAAACTAGCTCGCTAACAGATTTTATGCTCATCAGTGAGTGAGTGACGAAATCGATATCTACAAAATCTGAAGTGTAGGAGCTATGCACTTGAAACTTTGCTAGTTTGATGAGTTCCATACTGGCATCATATCCTGATTTATTCATCTACCATATTCCAAACTCAAGTTACGAGGGTTGAAAAATACGTCGAAACACTTCGAGAAAAGATAGGTAGTGTCCCGGCGCGGAGCTTCTCTTGGCTCGTCTTGGAGGGGGCATGGTAGTACTTGAACTCAAAAAAGAAATTGCGATGTGAAAATCATAATGAGGAGGATTGGTATGTTTCCACGTTTTGTGGTCGAGATGACATAAAAGCATACAAGAATCTCTTTGTGAAATACTTGCATGGTTTGTTGCTTCAATTTTCGAATTATTATGATGATCCTGATTTTATAAAGTTTGCGTGGATAAAGAATCCATTTATCGACGAAGAAGCTGATGAAATTGGATCGAACAGGATCGAAATAGAAAAATTGATGGAATTATCTTGTGATACTACATTGAAACATAAATTTCAAACTGTATCACTGGTTCAATTCTGGTTAAATCTTGATAAAGAATATAGCACTTTGTCAAACAAAGCCTTGAAAGTACTGCTGCCGTTCGCAACATCATATCTAGTTTCAAGCACCTCCATCCCATTAAATTCAATAATAAAATATGGTTTTCCATGAGTTTCTATGAATAAATTTTATAAGAGTAAAAATGTTTTTGTTTTTTTTTTATTAAACACTCAGAGGAGGCGCCAAATGATTAAATATTTTTAAGGGAGGCATAGTAAAAACAAGTTTGGAAACCACTGCCATAATCTTTCCAGCCGAAACTGTTGCGCTTTTGGCCGATGTGGACTTGGTTCGCCGGCTGCAGTCCACTCTGCTGACTGCCGCTTAGATTCTGGATTATAGTTTTATTTCGACGAAAGACCGGCAAACAGAACTGTGAGCAAACGCAGCATGCACTCTGAAAACACGTTCCTTCAACATTTTTAGAATTTTCCTCTTGGGTCCTGTCGCTTAAATGTTGAAAAAATCCCATAACTTAACAACGTTGTTTCATTCAGCACATCTTCCAGAATGATAGTCCCTTTCAATATCTAAAAAATATGTTCTACCTGAAGAGGAGGAATCTGTTATGATAGACTTGAGGTCTCATGACCACAAGCTTATATACTTTCTCGAAATATTCGAAGTCAATGGAAATTGCGTGATAAAGATGCGTGTTGTTGAACCAGTGTGTAGAGGCGTATTATATAGTCATTCATCCGCACACCATCAGACATGATGTGCAGAATCGTATTTGCTACTAGGCCAAATTTCATTCCGATACTTTTTATCTTGCTTCGATGGTAATTGAGTCGCCCTGTTGATTGTAGAGTGTGGAGTCGCAATATTTGTATTCGTTTTGATCACGGTATTCTCGACTCGACACGACCTAGGAAACCTGGCAGCACGGAAGATGATCACGAACATCCAGACCATGAATGAATCATCCTAAGAGCAGAGAATGAATGGATTGTATCTACATGAATTTGCTCCATAGATACTGATACAAATTTGTCGAAAGAAGGAATAAATAAAAAGTGCTGCAAATTTTCAAAAAATTTTTCCAATCACCTTCGTTTTCTATATTCAATAGAGAATTGTTTCAAATGATCCACAGGATGTTTCTTTGACAGTTAATAGAACTCGTGAAAATAAG
Source organism: Hippodamia convergens (assembly GCA_038502775.1). Taxonomy (NCBI): domain Eukaryota; kingdom Metazoa; phylum Arthropoda; class Insecta; order Coleoptera; family Coccinellidae; genus Hippodamia; species Hippodamia convergens. The sequence goes on along the minus strand of CM076609.1, from coordinate 62,092,566 downwards.
ACATACCAAAACTCCTTTATATAAAATATGCACCAAACCCGATATATTTGAAGCCAAAGTATGAGAATTTTCAAGCCCACATGTGTCCTACACATATCGGGAACTATGATGATCTGTGTCGAATATCGATCAGACTGGGAAGATGGTGATTTTTGTGAATTTTCCGAATTCCGCGAGGTTGTTGTGATCATGAACTTGGTGATATGATTCTGATTGTTGGTTAGGTGAATACTGCGGAAGAACCAAGGCAACGCATTGAAAATCAAACAAACGGCATTCATTTCGACTAATTTCTGTAAACAGTTTGGATCAATGTCACTTGTTTTCTCGAGCATTTTGATAAATTTTATCGTTGAGTTCTTTAACCTCCTGAGTTACCTCCTCAGTTTTCTTTATTACAGGCAATTTACCCCTGCCAACTTGAAACCTTGAAATTCCTCTAAGGTAGAATCACCTAATGAGATTTGAAACCTAGTAATACAAATTTGAGGAAAATCATAGTTCTTAAAACATATTGCAAAAGGGCAACTGTATTATTATTGTATATTTTGTATGAGTAACATGATCTATTTTGGTGTGTTCTACCACCTGTCAAAAAAAGCCTCTGTACATAAGGTTGAACGACCGTCAACCCCTTGGCTGCAAACCTCCATGACTTTTGTCTTTGTAAGGTGAACATGAGAATAAGATTTTTCATGTATGGAATCGTTGAAAAATGAAATGTTACCATAGTGTCAGTTTTTTTCTTGTTTTGGGATTATGGGTAAACTGGATAAATATATGTACAAGGTATCCCAAATTGCTTGATTTTGACTGTTTTAGGTACTTCTGGGCTAGATAGGTAAAAATTTCGAACGGTGTCCTGGGCTCGATTTTCGCAACAAAATTTTATTATTTTGATATATTATCGATTTCGAAAATGTGCCATAACATTTTTATTTACGAAAATATCTTAAAACGATTAAAATTTTCTAGAATCGCTTTTTCACCAGACATGCGAAACAATATTCAGTTTTTTTTTCTGGTGGAAAAAAAACACTTTTTATTTCAAATACAAATGCATTTTTTTCATCTTATATCATGAAAAAAAATTTTAGATAAAAATTTTTAAAATGATTTCTTATTCCCAGTGAAAAAGTGCTTGTTGAAAGTTTTTAATTTTTTCAGATATTTTCGAAAATGAAAAAGTTATGGCACATATTCTTAATCGAAAAAATTTTTGTTATATCTTAAAAACAAATGAAGATATCGTGAAACGGTTTTCACTACTGCTGTTTTCACGAAAATCGAGCCCAGGACTCCTTTCAACGTTTTTACCTATCTAGACTAGAAGTACCAGAAACAGCCAACTCATATAACTCATCGGTATGAATATTATGATATATACCTTGAGGTGTTAAATAGTTCGAACAACTATTAGTCAAAAAAAACTTTAAATGAATGACTTGTCGAAGATACGAAAACTTAAGACTCATTTTTTCTGCTTATTGCCATACTAGAAATAAAAACACTTCATAGAATAATCTCGTTTTTCTTCAGTACACGCTTTGAAACACTCCTTCTGGATTTGAAATGTTCAGTCATGAAAATCTTTACAAAGAAAACATACGCTACAGAATATGCGATACAAATCAACTTTATTCCTAAGTTACATGAATGGCTCTTTACTCAGAGGTTTAGTCAAAATATCTGTTTTATGTTTCTTCGAAAACCATAGTATTGAATTGTCTTCATACAATATCATGCACCGACTCACGGTTTTCCTTTCTTTCTTATCAGTAACCAAGTCTGCACCTTAATGTCGTCTTAATTTCTTTTACGAGTCAATCCCCATTCTTCAGTACCTTGCAAATATCTGAGTTTTCTCTTTCCTGCATTCTATGGTTCATTTGTTTATACATTTCAGCTTAAACAGCTTAAACAGAATTAACAGGTGTTAATTCATCACCAGACTTTTCCTTTCAAAAATATTCTTCAGTAAATTCAACATCTCCTGAGCTTCCAAATGCTTTTCTGTTATACGTTGGACTATAATGAATCTTGCTTTGTATCATTTTTTTGAAATTTCGAGGAGTTCTCCAGTAGAGCATTCTTGGACCAGTGTTGTTTCTAGTCTATATGTACTAATGACCTGCCGAACTAATTCAGAAACACTTTTCTCTTCGATCTTGAAATTTATAGATACTAACATAATCACATCCTTACCTAATCTGGATAGTATGTACCATATACAACAATGTGATAATACCCTTGATTTGGCTAGTAAGGGGTGTGCTAAGAATTCCCTACAGCTAAATCTGAGTAATGAACTCATCGTTTTTCATACGAAAGTCTCTCGTCTTGCTACCCCGTTCGTATTTGGATACCTACATGATACCAACGTTCACGTTCAGGAATCAGTAGAAAATTAGGGTTTACACATAAATTCTCATCTCAAATGGCACACTCACATAGAAAAATTGAATAAGAAGCTGTGCTAGGTGCTCTATTCTTCAACAGCTTGAAACATCATGTCACAATTTTAATATATTGTAACAGGTAACACTTCATTTGAATTGTTACATGTTATATAGTAAGTTAGTTACATATTATAGTATTATATAGTTCCCACATCTCACACCTGATGCTTCCTTCTGACACAAATTTGTACAGAAATCATTACTTGACATATCGTATTGAACATCACAAAATGGCGCAAGTAATGTTTGGAAGAAAATTAGATTCAGTATATAAATGGAGCATTTCTTTTTGAAGGAAAAAATACTGAATATTGATAACCAAACATTGCGCCATTGGACGAATTATGGGGAGATGCATTGCTGATTTAGAACGTTGTACTGCAAGTGATGCAAAATACAGTTGACGCCCAAATGAGGTTGTTCGACCTGAAAACATCGTTTTATTACATCGTAAATCGGTAGTGCACGAAATAGCAAACATTGTGGATATATCACATGGCAGTGTGTTTCCTATTAATTGTACCTACACGAACGTTTCGAAATGCAGGGTTGCTTTAGACTGTGTGCCGCGCAGCCTAACATTCGATCAAAAATAACGTGTTGATGATTAAGAACAGTTGAAAATCTATCGAAGACAAATTTTGGAGGCCCTAGGTGAAATGAATGAAACATGACTACAACATCTCCCATCAGAGCCATATTGGCAGTCATCAACTGAGTGGAGTACATCCGACGAACCTGATCCGAAATTTGGAGAGACACAAAAGTCCAGTGATTAGATTCTTTCTTATCTTGAAATAAGATAATCACCTACAGCTAACTATTCACTACACAGGGTGAGTCTTTGACTTGTTCATATATTCAAACCATAGATTGTTGAGGTCAAAAGAAATACTTTTTTCGTATAGCATTTTTTCTGATTCAGCCTAGATAAAAAGATATAGCCATTTTAAACTTTCATGAGCTAAGCCAGTCCTGAAAATATGACACTTAAATTTTTCCGAGCATTAGATCTACCATCTAAACCTTCGAGAAAATGTAGCAGAAATTTAATTCTGCGAATCTTCTAAACAGAATTACTTTCAGCCAGAGTAACCAGTTTTTTTTAAATTTCGCTGATATAGATTTTTTAAATCGTTAATTATTCGAAGAATGCGCATTTCACGAGGATTCCTTTTGTTTTCCAAAATGGCCAAATATTCATTAAATTGCATTCAACTCACTTCCAAAGAGTTGGGATCACAGAATTTCTGCTATAATTATGGAATGTAATGGTATATATTGATCATAACGAAAAAAATTTGAGAAAAAAAAAATTCTTTGCCTTTACGGAGGCCACATCGAGAACATTTTTGAAACATAGATGAATTCAAAATAGTAATCATCGAAATGAATACCATTTTCAATTCCCAGGCTCAGAGATCTTTTATCATGAGGTTGGAGAAATGAAATTAGATTTTGTCACTGAGATGAGAGATATACCGGTATATCTCTCATCTAATATCATTTCTTCAACCTCATGATAAAAGATCTCTGAGCCTGGGAATTGAAAATGGCATTCATTTCGATGATTACTATTTTGAATTCATCTATGTTTCAAAAAAAAATTTGACTTAAATTTTGTATTAGTAAAATATTTGCCACATTAATGAGAACCTATATTCTGAAAATCATTTCATTCGATAAAATCATTCACGAGCTATGTTCGAAAATTACATTTTTTTATGGATTTTCAACAGCCTGTATCTTTCCAACCAAGCCTAATCGGAATGAATGGTAGATACAAAAAGTGTTTCTTTTGACCTCAGAAATGTCCTGTTAAAATATATGTACAAGTCAAAGACACACCCTGTATAGTGCAATCCAATGAAAACTATCCAGCTCACATCCAGTCCAGACCCTTTTATGAAAACTGAAAAAAAACACTTCAAAAATCATATAAAGGGAACGTCTTTTTGTTCATAAATGTAGACGATGTAGCTCAAACACCCTCACTACTATATCCACCCTTCCTAATTTTTCAAAGAGAAAAGAAAAACCCTTTACAATATTGCATTGGTATTGATTCTTGAATATCTCGTTGACGTTAATCATCTATAGATGTCGTAGGAGTGGCATGAATTTTTTGAGTTTCCACTTATGTACTATACATTTTTTATTTCTCGTAGAGGAGAATCCAACAATGCAATAAAGTATAGGATGTTTCATTTAATGAAAAGGAAAGGGTTACCATAGCGAGGGAGGAGGTTAAAAAACAATTTGAAATGTTTTTAAATAATAAAAGAAAGTCACTTGTTTTACGAGCAGAAAGGCCTTAGCGTGAATTTTTTGCACTTATTAGCCAGGGGCCTAACAATGAAAAAAGAGATAACACTTCGAACTTTCAATTGTATTGACAATCGTCAATTGATGAATCAAAGAATTTTCACACTTCGGAAGATTTTGATGAATTTAAGAATTTGTCTGAAGAAAAAGTCTGATACACATATCAGAGTCTATTGACTTGGGAACGATAGAAAGTTCGAAGTGTTATTTCTTTTTTCCTTGTTTTAGGCGACCATTATTCGTAAGGAAATGGCTTCTGACAAATAAGTTTTACTTAGGAACTTTTTTACTATTTTGAAAATTTTTTTTTCCAAACACTGTGAGAGAAAACCCTTAAAAATTTTCAGAAAAATGCAGAGACCTCCCATAATATATTTCAATCGTTACAACATCTACATATGAGCAAGGAGAAGTCCCTGATTTTTGGGTTTTTTCATAAAATTGCATGAATCGAGCAACGAATTACTTCGCGTCCTCCGTTTTTTCCAGGTTTAACCCTAAGCCACTATTTCGTACTCTTATACAGGGTGAGTCTCAGACTTATAATGATATTTGAACGATAGATTCGTGAAACCAAAATGAATACTTTTTTCGTGTACGGTACCATCTTTTCCGATTCGGCCTATAAAGAAAAAGATATATAAGCCAATTTATACTTTCGGAATGAGATATGCTGGAATTATCCTACAAAAGTTTTTCTGAGCATTAGATATACCGCCTAGCCCTTCGAAACAACGTTGCAGAAATTTGATTCTGCGAATATTTGAACAGTGTTGCACTCAGCCAAAATAACAACTATTTCATTTCGCTGATATAGATTTTTCTTAAAAGATTGATTACTCGAAAAATGCGCATTCCTCGAGATTTCACGGAGAATACTTTCGTTTTCGAGAATGGCCAAAGCATTCAAATAACTTTTGAGAGTGTGTGATTCCTCTAATTGCTTATATACATATGAAATTTTCTTCATCATGACCATTACGTTCATGATGAAAAAAAAATTAAAATATTTGAGGGGAATTCACCAAATCAATGACAATCCGAGGAAGATTACAGTCGATAAAATCATTTACGCAATATATTCGAAAATTTTGTATGGATTTTAAATGACCTGTTGTATCTTTTGTACCCTGCCGAATCTGAGAAAAATGTATCAGGAAAAATGTTTTTTTGCCTCAGGAATCTTCCATTGAAATACATGTAGAGGTCCCACTCCCACCCTGTCGATCTAACTGGTATTTATCAAGGACATGATCATAAAAAACGACGAATACAAATTGACAGATTGCTTTATAGGCTTCCTCATACTCGAAGGAAATTATATTGGAGAATGAAGTAGAAAATTGTAAAGGAATATTTTTTCTCACTTATCATACGGATTTATTGAATGGCCTGTTATAATAAGGTCCCGATTGTTTCTTCGAATTTATGCGTTCTGTTGATTTTTCATGACAAAACCTGAGTGCTTTTTCAGCATTATCTTCCGCAAGATCTAGAAAAGTATTTCATTATTAATATGACCGTCATATATCAAACCGCCCCTGTTATGAACTCCTTTTGCCAGGGCGCGGTTCTTATCAGATAGAACTTTTAGGGGAACATTATCATTAATGAAGTCAGTAAAAATGACGAAAAATGTAAAAAATATGCTTAATTATATTATGTTTTTGCATATCTACGAAATAACATGGAAAGTGGCTCATGTTGCAGCCGAAAAACTGGCTATTGGTCGCGGACTTGATTTTATCTACCGGATTATTCCATCCATTGCAAAGCAGAGGAATTAGGGCCAAACGATTTTAATTGGGACCCGAATCAGGGCCCTAATCGAAATTGCGATCCAGTTTTAATAAGCGGCTACGACTATTTTGGGCTGAAAGAAAGGTGAAATTAAAAACTCCCAGTAGGGTGCGGATATTTCAGAGGACCTTTTTCAGAATTCACGTACTTTCCTCAATAGAAAATACAAGGGCGGTCCAAAGGGGGGAGGGGTACAGGGGATAATTACCCCCCCAGAAAACCTCAACCATTTAAAATTTTTCGATCCATTTATGAAATGAAACTAACAAATATATCAGGGGTGGCCAAACTTTTGGCCTCTGCGGTCTACTGGGGTTCAAAATTATTTCTTGCGGGCGACAGTGAGGAAAATTTTACAAGAGAGAAAAACATTTTAGAAATAAATGAAAAAGTATTTTGTGTTTAAACGTTAAAAATGAAACACATACCTAATGTTCATGCTGCATTATTATTTTCACTATGCTGAAACATTCAAAATTTTTTTCAATTTAGTTTATTTTTTCTCTCGAGGGCTACCAAAATATCTTACGCGGGCGACGGGTAGACCGCGGTCGACCTCTTGGCCACCTCTGAAATATATAATGCTCAGGATTAACAAAAAACATAAGCATATCATTTTGGGGCAAAGGTTATTTTTAGTGGCAATTTTTCTACATTTCTTTATCTTACAAGTTGTACATCAAATTGGCGCAATGATATCGAAATATATACAGGGTGCCCCATCGGGAGTGTCCATTAGAAGTTTATGGAGAAATATAATATTTCGATCACTTCCAAATTTTGTGTGATATAAGCCAAGGTGACATTCATTTATGATATACTAGTTCAAACCCGCGGCTCCGCTCGCGTGATATTTCAATTTAAAACGGTACTGATAGGGCCTGCAATCCCACATTCAACCTCGTATCAAAGGAGAGACAGGCACGTGTCTACGTGACAGAGGGAATTCGCGAAGATTCAATAATTTCCCGCTCAAATTCGCAGTCGTTCAACCTACGGTAACTTTTAAAGTATCTATATGAAAACTATATCATTTTTCATCAGGAATAAATGCAGCAGATCACATTAATTTTTATATGAATTTATTTCATGCCAGGCGAGAGCCTTCTTCAGATTGAGCATTATTTTGAATTGAACTGAAAATGTTAAAAATGGTTATCGTGGGTTGTCCTCAGCAGTTAGACATTTGCCGTCGCGGACTTTTTTATAGAACTTTTGGAGCATTATGTGCCTGTATCATAGTCAACCCTCAAGATAAGTGTCCAAGGGTTACTTCGGTAAGAGATACTCAGTACTTATTCTTTAATGGCCATTTCATAAAGCGAACTCCGACATTTCTTACCTGAGTGAAGGATACAACTGGCAACATCTGCAAATGCGCATGAAATTCAAGGGATTTTTTTCCCACATAGGGCATCTCGAGACATCATCTTTCGCATATACCTCTTCAAACTCATGTGATCTTGATATCAATGCGGGTTTGCAATGAAAATAAAAACTTCTAGAGGATTCACATCATATTTCGAATATATTTTGATGTGAACAACCAAATAAATATCGACATAATCAAAGAAAATCCGGAACAACAATGAAGAGTCTGTCAGAATACTTTGAAATGACCGTATACTCATCTCAAGGGTGCTCCTGACTTCCCTTGAGTTGAGCTCGGTAAAAATTACACTCAACTCAGTGAGTATGGTCTATGACTCTATGACATGGCGTCAGCTACTTGAGGGCGATCTCACACTCACACTCACCCTCAAGGGTGAATATGAATATGGCCCTATGTCTCCGACTATGATTAATTCTCTATCTCTTATAGTTCACCAAGCGTCGGCCGTAAAAGCCTGAAAAAACCGGGTTTATTACCGACTTTTTCATGAAAACTCGATATTTTTTCTCATTTCTTCCTGATATAGGAATGAACCCTACATTAAAACCTCCCAAAATAAATTCTCTACATTGTAGTGAAAGTTTCATCAAAATCGGACATCTGATTCCTGAGTCCATAGAGGACCAACCAACACACAAACACACGGACATTCACATTCTATTCTATTAGTATAGATACTAGATATTCTATTTCTATTAGTATAGATTTTTAAATATCAAAGCCTTACCGGATATGGTATAAACTTTCTTATTTCTGTATAAACATTCTGTATACTATGACTTTTTTGGATATATCTCCGAATGCCACATTCATTACATGTTGTTTCCTATGGTCATCTAGAGCCGTTTTTGAGTTATTCACTTTTTTTTTAAATAAAGAAGATCCAATGAAAGCGGAATTCATTATCTCAGATCTGATTTTTGAAATGGGTTAACCAAAAGATATTTAACATCATTTTATAAATAACATAAGATTTTGATAGGTTTACTGAAAGGTAAAATGAGAGCCTCAAAAATGGAATTCGAAAATAGCCAACAATTCGATTTTTTTCAAATGAAAACATAATTTTTTTCACTCAAATATGAATTTGTGGGGAAAAATAAGTGGAGTTTTTCAAGAGTTCTCTAGATTATTATGAAAGGGCGAATATTGATTATATTCAATACCTCATACAATAATATGCTCGAAGCTAACAGTTATTAGATACTGAATATCTCGAAAATAGCACATTTTAGACAAAGGGAACCTTTAAACGACTCCACTTACGATACCTAACCCATTTCGAAAACAAATCTGAGAAAATGCTTTGCGCCTTCGTTGAAGGTTGAATCCTCAGTCTTCTACAAGCCTCAATTTGTAATTTGTTTCAAAAACTGGGCATAGGAAATGAAACATATAAAGAAGTTGATACCATTTTCGGTGAGAGCAGTCACTGATATTTGAAAATATATCTTGAATGAAGACTCTTTCATCTTCACACACTAGTTCACACAAAATTTAGAGTGATCGAATTATTATTTCTACTTAATTTTCTAACCGGCACTCACAGTGGGACACTCTGTGTAGGTATATATTTGTTGAAAAAAGTAACCTCCCCCCCAGAAATATACCCCAAGACCGCTCGTGAGAAAACAACAATCCATAGGAATAGGAAGATACAAAAGTATATTCAATATTTAAAACATCCAATAATTCAAATATCCCTGGAATAATTTACTTGATAAAGTGGGCCGATCAAATCTGTTTCATAAATTCTCGAGAATTTGTCGTTATAAATATTTTCTTCATGAGAAGGTGAAATTCATTTAATACTACAATGAAATGGCATTTATCTGTTCACGGCAAGTGGCTTTGCTAATAGTAGGGATGTCAAATCATCAAATATAAAAGCATTTGGAGTTGTAGTGAAAGCAAAATACTAACCATCTGAATATTTTATCAGTTTTTTTTTCAATGAGAGATGCATCCAACAGATTATATAGTGAGGTGTTTCATGAAATTTTTTTTTGGATTCTTGACTTAAATTAACTTGACTAAATTGACTTGATTAGAAAGTCGATTTCATTGTGTAAAAAGCACAAAAGTGAGAAATTGAAATGGATGGAAATATTGGAACTACATATGAAGGCAAGGTCAGTTTTTAAGGAATTTAGCTATCACAAATCAATTCAATAAAACATCGAAACTAAAGTTCGTTTCTGAAGTGAATGTTTGAGACAGGCTGAAGTCTTCCTTAAACCGTGAAAATTGGTACCTTTTTTTGTATCAGCAATTAGGTAATAAGGTAATCCGAACTTTCAATTCTATCACAGTCCAAATAGAGTATCAAAGGTCTATTATAAGTTTATACACTATATGATATGATATTTCTAAAAGTGTTTTTATATTCATCTAAAAACTTGAAAACAGTAAATATCCCAAAGTAACTTTTTCTCAATTGTATCCGTTTGAACTGACCTCTGGAAATGGATCCAGATGAATTTCTTGGTATCTGTTCGTTCCACTTTGGAATCCGTCGAATTATACGAATTACGTTAAATCATTTTGGTTTCACTGAGAAATATAACCATATCCTAGTTAACCCTCGAATGCCGTGAAACAATATATAGGCATTTCGGGTAAAATAGTTTCCATTCATAAAAAATTGGGTCAGTCAAACATAAACGCGCTCCTGCACGCGAAAAATTTTGGAGCTCTTCGAAGTTCTGGTGGATTTACCAGATTGCATGGCCGGATTATACTCATTAACCTTTAAAATTTGCCGCCCTTTTTGAGAAAAAAATTCTGAAGTTTGTGATTTTCACATACGTTGATCAATACATATGAATACTGCCGCAAGAAGTAATCAAACAATTTAAAATTATATCACTATTCAAATTATTTCAAAGTATATATGTTGAAACTTTTTTCTGAATTTCATTCACAAGGATTTTTGTAAAACACGTTCTAATTAAATTCTCAACTAAGCAAATGAATCCTTTTCATAATCCATATATTATGGTGTATGGAATTAATTGTTTTCTCAGTTTTTAACACTTTTTGCGAAACTGTTTCAAACTCTACTATCTTACATATCTCAGCATCTATGCAAGAAATAACAAAACAATTCAATAATGCTTTTGAAACATGCTGGATCGTAATTGAAATGCCTTTTAAAACTAAAGGAGATTCCTTTTCTTAGTGCTTTCATTTTGAGTGTCTGAAGCAAAAACAGTCAATATGTAAAAACATTTGAAAAAATAGAGTGGCTGGTGAGTAAATTCTTGCACTAGCGTGTCAGGAGTAAATAAGTTGGAAAAAATTGTTGAGTAGCAGTTAATGAATAATAGCATTTCGGACTATTGATACAATGTAACGTTTCATATAAGTCTCCTTCATATGATAAAATAGGAAACTTTCAGCATATTTTGATCTCTAAATGTTTGTAATTGTTCTGCCATTTTCTTGATTGTATTGGTGCTTGTGCCGATATTTGATTGTTGATTTGTTTGTTTTATACTGTGCTCCTCATACGAAATATATAGCATATTTCGAAGATTTCTTGAAGGCGATATTATTGTTCCTATTATATGTGTATATACTGAAATATGTACTAAACATGGATATATTTGGGATCGCTTCTATCTGTATCGACCTCCAACATGCGATAACAATCTAAGGGAAACCCGGAAATGTAGTGTATTGTTTACACATAATACGTTTTATTCGTAACGTCTTCACAATTCAGAAAATTATTCAATGGAAAATACAAAATGAGGACAAAAAAAAGAATTAATACGATTCACCACAGAAGATGATATTGTCATTATAATATAATAATTTTCTCAATTCAAACTTAGTAATTATATTTCATTCCATGTCTTTATTGAATTCACAATGAAACCTACAATGTACTACTATTTGTATTTTTTCAGATATATTTTCATACACATTCTAATGCGATGTTGAATTTATCATTTGTTCAGAACATTTATCATCCCCCTTCACCGTCTTTGAAGATTATTCGGCGATTCTTTTCAATTACTGTACAGAGTACAGGGTGGTCAGATTTCAATGATTTAGAACTACATCTCCTAATTTAAAAGAGATCATATTCTCTCTATTCGAGAAACATAAATTGCTGAATTCCTCAAGTCGCTACGGTGTCTAGTTTCCATGCTACAGAGTGACTTTGGAATTTGGCCAAACGTTATAGTTGGCCATAACTTCCGCAGTATTTCAACTTCAGGACAGCTTTTTCAGTACTTTTTAGCGGTGCTATTAAAATTTCAGTTCCGTTTCATATTTTAGAGAAATTAAAAAGAAATATTTTTTTTTCAAATGGAAAGCACAGTGTGCTATAATTTTCTCCGAAATATATATTATTATAGGTATACTTTCGATTTTATTATGTATCAAATATTGCGAAAACACATTTCGGTCAACATCCACGCAGGCCCCCATAATTATTAAAATTAAAAATCTCTGTTTTCAAATACTGTTCATAGAAGAGACGCAAATATTCGAAAATCACTGCTCGTGTCTGTATAAAAATATAACTACACCTAATGTTTTCTAAATCAATTTCACAGCTTACATATGGAATATCAAGTTCTATGATCTCGTGAGTTGAAAAGATATGAATGAAAATCAAGAATTGTGTTGATAGAAAAATGTTTTTTCGGAATTAAGATGTATAAACGCGGGAGTTTATCATGATATATACTTTTAAAATTGTCTAAGAAAGGTCTATTGAAAAATACCATAGCACACTACCGTTTCCATTTGAAAAAAACAAAAATTTGAATCGGCACTGAAATTTCATTAGCACCGATAAAAAGTACCGAGAGAACTGCCCTGAAAATGTTTCTATTTCTAGAGCTTAGTCACAATAATGGAAAGTTATAGCGAATTATAAAAACTGGCCAACTTTCAATTTCACCCTAAACACTCTTTAGCGATTTGAAGTATTCAGCAATTTATGTTTCTCGAAAAAAAAGAGATGAAGAATAGAGAGATATGAAGAAAAGTTTAAAAGTTTTTTTCATTTCTTTCAATTTAGGGGAAGTATTACTAAATCATCGAAATCTGACCACTCTGTACTTATTTCTCAACTGTGTAACAATACTTATAGGAACGTATAACTATTCGCTATTAACTATATATGTGGAAGTTATGGAAAGTATCAGCTAAATAATTTGAATTTTTTATAGTTAACTATGTTTTTCTCTATTTTATGAAAATTGGCAGTTCCTCAGACCGTTACATACCCCTGCTCTGACAAGGGTAAGTAACATCGATAAATAATGGCTCACAGATCGCGAAATCGTAAAAAGCTATTCTAGTTGCTTCGAACGTTGCTAGGACACCGTTAGAAAATCGACGCGACGCGTCGCGTCGTTCTGAACGATCAAGGACACACCCATTCCGACGCCAGTGCGGCGGCGTGTCGAATACCGTTATCGAATTATTATGCGCCCTCTGGGAAAAAGGGGCGGAGGAGTCATTGTACGCGATGATAACAGAGAACCTTCGAATTGAATGCGGCAAGTTTGACGTCGAATGGGACAAACAGGGACGTTCACGAATAATATGGAAAGATGAAGAGGATTGGCTGCCGAAGGTCTAGTCCCATTCACCAGAAATGTATTGTATTTCTTCTCCGAGACTCCGGACACTTCTGTCTCGAATACATTGCTTGAATAAGAAGGGGTCCATGTTGTGAGTTTATGGGAAGAAATACCAGATGTAGTTCGATCAATTTAGACATAAAAATAATGGTAAATAACAAAAATTACCGAGAAGCCAAATTTTGGTGGGCAGCTAATCTTACCATTACAAATGAACTTTCAAAAGTCCCCATCGATCCTATATACGTGCGTCAATAATTATTCGAGGTCGACGGTCAAAATTTTGGGTTTCTAGATTTTACCCGAAAACGGTGAATTTATTCAAAAGAACTTCTAACAAAAGGTGTATAACTATTTATTCTATACAACAGTGGATTTTTTTCTTTAGAAGTACCTATCTGAGATATCGCGATTCTAAGAGTGACATGAACTTGATATGCAGACATTTCCACGCCACCGTTTTTTTTACCGTGGTGTCCCCTGTGGACCTACTCCTCCAACTATCAGAACAATTTCAGGATTATTTATGGGAACAATATCCGTAAAGTTCTAGATATTACTTCATTATTGCTATTGATTATTGGGTTATTTATTGTTTTGATTTATTAAGATATTTCAATTAGATTCATACTCTTGGAAGTCTACAACTCTACATCAACAGTCCTGTCTCCTTCCTCTGCCTTGCTAGAAGTTCATTAATTGTTGAAATGTTGGCGAGTATCTGGTCTCTTCATAAGAATCACAGGAATCTTCCTCTATTGTATTAAACTGGACATTTGAGCAAGACTGACCCTGGAAATAAGTTCACGCTAGAAAACACAGTAACCGGACTTTTTTATAGACACATTTGTCACTACAATCTTTTTTGCAATTGCAAAAAAATAGTTTTGACATTTTTTCTAGAGAAGCTGGAGTAAGGTTTGAATCGGTTTCAGACTATAATCTATAAATTTCCAAATCCATCTTCTGGGTTGGTTGATCGCGGAGCCATTTTTGAACTTGATAGTGTACACGATACAAGTGTTGAATAGCAAATGCCGATGATGGAAGAAGACATGATAACTGTATTCATCACGAAGTAGAAGAAAGTGAATTTCTTCCGAAAAAATTATTTGAGCAGTGAAATGAAATTCTATAAAAAATTTAGAGCAGTCATTCAAATCTTTTTTTTAATAATTTGAATACTCACGTTTTGCTCCTAGATACTCCAGAAAAACTCAAAACTATTTTCTGCAATTGCAAAATAGATTGTAGAGCCAAATATGGCTGTGAATGAGTCGGGTTGCGACAAGGTCAGTCTTGCTCGAAATTCCAGTTGAGTTTACAGGGAAACCACGGTAAAAAAATCCGTTGCGTGGGAATAGGTGCATATCATGTATAATGTGACTTTTGGAATCGCAATATCTAAGGAAACTTACTTTTTATGAAAATGATCATGAGGACCACTGGAGGGACCACTATCTTCTAGAAATACAAGATCTGCAACATTTGTTCGAGTTTTTTTTATAAAACTCACCGTTTTTGAAAAAAATCCAAAAACCCCAAAATTTTCATACTTGACCACGAATAACTTTTGACGCACACATAGGATCGACGGGGACTTTTGAATATTTATTTGTAATAGTGAACCCTAGCTCTCCACCAAAATTTAGCTCCCTGGCAATTTTTGTTATTTCAAATGTCTACATTGACCGGACTAATATGATTTTACGTATCTTGCTGTGACGGAAGGAAGCATAGAAAATTTTATATCCAATTTACTCCTATATTCCAGATAGTATGAATCCGCGTAAACTAAGTTTGTCCAATTCTTAACTCCAATGAAATAATTTGATGTCCTCTAGTGGACATTTTTCTGTCTTAATTACCCTTTTTCAATGAGAACGAAATGTAATGCCCCCGCAAACATTATTGGCTTTATTCATTGTTGCATCCTTAATTTTGACAGGGAGTGCAGCTCATGTATTTTTAAACCATGCAAGTCGCAAGTTTTTAGAATATATATAGTGGCAGGAATGTATTTCACTGGTTCTTAAATGGCAATAGCAATGCAAGATAAGCTCAGCGTTTGCAGGTATATACCTAAATCTAACGATACAATTATGAGTTCATCTTAATATGTTGGAGCATCCCACACAAAATTTTTGATAAATATTACAGTTTTGGTGTCTGGATGATTACCGTTGAACAGTTTTACTCTTAGTAGTCCTAGTTTTAATATTGACTTAATTTTTCGAACAAAAGCTGTATTTTGGCGTTCAAACTAGGTTCAAAAATATTTTGAAATAATTTTTGTGTGCCATCACTAGTTCAAAGATCGATAAAATGTATATTTTTGAAAGCTTGACGTCGTCAAAGTAATAAAAATGAAAATTGAATTGTCAAAATCTGCTTTCACTTATAACGAAATATTTTCGTGTTTGACGTTTGACGTCACTTTTGTAACTTCAGAATACTTATCTTTCCAAACCAACGAAAAATTTGCACGCCGAAATACAGCTCTAGTGAATTAGCTAAGCGGATTATACAAAAAGTTGAAGGATTTTTTTTACAGATATCGATTGAAATATAAGGGAGAATTATGAATTTTCTTAAAATTTTCATGGTTTCCTCTCGTACCTATTCTCTGGAACGAAATTTTTTTATATTTAATGTGGATGCTCCTGCGTAAACTCTTGCATTCATTTGTCTGGGGCATTATCTTCCCGAAAAAATTATTGCCTCAAAATGACTTTCTATTTCATTATAGGGCAATTTTTTTCTCAATAGGATATGCTCCTGACAAACTACTTGGGCAAAAACATAACATCCTCATAAAATAGTGGGTATCTACTATTCATTACGTAAAAATTTATATGAATCAGATGAATCTTCATATTTCAAGTTTCCAATCGAGTGGAAAAGTAAGGACGAAAATAAGTATATTTTCTGATCTCAGGAACCTTCTGTTGAAATAGGTATATGTACAAAAGTCAGAGACTCATCTCGTATATTCAGTTGGCGATAGTCTAGAATAAAATTAGTGGAAAGGAGCGAACGTTCGTAGTCATGAAGTATTTGATAGGATATTCGTTGGACTGTATCCGTTGCCTACTGTTTTTTCAGGCTAATAACGATCGCTTCATTTGACTCTAGCGACCATCATGTTGTTTCTGTGCTTGGAACGGTCTGATTCACAAAAAGGATAATTATTGCTTTGCTCATTTCAATAAACCCACACTTCTTTCTCACAGGGAGCCTATCATGAAATTCCTAGAATCTAATTCCGCCGACCTGTTACTTCAAGTCGGCAATTATGTATTATTAACCGAGGCCGCCATTTTGTTGTAGCGATGCCTTGCGTTTTCAGTCGGCAATTTTTTCAAAGGAGAGGCTGAAAGATAGTGATAGGAAATTAATGTTATGAAATTTTTCTCGTCATTGAAAATGATAAGAGTCATTTTTAAATTCGATCAGAGAGCATTGGCTTCATGAATTTACCCCAAATATGTTTCTGAGAATTTCATATACTTAATTTTCGCAGTGAAGTTTACGTCAGGAGAATCATTGGAATTTTGTACACATAGATGTTAGCGCGGTAATATAGAAACTTCATTTCATGAAGTTTTCATGAAAAGCCATCACGACGTCCAAGAATTATGCCAATAGACAGATTTTGATTAAATACATAAAACATCCTGTATCTTCTGAACGAATATAGTTAGGACATATTTCGAACACTGATTTAGACTCAGTGGCGTAGCAGAGGGCCCCGCAGACCCCGCAGTGCGGGGGGCCCCGGCACTAAGGGGGCCCCGAGCCAAAGAAAAAGCTCTGAATGAGGCTCCAATAACTATTGAACCTGCCGATTCGATATATTTTTCTGATGATATAATGAAAAAAATCTGAGAAATGAAGTTACAGTTATTATTCCCGAAAAATAGAGAAATATTCCTGAATTATATTGAAAAAACATGAAAGGTTTACAGTAATTCAATTCGAGATATCACTCTGTGACACCCTGTGCCACCCTATCTTCCAGAGTTTTTTATATATCTTCAAGATTCTCGGCATTTCTCTTTGAACTTCGCCGCATGATCGTTTTATTGGGGGCTCGGCGGTTTATTAGACGCGTTGTTCGGGCGGCTTGCGGCTTATCTGTTATTGCAGAAATGATTGTCAATTCACCAATCAGGCTATTTTTATGAAGAAGGGAAGAATATTATGAATTCTTTTTATTTTCATTTCCATTCTAGTAGTGAGAGAAGCAAGTGTAACAAGTGTTCGAATACGAAACCACATTGTGAGTTTGTTTATAATCAGAGACAAAATTTACAATATTCTGACTGTTTGAGTGCCATTGGTTTCAGGATTGCAATTTCATTGAAGGTAAGTTCTAGAATTAATTGCGGAACTTATTTATCCTTATGTTTTCTCTCTCGTATGTTTTCATTATCAATATTAAAAAAAAAGTTATGAAATGCGCAAATTACAAACGGCAGTTTGAATATCTCATAATTTTTCAGATATCAGAAAAAATGTCAGAGCGAAAAAAAAAATATTTGAGTGGTGCATGCAAAAGAAAACTCCAGAGAGAAAAAGAAAATGCATTTTCTGAACAACGGAAGGTTTTTTCATATTTTAATAAGTCTGACTCTGAGTCACAATCAATTCAGCAGGAATCACCCGCAAACTTGAGTAATAGAGATCTTGATCTACAATCAGTAGATAACAACATGGAAGTTGTTTCGAACTATACTGTATACGAATCAGTATTGAAACAAGATACTACAGAAATATCGGAAGAACTCAAAAATCAGGGCACTTCTGAAGAGGATAATATTACTCTTGAATTAAGTTCTGCTGCTTTACAGTTGCAACATAATGAAGAATTTCCAAGTGATCGGGCTCATTATCCACTGAATATTTTAGAAAATGATTTGAAACGTGCCATTGTCCATTTCGGATCTTGCAAACCAAGCGGCCCCTACCCTAAAGATGGAAAGGAACGTTCTTTTTCCACTTCCTACTATACTAAGAAGACAACTGATGGTAATGAAATGTCCCGAACATGGTTGTGCTACTCAAAATTATTGGACAAAGCGTATTGGGAGCCCTGTTGGCTATTCGGTGATAGAATGTGTTCCAACTTCAACATGAATTGGGTGGAAGGGGTGAATGATTGGCAAGGATTGTCGAAAAAAATCAAAGTTCATGAGTTATCGACAACACATCTCAGAGCTTGTGTTGCATATGACGAATGGAAAAATGAATCAACAATTGATTCATTTTTCAATAAGGAATTAGGCCAAGTATTGAATTTTTGGAAACTCGTCTTGAAAAGAATAATCGATGTCACTCTTACCCTCAGTATGTGCAATTTGGCTTTTCGAGGACACATACATAAAATTAATGAAAACGAGCAGCAAAAAGGCGTTTTCTTATCTATTATTTTTCTTTTGGCCAAATATGATCCTATATTAGCGAAACTTGTTGTTAAAAAAAATAATTTAAAAAGAAATTATCTTAGTCCTGAAATTCAGAATGAAATTATCAGTCTATTAGCTCAGGGAACAAGGTTGAAACTAATATCGACAATTAATAAAAGTAAGTTCTACTCCCTCATACTGGACACAACTCAAAATATTCCAAAACAAGATCAACTTAGTATTATTCTTCGATGTTCATATCACTTATGACGAACAAGGTTTACCTGTTGAACTCAAAATTCTCGAAAGTTTCCTTGCATTTATTCGTCTTAAAGATCAGAGTGCAAAGGGGGTAGTTGAAGAAGTTCTTGACGTTTTGAGCAATTATCACATTCCAATAACTAACTGCAGAGGCCAGGGATATGATGGAGCTGCAGTGATGAGTGGAATATATTCTGGAGTACAAAAAATAATATCTGATAGGGAACCTACTGCTTCGTACGTCCATTGTGCTTCCCACATTTGGTGATCAATGACTCGGTGTCTGGAGTAACGGAGGTACAGAAATTTCATGAAATAATAAACAAGTCTACGTATTTTTTAGTGCGAGTATCAAAAGGTGGGAGGTTCTTGAAAATGTAGTATCCTCAGATTCTGAAAAACTTCCCACTTTGAAGAGATTATGTGAAACGAGATGGTCATCACGTTATGACGCACTTCATGCCGTAAACCGAGCATTTCCACAAATAATGAAAGCTCTTACTAGAATTGTTCTCTCATCCAAAAAGAATGATGAGAAATCTGAAGCTTCTTCCCTTTTGGAACTGATAAATTGTTTCGAATTCATTATGAATGTAACAGTTCAATCAAATATATTAAATAACACCAATATTGTTTCGAGAATTCTGCAAGAAAAGCAGTCAGATTTAGCAACTGTAGTGGAGTTATCACGTAAAACCCTTAGGAATCTGAAAGAAATGCGAAACTCATTTCAAATGATAAAAAGTGAAGCAATTAATTTAGCAAGAAAATGGCAAATTCAACCCTGATTCAGAAACAAAAGAAGAAGAACATTTTTCGACGAAATGAATTTCGTTGAAACACTCACGTGCCCAGAGAAAATGTTCGAAATTAATGTTTTCAATTGTAATGTTGACATTTTAATTCGGCAACTGAAAGATAGATTCCTGGGAATTAAAACTATAACAGAACGTTTTTCCTGTCTGAGTTCCTACAATTTGATCCATTTGAATGATCATGATTTGATGGTGAAAGCCGAAGTTTTATCATCTTTTTATACAGCAGAACTATCGACTGACTTTTCCAAACAACTTATTTCCTTACGAAGCGTTATCAAGGATAATTTGAGTGTGTTAGATTTAACACAATTATCAATTTCTGAACATAAGTCATTATTGAGTTGTGTACCAGAAGTACTCATAGCTTTAAAAATTTCTGCAACTCTTCCTGTTACAATTGCCAGTGCGGAAAGATCTTTCTCTAAGCTTAAGATTATCAAGAATTATCTCAGGAATTCGATGTCGCAAACACGTCTATCAGACTTGAGCATTCTCAGCATTGAGCAAGAAGTGGCCAGAAGCTTAGACATCGACAAGCTGATAGATATGTTTGCACAAAAAAATGAAAAAGATTAATGCATTTTCGTTAGAGAAGTGTTCGATTTATTTGTTTATGGTTATTTTCGTACCAGAATCTGTATTATTTTGTTTGGATATTTTTGTTATTTATTATATATTAGTATTTATTATATTTTTAACACATTTTTTTCATTATTTTCCTTTGAATAACCCATGAGGGAAATTAATCATGAATAACATGAACCTATGGAAGGGGGCCCCCGATTGAAATCTTGCGGGGGGGGCCCGAATTTTGCGCTACGCCACTGTTTAGACTTTTCAAGATTAGGTACCTACATCTGCACTGAAAGCCTGTACAAGTATTCGGGAAATACCTGTATATACTATACTGTATATTTATGATACTTGATCCTAAGCTAATGTAGATACTTAATACCAATATGATTGGTATTTTGTGGACTGAATACATTTTTTTAATTATACTAAAACAAAAACAGATATTAGAAAAATACTTACGCTCAGACGTTTCTTTGTTTTTCTCGAACATATTTTTCAATTTTTATGAAAATACAAACCATGCTCCTGTCTAGTTCCGCATTCAACCGCTTCAACCCACGATATACACATATTTATTTTCTACAGATGTACCTAATTTTTTACATGGAAAGCGGTCCTAATACGAAGATAAATTATTGAAATTTCCATTGACAGAGTTCCAGTTCAAGGGCAAATAAGTAAGTTTTTCGTAATTACTTCAAATCTCCCCTCTCATCTTCGGTATCGAGAAAATTATCCATGTTTTATACTTACCATTTATTTTTTTTCTTGTAAGAAGAAAACAAATATCTCAAGAAAAATTGCTCGCCCTAATCTTTATCATCATTCTAATCTATAATTTAAATGAGTATCTTATAAATTGGAGCGATAAAAACGGATATAATCATACAAACAAACAAGGCTTGCTTCATTCAACCGTAGACTCATGGCCGTAACACCTTGCCCCTTGGATAATCTTGAGTAATAGGTATCGTGTAAGGTCATTATCTCCTGACTACCTTGTTGATGCGCTTTGAACCAACAGCAATCTTCACAAGGAGATTCGTTCAGAAAATCTAAAGGTAATTTCAGCCCTTATAACTGAAGTTACAAAATCGTGTATGGGTATTACTTGGACGGTTCTGAACCGTTGTTATTTTTTCGAAATTATACATGTACTGGTGGTACATGCAAAATTGTAAACAGGAGAAAAACCAGTCCGATGGTCCCAAGCAGTTGCAACCAACCAATCCCCGTCACCCTCAAACTAAAAATGTGACCAATTTCATTTCAGCACCTGGATTTTTGTGTGTTTAGAAGGTGGCACCTATTATTTCGGAATGTTGGAATTTTTCTCATTCATTAAAGCTGAATAAGGACTTAGATCAATTGCCTTAAATAGAGCTATTTATTTATTTTGTTTTCATTTCAATCAATTTTATAATGATTCATTATTTTTGGGAAACAGTTGAAAGAAATTTATTTTTTAGAATATATAAATCACTTAAATGATATGAAATTTTGAGAATATAAAGAGAAATAAATTTATAATCATATAAAATAAATAGAAACCGGCTCTCAGGCATTGAAATTCTCCGTGAAATATTAACATTGTTATTCACTACTCTCAACAATGATAAAATATAGGTAAAGAATTTGTCATTTGTAAATGATCAACTGGATTCTCGCCTATCTACGGATTAAATATCTGTTACTGGATAATAAATTGACCATGTGTACTTTCGTGACTCTACGAATTTTAGGTTCAGTTTTGAGAGTAAGATTCGATGAAACATATAGTAATGTGTTTCTCCACTTATGTTGGCCTCTTGTCACGGATTTATTTAACATCTGTCAAATTTCATGAGATAGAAAACAGTTCTGCCAATCAATATTTTTCAAGGCAAAAATTACTAAACGAGTAATGACAGTATTTCATTAATTTCGATAAAAATTCAGCAAATTAGAGAAAATAATGTATGATACCTACTCGTACAGAAGGCTCATTCTAACACTCGTTCATTCTTCGCAAAAGTTAATTACCTATCGAACTCATATAATCCATATTCAAGATGCCCAAGGTGAAATTAACTCTGGCTTATTCAATGGCCCGGTATATACTTTCTCTGCGGGTTCTCTCTCAAAACTGAACCTAGAACCATCGGATTCGTGATTTCACGCTACTCAATGGCTTTTGATTGCCCCATGTTGAATTATGACACTGAAATTATATCTGTCACTTTAATTATTTTGTCTTTCATGAATGGATCTTCGAAGGATCTCGCTTGGCAACTAAGGATCGCAACGATCTAATGGTGAAATAACCAACAAACAATTTTTTCCTTGATTTGAACATGGAGTTTAGACTTTCAATTATGTATGATTATTATCAAATGATAACAGTCTTTATCAATGGAGCTGAGTTGCGCTCCTGTAGAGCTTGTTGTCAACTTCGAGGTTAGTTCTGTAATAGTATATTCTAAAACAAGGTGCAGAATGAGCTCCTATTCCAACACGAATGCGAAATTCGAAAACGAGCGACGAAGGAGCGAGGATATATTTGCGAGCTATTTCTAATTCAATGCTCATTTCCTACAGATACTAACCTTATCAACGATGGGTCGATTCCAGTCTTAATATATTCAAAATATCAGCATCTTATTAGGTAATTGCTCTTGAGGAACATATATAAAGCAGTATACTTTCTCTATATTATAATAAAGCACTTGTTAATGGACGAGAAAAATACTGCAGATCATACCTACTTACCTCCTCATAGTTCTGAGTCCCGATTACTGACGGCGATTCGCTTCTACTCCCCAGTTTCAAAAAGAGAACGTGTGTATTCGATTCGGACGATATAAGGTCAGGGAGCTAAAGGAACGAAAGCCCCTCTATGTCCACTGTTGCCAAATGTTCTGGGTATCAGTGACAACCATTTTTGATAGATGTGAAAACCTCCTTGCTCTATATTTGTCTAAGAAGATCAATAAACTATTATATTGACTATGCATACATAGTGTATGTATGCTTTTGCTCTTTCAAGTTCTTTCAATGTTGGTTATTATTCTTATAGGGAATCTTTGATTTCTGTGAAAGTTTTCTTAGAGTTTTCTTTCCCAATCTCTAAAACAAGAAATAATTATAGAAAAAATTTTAATACTAGATGAAAGGTCACTTCGTAAAAGTTGAGCGCTAATTTGTCAGGAGCCAAATCTTTAAAAAATTGTTGCCTAACGATGAAAAAAGAAAAAAACACTTGGAACTCTAAAGCCGTGTAACGTTTCGAAGTCTAAATCAGACTCCTTCGTCAAACTCTAAAGATTCTGAGAAGTTTAATGATATCCAAAAATTGTCTGACGAAGGAGTCTAAATTAGACTCCGAAACGTTACACAGCTTTAGATTTCTAAATGTTTTTTTTTTTCATTGTTAGGCAACTATATATTTTTTGAAAAGATTTGGGGCCTGACGGATTAGTACTGAAGTTTTACACAGGGGCCTTTCTTCAATTATTTAAAAATTTGTTATAATAAGAATCTCTTATTAATTAATTAATAAATATAATAATGTCGAGGTGTAAAATTCCAAAATATGTGTTGTCACACCACAAGACGGTGTAGGGTGTCCCACAATTGTGATTAGCAGAGAAATTCGTTCCAAACGATATTGAGAGATGACTTTGACAAGAGAATAAAATTCTACGGGACCTACTCAAATGCGAAAAACTATCGATACTGGTCAAAGAAAAGTCCGTATTGCATAGGGAAGTGCTGGAAGATTATGTTTAGAAAAAGTAAATATTTCGGAATCATAAAAAACCGAAATGAAGAATCCTACTTTTTTCAAATCCCAGATCCAGATACGAGCCCAGATACTTACCAATAATTTCTCTATCTCTATATTCTAATAAAGCACTTGTTGATGGACGTGAAAAATACTGCACATCATACCTCTACCTACCTCCTCATAGTTCTGAGTCCCGATTACTGACGGCGATTCGCTTCTACTCCCTAGTTTCGAAGGGAGAACGGCATGATACAAAGAATACAAGATATGATCTTCCGGCGAACGAAAATGAGACCAGTTTGCGCACCGCGTCATCTGGAGAGTATTCTCGGGCGCGTAAATTGAATTTCAAACAACTTCGGGTTTTAACATAATGCGAATTGTATCTTCATAGAGATTTTTTATCAGATATACGTTCTTTTGAGGCAACTTTTCTAATTGAATTGATTGAGCTAAGAACATAGCAATAATTTATTAATATTTTGAGAATCATTCCAGATTTAAAACACAAAAATTCTGGTTTCATTTGAATTATATTTTTCATGAGGCTGAAGGACCTAAGTTCGATGGCCAATAAAGAACTGTTATTATTTTGTTTTTCATGAGGCAAATTTTGTAATAGAATTGATTTAGCCAGGAATGAAGCAAGTATTTATTTATATTTTGTGACTCATTTGTCTGATTTCGAACGACAAATTTTTTAATTTGAAGAATACTCTTAATTTATGATGTACATATTAGTCTCCACTCAATGTTATATTCATTTAGCCACTGATAAATGAATGTAATAAATTCTCAGCCATTATTGTAATTGAATTTGATATTGTCATCAAAATATCAGTCTTTAATACAATTGAATTTGTTTAAATCTGGCTTATTTTTGAGAAACTTTGTTTTCTGAGACATTATATTGCACTGACCAAATCAGTCTTTAAGATAATTAATTGTTGAAAATAGCATGAAAATATGAGACCGGCTGAAGGACCTCGGTCGATTGCCTGTTGACTTTGTCAATAAAGATCTGTTAGAAGTAGTACATAAGACGTATCATAAAAGGCTTTCAAGAATTTTCTCTTTTTATTACCTACAATAAGTAATTCAGGATTATTGTAGTTAAAGACAAAGGAACAGAAGAAAGAACAAATATATTTTGATATTTTCCTATATTGCTGTAAGAAGATTGACACAATTAAAAAATGTTTCGGACTACAGGCTCCCAACGCCCAACACTTGAACTGCATTGTACAAATAAATGTAGTAATCATTTCAATTAAAAAATGGAAAATAAATTAAAAATTATCAAACGAATAATACCGACAGTCAAGAATTTCCTAAAACTATTGTTTCCAGAATCACAATTCTACAAATATTTTATTAATTCTTTCCTTCAAAATGCACAAAATTGAAAAATTCCACAATTTGTGAGCAACAATATCAATATTTACATATACAATGTTGAATGAATGAAAATAAAATAATGTTTCATTTAGAAAATAAGTTTGTCCTTCTGTTCTCTTCAGAGATAAACACATGTTGTCTTCTTGGATTCTAGTTCTTATTTTTCAATTCTACACATTTTCATCCAATAATAGCTGATGTCATTTGAAATCTCGAGTTCAACAAACAATTGAATGAAGAATCATTTTTCAGTAGAATGCCTTTTTCTCTAAAATATCGTATCGAAGAAGCATAATCCTTATGCTAATTCTATTCCTTGCATCTTCTTCAGGCACTCTTGCATTACAGTAATCAAACCATCAGTCATTGACCTAAAATCAACAAATCGTTTCATAATCATAAGAGAAAATGTGACAAAATTTCTCTTACAATTAAAGAAAAAACAGCACTGCATCCAGTTATTATCATCAAATTTTCCTAGGACTCCACATCTCAAAATTGCCCTAGAGTTTGAATGTGAAAAAAGTTTCGTTTTGTAGCAAGCTTGCCTTTCTGACCCACTCCCATTCAATGATTCAGAAGATATTTTGTGAACTACATTCAATTTATTTCCACCCGCTAATGCTATCGTCATATGAACGAAATATGTATTAGACAAGTTAATAGTCAATTCCCTATGAAGTGCTCAATTTTCTTCACCCAGTTCTGACACCATTGCTGATAGAAAAGCCTGCATTTTCAGCAAACACAACCATTTTGAGTGATTTCTCTGTTTTATCTGCTCTGATCTTCAGCAAGAGCAAGTAGTTTCTTAAAGATTCGATCGGTACAGTTTCATTGTTCACCTAGTTAACAAATGAATCTGATGTGACATCATAAAAGATTTTTTTTATGTATCCTTCTGAAAACAGCATATTCTATAAATCTGGAATTTGCATTAACCTTTTCCTTTTATGAGCATTCGTACCCAACTTTCTTGATAGTCTTGATAGGTATTCGTGGTGATGAATTCTGGACTTATTCAATCATCAGCATTTAAGTAATCACTACAAATAAATATTGTTATAATTTCTTAATGATTCAATCCCCTAATTTTCTAATTACTCACTTAGTAACCAAAGAATTTGATATGAACCAATTTATAACTTATGCTTCTATCGAGGCTTCTGTCAACATGATTTTACTTTTTGTAACTCAATGATCATTTTGGAAAAGAAAGATTTACTGTAAGTACTGCATCTTCTTTCAAAAAATGACACTCTTTAGATGACGATCTTGTGGGCTTAAACTGCAAATCTGTAACATAACTCTTTCCTGGAAAATGTTTCGAACATCTTCTGCTGATTGAAGGAATAACTACCTCATTTTGTTTACAGCCATTATCCCAGATTTTGATGATTTCTGGGTGTCTTGGAAATCGAGAGAATATGGTATTTTGATCGAACATTTTGGGCTGATTATCGCTGGTACACAAAGCTACGTTGTCGTGGCCGTTTCAGAACAAAAAATAAGAAAGAACTGTAAAAATACTTCCATATCTTTCAAAAGTTAGCGACGATAACTTATTTTATAACATTATTCCTGAGAAAAGCCATAACAAATCTTGCGATGACAGATGTTTGAATTTGTCGGGATTGTTTACTCTCCAGGTGACGTCACAGCAAGATGCGCAAGATCATATCTTGTATTCCTTGTATCATGGGAGAACGGTGTGTATTCGATTCGGACGCTGGGAGATAAAGAAACGAAAGCCCCTCTATGTGCACTGTTGCCAAATGTCCTGGTTAATCAGAGACAACCATTTCTGATAGACGTGAAAACTTTCTTGCTCTATCTATATTTGTCTAAGAAGATCAATAAACGATTATTTCGAATATGCATAGTGTATGTATGCTTTTGATCTTTCAAGTTCCTTCAATGTTGGTTATTATTCTTATAGAAGTAGAAAGTATTCTAAGGGTTTTCTTTCCCAGCATGTGAAACAAGAAATAATAATTATAATATGTTATAACTATTTTATATGTTGAATAGATAAGGAGTAAATTTATACTTTTGAGGTTACTTGCACATGATGTTGCAGATTATGAATGAGTTGCCTCATTTTTGCTTTTACTAATCTAATAAACATTTTTATGATATTCAGATCAGACAGTTCAGAACTTTACTCAGGAAGAAACACCACAACTATTTGGTTTTGC
Organism: Hippodamia convergens; assembly: GCA_038502775.1. NCBI lineage: Eukaryota > Metazoa > Arthropoda > Insecta > Coleoptera > Coccinellidae > Hippodamia > Hippodamia convergens. The sequence goes on along the minus strand of CM076609.1, from coordinate 62,064,555 downwards.
ATCCTGGTTCTTCAATTAACTAACCGAATCAATACTATTCACATTTGAAATCGAATTGTGAATATACTGATTAACAAAACGCGAAATGCGCAAGACATAACCTAGGGGAGAGTGTTCAATAGGGAGAGTGTTCTAATGTTTTATCACGAAATCCTTGGAGATGGATGACAGATGCATGAACTAGTCTTCGGGATTTTTAAGGATACGGAATTCGTCGATGGACACGCCTACTTTTTTTTCTGCTCTACTTCCTCGTTTTCAAGAATTGGGGCTCTGGGCTGTCAAGATTTGAATGGTTTGATTTTTGTTTCCGAATCGAACTCATTTTTTGAAACGACATTGCTTATTAATTTTCTGAAAATCAGAATTTGCTAACACTGACTTCACAATGAAGTATTTTCCATTTTTGTATAACCGAACTCTAGACATTCCCAGATCCCAGAAGAGAAAATCATTAAGTCATTTCAAATGGAGCAGCCCTCAATTTTTTTCTATTGCTTGTATGATTTCACGACTATTTTATTCTCGATTTTATTTGAATAATCTTTTTGTATTGTTGATATGTTTCAAATATATTACACTGTTGATACAACAAAACTTATACTTCTCGCAACTATTAAAGGAACAGAAAAATTTTCCAAATTTTTTGGTGTTTTGCAACAGGCTATATCTCAGTGAACTCAGAAACTAGAGACTACAAACTTCAAGAGTTGATTTTTCTTTTTCTCATACGACCATTTTTCACTGAGATACAAGCTGTTGAAAAACATCAAAGAATTTGGAAATTTTTTCTGTTCCTTTAATTGTTGCGAGAAGTGTAGTTCAACTAACGGGGAGACAGGTTTTTTCGGCTGAGGTTTTTTCCCCTGGTTCTATAGTATCGTATGATACTAGTGATGATAGTATCCCGTTTTTTTTACCTCAGCTTGAGTCCTTTTTGTTTTAACATTTATTGTATTATTTTAGCTCTCCAATTCATAAGAAAAAAAAATATATATATATATATATCAAGAAAACAATTTTGTATCCGATATCCTAACCATCGGTGACTTTTTTTGTTTACCTACATGTATCTTAGACTAGATCATGAAATTTCCCACTATTTTAGTTGGAATTGAATGACGGCGAGAGGAAATTTTCCGAAAATTATTTTTGACCATCACTTAGGTATACTCTACCAGAAATTACACTACTCGGGAAATAACTCGAACTGCATGAAACATTTGAGAAATTCTTCATTGATTCGAAAACAATCAATGAAATGAAAAAATGTCGTGAAATTTTTCAAGAAAATGATAATAAAGAAGTGTCCCATTTGAAATAACGAGCGATGTACCATTTTAGATATGATCAAAAGTCACAAATGAAAATATTTTAGTGCGAAAGACCAATTGGTTCTCATTTAGATCTCAATGATTATCCCTTCCTCAATAACCTTGTATTATAATTTAACGAATTCAAATGGCTTGCCGAATATAACTTAATTATTGAATTTTGTTGGAAAATGACAAAAACCCATGTACCAATTTTATCTGCCCGATTCTTACAGCTGCTCTCACCTTCATTTCAAAACACTTAACAAGTGTCACCTGTCTGCGGAATGTCTTGTAATCCAATTATTAATTGAAGTGGATGAACATTTAAATGAGTCTCCTCCTTTTTGGGAGTTTTTGATGGATTCGAAGATGTTACAATTTGAAATACAAATTTTCACCAGAAATGTTTTCCTTATTCAGGGTTGTTATTCTTCATTTATCTTTGCTCGAAATGAGTGGAATAAATTGGACTAATTACCTATTCCTGTTATAATGATCTCGGTTATACCTATTAATCGAAACGTCGCATGGATTCTCCAACTACAAAACTGGTCAGTCCAAATTTAACAAGATCGAAGACTTTTTAAACGTCAGTAAGTAATACCTCACAATGTTGCTTTTGATCTAGTAATTTTGTAATATCTCATTATGAATCACTCGGTATAGTTATGATGAATGACTTTTCGAAGCGAATTTGTGTCAATTATAACTCAGGATATTGTTACTCTCTATAAGTTGAAAAAAACAACTCCGCTTCTAAAAAGTTCTTCAAAAATTTGAGGAATTAAATATATTAATGGTGGTTTGTGGACATTAACAAAAACAGTGATATCAGCAACTTTGTTGTCAAGGTATTCTGCTGGAAACTTTGATCAAAGATCCCAGACTGAAATATGGACGTAAATCCTATTGAGACGAATAGTATTTTTTGGTTGAAATTTTCTTGAGCTCTGATAAGTCCCTGTTTGGGGTATTTGTATTTTGAATCAGGCTAATACATTTATATTTTTGCGCTTAAGTTCATTGGACAGTTTATTTTAGAAGCTATATAGCTTCTCTTTTTCCAGATTCCTGATCTATATTTTTCCATATTATTTGTTTTGCATTTTTTGAGTTTTCGATGAAATATGATTCAAACACATTATTGTTATGCCTTTATAATTTTGCCAGACTGATGCATTTCAAGTGAATTGGGGGGAACATCATGGACCATAGTGTAACGATATTGATATTGTTGATTCCTAGGTAGCTCAAGAATTCAAAGTCATGCTCAAATAGAGGGAAGTAGTTAAGATAGTAACCGACAGATAAAAACTACCGATAGCTCAGCATAGTCCGTATCCGTAATTATTCTTCTTCAGTTGCGAAGTAGATATATGGAACATATGTCATGGTTCGTATAAGAAATCAGATGCTCTGATATTTTAATAACAAATAAAAATTCAAAGACGATTCCTTGATTTTCCAAGTTTCATTCAGGAAATAATGGTATACATGTTGCCACTGATAAAGATTCAAAGTGTAGGCAATTAACATGAGTAACTACTAATTACTCGTCTTGGCATAACATTGCATCGAGCTTGAGTGACTCCGGCCCAATTATACATATTATGGGAATTTATGGAAAATGCACCTAGGGAGTGAGTTTAATTTCTGTTCTCTGGTATTTGGAATACAAACACGGATGAAAATATTGTTGGAATCATATTTTTCGGATCAGAATACGTAAAAAAATCATGATCGTAATTATTTCAGAGTTGCAGTAATTACAACCCTCTAATTGTAGTGCAGGTCGAATGACAATAAAAACACAAGTTGCGTTCGTTCATTCCCAATAATCCAAATGAATAGAATAATGATCTTCACTTGAATGGTGACATTATGATAACTCAAAAAAAGTTGAACATTTTTCTGAATAGCAAGATTTAGAAATATTAATAATAGAAACTTCTATTTATTGCTTCTTCTTCTATTTCTTTTATATCTAGTTCTGTAAAGTCACCCTCTATAATGGGTTTCATGAGTTCTTCGATTTCTGCGTATACTCATTTATCAATTCGTCAAATACAATTGTATGGCACTATCAAGGTTGCCGGGCAATGATTTCTTTCTAGACAGTGACAATAATTTTTTCTCTTATGTCGATATTTAACATCCTATTCACCTCAAAACCAAGTTAATTTTGAATCTACATGAATTTCACAACTGTAAAGTCAGTTAAGTCATCTTTGATTGTAGAGATAATTTTGTGTGATTTTATTCTTGAATTATTCCCACTCGGCCGTTGACTGAGACTTATCATAATAAACTGAATAATAATGAGGTTTGCACAATTGATTAAATCCACAAAGATTCAAAATTCACTTCGTTATGAGATGAATGATGAAGATCGTCACAAAAATTATGTCAGTGTCAAGATAACAAAAAAAATGTCTTCGGCAACCTTGATAGTGCCATGCAATATTATTAGGTCAATTGAATGAATGAATCTCACACTCAGATATTGAAAAAATCTTGAAATTGATTGTCGATTTTATGAACTTATTAGAACTGTCGAATTTTATGGGATACGGTGCTGCAAATTGAATGATTTTTTATTGAGTTTTCTTGAACCTCCTGAAAGCTATCTTCATTCCAAATTTCAGATAAATCAGTGATTCCGTTCAAGAGATAAAGTGGTTCCATTCAATTTTGAAAAAAAAACCCCTGTAAATCAGAATATATAACTCCTAAATACTACATATGAGGGATTTTCGTGATCCTCTAGGTGTTCCCTATCTCCCATTAAACTGTGTCCCAACTTGTCTGGGACACCCTGTATATTATTCTGGAAAGACAATATTTCCGAAACAACTCCCAGAAAAGAGAAACAGTCTAAAAATGTTCCCTTCATCAATCAGAAGTTTCAAAGAGAGAATTCAAAAATCCAATGATCCAAAAAATTTCGAGAGCAGTTGAAAAATAAAAATAAACCTCATATAACCCTACCATAAGACCTCTACTTTGTCGACCGTTTCATCTGCTGCAATCTCGTTGTTCCAGATTTATTTCTCCAAGTATCCAAGAAGAAGAGTTTGCTAATTTTTCAAAATTTTCAAATTCGCATGAAATTATAGTTTATTTGCGAAATATTGTATATTGTCAAATAATTAGATGATCATTGGTATTTGTTCGAATATAAATTTGTTGAAAATTTGAATTATTCATGACCATCGCAGTGCGGAAAAGAAACCGACCCATTTGTTAGACTCAGGGTACAGCTGAAAGAAACTTGCAGTAGATTTACCGACCTATGTAGGCTGTCCGGAAATGATAAGAAAAAAATTCAAGGGTGATTTCTAGACTCAAAATAAATGGTACCTCTTCTTTTTCTTCCGAAAATTGATTATTACCGAAGTTACAGGGTGTTGAAGTTAAATCTTACTCGCAGTTTTTTTGGCTCGACGTTTTGCCACGTTGATAATATTTCGACGAAATTGCGTATTCATGGCTTTTACGGGATTAGCAAAACAAATTTGTAAACCAATACTTCACATCATGTAGAGGGCGCCACAAACGAGCCCATACTTTGGTTTGAATGGTCCCAACTTTTTTGTGCTACACTGTATACAGAATTTGACCTAATATTCTCATTATTTGGACTTTTTCACACCAAAAAAGGATATTTATTTTATTTCTGTTCTAACTGTTTTCGAGAAAAACGCAAAATAGTATTGCTTGCATGAGATGAATAAGAAATATTTTCGATTTATTTTCAACCTTAAACATGAAATTCGTTGTTTTGAAAAAGTAATAAAAGAAAGCTATAAATAAATTTTACCTCAACACCCTGTAACTTTGTTAAAAATTAATTTTCGAAAATTTTTTATAAGTAGAGGTACTATTTATTTTCGGTATAGAAATCACCCCCGAATTCATGTTGAATCACAAAAAGAGGAGGAAGATTGTGAACTCAGGGTATATCGACCCCAGTACAGTATTGTTCATTGGTAGGAGGGGCAAATGAAGCCAAAATTTAAGGCTCAACCTGATTGAGAGAAACTGAGATTATTGAAAAATTGACTCAAAAAATCTACTTTATCGATTCATTCTTCTTTCAACTGTATAAATTTCTATTTCATCTACAATGACCCTCCGGTGTAGATAAGTACAGAAAAACAAAAAATAATAATTTTAAATAAGTAGTTGAATCAGAACCTATCCGAAAATTTATCTCAAATATGAATTAGGGTTTTCTGCGATCAGTCAACTTTTTTATCAGTAAAAGAACTTTTTGAGCTATCTTCTTGTTAGTTTATTTAATGAAAAAAATCACTATGAAACAAACTGTATTCACTATTATAAGATATTTTCATTAATATGAACTGCATAGTAATAAATATAATTTTTTTGAACCACCCTGGAACTAATTAATTTTCTGCTTATGGATGCTCCTACAAACAGGTCTTCCATCGCAGATAAAACAATTTCTCCCTATCAAGGTGGTAATTTTGCTAACTTCATGACGGTGTGATTCTTCGCAAAATAAATATTTAGTATCTGTTGTATTAGTATCGTGATACGATAAAATTGCACGGCCGATAACAATCTTGATAATCCGATAAAATAAAAAATATCGAAATGACAAATCCCACTCATTAAGCATTTTCAAAACGAACTCGATGCCAGAATTTTTTTCTATTTTGAAAGCACATCACAATAATACCTGTTATTTTCCGCATCAATCCTTGATGAGGATTGAAAAATCTAACAGTTCTTTAAAAGTCTGAAACATCATTAGGCAAGATATATGAAATTACAACAGGAATTATAAAGAAATTTGGGGTCTTAGTCAGCCTTTCTGGAGTTCATCCTAAATCTTCCGTAATGACAGGCTTCACATACTCTACTATTAGTCTGGCAGCGGTTAGCTGGAGGCCAAGAACGCCGCCGATTGCATTTTATATGACTTATGTAAATGTTTTCTAAATATAATGTATGTTAAAACTGGTGAATATCTCAAGACCTCCTCAAGAGATCAGTGCCATATAAGAGAGAGGTGCCGTTTGTGGATCATAACTCGCACTTGAGATGAATGTAATTATTATCGCAGGATGATAGAATACACCAGAAAGACGAAGTCGATCTTCCTTCCATTTTTCACAGATAGAAATGAGAATATGGTTCGTTCGATGCAGCACGATTCAAGGATTTCATGCACCTATTCTATCTTTACGGTTGATGCTGGTAAATAAGATATAAGAGATAGTAAATATGAATCCTCAGCTAGAAATTTATTAACATATATTTATTTCACGAATAGAGGCGATAATCAGGATCTTTGATTCACTTATGAAATGAAATTACACCCACAAGGTGTCATACATCGATATTATGGTCGTAGTGCAGCATTCAAAAAAAATCTTGTCGAAACTGGAATCCACCTGAATTTTTTTTTTTTTTGTTGAATATGTATTTCATCGGTAATAATAATACAGATTTCGGGATCTAAATATGTGTATAAGAAATATTTTTTCAAGAATCTAACCCCAATTTTGTTTAAATGAATGTTTCCAAATATTTTGATGATTTCTATGATTTTTCCTTTTCTAAATGAATATTATTAGTAGGTGGGTACTGTGCAGAGTTGATTCATCTTATGCCTTTGAAATGTTATCCGTGGAAAGTATACTTTTCTCCATACTCCATACCAGAATATGAAATTCAAAGCATTTTAAAAACTATTTATTTTATTCACGAAAAATGAATACTACACACTAGGGTATATGATTGTGGAGTGTTAGATCTTTTAGATCATGAGCAAGCTTCGAATATTCAAAGAAATAAAAAGCTCCTTTCAACTTTCAAAGTTACGACCCGAGGATTTCAATTTCTATTCTACGATAATGAAATTTTAGGAGAGTGTAAATTGGATATGCAAACGTATTTCCAATATAATTAAGGATATAACAACCGTATTGTTCCTATGGTCTGTGAATAAAAGCACGAAAAAAACTTCCTGAAATCTTACCCCCTCCTCTACAACACTGGGTGTTCTTCACTTCATTGTTGACAATCTGTCATTATCATCAGTCCGTCCAATCATTATAATTCGTTACAATTATATCATTTGCGATAAGTATAGAGTTCCCTAGAGGTGGTATTGTAATAATCGGCATCCATTGATTCAGCCAATTTCTCAATTGGTCCAGTGAAATATAGATTGGGCCATAAACGGTTCCGGCTGTGCAATTTCTAATGGTGGTGCATATAAAGTTTTGTTGTGTTATTTCGAATGAGATTTCGGTACCTATTCTTGAGCATTCGCAATTTATGCGAGCGTTCGCATCCATGATATGACTCACGACCGTTCGTATTTCACTGCGAAGTACTTCACTGTGGGTACTCGCAAAGCTATGAGAGTTCGAATTATTTCACCAGAAATTTTCGAATCATTCGAGATATTGTTGAATTGACATTGAATATGGATAAAAGATGTTCGATTTGACTGATATTTACCTCTATTCTCCACATAGCTCAATGTTTGAACTGACAGTAGCCTATTAATCAAAGCCATAAATAACCTCAGAAGTAAAAATTATAACATATGAGAAAATTGGTTGTTTTCCGAATAGTTTACACCATCAAGTATATTTGATAGGACTGGTTAACACATGATATGAATAAAAGCAATTAAAAAAAATTTATGAATAATAAAATCCTGTTGCTTTTCATTTCTGCAAAAAAAACTGTAGATAATGATTTTCTAGATTCTGATTCTATGTTAAATTCAATGTTTTGAGAGTAGTTGGATATGTATATGGCACTCATGTATTAAGCCATCAATCTACCAACGAAAGAAGATAAGGAATTTCTGTAACATATTCATTTCAATCGATAAAATTATCGTATTTCACTCGCAAAATTGTGCGAAGGGTTCGAAGATTTGACAGTTCGAATAATAACAACATAACCAATATATTATTTGGAATAAATAATAATTAATTTTGAATTATCGGAAATCCCGATTCCCATGAGAAAACATTCAAAAAACATTGCAATTCCATACACGATTATTATTTTCAGTCTTAATGATATTTCATTATGGTAAAAAACATCTTTGGATTTCCCAATCACATTTGAGGACCTGAATAGTATGAGACTTGGGTATATATCCTTTTATCCCTCGAAAATTTCCCTGAGAATAGTAGATATGTTTTTTTGAATTTCTATGAAAATTAATTTTCCGAAAGTAGTGGGTTGTGTGAATGGCACTTACGTAGCCATTTATCCCCCAAAGGAGAAAGATGAGAAATTTCCATTCACTTTCCTATTTGACCACTCACCGATATGCTATATTTATCTCAGAATAACAAATGTGAACTCAAGATATCGAGGAAGTACATATGATGCGTTTATTTCGAGAAATTCAAATATTTTGAACACCCTCACAAATTTGCATAGCGGGGTACATACAAATTATTATTTAACTCTTAATGTTATTGAACAAATTATCATTAACTCCAATCAGGTGATGCCGGATATCCACCCACCCTAAGTAGTTATTTTATTGCTTCATGTTCAAATTTTAAGTACCTTTCTCCAAGATTTCTAATCTTTATTGATACTCCACCAACTGCTTAGAATATTCGAAATTTCTTCCAGAAGGCTCTTTTCGTAGTAAAACTTCCCTGTTTAGAGTTGTCCAGTGGGATTACCGGTTATAAAAAAAAGGCCCATGATAATTTCCACCCTTTTTTCACCATTTCAATACTACTTGAAATTTACAATCACTTTGACACACTTGTAGCGTTCTTAAAAATTCACGATAGACGAAGGTAGGTACATCAAAAACATGGTCCGCCCGATTTTTGGACAAAAAATAATTACTTTTTTGGCAGAAATCAACATCACTAATTATCATCTTCAAAACGCGTCGGATACGAATAATATTCTCGAGATAAATTCAACATAGCCTCTTTTACTACTTCCTTACGGGGGGCGGCAAGCAGAGGGGGCGGAAGCCAGCGGGGTACCTCATCGCACATAGTTGAAAAAGGCCCTGACTATTTCCGCTGCTATTTCATCTTTGATGGATTCTTTGTAGCGAAATTTCGAGGTCAGATACGATACGATCTTGAAAATTAGTTATCGCAACACTTTTCAGGGGGTTGAAGTTACAAGAATGAGAAATGCGGAAAAGTTATCTCCCTACTTAATATTAAATCGAGATTCAAGGTACTTGTAATAGAAGCAACATTTTTGAGCATGCAGACTCCACCACAGGTCAGCATCATTATACTCTGTTAATTATCTGCTTACGGCTCTAAAACAGCCCTGATTACTGTCGCCATTTCGGTCAGGTTTACCATATGGAGACACCTAACTTAATATATCATTACATACTCTGTTAATTCTTCTTATATATTTTTACATGTCTTCCAATAAAATACTTCGATTTTTGAGCAGTGTGAATTATATAAGTAATTTCATGTGCTCCAGTATTTTGTGATGTATGGAATCCTGGTCTGTTGCTGTTTAATCATTTTGCTCTTCACATGTTGGAGGGTATCCAGCGTCGTGCGACTCGAATCTCATATTGGGTATTACGCCCAACTCACGAAGAGAGATTGGCTTCATTCACCGAACGTAACAGTTGTGGAATCGTCCGATGGCACATACGCTATAAACTCAACACGTTCTGGAGAAGCGGGCATTTTGGGAGCGCTTTCTCTCATGAATTTGCGTGCGTTTGCAGACAGGAGGCTTCGAGGAGACCTGATTACAACTTACCGGGCCCTGCACAATCGATTTGGAGTTGATCTCAGCGGCCTCTTTGCTAGGAACACCGACAGTCGTCTTCGTGGTCATTCATATGAACTCTCCAGACAGAATTTTAAAACGACGCAGCGGCAACATTTTCTCTCTAACTTGGTTTTTTGTGCGTGGAACTGTCTGCTCCCAGCAGGGTCAACTCTGTCGGTTTATGCTTTTAAAAATAAATACGATAGTTTGTGTCGTCGCGCTCGCTAGTGATACTGGTGCCAACTTATGTTTATGTACATTTTCTATTTTTTTTGCTCCACTCTATACCATTTTTTTTTTCTCATTCATATACAGTAGGCGCTCGATAATCCGGCACTCGATTTTTTCCATTCATGCCGGATTATCGGAAATGCCGGATTATCGAATTTGTACAGGAAAAGATTTTCACCACTCTCCAACTTTCGCAAAAGTTCAGCTGTATAAAATGCCGTGTTATAGAGCGGGTCACCTGAGTCCTAAAGTGCCGGACTACCGAGCATGCCGGATTGGCGAGCGCCGGATTATCGAGAGCCTACTGTATATGTTTTTCCTTATAAGGAATGTATATTTTGATTATTTTCGAGTTTTATAGGATTGCCTCAACTCTATACCCTTTGTAAATAAATAAATGATAAAATAAATGTAAATAACTCCCTAGACTCCCTAGACCTAGACCAAGACCTAGACCCTAGACCAATGTATAGCATTCTAAGATATTCACGTACATCAGAATAAACCAAAAATAGATATACGAATTTCCTTAGAAGCTTAAAATTCGCATCCGAAAGGCAGTTTTTAACTTTCCATAAAAAGTATGTTTGTTAGGAAGAGGATATACCTAATTCATTTCAAAAATTTTATAATGATAAATTTCTACATTCCTTTTGAATTGCCAAGTTTTTCTTCATTTACGTACTAGCTCAAAAATATTTATATTATTTTTATTAGAGACATGTGAGATGATGAACCAGTTGAGTTCCCACCGCTCCAGAAGAAACTCCCCTCGTAAAAGCATTATTTTCTCTTAATACTCTTAGTTCGGGTAGCTCTGAGACCGTGCTATTCATTTTTTTTTCATTGTCCTTTTTCTTCGTTCCGGCAACTCAAATCTCAAGTTTGTAGAATATCTGAGAAGAGGTAAGAAGGAAATTTTTTATGATCTAAGTATAATTGTCAATATGAGGAACTAGAAAAAAATTTCATGTATTGGATACACTCTTGAATCAAATGAAACATGAAACCACGACACTGATTATTAAATGGCGGATGCGCTGGTCTTCGAAAACCATGAATGATGATTTATCACGATGGTCAAGTCCAGTACGATGAATTCAATAAATTATATTGGTGAGAACTTCAATCGAATTCAACTTTTTGTAATGAGTTATCATCAAGTTAGCACACACACCATACCCCAAAAAACTAATATCAATGCATAAATAGGTATTTCCAATTAGATAATGAAAGAATTTTGATCATTTCATTGGAGGCATCTCACGATACGAATAAATAGCCTGGATTTTCCCAATTAAACCAGTAACAAGAAAAATTTCAACCATTCTTCCTTGAAATCAGATCCGTACCGAGTTTCTACATTTACAATTGTGTCCTCTTATCGGATTATTGTTTGCAGTATTACGCCAGGAATGCAGAATAATTATTGCTCACGATTAAAGAAAGGTATTTTGTCAAAACCTGCTCTCTCTTCGACTCGGTCATATCTCTGGAGGATACCTTATGGAGGATGCTCTGAAATAATCGAACAATATTTCGAGGAAATTTTTTATGGCTACTGCACTTGCGGAACGCTGAAGAACAGGACGAATAAATTTCCCCGGGTCCATTAAAGGTTCACCTCAAATTTATAGCCCGACGAGCTACTCCCAAAACAATTAGAGATGTCACGGTTGGGAGTAAGTGATGAATCAGAACAAGATTAGCATATTGAGTGGCGCAGTCGGCCAAGGCAGCTCGTTAATAGTCTCGGTGATGTCTTTATCCACAAGCTTCTGAACCGGTAGCTATCGGAAACATCGAATACCTTTCGCCTCCGATGTTGTCCGTAAAGCTGGATATCTAAGTACGGGCTGGGCTGTCTCTGATCCATTCTACGGGACAATGCGCTATGTATGCTACGCAAATTCCTCAAGGCGATTTGGGCGTGAGAGCTGAAATAGTTATTTTTGTATCTATTGCGCGAAATGTTACTTTAGTGATCGAGAACTTATTTTTTTTAAATAGTCGAGATTACCAAAGTATGTCGAAAATATTGTTCTAAAATCAGTAAAATGCTTAGCTTAATATGAAAAATAGTATTGAACTGCTTTTCCGGATCAAGTAATTGCTGTAAGTATGGAAATTAAATGGCATTTGTTGACAATTATTTCAAAGTGACAGTTCTTGATAATTATTTTGGAGTGACTTTTCATTCGCGTCAATTTCGTGCATGATATTTATAACTCTGAAATAATGGAAATTTCGGGCGGCGATGAAGTAAGCAGTACCCCACCTAACTCGACAGATGCGACCACTTCAGTAATTTCAAATATTTTACCGGAGAAATCGGGGCACCAGTATAAAAATGCATATCAGCAATTCAAAGAGTGGTGTGAAGCAAATAAAGCTAGAAAAATATCCGAAAATGTGCTGTTGGCATATTTTGCAGAGAACTCTAAGAAGCTGAAGTCTTCCACGTTATGGGCAAAACATTCTATGTTGAAAGCAACACTAAATGTTGAAGAAAACATGGATTTCAAGAAATTTACAAAATTGGTTCCAAATTTGAAAAAAATTGTCAGTTGCAAACCATCCTACGAAATCTAAGGTATTGTCTAGAGAGGAAGTTGAATAATTCATAAGAGAGGCAGATGATGAAACCCAGGTAGAATTCATTTTTAGTACAGTGCTCGATTTTGTTCCAAATTTTTTTCCGGAGATATAAATTTTTGAAAATTGAACTTTTTCCATAAAATATAACAGCAAACATACTATATTCAAGGTTATGTTGGTCATGAACATAGAATAATGAAATCAATATCGAAGAATTTATGTTGTTTCTATAGTTTTCGAGTTTCTGAGTCACCGCATTTCAAAATACCTATAAAGCATGGTCAGAAAGTGGAGTTTTTTAATTTACCTAGAAATTAGGAAGTAGTGATAAAGACAATGGGAAATTGTGGATTGATTCTTTAAACTCGAAATTGCCCAACACATAGGAATTGGGAAATGAAATTCTTATGAAATAAAAGTAAAATCTCGATGCAGCAAAAATGGATGCCATAAATCAATATCCTCCAAAAAGAAACCTTTTGAGAGTGTCGATTAGAGATGCACGTAGTCTTTAAGCCATTTATTCTCTTTAGAAATTCGAATTTCGTTAAAAAGTATATTTGATTAGGAGGACAAGTGTAACTTTTCATGGCGGGGCTGTGTGTACCCGTCGAACGTGAGCCATGAACAAAATTTTTTTCAAACTCAGTAACCTAACTTAACCAAACCTGACCTAACCAAGACTGATCTGAATAATAAGGTATAAAACTATCCGAACTTAAGTTGATATTTGAATGCAATCAATAAATAGAATGAGGAGAAAATTCTATAGGGATTTTATGAAAGAGTACATATTATTCTATGGTCCATGAGCAAATGACATTCGCGATTGCCGCAAATGTCGGATTTAGCTTGAGGGAAATGCAATATTCAAAAAATCGTATCTCATGGAATTCAAGCTCGCCGGAGAGTGGTACCAATCGTTTCCTCTCGATAAACTGCATCTATAAAAAAAATGATGAGCAAAATCGAGCACTGATTGTTTTATGTGTTTTTTAAATTTCCTTCTAGGTGGTTTTAATACAGGGTATTTCGGGTGCTTGCCGCCGTGAGGAACTCACTAAAATGACGGTTCAGATTATATTGACATTTACTGAAAATATGCGGCTCTTCGTCCAAGTTATGCCGATTGTTTTTGATGTATCAAAATAAGAGATGTTTTAACCAAGTTGTTTCAATAAATTTTATTGGTAAGATGCCTAGCTTAATAGCAAAACACCTAAAATTACCAAATCCTGATGCCTACAGGAGCCATTATTTTCGGAGAACATCAGCCACACTCCTGGCTAATACAGGGGCCGATATATGTGTTTTGAAGCGACATGGAGGATGGAAATCTTCGACTGTGGCTGAAGGATACGTGGAAGATTCTATCAACAATAAAATTCAAATATTAAATGAAATTTTAGACTGTGAAATTTCGGGATCAAATGCTGTCACCTCTACGGCAGTTGCTTGCAAATCAAAAATGGATAGTCTTCCAACTCCTAAAACTACCATATCACAAGCTGAATCTGAGTTATCTGGTTTAGGAATAAATATTGTTCCGTGCACTGGCTACATCATTAATGTTAACATTGTTAATAATAAATAAAATTAGGTAGTGTTAAATTTTCTCACAATTTGAAAGCCTTGATCATTGTTATACATTAATAAATGAATGATAACATAAAGGTTGAAATATAAAAATCCCATATGGTTTACATGCAGTGTGCGAAGTAAGTATTTCGCACACTACTTCAAGCACGGTGATGACACCATGCGCGAAGTAATTAACATGAGGTAACGAAGGAAAGTGAAAAAAGGGTCACTTCGCATATTGTTGTCAATTCGCGAACCTTTGTAGAAAAATTAGATGCTATGTAATTCCCTTCATGAAGAAGCTATTGTCAAATACTTTATTATAATTATTATCATACAAAGGGGAAGAGTTCAGGTACAACCTATAAACACACCAGATCTCTCGATTATTGATAATAAAATAATGTCAATTAAAGAATCCGATAAGCAGGGTTGGAATAAAGTATGGAATCAAATAAATATCTTTTTAATGAAAAAGACAATATTTATGAAATTTTGCAGGTTAGTGCAATGACGTAGAATGCATCTGATGTATAATTTTCTCATGATAATATACTTCCGGTTGAATCGGGTTGAGTGTAAAAAATCTTTATAGGTAAACGAGGAATTATCGGACGGTAAGCAGCTTCTCCTGAGTGTTTTACGTTCAAATAAACAAATTGAAGTTTTATCATCCTGAAACTTTTATAGAGGTTTTCTCTCCCAGTCTCTGAAAAAAGAAACAATTAGAATTTTTTCAAATAATAGAAAAAAGTCCCTGCGTGAAACTTGTGCACTAATTTGTCAGGGGCCAAATCTTCACAAAAAATTGTTACCTAACAATGAACAAAGAAGAAACAATTCAAACATTAAAGCGTAACGTTTCGGCGTCTAAATCAGACCCCTTCGTCAGACAATTTCTATATTTCATTCAAATATGCAGAATCGTCAGAATATTCTGATTTTTCTATTATGTAAAAAATTACTACTTAATTGTTTTTTTTTTTCTAGAGACTAGGTGAGGAAACCCTAATAAAACGTTCGGTATAGTGACCTCCCAGAAAATAATTCAATAGATTTCTAAAATTGATGTTGTGTGTATTCATAGTAGGTAATAAACGATTTCGACCGAGTGTGAGTGTTGCCCTAATGGCAAATTCGAATTAACATAAAATCAATTGTACAGGTTGGTCAGAGTTCGATGATTCAGTACTACATCTCCTATGTTGAAAGAGATAGAAAAAAGTAATATCTTGTCATTTTCTCTTTTTTCTAAAAACACAATTTGCTGAATACTGCAAGTGGTTACGATGCCTGGTTTCTGTGCTACAGGGTGATTTTGTAATTTGGTCAATTATTATAATTCGCTATATCTTCTGCTGTATTGCGACTACGATCTCAAAATAAACATTTTTAGGGCAATTCTCAATACTTTTTAATTTTACTACCACTTCAAATGTTAGAGAAATCTTAATTCAAATGAAAACCACAGTGTGCTCTGATATTTTCCAATAGACTCTTCTTGGATAATTTCAATAATATATACTATGTATAGTTGCGATTTTATTATATATCATAGTTCAAGGACACTCTTATAAACTTCCGTGGATACTTTGATATTGTTATCATCAAATAATTTCTGTTTTCAAATTCTGTTCATTTTCAAATCAAGTAGAGAAATTAAAGAAAAAACAAATGTTTCGAGAAACACTCCTGGAGTCTGTTTTCCAAATCAATTTAACAGTTTGCAATTGTTAAATATCAAGTTCTACGACCTTCTCAGTTGAAAAGGTATGAATCAAAATCAGAACCTCTGTCGATTTGGTTGATTGAAAAATGTTTTTTCGGAATTTTCGATATATAAACTCGATAGTATATCATTGCTTTATATTTTTGAAGTTGTCTACGAGGAGTGTATTAAGAAATATCATGGCAAACTGTGCTTTCCATTAGAATTTTTTAATTGTAGCGGTATTGAAATTTCGATACCACCGGTAAGAAGAACTGAAAAAACTGCCCTTAAGATGTGTTTATTTTGAGAGCGTAGTCACAATACTGCGGGAGTTATAGCGAATTATGATAATATTCCAAAATCACCTTGTGACACGGAAACTAGGCACCGTAGGCACTAAGTACTAGATAATCGAAATCTGCAATAATTCATGTGAATTCGAATTCGACACTTTGGCAACAGTTACCGCTGAATCGTACTCGTTTATTACTTACTGTGCATACACACATCAATTTGTTTACCTGAACTGTTTTTCACGGTAATGTGAAAAAGATCCATTTTTCGCCATTGCACTCACCTGCAAAGTTTCATGTTTTCTCTGTTCAAAGATATTTACTTGGTTCCATATTTTATCACAACTCTGTATTTCTCTATCAGTGTGAATTTATATCAAACAAGATAGATTACACTTGTTATTCCGAAGTTGTAATGGATGTGCAAGGTTTTCTAAATGAAGCCCTGTAAAGATTTTTGAAAAAGTGTAACAGAAAGAAAATGATAGGGTAGAAGTTGAAAAAATACCACAAAATTAAAGGAGCCAGAATGTGTATAGACACTTCGAGGAATTACCAATAGAAGTCAAGAATAAGTCGGCAAATTTTTCATACTTAAAATAATTATATCCTACTCATTCCGCTCTTTTTTAGAATCATTAAGAATTCATACGATAATAATTCCATCTAGCTTGACCGATAATCTGTTTTAGGGTTAACGAAATCGTTTGGAAACTTGAAGGAAACAATCATCAGAAAATATATAATAGGTCGGAAAACTCCACATTGAATTTCGTAATCGAGTGGATATTGTCACAGGTCTACTCAGAGTTGAATGTTCTGCAAACATAATATTCTCATCCACCTATCATAATGTGAATAGAATTATTATTACTACTTTAACTCTGCACGCAACTTCGTTGAAACTGAAGAAACAATTACTGTTCATTATTAGGTATATATGAACGGGTAAACACATTGGTAAAATACTTTATCCCTCAGGTCCAGCTCCTCATTCTGATAGTGCCCTAGTATAATGGGAAATAATTGATAAATTTATTAATAATGGTATATTGTGCGCTTTAAAAGGCAAAAGAGGTAGTTTGATATTAATGAAAACTAATTGAATCATGAAGAGTTATATTCTTTAATTGATGTTCAAGGCACAATAATATACAGAATGAAATATTATTTTTACTCTTATACATACAGAATTTAAAAAAACCCAACGTAATTTCGGAATATTTTATCGATCATGGGGATACCTCCGTTTAAAGTCCGGCAGGTTCTACCTAGATCATCTTGTGCATGAAATAAATCAGAATTTCATCATAAGAATATCGAGGATTCATTTCATGAAATTGAAAGTTATAGTCTGTTTCAAAATGATTGGCATCTCGGGCGGCTGTGGAATCTCGAAAATATGTTGGTAATATCCCATCAGTAACTTTTGAGTTCTAGGATTTAGGTTGGTGTTGATTGAAAACACTAAGTTTTGACATTTCAGAGTTTGAATTAACCTCCTGAATATATTTTGAATTTATTTCTGTATGCTTATGTTCTTGATTAAATCGACAAATTAGTTTTGGATTTGAACATTTACCAAGTATTACCGAATTAAAAATGGCTGGAATTCATGAAGATACCTCTCACCTCGCCTAACTACAAGGTAACGTGAAGTAGTTTATCGTCGGTACTGCGAGTTTTTCAACAATTCAGCAGGTATTTCTGCCAGTATTAATCGCGTTTTGCTAGTTATTCAGGTAACAATCATTTACTTTTTTGAGGTGTTTCCAGATGAATAAATGATTCTCAAAATTTCAGTTTTCACCTAGAACTGTCTAATGAATTTTGGAGAAAAAAGAAGGCAAGACAAGTCATGGTAGTCAGGAGTGAGCAGAGGATGGAAACCTATCCACATGATTCTACCTTCAAAGAAACTTTATACGACGTACATCTTTTTTGATATTAACAACTCCCTATTTTTCAATGTCCCGAGTTACAATAGTAGACAAAAATATCTGTTTTATTCTGATTTTGCTGGAACTAGATATTATCTCAATTCGCCACTGCATAGATGTTGCAAAACCTACAACAGTATCGCCAACTTGACTGTAATTGATATTTTCTCTTCGTCTCTCAGTGTTTTTGTTAAAAATACTAGAAATTATTATTTATCGCATTAGTGGATAAGGAAGGATGTTTTCTTTTTTTTATTCTTCTCACATTTTGTTCTATTTTGAATATCTTAGGAAAAATGTTTTTTTGTGCTATTACGATGCAGCATTTTTTTGTATTTAGTTGTTGAATCTATTGTGAATACAACTTTGGGTTCGTCCTGTATGTGTTCCTTAAATAAAAAAAAAAATAAAAAAAAAACTGCCTGAAAAGTAACTGAATTTTAATCAATCAACATTTTTGTTATATAATTTAATGAATCATGAAATGGACAGTATTAATAAATACAAATAATGAGTGATCTATTTTATAGCATTTTACACTTCAAATGATTCACAATTTGTCAACAAATATTTTCTATTTGTTTCAACAACATGGCTATGAAATTGTAGAGTTATGTCAGCTTTATACTTTTTGTTCCTCAATACTCAGAAAAAATAACACAGGGCGAGAACTTGGCTGAATTTTCGATAGTCATCAAGAATGCAAAGATTGCTGAAGGCTCTGCATAGAGAACGAACTTTTAGTTATATTTGATGAAGTCTTAATTATTTAATGAATGATATCTCTACATTGGAGTTCCTCAAAATACTGATTTCATATTGAAGCATTCCACTCTATTTTTATTATCAATCCTGAAAAAATGATGAAAATAATATAATTTCACAAAAAATTCTTCCAATTTAATTGCCTCGAAAAATATATTCAATCATTGTATAGGTTATATTGGTATATTTAAGTCAATCTATGATGAACACAGAAATTTTTAGTAACTTTTTGTAACTATAAATAAAGCCCCGGCTGGAATTCCATGGCTTGCTCTGATGACAATCATTTTTAAACTGACTATAATTATAACGACTAATGATCAGATCTGTCACATGTGAATTACTTGGATAACTGATCTCATACGAGTATGATCACAATTTATTGTAATGAGACAGATTTCATGAATATGCACAACATGCATTTGAAAAAATTTTTAATAACCCCTTCATTATTAAATCTATGATCATAAACATGTGGCAATACTATAATTATTTTTCTCCACAGAATCCAAAGCAATCATAAAATAGTATATTCTAAAACAAGTTGCAGAATGAGCTCCTATTCCAACACGAATGCGAAATTCGAAAACGAGCGACGAAGAAGCGAGTTTTCGAAAGCATGAGTGTTGGAATTGCCTTCTGCAACGAGTATTAGACGATATTTTCTCTATTTCAGTCAAGTTTTGTGGAAAACTCTCGAAATTCGAATAAAAATTCAGATTAGTGACATTCGTATTGTATCTTGGCAGTTGGTGTCACTAACGAAATTTGATAGATTGCGGAATTTGAATTGATTTGATTCGAAAATTGAGTGGATCGGCAGTCAGTACTGACAACCACAAAACGAAAAATATAACTGAAAGCAGTGCTGTAATGAGTTTCATTACAGAACTACTTTTAGTACTGTAATGAACTCATTACGATACTGAAATAGAGAAATAGGGTTTTAAGGTGAAAACTGAGTTATGAGCTGATTTTTGACACAATATTTTAAACATCCTATGACGATTTATCGAAAATTTAGGAGGTGCCCAATATTCCTACAGCCTACTTCTTCGAAAATGTGGAAACTGTTTATGCGAGATATTGAGATAACGGACGTAATACGGACTACACATATTAGTTTTTCCAGTTTCTTTCGATATCTTGAAAAGTTCCGTGGTGAATGCAACGATCCGAATGAAAATATTTGAACCTGAATACTCGATCATAAAAACGAAAAAATTGTAAAAAATTTCTAGATAAATTTATTTTCATCCATTGTAAAGTGCTCAAGTAGCTTAGTAGAGAATGTCGAACAATATCATAATCCCAGATAAAGGATGACCTGGGATAATTTCAGATTTCAAATAGGTCCAGTTCTCCAGAAGCGTTTAATAGGCACTCGAACTTGGGACACCCTGTATATACAGTATGGTGATTCAAATATATGAAATAAATTCATTTAATCTCAAAAATCCAACATGAATCCAATTGTTGAGCATATTTTTTCTTTGATATCCTTCTATTCAAAATAGAAGAATCACCCAATTTTTTATACTCCTGAAATAACTAGAAGGAGACGGGATACACTTAAGGAAATTCAAACCTAACTAAACTCTTGAAAAATTCATGAATTATGTGAAGGGCTTTCTCTCAATATCGTTACTCCTTTAATTCCCTACCTGACATAGCAAATATTCAGCTTGTATTTCTTTAGAAGTTACCACAAACACAACGATCGGTGTGATAGGCATTACGAATTACGACAAAACAAGTACACAGCATTGAACTCGTGAATTGCTTACAGTAAGAGGTACGTCCATGTCTTGAGAATTCATTTTCAATATTATAAAAGATTCATTGAAAATAAAATCCACTCAAACTTTATTGGTATCGTCGAAAAAGCAGCCATTTCAACACCACTTCAGCAGGTAAAACACAGCATAAGCTTCACGCACTAATGTTCACAAGGCCCTTGAAGTTATTTTCTTCGCATTTTATCGATTACGGATTCTCCGTAATGCTAGTTGGACGCAAATGATTAAGCCAGCCCCGATCATAATTCTATTAAGCTGTCCTACAAAGGCGAATTCGTTATCCACCTGCTTTGCCTGATATGTATATTGCAGATCAGTGTATCACTCCGAGAAGAGTTCCAGGAAGTTCCTCAATCTTATGTTACAAATGCTGAGCAATTGATTTCATTCAGATCGAAGGATTATGATTGCGGCAAAAGGTCATCAAACCCATACCCGCTGTTATAAGTGCAGCTCACTTCAATATTTTCTGAAATTTTAATGGTTTTGCGCACGTTTCCATGCTGCTTCAAGTTTGTTTTAATATGTTGTGTTGAAAAAAATTTTCTAATACTCGAAGTAGGAACAAATATAAAAGTCCAAAATATTCATGTAACTTGAGGTTTTTCATTGACAATCTTTGTTTTGACTGCTACATTTTAGAGGATGCTGAAAAATGTTGGTTGCTATGTATCTGCACTTATTTTAAAATCATGTATATTCCCGAATTTAATTTTGAAAATAAAGCAAAAAAATTGAAGGATTTTTTTAATATGAAAAGAAAATTTCGAAGATTATTTTTATTTTCTAGGTCGAAATATTTTTCAAATATCATTCAAATTATTCCATGGAGGTGGGTCTCTTGAATTTCTCGTATATTTATGGAAGGTGATGTCATAATAAAGAATCTGAATGTGGGAGGAATATTAGGTTCAGAAAAAATTCATCACATCAATGAAACAATAAGTCGAAAATGGAGTGGGGCAGAAAACACTTTTTTTGACCTCAGGAACGTTCTGTTAGAGTTATCATTATCGTATCCTTAAAAATATCCTCAGGTAAGTCTTTGACATTTAAGTGCATTCATAGTTGAAAAGTTTAATTCCAGGAAATTTAGTGGCTTGAAGGAAAAGAAGCGCTTTTTAGCATTTGAACTGGGGAAATAGAACTCTTTTGACGCTGCTAGATGTCGTCATTTGTATTCAGTTACTCAAAACGATATTACTGGCGGGCTTAGAGGTAGAAGTTTTTTATGACGATTTTGTCTCTGAGAAATGTGGGATACTCATGGGGCCAAAAAAGACCGAAACCGGCTTATCTTTTCTCTAAATGACAACTTCTGACTTCATCTCTTCATTCCCGATGATGAGAGATCTGTGAGCTTTTAAATTGAAGACTGTATTCATTTCGATGATTACAAATTTCATTTTATCTATGTTTAAAAATTGTTCTCGGTATGCTTCCCGTAAAGGCGAAGAATTTTTCGTTTTTATATTTTTTCTTTCTCTTGAAATAATGAGGCTGAACAGTGCAAGTATCCAGATCTGGCTGAACTAAGAACCATTCACATAGGGAAGTCGGTCCTGGATCCTCATGAGGTATTAGCTAAGGTTCCTTAGGATGTCGTTGGATTTATCATTACCATTGACGGCCCTCTTAGGATTTGAATGAACAAGTTGGGCGAAGAACAAAAAATCCTCATGGTTGCAGTTGTCAGAAGCCTGATCCAAACTATAACAACAACTTTTCAGAATAATAAAAGTAATAATAATATTACTGTTGTGTTAAATGGGTTTCGAACAATTGGTGCAGAATTTAACGTACTATAAATGAATGAAAAGTACAATATTTTCAAAGCCAACTGATTTTTAAAAGGCGTACATTATTCATTATTAATCCAAGTATTCAGTTACCAAAAGTTATAAGGGAATCAATCTGTGCACACGTCGAAAAAAAAGTTTAATATCAACAATTACAGAAAATGTCTCCAACACTGCTAATTTTAAATAATTGAATGTTGGGTTTTTTTTGCACAGTAGTAAATATTATTTGGACTGCATAATATGCAAAATATTCTAGAAATTAATGTAATTAATGGATCTTCTTTTCTCAAAAATTCAACTTCACCGAGATTATCTGATGAAGCCGATCATAAAACATATGCTCTACATAGACTTCAGATTAATTATAATTTAACTCTTATCAAAATACGAAAAAAAGATTGAAATATTCCTTTCCTGGAATCACCAGTTAACCTTAATAATGAGGTTTGCGCGCCTGTCTAATATTGCATTGGTGAATTTATTTCCTGCTACCTGAATCGGTCACTCTAATGAGTTTGACCACACAGATTCCGATATGATAGTTACAGGAAATGTATACCTATGTGTTTGTTGTAATTGTATTATGAATCAATATTATTCTCTGTCAGATACTGCGGTATACGTAGAACAGAACATGAAATGAAAAATTGATTCGAGTAATATTTATGCAAGTATGATAATTTGTTACCTAATGCTTTGAGACATATATGTTGGGTATACGAATCTATAGGAATTGCCAGTTGAATTATATGAAGTAATGAATGGTGAATGATAGAAATGGAATATCCCACCTACAATTGATAATAATTAAAATCAAAATAATCTTACATAAATTCTGTAAAAGCACTTGTCAACCCGCATTGATTATACTTTCGTCTTAAATTGTTTCCCATAATTCATTTTGTAGTATTTTGGTAGGTGATTATACAATTTAGTTTCGATCGTGTTGATTTTTATAATGCTTCGCAATTAGGAAAGAATGTATGCTCCTTCAAGATTAAATAATCATGAATATGTTAGTGAGGTCCAATTATCTTGTGAAATCTTCTAGATTTCTGAAGGGTTACAGATTTCCGAAGAGATTTCTGATCGAACCACTCAAAAAAATTTGGAAATGTGATTGCTTGTCACAAAATTGCAAAAAAAATGAATGATGAATTTCAAGAATTAGGATTTTCATTGACGATTCTGAAAATTTAATAATAACACAAGAAATCTTAGATAAACGAAGATCAAACTTAGCCAACTGGAGTATTTAAAGTATCAACAAATTTCGAATCCGCTCTCTATCAAGTAATTCATTTCTGTCTCATTCCATTCTACTTTAATATCGTAACGTTGTGATGTAAGATCCACCTCATAGTTGAAAGAAAAAGCTAGTTCTGAACAAACCAACGGAGATGATGGCGATACTTCTTGCTCATTATATACCTACATGTATCAGCTTTCCTAGAGGCTAGATGGATCACAAAATATTAGTAGCTATATTATATCTATTCCAAGATGATTATATGTTTCACCATCAATTATAATACAATTATGACATTCTCGATCTCAGGACATGCTTCTCATACGTTTTTTCGTTTCTTGCGAGTATTGCTAGTAAATTTTAGACGGGAACAGACGGATATGCATAGATGGGATTGAAATATGTTTTTTCATTCAAGTAGTGATGAAATTATTGTCATATAGGAAATAATAGGTATGCCGTGTGATGATCACTGAATTAAATTGAACTATTCGTATTTTGTAGAAAATTAAGGTTAAGGGCAGGTATAACTAAATTTTGAAGACAAATTTGCGAAATTTCAGAACAAAATACTTTCAATTTGAAAGGAGCGAATCATAGATGTTTGGGGGTTGTCATAGTAATATTCGAAATTAAAAATGAGAGTGTGTTCTCAGTCTAGTAAGAACCACAGGTCTGCGTCTGATATACATAAAATCTGACATGGATTCAGCCTATTCTCCTAGTTTAAACCTACGCTACTCTACATGACAATATTTTGCACTATTCAACGATGTCGACCATCTAAGTGAAGTCGCTCCACTAGTTTTGCTCCTCCGCGGAGCGCGGCTAAATACACGAATTTCACTTGTTTGACTTCAAAATAGTGCTTGTAATATTCTTTAGGGCAACATAATACAATGAAATATCTCCTCCAACCTTCAGTGCATAGTCCTCGGTATAATCTTCATCGTAAGTTTTGGATATTGAAGATATTTATGTACAATGTGTGATGTGTGTGAGGAAAATGAATGAAAAAGGTATTAAATGATTCAGAATTTTGTGATAGTTATTGCTATTTTTAGATTTCAGCGTTGAACGAAGGAGGAAAACAAACAAAAATACTTCTGCTTTGATATTCTTCCAGTAACAAACCAATAAAATATCAATCAACAATCAATTAACTTTTATACATCTTCTTCACAATTACAATTATCAGTTTACAAAACAAACAATACCTGGTGGTTATGTACTCAAGGAAAGAACAGATGAATTATATGCATAAAAATTAGAAACGAACAATAATTATAGAATTATAACTATTCAAATAATGTTGTGGATCTACCAGAATTTTCTAGGATATAAGGTTTGAGAGTATCTATGTTTTTTATGCTGCGGAGACTTCATGTCAGATGGCAGTTAACACAATAACTACCGTAACAGAGAAAACTGTGTTGGAGAAACGTTTCATTGAATTTAGGAAATCTCAGATATAGATCTTGAATACTTCTTGTATGATACCTATGATTGACGAATAGTTTTCTTTTCCTTTTCAGTTCTCTGTTCCCTGAACAGAGATATAGATATAGATCTGCCTGATATTCATTTGCCTTGTTTCTGAATAGAGTTGTTCAGTATCAAATCGTCTTCCAACCTGAAGGATATCTACAAAACAATTATGTTTACAATTTTAAAACTTTTGAGTCGGTTTTTATCAACCCCACACTGTTATATCATGTCGTATATTACAATTGATCCAACTACCGCATCAATCTTTATATTATTATGTGACATACTTGCTCATATTTTTCGACCTCGAATATTGATCAATATAGATCCTTGAATATTTGATAGATTACACTTTATTAAATCACGAACAATCACAACAGCTACCGTTGTAACAATCTTCAGCTTCAGAATGAATAGATGAGTTATAGGAATTGGGTTGACCGTTTTTATTTAGAGAGAATGCGATTAATTTTGATTTTCGGGGCTCAATATACTTTCACTCAATCAGTTACCGACTACACTCAAACTGAGCTCTGCCTATATGATTCCTTTCGAATTTCACAATCATAAATTAACCCGGAATCATCTGCGTACGAGATTATTTTTACGTTAGGGAGATGAAGAAGTTCATCATGAAATAAAATAGGACCAAGAACAGTTCGCTGCGGAACGAGAGGGTATCTTTAAATTCCCGACTTCTTGATAAACTGTTTTTTTTGTGGATAATCTCTGAACAAACTCAAGCAGACTTCAATCTTTGCCTCGTCCTTTCCAATCTCTTCAGGAGCAGAGTCAAATGAATTCGCTAAATCTGAAATCACGAAAAAGGTTTTTTGTTTTCATTCATGTTGAGTAAAATATCAGCCATGAATTTTTCTATTGTACAACCGGTGGAAACACCCTTACTTAGACCGAACTGCCTTGCGCCATATTATTATTATTTTTTATAATGAAAAGCGAAAATGAACTACAATAAATCATTCAATATAACCACACAATATACCACTCGATTTAGAATATCATATGAAGAACAAGGTCAAACTCCTGAACGAGGTTTTCCGAAACTTTTCATGTTTCAACTCCCAGTGTCTGAAATAAAGAAACTTTTATAAATGACGAATTTTTTCTGGAAGAGTAGTGTGATGAGACTTCGAAACGTGTTTCATTGTTCGTTGATTGTTAGGTGACAATTTTTTTCCAACTGATCTGATCCTGTCAAATGAGTTTGGGAATTTCCGCAAGAGCATCTCAATTCTTCGTAAACTTTTCATTTGATTATTTTTTCAGATCTGGAAGTGAAAAACCTGAAAAGCTTTAAAGGAAGCAAAATCTTTTCATTATACATTTCAATCTTGAAGGGGGGTTCCACAAAACTTTCATAAATTCGAACCAATCAAATCACCGAGTTTGGGAAAACCGCCTTTGAACTCAGTATTAAATATTGAATGAATTTGGAAAACAAATGCTTGAAAGAATTCCGAATTCTGTTTGTTCTCATCATAAATTCATGCATTATTCGAAAATCCCTTTCGCATTAAAGATTTTGCGGATGTACTTCCTCCAGTAATTTTCCTGTTATAAATATGATCAACAGATCTCTCAGACTTTTCATTAGAAATTCACATTATTAGGAATATAACAATAACAATTTCTTGTTTGTACTTTGCGAACTGCTGCATCAATTAGTCATGAATCGTAGATGTTAATAAGATAGTCGAATATTAAATTCGAGGTTATAAATTGCTATGTCAAATACATTATTGTAACATGAAATAGGATCTCAATCGATTACTTTTTAAATATTCATGTGGTACGTGTTCGGCAGCTTGATTTATTATGATCCATGGTATCCGAAAGATGGTACCGATTACAATAAATTAGTCATTAATGTATTTTCTCACAATTCCAGGACTAGTTTTCGGAATCAAACTGTGAAATTATTACCCACTGTTTCTCGGTCTTGAAAGTCTGCCCGAACGTCCATCGATAGGGGCCAATTGGAATTTGCTTAATTAACAAACGTGTTCTTCGGATGCATGATGGGGGAGTTAAGGTAGGTGCCAGAGGAACAAGAAGAAGTCAGTATACTCAGGTTCGCAACAAGAAATGCATCTACTATTTCCGATTTCTTATAATCAATCGAACCAAATTCTATCAATACATTTGGAGTAGTATAGAATATTATTTTTATATCATTAGAGGCATCGGAGAAGTGCAACGAGTTCGATATCACCTTTCGAAATATTTTATAGTAAGGGAAATTCATCATTTATACTGGTTTTTTCATAAGAAGCGTGTACAAATATATAGGCGGGTTGAGAATTTTCATAGCACGTTATAGGAGTAAGTATGTGGAAGGAGTAAGTATTGTCGCCTGCGACAGTACGAAGCACAAGATCTTCTTGTGTTGGTTCTAACGACCCACCCGCTGTTCTCAAATTGTTCAGACCACGGACACGTAATCGTAGAGTTATATTTGCATACGGGTCTCTTCGTGTCTAATGCTGGCCACAGACGTTCATTTCCATCAGTTCGAATTGCCGCGATTCAAATCGTCGTTGGTCGTACTCAAAGGCATCAAGAACCTTTCAACGCACACCTCGGTTTTTGATGATTTTGGAACGATTTTTGAATCGGAGCGATTCGAACGGATGGAAATGAATGAAGTCTGTGGCCAGCATGAGGCTAAGTTCAGATGATCGCGCGTAAATGTGTGTGACGAGAGATACTGATTAGTCATATTCGTATTTAAGAGTGTGTGTTTCATCTTTGCGACGAAACGATCGCGCGACAAAAAATCGCATGTGCGCGGCTAAAGCCCAACAAGCTGACTGAACTCGTTCCAAACCGATTCGTCCACCTTGGTACGGCACATATACTGAGTACATGAAGCCAACAGATAATGTGAAATTATATTATAAGCGAAATTTCTATCGGTTTCTGCCTTAAATTTTTCTGGGTCGGAACAGGCAAACCTGTTGAACGTTAAAACTAGCAATTCTTCCCTAAGCAAAAATAAAACAAACACTCTTAAATAGGAATGCGCCCACATACGTCCAAATAATCGCTGAGATTAAACAGTCGCATTTTTGAAGCGATGGGATTATCCCAAAACGGAATGGGCCAAACTTGCGACATTTAAATCGCGATTCAGTTGCTCCCGAAGTCCGAACTTCTTTGTACGAGTGTGATTTTTTTTGGGACCTATTGTTAATTTTATTTGGCTTATGATGGTAGAGGGACAACGCAAGCCGTTTTCAGGAAAATTCATGTTACTACTGAATGTAGTTGTGATTAATTAACTCGAATTCTGCCTCAAGTGCGCTTATGTAATATTTTCGAATTTTTTTCTTCGCGATTGCGACAAGAAATTGCATGTGCGCGCCTAGGCTAAACACTGCTTAGGCAAGAATTGCTTGTTTCAACATTCATCAGGTTTGGCTGTGCCGACTCAGAGAAATTTAAGGCAGAAGCCAATAGAAATTCCGCTTATAATATAATTTCACATTATCTGTTGGCTCCATGTACTCAGTATATATGCCGTACCAAGGAAAACGAATCGGTTTGGGACGAGTTGAGTCAGCGTGTTTGGGTTTTTTTGCGTTACACGCAAATAGTAATCGTTTGGGATGTGCTCAAGTGCATTTGTTTCTTGCTTACAGAAGTTTGTGTTGACGTGTGCGTGGGTGAAGGGTGGGTGGTTTTTTCTTAATAAAACTTGATTTCTTTGAAAATAGAATTGCCTTACACCATCAGGTGAGAAGATTCAAATTTTTTTCTGCCAATTCGTACAAAATTAATATCTCACAGTTCATTCAGTGATAGTTTATTTTGAAATTTATTTTTTGTTCAACGCACAACAAAAATTATAATGATTGTTGTAATCTTTTACTTTTTTCGATTAATGAGAAGAGTACTTCGGTATGTGTAATGCCAAAATCGCAGAGATTTGAAATACCTCAGGAGAAAATAGTTTTTTATTTTCTGTTTAATCAAGGAACAAATCAAGTGAATAGTAGTCTAATTGTGAACAGTAAAATGAATAATAATACATTTTTATATTTGAGAATTCTATTTGTTTTCAGTGTAAGGTTGTCGACACGACGTATACAGGTGTCCCACTAGGAACTT
This sequence comes from Hippodamia convergens, assembly GCA_038502775.1. Lineage (NCBI taxonomy): Eukaryota > Metazoa > Arthropoda > Insecta > Coleoptera > Coccinellidae > Hippodamia > Hippodamia convergens. The sequence goes on along the minus strand of CM076609.1, from coordinate 62,034,867 downwards.
TACATACTTACCATATATATAGTGTCTATAATCAGCATCGCGATCATGAAATGGCCACTAAGAAATGTCTCCTATAATTCTGTATACCAATATACAGGATGATTTATTCATTTTGACCGATCAGTTTATGATACCTACTGAGAAAATCAATTAATCAATCTGCGTGTTTTGAGAGTACCACACTCAGTAAGTTTTTGAATGTGCAAATTCTCAATAGTCATGCGTTTTATCGCAATTACATAAGAGAGTGCAAAGAATACAAACATAATGGGGATTTAGGAACATCAATAAAAATTTATTTCGTAAATTTTTTCATTATCCACAATAATGATGTAACTATCATAAGGAAAGCAATTGGTCAGTTGGTGAAACGTGCGGAAAATTGTGTGGAACCTGGTGCTTTCCACTTCGGATAACGTTTTCAAGTCGAAAACATGTAATGACCTGAACTTCGCTCACCTTGAAATAATTTTTAATATTAATTTTCTTGAATGCATACCTTAAGAATCTACGACATACCTATAATGAATTCATGCAATTTCCCATTAAAAGATGTAATATGATGAAAATATAATTTTATAATGAACGAAGGAAATTCTTGGATTCGTGGCTTTCGAGGTTTGAATGACAATAAAGAGAATTTAAAGTCAATCGTGAGGCATCCTGTATATTTATTCTCAATCATACGCCATCTCTCATCTCTGCGATGGAAATTTGAACAGTGTCTCTTAGGAGGGACTATCGAGAGAACCAAATTATCACGGGCCATAACTCTGTACGTTTATTACGAACCATTTCGACTAAATGTCAAAACTTTAAATAAAATTAATATTAAATTGATAGATTTATACTGAAACTATGAATGCCAAGAGGTCTGATTTATAAGAAATATATAAGTCAAATCTTCCTGGTGGAAAATTAGAGAGGGTTCTTCTTTATTTTTTTCTTGAAGCTGAGATTGGGAAGTGGCATTTTTAGTCGTTTTGTTTTATCAAAAAAGAGGGGGCATTGTGATATGTCTCAACTTTTGCGTGCTAGGTATTTAATAAAAGTGAATGCTAGGATTCTCTTTTTGATAGATATGATTATTTCTTAAACTTTCTCGAGTTTGTACAATCATTCTCTGAAATAATCTTATTTAACAAATTCAAACAATAGGAATGTTCATACGTTAGTTCTTGCACTAATTTGTCAGTAGCAAATCAGTTAGACTGAATTATTGCCTGTCATTGAAAGAACTAAGTATAAGACTTCGAACTATTGAACCAAGTAATAGACATTGGACAAAAACGTTGTCGTTATTTCAAATGTACTTAGAAACATTTCGATTATTTAAAATTTTTCAATTGTTGCAGATATTGGAAATGGAAACCCAAAAAAATATTCAGAAATATAAGTTTGGGTTATACCCAGTGCGTTCGAACTGTAAATAAATTCTTGAATAACGTAAAAAGTAAAAAAGTTCAAGAATATTTTTCATTTGTTGATACAAAATGCAGCATAGTAGTAATCTCAGAATTCTAAAATCTCTTGCTTTTTTCGCGAGAACAATCTTGCATGCGACTCAACTTCAAAAAAGCAATTGATCATTGTGATGTATATTCTTTGAACTTGTTAGTAGATATCCCGAAAAAGTCTACAGTATTTTGATTGCTTTCTTCGTTTCAGCTTGAAACCAACACCGAAGGACGGAGTAACCAAGAGCAATCCGAGCAAAAGACATCGAGAGAGATTGAACGCCGAATTAGACAACTTAGCCAGTCTTCTTCCCTTCGAACAGAACATTCTCTCGAAACTGGACCGGCTTTCTATCCTTCGTCTGTCCGTCAGTTACTTACGCACCAAGAGTTATTTCCAAGGTATTTGTTTGAGCTTATTTGGTTTGGCACCTCTATACAGACTGTTCCATTGATCAACGGAAATGCTTCAATGGCTCGTAGAAGTCTAGATATACAACATTTATTGACTCCTCCCATACCGCAAACGGGGTGTTCTTTCAATTACCTTCCTCCTCATGCCATAACTCCGCACACCCCTTTTAAAATATCTTTGATACACATTTTCATTCTCGTTACGAATAGGTATGTGCTGCATGTTTGAGAAGAATCATTCAGAAAAATAGCAATAATTTTATAGTTTGAAATACAGCGATTGCACTATTAATGGATCGACACTGGAGGTTCCTAATAGTAGCCTTAAATTTTAAGTGATTTGAATTCTTTTGATTTTTATATCTCGTTATCCATAATATTGAGGACTTTCGTTAGTTACCTCGTTTGTTGCTAGGGCAGTAGATTATTCTCACTCTAGATAAACGAAACAGTAAGTGAATCTGCTACTGAATTCAACATTTTGTTGTTTCAACTCGATACCTTTACATTTTTCAGCAGGGTAGAGTGCATTTTTCAGGGAATCATCAACGTAACTTTCAGCAATAAGGACTATCGTCCTATACTCTGTTCAGATTTAAGAAGGAGCAACAACAACAAACAGAATCGTCTGGTTTGCGCACAATAAAGCTCGTACTGGTCAAAGGGTCATAACAACGCTCCCTTGGACCGCCCTAAAAGATTGCCAGGATCGTACTCGGATCTATGGTCGAGATTGCGGCAAGGTAATTCCAGGAAGCACCAGAGTTTTAGAGATTTGGGTCGGAATCTTGCAAGATTCCGACAAATTAATTCTGGGAAACACCAGATTTGGGTATTTTCCATTCAGTTATAACTGAACGATTGTATGAAATCTCCTCGATTCGACTCTGGACGGAAAGTAACTATCCGAAAGCCCTGCTACCGCTGCGCGAACTGCTCTCGCTTAGGTTTGAACAAAGTATAATACATCCACTCTTTCTCACGATTGAAAATGATTCCCGATCTTCTATAGCTCCCACCCTCATATTGTACAACTCTTCTCTTCAACACGCCTTTGATATCATTCCCATCTAAAAAGACATAATATGTTTATGAGGCAATGTTATATAAATAAGAGAGCACACCTTAATAATTAAAAAGTATCATCCGGAGCTTCTTTCAAGAATTTATTAATATCTTTTCTAGACAAAACGGGGCATATTTGTTGAGTTCGTATTGAACAACATTATTCTAAGGAATGCTATAACGGTTGCGAATTTGGATAAATCAATCCCCTTGTTTGAAAATATTATGCTTTCAAATTTCAAACATGAAATATTCTTCCAGGAGGTCTTAGATTTTCAATTGGTTGAACGAAATATGCAAACAATATGTATTTTTTCATTAATTTGGATACCTTTTCCTTGAATCCATTTCTTGAAAATGTTGTTTCCCCCTTGCCACCAAGTATATATTTCTCATGGAAATAAGTAATATAAGTTAGTTTGTAGATCTTTTTTGGTTGAGTTAAACCTTTATCTTTTTTGTTATTTATTGTGGATACAGTTTCTGGATTCTACACTTGTTTGTATCCCGAATTATCTAAATAAAAATAAATAAAATAAAATAACTGCTGAACAGAGGATCTCCCAGCCGTTTTTCAAATTCGTTTTCTTCAGAAGTCATTTTTTAATTATATTATGAGTTAATTCTGTTATTATTATTGTCAATTAGCTTTCATTACCAAGACAACGCCTTCTAGCATCGACATTAAAGCCACGAATGACTATTTTAATTTTTTGTATAATTCTTTTGTAGTATAAGTGAAAAGAGTGTCTAACGCTATAAAAATTTCGAACATTAAGGACTACCGATCTCAAAAACTATTGTCCTCGATCGGTAAAATGTGCTTAGCCTTCAGGATACTTAATAAACAATCAAAACGAACAAACAGTTGTTTAAACATAACTCACATGCCTAAGGACCGCTTGTCACTACATTCAATTCGGAACGAAATTGAGTCCTGAGTCACAAATCAGATACGTGCGCGTAATAAGACCTTGCAATTGTTATGCGTGTGCATCTGGTTATTGACTTATAATTCGTCAATTTCATATTTCCGAAATGTTAGTATATCGCATTTCTCACTGAAAATGCTCACATCCTACTTCATCTCATCCATTTGGTTATTGATGACGTAACACCCCATTTGATTTAAATTAAAATTGAAACTGAAAAAACTTGTAAGCAATAATTTGAAAACAATAAACATTGACAGATTTTTTTGACTGGGGAGGATTGTCCCCCCACATGACTGTTGTTACGCCAATGGATAATAACAACATAATTTCTCAGCCGCGAAAGATGATAATAATTTTGATTATTATTCGAATGGAAACCCGAGGAATGGTTTTTATTTGGTTGTAGATACAAACGGTAGTAAAATAAGTGATTCCTGAGAATGTCTCACTCTTCAGTAGATAAAGGAAACGAAACGTGAGGAAAGGTAATCATCTCACTGTGACAACAATTTGCAACTCCTTAATAACTATGTATTAATATTTGCTAGATCGGTGGTCGGTGGTAGAATTAAAGTTGATTGCTGAGGCCGTGAGTCAGAAAAAATGGAAAAAATTCTCGAGTTATATGGTGAACACGAATCAAACCACATTATTGCATATTACAAGAAACAAGTATCAGATGAATGAAAATTTTTACCTGCTACTATGCAAAATAACTTTCTCAGCATCGGAGAACGCATTTGCACTAATTGTACCTCTGCGGATAAACCAAATTTGTGGAAATGATTTGATGGGTAGTCTCGACATTTCTTATCCGTTTCAATACCAAATTCGTCTGTCTTGCAGATATTATGCAGCACAAAATGACGAGATAAACAATGGTAGAAAATGAGATAATTATCAACTCGCAACGTAATACAAGGCCGTAATTTAGTCGTTCAAATAACACGTAGAAAAGAGAGAGGCCGAAAATAATTAGGGTTGTCGCTGTGGAGATAAATGAGCGGTGTGTAATCAAGGGCTGTCCGTTGAGAGACAGCTGCCGTACCGCCGTTCTGTTTCTGTTCCGTCAGTTGGCCGGTAAGCTGGCCGCTCTCGAGACTCTGGCTCTGCTAGGTGTTGTCCACTGCGTTTGCCCGCCGATATTTTCATTGCGTGTCTTTTTTCGTTCGATATTAAAAAAAAAACTCATCGGAATTGGGCCCTCGCACATCGATAATATACATAATAGTATTAGTAATAGTAACATTAATAGTTATTTGGTGCTAGTTACAACTCCCCTTTCATGTTGTATGTCACAAGTCGAGATAATCCATACTAAAATTTTAAACGTGAAAGTCTTTGTGTTTGTGTTTGTTTGTCTTCACAGAACAGGCACCAATTTTGATGAAAATTTCACTATAGTTTAGAGAATTTATCTGAATAGGTTATCATGGGGAACTGATATATACAGAAAAAAAAAATGGGAAAAATCTCGTTTTTCCATGAACTATGAGCGATAGAGAAACATGATCGGGGACAATTTTGTGGTGCTCGGAAAGTATAAAAAGTCCGCGACGGATATCTCACAATTTCAACATTTTCAATTCAATCCAAAATAATGTTCAATTTGAAGAGGGCTCTCAACTGGCATCGAATGAATTCATATGAAAATGAATGTAACTGGTATGTGCGGCATTTATTCCTGATGAAAAATAAATAAATAAATAAATAAGGTCTTTATTTTTTTTTGAATAACACACAACTAACCCACAAACGTGGCGAGATTTAGCCAAGGCTATTCTAACACTTAACCACTGAACATGAGCCCGCTGCGCAGTATTACATTCTATTGTTAGAAGAATATAAAAGGAAAATCAGCATAAAAATATAAAATTTAATATTAATTATAGCGTCGCATGTATGATGAGAGACAAAGCCTCACCCCACAGCGTGATAATTGTTAGCATTGATGTTATATGTAAAAAAGAAGGTTTCAGGTCACAACAAATTCTTAGAAGTAATCGATTACTGGGGGGGGAAGGGGGTTAGTACGACCGAACATGGTCGAAAAATGCTCTTTACAGCATAGTTTTCAAACGGATATTTCCGGAGATATGATAAGTTGAAAAAAAAACGTTAGAATAAGAATTAGAAATTATTAAATCTACATGTACTCCGGAACGCTTTGTCGCATCTACTACGATGTTATTGAAGGCGGGGCGCGATCGACCTACGAATCCTACGATGCACTTTATGGCACCGAATGGAAAAGGGCATGATATAGTGTATGTCACAAAAACTCGTCCACACAGATGAATGCTTTTTTTTCACAAATTTCAATTTTACATTTTTAAAAGTTGCTGATGGTATGCGTCTCAGATGCTCAGGCACAAAATTTTGTGGGATATATAACTTACATCCTTTTACCGAGTGTTATAAGAGTGAAAATCTCTGTTTCTCATTAGCTTATCATTAGGGTTTTTATATGCATGCATTAAGCATTCATAAATGTTTATCTATGGAAAAGTTTACATATTCAGTGCAATGAATGAGCTCCCACAGTTTACCCGGTAGCTCAATTCCGCATCCAACCTCTTCTCTGTATTCTGAATAGTCTTTCAGAACTAGAACCGTTTCCCCACAAACACAACAGAATATCTCGTATTTGTTTCTAAGGCAGACCACTCACGTACAGTTTTAACTGTCAATTTCAACTGTACAGTTGAAATTTTCAGTTTAATCTGAACGTGAGTGGGTATTTCAGTCTCAGTTCAACTCGATGTTTTCAACTGAATACTGTGTCCCAAGTTGGGTGAGATTGTATCTCAGCCATTATTGAAGATAGACACATGCGGTTTTCGTGACCCTTTGTCACTTTTTTGTGAAACTTTTGAATCCACCAGCAGAAATATTCAAACGTATTTTGTTTCTGAAATACAGGCCGAAAACGAAAATATTAACTTTTTTGAGATGTAATTATTTCTCAGGCACTCTATATGATGAAAAAAATGAAAACTGCTTTTGGAATATATTTTTCCGTAGAAATCGGAGGCGTAGTTCAAGAGAATTTTCAGAGCATGTTTTTGAGATTGAGCACGAACTTGGAATTTTTCAGATGGAGTACCCTGTATATATTAACGTCAAATTGCATTTATTTATTATGAATACATCAGATCGAACCATCAATCAAATTTTGCTTCAGAAATGAACTCTTTCACACATGCATTTAATTAATATTTCGTTAAGACAGGGGCGGATCTAGGCCCAACTTTTGGCGGGGAACTTCGAGGGGAACTTTAAGATCTTCAAAAGCCTAACGGTACTGGTATTTTGGGCGATGGTAAATATAGTAGCTTCAAATCAAAACACCATTTGCAAAAATATTTTTGTAATTATTTTAGCCTCGGTATGTCAAATTCTAGGGGGAGAACAAAAAGTTTAGAGGTGACTCGGGCAATTTGGGAGGGGAACGTTCCCCGCCCCCCTGGATTCGCGCCTGCGTTAAGACCCCATGTGACTTAAGCCTTTTTATTTCATCATATTTAAAAATAAACTTGAAATGTTGAAAACGATAGAAATTTCAATGTTTATATTGAAATTTTTATGTATGTTAAACTTGTATGCATGTGTGGAAGAATTCATGCTTTTCTATCGGAAAAAAACCAACATGAATATGGATTTTTATGATTTTTGAAATTCATTAAATGTTGTGATACATCAGTATATTTAGAAAAATAAATGCAAAAATTTGACGTCAAAATATACAAGGTGTTCCATCTAAAACATTCCACGTGCTAAATCTCAAAAACAGTGCTCTGAAAAAATTCTTCAACTACGTCACTTAGTTTTACGTAAGAAAATTTATTAAAAGCAGTTTTCATTTTTTCTATCTTATACAGTGCCTGAGAAATAATTACATCTCAACAAAGTGAACACTTTCGTTTTCGCCCTGTATTTCAGAAACACAAGAAGTTGGAATATTTCTGTTTGTGGATTTAAAAGTTTCACGAAAACTTCATACAGGATCGCGAAAACCCCATGCCTTTATCTTCAATATATCTATCAATAGCTGAGATACAGTGCAGTCTCTATCAGTGAGTGGAATGCCAGTCCACTATATTCACGCAGCGCGAATTTGATATTTACTAGTTTTTGCACTATAGTAAAACTAGTAGTCATATGTTTCCTGTTTTGTGTCCAAATCATGTCATATGCCATTAAAGCTGAGAAATCAGCTTGTCGAAAAACCGAGTTCGAAAACAGAAGGAGGTTCTCAATTCGCCTGTTGTTTTCTCAGAACTTTCGACTTATTTGAAAGCTGGTGCGTAATATCGTGTGCCATTTCTTTTTTGTGCAGTTCTGAGCATTTCATTCATGAGGAAACCATATCGGTCTAAGATTTGCATTAAGTGCTCAATGGACTAATGGACGCATAACTCAATATCACTCCAACCGATTCCGATGATTCTTTTTTATCAGAAAAGGGACGTAGGTACTTCGAGGATAGATTGATAAGATTTTGGGTGAGTTCTGAATATGGGATCCACGACAAGCCATAACAAAGAAACGGAACTTTTCAATTCTTAGAGGCTAATTAACGATACTCTGTCGAATCTATAGGGTATCCGGATGCTTGAGTCACCTACCGTAACGTAGTTGTAGTCAAGAAGCATTGAATACGGTGTTGATAGATGAATTAAATGAAACTACGGCACCCAGTTGACAAAAATTACAATTCGCGGAAAATAGGAGATCTACTTATATTTGACAAATAAATGTCGAGGTGGAAAATTAGGTTGAAGTTACGTGCATATGAGATGTCCCAGACTTCCAACTATTCATAATGAAATATCCTTCATAGGATTCATTAGTGCAAAGTAGTGCTTGTCCTCTTAGCTGGTGTAATATATTATTGTTTCATTTGATCACCGCTGTCTCATTGGAGCAGTCAGTTCAGGAGTTCTACTCATATTCAGAGAAATTGGTTGGTGATTCACTAAAAATCAAAAAATAGATAAAAAATTCAACAAAAAACCGACTTAAATAAATTCCATATCAGAGTAATATGCATTGTAAAGAAATTAATTTTATCAGACCACTCAACATTCTTGAAAATCTTACGCTGTATTTTCACAAGTTCACCTAGGCGATAAAGGAATTTCAACCAACTATAACCAACATGAAATCACCCTATAACTCAAATTTGAAAATATCTTAAGTCAATACGCAAAGCGATAATAATTCTAAAGAACATTTCCTACAGTGTCTTTCTCATAACGTCTTCTGCATAAAAATGGCGGCCTAACATAGCTCCAACCAGAAAATACTGGACCTAGGGTCACCTCATTACTTCAAAAGAAATCATAGATAGCCAACAGACCATGGTATTACAGACTGACAGATCCAATCAATTAACTGTTCTCGAGTTCGACCGCTGACCAATAGAGGTCGCGATAGCGAAACTACCCTAACTCCATACCGGGGAGATAAACCAACGATGTTGAAAATGGAAGAGAACGTGGAAATGGTTCATAGATCCGATTGAGATCATCCTGACCCCTGCATTCGGTAGCGTGCAAGTGCTTTGAATGGGCATAGATTATCGCTACATTTGCACGAAGATCTAAAGCTAAACTCCTTCAAATTCAATTGGTGCAAGAATTTAAACCCCAAGATGCCGTCAGAGGCCAAAATTCATGAACTAGGTAGTTGAATGCTTTACAACATTTTGTTTTCGGATGAAGCTCAGTTTCATCTTAGTGTCCACGCAAAACTACTGCCAATGGAGAAGAATCATTTCGCATGATGTGTCGCATATGGACTTTTCCTGTTGGATTTCCTTGAACATGAAGCTCACCTTAGTGAACTTAGTAAAGTTCCCTGGCCTAGTTAAAACAGAATATTGGCAATAATATAGAAGCAATGAATGGAGCATACTTGAAAAGCCGACATATGTAATTTTAGTGTTATATTGAATGGATGTCGGGAACGCAAGAGTACACACGACATTATTTTCAAGTCATAAATTCCTGACTAACAAATTTTCATAATTAATGAACAATTTTTTGAGAAGCGGCTCATTTTTTCCTCGTTCGGATATATATTTGCCTCTGGGACACCTCGTATTTCTGTCGTCGAAACATTCGAAGACTTTCACGGTTTAAGTTTCTATCCGCTCGAATTGGTAAGGAATTAATATTCGGTAACGAAACACCGCCTAAACGAACTTGTTTCATTTATTTTTTGAAGAACCGTGCGAAACCTAATACGGCAAATCGATCAAAAAGCCAGCTACCTTCTTTCGAACGCTCGATTGAACACTCGCTTCTGAATTACCATTTCTCATATTGCTCTGTTCGATATTCTAGAAAAAGTGATCGTCTGACAAGTTGGATATTGTGGTACCTAGTTCGAGAGCCATTTAGATCTTATATCTACATTAGGACCTTATACAGGGTGTTTCATAAATGTTTCAAATTTGTCCTCACTATATTCGTCCGAAAGATGCAGGATAAAATAGAATAGAATACAATTGAATTGGTTTATACAACTGATTACATCATATTTTAATACATAATATCAAATGATTTGCCCTTACTATATTCGTTCGAAAGATATATAAGGTCGGTTTCACAAAACTTTGTTTGTACGGTTAAATTAATTGGAACCACCGCGATTCGTTGAAATTTTAAAACAAGTGATTCGATTGGTTCGAATTTACGTTTTTGTGAAACGGACCCATAGGATATAATAGAATAGAATTTAATTGGTTTCTACAATTGATTAGATTATATCTAAATACATATTATCAAATAATTTGTACTTAACTCCCTGAGGAGTTGTACTGTGCATCACTTGGAGTACTTCATAAATACTCTTCATACATACAGTGTATTCAACAACAATCATAACTGTTTGTTTTGTTGTGGTTTTGTTTGGGGTACCCTCAAATCTTGCCTCTTTCTATAGTGTCATGCCTGTGACAACTTGTGTTCTTTGTCATTTTGTTTCGTTATAGGAACTTGGGAGTATAAAATATATACAGTTGCTGCAAGTCCATAATCCAACCATTATCAAAAAGTTCTTTTGTTGGAAACATCCTGGGTTTTGAGATAATCAGTTTCAGTTTCCACTTCTGGGTAATAATTATTCATAATTTTCAAATTAAAATATTTCGAAAACGATGCACAGTATCGAGTTTCATGAAGAGAACCTTTTTGGTATAAAATTGAATGATGTTGAAGATCGCTCAAAATTCAGCTTAATAAATCTAATACCAGAAAAGTAACTAGCGCCCTTTATAAGAGTCGGACATCAAAACACATTCATTAGATGTATCAGCTTCCAAAACATATTCGTATAAAATTTCACTACAATATTGCCAGTGCTTTCGCAAAAATCGTGAAAAAATGTGTTTATCTTCATTATATGTCTCAGCAAGGAAACCTATTGAAAACATAAGAGAACATCACCGAATTGCTATCAAAAAAGTGTCTCCATAATACATAAATACTGTCACAATTCAGAAATATGAATTTCCGAAATTGTGCTGTCATATGTGTATAATGTTTTTATTATTAATTCTTTACATGAGTGTAATATCTATTCCCTGAGTACATTATCGAATTCTGAATTGTTGTTGGACATTCAAGTATTAGGCTCTACTTATAGAAGTAGGATATAGAATTTACCTTCAACACACGTTTTAGTGGGTAGATCTGAAATAAAACATAAAACATGGAATAATGCCTAGCATGTATTAAACCTCGTAAAAAGTTGGCTTTGTTTCATAGTGCAAAATATTGATAACACCTATTAAGCCTTCTTCACTCGCCGATTATTCAATTCGTGAAAATATTATGAAGATAATATAGCGGCTTCTTATGGTTCGAAGTTGAATCGCTCCTACTCATAAGATGCGACGCCGATAGAAGCTCTATCTACAAGCTATTCTGATTTAATAAGTGATCCGATATGGCAATTTTCAACCACGTTCTCGTGACGCGGATGCATATTCGCACTAAATCGGGCTAATGTGGATGCAGCAGTTATAAATTAAATTTGCCGGGAAAAATCCCTGCTCGAACTCAAAAGTGATAGTTGAGTCTGGTGCTCCCATAGATTTTAACTATAATGTTTGCCTTTAATTTATGTAAATACGGAATTGAAATACTTGTTTTCTACCGATTTCGTGATTTCGAATTGGGAAGATGAGGTCTAAGTGATTCAAAGCTACAGAAGTAAATGGAGCTCTGAGTTATTTTGACGTTGCTCTGTCTGTGAAGGTCCTTGAAGCGTGATTCTAGGTTATTCGATGCAAGATTGAATAATTCATGTGTTCTTGCACGACTCTTTGTGGCTCGAGGCGCGTTTTTGAGATTGAGAGGATGACAAAGCCCTCCAATATTTCAAATTTTTCATGGCTTTTATTTTCTGTATGACTGTATTATTCTAGGTCGGATTCTTCGGAACATATATTGATGCCTTGGAAAGAAAGATATAAAAACCTTGAGTATAAACTCATTATTTCACTCTGAATCTATATTGCTTATGCTGCCGTGAATAAGATGCATAACTTTGTCAGAAGATATGCATTTGTTTCGAAGGATAGCAGAATTTTTCGTTTTCGTGAATAGTCTGTTGAGAAATTTTCATCTGACTTAACCAATGCTCCCCATGAGACCAGCATCCCAAGACTATCCGGTATTGAGGGAATTAGGAGTCAGATAGCCTGGTGCTCTCTGATCAAATGCCCTCCAACAGTGGACGTTTCCAGTGACGAGGTGATAAAAAAATAGTATCGAGAAAAACTTCACTCCAATGATGAGTAGAGAAGATCCCAATTCTGAGAAAGAATCACGTCGAACAAATGGTTCTAAAACCACGACAGGGACTGGCGCTGGAGAAGTTGGGGCTGGCACCAGATGCTGATTATCGCTACCCATCGTCCAAGCATCTTTCAAGCAGAAATAATTGCAGATGTGTAAAAATGAACCTTGTGAGAAAGTTGATATCGCGATACATTCTGTTAGTAATTAAGAAATAAAATCAGTGAGCTCAAATATGAGCTACTCGTGGTATTAAGGTGCCGGAAAAAACTCAATGAAATAGTCAAGAATAACAAGGTCTGTTTAGTCTAGGTTGCATAGGTAGAAGTACCTACAAGAGAGCTCTTCAGGAGAAAGCCGAAAGCGACACACTCTGGCGGAAACTTCGTGGGGTGTATCATTCCAATAAGTTCCTTCGAAACTTTGGGGATTATGCTATGGCAAAAATACGCTACACCTCTTCACAGGATTCTTCATAGGGAATTGGCACCTCAGGACGCACCTTATGATAATGGGTCTTTCAGAAATTGACGAGTGTAGATTTTGTCTGTTTTTCTAGGCCTAGGCAAAAGAAGATGGTTCAATGTACATCTTCGTTAGCGCACCTAATAATATCTATATTCCTCGGTAAATAACTTTTGTACAATATGCTTATTTATTTGCTCGTTAATCTCTTCTTCCACAATATGTGCAATTATTGAACCTTGTTGTCTGATGACTTAGGTAGTTTTTCTTTGTCAACATTCTTTAGAAATTTCTCAAATTTTTTCTCAGATCCTGTGTGATATTTGATGGAAAATTCTTCATGGTTTGTAGCTTTTTGGTTTGAGATATGAAGCCATCAAAATTTTCGGATATACATATGACACGAATAGCACGCGTTAAGCTAGAATTTGAATTTCAAATTGTTCATGTATGATACGAAACCTTATAATTTATGTGAATTTGTTATTCAAACACCAGAGATCTTAGATCTTAGAGACATTATTCGTCAGTTGTCATTTTGTGTTTGCCAAGATATCATCTTGATACAAAAGGCACTTGTAAATCGGAAGAACCCTATCCGTGTAAATAAGCCACAGATGAGCGGGCAGTTTGAAGCCGGGTCCAGACGGATGTAATGTAACGCGTAATGTAATGCGAATTCTTCGTTGAGAGCGTTACGCGTAATGCTCGTAGTGCCGTCCAAACGAAAGGATTCGCATTACATTACATGTTACATTACAGCCGTCTGGACCCGAATTAAGAAGTAACGAAATTCAACTACCTTGGATCCCTCATAGGAATTTTGAAATGATATGAAATACAAATGCTAGTTATAAAAAGCTCCTAATCAAGGGTTTTCCAATGTACAAATTTTCTTAATAAGGCTAGCACCTGCAGGAGAAGAATACTGGTATTCCTCATTTCCCATTTCGACGTTTGATCATATACACTCGATAAATATAAGTGATGATAACACCTCACAACTCACCCTCAATGGAAGTGCTATCTTACCATACATCCTGAGGTCACAGATAGAATTGGTAGAATACTGAGGAGACAAAACATCGTGACCATTTATAAGCCGACACAAAAACTTAGCCAAATGAGCAGAACTACCGAAGACAAAGTCGATTCACTTTTACAAGCCGGTATTTACAGGATACATTGATACAACAAAGTACCAATACGAGAATTAAGGAGCACAAACGATGCTATCAACTCAGTAAGACAGAAAAATCAGCACCAGCGGAACAAGCTCTAACAGATGGACACAATATAGTGTTCTCAAAGGCAGAGTTTATTTCGAATACTATCCTAGGATGAACATATAAGCCATTGTAATTTATAAACATTAAGACAATATAAACAGAAAAGAGGAAACCACTTTAATACATAGAGCATGTTTGTAAAGGTCAAACCGATTCGGAGTGGGAAAGATGGGGCAATCAACTCACTTCTGCCGCCATTAACCGGAATATAAATAATGCCTCCGTATCGAACCAGGCATCACTCTCAAAAATTCAGCGATCTAAAACGAAGAATCCGATGGAGATGCCTAGCGCAGATGAAGGGGAAACGTTAGGTAAAATAATTTCTAATAGACCACAGCCAATAATCCCAGAAGACTCTCTCGATACCCACATATAGATACTCGATTTCTTACTCTGCGCCAGAGATATACGTCATAGTCTAAGATCCGAAACTACATCGACCTTCACCGAGCTGATAATAGAATAAAATCTATTTCATAATGAACTTCACATGTTAGATAATATATAAGAAAATAAGTCTATGTAGGTTCAGATCTTCTACTATCAGTGATTATTTCACACAGCATGATTATCGTACTGTAGGATTTGGGAGAAGAAAGGGCTATATTCAGCTGGAAGTTTGTAAAGAGAGGTGCAACATACTTATCTATTCTACTCAATTATTTATAGAGGGGAGCGATTTACACTTCTACCGGAAGAGTACACTACTTCCTTATTTTAAATGTCGCACCTAGTTTTTTATGTAACCTGAAAAAGCAAAGTGTTCTTGACCCATAGGAATTTTAGCAAGAAAGGAGTTGCAGTTGTTTCAAATTTCTTCGAATTACTATGGAATAAAATCATTTTGTCATAGAATGAGTGTTAACCTATCATTAGCATACTGGTTTTCGATTGGGTCATTATTATACCGACTGTTTTTAGTAAGGTCATCATTTTCGACAAATCAAAGCTACGAAAACATAATGAATTGAAATGAGTATCCATGTTTTCATTTTGACTATCAATTCTACACGGAAAAGCATTAAAAGTACCTGAAACCACTCCGGTAGTTCTTGAGTAATTCATTTAACTTAATAACTTCTACAATAATTTGCCTGTGTATTTTCAAGTCTTCGGCTCCGTTTCAAGCATTCCTGTTCAGGATAATAGCACCTTTTCAAATTGAAACTTTCGACAGTTTTTCAATGAACTTCCCTGGGAGTAAAATTGTGTTAGAGGATAATTCACATTTCCCATAAAAAATGATGAAACTAAATTTTAAGAGAAAGAATTGAATAAAAAATTCCAGCAGAATTACAGGAATAAATAAAAATAAATTGTACGAAACCCTTGTCACAAACAACAAAATTGTTGGAAAAAATAGGACGACAATATGTACCGTTTTCAATCTCAACATTAGTAAGATAAAATGAATTCAATCACTAATTAACTTCAATACTAGTGACTTGAGCTTTTTGATCTGAAAATTTAGTAGAAGGAGTGAATATATTTCATAACGTGTGAAATATATTCATCTCTACATCTGCGACAAATGCGGAGTTCCCTTCTGACAAATCTGCGAATGAAAAAATGGGAGTAAAAAATGAAAGTTATTAAAAATGATTCAAATTTGAAATTTAATGGATGAAAAAATTCGGGACATGAATTTGAGCAAACTTAATACGTATAAGTACTATATATACTTAATTAGTATAAGTTTTTATTTAATATCATATTATACGGAAATCTAATTATTGGCATATTCGACAATTATTTATGAGATATTTATGCTCCCCTTCAAGAAAAATTTGGCTTCCAACTGAATTTCATCAGAGATGTATGCTTTTACAACGTGTATGATTTGTTTTTATACGATTCCGAACATACCATATTTTCCTTGGAAGATGAAATCCAGAAACTGTATCAGGGGGAATCAGATAATGAAAACATTACATTGTCAAATCTTCTTCTCGTTTTTGATTAACTTGAGACTTGAGAGATCATTATGACAATTTTATTCTCTGGATTATTGCATGGAATTGGTTTAAGAAATTTAAGTTGTTTTTCTTCTGCGAATAGGGGGAAAAACAATGTTTGAAAGAACCTTTGACGGATGCGCTTTTCAGTTGATTCTGATTTGTTTTTGGTATGAAGTTATTTCGATGCAATTCTATAGACAGTATAGACTGATACCACCCAAAGGTGTTTCAGAAAAACAAGTTCGTACATACTTTCAGTAATTTTCTAATCGAATGCCCATTTGTTCTTGCTACAAAGTTATTTCGATACAATCCTATGAAATTTTATTATAGACTTAAAACCCTAGAACAATCATTCATAAAAACGTAATTCAACAGTATGATCTTTTATTATTGTTGTTCACCTACATCTGGTGATTTATGGATTTGGTTTCAGTATATACATGTGAAAAAAATAGTATCATTAATATCCTGTAAAATGTTTCGAACAAATAAAATTTAGTTAATTATGGGATCACAAAATTTCATCATGAAATAAAATGAAACAATCAAGTTCATTTTCATTAATTTTTCATTATAATGCAAGAAATACTGTAGAAAAATATTACCAATTTATCGAAATGGGATGCTTCTTCATGAAACATAATTTTCTTCAACCTAACGTGTCCGAGATCGTTCAAGTGAAGCATTTCATTCATTTCGCAATGATACCATTATTGCAACCAGTTTGGGCTTGATATTGGAACTAATAGTCACGAATTGTAATATAGACGAAAAGGGGGTGCAGATACATTGTTTCGGCTCGTTGATTTCATTATTTCACCTGGAACTGTCCAGCTGTTCAACTTCCCATTACATCCGTTGCTGGTTTCCTTGAGGCCCTCTCTATTTCACTGTCCATATATCTCCGAGTTTCGCCCGACATCAAGACTACATATTAGTTGATTCCCCTGTATTTTTGGAAGGGCATATCACTCTGGGATTGATGCTTTTTTTATGGTACCTTTCGGGTGACTAACTGTTGTTCCGGGGACTCGTGCTAGCACGAATGAATCATGGTAGTCGGAGTAGATTACTTTTTTAGTGAGTAGGTCCGAAAACGGAATAGAACCTTGCAAAATATCAAATCATTCTGGTTCCTTTTGAGAATGTTCACAGTACAAGGTCTTTCATGGGAGAATTTGTGACACATCGTTTGGTACAAGGATGTTGACTACGTTAAAATTTGAAACCAATTATTACTGAACAATCACCACCATATTTTTGAAGTTTGCATGTCTACCATTATCCAATTAATGCATTCCGAAACTTTTCGTTATGACGCATTCAGCAATATTGACTATTGAAAAATAGTCAATATTGTCAGAATGACAATTCTCGGAATATTTCGTAGTTTTTGGTCCTGAAAAATATTCTGTTTTCTTGTGTTATAACATGTTTGGTTTATCTATGGGAGATGATTGCCTTTCATTGGGGTCCCTTAGCGGTCTTCAAACATCTGAAGTGCCGAAAAATCATCACCTGGAAGGTCGTATCCGGTTTGAAAAACCTTCACGACCAGAGAGCGAGAATTTGTGGATTTTGAATTTGAATATCGAAGGAATTTCCAAAGACGAGTGTGATTACGTCTCCAAATTAGCTGATGAACATGGTATCGGAGTGATTCTTCTGCAAGAAACCCACACGGCAACAGAAAAAAAAATCCACGTGAGAGGGGACAGTTGAAAGTTATGTATTAATTGATTTTTTATAAGTTTAGCTTGTTATGTTGAAAAATTATCAGTTCGTGAATTTCAACAGATTCGGAAAGGGGAAATTGATGGAGCTTTTTCATTTCTTTCAAATTTTGTGACATTTCTGTCATAAATATTTATAAACCTCCGAACATTATTTCGCCAAGAAATCTGAATGTTGATGTTTTTTAAAGTACCAAATGCATTTCTAAAATGCATTTGATTTATTCTGAATAATCGGTTCCTTTTCTGCTTTTGTCTTTTTTCAATTCAGATTAAGAATTGCGAGTCGTTTTGGGAAGAATCTGTCTATCCGAGCCCATCGACGGATAACATGAAGATAATCACACTGATGTCTTTCGAGATTTTCCTGATATTTAATATTTTATGATATTTTTTTACGGGGAGACAGGTTTTTTCGGCTGAGGTTTTTTCCCCTGGCTGTATAGTATCGTATGATACTAGTGATGATGGTATCGTATGATTCTATAGTATCATACGAAGAATGTTATGATACCCCGTTCATTTTTTACCTCAGCTTAGGTACTTTTTGTTTCAACATTTATTGTATTATTTTAGCTCTCTTTTTCATAAGAATATATATATATATATATATATATATATATATATATATATATATATTTATATAATTTTTGAGAGGTTGAGGAAGAGTATATTTAATTTTCAGGCAGAAAAGGTTGATCTTAGCAGAAGATTCATCTCTTCAAACTTTACTCTGCGTTAATGTGACCATTTTTCTTTAACCTGAAACCAGGATAATTCGAATAAACACCAGGCACGCCCAAATATTACAAATTTCATTAAAAATTCTACCCAATGCTCAACGTGTAATTCTATGTAAATAGGTAAACAGGTTTTAGATAGCGGAAAATGGTTTTTCACCATTTGCAATAGAAAACGTACTTCTACATTTTTTCATGATATACTTCACTAATAAGATCAATATTATTACTATTACTTTCTTTAATGAATATATATAGTTTAATCTTAAATTATCATTGAATGAGCATTTTGCCGCCACGATATTGTTGCCGAATTGGAACTAAAACGTAAAATCTGGTGAAACTAGGCCACCCTTAGATTGTATGCACCACACTGCATGACGCAATCGCAATCATAACGATATCCTATGGAATGATATTCATTTTAATATTTTAAATTTTGAATCTAATCTAAAACCAGTACATTTGGCGTAATGGACTAATTCCCGAAAACCAGTACTGTACTGGTAGAATCAGTACTCTACGTCAGTCCTTTCTCATACTTACAAATTACACAAAATCACTTTCTGAAAGTACGAAATGTTATCTCATTGTCCTCAACTCTTCAAATCGTAAGTCGATCTTCAATATCTTGACTTGATAAGCGGCACGAATTTATTAGATTAAGGGTTGGTTTCATAAAACTTTAATTGTGCGATTAAAAATCCTTACATAAATTCGAACCAATCGAATCACTTGTTTTGAAATTTCAACGAATCGCGATGGCTCCAATTAATTTAACGGTACAAACAAAGTTTTGTGAAACCGACCAACATCATTCATATTGAGGAGAAAAGCGGAACTAGTATCTAGAGAAATCCACTTCTCTCTCTCTCTCTCTCTCTCTCTCTCTCTCTCTATTATATTATATATATATATATATATATATATATATATATACCTAATGGCCCTATTTCCTGAACCCTGATCAGTATTTTCACGAAGCAGGATGTTTGTTTTTGAATTCGAAAAGGCAAGTAACAGTCTATTTTCAGTGCTTGTCATGCCTGATTTAAACATAATAAAAAAAATTAAGTTATCAATTCAGGACAATCATAATACATAATTCGACCTGTCATGAAAAGATAAGGACCATTATTATTATGAGTGTTTGCATATGATTGATGATACTAGTAGTGCCATATACTTTATTAAACTTTAGTTCATTACAAATTATTTTTTTATTTTGTTGAAATTATACATTAATTATTGATAAATTATTTCTATATTTTTCATTCAGCACTATTTATTATTGTTTTTCATATTATACTTGCTTTGAATTTCCATTTTCCAATGAACTCATGAAAGTATTCGTTGAGTGAAATATATGTACCTAATCGTTCATTCCCATTTTGGAAAATTTAATGTGTCTCAGATCTCAGAGAATTTCATCATTAATTAGTACATACCGAATTTAATAAAATCTTATTCTCATAATATATTAGACTATAAGTATAAGGGCGGGTCTTTGAATTCAATATATCTCAGCAATAGATTCTTGAGGTGAAAAACACTTTTTTCTGATACCATTCTTTCCGATTCAGCCCAGATGAAAAAAATATAGTCATTCTAAAGTTTCCTAATGAGCTATGCGACCTTTGAAAGCATGCCACAAAATTTTTTTTGGTCATTAGATTCACGTCTAACCTTCGACAGCAGCAATTTAATTATGTAAACCTCTTGAACACAGTTGCTGTTAGTCAGAGAAACCAATTTTTCAATTCCGCTGATTAAAAAAATGAATTACTCGAAAAATGTGCATTGGACGAGAGTTTATGATGAATATTTTATTTTTCAAGATGGGCTATAATTTATCAAACAGCATTCAATTCACTTTTAAGTGTTGGGACCTTTGAATTTCTGGTAAAATAATGGAATGCCATGGTAGATTAAAACTAGGAAAATAAAACATGTGAGTGAAATTTTGTGTTTCTGGAATATTCACCCATTGAATATAGCATCTGAAGGAAGGAGAATTTGTATTATTTTTGTTAACCGTAATGGCTCTTGGAAATTAACTATTTAAAGTGAAAATATCTACAAAACATAATTAAACAACTCAAATTTTGCAACCTTGATTAAATTATTCAAAATTAGTTCTTCAATATATGGCCAATTACAGATAAAACCGTTTCCCTGCCAAATCGACGATATGCTCCTTCCTTTATATTCTCTATTCTATGGATTCACCGCATCAGTGAGAACTTGTTTTCCGAACATCATTCCATTCGATGAAATGTATCTCTGCAAGAGAGCCGAATCGAAAAAAATGGTAGGGACGTAAAGTGTTAATTATCTCAGAAATCTTCAGTTCAAATATATATACAAATCAAAGACTCACTCTGTACAAATATTCGCTCTCATGTATGCGAACTTTGTTGTTTAATACGAGTACCTTTAGAAATTAGAGTTACTACTTCAGACCAGATATATCCATCCCTAAGCAACATTAATATACTGAACGGAAGTGGTTGACGTATGGCCTGCGAATCAAGGCCTGCGATAGTATCGAGGGTTGAATTCATTTATGAGAGGCCAGACGCATAAATCGTTATAACTTTTTCGTTATAGATGTGAGTTGATAGTCGGGGGCGTAGTCCCTATAAGTAAAGGGTCAGGTTTACTCAGAAAATGCGAAATTGGGTGAATGTAGTCAGATTTCATTCATTTAGTAATTCACGTTCATAGAGGCAATTTCTGTACATTCCATGATATATGATATATTCACGATTGATTAAGATCGTCCTAGGCTCCTCAATCACCTCGATATACAGGATGAGTCTTCGAGTTGTACATATATTTCAACCAGTGTCCTGAGGTCAAAAGAAACTCTTTTTGATTTAACCATTTCATCTGATTCGGCTCGGTTGAGAATTTTTGAATATATCTTGTAAATGATTTCATCCAATGAAATTACTTTTGCTATACAGGTATTTTTTGAAGTGGTTCTACGAAAACGAGATTTCATTCACATGGTTTTTCAATTTCAATACGCCTATTGCATTCCATAGTTTACCAGGAATTAAAGGGACTCAACTCTCAAATGTAAGTTGAATGATATTTTATGAATATTTGCCCATTACGGCAAATAACAATATTCTTCAAAATCTCTTGAATTGCGTATTTTTCGAGGATTCGACAATCGGAAAAATCCATACCTATCAGCGAAAGAAAAAAAAGTAGCTTTGGCTGAATGCAACTCTGTTCAAAAGATTCACAGCATTGAATTTATGCTATACCAGCTGGCCCTGCGAACTTTGCTTCGCCTCAGAGATTCATAAAGTTGTATCAACAAAACTGGTACTTTTTTAAGTAGGAGGTAAATAAGACAAAATCAAAGTACAAAATATACAAAAAATTTAATTACATTGAAATAGGTAGGTATGTACATGTACATGAATAGACTTCACTTTATTTAAGCGATACCTTATTATTATTTAACCCTCGGACAGGCGCACCTAATCTGTCTGATTAAGTGCATGTTTTTTTCTAGTTTCTCACGGCGGTGTTTGTCGCTCAGGGGTGGGACTTTCTGTAGCTTCTTGATTTCATATCGCGATCATGTATGTGCAATATCAACCTCCTCGGAGCCTTGATGTTAGTCGAAAAGAGTGCAATAATCTCTTCGATCGATTGCGCTCGATAACGTAAGTACCATCAAATTTGATTTTTTCAGTATTTCTGGATGAAAAAGTCGTGCACTCGCGCTCCCAACACCCGAACAAAAGAACAAGTAAAGATATATTTCATATTTCTTGCAATTCTTGATATAATCTGTGAGTTGAAATGAGCCCGCTTGAGTCTTCAAGTATTTTTTTTTCAGGGTATAATGGCTTCAAACTCAAGAAAATGCAAGTAAATTAGAATCACCGTATGTGTCAAATGCATATTTTCAGGAAGTATCCTAGAAATTATAGTAAAATATACGAATATAAATATAAAGATCACTAGAGAAAGGAATGCTAAACCGACTGATATCGTACAATATAAAAGTTCCATTGTTCTTTTTTACCTGGCAGTGGTTTTTAGGAGTGATAGACACTTGTTTTTGTTTCATATATAATCACAATTACATTTTGTTTTTATACAAATATCCTTGTTATATTGAAATCCGCAGAATTCATCTTTCTTTAATTTCTACCTTCAATTTTTATTTATGTTTTGGAATTT
This sequence comes from Hippodamia convergens, assembly GCA_038502775.1. Taxonomy (NCBI): domain Eukaryota; kingdom Metazoa; phylum Arthropoda; class Insecta; order Coleoptera; family Coccinellidae; genus Hippodamia; species Hippodamia convergens. Next base: position 62,011,786 of record CM076609.1, on the reverse strand, counting down.
TCTTTATATATTATGTGTATTTGAATGATAAAACTATTTTTTAACGACCTCCCCTTTTTCTAGTAAATTTTTTCCATTAAAACATGAATTTCCCGACTTAATCGTACAGATGAGTTGCGCCCGAAACCGTTAGGATTAGGGTTGCGCCTGACCGAAGGTTAAAAATTGTCTCATTGTTGTACCTTATGATGAACCACATTTTTAGTTTTTTCGTCATAAAATTTTCCGTAGTGTTCGGAAGAAAGAAAGATGTGATAACACATGGACTCAGATGCGTTAATATTATTATTAAATGTAGTTCACCGAATTTATATCAAATATAATACTTACACGAAAACGCTATCAACCTCAGCGACATCTACTGGCGTTATTCGCAAGAAGGAAAATTATTTCCTACTTTTTTTCCATTTCATCAAATTTTTCATTGTTTTAATGTATTTTATGTTAACCCCACCGTAGAAGAATTCAACAAAAAACTTTCATAACAAACAATTTATCCAATCTTGAGTTATAAATGGTGTAACCAACAATATGGCCGAATGAGGTTTATATATCTTTCATTGTTTTAATGTATTTTATGTTAACTCCACCGTAGAAGAATCCAACAAGAAAAACTTTCATAACAAACAGTTCATCCAATCTTGAGTTATAAATGGTGTAACCAACAATATGGCCCTCTGAGTTTTATATATTAAGATTTCTTCGACAGTTTGAGCGGTAGATGTAATGCTTGGAAAAGTTTTTGTAGCGTATATCCAGGGATCGCATTATGAAAGTATAAAATGCCAATATATTTTTTTCCGGCTGAATCGGAAAAATTGGCATATAAAAAAAGTATTTCTTTCGAACTCCAGAATCTATCGTCAAAATGTTTGTACACTGAGTCCCAAATTATGTGAGACTGCACTGTATCTTAGATATTATTGAAATAGAGGCATGCGGTTTTCGCGAACCTGTATCAATTTTTCTTTTGTTCCTGAAATATTTTTGTAGTTGTAATTTTCTCTCGGGCCCTGAATGAAATTAAAACTGCTCCAAATAGATATTTTTACATGAAGATTGAAGACAAAAGTGGAAATTTTCAGATGGAACACCCTGTATATTTTAACGTCGAATTTTTGCATTTATTTTTCTGAATATTTAGATTTGTCACAACCTTACTTTTAATGAATTTTAGAAATCAGAAAATATGTATGTTAGATTTTTTTAAAGTGAGACACGCATACGAGTTCAACAAGCATGAAAAAAGTTCAGTAAAAATATTAAAATTCTTCTCGTTTTTAACATTTTCAAGTTCATGTTGACGAGTGATATTTTGAGTTTATGTTTAAATGCATTTAATAAAATAAGTAGTGTAAATTTTCGAAAAATATTAATTAAATGTATGTGTGAAAGAATTAATAGATTTAGGTGCGGATAACCTCGTTACTTTTTCCTTTAATATTTGGCTGATTCCTCTGCCCTTTGACTTCTGCTTTAAAATTTTTATGTAATATTACACAATGTTAATGCAATTAATATTTGAAGTAGAGGCATATATCGGATGTCCCAGTCAGAGTCAAGAAACAGCAGCCTCTATATTTTTTGCAATTTCTGATTTCCACTCAAAATACATACCTTTACAACGATGTATCACACTATGTATTTTACATTTGATTTGATGGATAATACGACAATTTGTAGGGTATAGTCGGGTATATATGGAAAATCTGTCCATGCGGCTATTTCGATTTAAACTTGAATGTTAATTTGAGATCTAATAAAAATATTTTACCCTAATATTCAGCTGTTTCCGAATTTTTCCCATAAACCTGTGTTTTTCAATTGTTTGACTAAAATGAAAAATTATTTGATAGTGATTTTTTTCCTTCGTATGAGTGATGAGGAAACCATTTCATTAAGAATCTCGGTTGAAAATCCGATTTTTTTAGATTTTCCAAATCAATAGAAGGATTCAGGTGAACACATTCCTTCAAATACCCCCAAAAGAAGGAATTCAGCAGTATTAGATCTGGAGCTCTTGTAGACTATTTTGTCATGTTCATGAATTATTATTATTATTGACAACAAAATCAAGATTACACAAAATATGGCAGTCCACTGCCATTCTTTCCATTTGAAATTTCAATTGTCATTTTCTCGATCAAATAAAATGTAAAATAGAAAGTGTCATATATCGTTGAAAAAGCCATTTCGAGTATTGATTGTAAAAATTATACAGGGTGCTATTTGAAACGAAAGATTAAGCTATCAAAGCGGTAGTGATTTTCAATTTTTTTTTAATTTATGGTTCCTTAAACGAATTTAAGAATATGAAATTTTCAAATTTTTATCATCCGAAATGGCTGAGATAATCAATCGGAATTGAGACACCCGGTATATTCTTACATACAACTGTTATTATGTAATTGATGATGTATAAAAAAAAATTTCATCAAATGAATTTTTACAAAATGAAAAATAAATATTCAATAGAATTATTTAATATAGAAAAGCAAACTGTGTACTGAAACAAAACATACTAATTTTTAACGAAAATATTTCCTGTACTAAGGATGCAGCGTGATCCAGAATTGTGAAGTAGCCTTAAATTTCGGGTTGAAATTAGAAATTGGTTCATCGCTGACCTCATAAAACTAAATAAGTCAACATTCTTTTTGGGTTTCAGGTTTTGGGAATCGAAGCTTGGATAAATTTCTGAGTCATTGGTCGAAAATGTTGAATCAAAAAATGTGTTATAAAATCAATTTTTTTTAATTTTCTAAACCTTTCATACTCTCTACAATACTCACTTCAATGTTTTATAGCATTTTACTTAAAACATATATTTTTGTCAATGAGTCAGCCCAAATTAACATTGAGCATAGAAATCTTTTGAAGTTTTTTATGGGAGTTGTAGCTGAAATTTTCGTCATTTTATTCCTAGTTGGACCTTCAATTCGCCTTCACGATATTTTTTGTTTCAGAGGTCTAATGCATTCATGGGACTTGCTTTCAAAACATTTCCGTTATCTCTATGATTTAATTCTGAACTAGTTCATTTAAATGCAAAATTTTGAGGTTCGTGTCGACATGAGCGAAGATTTCCGAAATAGGCAATTCTTGGGAAACGGCTCTATGAATTATTCGTTTAAAATCATGGTGGCGGTCTATGGCCGCCCCTTGAATTTGGCCGCCCGCGTGCGGGGCACGCGCTGCACACCTGCTAAGATCAGCCCTGCTCAATCTCAAAAACAGTGCTCTGAATTTTTTTAAACTACGCCAATGACTTCTACGTGAAGATCTATTACAAGAAGTTTTCATTTTTCTTCTGTCTTATACAGTGCCTGAGAAATAATTGCATCTCAGAAAACGTGAACATTTTCGTTCTCGTCCTGTATTTCAGAAACAAGAGAATTTTGAATATTTCTGTTTGTGGATTTAGGAGTGTCTATATTCAATAATAGCTGAGATACAGTGCAGTCCCGACGAATTTGGGACACAGTGTTCAAACCGAAAATTCACCCAGCAGAAACAAAATTTAGCAGTCCAACGGGACTCTGAGATCACTGATATGTGATGGTATGTCTCTAGCTTATTTGAAGTGTCCGTGATGCACTTCGATTGTGAGTAAATTCACAGTACATTCATTCTTGTCAGATAAAGTCATGCATAGTTTTCAAAAAAAGAGGAAAGGGAGCTGTGACCATTCCAGAGCTCATTTTGTATCATATTATGAATATTTGCATTACTCCTAATTAATTGATGATAGATTGAACAATGTGAAACCATTCTCCTTCATTCATTTAAAATTATTGTATATATATACATATACATATATAGAGAGCATCCACTCATGTAAGATCAAGATCTCATGTGGTTTAGCCATTATTTCCTGAACATTTGTTTTTATTTCTGATTGAGTCCCACATTTCTCGATTTCTCTCTTCATTCTGATTCATAATATTTCTTTTCATTCTGAATATTCGGTCCATCTCTGAAATGGTACATGTACCTACACTTTAAATGGGGCTTTCTTTTTCTAAAACTTCATTTTTTGAAATTTGCCTATAAAAGCAGATTGACAGTTGTTTCAGTTTAAGGTCAGGGAATATTGAATCGCGAATTTGATTTGAAATGATCAAAGCCCTGATATCAAACGTATCTTTCATTTCTGCTTTCGAATGGATCGTTGAGAATCATAAAATTTCCCAATCTAACTATATTTTCAGTCATGCGATATATTATGTTTTTCATAATTTCGATAACAGTTAATAATTGTCAACCAGCTAGTGGCCTGATGTTTAAGTTCACCGTAGTAATCTGTTCTTGGAGACAAAGCAGCATTTTATAAATAAATGCGGATGATAGTCCGAGATAATGACACGGTACCTGAGAGCATTCACGAGAAGAACAATCTGAAGTAATATTACCGTTGTGAAAATAATGACGATTCTGAACTTTTTTAGGCGATTTCGGAGAATAATAACATCGGATATACTTTTCTTTGGTGTACATTAAACCATGATGAAGCGAATAGATACCGTAAGTCTATGTATTTTGTTAGTAATTCCGAGAAAACTCCTCTTCGAAATTCGCTGTGCATTTTATAATTTACCCTGATCATTCCCATTCAGAACTACAGGCGAAATGAGTCCATAATGATGATAACATTCCAGAATAAGAGAAAGACATTTACTTCATCAAATACATTTTAAAAACTAGCGGTCTAGTTATATTATTGTGGGAATAATTTTCTGTAAACACATAGTGACACATTCCACTAGTTATAATTAGTAACACATACATAGGTAGGTAAACGAAATTGTTGGATCCAGAGCGTTGCCGTATTCGGTACTACCTACAATTTTTCATCGTAGGATTGTCAGCCATAAAATGACATAACTTGGGAATAATTCCGGTATTTGAGTATAAGTCAAAATTTGTGGTTTTTGATGATTCAAGTTTTTTGTTTTTTTTGGGTGGGGGACTGTTATAATTAACTATTTCGAGATTAGTTATATTCTACTTTTTTTTTTTTTATTTGGAAATATAATGTCTAACGACATTTGAGGTGTCTCGACTTCTAGGTCATTTACACCTCGTACTACAAAACAACAACCTAATAAACTTCACAAATTTCAAATATGATTAAAAACATTTATAGCATTAAGAAAACGGAACAATCGTCTTGCGCTAGCCGGGTCCACATCTAGCACATCTTTCAGGGTGTTATCTAATGCTGCAGCTCTTCTTTCTTCTTCGAATCTGGGGCAATCTATAAGCATATGCTTCACGGTAAGGTTGTGGTTGCAGGTGGTACACAATGGAGGTTCTCTTCCTTCTAGGTGGTGTTTGTGGGTTATGGCTGTGTGACCTATGCGTAGTCTTCTCAACATGATTTGCTCCTTACGATTGAGTGGTGTTACTGGAGATCGTTTAATCGTTTTTTCGCAGTCGTGGAGCTTTGAATCTTGTTGGGACCAGCGGGTTTGCCATGATTTGAATGACCTGGACTTGTAGTATGTCTTCACATCTCCAGGGACTTGAAGATCCTCTGTTGGCTCATATTCTACTTTGTTATATTGCAAATGACTTATTTTCTTTTTACCAGAAGGTGAAATTCATTATTAAAGGACATACATATGAGAAGTAAGGTCATCTCTCATTCTGGCCATTTGATGACTTATATATACTCCTTTTCCCGAGCTCTCTAGAGTTTTAAGCCCTGAAGCGACGCACCACCAGATGGCCTCATTAGGGCTAGATTCCTCTGAAGATGTTTTCAGTATTTGCTGGCAAACAATGGGTGGAATACCCGATAGGTTTCGACCGAAAAGCCCGGAATTATTATCCACTTCATCAATTTAAATTTCACAAAGTAGGTACCTTCAATGAATTCATTTCGAAAATTTGTGACAAACACATTCAGAAGGAGAAATGTCAGACGTCATCCAAACTGAAAAACTGATATTCATCCTATTTCATTTATACGTGAAATGAATTCTCATGATGTAGAAGGAACTTTTCTTCCCCTAGTCCTATGTCCTATTAAGTCAATGCTCACAATACGAGAAACAATTGTACAGCCGATATTTCTCCGCACAATCAACCAGAGAGCCAATGATCCCTCTCGATTCGGAAAGAAAGCAGGATAATTTAACCTCATTTATTGAGACGCAGCAAATCGTGAAGTCCATTAATATGGCACAAAGTCCACAATGCCATCAAAACAGAAGACTTGGGGGGCGCTTCTAGACACCGACACGTGGCTTTTGTACCTCTAATCACCCGCCGTGCGTCGCCTGTAGGTCCGTACGCTTTGTGGCCACCTCATGTTTACATTCAATATCCGTATCACTACATTAGTTACCCATTAATCCATGAACAACCCTCGACTATGGGTTGATATGTATGCGGATAAATGTGTAGTTGTCTCGACTGACCACAATCGGATTTCGCTTGGGAGTTTAATTAAATAAAGGTAGTTCAGTATTTGAGAGGTTTACTTAAAAATGATTAATGAAAGTTGACGTCTTGAACGAGATGGATGGTTTTTTCTTGACCGACTACCATTTCTTTCTCAATTGACCGTGCAAATCGGAAGATTGGATCAGCTTGTTCGATTTATAGACCATTTTATGAGTCATTAGCATTATTTATTGATTTATAAAGGATATGCAGTATGAAGATGTCATACCTTGACCTTTTCACCAACAATTATTATTATTCGAACGCAAATCGAATATTTTTTCATGACAATAGCGGATATTTTTAGAAAGCGTGCTGGTTTATACTTGTTTTTTCTGTGGCATTGAGTATATTACCATTTTTATCTTGCATTCTCAACCTCCTCTGTTTTCACTGGAGGTTCAAGGTGGGCAGTGCTTTAGATTCAATATGTTATGTTTTTTGTGGATCATATTGACGACATTTATTTCACTGAGAGATAACCAAGGAATCATCCCTTCAATTATGGTTAGAACGAGTGAGGTCCATATGTTATAGAAAGATCAAAAAACGGTAGTTTAACCCATATGTACAGGGTGGGCAAAATTGGTGATACATGAACTACAACTTTTTAACCCGACGAGATAGAGGAAAATGAATGGCACATTACGGTCGTCTTTTTCAGAGAAACTAATAATGCCATCAACTGCATTCTTCTATCTTCTTTTGTTTTCGGGTTATAGGCCAAAATTGAAATTTGGGCGATTTCAACTTTGGTCATTATCTCCGTTTCTGTTTGTACTAGAATGTTGAAATTAAAACCTTATACAGGCACTTTTTTCATAACAATCCAGTGGCGTACCATGTCTTTTGACAACAGGTTTCCTTGCTGAGCTATAACATAAAGTTGTTTTTCTTCTTATAGAAACAATAGTTTATTATGACTCAGAAAGAATCATCACTTTTTTCCGTTTCAAAAATATATAACGTATTATACAGGGTGGGCCACGTAAAACAGTTCAACCCCCATGTTTCTGAGTATGCTCCAGAAAATGCTTCGACAGGTTAATCTTTTGATACCAAATAGGAATTGTTAAGTATATTCATGAATAGAATTGCAAAACCTTTGCAATGATGTGTCACTCGAACCCAATAAAGTTTTGGATCTTGAAGGGGCTGCCACCCCGATTAGGGGTATGATCATAGACCACTGACCTCGAAGTCAAAAAGCGTTCTAACCATTTTCTATAACTTACGCACGGAAATATAGGTCAGTAGGTATTTTTTTACGTGGGTCACCCTGTATAATGATATATTTTTGAAACAGTAAAAAGTGATGATTCTTTCTGGGTCATAATAAACTATTGTTTCCATAAGAAAAACCACAACTTTTTGTTATAACTCAGCAAGAAACCCTATTGGAAAAAAACGGAGTACGCCTCTGGATTGCTATTAAAAAAGTGTCTGTATAATGTTTTAATTTCAACATCCTAGCACAAATAGAAACGGAGATAATGACCAAAGTTGAAATCGCCCAAATTTCAATTTTCGCCTATAACTCGAAAACAAAAGAAGATAGAAGAATTCATTTGATGGCATTATTAGTTTCTCTGAAAAAGACGACCGTAATGTACCATTCATTTTCCTCTAGATCGTCGGGTTGAAAAGTTGTAGTTCATGTATCACCAATTTTGCCCACCCTGTACAGGTGGGCAAAATTGGTGATTCTTCAACTACAACTCAATGAGTTAGAGAAAAGTGAATGATGACACATTACGATCGAGAAACTGAAAATGCCATCAACTGCATTTTGGGAATCCAATCCCGCGAACGCTGAATCTCCCTGAAATTTGGCGGGATCAAAATTGCGAGATTTTTCATACGGGTTCGAGTAATGGTGGGTCTGCTGATGGGACGTTGTCGATACAAATATCTTTTGTATCGCATGGGAAATCAGCAAATGAAACCTGCAGGCTATGTGGATCAGAGAGAGAAACGGCTGAACACATGGTATGCAAGTGTCCAGAGCTGGCGGAACTAAGAACCATTCACATGGGGAAGTCGGTTCTGGATCCTCATGAGGTAACAGCTAAAGCTGCTAAAGATGTCGTTGGATTTATCAATGCCATTGTCTCCTTGGGATTTAATTGAACGAGTTGGGTAAAGAAAAAAAAATCTTTGCTGTCGAAGTTCCTGGAAGGCTGAATGAAGCCACGACGACCCCTCTTCAGTATAATAATAATAATGCTAGGATATTGAAATGAAAATATTAAACTGACACATTTATAGCAATCCAGTAGCGTTCTATGTTTTTTCCCGAGTGGTGTCCTTGTGGATCTAAAACATCAAGTTGTGTTTTTTCTTATGGGAACAATAGTTGATTATGACTCAGAAAGATTCAAGAATATATAACACATCATACAGGGTGGGTCACGTAAAACAGCGACAGGTTAATCTTCTGACACTAAATAGAAATTGTTCAGTATATTCATGAATATAATTGGAGAATCTTGCAATGATGTGTCATTCGAACCCAATAGAGTTTTGAATATTGAAGCTGCCCCCCCGATTAGTGGTTTGATCATAGACCACTGACCTGGAATTTAATAGGCGTCGAAAGATTAGTTTCTCCAAGCATTTTCTAGAACAAACTCACGATAATATTGGTAAGTAGGTACTTTTTGAAGTGGCCACCCCGTATATTGTGATATATATTTTTAAAACGGAAAAATGTGTCATTTATTTTCTCCTATCTCTTTCGGTGAAAAAGTTGTTGTTCGGGTAACACCAATTTTGCCCAACCCGTACACTATGCCTATACTTAATGAAGAAACTTGAAGTACAGTTAATATGAAGATGACTCGAGAGGAGAGATGCAACGGGAACGAATGTTAGTGGAATTTTTTCTCAAACAACTGAATTTCAATAGATATAGATGAATTATATCAGACTCAGAATTCAAAACAATTAATACTCAATAACCTTACATTCATGATTGAAATGAAATACTTATTCGATAAAGTTTTTGAACTTCGAAAAAGTAAAACGTTACTTTTGTCCCTAGGCAGGTATCTTAGGACAGTAATTTTTTATTATATGACGCTAATTCGAAAGGTTATTGCAGATTTGATTATAAAAAATTCATCACCAGAATTATTATAAGTTCTCACTGATCATTGAATAAAGCACATGATATTTCAAGGAATCGACATTCGTTTGAACAGCATTCACAAGAATTAACGCATCCGTATTGGACCGAATCGGGTTGTTTCCTCTTCACTTAGCAGCATCTGAAAAATGAATAGGTTTTTTTCAAAAAACTACTTCAACAATTTTCAGACTTTACCATATAAATGATTAGTCGGTACGATGAGACTATCCCAAGGTACAATAATTTTATCTGTCCCGAGGTACACACAAAAACATTATATTATTTATGTTAAAACAAGATATGAAAAATACATATACTTATAAACCAAACTTCAATTCTATCACTCATCTTGAAGCAATTGCACAAATTCGAATATCAGAACGGGCAATGAAAAAAAATAGACTCTGGATGAAGATTCTGCAATGTTTTCGCAAAGTTCAAGGTTTCTGCTCCACAAAACAATCATAGAAATCCTTTAATTTCGTCTCCTACGATAGTAGTAGGAATGAGAGTTATTCTTCTATCTGTGAACACAAATTACTTCAAGCTAGTTTTCTGTATCGCGCCCTCATCTAGTGAGGCGATTAGCCAGTGATTAAAATAAAAATTTGAATTTTGTATATATCATATTATAAAGTTAATCAGAATGAAGATCATTTTCTTTTTGTTTAAAATTGTTTTTTTTTTCATCGGGATCGACCACCATGGTCACACCCCTGATTTTTTTTAAGATTAATTTCGAATCGATTCTTCATTCATTAACTTTATCAAGAAACCACCCATCCCCCGCTATTTCTAGATATTCTAATAATGTACTCTGTGCATAATTATGCAGGATAGTATAGAGGGGTGAAGGTGACTCAGTCAAACTTCCGGTCGCGCGCCATGATAGGATCAACCCTCCAGACTTTTTCACAGCAACCTATCTGACAAGCTGACAGAACACAACGTATATCTAAGAGATATCTCTATGATCACCCGAACCCCCAAAAATGGGAAATCCTGGTAATAAAATAATAAAATGTTTCTGCTTCGCTGACCGACCCATTTCATAATCTATCGAATTCTGACTCGCAGGATCCAAATTTATTGAGATTTATTGAGAATGGCCATAAAATCAATGTGACTAAGTAGTGCCAAATATGTTCCTCTGGTAGAGGAGATTTTCTTCGACATCCTCTTCTTCTGAAATCCCCATGTGAAGGTATCACAAACCATTGATGCTTTTCAGCAGAACAAGCGTGCAGTAACAATGGCAAATTGCCACTTATCGAAGTATTTGCTTTCGCGCTCGCTTAAGACATATTTCCACACGCACTTTCCCGTAGACACCACAACAAAATAATCATTATCAAATATAACGAATATAATAACGGTGAGATATACAAGTATTTTATTAGAACTTTAAGAGGAACAAATTGTAATGCAATTTCGAGATTTTGTATATTTCTTTTAGAGTACATGACCTTGGATTGTAAAATATTTTCAATCTGAATCTAACTTAAATGAATGAGAATTTCGTTATTTCAAATAAGACACTGTAAATTTAAACATTTTTGAATTCTTCATTCAATTCGACACTAATTTGATGTATGGTATGCGCAACCACTCCAAGCGATTGTTGAGTTATATATAGCCTAATTGTCAAATTTTTTGTCAGAAAGATTGTCACAAATTAGTGTCTATTTTTTCTAAATCCCTCATTGTAAATTTTCTTCTTTATTTCAGTATCGTAATGAGTTCATTACAGTACTAAAAGTACTGCTGTAATGAAACTCATTACAGCATTGTTTTCAGTTATATTTTTCGTTTTGTGGTTGTCATTACTGACCTCAGATCCTCTCAATTCTCAAATCAAATCAATTCAAATTCCGTAATCTGTCAAATTTCGTAAGTCATACCAACTCCCAAGATACAATATACAAAAGTCACTAATCTGAATTTTTATTTGAATTGCACTCGTTGCAGAAGGCAATTCCAATACTCATCCTTTCGAAAACGAGCGATGAAGGAGCGAGTTTCGCATTCATTGTGGAATAGGAGCTCATTCTGCAAATTGTTTTAGAATGTACTATTTTGTAACAGTGGAATAAAATAAAATACGATGATACTGTTTGTGGTATACCTTATGAGGAAATTTCATGTCTGAAACAGGGCTGCAATGTGAGCCTTGATAAAACTATGAAATCTCATTTTTTTTTCAAATCGTAACCATACAATTCTGTACTTCCGATCGATTGCTCTTCAAAAACTAGTTAGAGTGTGCCGTACATTTTTATGCCTTCAAAATCAGTAGTTTTTCCGATATTGAATAAAATTCGAACTTCAGGAATAAAGCCAGGTTTCTTAGTCTAATAATAGATTTATTGAGATGATTTTTAAGATGATTTTTAAGATGCATTTATAATGCATCGTTAAGAACTTTTTTTCATACTTGATTTTTGATTAATGCAAAATCGAAATTACTATAATAGTGATTGATGTATTCGTTTGAATGGACATTAGAGTGGCAATCTCGATCTCCAGACCTAACACTCCTTGATATTCATCTATGGGGTACTATAAGATGGGAGGTTTATAAGAATAGCATTCATTCAAGGGAAGAGTTTGAAGTTAGGAAGCAGGTTGCACTGCGGGAACTGTCACCAGAACACCTACAGTAGAGGGAGACGGTAAAAGAATTAATAAATCTATGGAGGAAGGGGCCAAAATTTTTTAAATTTATTTGAATAGCAATTATTGAATTTCTCTTTTGGATTTTATGCTGTCAAGAACATTCACGTGATAGTTTTAAACTGATTTTTGTTTTTGGTTATTTGATCATCACAAAAAAAGTAAGAATGACAGTGTTCCGAACATATATAGCCTTCTAAAAATACGAGCATACCAATTTATTCGACTGAGCGAAACCTGAATTGGTCGTGAAATTCTAATTTTATTCAATAACGGCAAAACTACTGATTCGAAAGGCCTTAAATGTTCGACACATTCTAACTAGTTTTTGACGAGCAATCGATCGAAATTACAAAATGATATGGTTACCATTTGAAAAAAATGAGATTTAATAGTTTCGTTAGGGCTCATTTTGGAGCCTTGTTTCAGATACCCTGGATGAAATTTCCTCGTAAGTTACACCAGAAACAATATCATCGTTCTTCATTATATTCCACTGTTGCAAAAAAAAATAATTTTCAATAAGGGATTTTGAAAATATAAGCACTAATTTGTAATTTCCTTTCGACAATTAAGCTATTACTCAATCGCTTGAAGTGGTTGCACATATCATACATCAGATTAGTGTGAAATTTGGACGAAGAGTTTCAATAGGTTTAAATATACAGGGTGTTACATTTGAAAAAATGCAGTTCATATTCGTTCCCGGTAGAACCGGAAGTAGATTTTGCTTGAAAATATTTTACAATTCAAGTTGATATACTCTTAAATACAAAATCCTGAATTTGTATCACAATTCCTTTTTCGAAGTTCGAGTTCTAATGAAACACTTAAAAAAATCGAGAAAATACAAAAACTCGTCATTCTGCGGTCCTATAACGATATACAGGCTCTAATTTCAGAAAAATTTCAGAAACTTTCTATGGTACTTCAGGAGTTTACCACTACCAGCCGCCTCCAGCCTAGACAAAAAATTAAACTCAAATGGCAACCGCCTACTTGTGATATATCATTATTTTGGAGATTGTACAGAACGCTCAATTTCGGGAGAAGCTAGAAGATATGGAGATGTTCGTACAGTGAGAATGAAAATTTACTGAAAATTTTTTCTCGTACTAATAATACCTATAGTTATTATTGTACAAAAAAAATGATGACATTAATGTGCCATTGTTACTCAACATTAATTTAAAATCGTTATAATGAATTCTCTTATGAATAGTCAAACTAATTTGATTGAGAAAATTTCACAAAATTCAGAAATTCAGGTTTATGCTTGACAAAGCTGAAGAATTCTCAACGTCAACTTCGATGTTCAGGCCGTAAAAGCTTTTTGTCAAGAAGTCTGTGGGTAGGTATCATTCTGATTACTCATTAAAAGGCCTTCCAGCAACCTGAAAATGATTAGTGTTCAAGCGTTTTTTTAATCTTTCTGCTTCTTGTATATTTCCCCTGAATCCGAGAAATATGATCTGCAAACTTACAGCTTTCCTCCATCTCGTCTTATTTATAATTTATTTCATTGTTTCGGTACCGCAAACAAACTTGTCCTAAAAAATATAATTCATTCGGAAACAGGCTTATAATTCTCATCGCTTCTCAATTGGCTGGCGTGTACTAAATTGAAATTGATACAATCGCAATTCACCAGCGAAGTTTGCATTATAAGTAATAAATAGCGATAGTTGATGTAATTAATAAGAACAATTTATGAAAGTACCTGTCGAGTATATGAGTAGGTATATTTAATTAAAAATAGAGTTAGTACTGTTTCACACGTTTGCGGTTTCATCTGTTTAGGGTCGTCTTTATTGCAAACAAAACATAAATTTTTTTAACAATGTCCGTCCAACCATTTATTTTTCATTACAACTATACCATTGAATGAAATTTGAAAAGAAGTTGTTCTGTAAGTATTGGTTCAAAATCATGAAGTGGAATCAGGAAAAAAAATATATTTCGTGTCCCAGTATACTTGTTCTATCTCAGCCATTTCGGAAGTTAAAAATTTGAAAATTTTATGTTCCTCAATTCGTCCAAGGGCCTTCATCTGAGAAAAACAAGGATTTTGAATCACTTCCGATTTAACCGGAAGAGACTGTTTTATTTCAAATAGCATCCTGTACATTTTTTAAAATTTTTGTTTTTCACTCAAAATTACCTTTTCAACGATGTATCACACTTTGTATTTTACATTTGATTCGATGGAGAAAACGTTAGTTGAAAGGGTATAGCCGGGTTCAAATGAAAAATCTGCACCTGCGGCTTTTTCGATTTGAACTTAGGGGGTCGATTTGACATCCAATAAAAATGAATAACCCCATTTTTCAGTTGTTTATTCCAAACGGTCTCTGAATTTTTCAAATTTTTAACTAAAATCCCATCAGACATCATTTTCCACAAGTTTTTCATTGAGTTGACTTGCTGCGAAAAACAGATGGAGCCAAAGTAGCCGAAGAAGAAATTTTTTTTCTTTTTTGGGCTTGACATTTTTTCCAGTGTTACAAAAATTGTTTTTATTTGAAAAAACCTACAAAATCACTCAGTAGTGAACCTTCTCCTTACCAGAATATGACCCTATAAGTTTTCAAATATTTAGTCTGGTAATGACAAAATGGAGAACTTGTGAAAGAATACAAAACAAAGTCTTTCAAATTCTGAATGATGCATTCTTTGCCTATATTTCAAACTAATAATAATACTCAGTAAATGTATCTGATTTGCATCTATTTTACATATTTTATCAAGTCGTCTGACTATCAATGAGTATCTATCTCATTAAGATCGGGTTGAAATAATGAAAATTGATATAAGGGAAGAATGATTTAAAGTCCGACGAAAGGTCATAAATTCAAATAAATAATGAAGAAATTTTTTCAATCATAAAGCTATGGTGTAGTCCTGTTTAGGCTGCTTAATTGTTATTTATGAGACCCAACTGTAATATCTTTACTCTAAAACTCCCAGTTACATCTTAATCAGTGAAGTCGTCGGTCTCAGCAATGAAGTGATGACTTGCTACAATGTTGTGAATTAGGAAATATATAACATTTTTTCTTTTACATTCATTAACTACTTGTTCATTACCTACTTTTTCTTATTAGTTTTCTCATGGAGAACGAACTCCTTTGGTTTCATAATAATATATATGGGAAACTACTTTACACTGCCGAGAATTCCAGAAATTTCAATATTTAACGTCTCTAATAGGATGGATATTGAAAATCTGACTACAACATAATATTACTTAATATCCACAAAAAAACATCGTATCTGCTTCTCTCTCTATTTTGCCGAGAAATGAGAGTTCCTTTTAAGTTGGTTAGTTTGTTACCGTCTAGAAGTAGAGTCTTTTTTGCCAGAGAAAATCATACAGTATTATAAGTACTTGTACTATTTTGAAGAAAATTCCCTTCTATTACGCATCTCAAAGCTTTTTGATCTGCCTGGTTTTGTTTCACGTCTGATTTTCATGGTTGTTTGTAATATATAGGGTGGCCGGACGATTGACGTCAAAAAAAAAAAAAACAGGTCCCTCATGTCATGGGGTATTCGAATCACCCCCATGTATGTTATCCGATTTTTTACGGTTTCCGAGTTATAAATTTTTTATGAAATTTGAGAATTTTCAACTTGAACATCTTGAAAATTTTTTTTTCTAAAAGTACAAGACTTTTCTGATATTTTTTTGTTGTAGATAGATCGCCAGGAATTGTACTTTTATACATAAAATAACCAGCATCGTAACTCTGATTAAAATTATGAAAATGTTGGTCTCAAGTGAGAAAGTTACGTATTTTGGATGATGATCTAAATTTTCAAATTTAAATTAAAAATATAAACAGGTTACTTCATGGTTTCTTAGTAGGCTTAAAAACTGCGCTCAACACTCAGCTTTCAGAATCTTTAATAAAAAATGGTACTCAACGGTCTACTTTTGCTAGAATTAGCCTTCAAAGTCAACGAGGTGGAAAAAATCAAAGAACTAGACGTTTACTCAAAAATTATTTTTTGCCGTTTTAAGATTTTTCTGATCAAGCTATGATAGAAAATGCTGAAAATCAATGAAAATCAGCTATATAAGAAAAGTTTTAGATAAGAAAAAGAAAAAGGTATGGCAATAAATCACACATCATGTAAATAATAAGAAATTTATTTATAAAATTTACAATAGGTTTTATGCGACTGAAAGAAAATTTTTTGCGAAGGTGTAGAATGTGTATTGAAGCTCGAGCTGGCCACTTTGAAAACCTATTGTAAATTTCATAAATAAATTTCTTTTTATCTACATGATGTGTGATTTATTGCCATACCTTTTTCTTTTTCTTATCTAAAACTTTTCTTATAAAGCTAATTTTCATTGATTTTCAGCATTTTCTATCATAGCTTGATCAGGAAAATCTTAAAACGGCAAAAAATAATTTTTGAGTAAACGTCTAGTTCTTTGATTTTTTCCACCTCGTTGACTTTGAAGGCTAATTCTACCAAAAGTAGACCGTTGAGTACCATTTTTTATTAAAGATTCTGAAAGCTGAGTGTTGAGCGCAGTTTTTAAGCCTACTAAGAAACCATGAAGTAACCTGTTCATATTTTTAATTTAAATTTGAAAATTTAGATCATCATCCAAAATACGTAACTTTCTCACTTGAGACCAACATTTTCATAATTTTAATCAGAGTTACGATGCTGGTTATTTTATGTATAAAAGTACAATTCCTGGCGATCTATCTACAACAAAAAAATATCAGAAAAGTCTTGTACTTTTAGAAAAAAAAAATTTTCAAGATGTTCAAGTTGAAAATTCTCAAATTTCATAAAAAAATTCATAACTCGGAAACCGTGAAAAATCGGATAACATACATGGGGGTGATTCAAATACCCCATGACATGAGGGACCTGTTTTTTTTTTTTGACGGCCACCCTGTATATACAGGATGCACAACGAACCCGTGAGAAATATATCCGAGAAGTGCTCGGATCTTTTGAATAAAATTTCCTCATATAAGTTATGGCTTAGTGAAAAGTTTTTCTATAATTTTTTTCTTGTTCTTCACACTTTCCCCTTTCGTTTTTCAAATGGAATGCCCCAATTTTATTTCCCTTCTTAAATGCATCAAGAAGAAACAAGCGATATGTCCAGGAGAAATTTCCGAATTTTTCTCAGGAAGTTCTGGAAAAATTTTGAAACTTTACTTGAAATTAGCCTCATTTTGATCGAACACATCTCTGGATAGAAATTGTCGAATTTTCAATTTATATATCATTCCCTGATATTCACCGGTACTTCGTAAATACCATAAGAAAATGGGTTGCAATTCGAAAAAAATCAACTCTTCATATTTTCGTCATGACTAGCGTTGACACTGAATATTGGACCACCTGTATATTAATTTTCATTTTTAACTTCAGCTAAAAATACTTATATACTTTTCCTGATTGAAAATGAATATTCCAGAATTTCCATGGACGAAAATTTTTCCTGGATTTCGCTTGTTTTCTCTTAACGGCTTAACGCGTCTAACAGTTGAATATCGGAAGTTAACATCGTTTCCAGGAAAACCGGGAGTGTGAAAAACATGAAGAAAACTACACAAAAACATTTCATCAACTAAAAACTCACATATGGAATTTTATTTAAAATTCCGTGTCTTTTTTGTTTGTTCTAGTGAAACGTCAGCTACTGTGTAGCTACATCGTTAGTTCTCATCACATTTTGGTTCTCCAAACTTATGCATCTATTCTTGATTGCACTCACGTTCAATTTCAGTCAATATTTGATTTCATCCACTTCATGAATTATATTCGGACCTATTCTTTGAACAAACATCACTAGTATTCTGCATTTTGAAAAACAGAGGCATAATTATTGTAAACTGAAAGGGTTGAAATGTCTGACTCAAATCTATTGAGCGATCTTCAGGAAGTTTGAAGAATCTGATATAATATATGATCATTCAAGTAATTTTTGAGAAAAATAATAATAATTATAATATTTGACTCAGTATTCTTCAACTTTTTGCTTCAAATATAGTTTTTCATGAAAATTCTGTCCCTTAGCGGTATGGGATACTCACGATGCCAAATAAGGCTGAAATCGGTAGGTATATCACTCCTCTCAGTGACAAAATCTGATATCATTTCTCCAACCTCATGATAAAAGATCTGCAAGCCTAGGAATTGGAAATGGTATTCACTTTGATTATACTATTTTGATTAATCTATGTTTTGAAAAAATCATTCAAGTAGTAGATAGGCTGGCTCATTTCGCGGAAGCCGCATGAATAGAAAATCTCATTTTTTCTTCAAAATGAATAAATGTTCATATCGAGTGCGTACGGGCCGTTTGCACCAAACTCGCTTAGTGTGAAGCTTCTCTTAGAATGAACCTTAAATTAAATTACGTTGGACCAGGAGTTCAAGTGAAATTTTTATGGCTAAAACTAACCTTGAATTCAAGTGCTCCTATAATGATCACTTAATTATTTGGCGGCTACATTCTAACCTAAAATAATTTGTCATACTCATAAACTGATTTGCAGAACATTTTTTGTTGTTTTCTTTTTATCCCGTCTTATTAATCGGATGATGCCGAATTCATCACAATTGGAAACATACGCGTTACATGACGACTTGAAAGTAGTTGAATTTGTGGATCTGGGATATACCAACATATATTTTAGGTCTCATTAATAATGAATGAATGGACCAGGCACTAAAACCACAATTATACGAAGTTTTACTTTCCCTAGTCCTTACTCTGAAAATTACAAAAAAATATGCATCTCCGCCCTTCAGATATATCCATGGTTCTTCATTAATTATCAAAAAGGAAAATGTACCGTCAAAAGAAGAGACATTGATAAGCTGGGAGGTATGAGAAAAGGAATTGCTAAATATTTAAAACACAGCTAAAAAAGTTGCCAATGCAATACAGAGTATTTCGGATATACTATCATGAGGAGTAGAAAATCACGAGATGTTATCTATTTCGACAATAGACAATCAATATCAGTAAAATTTTAGGATTTTATATTCCACAAATTTCCCTAGAATGAATTTCAATGATTGAAGATTCCACTTCAATAATGAATAATTTTCATGGATCCGAATTCATGGATGATAAAGAAAAAATTCGCATATATATTCTTGTATGCTTTTAAAATGGTCTTGTTGTAAAAAAATTAAATAGTATGTAACAATGTAACTCACACAAAATACCTAGCAATTTTGCACTCGTTTGAGTTGCAACACTTGCCTTCCGCGTCGCAAACTTTCAAACTCGTACAAAATGTGTATCAGTTTGTGTTCACTACATAATATACTATTTTGATACAATATTGCTGAAATGAATTGAAATTTCAACTAATTGTACCAGTTAGGTATTTCGTGAACATTTTATTACAATATAATATAATAGAGCCACTGTCCACTTCGGTAACAACACGTGAAAAATTTGAAATATAATCCTGGAAATACATTGGCATCAGTTTCGGGAAAATTCAAGTGGAATGACGTACACCAGAATGAGACCCTCATAGGGGAGTCCCGAACGAACAATGGCACGTGGTCTTGCTGCGAGCTCAATCTGATTTCGAGGAACGGGCGAACCATCGCGTGTCCTGAGAGCAGAGGGATATAGGAGCAGGTCACGCGATAAAGAAATGCAGTTAGTCTTTGCCTATACCTCTTACACAGATGAATACCATAGAAAATGACAATACCATCTATCCTGTGGCTTTTCTGAAACGTGAAATTCAGCGTACGTGAAATGAATCGTTTCTTGAACTTTTATCGACTGCCTTTCACCCAACCAGGAAATGGAAGCAAGGGTTGGCGTTGTTGGAAATACTACGTGGGTTCAAAAACTCGGGAGTTTACTGGTTTGCTTCACTTTCAGAAACCCCAAATATCACTTGGGTACTTTCGTGATAGGAAGGGATCCCCCTAGTGACAGAGGCAATGTTTGTGTTCGATGAATTCCCGAGTGTTAATCGAATGTTATTTTCGAGATTTTTGTCGGATGAAGTTTATCAATTCTGCTTAGCCAGCTCTGCTTTCTGTACAAATAGTCAGAATTGATTTATGATACCTACCACGAGGTGATGACTTGTAACGTAAGTTAAGAAACTAACTGGTTGGCCTTTGACATCATCAGGGAAAATATCACGGGAAAGTTACTATCTGATTTTTTGTATGATTTTTTCACCCTTTTTTTTTTGGCCAGAGAGTTCTCATAAATTGACAGCTATGAAACAAATGCAATGCAAGCCGGAACGGCGAAATCAAAACTTGGGTGTTGAAATTCCTCTTTCAAAATAGCTTAGAAAACGAATATTTGTCGAATAGGCAATTATTGTAGATTCCTTTATGAACGCATTTATCGTTCGTTCATTTCAAAAAGACTCAACTCTCGGTTGACAAGTTACCGGCCCTAGGAAAAAAAACCACTGGTGAGACCGGTGCCTCAAAGTAACTGGAACACCGGAACAACAACATATGTCTGGAATCAATTTAAAAAATTCTGCCAAATAAAAACATTCACAAAAAATGATAAAAAATGATCGATCAATTCCAAAATTT
Organism: Hippodamia convergens; assembly: GCA_038502775.1. NCBI lineage: Eukaryota > Metazoa > Arthropoda > Insecta > Coleoptera > Coccinellidae > Hippodamia > Hippodamia convergens. The sequence continues at coordinate 61,990,953 of CM076609.1, read as the reverse complement.
AATTCTGAAATCAACTCGTTTGGCTAAGGATTCAAAGCACAAAATGCTTTACCAGAAAAAATTTAAGAGGCCGGTCAACTATTGAGATGGGACTAATAGCTTGTAAAAAAAAGTTCCACATTATATCTCGGGATAATAATATCCCCAATTGGCGAAGAGTATTAATGAGACAGATAATCGCCAAATTTATCACTTTCAACAAGAGTATGATCTATTTTTTTCTAGAGAACATGTTATATGTAACAATTGTCGAGTTTTTGTCGACTACCATTTATAAATGAAAAACAAAAAAGAATTTGTTACAAAAACATGACTCAAGGAGTTAACTCAATAACAACAAAATACCAGTCCGCAAAAAGTATCGAAAAGAGTATATTGAGTTCAACATGAGGTATCGTTCTCTAGAAAAAAATTATTCGAATTATCAGAGAGAACAATAATATATATTTTTGCTTCATATCAAATTTAGCACAAGCTCTCTTGTGCTTTTCACTGTTTCGCTTGATAATTTGTGTTATTTTTCATTGTGGAGTTCAATTTGAGATTTTCACATAAATCCGAAAAAACACAATGAGAGGTCAATTGATTGATAGTTGCAATATCATTTCTGATCATTTTCGGCGGTTTTTTTTGTTAATTATAAGAGTGTTAATAATTAAGAAAAAATAAAATGAAATGTTATACATACTTTCTAATTATTGTAAAAAAAGAGTACTATGATTATAATATTCAAGAATGGGGACAAGGAAAACTGAAGGTGAATAACCCTACTTAGCTCAGTTATGAAGATCAGGTCATATAATCGGTAGGTACTGTTATGGAATTTTTGTTATGGTTCTGTATTTATATCTAAATTTTGATTATTTAAAAAGGATACATAGTACGTTACCTGGTTGAAACTATATCATAACATAATTGCAAGTACATGAATCAAAATTCAAAAGTTTCAACATTTAAATTTATTGTTTACATTCCAGAGATAATTTCAATTCAAAATTATAGTCTTCGATTGTAGTATTCGATTTCCAAATTCATTGAGTTAAATTGCTGGTTTTTTTTGATGAGGCTAAAATTGAAAGATTTTGATAAGAAAAATGTAAATAAATTCTATGTTATTGTATTATGTATTAGTGTTAAGAAATCTAGAGAGTAAGGACTTTTGAGGAGTGAAATGAAGGAGACGAAAAAGGATTGAAGGGGAAGAAAAGATTGTAAAAATTGAATTGAGGATTATTATTGAAGAAAAAATTAAATGAAACAGACTTAAATTGATAAAAATTTAAGTGTTATACATATTGAGTGAGTGCAATTAATATACAAATGGAAATGGAAATATAATTAATGGTAAAAGAAGATTTCAACTTACGAAGAAAGAAAGCCGATAGAACCAGTTATTTCAGAAATATTCATTGAAGAATAATTTCAAGAGACTATTTAGAAATATTGTAGCAGATTGTGATGATTGAAAGTGAGTGACTTATTAACATTAACCAATTTTCGACATAACCTTATAGGAACATTGAACTGATTTGAAAACCATAGAATTAGTGATAGTGTTTATTTTTCTTGTTTATTGATAGATTAATATAGAAATTAAATTGAATATTTAGTAGTTAATAAGATTTCATTAAATTCAAAGAATTATCAATTATAATATTTTAAAATCAAAATCTTTCAAGTTTTATTGAACCCTCAATTGAGATAGAGTCTAGGCTAAATAAATTTTCAAAATTCAAAATTCTATAATTTTTTTATAATTTTGGTTCCTTAAAACTCAAATTAAATTCAAAAAAAATTTTAAAGATAAATAAAAAAAGGAACCATAACAAAAAGAACCATTAGTGATAGTGTTTATTTTTCTTGTTTATTGATAGATTAATATAGAAATTAAATTGAATATTTAGTAGTTAATAAGATTTCATTAAATTCAAAGAATTATCAATTATAATATTTTAAAATCAAAATCTTTCAAGTTTTATTGAACCCTCAATTGAGATAGAGTCTAGGCTAGGTAAATTTTCAAAATTCAAAATTCTATATTTTTTTTATAATTTTGGTTCCTTAAAACTCAAATTAAATCAAAAAATTTTGAAGATAAAAAAAAAAAAAGGAACCATAACAAAAATGGCGCCCAACGCGGGGCTTGAACAATAAGAAATATTTTTTTTGATTAATTGAATTTCAGTTATTTATATTTATAAAAATTTTTAATCAAGTAACATAGTAAAATGAATACCAGAAGTGAAACAACGATGAGAGAAAGAGGAGAGCAAGAAGAAAATATAAGTGGAAATATAGGGGAGCAAGGTGGAGATAAATATGCCATAATGAATATGTTATTAAAGATCACACAAAATATAGAAAAACAAATCAAAGAAATGAATAGAAAATTAGATGAAAAATATGATAATATTGGAACGGATATCAACAATACGTTGACAATTCAGAGGGAAGAATTTCCTACAAAAATAAATAAAAATGAAACAAAACAGATAAACCAAAAAGTTGAAAATAAGATAGAAATACAAGAAGAAAAACTAGAAACACAAAATGAAAAAATTGGGGAAGTGATGTACAGAGAGAATGCTGTTACATCAGAAGTAATTAAAAAAGAAGATAATGAAAGGTATTATTATAGTAAAATTGAGAAAATTATTCACAAAGAACCACAAACAGAATTTGTTGATGACATCAAATCTTTAATCATTTCAGATACTGATAGAATGAAAATTTTTATATCACTGCACCACAAAAAGAAACAGAATTTCAATGAATTAGATCTCTTGTTGCTCACGGAAAAATATTCAAAAAGACAAATGAATGATCATGATCAACATACAACTAAACGAAAGAAAAGTGAAAAAAATTCAACGAGTACATCAAATTTCAATATAGAAACAATAATACCAAATAGTAAGAATGAAGAATTTATCAGGAAACCTAGAGCAAACAATTTAATACTTTTCGAAAGATCACTAGTATGGGACATGTTAGTGAATAGGTGTTACAATGACAAATTTAATATAAGATGCCCAAATAACTTCCATATATCACTCAAGAATGAAAGCGATAAAGAACCTCCTCCAGGCTACAATGAAACAACAGAAGAGAAAGGATTACAGTATTTCATTGTTCGATTAAAAATTTCAAACATGTTACTGAAGATTTAGAAAATGTTATTATCAATTTTGATTAGTTTTAACCTTAAATCATTTGAGAAGGATAGAATATTACATGCAAAATTATAAACAAATTCAGCTCAGATTTCAATCCAAATATGCAAATGACTTACTACTTCAATGAATTTAAATAATTAGCATCACATATAAAGAACCATTGTGAATAATGAAAAGATGGAAAGGAATGCAATGAAATTTTTGAAGAGAATGAAAAAAAGAAATAAAAAGAAAACAAGATTCAAAAAAAGGGGATTTAGTCATCGTAAAAACAAAAAGAGTATCCAATAGAAGTGCAAACAAGTGTGCCAAATTATTATTTCCATTTGATGGGCCATATGAATTTGAAACAGAACATCCTGTGAATAGTTATTTATTGAAAGATATCAATACTGGAACAATTAAAGGCATATATAACATAGAAAGCATTTTTGAATATAAAGAATAATAGATAATGAGGATTAATAAAATTAGTTTTATATTTCCATAAATTTATTCTAAATTCATTTAAATATAAACAAATTTTTGGGGAATTTGTTATGGAATTTTTGTTATGGTTCTGTATTTATATCTAAATTTTGATTATTTAAAAAGGATACATAGTACGTTACCTGGTTGAAACTATATCATAACATAATTGCAAGTACATGAATCAAAATTCAAAAGTTTCAACATTTAAATTTATTGTTTACATTCCAGAGATAATTTCAATTCAAAATTATAGTCTTCGATTGTAGTATTCGATTTCCAAATTCATTGAGTTAAATTGCTGGTTTTTTTTGATGAGGCTAAAATTGAAAGATTTTGATAAGAAAAATGTAAATAAATTCTATGTTATTGTATTATGTATTAGTGTTAAGAAATCTAGAGAGTAAGGACTTTTGAGGAGTGAAATGAAGGAGACGAAAAAGGATTGAAGGGGAAGAAAAGATTGTAAAAATTGAATTGAGGATTATTATTGAAGAAAAAATTAAATGAAACAGACTTAAATTGATAAAAATTTAAGTGTTATACATATTGAGTGAGTGCAATTAATATACAAATGGAAATGGAAATATAATTAATGGTAAAAGAAGATTTCAACTTACGAAGAAAGAAAGCCGATAGAACCAGTTATTTCAGAAATATTCATTGAAGAATAATTTCAAGAGACTATTTAGAAATATTGTAGCAGATTGTGATGATTGAAAGTGAGTGACTTATTAACATTAACCAATTTTCGACATAACCTTATAGGAACATTGAACTGATTTGAAAACCATAGAATTAGTGATAGTGTTTATTTTTCTTGTTTATTGATAGATTAATATAGAAATTAAATTGAATATTTAGTAGTTAATAAGATTTCATTAAATTCAAAGAATTATCAATTATAATATTTTAAAATCAAAATCTTTCAAGTTTTATTGAACCCTCAATTGAGATAGAGTCTAGGCTAGGTAAATTTTCAAAATTCAAAATTCTATATTTTTTTATAATTTTGGTTTCTTAAAACTCAAATTAAATCAAAAAATTTTAAAGATAAAAAAAAAAAAAGGAACCATAACAGTACCTACCTAATTTGCTTTTAGTACTCCATCTTGCTCATGGCCCAGTATTATATTAAAATGTCACAAATAAAGCATGTGTTGAATATATGTCCGATAATCTCTAAATTTTCAATCTTCAGATACACTTCTTGTAACAATTTAGTGCTTCTTCTCGCTCGCTCGAGGGTACGGAGGAGGGCAGGGTTCCAAATTACTTATAAGACATACCCATTTTATACTATGCCAGTATTTCCACATTCGTAAAACAACTGGGAATTAGGATTGTTGAAGAAGCGATGGATTCATGCTCGAGGCATTGTCGAAACTATTAACCAGTCCCATAGACGCCAAAATAGGCAATTCATCTATTATAAATCTATATAGTACAGATTTTATAGCTATGTCGCCATGAGGGGAGCGAGGGCTTTTTTTCCACCCTGTCAAAATGAACAATATAGACATGCATCCTTCAAGAATATAGGTACAACAAAAATATTTTTATGTTTCTATAATTAACTGCCAAGACTATCTATATCAAGTGCGTAAATATAATGCCACCAATACATGTGACAGATGACATTTAGAAGAAATTTCAATGTGCTTGTTGTAAAACTTACGTTCTCCAGTATAGTACTAACAGAAGAGTTTCTTCAAAAAAGAAATGTGAACTTTTTGTTCTTCGTGGTACGTACGGGTAAGAGTAGGTACTGTTATGATTCCAAATATATATGCTCTATTAGATTTTCTTGGATTTCAGAATCAAATTAATCTAAACATTATATTTTGAAATTAACCGGTAATATATACTCTTATCTCTATTGAGGGATCAACAAAAAATTGCAAAATTTAAATCTATCAATCTTTAATATGAAATTCTATTATGTTTATCTAAAAATTATTCAATATACAACCAAATTTCCCAAAAATAATTAAATTTTCTTATAAGAACATACATCTATGTTAATCTCAGTCTATGGTCCACTATTTATCACTTCAATTTAGGTTATGTTCCTGTTTAAATGAGTTCAAGTTCACAATTAATGTTAGTAATGAGAAGAAAGCCAGTTTCTGCTAAAAAACACTTCCTATTCCTTTTTCTTAATATATATATATACGTCTTCTATTTTCTTTCTTCCAAACTACCAACTCTGGATCATCAAAATCTTACAATAATATTGTAAGTAATTTTCAGCACTTTTCCACACTCAATTTCTTGATAAGTTTTTTTAATTTCCAAATATTGCTTTCACTTTTTATGCTTCTTAGATTATTTTTTCAATTTCTCCCCTTCTGTCGATTTTTTTCTCCTTTTTTTTCTGTTACCCCGGTTACCTACCTTCTTCCTAAATTCCTACTCTCCTTCACTATGCTACACAGAATCTGTATACAATATTGTCTATCTAAACCTTTCTTTTTTAGGTGATGGCCTCAATAGATCTAAATCAATTTTGAATTTGGATAAAATGTTTCTGAAGAATGTTATACAAAAATATTTTATTTATATGAAAATGAATAATAGATTTGAATTTGAAAAAAAAACCATAAACCAAAATTTATCAAAACGTATCCTTTTTAATTTATAATTTTGTGTTGTACATATTATTCAGAACCATAACAGTACCTACCTATATTTGCTATTATGAGAGAGAAGTGTTTAATTGGCCTAAAATTTGCTAGAACTATGGAATGAGCATTTTTGTTGAAAGGAGAATAAAATTATTATGAAATTCTAGGCATATAGAAAAATAGTTCAGACCCGACCTCCGAAGAGTGAACATCTCCGGTGTGCCGACTACCTGCTTAGAGAAGTGCTATAATTTGTGTAGAGTGTTGTGAACAATGTGCGAACTATTACACACAGAAATAAGTTGAAGTGAAAGTGCTTATTTTATATTGAAAATATTGCTATCGAAAGAACACTATAGTGCGAAGCCCCAAAATGAATCCCCAGTCATTTCCGCCACTCCCGAATAACTACTCAAACAATGTGTCATCCAGCAGCGAAGAAGATGACATTGAAGTGAATAATATTCCATGGCAGCAAGTGAAAGGAAGAAAAAGGAGAAAAGTTTCCACATCTCAAGAAAAGAAGTCCTCAACAAAAATATCAAACAGTTTCGAAGCTCTTCCTATCGAGGAAAACTCCATAGCAGAAAATAACGACTCCGTCAAAGTAATCAGACCTCCTCCCATATACATATATGGAGTAACAAATTACCCTCAAATGATTGCGCAAGTGAGGAACTGCTTGGAAGACGAGCAATACACCACAAAAAGTATGGCGAACAACACTGTTAAAGTTAATTGCACAACTCCCGACAGCTACAGGAAACTTATAAGGTACTTGAAAGAAACAAATATCATACATCACACATACCAGTTGAAGGAAGACCGGGCATATAGAGTTGTAATAAAAAACCTCCACCACTCCATTCCTATTGCAGATATCGCAATTGAGATAAACAAACTGGGCCACAAGGTGAGGAACATAATAAATGGAAGAAATCGTTCCACAAAACAGCCACTGAACCTCTTCTTCGTGGATCTGGAACCCTCCAACAACAACAAAGATATCTATAATGTGACCAGAATCCAAAATATTTTTGTTCAAATAGAGCCCCCTCACAAGTCGAAGAATTTCATAGTGCAATGTACGAGATGCCAATTATATGGGCACTCTAAAACTTACTGCAACAGACCTTATGCATGTGTTAAATGCGGATGTTCACATGACTCATCAACCTGCACCAAATCCAAGGACTCTCCAGCTACATGTGCATTGTGCGGAAAAAACCATACCGCAAACTACAAAGGATGCGAATACTACCAAAATCTGATCAGAGAAAACTCCACAAGGAAACGCACTACTATTACTCCAGTAAAACAACCATTGAGTCAAAACTTGAATGGCAACTTCAGCCAACATCAAACCCATAACAAACCGCAAATCGCCAACAACTCGCAATCAGAAACACCACCTTTTCCCAATTTCTGGAGCAATCGAATCAACCAACAAAATGAAAACAAATCCTATGCCGAAGCATCCAGTAATAGTCAAAGCAATTCCCCTGATTTCCCACCTGGGGCACTTTCATCTTTTTTGGACGAATTCAAAGCTATGTTCAATCAACTTCTACAACAGAACAGCATGGTAATGAACATGCTCTCAACTCTCATAAATAAGATAAATTAATGGTGAAATTCTTACGAATCGCACAATGGAACGCCAATGGACTAGTCCAACACAAAGAAGAAGTGAAAATATTTCTTTCCGTCAACCAGATAGATATTCTCCTAGTGAGTGAATCACATTTTACAGAAAAAACATATTTCAAAATACCTAACTACATCACCTATCAGACAAATCATCCCGACGGAAACGCACACGCAGGATCGGCAATTCTAATAAAAAATTCGATCCATCACCACGAAGAACCGAAATTCCAAAGGGAACATTTACAATCTACTGCAATAAAAGTGAAAGCTTTACCCTATGAACTCACAATTTCAGCGGTCTATTGCCCGCCCAAACACAATTTGAAAGAAAGCGACTACCTGGAGTATTTTCAAACTCTTGGAAAGAGATTCATTGCAGGCGGTGATTACAACAGCAAAAATACCAGATGGGCTTCTCGTCTCACAACAACCAAGGGTAGAGAAATGTTGAAAGCTATCGAAACAGGTAGATACTCATTTATGAGTGGAGGAACCCCAACTTACTGGCCAACAGATCAACGGAAAATCCCAGACTTACTCGATTTCTTCGTAACAAACGGTTTGAATTCTACCTTCATGGAAACCATACCTAGTTACGACTTATCATCGGATCATTCCCCAACTATCCTTATCGTTGGAACATCAATCAGTTTAAAAAAAAACCCAACTAGACTACATAACATCAAAACCAACTGGGACCTATTCAGAGACAATATAGACAAAAACTTGAATCTGAATATTCGACTCAAAGAAACAGAAGAAATCGAAAACGCCTCTGAATTATTCATTAAAATTCTACAAGAAGCTGCAAAACTATCCTCCCGGAATTGAGAACACATAAGATAGTTCAAGACGTTCCGCTAGAAATAAAAAACCTAGTAGCTGAAAAAAGAAGGGCTAGAGCAAAATGGCAACGAACTCACACACCAACAGATCGCAAAATCTTCACTGATAAAAGTCGAAAACTGAAAAAGCAACTCAAACAAATAAGGGACGAAAACTTCGAAAACTACATCTCCAATTTGTCCAGAACTGATAACTCTATTTGGAAGCCCATAAAAAACTCTAAGAAACCGAAAGAACCTGTCACTCCCATTCGTAAAAATCCATCCGAACCTTGGGCAAGAGGCGACGACGAAAAAGCCAAATTATTTGCGGAATACTTATCTACTGTTTTCGAACCATTTGAGAATAATGAATCGGACCACGAGGTAGAAAATGACCAATCCAATTCACCTTCAGTACCCACTCCAATAAAACCAGTAACACCTGAAGAAATTGCCGAAGAAATCAAACTTCTGAATCTGAAGAAAGCTCCTGGTATTGACCTAATCACGAATAAAATATTGAAAGAACTTCCGAGAAAAGGATTAGTCATGCTTACAGTTATCTTCAACTCAATTCTACGGACTGGATATTGGCCGAAATGTCTGAAATCAGCTCAAATTATAATGATTCCGAAAGCAGGTAAAGATCCCAATGTCGTCTCGTCATACCGACCGATAAGTCTATTATCTAACATTTCAAAACTCCTCGAGAGGTTGGTCCTTCGAAGACTGAATAGAGACTGTCCACCTGATACTTGGATCCCGGTACACCAGTTCGGTTTCAGGCAGAAGCATTCCACCATTCAACAAGCACATAGAATAATTCGAGTCATAAACAATGCAATAGAGAACAGACAATACTGCAGTGGTATATTTCTCGACGTCAAACAAGCGTTCGACAAAGTCTGGCATCCAGGACTGATATTCAAAGTGAAGCAGATCCTTCCAGCCTCGTACTTCCGTCTCATTCTATCCTACATTAGTGAAAGAACTTTTCAAACTAGAGTGAACGAAGAGAAATCCGAGTTTTATCCAATAAAAGCAGGGGTCCCCCAAGGAAGTGTTCTGGGTCCGATACTATACTTATTGTACACTTCAGATATTCCCGTGGCAGAAGGTACTACTATCGGGACTTTTGCGGATGACACCGCAATTCTTTCGTCACACTCAGATCCACAAGTGGCTTCGTCTCTAGTACAAAATCATCTCAATATTCTACAACTGTGGCTGAAAAGATGGAGAATCATAGTGAACGAAACAAAGTCACATCATATTACTTTTTCCATACGAAAAGAAGTATATCCCCAAATAAAACTCAACAACGTTCCAATTCCCCAAACTAACACCGTCAAATATCTTGGCCTTCATCTGGACAGCAAATTGACGTGGAAACACCACATAATCAAAAAGAAAAAACAAGTTGATCTCAGAACAAGAGAACTGCAATGGCTAATAGGAAGGAAATCCAGGTTATCTATTGAAAACAAAATACTTATTTACAAAGCAATCATCAAACCTATCTGGACATACGGAATAGAACTCTGGGGTTGTGCCGCTAAATCCAATATTGCTATTCTACAAAGAAGTCAATCCAAAATCCTACGACAACTAGTAGACGCACCCTGGTACGTAACGAACAACACGTTACACTCAGACCTGCAGATTCCAACTGTTCAAGAATGTATCAGTGAAAGGGCCACAAAACACCACGACAGATTAGGTTATCATCCAAATCCCACTATGGAACCGCTGCTGGAAGCAGTACCTAGAAGACTACGAAGACTCTGGCCAAACGAACTACTCTAATTTCTAGACAGGAGATGTCACTGGACGTTGACCTGTTCATGTAAATTCTAGATAAACACATTAGCTCATAGAAATTGTAAAAATATTCTGATTGCTAATAAAGACTACATTAAAAAAAAAAAAAAAAAATATAGAAAAATATGTTAAAGGCTACAAAATTTTTTTCCTTTAATTTTAATGGGCTTGCGGAGCATTACCCAACAAGAAATTCAACTAAAACAGAAAGCAAGTAAGAAAGAAAACAAAAAATTAAAAAAAAAACACGGAGAAACATAGCGCGAGGGGGCTCATCATAGCTACGAAAAGATAAGAAATAACCCGGGTTAATAACAAAGGAAAACAACACTGCTAAAACTCGAGTGCTAAAACTCTCATTCACATTCATATTATTGGTAAATAACGAAAACGCCAAGATTAAGAGGCTATAAATAATCAATTATTCCTGAGATATCTCCTGTACATTTTGTGTTTTTTAGTCAATGGTTACAAGTTACTACAATAAAATAGTAAATGATTGGGGCTACCAACTTCACCACAATCACATCGGTCGTTATTTCTCAGTCCGATCTTATATATATTGTATTGAGGACAAACAGAATGACCACTTCTGAGGCGGGATATTGTTCTGATGAATTGGCGGTTACTGTGAAATTTGGACTACAAGTTGGAACCAAAAAACTATTATCTGTACAAAGAAATTCAGTTCACTTGAAGACGAGTTTTACGGTCGTCCATTCCTCATCGTATCAAGAGGAGTTATATCACTTCACGTCTATCATCATCAATAATTACTGTGACAGCTCTGCCTTTCTGATTGATCGGTTCCATAAAATCAATTCCATAGAATTTCCAATGAAGGTTGAGGTTTCTAGCAATTTCATGGCAACCTTAAATGGGGAAACTTACCCAATATTCCACAGAAAAAAATACTGTGCCTTATATCAATCACCTCAGGTGAATAACCATATGAACATTACCATGATGTATTTTACATTGGTGCAATGTCAAAAATTCATTGGAAATTATGAACTTGACTGATCGGTCAATCAATAGTTACATTGATACAATGAATTTCAGAGCATTATCATAATGTCCTGATATCATACATTTGATTTGAAAAAGCATGATAATTATCAAAAACGCATCGTTTTAATATAAAAAATACATTGAATTCACGTCCTCTAAGTTACCAATATTATGCACTCGCTATGACGACGATACGTTGTGGTGATGCCCGTTTGAATGGTAGGTCCTATTTAATACACAAGAAATTTATAATAAACTCGCAGTTTATGCTGATACACACATCAGCTATCCTTGCATCTGTGGGCGTCCATTACATTTATTCATATCTACAAATATCAATTATATTGATTTCATGCTCAACAATATAACATTTGTTCATTTCTTGATGGTCGAGATGCGAAGCCTTTATGGGCCATGCATGGGTATTTTGTATCCACTACCAAGTTGATCAGTAATGATGTTGCGAGAAAGCCAATCAACACGAAATTCACCATTTGGGATTCACAAGATGGATTTATTTTTCCTTTACCTGGGAAGGGGTGCTCAAGGAATTGTGGAATGAGTTATTCAAGAAGTGTACACATATTTCCATGGAATTCGATATAAATTTTTTCGATGGTATAAAAGCAGTAGATATATGTCTAAAAAACAGTTTTATTTTCAAGAATGTGTTATATTTTGGTCATTTGCACGAAAACTTTTTTTTTTAGCCGACAGAATGTATTTCGTTTGTGACCTATCTCCTCCTAGATCACCATGAAATTTTTCATGCTAAGAGAACTCCATCAGAGGATGATTCAGATTCAATAAAATCGGAAATCAGACATACCATCGAGAAATAATCACATATAATACCACTAGACATGAAATTTTGCCGGCAAAATTTCTCGGATGTAATATGAAAGTTTGTTGCTTGGCAATTTCGCGAAAGACATTTGTATCAAAATCACGAGCTGTCAGGCCGAATATTTCCAAATCTATCTTGAAGGCTGATTTTCAGAATTTACCAATCTATGTTTTGACATGTTTTGCACTATTTGACACAAATAAGTGTTCAACATAGTCCTTGTTTTCTCTCTGGTGGTTTCGATTCAATATAAAGCACCCTGTATAGCCTACTTTCAGATTGATGCTCGTTGGCATCACATTTAAGCATTGAATCAATGCGTAGCTTTGGTTGAGAAATGTTGACAGGGTCATTATCTTAATGTTCAGGTTATTGAATCGGTGTCTCGAAGTCGCTAATACAATGAATGCATCGACATTAGTCGATGTACGAAAAACATTGATATAATGAAAAACAGGAATTGGTTCAATGTCCTAGAGTCATTGATATTGTGACCGCTGTTCATTACTACAACGTATACCGCCGACCTATTTTGGTGATGAAATGAATGCCTCTTGAGCATTGATGTAATGTCCGAACATGAATTATATATTTATATTTACGTACATTTTTCGATCTGTGTATCAGAGCAAAACGAAGCCGATCAAGCTGATTCTTGACAGGTTAACTGCAAGTGACCAATTCTGCTACTCAGGATGAAGATACAGATTGATTACGTGAATTTACCGAAGAATCCGTCATTGTGAAGCTCACACTATCAGGCCAGAGCATCTCTATGACGCTTTCACCAGATAATACAGAAACCAAGATGTAATCGCACTTCCACCTTGAAAAAATTCGAAAATGAATCACAGGAATCCAAATCAGTGTCAGAGGTCATTTACTTAATCGACGTCAATGTCACATACCCTGAGTTGCAGCAGCGTTGATTAAATTCAATTCTTCTTTAAAAGGAGTATCCATGGCTACCGTCTGTGGATACTCCGTTCAAAGGAGAATGAGGGAGCATTAAATTTCAATGGATGTTGCTGCAACTCAGGGACAACACTGTCGATATTTCGAAATCAGTTGTATTTGGAGCTTTTGGGTCATTATTTTAGTTCAATGTTAGCACAAATATGATTGTGCGAATAGTGAATGCCTAGGAAAGTTCTTCATTGGCGGAAAAAGTATATGCAAAGAGGTACGTACGTACCCCATTCGACCTGCCTATACTAACCGAACTTTATCGTATTTAATCTAACGAACAGAACACATCTAAAGCAGTCCTTACCAAACTTTATATTTACCTTATATGACCTATCCTTACTCAGTCTTTTTTTTCTCTTGACCTTGAGGAAGGGATCAAGCTCAATAGCGAAACTGCCAGCACTTGAAGGTACCAGCGAGTGTTGGATTACCAACTATTCAAAATAGAAATTATCGAAATGAATCAATCACTAGACTCAGAGATTTTTTATCATGAGGTTGGAGAAATGATATTAGATTTTGTCACTTAGATGAGAGATTTCCCGGTTTCGGACTTATTTGGCATCATCAGTCGCCCATACACCAGTGGGACAAAATCCTCATGAAAACTTCGATATTTTAAGCTAATACGGGTTATGTAGTACAAATTACTGAGCAGTGACATCCAATTGCCGTGAAGCCTAGTGTTTTTTAGAAAAAGAAGAAAACGGAAAACAAAAAAATTCTTTGGCTTTACGGATGCCACACCAAAACATTCTTGAAACATAGATGAATTCAAAATACTAATAATCGAAAGGAATAGGTACTATTTTCAATTCCCAAGCTCATTCTCAACATCACCAACCCATGCTGGAATGTTCTCAATCCTTTGCTGGTGGTCGTCGAACTTTAAGAACAAGCTATCGAGTCTCTAGTAGAGTCACGGTAATTTTTTCGGAATCTTGAAGATTTGCATCCATCACTGAGATATTTTTTTCGGTTCCATTTAACTTTTGAGTATTCAGAGCGATAAAGTTGACTCTATTTATTATTCTTAGGACCTTTAAATGATTAAAATTCGTCGCCATTTCACAAGAAAATTTCGGAATTTCCAAAATAGTTTCAGATGTAGATAATAGGTACACAGATCTAACCAAATGTTAAAGCTTTTTCTTGGAATACCATACAGCTTCAATTTCATCGAATATTTTTCTCTATAAATCTTTGCTTCGCAAAGTAATTCCTGAAGTTTTTCAGATGCCCAAGGTCTCTAGTCGAACAGGAATCACTAAACAAAAATTAATGAACTTCTTGAGTGAGTTGTCAGTTATAATGGTTTGATTCTGCAGTGATTCTCAAATGAAGGAGTTACGCAACCAACTGAAAAGTGGGTACATATTTATATTTATAACTTCGCTATCAATTCGGAACCTTTATTCCTTTCTTAACGATGTTTTAAGTTCTTAAAAATGATAGTATAATATTAAACATGGAACAGACAAATATGAAATTTGTGACAATAGCCCTTGGAAAACCATTAATCGACCAACCGATAAGAAAAAGAAAATTCTTTGCCTTTACGAAGGCCACATCGAGAACATTTTTGAAACATAGATGAATTCAAAATAGTAATAATCGAAATGAATACTATTTTCAATTCCCAGACTCAGAGATCTTTTATCATGAGGTTGGAGAAATGATATTAGATTTTGTCACTGAGATGAGAAATATACCGGCTTCTGCCTTGTTGGGCCTCATCAGTATCCCGTACATCTCAGGCCAAAATCTTCATAAAAAACTTCGATACTTGAAGCAATTGGTTGAGAAGTAATGAGTAAAATATTTCAAAGTACTAAGGTGGTGACATCCAATTGCGTCAAAATGAAGTTTCACATCCCCAATCAAATGCAAAAAAAGAAATCTTTCACTGACTGAGATTTTAGCAGTGGCTCTATTCAGGGCCCGCTTGCTAGTTTCTCAAAGTGATGAAAAACGCCTAATTCTTTTTGTGACTGTGAAGCCAGATGTTTTTAAGAAAAAGAAAATTCTTTGCCTTTACGAAGGCCACATCGAGAACATTTTTGAAACATAGATGAATTCAAAATAGTAATCATCGAAATGAATACCATTTTCAATTCCCAGGCTCAAAGATCTTTTATCGTGAGGTTGGAGAAATGATATTAGATTTTGTCACTGAGATGAGAGATATACCGGTTTCGGCCTTGTTGGGCCTTATCAGTATCCCGTTCATCTCAGGACAAAATCTTCATAAAAAACTTCGATACTTGAAGCAATTGGTTGTGAAGTAATGAGTAAAATATTACAAAGTACTAAGGTGGTGACATCCCATTGCGTCAAAATGAAGTTTCACATCTCCAATCAAATGCAAAATGATAAAGGATCTCTGAGCCTGGGAATTGAAAATGGTATTCATTTCGATGATTACTATTTTGAATTCATCTATGGTTCAAAAACGACCAACTGATAATGAATTATTGGTCTTATAGCCTTTTCCAAATATAATATCATATTATTATTGTTGGGAATTCATTATATTACAGATTATATCATTATATAGACTATAGATTAATATATAAATATTCAAATGTCATAATGTTGTCCTTTCAATTTTAAATGAGAAAATATTCTGCGAGAAATACAATTAAATGAGAAAGCTTATGATTGTTACTGTGACAAAAATATGAGAGTTAAGATAGAAGGTATACTAATAAATTTCATATTGCCAATGAATATTTGCTGAAATATTCCCCCAATGCCCTGATGTCATTCATCATTTCGATGGTAAACGATTTGATAGGAACGCTTCATTGACACGATGAAAAAGTGTATATGTAACCAGAAAATGGCGAAAAATCGAAATGACAATATGATTTTCCTTTAGCGAAGAATCCGCCATCATTGGTTCATGGCGATAGGTGGGGCGCAGCCCTGGGTTGCCAGGGAAACGCTTCAAAGGACGGCTAATGCTGTGTGTATGCCTGCATACAAATTGCCAGCGCACCCCTATAGCGCTCTGAAATTTCATAATGCTGACTGACACTAACTTTCCTTTCTGCCCTTACAGTATCGATCGATACACCTGAACGGTCTTATCTCCACCGACTGTCCTTGCTCATAGTCAATTCCAGGGGCGAATTCTGCCATCGAATTGATCGGTCCTCTTTCGTACTCCCTCCGCGAACATCAGAAATGTAAATACATACTATACAAAGTAGTAGAAATGTAACGACTTGATAACATATTCAAATTTTGCATCACGTATGCAGTTCAATTATAGTTCAATTCCAGTTTAATTCTTTCGATTTTCGTCAATGTTTATTCAGGTAACTAATCGAAATACATCGTTTCAGTAACTCCTGTAGCGCTCACCAACGATGAGTGATCTTAAAAATACTTCCTTTTATAGTTATATCTTTCGTTCACGATTGCTTTTGAAAATACGTTACTTGAGTGACGTAGTTTCTGATATTAATATCAGAAGTTAAAAACACCGCTGAATGTTATTAAATTTTGAATTTTTAAAAGATAGTGTCATTTTCACCAATATGATACCAGGCATAGTAACATCTTGTGTATACCTAGGCATAACACTGCGAAATACGAATATTCACCATTTTTCACAGGTATGAAACTTTATAATAAATTATCCCGTTTATAGAATAGATAGAAAACGTAAAACTAATTTGGGCTTATTCAGCAAAAAATTTCGTAACATCATCTGTATTGAAGATCCCTCTAACAATCGTTCATAAATTATTCTTGAAATTCTTTTGGAAAATTACATCTTATTCTGTTTTCCTCGCTACTGTTTAAGGTAAGACGCCTGTGTTCTATTCTAACTCCATTTCGTGAATATTTGTATCTTTGATCCTAGTACGGAAGTAGCCCGGGTTGTCAGTAGTTTGTTATGTTTCCATTTCTAGTTTAATAGCTTCGTCTTGAACATGATTTTGTTGGTACGTATTTTGATAAGTACTTACTGTGGTTAAATTCTTTATAAGAAATCTATTCTCGTCTACGAAGATGTTTAAGCTTTAGGTGGTCCTTTTTTGGCAATAAAAATAATTCTCTTAATTCTTGATTACAATTACAATCTATGAAATCAGATGGAATCGTTTATTCACTTGATTCCATATTTTCATTCCATATTCCATTCTATATCAGTATATCCCTATATTTCGTCTTGAGCTAGTTTTCTTCGATTCAAACGTGATGAGGTTCCATGGTGTCGAGGGAGTGTCACAGGGCAAGAAAAGTATTTCAGACTGATCTTCAGGATTCGGTTAGGTATCAATTTCAGTCGAGATTCAAAAATCTTAAATCTAAACCTTATCATCCTATTATTATATGTTCATTATTAAAAACAACTCAAAATTGAAAAGGACTATTCCAAATTATATAAAATTGTTTCGAAAAGTGATAAGAGCTAAAGTAAATAAAATGGCTATAAAAACCTCTTATTGCTTCCAAATATTTAGGAACTACTGCAAATATTCGCAACTCTATCTGTACAACAGCATCTTCAAACTGCTCAAAACATATTGGCACTAATGACAAAAAAATAACTATTGAAAACTAGAGGGTGATCGATTAATCAATATCATCATGTGATTGGTTAGGATTATACTTATAAATATTTCCTATGAATATATATTATTTGGCGACTTCTTTTCATCAATAAATCTAGTTTTACTGCAAACAGTGTCAATTATATTATATTATCCCATGAATAAATCGGACAAATTGAAACTTCATTCATTTCGATTTTTCAATATACTTAATAGTTAATAGGTCTGTTGTTTATATTAACAAAGTTAATGATGATATTATTTCCTAGTTGAATGTTTCAGAATTTCCTTAACGATCATATTATTGTAAAATTATTGGTCGCGAACACCGCATTATTTTTCTAAAGCTCATGTAAACGGACGCCCCCGAACTTTCTTTTCAGGTGCGATGTTGGCTTATAGAGTGACATAACCACGAGCCTCTACTGCTCCTAATACCCGATTCTACTAAAAAAAAATTGGATATGGATATCAGCCATTTTCTACTGTTTTCTCGAGGAGCATTTTTCAAGAAGATTTGTGTCATGCAATTATAGTTATTGATGCTTCTGTTTCCAAAAGCAAATGTTATATATATCTTTCTTCTTCATTCTAATGTAAGGATACTACTGGTCAAACAATTCATTCAAGAAATACTCGGGAAAGCATACTTCGGATACTGACCACGTGACACGTTGGAATCCTGCTTGTAAACATTTGGAAGTCTAGAAATCAGCTGACTGTGTAAAAGGAGTTTATAAACAGATCATAAATATACAGTTCACGCAATAGCGTGCACCTAGCACTAGAAGCTGCCGGAACACGCGAAATCAGTTAGTGTTGGGGTATGTGAGATGATTTGATAAATGTTATAGCTCCAAATTTCAGAAACCATACCATCTCAACACGCAAATTATATTATACTAATTACCAGGTATTCCGGGCGAATTGCATCTCTGAGAATCATGCGAGGCGTTGTTGAATGGTGCTAATGTCGTTCTCCCAATGTCACGATCCACATGACTTTCTGGAATATCTTCGTTATGTTCGGTTCTTGAAATAAACCTCTATTATATTAACATTGAACTCATAATGTAATAACTCGTAAAGCAATAATTAAAATAAAGATACTCCATCTTTTTGAGTAAAATATTCTTCATTTACCGTGAAAGTTTTGATCGATTCATCAATGTCGTTTCCTTTTGGTTACTTTACTGTAGGTACTTTCACCATTGTACCAAGATTTAATGTTTAGTTTTAGGTTTTACTCATCTTCAAGATCATTCAATCAGATTATGCTCTTCTCATGCCAGTTCCAAAATGAAGAACAGCAGGGTTGTTTTTCCGGAAAATCACGATTTCAAAATTATCTTCTACATGTGTGCGGCAACTTGCCCTCGGAAACTTCGAGTATAGAATTTTTCTTAATGAAAATCAAGTTATTTTACACTTTATGATTGATTTGGAATGAGTTTTGCTTTTCTGGTTATCAATATATCATGAATTCCACTGAAGAACACCTAACTTGTTCACAATCATTGTTTTAGAAAATATTAAAGTGTTGTGTCAGTTACCATTATGTGTCACTTTTCTCTCCTTGGTCTTGTTGAAATAATGCAGTCAGAGTATATGAGTGTCTGTCCAAATCTAATGAGTACGATAGTTTATATACCTACTTAAACGTTTATATTTCTATTTCATACAATAATTTTGTAGTCATTGTGTTGATGATGACGTATGCAAGTGCTTCTGTAAAGAGCATGAATGAAAGAATCTGAATCTTGATAGTTGACACAAAATAATAGGTATTATGAATCATAGGGAGAGATGATTCAAGTTCCGTTCGTTCAGAAACTGTTTTCCCCGTATCATGATACATACTGGGAAGGAAGAAAATTGTGCCTAGTCTCTTCTGGGTACCAGTTCACAAGGTGTGGATTTGAGATCAGATAGAAGGAAGAACGAGTAAAATGTAAGAACTTATTCGTTCGTTTTCTTCAAAAAAAAAAAAAATGTAAACGAAATAAATGGCGCTGGACGTAATTATCTCTTAAATCTTTCCAGCCAGCATCATTTATTTTGGAACAGTAGCCGAGGTGTTGAAGGCGTAGGTAGCGTCGAATACGTGGTGATATTACGTTTGTTCTTGCTGCTAATGTATCAGCAGCGAAATCTCACATTTAATGAAGCAGGGAAAATTTATAGGCATTATGCCGATATCGGTCACGGTGCTTCAACAGCTTCTCGCGACCGATGGTGGCAAATCGGGATAGCCAATGTGGGAAAAAATAATTACAAGAAGGAATCGAAAAATTCGAACAATCAAACCGTTGTTGATGTTCTAGCGTTCTTGAAATTCAATATTTCGTAGCAAATTTCAATTGTCAATATTCATTACCCCCAAAACGATTCTTCTGATGCGGTCGTTGTTCTTTTGTTCCTGGTAAGTTTCAGGTTATCTTACATTTACATGATATAAAATGAGTGATCTTATTCGTAATGATATCAAATCCAACTTAAATGTTACTGAATTTTCATCAAATTTAAAATGTTAATAGTTTATGTTGTTTTACAATCATAACCTGATCCCTTCTTTCCAAATGATCCATTATTTGCGTCTTTTTAATCGGCTCCACCTCAATACGTTTTGCAACACTTGCTTCATTTGGCATATGGTTCTGCTACGAAATTGATCATGACGTATATTTGAGCTTTTCAGCAGTTTGGTTCATGAAATTTCTGCTTTATTTTCAGAAGCACACTTAGAAACTAGGCTGAAGGTCTTATAAATTCACTCAGATCGACATTACATCTATTTATTTTTCTAGAACCCCCAAGTCTCTTCCAACAGATCTCTGCTGCTGAATGTAAGCTCATATTGGATGGCTATCTCCGAATAGATGGACGTTTTCGTAAGGTTATGTATGTGCACTTTTGTCATCTTTCGAGGTTTTTTAATGCGAAACCCTGCGGAACCCTAAATAAATCAAAAAATCAATTTAAAATTCTTTCATAAACCACACCCAATGCCATTTTTCAATCGAAGTGATTACCAAATCACTTTGGGATTTTTTGAATGTTTAGAGCTTTTGTTCAGAAAGGTTCAATTCAGTCTAAGAGGTCATAATGGATCGATATCTGTCAATATCGTTCTGGAATCTTGTTCTGACTCCGAAAATTTATGTCTTCTATTCTGTCCGGCGCAATTCCTTCTCATTCTTTCCCTTCGATTTATAATCGATACGTCGACAACACGAAATGATCAGTGGTAGATGAATTAATCACTGAATGAAAGTTCGAAGAAATTATTTTTTTTTTGATTCTTTATTGACAATAAAATGAATTAATATTTGTTTACAGATCTCTTACAAACTATCTCGATTCTAAATTATATTAGTATTTCGAATAGGTAACGACAGGTGTTTGCCAAACTTGGTACGTCTCGACTTGTGCTTTGTAAACTTTTTCAATAAAAAAAAAATCATTCGAAAGCGAGTTTTCTGGTTGCAATAGTTACTTGAATTCCGAAATTGCGTTCGAATCCCCACACTGAAATTGCAAAATTGAAAAAGTATGGAGACAGGCAAACACCATTCTCCCCTGTGCATAATTTTCTAATGAATATGTTTATTCAAATTACCATTCACTTCGAATTATGATACATTTCCCATAATATGGTAGTAGAGTTGCCTGCGTCGATCGTATGTTCCTTACAAATTTTGACATAATATATCGTTCTTGTTCTCGGAAACGTTTCATCCAAGCTTCTTTAAAGTTGGCAGCTTCGTCGGTTATACAAATCAATCAACCCATACAAAAAATGAAACCCCTTGCGAGAGCAATGTGCCTATTCTGATTTTTTCAAGGGTTTTCCCGGTTCTCTGAAATATCAATAAGAATTTCAAACAATGGAAACAAAGTCAGTTCAATTAAAAAGGAAAAGTTCAATATCCAGTTGAATTGCTCTAGCAATTTTTTCTTTTTTCTCTAGAAAACAATTCAAAATGTCGAATGTCTGATGAAAATTATAATGACGATAAATAATTGAATTTGATTTCCCATGTTCACGGCCTTTCAGAAAAACTAGAAGAATCGTTTTCATATTACATAACATTACACACACACACACACACACACTCATCGACCGAAAGACGCTCATAATAAGAAAGAATTCTTACGAATTCTGAATCTCCGAATTTCGTTTTTTTTTTCCGAGGGAGGCCCATAATAATTGTCCATGAGCTTAAATAGAAGCTAGAATTTTAAAGATAAGAGGATAACTCTTATCATATAAATGAATTGACCCAAGACTCTTTCACACCATGAACCACTCAACAACATTATATTCCTTGATAATAGAATATAGTCTTCAATTAATACGAAGTTATAATCAACAACAATTTGAATTATTCACAAAGCCATTCAACCGAAATCGAGATCAATATCATAAGAGAAATTGAGAATAAATAAAATTGCTCCATCATTTTCCGATTACAATGATGTGCGTAATCACATGGAACCAATCAAAGAAATAATCGAAGGAAATAAACAAGGCTCTTTTCGTGGTATTTTTTACACAAATGATATCAGTTTTAAGTTAATAGTGGATCGAGATGACGTTATTGAAGAACAGAAGAATAACTGGAAATCAAATGGATATCTACATTCATTCGTTGAGATATCCTGTATTTGATGATATTTTCAAGATAAACCTCGAATAAAATTAAGCCCGCGACAATTTATATTCATTGCAAAAAACAAACAATTTTTTGTGACTGATTTTCTCAGTTTGGGATCGAATAAGGATTAAGTGTTGACTTCTGTAATCGGTTGAAATTTCCATAATACCTAATGATGTAATTTGGGAATTGCTCACGTTATTACATAATGGAAATGAAAAACAATATTTCAGCCCATTCTATGAACCGATAAGGAAAATAAGACTTTTCTAGTTGATTCTCTCTAGAATTTTCATGCTGATTTGAAATCTTGTGTGGTCACGTTGTTTTTTCCACATACCCAGAATGGAAATTTCGTGGAAGTAACTCAATTTTTAAAGTATTCATTTCAATCGTAGATTATTAGAAATGAGTATTATTAAATTTGGTAAGAAGTTTTCGAACAACTGCCAGTAGATTACATTTGCAAGCTGTTCACAGAACTTCACTGAGTTCGCTTTCTAGGAAGTATAAAAAAAAGAATTCGGTAGTTTTAATTGGCTGCCAACTGAAATACACTCTGAGGAAACAAGTACTGGGTAGCGATAAAATCAGTGATGAATCACGAAGACAGAGCAAATGAAATGAAAAGTCCAAAGTTGAGCGAAAGCCAACCACCTGGGTTTATTTATTTGATCAATACTTGGGGCCTCCTGTAGAGTAGCGCCAGACTAGTGGTCTGACTACAATCTACATCTAATCAATATACAAAACACTCGCTGTATAATTTACTGTTTTGGAAGGGCCAAACTTATACCTGACCACTTCCCATGCATTCATAACTATGAACTATATTTATTTCAATTTATTTGGTTTATTACTTCTACTAATAAATATGTCGGTAAGTCTAATAAATATTGCATAATAGTTATCGTAAACTAACATGTCGAACTTCGAAATTAATTGTCTTAATCGATTGTTAGTCTTCATTCCTAAACCAGAAACACATCTGGAAAGATTAAAATGAATTCAAGCAATAATAATTCGAATAAGAAACGGAATTTATTTGAAATTCATTCACCATCAATGCTGCAGATTTGAGTACTCCTATATGAAAAAACCTGAGGTCTGAAACTTTTTCAGTCGCAGAAGAAGGTTGAATTAAAAATCAAGCCTGAAGCCTGACAATATATTGAAAAAAAAACAGAAGTAATTAATAACTCTCGTAGTAAGTTACCCTCCGATTACGCTGGCTACTATTCATTCTTCGTTAATTTCGTACTAATCTTTAACAAATGAATTAATGTTGTCAGTTTCAATACTAAAACTCGAACTTCGAGAAACAACAATGTGAAAACCGCATCAAATTCGCCTCAGTAATTTCTGCGTCATGCTCGAAGAAATTTACTGCCTGGACAGACGCAGAAAAGTATTTAAAAATGGTTGTTTTACCTTCTACTACTGATAATAAGTTTTCGTTATGCATGGTCAGAAATGTTATTTTATTTTATAGGGTTTAAATTAATAGTTATGATATAATTTAACAAATGATTCCTTGTCAAGACCAGCCCAGCTCAGAATAATTCACCTAGAGAAGATTGTATTGTTTCGTTCTTTCAGTATTTGTTGCAGTTCTCTACATAAATTTCTGCTTCACATCTGCAGATTAGAGAAATTGAAGCTCAGGCATAATTTCAGCCTATTGGCGACATGTATATTCGTATGTGGCGCCCTCCGTGGCACTATGAAATGGTGTTATAATCTCTGCTCTATGAAATTTAATGAGTTTCCGAAATTATGGTTCCAGAAAGGAAGGAAGCAGATTCGGATTAACGGTGCAAGAATATGTTTATATTTCATCAATCTAAAACGTTGTGTAAACTTACGGTACTTCGCAAGAATCTTAATCTGAAGAATTCTACAAAATATTGTGGTCTCATCATGTGAGGAATGTAAAAAGATGTGGAAGTGAAATTCTCGATCCAGTAGATCCAGAAGAAGAAAATTTCAAGATTCGCAGAAAGAAATGATATTGAGAGATTATGTCTAGTCGAGAGAAAATTCACAAAGATGAATTTGATTAGAGGAGATTTAGAAAAATGTAATATTAAAAAAATTATGTTCGATATTATTTGTTATGAATCGTGTAACTAGCGCCCTCTTTGAGAGTCAGATATAAAAACAAATTCATTTGATGTAGCAGCTTCCAAAGCAATTCATTATATATTTGCCAGTAGTTTCGGCAAAATCGTGAAACTTGTGTATAATTTTTTCTAACGATCTCAAACTCAGTATTTAAAACAATGAAAACTTAATGATCTTGAATTCAGTAGTGAAATGAAATACATTATAAAATTCTGAGTTTATTTCAGAAAAGTAAAAAATTTATTTTGTTTCAAGGTACAAACAAGGGACAGTAATATTCTTTAACACTAATTGAAAATATCATTTCAAACACTGTTCTATCTACAGAAAACATAGAAAACCAGATTTTCTGGGAAAAATATTTTTTTCTTACTCTTGAAATCTAAACAGAACATCGCCGAAAACTTTTCTGACAGACCTTCCGCTCTCACGTCTCTTAATTTAATTTTTAACAGCTTTGTTTTTCGAACAATTTGTTATTGAGTTTTTGGAAACATAAAATGATACTATACATAGTGAAACACATTTCCGCTTATGATAAACGAAGTTAGGCAAAAACCTCAACAGAAAAAAACCCTGTCTCTCTCGTGTTGAAAAAAACCAAAAATATTCTATATCGAAGGATCTTGAAGGACATCTACGTGATCTGGAAGATCGTGTTATTTTTCTATGGACAGAGAAAAACATTACACATTGATAATATTATTTACTAGGAATTATTTGCTTGAATCCTTCTGCAATATTTCATTTGTATCAATACAATGTTGGAGTTTTCAAAAGATGTTAGACCTACTCTTCATTTTGTCATGCTTTTTTTGCGATGAATATTTGATGAGATTATCCGAGATATATCATATACTGCAAGGGTTACCCTGAAAAGTAAAATCACTCCACTCCAGGATAAATATTGATGAGCAACCTGCGACCCCTTAACTCTAATAAAGAAAGATTCTACTTTATTAGCACCTGCCACATGTATACATTAGGCCATTAACCATTTGATTCGGTAGACAGGTTAAATATGACAGTCGGCTGAATCACCATGACCAAGCAGAATATCCATTCATATACGCTTCTGAATAAACCTCCTAAGTGAATAAAACCATTACGGTCTTTATGGAATAAACATTTGCAGTTGCACCTTGATTGATTCCTGCTATGCAGTTCCTCCTTATTCAAGTTCATAAAATGATTTATTGTTGGAAAGTTTATCTCAACAATTCCGAATTGCATATTATGGTTTCAGTTAAAATTGGAAATTTTATATATTCGTATGTTTGGTTCCAAATTGGACGTAAATCTCAGTGGAGGTGTTGAACGACTCATTTCTTTTGATCTGAATTTAAAGATAACTGAAAATTAACAGTTTTTGTAATAACAAAAATATTTTGTGGAATTTATTACTTTGGACAAATTTCAGTAGAATTATGGATTTTTTTCTTGAATAAGATATGATATGAAGCTATGAGAAAAGCTAAACTTTATTTGGGCTGTTTCCATTATCTATGTGATTGGTTGTTACATACGTTTCGGCAAGCATTCGCCTGCCGTCTTCAGGGTGTTGTTGGTCCTGAGAAGGACCGGTTTTTGCCAAACTTTTTCTGTCTGGACTTGTGCGCTCCATATTTTCTCAATTTCGCAATTACAGTCTGGGGATTCGAACGCGAGTTATCCGAGGTGCAATTTCCGAAATTCCACTCACTCCAATCACAAGTCTACCGAAGATGGGAATTATTATACAATTTGAGTTAAATATTAATTATAATTTTTGTGGTAGAGGTCACCTTGAATTTATCTACTTGCGCAGTAAGTTAAGTTAGGTCAGGTCTGGTCATGTTAGGATTAATTGCTTCCTTGGGCGGAGTTCGCCCTCCTCAATTCAGATCGAACTCGCGTTCGAATCCCCACACTGTAATTGGGATATTGAAAAAGTATGGAGCGCACAAGTCCAGACAGAAAAAAATTGGCAAAAACCGGTCCTTCTCAGGACCAACAACACCCTGAAGACGGCAGGCGAATGCTTGCCGAAACGTCGGTAACAACCAACCACATAGATAATGGAAAAAGCCCAAATAATGTTTCAACAAATACACCATTATCAAGAATATCTCGTGCACAAACTTTGATGTATTAGAAATTAGATGATATTGAAAAATTGGTTTGATCAATCGAAAGAGAAGATATGAAGCAAAAAAATATCCAATTGAATATATTTTCACTACAACTGACCTTAAATTTTTAGGGCAGTTGCAAGTTAATTTCATTATGAAACGTACTCATATATTTTGTTTCAAATAATGTCTAACTTTCCTTCTACAAGCACGTGCCCTTTTTCTAATTTCTTCAGTTGTCAATATATCCGCCTGAAATTTACTGATGCTAATCTTCTCGGTGTTTTGAGTATTGTATCCACAAGTTGTGCAACTGTATTTATTTCCCTTTCATAAAAAATAAACTATTTATTCTAAACTTCCCCAAATATTTGGCAAGTTTGAAAAATAAATGGGTCACTTCAATTTTTTTTGTAATACCATTTTCATATTATGTTTAGTCCTGTTATTCATAGTATGAACACATACATATCTAGGTTTAACAGAACAATGTGTCCTATCTCGCCTGGGAACGAGTAGGAAATAATTATTGTCATTTGTTTCCCAGTCGTTCTCTCCCGATGTTCTCTAAGGTTTATCTGTTCCGTTTCCATTCTTTGCCGATGATTTTAGAATAAAATCGGTTGTGTTTTAAACAATGGTTATTTTCTTCTCAAACAGTACAGTTGAAATTAATTTTATCGATAGTTCAACCTCATGAAACGGTTTGAAGCACCCTCGACAGTTCAACTATTCTAACTTAGTATCAACAGTTAATTTAAAATTATTCATTTATATTTTCAAATCATTCATGATGATTCCACATATAGTTTGAAATTTTCTTGGAAATTCCGACTTGTATTTTATAACAAATTGGATAACTGATTATATAAATCAAACGAGTAATCATTAGTAATGATCGATCAATCGTCAGCTGGTAATATATTCGTGTCAAATATTACAAATGCTAAACTACTGATGATGAAGTTCCAATAGTTTGGTTTTTTATTTATGCTACAAATTCAAATGAATTCATTTGAATCAGGGGTGTATTCTTCCATGTACATATGTTCCTAATTCAAAAAACGCTTTCAAGTATTGATACAAAGGAAAAAATGCGAAAAATGCAGCTCTTTCTTACTTCTCAAGTATTCATTAATGACATGTGAACAATATGGTGCGAACAGCAATAATATACATATTAACTCATTGAAACTCCCACTCTCACTTTCATCGCCATAAAATAATTCATGAATGAACAATAATTTATAAACAATGATGGCCAAGCTGATGATATACAATAAAAAAATTTGGGACTTGAAGACAAAATTTTAGCACGTTTATTCGCTTGTAATAGAAACTAATACGAAGTGTACTTTGAAAAGAGCCAACTTTCAATGGGAAATCGTTCGAGTGGTTTTGGACAAAAAATGTCAAATAACACATTGTCGAATGCTGACGGTTATTCTGCAATTCAACATTTCTTGAGATGAATATCACGATTCTGAGGAGAACAAAATCCGGCATATTCGGATAGATCGATGAAAAATTATTAAATATGTCTTTCCAACGAAACAATACCTCATTCAGCCGTGCTTTCGAATGATCTCGTGGTTGATTCAATGCCGTTTCTGCACATGTAGTTGATGAGACTACAAGAACAAATGGAGTATAATTGATATTATGGAAAAACTTGAAATATTTTATGAAATCAAGAAAAGTTAAATTGAAGAATAACTGTCAACATTTTGACCATGTGTATAATGACAATAACAATTCATTCGTCATTTAAGAGAAAATATATTTCAATAGGACACGTAACCAAATCTTGCAAAATTCAAAAATTACAAAATGTGGGAGAAATGTGTAAATCGAGCAAGGCCAAGAAAACAAGAAAAAGTACAAAGTAAGTTACGATCATGTCAAAATACTCGTGCTTGCTTTAGAAGCACTCTCAGAGAAGTAAAGCCTTCATTTCATTTTTCATTTTTTGTACTCCAAAACCTTCAATGTATCCAGCAGATGCTCGAATAATTTTATGAAACGGTACATAGGTGAGTGATGAAATTATATGAAGTGTGGTGTTTGGAAGCACATAGAGTCTTTTTATGCCGTGTGTAACATTTAGGGAACCCAATATTCACTTAATGCCAAGTATGTGGAAAACGCATAATTTTGTCCTGGACCTACAGGACTCCTTAGGTTTCAGGTTGAAAATTAAACGGATTATCTTCTTCTGTGCGATAGAAAAAACGCTACAAAATGCCACGTTATAATTCAGGTGAGTGCACTCAACAGAGTTGTCTGCACTGATCAGAGAATCTGTGATAATATCAGTCTTAAAGCGAAAACTGCACAACTAGGTTTTTCACAAACAAAATCAGCATGATTTTTCAAGCAAAGACTCTTCTGAACATAGCGGCTAAGGGGTTTTACATAAATGGAAGGTTTCAAAGCACCGGGAGATTCAATATCAACTCATTATCTGTTTTACTCACATTCAAGATGGGATAGATAGTTCCTGAAATATATGTCATTTTTGTCGCAAATAACTTGCATGATCTCATCTTGAAGTTTGGTCTTTTCAAAAGAAGACACCTTGTATAATCACGTACCAAAATGGGCAATATTGAAACTCCCACATGTTCCTAGTTAGGGTACCTATGTATATTCAAGTTATAAGTATAAATACCAAATTACTTGGTACAAATTTTCAGTTATCATTATCATCCATTATCATCAAGTTAATCCATTCTCCAAACTTTTGTTTCAGTGGTCATGCACAAAGAAAAAGACGACGGAGGTAGCCTCCATCGTTCCAGAGATCTCACTGCTTTCGATCATACACCATTAGATGGCGAAATGTTTCTTCAGGTGAGCTCCATGTATTTTCAAGAAGTAAATATTTTCTTTCAAACAAATTCGTGTTATTAAATAAATAGTTGAAGTTTTTGAAAACATCTCAGATCCCAGGGGATACATTTCATGGTGAATTTTTCAATTACCCAGTCTCCCTTGTGAATTGATGTACGTCTGAAAAAGGCTTAATTTTTTACATAGTACTTCATTGAAATTGAATGTACCTTCAAAATAAAAAATTTCCAATCCACCACAGATACCGCCAATCGAATTTCCTATTTGATAAAGGATTGAAATTTTTATGTTTAATACACATTAAACTGACCGTTAGACTATCAGGGTTCTCAGAGAAGTTTTAATATTGATTCGTTCACAATTCACGATTTTTGGGTCGATATCAGCCAACCTGAAAAAAAAAGAGTTGTTAATTTACTCAACAATTTAAAGGATATACTCAGAAGTAAAATTTAAGCCGATATCATTAGGAAGTAGAATGACTCGAAACTTGAATAACTTCAATCATCCAGCACGAAAAGGAGATGTTATTTTATATATTCATTTATAGACAAGGTGAGTAGTATTTTGTACAACATGAGTTTTCAAGAAACTGTCACATCTCCTTCAGTCCGTCATCTATTTACCACATTTTCTCAGGTTTTTCAGATCTGTTGTGAGGAGAAAGTATGGGACAGGTTGTACATTTATATCAACTACTTTAGACAGGTACACTGATGCTCTTACTTTATATATGTTTACGTTCATTTTATTTATCGTCACTTTATTCAATTGTTTCAATAACCAGAGGCGTGAAGGTCTGTGCGAGTGATCCGTTTTTAAAAAAAATTCGGAAATATTTCTCGATTGTCGAGTTGTTGAAGGATCAGCATCACCTGTGTAATCCTTAGAACTTCAATCACAGATGAAGCATTAATTCCTCGTCTGAAGTAGTAAATATGAATAACAAGCTGACCCATATCTTTTGTTCATTGCAGACGCCTACTTCCTGAAAATATAAGCAGAGTAGATGATTGGAGGGGGGATGTGACGGTTCTTTGGCAAAAAAGGTACGTACCACAGATTTTTAAAAACCCTGTGCTGATTAACACTCATCCCGTCTCCCAATAAAAGTATTAATTCTTCCAGGTGATCAAAACTAATCCTATAGGATTAGTGGCCACTATTCGCGACATTTTTTTTTAATTGATATGAGTATATATGCTCTTGTTAAAAATGCATTCATCATGTCCAGAATAAACGATATAATGTATATAACTACTTCACTGATAACTGTTTTTCAACAGTTCGTCTAAATTAAGTTCATTACATTCCTCAAATTCATTATGGATTCTACGTAGGTATTATAAGTGTGGAGATATGGGTCTTATGGCATGTTTTTACAACGGAAAGCGTAATCTTACGAAAAATGCTATATTATGTCTATTTTTTTCTAAGAGGACTCCGATATATAGAGGAAAAAAAGAAAAAACGCAGTTGCAGACTCACAAACTTGAAATTCAGCGACTAAAAAAAAATTTCTCTACACCGTTTTGCTGTAATTGAAGTAAGAAAGAGCCAAGAACTCCATAGGCATCAATTCTTACCAATGTAACCCTATCAAAAACGCTATTATACGCTAAAATACATATAACTTCACATCACATTTCAAAAACCGAAATCCGAAAAAGTTATCTCTTCTGGATGTAACTGTCACAGCGTATGTTTTATTCGAATATCTGAAGGACGCGTTATGTTATCAAAATTCAGAAAGAATGTATTTTTCAAAAGAAACATGTTAAAATCTTTAAAATTTTCCAATCGGTTCTTGAGAAATGAATATCTTGTCCTGAATGTGCAACATTGGAAATAATGACAAAATGTCGAATAAGAATTATAGTTTTATTGAAATATCTTAAATGCCTTATGGATTTTAGGAAATTTCAGTATAAAATCAACTACACGGATAATTTTACAACGCATACTGAGCTCAATCCACACACCTCAGGATGTACTTTTTGATTTTTTCAGATTTTCGATGTAGAACGACTCACTGAAAATGTATTTTTACATATATCAAGCTTTGTTCATAATTTAAATTGAATTTTGCTAAACTTCGGTTCCTTCATTTCAGGCCCTGAATGGATTTCTGATGATTTTGACCTGTGAAGGTGAAGTTTTTTTCGCAACGCACAGTATAGAAGGATACCTGGGATTTCATCAGGTGAGTAATACAAAATCTTTTGGATTCAATCCATACAACGCTCAATCGATGTATAATTGAGTTGTCTTATAACTACATACTATAACTATTCAAATCCAACCCAAGAAAAAGAAACACTTAAGGGTTTTTCATCAAAGTCTTACAAGAATAATATTTAATTCTGGATCTTCTGCTCCACTGAGCTTGAGAAATATTGAAATTTTAATTTGCATCTTCTTATCCTCCTTCTACAGAAGTTGAGAAAATTGTAGAGTAAGATCCCAGGGCCCCCACACCTTACTTATTTTTGAAGTAACGAATTTAACAGTATAGACAGTCTTATATGTGTTAAATAGTGTGTGCATACTCGCTAGCTTGGCTAGGCAGCCCGTTCGCAGGTAGCAGGTAGAAAAGTGGACAAAAACATACCGAACTTTTTTCAGATTCGAAGAACTAATTTTTTTTATATGTCGCGCAGAATATTATGAAAAATAAATATTTCATATTGCCAGACAGTTTCCGTGGGCCGTAATTCCTCCCAGACGCTTCAAATTTCAATAAAAAAATGACAGGTTAGAAATATTGTTGCGAAATGAGCAGATTCAGCACTTTTGTTAAATTCGAAGCACTGATTCTCATATATGTCAAGCAGAATATTATAAAAAATAAAAATTTCATATTGCCAGACCATTTCCTTGGGTCGTAATTCCTCTCAGACGCTTTAAATTGAAAAAAATCACAGTTAGAAACATTGTTTCGAAATGGCCAGATTCAGCACTTTTGTTAAATTCGAAGCACTGATTCTCATATATAACAAGCAGAATATTATAAAAAATAAATATTTTATATTGCCAGACTATTTTCGCGGGTCGTAATTCCTGCCAGACGCTTTAAATTTCATTAAAAAAATGAACTTTTCTTACATTTAAAGTCTTCAATTTTGAATATAATCCTTGGGGAATTATTTTAATTCCTTTTGTGGAAAGCCAAACCAATCCCGAGGGCCAAATATTCTGCCAGAACACAATCAGACTTTCCATTAGTTTCCTAGAAACTATGAATTTTTTGCCTATAAAGTGTATGCGAGGAATTACGGCCCACAAGGCAGGTTCTACCAACTTGAGGAAATTCGAAGAACCCATAGTTACGAAACCTCTATCAATAAAAATATTGTAAAACGTCAGGTACGAGTTAACCATCGAGTGAAGCTGACAATGAAGATTAAGATTAAGATGAAAAAGATTATATTTTTTGATTTCTGTTATAATTATAATGATAAATTGTCATTACCATAATTTGATGTTGAAAACATTCACTTTGTAGGCAAAAAATTAAGTTTCTAGGGACCTAACAAAATTTTGATTGTGTCTGGCAGAATGTTTGGCCCTTGATATTGGTCTGGCTCTCCACAAAAAGTATCAAAATGATCCCCTGAAGACTTCGACTGTAAAAAAGTTTTTCTTTTTCAATGTAATGCAGAGCGTCTGGGAAGAATTACGGCTCACGAAAACGGTCTGGCAATATGAAATATTTATTTTTATCATATTTTGCGTTACATATATAAGAATCAGAGCTTCGAATTTAGCAAAAGTGCTGAATCTGGCCATTTCGCAATAATGTTTCTAACTGTGATTTTTTTTATTGAAATTTAAAGCGTCTGGGAGGAATTACGGCCCACGGAAACGGTCTGGCAATATCAAATATTTATTTATTTATAATATTTTGCGTAATGCAGAGCGTCTGGAAAGAATTACGGCTCACGAAAACGGTCTGGCAATATGAAATATTTATTCTGATCATATTTTGCGTTACATATATAAGAATCAGAGCTTCGAATTTAGCAAAAGTGCTGAATCTGGCCATTTCGCAATAATGTTTCTAACTGTGATTTTTTTTATTGAAATTTAAAGCGTCTGGGAGGAATTACGGCCCACGGAAACGGTCTGGCAATATCAAATATTTATTTATTTATAATATTTTGCGTTACATATATAAAAATCGGTGCTTCAAATTTAATGAAAGTGCTGAATTCGCAACAAAGTTCCTAACCTTTAATTTTTTTTATTGAAATTTGAAGCGTCTGGGAGGAATTACGGCCCACGGAAACTGTCTGGCAATATGAAATATTTATTTTTCATAATATTCTGCGTGACATATATAAAAATCAGTTCTTCGAATTTAAGAAAAGTTCGGTATGTTTTTGTCTATCTTTTCTACCTTCTACCTGTGAACGGGCCGCCTAGCCAAGATAGCGAGTATGCACACACTATTAAACACATATAAGACTATCTGTACTGTGAAATTCGTTACTTCAAAAATAAGTAACGTCTGGGGGCCCTGGGATCTTAGACTATTGCTCATACTTTACAAAAAAGAAGATGACAACAACCTCATATAAAACTAGATGAAGTATTTTTAGAAATACTTAAATAATAATAAATAAATAAATCTTGTTGAGCTCATGAAACTATTTGATCCGGACAACTTGCACAACAGTCCATCAATAATACGAGAATCCCGTATGAGAATCAACCATGGAAAAGGTGCTGTCATTGAGCAGCGAATAGCTACAGACCGTTTCTGGATTGTTACCCTTCATCAGTGCAACATAATTCTAAACCTCGATGACTAACCCTTGAAGCGAGGACGCTTTATAGCAGCGCTAGCAGTCCGAGTAATAAATACTGAAAGCGACATCTAGCGATTGCTCGTCCACACTCCATCCTAGTGGTACTCAAAATGTGGATCCCCTTCAAGGGTTCGTCATCG
This sequence comes from Hippodamia convergens, assembly GCA_038502775.1. NCBI lineage: Eukaryota > Metazoa > Arthropoda > Insecta > Coleoptera > Coccinellidae > Hippodamia > Hippodamia convergens. Next base: position 61,956,292 of record CM076609.1, on the reverse strand, counting down.
AGTTGGAGAATTATGTTGGATCTCTGCCACTCCACGTTCGGAAATTAATTTTTCTCAGCTGTAACAGTTTAATCATTAATTTTCAACTAATTAGACTGTGACTTTTTTTTCCATGAATACCATACAGGATCCTTGAAACGGCCTTACTTCAGCTTGAACAGGAAGAGAGCAGCTATACTAAATTTACATTTCACTGCTTCAATATTACAAGGGTGTATGGCGAAAAAACAGCAAGATGATAACTACTGAGCTCTTTGTATCAGAACTGTAAGGTTTTCCTGTGTTGCACTAACCTCAGCTAGGTTCTTTTCGATATGTATTGTATAATATTGGCTCTCTTGAACCAGTATGTTTGCGTCGGTTTCATACTTATTTCAGTTTTAAAGGTCCTATCTCTGTTTTATGATTGCAAATATTTCAATTTTGTAACGTACACCCTTGTCATACTCAGGCGGCGAATTATTATCATCCTGCACTAATTTTGGAAGATGATTTAAATCATACTTGAAATTGCTATACTTTTGCTTATATTGTTGTCATGTTTTTTTTTCTTGAATAATCCTCACTATGTTGCGTCTTGTATGTATTGTGGATTAACAGAGAAAATTTATGCAATGTAGAGAGCTTAACATATCTTATCTGCCGAATTCCAGGAAAATTTTCAATATACGAGAGATAATTTTCCGACAAAAAATTCGAATGGTATTAAATTTTATTCAATTGATAATTTCGTGAACACCATTAGTTGTTCACAAAATCACGAGTATTTTGTTTTGATAGATATATCATTATCAAAATGACCAGAAAGCTGTTAAAACCTGAATAAACCTTGCATTAAATGATATCCAATTCGCAGTCGAAAGAAGCAAAAGATTAACTACGGAACTACGGAAATATGATGCTAGACTGTTTTACGTTGGCCACCCTGTAAGTGTTATGTATTTTCGAAACGGAAAAAAGGTTAGATTTTTTCCAAGTCATAATCCACTATTGTTTCCATGAGAAAAAACAAAATTTTATGATATATCTCAGCAAAAAACCTCTTGAAAAAACTAGAGTACACTACCGGATTACTATAAAAAAAGTATCCGTTTAATTACAACAATGTAGCAAAAACAAAAAAAGAAAAACAAATGTTGAAATCTTCCAAATTTTCTTGTGAAAAGGATGCAGAATGTGCCCATTCATTTTCCTTTATCTCCTGCAGTTGAACAGTTGTAGATCAATAATAATTTTGCCCACTCTGTAGGAAAAACACTCTTCGGCAATAGAAAGTTGCTAAATCAATTATTTTGGGTTGGATTTGAATAATATGTCTTTAATGTAGAGAAATTGATATAAAATCTGTCACATGTCTCGAATTTCGGAAAAATAAGGAATAGGTACGTAATTTTTCATTAGATGGAAAAAACTTTTTTTCAATTTTAACATCAAAACCCTATGTGGATGAATGCGACACATCATCCTTTATTTTGACATCAAGGTACATCTTTTCTTTCCTATTCCTTTTTTGATCACAATAGCTAAATTCAGAAAAAATAAGTTTTCATAATCTTGTTATGGTTAACACATTCAACTTGTTTCCATATAGAACAATACTTACCTTTTTTTTGATTCACAAGAAAGTACGTAATTTTCTTGAAATTCAAAACATGTGCTAGATTTCATTCAAATTTCACGGCAATGGAGACAACTATACTAATGTTTTCGTGGATCGTCAAGACAATGTCAGGAAATACAAAATGAAACACCGCATTATTTAATAAAGAAGGTTAACACGATAAGAACTGTTAATGAGAAGAGAATATTGATTTCACAGTCAGACATTGTACATCAATCGGTATACGAATTAGTCCATTCCGAGGATCGAGAGGAGCTGCAGAGGCAGCTGATGTGGAATTCCTTCCTTCCACCAGAATCTGGGAATATGTGTCTCCAGGACGTCTTGTTGCCAGAGCATTCTAATTTATTAGAAAGAAGTTTTACGGTGCGCTTCCGCTGTTTATTAGATAATACTTCCGGTTTTTTGGTGAGCATTCCTTGAGTTTAGAATATATTATAATTATTATAATATTTCTTATTGGAACTCATTTCTGAAGAAAAATTTTCCTAATAATTTCACACATGCAATTGTATTGAAAGAGAAAAAAAATTAATCCTTTTAAATCTGTAGCTCACGAAATAGTAAAGGTCAAGTAATGAAAACAATTTTCTACTAGTGCATTTTAACAGAAGCTTTATAATAACATAAATATTTGTCAGCATTTACTTTTAGCAGCATTGCATATGTCGGCATGTAGGGTATTGTCAAAGGCCCCTCCAATGTCTCCGAACATTGCAAGCATAATCTCCTTTGAGGTATGAGTGCCTTCCACGTCCATAAGGAGGTGGTGCAGGGCGTCTACGGTAGATCTACCCGCTCTATAGACAAACTGTTTATTATGGAGCTTCAAGCTTTGCCTTATGTTGTTGTCAACAATTTTCTTCATGGTCTTCAGGAGAAAGGAGGTTAGGCATAAGGGTCGATATGATTTAGGTTCTGAGGAACCTCTTCTCCCCATTTTGGGTATGAATGCTACTCTTGCTTTCCTCCATGATTCGGGAATATAGCCCCATGCATAGCTGGCTCTGAAAAGCTCTACCATTGGGGGTATAATGGAGTCGCCACCCTTCTGAAACATGGCCGGGAATATACCATCCATGCCTGCAGATTTGAAGGGCTGAATGGTCCTTATCGCCCATTCAACCCTACTTGGTGTGAACAATCTCCCAGCTTTCTGAAAGTCCCACTTGGAAGGCCTATACCATTCCCTGTCAAGGACTGAATCGCCGGTTTTTTACCGAATGAGTAAAATGAAGGTTCAAATAAATGGTCTCTTGTTTTTTAAATTGAATTTTCTTTTTATTCTTATTCTACATTCAGAACAAAATTTGACGCAATGCTTCGAATATTAATTTTTTTTTCAAATTTCGGAAATTATTGAAAATTAAAAAAAAATTTCACATGATTCATAAAAAAAATTGAGTGAAAAGTGAAGAAATAATGTTATTATTGCTTGATTAAGAAAATTAGGTCTAGTTTAAGGACCTTGTTTCCTTTATATATTCAAAATTTCAGTCGATAGGTTCAAGAAAACTGCTGAACCGATCGATCTACCGATTAAGGGGGTACTTCGGGGAAAACAGGCGCTAACATTTTTTCATAACCTTATCTTTTCCGCCAACATTGACGAAGATACAGTCCATCAAACAAAAAATGGTAAAATGTAATTTTTTTTTGCTCTTTTTCCACAAAAAAAATTGAACAAAACAGATTTTCGTAAGAAATTTTCTTGTAAAAAGAAATCGCCTTTCGGCATGCTAGGCGATCAGTAGTTTCCGAGATATCAGAATATCTCGAAGACAAATGGTTATATCTGAAAGTCATGTAAAGCAAATAAGAGCTGAATAAATAGGTTATGTGCATTGGTCAGGCTCGAGTTAATTTTTTCATGCGCGTAGAGGAAAAAAATTGAGAATTTTTGAAAATTTTTTCTTCGTGCTTTATACGATGTTTGCATGACTCCGAAAAATTGCGAACCAATAAATTCAGAAACGAAAGTCTTCAACCTTCAAAAGTTAATTTTTTTCAACTTTCTATAAGATCATTTTTCACTGAGATACAGCCTGTTGAATACCACCAAAAAAATTCTGAATATTTTTCGGTTCCTTTAATTGTTGCTCGGAGTAAATGTTGACAATATTCGAGAAATTACGAATTTAAAATCATTGTATGAAATTTTTTATGTGCATCACGTTTCCCCTCATAAATCCGCTTTTTCCACAAATAATTGTTGGTTCCAATAGTACAGTTATTGAATTGCATTTAAAAATTAAGCAAATCAGACCTACATCCAATAGGTCTCATCTTTAGTTTTAAATCAAGCATGAATTCACAACAAACATTAATTATTTTTTACACCAAACTCTATTTAGTACTAATGTATAATTTTTTCAGCGTTTAGATATAAGAGGTAGGGTAAAAGTTCTCCATGGTCAAAATCGTAAGTTAGAAGAGCCCCCCTTAGCCCTGTTCGCAATTTGCACCCCATTTGGACCCCCCTCACTTCTAGAAATTCCACAAAAAGAAGTTATGTTCAAAAGTAAGCACAAGTTGGATCTTTCGCTGGTTTCGATGGATCAACGGTAAGTATGAAAGACAAAGGACGCGGCCTTGTGATTTCAATTAGAATTTTTTCAGGGGAAAAATGTTACTAGGGTATTCAGATTCTGAACTGGCCAACATGGGTGGATATGATTTGGTGCACTTTGATGACTTGGCCTACGTGGCTAGTGCGCACCAAGAACGTAAGTTCAATATTAATGAAGAAAATTTTCAGTGTAGAATGAACTTCGTTGAGTGTGATGGAAATTCGATCCATTGATATGTCCTTGGAGGGTTTAGTTTAAATTCGAGGAGGGGCGTTACCCGCGTGAAGTCGTCTGACCTCGCTTGTAAAGATCTTTTGTGCAACCCCGTGTGATTTACTAGTCAGGCAGTGATTCTAAGAACCACGAGCTGAGGTGATTAGCCTTTTTCGGTGAACAGGTTAACACGCGCTTAGTAGGTGTTGGGCTATCTCAGCGGCAGAAGCGAGTCGTTTAAGGATTTCTTGAAGTGTAGGGTATGGAATCTGAAAATATATAGTCTGTCCTAAGTTCAGCCTTTTAACCTTCAAGGTTAAAGGAAATTGTGTAAACTTATAGCCCCACGTAAGGGTGCCATTTGTGTAAGGTTAAAGAAAGATCACGCCCTTTCACGTTGGTCACCTATTGTGTAAGGTTATGATATAACACTTAATGCCCCATGTAATCAGAACATGAAACCACATTACATTTTTATGAGATGAAGCGAGATAATATGCTTCTAGTCCGGCTAATGATAATCAAAACTTGAACAGCCGAGATTTATTCTTCTCTGATGAAATTAGCTATTTACAATAATATCTATTATTACAAGTTGAAACATCAAAATATGAGGACAAAAATATCTACCAATTGTTAAAGGTGTTAGAAATCTAACTCCCTCCAAAAAGGTGTTGAAGGTCTAACTCCCTAAAAGAAAGGTGTTGAAGGTTTGAACTCCCTCCGAAAAGGTTATTAAAAACACTTGCATCGGTTTTTTGTATCGGCAGGATTCCACAATTCCCCGAGATCTCTGATAATCTTAGTTCACATAAAGAAAATTCAAGAAAAGAAAAATTGTCCACGTGTTCACCGAAACACTGGCACAGATAAATCGAGAAATTGAAAATCAGAGGTTCAAGGAATTACGAAATGTTCGAATTCAATAAATCAATTATAACAAAGATAAACTGATCTAGAAGGAAAGTTGATTCATCAGATGATTGAGGAAATTAGATGGAAAGCCACCCGATTCTCAAAATGGCAGAACACAAACGTGCTACTCAAGTACTTCACTTCACATGAAACAAACGAACTATTAGCAAAAATGAAACAATGGTTGTCTGATTAACTTTGTACTCACCGATATTTATTAATCGCCACAGATAATTTAGTTCATGCGAGAATGAGAGAACAAAACCACACCCTGTGGTCCCAGGTTAAAAGAACTGGACTCTCCCGTCGAGTCGATCGCCCAGTTTTCCGGCGCGCGCGCAGCAGAGGCCGAGTTTTTCGAGTGATCCCCGATCTAGGACGCTCCGAAAACTCCCGAATTTGAAATTGGCAAATCATACCGTTACAAGCCAATTGAATTCTTCCCCATTTTCGCAATATTTCACCTTGATCTCATATACAACACTTCTATTCGATCATATTTCACATATAAATTTTGCTCTTTCGAAAAACTTGGAGGGAAGAACAAACCAATTTAAATTAAACTATGAAAAAATTGAAGAAAGTGGCAACGAACAAAATAACGTCAAAAGCATTTTCCTCAAAACTTGTTAATATTTAGGGGGTAATTTTCATTTTCTATAAGTGTATGAGTGTGGTCCTGAAAGTCACAATTTCTGAGATACAGGTTGATGAAATAAAAAAAAACATTATGATGATAACTGAGATACTGACATCAAGAGAGTCTTCCGGGCTTATTGGCCGTGGTCTGTTAGGAATTATCTAACGTTTCGCCTACAACTGCGGTAGGCATCTTCAGAGGATTCTTGGTCTCAGGTTGTAATTCGATCGCTGAATTTCCGAAAGTGATGCTGCATTCGATACGTTGGCCTGGGCTATACCCTGATTAATGGCGGGAGAAAGTAATGGATTTACGGTCGTGATGTTTATTGGTCCATCGCTCTAACTTTAAATTGGCTTGATTTTGGTCTTTTCCAATACCTGCAACCATGCGCTATGTATCATAGGAATTTCCCTTCTGTTCAAGTTGTGCTTATGTTTATATATCTCAATGGCTTCCATGTTCATCCAAGGATAGAAACTTTTGATGTTCGAAATAGCCTCTACCTTTGAGAAAACAATATTGAGTCCATCTATTAGAGCATGTTCCGCTAGGGCGGATTTCTCTGTCTGATTTAGTCGACAGCATCAATCATGCTCCTTTATTCTCGTATTGATACTCCGTTTCGTTGTACCAATGTAGACTTTGGCGCAGTCTCAAGGTATCCAGTAAATACCGGGTTGAAAAGTAGCTCGACTTTGTCTTTGGTAGTTCTGATCATTTGGCCAAGTTTTTCAGTTGGCTTATAGACGGTCTCTATATTGTGCCTCTTCAGTATTCTACTACAGTAGAACCCCGATTATCCGGTTCCGGTTTATCCAGGCGGCGGATTTTCAGTGCAACATTTTATATTGATCAACCGTGCGCTGATTATCCGTGCCAGGCGGTTAGATCAGGGGTTTTCGCACAAAAACGCCTAACGTACTGCACAGACATTCGTTTCGGGGCATCCACATTAAAATCAATGCATCGAACCGGTTCTTATCTTACTATGGAACAAAAAAATGAAAATAATAATTTTTTTATATGTGTAAAAGCATCTTTTCTTCTTGGAATATAGTAATTCACTAAATAAATTGTTATGAACAATGAAAACTAATATTTCGATTATCCGTGTTTTCGATAATCGGGCGAAGGCTCGGTCCCGGCAGGCCCGGATAATCGGGGTTCTACTGTGATTCTATCGGTGACCTTAGGGATATATGGTAAGATAGCTCTTTCATTGGGGGTGAGTTGAGACGTGTTATCATCACTTGTGTAATGTTTAAGTCTTATTGCCTCTGAATTATATCCGGCTCGCAAAATCGTCGGGCTCTGTCTACGAGTTTTTTACAACTCCTCGTTTCTGTCGAGGGTGACTGCTTGTGTTGATATCTATCAGTGTAGGTTGGTTTTCTATAAACTTTGTGTTCTAGCTTCCCATTAAGCTTTCTAGTAACCAAGACGTCTAGAAAGGATAGAACGCCATCCTTTTCAATAGTGAATTGAATATTTGGGTGTCTTCTGTTAATTGCGAAAATAAGTATATTCTGTCGAAAAAACAGACCTCCCTCCTCCAGTTTTTTTTTTATTGATTGTCCCTCCAGAGGGACAAATGTACTGAGGGTATAAAAAAATTTTCACACCTTCTCCAGAAAACGAATATTTATTCTTGTAAAACTTGATACAAATTTACATTATCTTGTATAGGAATTATAAAACCATTTTCTTTTCCATCAGACATGAATGAAGTTCATATTTGGCACAGAAATTATGTGTTTTCATTTTACATGACTCCATCTTACATTCAGTGTTATTTTTTTTGTCGTCTACCAACAGCAAATGATTATATGAATCATATCATGATTTTTTCTTCCATTATATTCAAATCTTTCAATAATGTGTTGATGTTTTCAGCAACTCTGTCAGAATCATCAGTCCAACCCTAATCCTCTTCATCACATAAATCAGGAATATCTTACCCAATATCATTTTCGAAGTATAGGAGAATTAACTCTCGAGTAAGGGTTTTATTATGCCATTATACATGATCAACAACAAAAAAGTTATATAATTAAAAAAAAATTATTGTAATGACTCAAAAATGAGACGTTCAGTGTATTTGTCCCTACACAGGGACATACTATTCTGGGTCCTGGTGGGCCGTGGTAATAGTGAATGAACTGTAATCAATTGATTAAATACAAGTCTTCAGTATTTCTACTTACCACCAAATAGCACAAAAACCTTTTTTCAAAATACTAAGAAGAGACTTGAGTTCAAACAGAAATGCTCAACCAAAACGCACACTGAAGAACCAAAAACTGCTTCGCATTTTGCGAATTTGCAATTTGAAATAAATTTCATAGAAGATCCTGCTTGTTATTTCGCATGTAGTAGATGTCCCTCGAGAGGTACGCGAACACTCGACTTCAGATGACACCATATACAGTGTATATGATTGCCTGAAAACTGATGTCCCTGTAGAGGGACAAAAACAGTGAAAGGGTTAAGATGGGATAGGAAAGCATCCAACAAGCGACAAGAGTATCGTCCACATAACGTAGCCATGTGGATGGTTTATGCAAAACCGAAATGTTAATGATCGTTGGCGTAACTAGAGTTGACTCATGAAAGGGTTCATGCCACCGATCAGAAAAACATTTCGAGTTTAAATATTTTTCAATCATTAAAAACAATACCCCCCACGTTACGGCTTTTCTAATCAACGAGAGTAACTATAACCCGTTCAAAAATTCATCTACTCAGGCTTAATTTCTAGTTACAAAACATAGGTAGGTAACTGAAAATGTTCAAGCGGCCATCAAACAAAATTTATAAATATAACCTAGAAAAGAATTTGATATTTTTCTAGGCAAATCATTTTGAAATTGTAAAGCTTGACAATAGTTTCATATTTTAAATAAATTTGAATGCTTGATATGCAGATTTTCCTATAAGTATATAAAATATTATTAGGAACTAGTTATAATTGTTCGATATCGAAATGAAACTTTTAATCACAGTGGAATATACAATTTGAATTATTCTGTAATTAGTTGAACATGATTTAGCAACATATATTATACAAAGTGTAATGGAATCAGTTTTCAGTCTTTAAGTTAAGGAAAAAATTCACTCATCGAGAATATTGAAAATGAGGAATGAGCTATTCGCCTCCAAATCAGTGTAGTAATTCTCTTCGATCTAGTTCCCAATTTCATCCTTCAGCATATAATGAATTTTCTCGAAACGATAAGTTCCATCCAATAAAAAACCTGCAACAAGAGTTTTAAATCTTGAAATTTTCTACAAACTTAGTCCCTATTATTTTGTCCCTAAGATTCACCATTCCAGAGATATCGCCATTCTAAAGCCTGGTCAAGACGGGTGAAATGTAATGCGTAATGTAGTGCACGAGATGAAAATATCTTATTTCCAGTGGAAAAGTGCCTCTAGAAAATTTCAATCGTTTTCAAATATTTTCGTAAATAATAAAGTTATGGAACATTTTCGAAATAGATAATATATCGAAAAAAAAATATGAAGATATCGTGAAACGGTTTTCACTTATGGTGTTTTCACAAAAATCGAGCCCAGGACTCCTTTCAACACTTTCACTTATCTAGTACAGAAGTACCAGAAACAGCCAAAACCAAGCATGATTTCTGAAAGTAGATTTATAGGGGTCGGAGAAAATACTTTTTCATTTTACTCTTTTTATGAATTCAAGAGAAGATGGGAGGTGAAGCCATTATAATGATTCATAATAGGTTATATACCACCCTTGGAAACCTACCTACCGAATTAAATTTTTCCAAGCATAGGATCTATTTGAACCTGAGTAATAATGTAGTAAAGATTCAATTCTATGAATCTTCCTAATAAAATTGCATTCAGTACACAATTTCTTGAATCTTACTGATGTTATTATCTCTCGAAATTAAATTACTCCAAATCTTTGCATATCAGTGAAAAAATGAAAAATAAAATTAGATTATATTATTATATAAATAGATATATATATATATATATATATATATATAATATATATAAATAAATTATATTATTATATAAATAATATTCCACGAACAGCAAACATTTGAGTTTTAAGAGTTTGACCCCTTGAATTTTTGGTATATAAATGTGTGTTTGGAGAACATTTATGAAACCCTCACATTGAAAATCATTGTATTCGATAGAATCTTTTTGCGAGATTAATTGAAAATAAAAATTTTTCAATAGCTCAAAAAAGTATTTCTTTTGATCTAGAAATATTCTGTTAAAATATATTTACAAGAGAGATACTCACCATCACCATCAATATGTCATGGTCATAATTGCCTCAGCTCATCTGATTCAGCTACTCAAAAGTCTCTTATCCTGTGGCATCGCAGAGAGACACTAAGGGCACTAAGGGGGCTATCCAGCCCAACCGAAAAGCTCTAAATGAGACCCCAATAACTATTGAACTTACCGATTCGCGACATTTTTCCCATGAAGTAATGAACAAAACCTACACAAAGGTACAGTTATCATTCTCGAAATAACGCGAAATATTACTGAATTATATTCAAAACACATATAAGGTTCACAGTAATTCGATTCGACATATCACTCACTCACACCCTGTGGTACCCTATTTTTAATAGTTTTTTATATAGTGTCAAGCTTTTCGGTATTTCTCTTTCAACGTCGCCACTATTCCCAAATGATAAAAAAACATATATGGTTTCCAATAATTCCATTCAAAATTCAAATTATCACTCAAATACTCACTGTGCTACTCTGTTTCAAACAGTCTCTTTAAGCATCTCCAAATGATCGTTTTATTGGGCTCAAGATAATCAAGAACTATCTTAGGTATTTGATGTGGCAAACAAGTCTACCCTAGCTTTAAAGAAGAAGTAGCCTGAAGCTTGGAAATCGACAAGTTGATAGATATGTTTGAACAAAAAAATTAAAAAAGATTCATGCATTTTTGTTAAATAATTTTTGGGGTTTTTTATCACATTGATTTCTTTCTAGTTATTCCATAATCTATATTATTTTGTTTAGAAATTCTTGTTATTCAATATGTTTTTTTCTTCTTCTTACATTTTCTTCAATATTTTTCTTTGAAAAACGTCAGGGGAAACTTGTCATACATAATATAGATCTAAAAGGGCCCCCTATTAAAATTTTGCGGGGGAGGGGGGCGAATTTCGCTCTACGCCACTGCTCTTATCCCCTCGGAGTTTTGAACTGCTGAATTTGTAATTACGATATTGAAAGGGTTGAAAAAATGGTCAATAATTAGTTACACGTGAAGCCAATATTTTGCATGGAGCCACATGGCACCTATGATCAATGATTTTAAATAGTACGATGTATTCATGTAAACGAAGGGGTATGATGGAATCTCAGAAAATAATATTTTTGTTCATGTTATCATCAAAAATATATTGTGATGATTTCCGTTGGATGGACTCAATATGAATTATTGATTGGCGACACCGTCGAAGTTACCAAAAGAATGAAATATGACCTCTGACTTCTTAGCTATTGAATAAGAAAATTTTTAAGAATGTGATGGCACCAGTAAGTAACAAACGTCAGTAAAATTAAATATTCAGCGTCTTATTCTCAATCATTTTCCACTTCCACGAATAAATTGAAAACGTTTTCAATACTTTTTACAAATTTCTTTCGTGACCATTCATCATAGTAGTTCTCCGACAAGCAGGTGACCGCCTATTTGTAATTCATTTTCACTCCAGCAATATCGATTGAATCATTTTTAGATGGATGATGGATAGAGTTCAACATTCTTTCAATGTTTGAATTTATAGCTCTCGTTTTGAAAGTCACATTTTTTATTCGAGAAATTTTATTTCACGAATGAAAGATGCATTTTATCGAGTTAGATATGAATCATTGAAACTGCAATGGCATGTTTTAAATTGCCACACAATAACTTTCATAAAAAATTTAATACGATATGAGATAGGTAATAACATCAATATCTGCAAATAAAACCATTCACCTGAAAATGCTCACCTCTCACCTGCTATTAGTAAACGGTTTAATACTGTCAAAAAAACATCTAACACATATGATGGAAATAATTAATAATAATAACTAAACCGCAGATTTGCAATTTAATCAGATTAAAGACATCTGCTAAATGATAACATATACGTACAATATGTAGTGGTGACAGGTAAACTGCTGATTAAAGGTTAGCGAGAATTTCAATAACTGTAGATTTGCAGTTCAATTATTTTGATCAAAGACTTTCATTAACCATAATTATAATGTGGTAATGAATAATAAAGTGTTAACTAGCGACTTCTAAACTTTTATTAACGGCAGATGCGACATTCAATAATTTCTAGGAAGAAATCTGAGAATAACACTAGTTTATACTCTAGATTTCTTTATTTCATTGAATCAAAAACAAAAATAAAAAAATTTATGAAATCTGAAACAAAATTCATCTATATATAAGAATATACAAGAATTGTTATATTACAGCTTGATTGAAAAATTGATTAATATATAAAGAGTTGATTACTCTAAATCTATGACATCAAATATTTGGTTAGAGTTTTGAGATATCACCATTCAACATTAGCAACAAATATATATCATACATATAATTAAACTGAAAAACAAGAATTCTTCATGAAACTCAAGAATACACAAACTTATTATACACAATTAATTATGGACAATCTTCAGTCAATTCAAAAATGTTGAACATCTCGTATATGTAAAACAATAGCGGTTCCTACATACCGATAAATCTCCCAACCTATGACTCCGAACCCGAATTCGCCTGCATGAGAGTGTTTCCATTTGCTCATTAACTTTGCAATCGACAGCTTAGGTAAACGAATTTACTTGTCACTATTGTCCCAATATATGCGCTATAATTAAATTTTACCAAGATAAAAATTTTAATTGGCCCATTTTCTCAGTGTGTAATTAAGAATTCAAGAGGAGTAAGTATTGAACTATAGTCCATCCATCGAGATGCGATAGCGCCAGTAAACAACTAAATGTACGCCCATAGGGTTATGAATATTTTCATTGGCTGCCGTTTAGTGCTTTCTCCGTCTTCTCCAGATCTGTATTACGACATACAAGTGATTCATCTGAAATTCTCAGTTGCTTGCGACGGTATCGGTTGCGCGGTCGGTACATTAAATCCGTTCCTGATGAATGTGGCCACGCCTGTTTTGACGGGCTATCTCCCCTCGTTGCATAGAGTAAAGAGTCAGGAGCTTCCTTGTCATGGCCTCCTCATCGAGCCAGACCCTGGTGACCCTAGGCAAATGGTCTACTGGTGCCCTTTTCCCACCCATTTTTTATGATAATTGCACAATAAGATTTCTTCACAAACAACTACGTTTCACAGAAAACAGAAAAGCAGGTCGTTTAAAGAAAATACTATAGCCATTCATAGATTAATTATTCACACCACATACGAAGATTGTGCATTTGAAAAGTGAAATTTTCAATGTAAAAGTAAAAGATGATCAAGCCAAAGATTTTTTTCCTATCTTTCAACTCTGCATATTTCATATATGATATCAGAAAAATCTGTACTTAGGCTCAAGGTCTCCTTCACAGCAAAGGTACATTTGAAAATTCAATTTACTGCCTAGAAGTTCTCGCATTCTTGAGCCTAGTCAAAACAAAAAATCTCTTTCTGCCGAGCAGCTGGTTACTGGTGGGGTCAGAAAAATTCTAATTGCTATCTCAAGATTAGGAACAGTAGTTTTCAATCCACTTTCTATGATGTATTCTTAGATGTCATGAATTCCACTAATGCTTTCTGGGCTACATATATTTGAAGTGATGACATTCATTTTGAAATTAACTTCCGACGTCATTAGGGTAAGATCCATAGAGTAGCGGCGGAAAAACAATTCGCCCCTTCCGATAGCAACGTTTCGCGCTATTGCCAGCCCTATTATGAATACTTAATACAAGAATACCTACATAGATTCTCCCTATAATAAAATAGTAATAATACAGTAATACAACCATGACTGAAGGCAAATACTATTAATGTGCATAATGGCATTTAATATTACTTCTCGGTAAAGTATTTCACGAATTCTGTATTTTTCATCCCACGTTTTCGAAAAATCCCATCCTTAAGGTTCTGTGATATTTTTTCCACCGTTCATCCTCCCCTATATTCCGGCGCCTCCTGAAATTTGGCGCCCTGGGCAAATGCCCAGTCTGCCTCTATTGTAGGCCGGAGCCTGCATCAAGCCACTAATGCCGTCCCACAAAGCAAGTTCAATGAATCACAAATTAACAAATATAATCGAGAAAAATTATCTTTCAGATATGGGATCACATAATTGTATCAAATATTATTCATTCAAGCAACGAACAAAATTCTCAATTTTATTCATTTGTTAACATTAAACTCATTCCTGAACTTAAATGCTCCACCATTTACCACGACAGATATACTATAAAATTAAAGGAACTGAAACATTTTTAAAATGTTTTAGTGATTTTCAACAAACTGTATCTCAGTATCTCAGTGTATTGGAAATGAAAAAACTTACTTCTGAAGCTTGAAGACTCTAGTTTCTTAATTTATTGGTTAAAAATTTTTCGGATTACCGGTGGCCACGCAATCCTCGGATAAATCAGGAAGACGAAATTTTCAAAATTTTTAAAATTATTATTTTTGCTCTACGCGTATGGAAAAATTTTTCCGAGTTAGACCGATGCTGTTTATTCAGCTCTAGTTTGCTTTTCACGTCCCTCGAATATGACCATCTGTCTCCGAGATATCTAATGTTGAATGCAAAAAAATTTCACTCAACTGCAGATATCTCCGGAACTACAAGTCGCTTAGCAAGCCGACAGGAGGTTTCTTTTTCCGCCGTCGTGGTACATTCATTCTATGAATGAATGAAGAATCTACGATGACTGCCGAAATGCTTGAAAAAACAAGTGATATTGAACGATACCTGAACCAATTCGATGCTACCATTGAACTTATGTAAAATTGGTTCAGTGACTTACTTATTTATTTTAATCAATATTAACTTCTTTTTTCATATTGAAATTATTTATTTACTGTTATTATTATTTACTTGTTTATTTATATATACACTCTTAAATATCTTATCTATACTTATTCCTTCATTTTATTTATACAAAGTTGCATTGCTCAACTTTGGAATTGTGACTGGTTGCATGACCAAAGGTCTAAAGCCAACTCATTCAATTAAAAAAAAAGACTTGAAATCACATTTTTTATTCCCATCATCCATTTGGTGCGGATAAATCAAGCCTGTCCTTTGATCATCTAGCTGTTTGTTTCAAACTTCGCAAATTGACACAGAGAGTACCTACTGTTTCATATCACAATGCAAAATGTGGGCAACTTAGGTACTTAATACAGCCTGGAAAGTTTTCATCAAATGTTTTTCTTTCATTCCAGTTCTTAAGACAGGAGCATCAGGAATGATTGCGTATAGAATCCAAACCAAAGATAGACAGTGGCAATGGCTTCAAACCAGCTCAAGACTTGTGTACAAAAATTCGAAGCCTGATTTCGTGATAAGCACCCATCGTCCTCTCATGTAAGTATTACTTATTTCACTCAACTTGTGTTTCATTTATTAGAGTATAACAAGATGCGAAAGATGTTCAACGATTTCTTTTTTTATTGATTTATAAATTTTCACATGTGTTAGCGTTTTCATATTTCATTTTCAATTCGAGAAAAAAATTAGAAATTAAAATCTTTCTCGTATAAACATGAGAATTCTGGCTTCTATTAATACGTTGTTTATTCAACATATTTCTTGGTTATGAGTACCTACCTACATCATACTTTTACCAATTACTCTCGTTCTGGGGGTAGTCCCTCTTTCAGTGGCGACTAACAGTTCTCTTCAATATCCTACCTATCCTCCGAAACGGTAGATTCGGAGCATTCAATTATTTAATTTCTTTCAAGCATGCTTGACGCCTATTGAATACTCTATACTTACTTTTTTTTTACTATTTTTGAATAATTCTCAGCCATCACATTCTACAATCGATACATAATTTGGAGGGTAAAATTGCTTCATACAAGAGACCCACCACATTATAATTTCATTGATTGGAAGAGAAAGCATTGTTTGAAATTTGTATACACATCTCACAATAAATCAAGGACATGTTTATTCTGCTAAAAATGATTTGTAAAACTAAAATATTGATTGAAAACTTTCTATGAAAACTACCATGTTGGCTGATCCTTCATATTTTCTTTTAGGGAAGAAGAAGGTCGCGATTTACTAGGGAAACGAACCATGGACTTCAAGGTGAGCTACTTGGATGCTGGTCTTCCAAACAACTACTTCACAGAGTCAGATCAAATATTGAGCAGTGCATCTAACGTGACTTCCCATAGTGTTCCTGTCGTTCCCTCCAGAGTGAACAAACGTTACAAAACACAGCTCAGGGACTTCTTGTCTACTTGTCGAACGAAGCGCAAACTTCCACACACAACAAACGGCCAATTGACACCTCCAGCCAACAACAGCGTATCTTCCGCTGTTGTGACCCCAATGCCTGCCGTAGAATATATCGGATCGGATGGCTGTTCAGCCACCTACAACATGTATGCGTCGCCGTATTCGACGCCGTCTTCAGACCACAGTCTCTCGTACATGGGACACACAAATTTTCAGCATACCCTTTACCCTAGTCCAGCCGCCTTAGACAACAGGTACTTGACAGCTACTGATAACTTGTTTCATCAGTATAGACCTTTGAGCACTTACTACCCTGACTATCACCATAGTGCAGCCTCTACTTCATATGTTGGGAACAGTTTTTTGGATATGTCATCAAGAACAGCAACGGTTCCTACTTATGAACATGGATCTACAGCTACCTCTCATCACACTTCATACCGTACCACCGTTATGCCAGTGGATGAGAAGTTGTATCCATGTCCTCAAGTATTAGATTCTACAACCAACAAGTATCCTCCATATGTGGATAGCTCTAGGGGATATGTTGTAGCCGGTTCCACGAAATGCTTGGACGTCAGTTGGCCTTACTCTGTTAGTCCATCGTCTGGGATCATCCAACCTGTACAGGTAGTAAGCACACAGTTGGATTTAGCTCATAAAACATGTGGAAAAATATCTAAACATTCGTCCATGGATGGCATATCTCCAAACCACTCATCTCCCCCTTTATCAGCAGGTCTTATAACACCCAAAATGGAAGATGTGAAAACTGATGGATCCTTATTACAAACAGACAATTCTCATCATATCGCAATAAACCAAAACTCTGTAACTCCACAACATTTTTCTCCAATTCCTGCCAGTGTGTCCGAGGTTCCAAGGCAAACAGTCCTGATGTGGGGTTCGAATCACATAGCCCCTGTTAATAGCAGGTCCCCATCAACAAGCCATGGCTATTCTACCCCACAACCTTCGGAGACTTGTGATTCTCTAGCGAATATGACGGAGATTGGAAACGCGGAAATGTGTAAGTGGAATGGAGAATCCAATAAGACTGAAACTTCAATGCAAAATGTCGAACCTGAAAGCCCCCAACAACACCATTCGAACCACCATAACAACCATCATAATAATAGGGTGGTTATGGTTCTGTGATGAAAAGTATGCATCAAAATTGTAAATATATTATTGAAAATATCAGAGAGCATGCGAAAATTTCATTCAACACATGTTACCATTTCCTGAAAGAGATGTTGAAAACTTGTCTGTGAAAGAAATGCCTATTGTTTCGTCAGAATTAATTGTCTGACCCAAACAAATATTGTCGAATGGAAGTAATTCTTTCACTTGACGATTTGAGATGATTACAGCCTATATATCACCTGAATTTACCGAAACATATCTTCCTGCAAATGTTCTTTGTTGTCGTTGTCTTCGAATTTAGAATTTCCAATTGGATTTAGATAATGGGAAATTTGTAAACAAAGAATAAAATTCGTTTTTACTCAATTAGAAGTGTAATATAAATATGAGTGAAACTGAAGCATCATTCCATTTTCTGTTTATTTCACAGTGAACCTATGCTAGTCATTGAAATGTTTATTTATAATATTAATAATTGTTATACGAAATGAGTCATATATGTGACACGAGTTAATAGTTCAAATTTTCGATTTTTTTTTTTATATAAATATTTCCAATTAATATCCGATTTTTTTATTTCTCCGAAAGGTGAAAACAATTCAGTTTCGAAATATTGTACAATAAAGATTTACTATAAATATTCTATTAGCTGAATGTATTGTGTATGAAAAATATATGAAATATTTAAATAAATGAAAAGTTATATTATATACAAGAGGATTTTGGATTCACCCTGAGATCATTCACATCGCGCTTTATATTTTACAGCAATGCGGGTAATTACCCCCCCCCCCATGAGTATCGAAAACCTGAAAAAAAGGTACCTACACAACGTGATGCACATAAAAAATTTCATTTAACAGTTTTAAATTCCTATTTTCTCAAACATTGTCAATACTTCGAGCAACATTAAAAAGAACAGAAAAATATTCAAGTGATTTTCAAGAGGCTGTATCTCAGTGAAAAATGGTCTTATAGAAAATAAAAAACTAACCTTTGAAGCTTGAAGACTCTTATTTCTGAATTCATTGGTTCACAATTTTCCGGAGTACCGGGAGTCATGCAATCATCGGATAAGGTACGAAAAAAAGATTTTCAAGATGTTTCAAATTTTTCTTCCTCTGAGCATATGGAAAAATTTTTACTAGCTTGACCAATGCACATGTCGCATAACCTATTTATTTAGATCTAATTTGCTTTTAATGACTTTCAGATATAACCATTTGTCTTCGAGATATCATGTTTTGAATGCAAAATGATCCTTTTTCACTCAACTGCTGATATCTTCGGAACTACTGATCGCCTAGCGAGCCGAAAGGCGATTTCTTTCTTTACAGAAAACTTCCTACAAGAATCTGTTCTGTTCAAAAGAATTTTTTTTTCACTGGTCACATAAACGTGAAAAAAGAGCAAAAAATGCTATTTTGAGTTTTTTTGTATCTTCGTCAATATTGGCAATAACATATTTAAAAATCAGAAATGTGAAAATAAGTTCATTAATTTTTTTTGGAGCTTCAAAGCGTCTGACAAAAGATTTGGCCCATGGAAAGTGTCTGACACCTATGATACTATTCTAGAAATAATATTCTACAAAACATATATGAAAATCAGCCATGTGAAAAGAAGTTACATTATACAGTTCTGGGATCTTGGACTATTAAGTAAGCAAGGCGACAAAAACTATCTCAAATATTCGGACATTATGAATTTATTTCATTCAAATATGTGCTATGAGCATGCGTTCAGAACATGAAACAATTGCTCTTTACGTTCATACAAAATTTTCTATTGAAAAGTTAAATCAAATGAATTTAAAATGAAAATACAGAATAGGAGTATTTGGTAAATACATTTTTTTTATTGTGAAAGAAATCTATTCCAAATAAAATTATATTACTGTGTTAAAGATAAGAGACCAAAAAAAATGTATTCTCATAAAAAAATTATAAAAAATTTCACCTACAATAGATAAAATGAAAATAATATTAAAATAAAAAAATATACATAGATGGATATGAAGACTTCACAACCTTAAAAGGTATAAGGAAAATTTGTATTATGAATACAAGCATAAAATTCATGGGGGAATATTTTTTTTTCCATGGCCGCTATTTTTTTTTTAGAAAACTGAAGGTAAATTGAAGCACTTTGATGAAAAATTATATTTATATGTTATTGTTCCTCAGGATAGTATTCCGATGGCTATGAGAGATATCATAAGTCAACAGCTCAAAGGCAAAAAATTGAAAAGGCAGAAAACATACACCGAAGAAACCAGAAAATTTGCACTAACTCTCCAATTTTATTCTGCACGTGCGTATGAATATGTGAGAAAAACCTGGAAAATATGTTACCGCACTCCTCAAAATAGAGAAATTGTTATAGTGTGGTCGACGGTAAACCTGGTTTTTCATCTGAAGCCTTTGATGCTATCAAGACCCTCTGCAGAAGAGAAGAACAAGTTTACTGCAATCTTGTAATGGACGAGATGAAAATTAAAGAACTATTGGTTTTTAACAATAACAAGTTTTATGGCACTGTGGACATGGGGACAGGCATGACAGCTCATAATGAGTCTGCTACAAAAACATCCTATGCATTAGTGTTCATGACCGTTGCCTTGAATGGACACTAGAAAGTACCCCTGGGATATTTGCTCATGAAAAGTTTGACCTGTAAAGAACGGGCTAATATTCTTCAAAAATGTCTGGAATTGCTTCATGAAACAAATAGTCACGTTTATTCGTGAACCTTTGATGGTGCATCGAAAAATATTTCCATGACTTCCTGTTTCGGAGCAAATCTAAATATTTTTGTCATCTGCCTTAAACCCATGGTTCATTAATTCATGTAACAGTGAGAAGATCTTCATTTTTCTCGATGTTTGCCATATGATACAGTTAGTTAGGAATGTGTTTGGGGATTGAACAATTTTACAAACTGGTTAAGGGTTAATTAAATGGGAATATATTGAAAAGTTGATACGTATCCAGACAACGGAAGGTCTTCATGCTGCGAATAAGTAAGGATATAAACATTTAAATTACAATGACAACAGAATGTTTGTTGAGTTAGCAGTTCAAACTCTTGGTTTGAGTACTGCAAAGGCTCCTTGATTTATGAGACAAGTCGGTTTCTAAGATTTTGATGAATGCAAAGCTAAAATAGAATTCTGTAAAATTTTCAAAAATGCATTCGATCTTCCCAATTTTAGCAGTAAGTATTCAAAAAAAAATTATTAAAACATATCTTTACAGAAAAATAACATAAATGACACAAAGCGAAACATAGAAAAAATTACAAATCACATGATTAATTTAAAAGATAAAAATGAACAACAGTTCCTGCTAACTGCAAAAAAAAGCTTTTCAAGGTATAATTGCATCGCTCAATATATTGAATTTATTCATTACATTGTCTGCGAAAGGTTTGGAGTATTTTCTATCATTTAAAGTATCACAGGATGCAATTAAGACATTTTTCGGCGCTATGTGAAGTAGGGGAGGATTTAACAAAAATCCGAATGCTAAGCAATCTGAATCAGCTTATAAGCGGCATGTCATAAAGCATGAGATTGGAACCTCAAATTCTAATTGTTTAGCAGATGGAATTGAAATTCTTCATGCTTCTTCGCAAAGAGACACATCACAAAGCGTTGTTGGTGATGATATCTCCACCAATATTTTGAATTTCGAACATGATTATGTCCTTATCTCCCTAACCTGGACAATGTCATGAAATATATTGCCCATTTTATTATCCACAAACTTGTCAAGAGCCGACAGGTAACTTGCGAAGTATGTACAGCTCATTTAAATACTTCTTTCGATTCATCATCTTCCTATCTCACAATTTTGAAAAACCGCGGATAGTATCTTAATCCTTCATCTGATGTTATTCATATATCTATGTTCTGTAACTGAAAAAGTTATGGGGAGTACCAACGAAGATATTTTGTCAAATCGAAATATTGAGATGGATTAATTTGCGAGTGATATTTGATACCGAGTCTATGAGGATCCATAGTAATAGCCAAGAAACTTCTGAAAACCATGAAGTTGTTTCAATAAAATTAATTATTGAAATATATATATTAAAGCAAGAAAAGTCAGAAAAGTCTCAAAATATGAAACAAAAATTCAAGTGCCAGTGATTCCTAGATTGAATTATGTAGTCATTAGCAAGAAACATTTTTTCTCAACATTGATAACATCATAGTGAGCTATGATGTTTTTTTAGTTTGCCTTTTCATATGCAGACTTCACATTTGCAATTTTCTTTTGTTAAAATATTTCACAAAATAAACTGTAAAAATATAAACTACTAAATATTGAAAAAAATCTCCTCACAGGGATCAATAATCATGTGCGGTTGGCGTAGTGGATATGGCTCTTGACTTCGACCTGGCAAGTAGACGTTCGAGTCTCCGACAGGGAAGAAATTTTCTAGTATAGAGAAATCGCTGAAGCATTCACAGTGCTATGCCAAAGGTGGAGTTGGGACACTGTGACAAATCCTATTCAAAATACACCCATCCTTCTTCTAACTCGCACAACCTTCAAGTAGCTTCTGAGGGGTTTCACAGAAACAGGCATGGAAATATAAGAATAAATAATAAATATACAAAAATTCAAAGCCACCTAGATTGTTACAGTTATTTGTAAAGACCATTCTCGGGATTGAATTTTTGTTTCCAAAAGATTCTACAGTCACTATCTGTATTCATCTCATGTGGTAAATAATCTCAATCCTTCCTAAGCATTTCACATAAGGGAAATCTGGTAAAACAATTATGAAAATCTCACAGAATTTTATTTTAGATTAGTTCAAGAAGGGGTTACAGCGACTTATGGTCTATTGTGCCCCCTGACAAAGCTGTTCTCACCACACCCTTTACAGCTTGTTTTCCAGTTCCAGAGATCTAATGAAATCCAATATCTGGGAGGCTTCAGCGAGGCTGATTCCACATCCCTACAAGTTATTCGACCAAGGCATTCTTTCCTTTGGCTTACAATGGCAAAGCAATCAGTGACTGGGTGAAGGGGAGTTCCTTCGTCTTCCCCACAGAATCTACACTTGTCAGTGTCCAATAAACCCAATTCCAACAGATGCTTCCTGAGACGACAATATCCTTTAAGAAAGCCGATGAGGAGGTGAAGTTGGTTCTTACTAAAATCCCGATACTTTTTGGATCTTGTAGTGTCAAAGTTCAGAAGGAACTTTTTGGAGTAATCCATCGCTGTGTGTTTCCCTCTCTGCTTTCTCCTTCTGCAGAAACTCCTTCTTATAGGTACATTTTCTTATACCACAAAATGGTTCCGGGCCAGTGAGTCTGAGTGATGTCCGTGCACTCTCTCTGGCAAGTGTATTGGCTCCTTCATTCCTTTGATTTCCGAATAACAGGGAACCAAAATTAAAGAGACCCTTTTTTCCTGCCTACCACCTACTTCCTTTTTAGAATACCTTGGTAAATTGATCAAACATTCTTCAGTGAAAATTTACAATTTAAATCAAAATATTGATCATATGAAAACTCGTTTTCTAATTTTTGCTGAAATTGTAGGACCTGAAAACAACAAAAAATTACTGGTAAAAACATCTAATACTCCTCTCATAGTTTCCTGAGATATTTGCTTCACACAAATTTTAGCTATATATAATATATATATATATATATATATATATATATATATATATCTATATATATATATAGATATATATATATATATATATATATTAGTACCTGTACTTATAGTTTGTACAGATCACATTATAAAATAGTATTATATATATATATATACAGGGTGTACCAAGTTCGACGGCCTATTAGGCGTTTCTGGAAAACTAGACTTATTTGAAATCTGAAAATTGGGATTATGATATTGTTTGACATAATCTACCGAGCTAAGATATTCTTGGAGCCTGACCACTTTCAGTTATACAGGGAGCGAAAAAAAAAATTTCAAAATTTTATTTTTCTGTTTTTTTCTTTTTGAATTTGATAGAGTATGCAATTCTGAATACATTCGTACTCGAATCGTTGCATTCGTCGAAATACTTTCAAAAATATCAAGAAAAATCTGAAGAAAAAGAGAGAAAAGGGTATTCGGTATTATGTTTGTTATTCCTAATCTACATATCTTAAGCACAAACCGTTTTCACATTTTTGAAGTCAAAGACTGTGGAAATATTGTACATTTTTAAAATTTTGAAAGACTCATCACAGGGTGTTCCAAATGTTGGGTCAAAAATTGGGATCAAGATTGGCCCATAACTTTCGTTTTTCAAATTAGAACCCTATTTTTTTATGATTGCGTTGGATTGTATGAAGAAAAATGATGATAGTGTTCTAACATGTTAATGCTCCTAAAATTGATAATTCTTGAGTTATTTAGGATTTTCTGAATGTATGTGGTACGTAGCATCAAATTCATTTAATCTGTTTCATTTCAACTATGACCTGGGTCATAGAAGATGAATTATTCCACTAATGATATACACTTGAATACATCCGTACTGAAATCGTTGCATTCGTCAAAATACTTTCCGAAATATAAAAAAAAAACTGAACAAAAAAAGGTAGATAAGAGTATTCGGTATAATGTTTGCTATTTCTAATCTAGATATCTTGACCACGAACCGTTTTCACGTTTTTGTAGTCGAAGACAATGGAAATATTTTACATATTTAGAATTTTGAAAAACTCGTCACAGGGTGTTCTGAATGTTCGGTCAAAAATTGGGATCAAGATTGGCCCATAACTTTCGTTTTACAAATTAGAACCCTATTTTTTTATGATTGCGTTGGATTGTATGAAGAAAAATGATGATAGTGTTCTAACATGTTAATGCTCCTAAAATTGATAATTCTTGAGTTATTTAGGATTTTCTGAATGTATGTGGTACGTAGCATCAAATTCATTTAATCTGTTTCATTTCAACTATGACCTGGGTCATAGAAGATGAATTATTCCACTAATGATATACACTTGAATACATCCGTACTGAAATCGTTGCATTCGTCAAAATACTTTCCGAAATATAAAAAAAAAACTGAACAAAAAAAGGTAGATAAGAGTATTCGGTATAATGTTTGCTATTTCTAATCTAGATATCTTGACCACGAACCGTTTTCACGTTTTTGTAGTCGAAGACAATGGAAATATTTTACATATTTAGAATTTTGAAAAACTCGTCACAGGGTGTTCTAAATGTTCGGTCAAAAATTGGGATCAAGATTGGCCCATAACTTTCGTTTTACAAATTAGAACCCTATTTTTTTATAATTGCGTTGGATTCTGCGAAGAAAAATGATGATAATGTTCTATCATGTTGATACTTCTAAAATTAATATTTCTTGAGTTATTTAGTATTTTCTGATTCCATGTCGTACATTGCGTCAAATTCATAAAATCTGTTCCATAACAACAATGATGAATGAATTGAACAAGAAGGTGTGTCACTAGTGAGTTATTGAAATAATTTATCTTCTATGACCAAGGTCATAGTTGATATAAAACAAATTGAATGAATTTGACGCTACATACGACATAAAATCAGAAAATCCTAAATAACTTGAGAATTATCAATTTTAGGAGCAGGAACATGTTGAAACATTATCATCATTTTTCTTTGTACAATCCAACGCAATCATAAAAAAATAGGGTTATAATTTGAAAAACGAAAGTTATGGGCCAATCTTGATCCCAATTTTTGACCCAATATTTGGAACACCCTGTGATGAGTTTTTCAAAATTCTAGAAATGTACAATATTTCCACATTCTTCGACTTCAAAAATGTGAAAACGGTTTATGCTTAAGATATCTAGATTAGGAATAACAAACATAATACCGAATACTCTTTTCTCTCTTTTTCTTCAGGTTTTTTTCGATATTTTTGAAAGTATTTCGACGAATGCAACGATTTGAGTACGAATGTATTCAGAATTGCATACTCTATCAAATTCAAAAAGAAAAAAACAGAAAAATAAAATTTTGAAAATTTTTTTTTCTCTCCCTGTATAACTAAAAGTGGTCAAGCTTCAAGAATATTTTAGCTCGGTAGATAATGTCAAACAATATCATAATCCCAATTTTCAGATTTCAAATAAGTCTAGTTCTCCAGAAACGCCTAATAGGCCGTCGAACTTGGTACACCCTGTATATATATATATATATATATATATATATATATATAAATTTTTTTTACAAACTGGAGTCAAACCTTTAGGAATAAATAAATAAGAAGTTTTCTCTATAGGTACCTATCCTATATGATTCAATGAAATATTTTGTCGTTATTTCTGATGAATGATAGATCGATATGTTTTGACTAACTTGGAAAGTACGGCGACAGACAGCTGCAGGAACTTCAATCCTGGCATATCTGATCATAATGCACGGCTGCTGAATTTTACCATTTCTGGATGTTGCGCCCCTGAACTTACACATGTACATATGTATTTAACCTGTTGCCGCATCATTTAACGCATATGACTTTTAAACATTTTAGTAAAGATCTGAAGGAGATTCTTGTCAGAAATTCTTTTTATTCTCTAGAGGAATTCTGTGATTTTGTGAAAACCCTGTGAAGTAAAATGTAGATTTTATATATTATATATTCATGTCATCATGCTTGACGTATTCTGCTTTATGGAATAAATTTATTTATTTATTTATTTGCTCAATGGTTCTGATAACTGATTTTCATGAAAAACCTGAAATATTTTACATATTGATATTCTGGTAAAAAACGTATCATAATAAAATTTCAATTGTCCTAAAATTTTGCAGAGCCATAGTTAGAATATGTTTATTATTAGTGATGATTGTTCTAACTGCATTGATCCAAGTTCTTTATAAAAAATGCATAAATTAAGATGCGTTAACTGCACTCCTCATAGTATTAGAAAAATAATTAAACAAATCTTGAGCTAGAACGAAACGTGATATTTATAGTCTAATCAAATGTCTGTAATCTTAATCTAAGGTTTTGTTACTGTCAACGAAAAAATATAATACTGGTCGATAATTATCCGGTATCAATGGGTCACCCTTCTTAAAAACTGGCAGGGTCCGCGGTACTTTCAACACCTCCGGAAATACACCGACGAATACAGACACGTTCATCAAATCAGCTAAGTGATCAGCAATAATATCCTTGCAATTTTTTATTACGTTAATAGGTATTTCATCAATTCCTGCAGAAGGTTTGTTTTTTATTGAATTTATAACTTCTATAACTTCTCAAGCAGTTACCTCACGAAAAACCATTGAGTCACAGGGTTGACAGCTCTTTGTCGTACAATAATTGCGAGTCATCTGAAAAGAGCTATTTATTTTTTCATAAAAGTCGGTAATGAAAACTCGCCCGAATGCATCACAGATCTTAGCAGCATTCTCCAACAACGTACCACCCACAGACAGCCTGATTGAATCCCTTCTCACCTGTTTATTCTGAATTTTCTTTATAATACTCCACATAACTCTCATTTTATTATCACTACTCTCTATCAAACTCAAATGATGTTCCCGTTGGGACTTCTCTTGAAGTGACCTAATTTGCGCCTTCACCATTTGTCTTTCCTCATTAATCGAAGATCCCGGAAATTTGCTCGACAACCAACCCAACAACTCCAACCTGCCCAGCAGATAACGCACCTCATCAGAAGCATACACTCCTACCGTACCACAACACCTCACGTGTTTCGACCTTATAGGGAAGGCAACCTCAAAGCACCACATAAATTGCCGATAAAAGTCAACGAAGACCTCATCGACATCCACAATTTCAGAAACATCCAGGCCAACCTGCAATGAATTTCTTAAGAGATAATTAAACTCACCGAATGCTTCCTCAGTGTAGAAACGCTTTTTTATAATACGATGTATTATAAAAAAGCGTTTCTACACTGAGAAACGCTTTTTTATAATACGATGTATTATAAAAAAGCGTTTCTACACTGAGGAAGCATTCGGTGAGTTTAATTA
This sequence comes from Hippodamia convergens, assembly GCA_038502775.1. NCBI lineage: Eukaryota > Metazoa > Arthropoda > Insecta > Coleoptera > Coccinellidae > Hippodamia > Hippodamia convergens. The sequence continues at coordinate 61,928,732 of CM076609.1, read as the reverse complement.
TCTCTTAAGAAATTCATTGCAGGTTGGCCTGGATGTTTCTGAAATTGTGGATGTCGATGAGGTCTTCGTTGACTTTTATCGGCAATTTATGTGGTGCTTTGAGGTTGCCTTCCCTATAAGGTCGAAACACGTGAGGTGTTGTGGTACGGTAGGAGTGTATGCTTCTGATGAGGTGCGTTATCTGCTGGGCAGGTTGGAGTTGTTGGGTTGGTTGTCGAGCAAATTTCCGGGATCTTCGATTAATGAGGAAAGACAAATGGTGAAGGCGCAAATTAGGTCACTTCAAGAGAAGTCCCAACGGGAACATCATTTGAGTTTGATAGAGAGTAGTGATAATAAAATGAGAGTTATGTGGAGTATTATAAAGAAAATTCAGAATAAACAGGTGAGAAGGGATTCAATCAGGCTGTCTGTGGGTGGTACGTTGTTGGAGAATGCTGCTAAGATCTGTGATGCATTCGGGCGAGTTTTCATTACCGACTTTTATGAAAAAATAAATAGCTCTTTTCAGATGACTCGCAATTATTGTACGACAAAGAGCTGTCAACCCTGTGACTCAATGGTTTTTCGTGAGGTAACTGCTTGAGAAGTTATAGAAGTTATAAATTCAATAAAAAACAAACCTTCTGCAGGAATTGATGAAATACCTATTAACGTAATAAAAAATTGCAAGGATATTATTGCTGATCACTTAGCTGATTTGATGAACGTGTCTGTATTCGTCGGTGTATTTCCGGAGGTGTTGAAAGTACCGCGGACCCTGCCAGTTTTTAAGAAGGGTGACCCATTGATACCGGATAATTATCGACCAGTATTATATTTTTTCGTTGACAGTAACAAAACCTTAGATTAAGATTACAGACATTTGATTAGACTATAAATATCACGTTTCGTTCTAGCTCAAGATTTGTTTAATTATTTTTCTAAGACTATGAGGAGTGCAGTTAACGCATCTTAATTTATGCATTTTTTATAAAGAACTTGGATCAATGCAGTTAGAACAATCATCACTAATAATAAACATATTCTAACTATGGCTCTGCAAAATTTTAGGACAATTGAAATTTTATTATGATACGTTTTTTACCAGAATATCAATATGTAAAATATTTCAGGTTTTTCATGAAAATCAGTTATCAGAACCATTGAGCAAATAAATAAATAAATAAATTTATTCCATAAAGCAGAATACGTCAAGCATGATGACATGAATATATAATATATAAAATCTACATTTTACTTCACAGGGTTTTCACAAAATCACAGAATTCCTCTAGAGAATAAAAAGAATTTCTGACAAGAATCTCCTTCAGATCTTTACTAAAATGTTTAAAAGTCATATGCGTCAAATGATGCGGCAACAGGTTAAATAGCCTGCAGCCTACATTATTCGAAGACCTTTGAAGAAATGAGTGAAGTGACCTCTCTTCGCAGAGTCGGGATTTATTCCTGGTCTCATATGAATGTACATCCTCACGTCTAAGGATACGAGGGCTTCGCTCATATGTATATAGTAAAATATAAAAAATATAAATAGACGGAACAGTTATAATGTGATGCATTATGAAATTTCCCTACATGAAGCCCTGAATGGCAGACCAAACAACTTTCTCAAAATACGCTTATGCAAGATGAAAACTCTTTCCCACTCAACTGATTGGCCCCAAACCATAATATTATATCTTAGCGTAGAGAACACGTTCGAATAGTAAAACGCCAAAGCGCCGTCATTTCCCACCAACTTCTTAATGTGAGATATAGTGTAATAATTTTTGTGAAGTCTCCCACAAATTTTATCAACTTCAGAATCCCATCTGAGGTGTTCATCAACCACCGTGCCAAGAATATTCACCTCTGAAAAAAACTTAACAGGGACATCTTCAAAGACTAAGCTGACCCCACTTTTGGGCCTCTGCGGAACATGAAACTCTATAGCGATCGATTTCTCATAGTTAATCAGCAGATGATTTCGCTCACACCAACAACTGAACTTTTCTAACACTAAATTACATTTTCTCCTGAGTTCGTCTGGCTGCTGGTCACTTATCAAAACCTCCACATCATCAGCATATATCAAGAGGAGAATCCCCGACAAGAACCTCGACAAAAATTCATCAAGATCATCCACAAAGATACTGAACAACAGAGGACCAAGTACACTATCCTGCGGTGAACCAAACAGAACATAAAAGTTAGTGGAGGAAGCTTCATCCAATTTGACAATCATTTTTCTATCACTGAGAAACGATGTTAGCCAGCTATTCAGGACTCCTCTTACCCCAATCTTTTCCAGTTTTTCGGACACAAATTCCGGTTTCAGACAATCGAATGCCCTCTTCAAGTCGAAACAGATTACCACGACGTACTCACCTCTATCCATTCGTCCAGATATACCCTGGACCAGCTGAGTCATCAGAGTGTTAGTCGAGCGTCCCGGGCTAAAACCATGCTGTGAATCGTATAGTATATTGAAGTCCTCAAGATAATTTATCAAGCGATGGTACATTATTTTTTCAAAGATTTTTGAAAAGACGCTCAAAACGGATACTGGTCGATAATTATCCGGTATCAATGGGTCACCCTTCTTAAAAACTGGCAGGGTCCGCGGTACTTTCAACACCTCCGGAAATACACCGACGAATACAGACACGCTTGCGCAGTACGGCTTATCCCTCCGCTTCATTCTGGTTTCAATTTTCAGTGCGTTTACCAGTGATTTTCACGATGCCTTCGGGGAGTGATGACCCCGCATACCCCAGTTGTCCAGCGTCCTAGGCCAGCAACCTGGGATGCTGAAGTTTTTGAGAAGCTCCTATAACAAGAAACTAATATCAGGGCCCTAGTGGGCAGCGGACTGGCCCCCTTCGGAGCTGGCTGGAGGATGTCTGTAGGGGAAAACTGAGGTCCGAGTGGCGCAGTACCTCGAGATGGTGCCGTAAGCTCAAACGTCGTCATTGGTGAAGAGGAGGGAGCCAGTTTGAATATTGCACAGGCTGGCACCGCTCGTGGAAGAGATGGGAGAACACGATGGTCGCAGGAGGATAATATCCTCATTATGCGTGTTCATTTCATTGCATTAGATTTGCAACAAAAAACGAGGCAAAGATATAGAGAACTACTTACCAATACCTGGAATGAGATCTTATCTTAACTTGCTCTCCAATAGAGTTAGATGGTTCCTCAAAAATAAAAAATTTACAACAATTGAACTGAACTCAATTCAACTGAGTACTAAACCACAGGGAGCAGTCCCAAATGACACAGATAACACAAGAAAATCAGACAGAGCCAAGAACAATAGAAGATCAGAGACCAGATAAAATTTGGTGCAACTACTCCCGCAATCTTCAACTGTATTCTGGACTAGCGTCGGATAAAAGACCCAGAATTCCAAGACTGAAAGGCTCTAGGATATTGCTGGAGATCGTAGAGACTCTGGATAATATAATAGAAAATAATATAAACAAAAAAACAACTTTGAAGGAATTGGTCGACTTGGTCTACGCTGGGGCGGTGACGGCATGTGGCGAGATTGGTACTACACTCATCCAAAGTGATCCTAATCACCATACGGACAGTGAACCCCCCTGGAGGAAACGTCTGGAAGAGAAAATTATTAGGGATATAAGGTAGATTGGAGTGATTTATGCTTACCTGAACACAGACGCACCATCAAGAAGGCTTCGTAAGAAAATAATGAAGATTGCATCGAAACTCAAGATGAAGCGCTCTGATGAACATCTGAGACGAGAGCTGATATTGGTCTGTGACAAGCTGAAACAAAACCATGAATCAACCGCAAAACATTCAATAATGTTCGTCAGAAAAAAAGCCTCTGGCGGAGATATCTGGGAAGCGGTAGACATGAAGATTATATGATTCATCGAAGGTTCCCCAATAAGCTTTGTACTACTATTTCTAATGCCTAGTTGAAGGACCGTAGGTCGATGGCTCTTGTTGTATTTTGTATGACAATAAATGACAGTTCTCTCTCTCCTAATGCCAAGAGACAACATGAATTAAATATTGCGACTTCTAAAGACCCGAAGAAGTTTTATAAGTATGTTCGAACATATTTTAATACAAAAGTTTCTATTCCTGTCATTAAAAATTCTGCGGGCATTGTTTGTCAGAATCATCGGGAAAGTGCTGACATTTTTGCGGATGTTTTCACAAATGCTTTCAACAATCAGATAGCCCCTTTCCCTCAACAGTATTGCATTTTCTGCAGATGCTGTTGAGAACACCATAAAGCAGCTGAATAACAATTCCGCTCCAGGTTTGGACGGCCTGACCACAAGGCTCCTGAAAGCGTACATTGCTTCTCTATCCACCCCATTGTGCTTGATCTACACACGTTCTTTTGAATCGCGAAGATTACCTGCAGCATGGAAGAAAGCAATTATAACTCCAATTTTCAAAAAGGGGGATAAACTTTCAGCTAATAATTATCCTATCAGTCTGACTTATGTTGCCTCGAAGGTGTGTGAGAGAATATTGAGATCAAGAATTCGAAAATAAATGGACCCTTATATTTTGACCAAAGTAACTTATGATGATACAAGGAAATGATATAACCTATGTGTTGATCATAATGGCTGGATGACCTAGATATGATTTTGTTTCGTAAAATAAAGGAGGTTTTGTAACAAAGTATTCCTCTATTATTATATTCATTAAATATTATATCCAAGATAAGCTTCTCGAAAATAGATTAATGGCGGTATTCTGCTTTCATCTGTAAGCAAATCTGTAACTTTTCATAAGATTACAGGAAAATTACGATTCTCGACGCTTCCGATAAATCTGTAGCTCACAGGAAACATATCGAAATGTATATTGTGAGGTTATGTTGAATGGTTTGTTTTTGTCACAGAATATAAAATACTGTTCTATACCCAACCACTTTTGTGTTAGAATTTCGCACTTCGGTTGTAAATTTCCCTTTTTTGTTAAAACAGATGCAGATTTACCATAAATATATGCAATAATCATCAGTTACGGTCCAATTTCACAGAGAAATAAATACTATCCTACGATCTTATTACGAAATATTTCAAAATTTACACTTCTAATACGATAGTTACAGAAAAACTTCCAGACAAAGATTATAGAGGGGAAACAAAGCGACTACAGTGGTGTCAGCGACATCTGTTTTTCAAAAGTAATCGGGTTATGGTTAAAATATTTAATTAGGGTCCATTTGGCATAGATTTTATAGAGATTATTAGTAGCCTGTTGTCAATTTTGTAAGAAATACTTGAATAAATAATTTCGCTGAATGATGATTGTATTTTCTCGAGTATTTTCCATTGAAATTACTCGAAATCCGCAAGAGTAGCACCTTGCTCACTCCATAATCTTGGTTTGTATGTTTTTCTGTTATAAATTTTGTGTTAAAAACTGGCTGACATTCGAAATGCATGGTGATTGATTTCAGAAATAATATAAAGAATAATATTGAATGTGCATTCTTCTCATTACCAAAGAGAATGGAAATGTAAGTTTTGAAACTCGTATCAGGCAACTGTCTTGTTCAGTGCTTTTTATTTTCAGTGTTGTCAAATGGATAGAGATTTCGGGGCAAAAATATATTGTTCTGGATAATTTGTTTGCGAATCGAATTTTCTCCGGTCTCATTCATTAGATCAAAAAGTTCCACTCATAGAGGCAATGGTGGTCAGAAGAACGACTCATAGAGGTGGTGGTTCTCTTGACGACCCTTCCAGCAGTTCAACTCATCCACTAGACCCTCTACATTCATTGAGGTTAAAATACACTGGGTAAGATATGTATGAATCGGGTCCAGAACAACTGCTCGACTTATCAATGTTCGATTTATCGAGAGTTCACTGTATGAATATAAGTTCTTGAAATTGTTATAATAATTCTCTAGTATGTGAAAAATTTTTGAAATGTTCTCAATTTAATAATTATTGTATTGATTTTACACAATCATTTCACATAAAAATATGAAGAATCCAGGAGCGTATTTCATTTGATTCAAAACAATGTGTAGATGGAGAATATCATCCTGATCAAAAAACGGAGCTCTGCTTTTGTTTTGTCGATCAGGATGTTTCTCTAAAAGCTCGACAAAGAATACTCAATTTAATGAAAATTTATGAAAAGTATAATTCGAATTTCGCGCCTATTAAAATAGTTTTCTGTACTGAATTATGTTTTCAGCGCCATCTATGTGTCAAAAGTAAGAAACTAGCCAAAAATCGTAGTCGGATTTTAGTACCACAGATTTGAGGGCGCTTCCTATCTTTCTAACTCTATAATCTTTGCTTCCAGAATGTCATTATTTACAAATCTGTAAGTCAGCCACATAGATACAGAACAATCGTTCGCTACAGATTTGTAGCTTACAGAGAAAAAGCAGAATACCGCCATAAGGTGGTATGGGCACACGCAGAGAAGAGGAATGAACCATGTCGTCAACATTGCCCTAAATCTTCCCGAAACACCAAGAGGGAGAGGCAGAACAAAATCCACATGGTGATCTACAATCGAAAAGAACCTACGAACCCTGAACACCACGGCCGAGACAACCCAGAACCGAGAGATCTGGCGCAAATTGACAAGGAGACCCGACCTCACAAAAGTGGGAAAAGGGAAGGAAGAAGAAGAAGAAGAACAATAAATATATTTTTAATAACAAACGAAACTTTTCGAATTATATGTTCTATATACCGGCATACATAAGTTCATCATTCTCCTATTTTATTATAAGTTACTTTGGTGAAAATATAAAGGTTTACTTGGGCAAATGCGTTTCTTATCTTCATTTTAGAATGGTCCAAGTTATTAGAATCAGTTATTTTTCAGGGTACCCCTCAGAAAGTAATCCATGAGCTTCAGGTCTGGCGATACCTGAGGGGTCAATTGGTTCCTATCCATTTATTTTCGAATTCTTGATCTAAATATCTCTTCACAATGACAGCGTTGTGACATGGAGCCCCATCTTGCTGTAGCCACATATTTCATCTTATTTGAAGAGGCACATTGACTAGAAAAGTAACCTTCTTGAATTCAAGGCACAAAAGCATATCTATGTCTCCAAATAAAGCCATACTACCACAATACAGAAAAAAAAATGGAATAGAATTAACATAAAACAAGCTGCAGATCGCTGACGGTTAGAAATAAATTGTATTTGAAAAAAAAGGTCAGAATGAAATTATCTTTTGAATGACATGATAAAAAAAGGCATTTCCCTGGAAAAAAATTTTTTGATAGCGAATCGACGCCTGGCGTCTTTATTTATTCCGCAGATTATTATGCACATCTCAAGTCTACATTGACTTGTTCAAAACACCATTCACAGAGTGAAAAAATATTAGGACGTTTTCGAGAAAATTGGGGTTACCAAGATAAGTGAATCACCCTGTACAAGAACCTCCATAACGCAATGGCAAAAGTCTTTCATCAAGCGATGGCTCTGCGAGAGGGGCTTCTACTAACCTCAAAAAAACAGCATCAATATGAGCCGAGGGAGGTAATGGAGATTGAGGACGTCCGGTTATACTGGGATACTCCAATAATAACCGATAGGCCGGTCGCACACAACAGACCCGACATTGTAGTTTTCGAGAAATACAACCGGAATGCTTTCATCATCGATATCAACGTCCCAGAGCTTATACGGAGAAAATGTAAAGTGTCAGGATTTGGCCTTTGAGATCAAGGAGATCTATAAACTTAAGAAGGTGCTCGTTGTCCCACTCATAATCTCTACAAACGGACTGGTTGAAGTACATTTGGAGGAGAATATGAATAGGTTAGGACTGGATACGCGCCTGATAAACGTTGCGCAGAAGGAGGTAGTTCTATGGACGGCAAGAATAGTCCGAAGCTTTCTGATAGCTGAATAGATGCCTGACGTCTCACTGCCTTGACCGAGGACACAGTGGTGATGAGCGAACATCTAAGGGAATCGAATCCTGATATCATCGACAAAAACACCCACATTGGGAAGGTTACCAACTTAGTTTTGGAGTAGCCTCCATTTTAAATTTACGTTTTTATTTTCGTTGACCCTTCCAAATACTATCGATTTCTTTGGACATAAAGTTCCTACAGATGTAAAAAAAAATGTTTTTTGAAAGATGATATTAGTGTAGAACAATATGAAAATATTTAGCTTGAAAATGCCATAAAAAAATCTTTAAAAAAATTTTAGTGAAAACTAGCACATTGAAATATAATTTTTTTTCAATGAGCTGACACTCCAGGATATTAGCTAGAAAACGGCACCAGCATAATTTCTGTAAGTTACATAATTAAAAATGACCCTTATGACCTGTTACTTCCGGTAGCTCAGTAAAATTGTAGAGAAAAGCAGACTGTATTTGCGGAGCGAAAGGCGAGATTATTGCAATTTGAAACAACAAGTTCATGAGAAAAAAGGCGGTCAACAATGATGACTTACCAAATTTTCTAAGGCTGATGACTTGGAGGGCTCTGCTACAACTCCCAGCTCTTCTCAGGGACCCTTGGCTGCGGGAAATCTGCCCCAACTTTCCGTTCTTAATATGCGGTGTTGAAAACACAATCAAAATGCGATGCGGAATTACACAATAGAAATGAGCGGTTTTTATTATCAAAAGCGTGGAATTATCCAAAACAAATAGCGAAATTTTTAATCTGTAAGTACAGAAATAAGCGAGAGAAATCAAAATTCGAAGGCGTTTTTAACTCGTTTTCACTAGGAACCATCAATCGAATCGAATAATGAATGGATGTTCACATACATAAACAGTGTGCTAAGAAACAAAAAACTATCGCGACAAGTCCTCATTGTTGACTGCGTTTATGCGGACTCCTTTGCAATTATTCTTGCCTTCGCTACGTTTCAAACCAAACATTTTCCCGGCGCGAAGAAGTCGATCAAAACACAAAAAAAACATAATGTTCAATTGATGATGAGTGAACGCTGATAAATCGAGGGTGAAAAGTTAAAAAACACAAAATAAGGTTAGATTAATGGGTTAAAATGGTAAAAATAAGGATATAGGTAGGAAAACTAGGTGATTGGCAGAGGACATAATTTAACAATAGGCCTTTGCAAAACACCATTTTTGGTCTTGACAGATGCGACTCTTGAACGTGCATCTTTCGCGCTACTCAAAGCTGTTATTCTTCCAAGAAGCCACTCACAAGGAGGAACTCTCTCGTCCTTTATTAAGACGAGCTCTCCGATAGTGGGGACTTTCTCTTCGGAAATGAACCACTTTGAGCGTTGCTGTAAAGTATGCAAGTACTCGCGATGCCATCTTCTCCAGAAATCTTGCTGCAAACGCTGAAGCAGTTGCCAACGACTTAAGCGATTAAGCGTCAAATGTGAAATATCTGGATAAGGTAATGCAGTAAGAGGTTCTAGGGTGAGAAAATGGCCTGGAGACAAAGCAGCAATATCCTCAGGATCGGAAGATAGAGCTTCTAAGGGACGCGAATTCAATATGGCCTCAATCAAACACAACAAGGTGTAGAATTCTTCATACGACAAAATCTGATTGCCGAGAACTCTAGTAAGATGCGATTTAACAGCCTTAACTCCAGCCTCCCATAAACCACCCATATGAGGAGCAGATGGAGGATTGAAGTGCCAAGTGATCACCTCTTTTTCCGCTGCATTCTTCATGCAATTGACAATCGCACGATGAGCGCCTACGAAATTTGTACCGCAATCACTGTAGAGATGACTGACTCGTCCACGACGTGCAATAAATCGTTGAAGAGCTGAAAGAAAAGTTTCAGTTGTCAAATCTGTAGCCAGTTCTAGATGGACAGCTTTCGTTGCGAAGCAAACAAATAAACATATGTAGGCTTTGGTTGATTTGACCCCACGATGTCGTCCCATAGTGATGGAATAAGGTCCTGCAAAATCAACTTCACTGTGACTAAACGGTTTCACCTGCGAAATTCTAGTTGCGGGCAAATCTCCCATAGGGGGTTGAAAATTCTTTGGACGAGCTCTAAAGCACTGCACACATCGAGATAAAACTGAAGAAATGGCACGTCTACCTCCCAATATCCAAAACCGTTGAGCAAGAAGAAAGCGAGTTGTTCGTAAACCGGCGTGTAAATATTTTTTATGGTAGAATTCGATAATCAAGATTGTCAAGCGACTTTGTCGAGGAAGAAGGATAGGATGTTTACCATCATAGGAAAGACAAGATGAATCAATTCGTCCACCTATTCTCAAAATACCAGAGTCGTCAAGAAATACATTCAGCTTCCGAAGATTTCGGGAATATACCTTTCGATTAAGTTCTTCAGAAAAATCAGCCCTTTGAGTTACTTTTACTAAAAGAAGAAGAGATTCATTTAATTCTGAAGGTGACAAGGGACCACAACGTTTAGAAAGCGGACGTTTAAGGTTAGCGGTGAAGCGAATGACAAATGCAAGAATTCTTTGAATTTTCGAAAAGGAGGAAAATCGATTTAGTAAAAGGGATAAGTCGTCCAAATATGACTGCTCCGAAGTCTGTAAACATGAGAGACCTGCATCAGGATGTGGAAGAGGTGCATGTTCACTTCTCGCGACATACGAATCGAAACACTCCAATATCTTTCGAGGACCATCAAACCAAAGAGCACAATGAGCTAATTCTGATGGTAATAAACCGCGGGAGCCAGCGTCAGCTGGATTATTCAAAGAATCAACATGATGCCAAGAAGCGGACGGAATTTTTTCTTGAATATGAGCGACTCGATTAGATATGAATACAGGCCAGCGTTGCGGTTGCCCTTTTATCCAATCAAGAGCGATTGGAGAATCCGAAAATGCACAATACTTTCGGAAACATACGAGACCCTCGAATATGCGAAGACAAAAGGACAAAAGATTAGACAATAAAACGGCAGCACAAAGTTCTAATCTAGGAATTTTTATCCGCTTGAGAGGTGCAACTTTAGTTTTTGCGCAGAGAAATTTGAAGGACCTTCCATTGTTCCTATTTATCACTTGAAGGTAAGCGACGGCACAATAGCCTTTTTCTGATGCGTCACAGAAACCCAACAAATCATATGATACCGCATCTGATACACTTATTTTGCGAGGAAAGCAGATAGAAGATAGATTTCCCAACTCTGAGCTATATCTATCCCACACTCTCACAATATCAGCAGATGGTTCTTCATCCCAATTTATACCAGACGACCATATTTTCTGAAGTAAATGTTTCGGGAAGAAGGTAATCGGAGACAAAAATCCGAGCGGGTCGTATATCTGTGCTAACTGCGATAAGAGGTTGCGTTTAGTACAAGGGCGGTTTGAAGGTTGCACACTAAAGCGAAATACATCATTTGGTGGGTCCCACAATAAACCTAGGACCTTTAATGATGTGTATTCATTCTCACGATCAAATGAAACTGGGTCAATCGAAAGATGGGTTGATGGTAAATCGGTTAGAATGAGAGGACTATTAGAGGCGAACTTTCTGAGCTCGAATTGACCCCTTTTGAGAAGGTCAACTAACTCGTATCTTAAACGTCTCGCACCTTCTAGCGTAGAGCTTCCAGTGATGATGTCATCAACGTAAGTATCCTCCCGCAATGCCCTTGAAGCTAGGGGAAAAGCCTTTCCTTCATCATCAGCTAATTGACTTAACGTTCGGAGAGCCAAGTACGGAGCGCTACTAACACCGTACGTCACGGTTAGCAATCTATAGTCTTGAAGATCTTCCTGAGGAGAAAATCTCCAAATAATGCGTTGGTAATCCACGTGATCTTTTCTGACCCGTATCATTCGATACATCTGTCGAATATCGGCACATACTGTATATTCGTGCAAGCGAAAACGTAACAACACAGAGACAATGTCTTGTTGAAGTTTTTTCCCAGTGAGTAGATGGTCGTTAAGTGAACCCTCTCCCACCGAAGGAGATTTAGCGGAGGCATTGAAAACAACGCGTAATTTAATGTGATCGTTTTGCGTTTTAACGACACAGTGATGCGGAAAATAAAAACAATTTTCATTTAAGGAGCTCTCGCAAACACGTTCCATATGACCAGAATCAAGGTAGTCGCGCATAAAATCAGAGTACAACTGATAAAGATTGGGGTTCCGAAGAAGTCTTCGCTCTAGAGACATAAACCGACTAATTGCTAAATCACGAATGCCACTAAATCTAGGTAATCCATTGCGAAATGGAAGAGAAACTACGTATCTTCCCTCAAGGTCACGAAAATGTGTGTCGGCGAATATTTTGTCACTCTCTTTGTCTTCTGGTGACAATGCATCAATTAGAGGAACAGAGTCTAGTTCCCAAAACCTTTGGAGCGAAAAGTCCAACTTTGATTCAGTTGGAGAAGCGAATAGGGCGGAAATGGAATTATTTGAATTGCATTCAAATCTTCCCATCAAAACATAACCGAACACGGTATTGATTGCGTCCAACTGTCCTGGCTTGCCTACAATTTTTTCAGGGAGAACAATTTTGGAAAAAACGTCTGCGCCAAGCAGTATATCAATTATACCGGGTGTGTGAAAATGCGCATCTGCTAATTTCAGATTACAGAACTGCGACCAAGCACTTTTGGGAACCTGAGAGGCAGGAACCTTGTCGCATATCCGGTCTAAAACTATAGCATCGGTAACAAAGATAGGTGATTGTGATTCGACTGGGCGGAAAGAGATGGTTATGGAACCATGTTGAGCGATACTGTTCATTGAATTTAGGCCCTTAACATTTATTTGCATTTTATGCCGAGGCAAACCCAACATATTAGCTGCCTTCTTACTTATGAAGGATGACATAGAGCCACTATCTAAAAGACAGCGTAATGTATGAAACATACCGAAACTATCACGCACGTCAATCAATGCGGTGGATAATAGAACGGATGAAGACTTGGAGATATCAACTCTTGCCGAAAATGTAGTATCATCATTACTGGACGAGGTTGACGGTAAAACTTCCACTCTTCTGTCTTCATTTGTATTGAATTTATCAAGATGCAATAAAGTGTGATGTTTTTGATGACATCTGCGACAAGTATGTATAGACTTACAATTCCGAAGATCGTGAATTGAACTGAGACAATTGAAACAGAGGTGTTTCTGTTTAGCGAAAGCGTGGCGTTCTTGAGGAGTTTTTTCTGCGAATTTTGGACAAGAAATTATCGAGTGGTTTAGTTTACAAAGTGAACAACATGGCGATGCGTTCTTGTTGAACTGATCCTTATTATCATCAGTGTAGAAGGATGCGATGCGTTTAGAGCTAGAAGATGGCTTATTGTGGTTATTAGAACGAGGAACTGCGGATGAGGCTCCCAGTGTATCCATTGCGGTGCAATATTTGTTCAAGAAGTCAAGTAGGGTTTGAAATTCGGGAATAGAGGATGAGCCGTTTTCCATTTCGAAGCGAGTAACTGTTGCGTTATCCAACCGTTTTATCATCATCATAAATAAAACGAAGTCCCATGAGTCAACTGGAAACTGCAAATTGCGAAGCGCAGCGATATTTTCAGTGAAATTATTCAATAATTTACGAAGGGCGTTATAATCAGAACAATTGATTTTCGGAGAATTTTCAAGAGCATTCCAATGTGCCTGAGCTCTTAACCGTTCATTAGAAAAACGACTAACTAAAGAATCATATGCTGTTTGATAATTACTAGCAGTCATCGGTAACGTACGAACCAAAGACAGTGGCGGACCTTCTAATGATGAAATTAGATAATTAAATTTTTCAATGTCATTCAAACAAGAATTATTATGCACCAAAGCGTCAAAAAAGTCAATGAAGGTGGTAAATTGCGTATAATCCCCTCTAAACTTCTTTATCTCAATCTTCGGAAGACGAACCTGTGGCGTAGAGTGGTTTAAAATGCAAGAAGCTGAACTTTGTTTCCGCGTGAACACCGAATGAGCTGAAGTATCTAAATTGGCTAGGTTTGGATCAAATAATTCAGTATAGATAGTTTTGATCGCAAAATAGTCATTTTGAAACTGCGTTCGGATGGCCTCTTCCGACTCCATATCAGCATCATCATCTTGGAATAAGAGAGAAAGAATGATCTGATGTTGTTTATTGAATTCCTCTCTAACTTCGTCGAGTTCGGTAAATCGGATTTTGAACGATGTTCCAAGAGTTCTGTCTACTTTAGCTCGAGTAGCAAGATCTAGCAATGCCGTTATCTCGCTAAGACAAGAATTTCTGTTGAATTTGGCTTTCTTTAGTTTTACGTCAGCCATTTCAATTTCAACTAACCGCAATTCAAAACAAGAAAATCAATAAAGAAGATTGAATAAATTTAGCTATAATATATCATTCGAGCGAATGTTCTCGGCGAAGTCAGACGTTATGAGTGATAACTCGCTTATTTATCCATCTAAGTGTGGCGGATGTAAAAATTCCGTTATGAAAAGTGGTGTCAAATGTAAGATTTGCCCAAAAATGTTCCACCGAAGCTGTGCTCAAAAAACAAAAAAATGTTGTAATGAAGAAATAACGATTAATAATGTTAATTCTAAATCAACTGAAGAAGATATTCTCGAGAGTGATTCAAACATCGATATCACAGAAACTTCCTCTCAACATGATTTCTTGTTGAAAATAATACATGAACTTGAAGGGAAAAATCGTCTATTAGAAGAGAACACGACATTATTAAAATACAAAATTTCAGTGCTGGAAGAGGAAATTCTTAAGAAAGATCGCAAAATATGTACCCGATGTGATAAATCTGATGATAACACATTTGTAAATAAAGATGTTGCGGGAGAATGCAATGTTACTCATGCAGCGAATATGGTAACCAAGGATACTATTATATCTAAAGGGACCTCGAAACCTCTTTTGAAATCACGGAATGTAGGGTGTTCCCAAAGTCAGCATGGAAAGGTTACTCTCGAAGAATTAAATATTGCTGTTTCTAACGCGCAGAACAAGAATGGGAGTTCAGTCGACATGTCCGGTGAATCGAAATTAGATGAATGGAAGACCGTTTCTTCGAAAAGATCCCCGAGGAAGATTCGTTCTACTAAGACAAATAGCTCAACCTTGGTTGTAGGAAATTGTACTGATTCTTCTAAGGTCCAGGGAATTGAAAAAATGAGAGCTTTTCATGTTTCTAGACTCAAACCCAATACTTCCGCTGATGATCTCAAGGACTTCTTAAGTAGGAATTTTTCAAATGTGGACTGTGAACAATTACAATCTAGGTATCCAGAATCATATGCCTCTTTTAAAGTACTCTTACCTAGCAGTGAATTCGAGAAGGTCAAGGATGCTGCCAATTGGCCTAATAATGCTAGTGTCCATTATTTTTTCCAAAACAGGAACAGAAAATACAAAGACATAAACAATCAGAATCATTCCGTGTAATGCATGTTAATGTGCAGTCTCTTTGTAACAAGATAGTCAACTTGGAATTGCTTCTCGCTGAAGAACGTCCATTCATAGTGAGTATTGTAGAGCATTGGTGCAATGCCGAAAAATTGAGATCGCTTGGTATCTGTGGTTACGTGCAGGCATCATCCTACTGCCGTAACAACTATGGTCATGGAGGTACTGTTCTGCTTGCAAGGGATGACTTGCGGGTGAGTGATGTTGGCATTTCGAAACTATCCATTGAAAAACTAGTCGAATTCTCTGGTGTGAAAGCAAGTTTTGAAGATAACAAATATTGTATCATAAGTGCTTACAGGGTACCAGATGGTGACTTCGACCTTTTTCTTGACAGACTGTCCTTTGTTTTGCAGCACTGTTTTAAATTAGCTGATATAATATTCTTGTGCGGTGATCTCAATGTGAACTATTTGCTGCCGACTTGCCCACGTAAGCGGCTCCTCGATGACTTGTTGCAATGTTTTGGTTTGAGGGTATCTTCTCTAGAGCCTACCAGAGTTAATGTAAATGCAAACAATGTAAAATCTGAATCTAAAATCGATTTTGTTCTGACGAATGCGCCTGCAAGCTCCTGTAACGCTAAAACTTTTGAAGGTTACCTAGGTGATCACAAGGTTATGACCTTGGATTATGCTTTGGATAAATCAACTGTATTCGAGAAATCAGTGAATGAAAGATCATTTGTCAGAAATATATCGCCTCGTTCATTGAATGAATTCGCATTGTTCACTGCAACTGTGTCGTATGAAAATATTTGCTTGAGTTCTGACATTGATGTATGCTTCGGAGCTTTCTTTGATCTTTTTGAATATTGTTTAGACGTATGTTTACCCATGAGGCCTTCTAGACCTATCAATAATAATAACCCTAATAAAAATTGGATCAACGATGAAATAAAGAGAGTTAGCATTTATTTGAAGAACTTAAACTGGATTCATAAAAATTTGAGATCACAGGAATCATTCGCAATATACAAACAAACAAAGACTGATTTCAGAAAATTATTGAATAGTACCAAAAGTGAATATTATCAAAATACAATTAATTTTTCCTCAAATAAAATCAAAACAGTTTGGCATATTGTCAATAGGGAATTATGTAGGAAGACAAGACCAAACGAAAGTATTTGCCTGAACATAGATGGTAAACTCTATACTGAACCTACTGTTGTTGCTAACATATTTGCCGATTATTTCAGTTCAATAGCGGAAGTTAGTTTAATGAATCATTTTGGTAGCTCACTTTCTCGCACTTGCACCACGTCTGCCTTATCCGGCAACACATTTTTCTTCTATCCAGTCCTGGGATATGAGGTTTTACAAATCATTAAATCTTTAAAAAATAAAAAAAGTTCAGGAATTGATCATGTTTCTGTCGAAATATTGAAATCGGTGGGGGACATTGTCGCTGAACCCTTAGCTGATCTCATTAATCTTTCAGTCAACACAGGCAAGTTTCCTACCCTATTAAAAACGGCTTCGGTCATTCCCGTTCTAAAGAAAAAAGATCCAAGTAATATTGCCAACTATCGACCGATCTCTCTCCTGAGCGTCTTCTCGAAGGTGTTTGAGAAACTTGTATATAGCCGTATGATTACATTTTTGAAACGTTTCCATGTAATAAGTTACTGCCAACATGGATTCAGGGAGGGTAGATCTACTGAAACAGCAGCATTTTCATTTACTGAATATGTCTATAAGAACCTAGACAAAGGACTACATGTTGCTGGTCTATTTTTTGATCTCTCTCGTGCTTTCGATGTTCTTCCTGGGAAATTCTTTGAAAATAAATTATATAACATCGGGTTTCGCGGTAATTTTCTTCAGTGGATAATCAGTTATATAACAGATCGTTCTATGGTGGTCAGAGTGAACAACTGTTGGTCGGAGAAATATAGTGTCGGATTGGGAGTGCCGCAGGGCTCGGTCCTTGGTCCATTACTGTTTCTCCTGTTTATTAATGATTTGCCTGATCATGTCATTTCTGACCTTATGATTATTTTTGCCGACGATATGTCGGTGGCGATCTCAGCGAGGACACTTCCTGAACTCTCTGAGATGTGTAATGTTTTGGTCCTTAACTTTTTGAATTGGTGTCACTCCAATGCACTCATAGTAAATGTTGATAAAACTGAGTGTATTTATTTTAGTATTAGAAATGTAAATAATGATCAATTGGTTATTCGTTGTTTAGATAAGAATATTGTCTCCAAAGATAGTATAAAATTTTTGGGTATTCATCTAGATAGTTCCCTCAGGTGGAATTATCATGTTGAGACAGTTTGTAAAAAAATGTGTAGTTCTTTTTATGCGATTAGTAGGATAATTAATTTAATGCCACTACATTCTATATTATCCGTCTATTACAGTTTGGTGTTTAGTTATATGAACTATAATGTCATGTTGTGGGGTAACTCTGTTGAGTCTAAGAGAGTATTTATTATTCAAAAAAGAATTGTACGATTAATTTTCCACTTACATCCACGTGATTCCTGTAGGCCATTTTTCATTAAATATGAGATATTAACACTCCCTTGTTTATTTATATATAAATGCCTAGTATATATTAAGGAGCATGAACACTTGATGGTAAAATTATGTAGTTTTCATGATTACTCCACCCGAAATAAAGCAACATTGAGCATACCATCTCATACAACTTCTAAATTTGAAACGTCTCCAGTGTATCAAGCCATAATATTGTACAATCATTTACCTGACAGTGTGAAATTGCTTGATAGAATGAAATTCAAAAAAATTATCAAATGTATATTATTCACTAAAGGCTATTATTGTGTTAGGGAATATCTGGATGATAGGAATGTTATTGTTGTTTAAGTTATGATATTTTGTTCTATTTTTCAATTGACTTGTCCTATACATTGTGAATGTCTTAAGGGATCAATAAAGATATTATTATATTATTATTATTATTATGCCTGGTGTGTGCATAAACGTGGTTACCACAAATATATCGAAGTAACTCTTCAACACATGCAATGTAGATAAGAGTACCTACGATATTATTTTGCGTATTTAGCGAATTAAGCGATGCGAATTAGATATTAATTATTTAAAAGGAAATGCGTATGCTGATTTTTCTGATGTAAATCAACATCTATTTATAGGTGCTCCCTATAAAATAACAAAGCGAACTTTCGATAATACAATGAATGAAAAAGATTGCAAATCGAAAAAAAATAATAATAGAAAAATCAACCCTCACTCATCAACAATTTTCACCACAAAAATCATCCGGCCCGAAGGACCAATGTTACTTCCGGTAGCTCAGTAAAATTGTAGAGAAAAGCAGACTGTATTTGCGGAGCGAAAGGCGAGATTATTGCAATTTGAAACAACAAGTTCATGAGAAAAAAGGCGGTCAACAATGATGACTTACCAAATTTTCTAAGGCTGATGACTTGGAGGGCTCTGCTACAACTCCCAGCTCTTCTCAGGGACCCTTGGCTGCGGGAAATCTGCCCCAACTTTCCGTTCTTAATATGCGGTGTTGAAAACACAATCAAAATGCGATGCGGAATTACACAATAGAAATGAGCGGTTTTTATTATCAAAAGCGTGGAATTATCCAAAACAAATAGCGAAATTTTTAATCTGTAAGTACAGAAATAAGCGAGAGAAATCAAAATTCGAAGGCGTTTTTAACTCGTTTTCACTAGGAACCATCAATCGAATCGAATAATGAATGGATGTTCACATACATAAACAGTGTGCTAAGAAACAAAAAACTATCGCGACAAGTCCTCATTGTTGACTGCGTTTATGCGGACTCCTTTGCAATTATTCTTGCCTTCGCTACGTTTCAAACCAAACATGACCATTGATAAAATAAAATAAAACTCAGTACTGTACTTCCGATAATTTTTAATGATCAAACTAACCAATTTCGTACAGTAATAGAACTACCTATTATCAATCAAAGGCGTATCTGGCTTCAGTTAGATGGTGCACCATCGCACTGAACTCGTGTAGTAAGAGATCACTTGAATGAAAATTATTCACCATGGATTGGACGTGATGCAACAGTTGTTTGGCCGCCACGTTCTCCAGACTTAACACTGCTGGACTATTTTTTATTAGGCTTGGATGAAGCAATGGGTATATGCCACAATCCCAAACACCAGAGACGAACTTGTGCAAAAAATAATTACTGTTTCAAATGAAAAAAGCAGTTAAGATGCCAGGCAATGAAGACGTGTTAGATAATGCCTCTGATAAAAGTGTTAAAGAAATTGAATATAAATGTTTTCAATGCAAAAGAAAAGTGGTGAACATGGTGAAATGTTATAAATGCTTCGATATTTTCCACCCCAAGTGTATGGAGCAAGCCTCAAACGCAAAATCCACAGTTTGCAAACACGAGGAAGGAAGTACTCATAAAGTGGCAAAGGAAATTTGTGAACTTCAAAATGATAAAAACATTTTGAATGTTGAATTACAATACCTTAAAGAGCTTCTAAAGGAAGTCCAAGAGAAAAATAGAATTTTAATGGATAATTCTGTTGATAATAATAATAATAATAATAATAATAATAATTTATTCACCAAAAGAACGTCCTTAAAATACAAACAGAAAAAAACAGAGTAATATATATATAATGTGAACAAATATATTGAATCACAGAAGCTTCAACTCGAGGAAGCTGTCGCTTGTACGTGATTTCACATCAATAATATTCCCTGATGATGAGCGAACAGAACAAGTATTTTTTTTTTCTCTTCTTTTCTAAACTGAAAATTCAAAGTCCCCCAATTTCACATATTTTTATTATTTTTTATCGATTCATTCATTTTTCCCTTCATTCAGTCATCCATATTCAAACTTCTGATTAATGAAGTCGTGTAGTCTTCTTCGTCCGTAGCAGAGAATCCATTTCTTGCACACTTTTCTGAACAATTTGACATTGTTTATCCTCAAGATGTTAGCAGGAAGCTGATTATAGAGTTTCGGAGCGAGATAGCTGCAATGTCGCTGTCCTATAGTTTTTTCACATGTAGGTACGGTCAAGGAGCCCAGCCTCGTTCTGGTGTTGTGAAAATTCACAATAGGCGCAAAAATAATTCTAGATTTCTTTATATTCACCATCATGGAAAAAATCAGTATACAAGGTGAGAATACCGGTAAAAAAACCTAAGGTTTATTGACGATAGCAATGATACCAGAAATTCAGACAATAAAGAACATAAACAGAATCAAACTGAGAAAAGTGAGGTTAGTAGCGGAGGAACTACTTATGCTAAAAAGTCATTTTCTCGATCATTGGAACTACTTCTCTCAATGAATTGGTTGAGGCTTTCGCGGCCATCGTTCAATGTAACCTGTTCTTTCGAGCATTTAGGCCGTCGTCGTAGATTAGTTTTCGACGTTCCGTGCAGCTGTGGGAGTGTATAAATCGGTACAACGAAGCGATCCATCAATACGAGGATCGAGGAACTCAAGGCCAATTGCAGACTGGGTCATTTAGAGAAATCCGCCGTCGCAGAGCACACACTGAACAACACGAATCATGCAATATAATTCGACAAAACCCAAGTGTTGTGCACCACTACCGCATACTACCCCAGGCTTTACAGGGAAGCAATCGAAATTCATAAACACCCAACGAATTCCAATAAATCGGAGGAATCTTTGAAAATCAATAGAATATGGGTGCCAGTACTCAAAAACACACAACCACTTCCCTACAATAATAACCGGGTTCATGAAGTGAATGAAGACCGGGAACCGGATGTGAACCGGTTGGAATCCGGCTCGCGTTCGGTATCAGGACGAGACCGGTCAAGCGCAGCACCGCCCCCCGACCGAGGTTATATAAAGACGTACAATCTGCGTCCTCGTCACACTCAGACAGTTCAGGCCAGTGAGAACATCTCCTGAAATATAACTCCTGAAGATGCCAGACACTCGAACTGACGAAACGTCGAGACATAATCTACGACGACGGCCTAAATGCTCGAAAGAACAGGTTACATATTTCTCTCAAGTTTGACAGTACAGAATTCGAAAAGGAATCTCGCAGATTATATAAACACAAAAGGCGCAGAATCAGAATTAACAAAATCAAATAACTACAACACAAGATATTGATGATTGAACAATGGTAAACCGTAAGAAGAGTAAATTCAAAACAAGAAGCAATATTATTTTGTACAGGTGTAAATAACACTATCATAAAAGGAGCAATGAAAAGACGATGGATTTACGTAGGCAGAATTCAAGGTAAAGATTTATCAGAACAATCGATCAAAGATTACCTGAAAGAAATTATTGGTAACACTCAAGGTAGAAACTCCGCATTTAGTGTTGTTGTCTGCACAGATGAATTATATAATTCAATTTGCAGTCCTGAAAATTGGCCTGAAGAAGTAATTGAGGGAATTTTCATTTCGGAGCTTATTTTAAAAACCACAAATTTAGGGATGATTCATCAAAAGACAATATTACAAAATATAACGAAACAACTATTTTATCGAACAATGGAGGCACTGATACAACTGATGACAACCTGAGCACTTGTAGGATATTACACCAGAATGTACGATCTTTGAGGAAAGCAATTAATAAATTTTATTTGTTTCTCATTTGTGAACGTCAGTTTCTGTTGACTCAGACACTGCTGCACTCGAGGACTGCAGAACATTTGTACTCTCCTTACTACCAAATAATTTGTTAGACATTTCGATTTTTTGTTGACCGAATCATCGACATAACTCATCGCAATTTCAGTGCTCTTCCTCCCCCCCCTGCACGCTTTAGTGTCAAAAATATCTCCACCCGAATCCGCAATCATAGTGGCTCCAGTACTGCAAAAAGAGTGGCGGGTGTAAAACTCCGGGTCTTTTAAACCTAAATATTTCGCTATTTGCTTTGGGACACCACCAATAGTGTGCTGGCCAGCATTAAGGGAAATGCTCTTTCCATGTCAGTATGTCAAAAAAAATCTTAGGCTTTCTGTTCCAGGAGGCCGAAGATTTACATATTTTCTGTATAACATGCAGGGCTTGAAGCTGCAGCCATCATCGGTTATGGTGAATCTTCTTGTTGTTAAATTTTTTGTTTGCCGCAATGTCAACAATCACGTAATTTTCCATATCTTCTACATCATTCATGTTTAAGGAGAGAATTTCGTCACATCGACAACATCCAAAAATCCCAAATATTGTTACAATTTTCGCCAGCAACCACTGGTCATCAGGAGCATGTGAAAGAAATTGTTCAGCCTCTTCTTTACTTAATACCTTGGCTTTTTTGGCGTATAACGCTCATTTTTTCGTTTCAGAAACGCTATTACCTTTTGAAATCTGCAAATGACAACTAAACGTCATATTTTCCAATAATTTTTTTAAGGAAAACAAACCTGCGAACAGGGGCATTTTCTTTCATTTCCAAGCAGCTATTCAGCATAGATCATTTTGCCCATAAAGAATTAGGGCTGAATCTAGCTGATAGTTAATTCAAGTAGACCAACAAAACATCTTCAGTTACCCCAATCACACTATTTTTGTTTTGCCGCTTTTTGAAGTCGTCGTATTCTCGCTCGTACCTTGAAACTGATTTTGCAGGTAATAAACTTGATGCTACACTGCTGGCTGCCTCAATAATTTCTTTTGGTACATTCAATTCATTTTCGCTTTCGCCAAAACAAAAGTAAAGCAAAATAAACAGACATGTTCAGGCAACGCTTCCATAGCTTACCACATTTTCGACAAATTATTAAGATTTTTTTTGAATTTATCTAACCTTTTTACAAATGAGAAACAAATAAAATATAAAACAATACACGCAAGGTAACGGGTTTTACTGGCTCAAGGAGGTAACTGACGAGCCGCAGGCGAGTCAGTTATATTCTTCATTCGCCAATAAAAACCCTCCTACCTTGCTAGTAATGTTATATACTATAACATAATGATATCACATGCAAAAGCTGATATTATAGCCGTAATAGAACACTGGGGAACTGTTGATCAATTGAATAGTCTAAGAATTTTAAATTAGTAGTAAGCTGGTGCCGTGAGGAAGGTCAACATGGAGGTAGTGCCATTAAAATCTAGCGTAATGAATTCTTCAACATGATTAATCGATGATCACGTCATGTTCTGCATACATACAGTTCTCTGAAGAATGACCATTTTTATTCAAAATTTATCACACATTTTCTTTTCATAGATTTTTTCCCTTCCTAAATGGAAAAAAAAAATTAGTAGCTTCTTTTAAATGAATATATTGTTCATGCTGATGTTCAATTACATTACAATCATGCATGTTTTCATGTTCTGTTAGGTCTCAAACTAATTTCATCCCTCTCTTAGTTTTCATCAAATATGGATAATCCTGATGTTTCCTGTTTTGTACATTTCATTGTTATGGAAAACAGAAAGAAAAACAGCAGAGACAAAACTAAACAATGAATTTCACCTTCACAATCAGTAGAATTGTCAAGATATTTTGTAGTACTTACAATAGAGTAGCAGGGCTTAAATATGCTTGCAAATTTCAGACAATCCTACTTGGTATGTGTATATAATCTTGTCAACCTTAACACCATCATTTTCATAAGACATAATTTCCTCCCATAAATACAAATAGAAATCTAATGTAAACACTAAACAATACTCGTTTCGGTAAACAGCTGATCGACGAATGCAGCACAGAACACAAATAATGCAGCGACACCATCGGTAATTATTTTGTCCAATATCTAGGCTTGCTACCTGACACTCCGATAGGGCTCTCCTTTAGAATATAGAAAACCAGGAAGGAGCATATCATGCATTCTGGTGCGACGAGAATGGTGCACTCAATATGGCCGCTGCTTGTTTCCGTTACGCAGTGGCGTAGGGCATCTGAATTTTCAATTACGGTTTTTTGATATCGCATATTTCACTTCGGGGGAAAATATTCTTAGGGAAGTAGGAAAGTGAAACACAATGTAATTTTATATTTTTTTTATTGATTTATGAATAATATCAATCTGTTATACAGATTTCTTATTCGGTCATAATCAAATGTATTTTTACACATGTAACTAATTCTGGTTTTCAAAAAACAATTACTAATACTTTTGATTAAAAGTACCACATGACTTTCTAGAGGTGAAAAATCATGTTGAGCCATGGTATCGAACACTTTTTTCCCAATGAAATGCTTCAATACTTTTAAGGAAACTTCTTCTTGGTTTATTTTTATGTTGCTATTTTTTGCATGTCTCAAAAATTTTTCTGCTACTTGGCAGATTTGTATAACCGCACTACTTGGGTAACTTGAACCTCCCTTTGTTTTTATTTCAATTAAGGAGTTCAAATAATTTTCTTTAGCACCAAATAATTGCGCTGCGCATTGTTCACACTGCAGTTTCTGTCCCAATTTGTAAGCAACAAAGAATGCAATGTAAAAAATGACAGCAACTGAATATGGAGACAATGTTTCACAAGTGAATGCATAGCTATGTTCAGTGAAGAAATTTGCAATGGTGATATCTACTTCACCATCGTCTCTCCCCAAACGATTTCCAATGGACTCATTGATGATTTGAACAGGGGATTTTTTTTGAACTCACATTCAGGATATTTATATCTTCCTGGGGTACACAATTTCCGGCGCCAACTTCTCTCACTTCTGAATGAATTGCTTACAGGTGGGATTGTTATTGTGTCCCCCTTGAGATCTGATTGATCCAAAAATAATTCTATGTGGTCTTGGTTGAGTTTGTATGTAGGAATAAATTTCAAATGCTCTTTTTCAATATATTCATCATACAAATCCAACAAAGCTTTGAGACCAATCAATATCCCTATAAATCCAGCTTTTCTGTTGGATCTTATAACAGAAGTTCCATCGATCAGTCTCAAATTCCTTACATAATTAATCATTTCCTCATAAAATAATTTAATATTGCAAACATTTCCCCTCACAAATTGCCTGTTTGTAACCAAAATCAGAAATCTTATGAGAATTTAAAATATCGAAACAATCATTGATTTTTAAAATAAATTCTGCCGTTGCACCGCAATTTCTGAATCCTTCTAAATTTAATTTATCTTTCCAAAAATGTAGAGCTTCAGAAACTGAGCTGCTCAGCAATTAAGTGGCCAACTTCACTTTCATTTTTTTTTTTTTTAATTTATATGTTGATTTGTGATCTTGGTTCCAAGATGAAGGCCCTCCCTATTCTGCAAGTCATTAAGTCTTCCAACAAATTGGAAATCGATTAGGTCACCATTCATATTAATGAATTTTTTTTTCACCGAAACAATTTCTGATCAATTTAACCATGTGTACTGGGTCATGATACAAAAAAATTTTATGATTTTCAAATGCAAAATCTGCCTTTATATTTAAAGCTTGAGTTCAATAAAGTACACATGCTAAAATTAGCTACACATCCATCAAATGTCACATTACTCACGGTTACTCCCACATTCATCAACAATCTCAGGGCCTGTTTCAAAAGGGAGGTTTTTTTTGGGGTATTGATACCTACAATAAAAAAATAACCAATTGGGAGTTTCCATGCTTCGTTTATACAGACCATAATGAATACTAAAGCTTCAGTTGCTAATTCCATTGAATCTCCCTGTAAGCCACTACCAAAATCAACATAGCCATAGTATTCACTGCCTGTATATTACAAATGCTTGCGAATAGCTATCTCATCTAAAACTAATGAGCCAATTAATTTTTTTTCTGTGTTGAGCATTTTCAATTTTAAAAATTCGAATGCTTCTGAAGTGAACCCTGGCTTTGCTCCAATTGAAGAGTACCACTTTGACAATGTTTTTGGATGAGGTAAGCAATTCGCAAACTTTTGGCGAACGTAGCTGTAAGCTTGAGGGGAAAAAAAGTGAAGCGTGACCGCAAAAGCCCTCACAGATTGTCCATATGATTTTTCAACTCTCTCATTTCACTCTTTTTCAAGAGTCTTTTGACAAACTCTTTGTTGTCTCCAAAATGGTCCAACATCAAGCTGCTGTATTCGTTCAACAATAAATTTTTCTTCTTCAACTCCAACATCATTGATTTGAGTGATAATATTTGTTTTTTTTCTCGCCAATTTTTTTTTTGCAGATTATGAATTCTCATATTATTAAGTTTGTTTACTTTTTCAATGCTGCTTATTTTTCTCTTCAAATATCTCCGACGAGGTGAATCTCTTTCTTGTATAACAGTGGTGACGTATCAAGAATTTTGTTATCATGAATCACTTCCTGATTAAATGTTCTCACCTACAAAAAATTGTCTATAGAATTATCAAAAGCATAAAATCAGACAATATCTTCATTTCATGGTTATTTATTCTTTACTTACATATTTCAACCGATCGATTTCAATTGTTGGGGGAGCAGTTGGGGATAATCTCACAAATGCCTCGGATGACCGATTGAAACAATCCTTCTTGAAGTGCCTGGAACATAAAAGGCTCCTGTCGTTGGGACAAAACCCAGGTTTCTTCACAAAACTAAACCATATGACTCTCTGTTTTTCATCTTTGGGAAATCTGGAAAAATAATTCAACTTATAAATTGTGAAGAACGGAATAAGAGATAATTCAACCATATAATCATGGTTCACTTCCGAAATTCAATTTGAGACGAAATGAATAGCGCTACTAACTATCAATGCCAGTATGTTCAATAAAATTGACTACCGAACATCACCATAACCTCAAAATTTATGAAAATAGAAATCACGTTTTTTTCATGAAAAACTGAATAAATTCAATACCAATATCACTCACCTGTGAAATGTTTATACCAGAATTCTTATTTTTTGGTGTTTTGGAATAGCCGCAATTTTGTTTCTTTGATCGACGATTGAGATCTGAAGCTCCTGAAGTAGCTGAAAGATACAAACAAAAACTTAGTGCTAACAAGAACCAAGATCCATTTACTTTGATTGAATCAAGATTAAGTTTGAACCCTTTGGACTTTCCTCATGTGGGGATGGCAGACATAATTTGCTACTTGTTACTCAAAATCAGTGTTTATATGCATCAATAAATGAAAGCTCATAAAAGCTTACATGGTTTCAAATATTTTGAAGCCGGTTTTGTTAGCTGTTGTGGAACCGCAAAAATTGGAGATAAAATTGTAGTTGTTCGAAACGTGAGACAGAAAACATAATCATATGAACAAATACACAGAACATTTTTCTCAGGTGAAACATTCACAAAAAATGAACGATCCAAAATCAAGAGTATGGATTATTTGTCATGATGATGGAAGCATAAATTCTGCTCATTGCACCTGTATGGCAGGTTTGAGTGAAGTTCGTAGCCATTTTGTGGCCGTCCTATATTATATAGAATCTGTAGTTCGTGCTAGGGAAAATACATCTTGTACAGATGTAACTTGCTCATGGAAAGTACCTGCAGTTCAAAAAGTTGAATTCCAACCACTGGGCAACATTACCTTCACAAAAATTTCAAATACAAATTATATGACGTTGTTGAAACTGATATTCTTCAGTCTTCTAAAAGAGTTCCCTTCTTTAAAATATGGATGTACTTTTAAGTCAGAGCCACGATCTACTTAAAATATCATCAACTTTTATTTCCAAAATTACAGAAGTGACGATTCTTAAAAACTACAATCTCAACTTAACTTTTCCAATATCCCCAAAAAACAAAGTCGAATTCCAACACACTCCCACCTTGTGTCATTAAAACAACAATAATTAATGACACAATCAAATTTAATATTACGCTAGGGACCTTTACAGGTCTTCTTATTCTCCCTGAGAATACTCATCATAACTTCTACTCCAACATGACAAATCTTGATATGCCCTTCGAAAATCAAATGTGTCCTTACTTCAATGTTTGTGTGCAATACAAATATCATACTAAAATCCTTTGCATCAGATCTATCAAATATTTTCGTTTGCAATCTGTTCAGCCCTTCAATCTTCATTCTTTCGGTGTTTATTTCCTCTTCATCAATGCGAAAATTCTGCCTAGACCATTGGGACATTGGATCACATAACCACCTAGGAAGATCCTCCCTCCATCTTCCATTAGCTAGTGATTGAGGAGAACAATCTCGTGATGGAAGATCCGTTGGATTCATTTCAACAGAAATATAAATACCTGTGTATAGGTTTGGAAAAGCGTTGCATTTCTTCACAGTTCCAAATCAATGTTTCGCAATTTTCTTTCCCAGTTGAGGAGTCGCAGTCGAAATTGGTTGATGAAGGGAGATGACCTTCGATCGAAGACATGCATACCTCATATCGCTCATCATCTCCTCGTTTAACTGTCGTTGAAAAATCTTCAATAACAAGCTCTTCTTGCTCCAGACGTGATTCAGTTCCTTCAGGAACTTGAATACCATTAAACTGTCTTGATTCAGGTTTGGGAACTCTTAATTTGATTTTTGATTCTGATTTTTTGGAGCCGCTTCCTTGACATATAAACCTGTCAAAACTGAATTTCATCTTATGATATTGATATCTCATCGTATCCATCAATTCCACTTCTGCATTCATAATTGCTTCATCAACATCCGAATCCAACATTAGATCAATCATGAGTTGATTCAGTTCGGATAATTGAAGCATTCTATCTTCCAAAACTTTGATGTTACCATGTATTTCTGAGATATCACATTTTTCTTTGGAGAATTCTCCGTCAACTTTTCATACATCCTTATAAAAGCTGTTCTGTGCAGAGCTAAGGCTTTCTTGGTTTTTTCCATACTTGTAATAGAAGAGTCCTGTCACGGTCGCCAAATGTAAAAACTGATATTCTTCAGTCTTCTAAAAGAGTTCCCTTCTTTAAAATATGGGTGTACTTTTCAGTCAGAGCCACGATCTACTTAAAATATCATCAAATTTTACCAACTTTCTACCTACAAATCTGCGCATCTGAGAACCATTTGAAAAACACCCATATGGCAACCGTAGGCGCTAATGGGTTAAAGATGAGACGTCTGTTGGAATTCGACTACTTTGTTTTTTGGGGATATTGGAAAAGTTAAGTTGACAGATTGTAGTTTTTAAGAATCGTCACTTCTGTAATTTTGGAAATAAAAGTTGATGATATTTTAAGTAGATCGTGGCTCTGACTGAAAAGTACACCCATATTTTAAAGAAGGGAACTCTTTTAGAAGACTGTTAGGGATTGAGATCTCATAATCCTCATTGTTCTCTCCGCCACTGCTTTATTTAATACATTAAAAGGATAACGCATGCTAAAATCAACAAGAAGCGCAACACATGTGTGGACGGAGATTGCAGTGTGGAAAGTTAGTTTTGGTAGATTGCTTGCTGTGAAAATAAACGTAATAAACGAAGTATATTTGTTCTTCTTTCTTTCTTGCTAATTTGCGTACAAATTCAAACTAAATTACAGTCCATTGCTCACTTCTTGGACGAAATAAAGTCCATTGCTAACATTAGTGGTCCAGTCGTGCCGAATTTTGAACTTTACTGTGTGTTCACGGAATTTTCACTGAAAATTTCAAGAAGATTTCAAGACGGTCATATGGTCGATTTGCCTGTCATCAAGTACTCAACTGTGCAGCGAATTTACTGGTGTTGGTGAAATTTATATTTCCATCTACTTGTTGGTTGCGTCGGAAATAATACACCCACAAGAAGCCATATCATTCATCCTCTTTGGACTAACGGCTTGAGGGTAAATCTGGTGGATGTGCTTAGGCAAGATATACAACAAAATTTGGTAAATTCGCCAAGAACCTTCATTATCACCGGACACAAGGTAACCAACTTTTCATCGCCTTATCTGGGACTCTGTGTTACGAATTCTTGGAAAGAAATAAATCAGTGAATGAACTAATTATAATTAATACTGTTCTCTATTGTGTATTTTTGCCGATTATTGGTGGAAATCAGAATTTTGCTTCCACTTGCAAAACAAAAAACTTCAGATAGTTTTCATTCTCATCTTGAATGTTAAACATTCAAATTTCACATATGCTTTGACTTTTTCATGCTGAATTAGATTTAGATTCAATTCTTTATATTTGAATTGTTAATACTACTTGCTTGCTTCTTTCTGCTTATTATATGCTTGAGAACTTAAAATTTCTCAAAATTGCTATATTTTGATTCATTGTTAACTGTTATACTGGGGGCTGATTTTCTGGTACTGCTTTTGCTTGCTATATTTCCGTGCTTGATCTACATCTTGTTTACTTATAAAACGAAATGGCAGATTTACTGCTATAACAACATTTTTTAGCTGCTAGAATAACGAAGTCTTACACTAATTTAAAAAAGATGGTGCCGCAAAGATGACATTAAGTAATTGTAAAACACGGATGGCTAACTCAGACAAAATTTGGTCCCAATATGAAACTAATCATTCTCAGATCTTGCGCGAAATCAG